>OZ012737.1:431074422-432507338 GCA_963859935.3 Lathyrus sativus
GATTTTCTGTGTCACCGTCATAAACACTACTACTTTAAAAATACAATGTGTATTTATTTTATAAAAAGAATAATATATTTATTTAAAAATTATGACAATATATATTCTGTCAAATTAAATTAAAATTTTAAAATTATTATATGAGAATGGATATCTTTATTAAATTCTAAAATTATTTGTATCCAATAAATTAATAATTTCAAAAGTTATATTGAATACAAAATCATATTAAAAATTATTTAAAATATTTATAAAAAACAGAGAAATAAAGTTTAAAAGAAATACCATATTCTGATAGTTGTTTTTCAATAAAAATTTATTGTTTTTGAGGCAATTACTAGTATTATTTCTTTTCTAAATTATCAAAAAAATATTCTTTTTAAAAATTAGAGAATTGAAAGAAAAAAAGATAGAAAAGTAATGTCAATAATTAGTAATTAATAATAATCATTGATGAGAATATCTTCCTCAAACGACTACCGGCTATTTCCGATAAACTCCATTCATTATGGATATGGGTTGACTCATATCAGCGTTAAAAGTCACTGAAAACATTACCGGCTATTCCGGTCGTATTTGGCTGTACTTGTACCCTCTTTGTTTTGTTCCTAACACCTTTGTCGCTTTGATTCTCAGCTTGCTGTGTTCGGTTCTGCTTCGTTTGTTGAAGATCCTCTCTTCTTCAATTCATCTATTTCAAGGTAACCCTTTTTCTCCTATTTCTCTTTGCTTAATTTTCTGTTTTGAAAGTTTTTATTTTTGTTTGTTTTTTGTGTATGGTTTTTGTGATTTTTTTGAGCACTTGAAGATGAATTGATGATGATTGGTGAGTATGAGGAATTTATGCATGTAAGTATGTAACATGTAACATGGAGTTGTTTAGTTTAGTACTAAAGATTGAAAAATTGCTGAATTTTTTAGTCAAATATCTGAATTGAGGGTTATGTGATGTTTGAAATTTGTAAGGGAAAGTTATCTGAAAGAATCTTGTTCTAATATGGCTGATGGTGACCATATTCATGGTTGCGAAATTGATTCCATCACCATAGAGAGAATCATGTACAAACACTTGTGAAATTGATATTGGTGGTTGATGATTCCTTTTGTTTTTTTTCAACTGTAGATCCTCTTGGTAGAGGAGCTTAGACGATGACAAAGGGCAAGAGTACAGGAAAGACTTCAAGGGAAGTACTGAAACCAGTTGATGACCGGTTAGTTTCTTTATCATCATCGCAACTCATGTTAATTGGTCCATTCTGGTGTTGGTGTTGGATTTCCTGTGATTTACTTAGCTATGTCTGTTGTTTACAGAAAAGTAGGAAAGCGAAAGGCTGTTTCTAAACCCGAGAAGAGTGCGCTGAAGCCTAAGAAGGAGAAGGCTAAGAAAGATCCTAACAAACAAAAAGGCCTCCCAGCGCTTTCTTTGTCTTCCTGTTTGTATCTTTGTGTTTCTCACTTTCTGTTATAGCTTCTTTTGTTTTGTTATACTGACTTATCTTCTTCCGTTTTTTCATAGTGAGGGATTTCAGAAGACTTTTAAGGCAGAAAATCCTAATGTGAAGGCTGTATCAGCGGTAAGTTGTTTACACGTTGAATTCAGCTGTTGTGTACCGTGATATATCTTTTTCTAAGTCGTGTCTGAAAAATTTGTTGTGTAATTTGATGAAGGTTGGGAAGGCTGGAGGAGAGAGAAATGGAAATCCTTGACTAAGGCTGTAAGAATGCAATCTTTGATATATTCTGTTGATGAAGTGATTTATAATTTATTCTGTGTTGTTCTAACTTTCTTCTTTTGAATGTAAAGGAAAAAAGCTCCATATGAAGCCAAAGCTGCAAAAAGGAAAGTTGAATACGAAAAACTTATGAACGCTTATAACAACAAAGTAAGCATATCCGCTGCTTCTAGTTTTCTTGTTTCTGTTCTTTGATTGTCTTTTTTATGCGCTTAACTTTTCTTAATGTTGATAGGCGGCAAGTTCAGTCGAGGATGACGAGGAGGAATCAGACAAGTCCAAATCTGAAGTTAATAACGAAGATGAAGCAAGTGGAGAGGTAGTCCAAATTTCTTATTCATCTCGCACTTTCGTGAATGTATCGTAAGCAAGTTGAATAAAGAAAAACTATCAAAACAACTTTTCTTGTTCTATAGGATGACCACCAAGATGACGACGATGAAGACGAGGAGGAGGACGATGACGAGGAAGACGATGATTGAAATTGGTGTGCATAACTTGAAATATGATGTGTCATTGATGGAGGGATGCTGTTATGTATTTTGTAGTAGGCTACTTTTGGTTATCTGTATTGGTTGAAATATCTCTTGTCTTGTTATTTTGCCGGTATGATATTTTGCCGGCTACTCGAGCTTCCCTCAATTGTTGTACTTAAATTCTCCTTTGTGCATTGTGCCTCTAATGTGTAGGCTTAAATATTATAAATGTCAATTTGATCAATGCTTTATACTATGTGTGTACTCAACAAAATCAATGTTACTGCTTCAATGAATAAAATTAAAGGAATGCAAAGACAGTGTAACATATATTATTTACAAGTAATAAATTTTGAGTGATGTTTCTCCAACTAAGAGGGCAACAAGAAGCTGTGATGATATGAGATGAATATAGGGTCTAGCAACAAGAGGCAACTTTTCTATGTACTTAAATAGTCTTTTCAAATTCTCCTTGTTGATTGAAGCAAGATCATCTATCTCTTTGCTGCTCATGTACATCCAAAGATCACCGAGTTTACTCGTTTAAGACTGTCCCGACAGAATGGGCAAGATTCTGATCTTCCATGCCTAAACCGAGAAGACAAAAAAAGATTCAGCAAGTGTGACCTAGCAGATTAGAGGTCTCTACAATAGCATCACAACCACATTTAAGGTTGCGTCTATGAACGCAATTGACTTACCAGTCTCGGTAGCATTTCATACACATTGAATGATTGCAACTGGGCAATACGACCATGGTGGTGTTCATTTCCATGCAAATATCACACTCTTCATCTTCTTCTGCATCAATTTCAGTGCTCTTTCCTTTGTTTATTAACTCTTTACGCGTATACTTAGTAGCACACAGATGTTTTTGTTTCCTATCATCAACATCAGTGATTCCTGGATGAAGTTGCAATAAAGACGGAAACACCACACCTGTTTATTCATTTATCAACACCTGTTTATGCAAAATCAAAATCGCCTCTTAATAACACTTGGCACTTACCATAGAACTCCTTCAAATTGGCTTTTCTTTCATAAATAGACATAGTTGTCTTCCCATCTTTATACGCCCTGCGACAAACGCAACATCTACATCACTCACTAGCACGACATCAAAACAACAATCTCGGGTTTACACTATCATATATAGTCATGCTGTTTTTATAAGTTCTCTCCAAAAGTCTAACAAACGTTTATATCAGTACATAAGTTCAAATAAGTTATTCCAAACATGCTGAGCGTTAAGAGGCTGAGAAAATCACCCTGTAGATAAGAATTTTAAGCAATCCTAAGGCTCCGGCGAGGTAACAGTCAGTCCACCGAACAAAAAAGAGGAAGAAATGGGCAGCTGGGCTATATGACAATCTCATTTGTAGGCAGGCACCATCTAGATCACTTGGATAATCAGAAGCTCTGATTCAAAACATATTTGCCACAAAGATTAATCAAAATAATCAACTTTTTTCAAATTTCAACATTGCAACATTAAAGAAAAGGTTCTCCCAAATTGAATTATGTAATCCAAGATCAAATAAAACAAAATCAAATAATTACAGTGTATTGGCAAAATGAATGTCAGCTTCAAGAGCTTTAAGAGAATCCTTGAAAGACTTTCGCATGATCTCTATATTTCTTTTTTCTTCCTTCTTCCTTCTTTTGAGAACAAACCCCATTCATAAATCTCTCATAAAAAAACTGTCAAATTAAAATTAAAAACCCATAAATTAATTAATTAATTAACCCAACAACAATAACAAGAACAAAAACAAGTACCTCGTTTTACCTGTGGGGTAGAAGAACATGATAAAGAACAACATCCTCGTACCAAACCAGAGTAGAAAAAAGAACAGTCTTTCAGATGTAGCGAGAGATCAGAGAGAAAGTAAATAGTATAGTTATTAACTAAGAATGTGTTGTGTTGTTCTGTTGGGGGTACTCACTTGAACTACACGTAACTCATTCATTTTGTAACTTTATAACATACACCTATTACACGTCACGGTCATGCTATCAGGAGTTTCTTCTTCAATGACCAAAATACCACTACCGCATTTTCCCTATAGAATAGAAAATCATGCAAAGATCTATTTCCATCAAAGTTTCTTCTTACGACTAATTCTCACTGTTTTGTACCTCATGCAATTAATCACTTACTAATATAAGGTATATACGGTGACATTTACTTTGGATCAATTCAAAACAGTTTCCACTACTATAAATATTATATATTTTATAGCAACGTTTTCACTTCATGTATAATACCTTAACATGCCATGTTTTATTTTTATTTTTAAATGAAGAAATTATTCCTTCGAAAATCCAAGGATAAATTAATTCAAGTTACCCTAATAACTTCAATTTATACTTCAAATTAGTTTATCTACGGGACTTTTAAAAAAATCTAAAAGTAAACTAATTTTTGGTTCAGACATCAAATTCCAACAACTTTAATTTATATTTTTAATTAAAAAATAATTCACTTTTCACTTTAGTTTTGTTAAACAAACAAAAAAAAAAAAAAAAATTATATATATATATATATATATATATATATATATATATATATATATATATATATATATATATATATATATATATATATATATATATATATAATAATATATATATATATATATATTATATATATATATATATATATATATATATATATATATATATATATATATATATATATATATATATATATATATATATATATATATATATATATATATATATATATATATATATATATATATATATATATATATATATATATATATATATATATGCTTATCTTGTAGTGTTAAGTTTCACTTGTCTAAAAAACATATACTAAAATAACATCCATATAATCCTAATGAAGAGTTTTAGACGAGAACCATAAACATATCATCTTCCAACTTTTGAAAAAGCATGGAAATACAGAGATGATATGTGTTTAGAGTTCTTCTTCTTTTTCTTCATAAATCTGGTATGTCTAACATCACTATTCATGTTATATTGACGTTGTTGTTGATGATATTTTTTGTTGTTGTTTGTTATTGTTGTTTGTAGTTGTTGTTGAGACCCGGAACAATAGAGGTTTAATTTTGTTGTTGTTGTTATTTAAACTGATATTGATGTTATATGTTGTTGTTTTTGTTGAGATAAATACGTCATAGATTTATTGAGATTGAAGTTATAGGTTTATTGTTGATGTTAATGTATTCTTATTGAGAGATTGTTTTTAGTTGTTGTTTAATATTACTTGTTGTTTAGATTGACATAATGTTAACGACATTGTTATTTATTGTTGTTCTTGAGATATTGATGTTATTGTTGTTGTTGTTGTTGTTATATTTTAGTTTTCGTTTAACTTTCTTCCATACTTGTTCATTGAAAAAGCATTTAAAAAAAAGCTAAACGAAAACAAGAAGCATTGAAGAGATTTTAACATCTAAAGAACATGAGATGAGTGACGAGTTGCAAAATGCTCGAAAATAAGTAATTAGTGTAATTTGTTCTTCAAATATAATTGTTCATATAATTATTTTGTAAATCAATTTGAAAAGTTATATGCTCAGCTAGGGTTAAATTAAACAAGCAATCCACATTAAATATAATAAACTCAACCTTGTTTACTCGTCGATTATATTTCAAAATCGAGGGGATATGTATTTTCACCATTTAAAAATTACAAAAAGGACACCATGAGGATCGAACCCAGGACTAAATCAACTGTCCTCTCAATTATTCCGAAATCGAGGGGTAAAGTGACAAGTTTTCGTGTCGCACTTCGTTACCTCACATGTGTAACCGAGGTACAATACATTTCGCGTCCAAGGTAAGATGTGTTTTTTGTTGTAGGTTTTGGTTTACCATGGTTCAAACTACTTAATGTTATTATTGATGATGCAATATATTATATTATTTTTTCTATCAAGGAAAAAAAATCACGGAAAAATAAGCTCTTGGGAATTGAACTCCCACAAAGTATGTTAAACAATGATTCTAAGCAATATCAAGATCAACCTCCATAAGAGTAGAAGGAACACCCTCTTAAATAAATTTCAGAGTCGTTTGAGAGTCAGACTCGCAAATCACATTTTTGAAACCATGATTCCAAACAATATCAAGACCATGAGAATTGGCTTGAAGCTTGATATTAATATTAGAGGTGAAACTACAACTTACTACAAAACCTATGATCAAACCTCTATAAGAGTTTCTCAAAAGACCACAAAAATTGTATTACCAATGGAACTACCATTTACATTCACTTTTATCACATTGTTGCGGTGGAAATAGGATACCAAACTATTAATTAGTTTGAATCACAATTCAATTCACAACCGCTCTTTGATTTATCCGAAGGAAAAGGTCAAAAGAGGGAAAACCTATTTTTGCATCGTAAACACAATGCGGGGAGAGACCTAGGTAAGGGTTGGTTAAATTTAGGGAAGGTACTAACACCTAAACTTCTGTAGTACTCTAAAGGAACCTTTTGTTTAAAGTATGCTTTTTTATTTTATTATTTGTTTGAAATATATATCGAGTTAAGGGATAGAGTGACCTAAAAGACCTAAGGGTTAGTCCTAAGTTTACTTGGCAAGACGTCGCATCTTGTGCCTACATATCCTGACGGGAATGGAATCAGAGTAATTGTAGTTCCCCTCGAAAGGGAGGTTAGAAACGTCTTGACTATGGTCAAGGTTTCAATGGGGAAGTAAACGTTTCTTAAGGAAGCGCTTACATTGAGTCTTGAAACTCTTATTTCTACGTTGAATTTGTAAATTGAGATTAGGGTTAAAATTAGGGTTGACTAAATGTTCCACGACGGGAAACCCTAAAATAGAGTACGACGACTCTTTGACCTAATGTTATGGTAAAGGGCGTTTTCGTCCACAACGGGACGTCTAGGCTATTAGGGTTTTCGAAAGGTCAGGGTTTAGGACTATTGACTCGGCGGTCAAACGGCTAGACCTAATTCCTTCGGAGGGACACTAACGGTAAAACATGCAAACCTGGCAAATTATTATACGGCAAAATTAAAGTGCGGAAAGTAAAGAAAGCGGTAAAGAAAGCGTCGCGACGATCACTCGCGTAAATTACAAATCCCAAAACAAAATACAAAAATAAAAATGACTGCGATCATGGCCTCACATAAATTACATCCATGCCAAAAAAATAGTATGAACAAATGCAATATTGAGGAGCTGCAATGAACAAATGCAATATTGATTTTAATGTTTGTATAAAAAAAATTGTTTTGATTTAATTAAAGAAAAAAAAGTGCTAATTTTAAGGTTTTTTTTAGGATGAAAATCTATTTTAACTTTATTGTAGAAAAGGGTTTTAGTGCTAATGCTAAAAATGTCCTAAAAAGTGGTATTAATCCAATGCTATAAATTTTTTCTTATTAAAACTACAATCTCAGGATTAAAATGATTTATTTTTATAAATAATTTTTTTGTTAGATTTATTAAAGAAAAACTAATTAACTAATATTAAATGTTAGGTTAACAAGAATAGATAAATAAAATAAGAAAAAGAAGTTAAAACAAAAAGGGTGGTGGTGGGGGTGGGGGGGTGGGGGGGGGGGGGGGGGGGGAGGGGAGGGGAGGGGAGGGGATTGTGGTGAAGGCGACGTCGGCTCGCGAGTTCTTGTTGCCTTAAAATTCCGGTTAAACTTCTTCTATCTTCTTTTGGGCGATGATGACGGATGACGATGAAGCTTTTCTGACTTCTGAATCCGTGGAATTTTGGATGCGCCGCCCGTTTTTTGGTTTCGTTTGGGGGGTGATGATGATGAAGCAAAAAATGCTTCTCTGAACCTCCGATGGCGATGATGACGATTTCTAGTTGGATCTCTGAGCCGCCGTTTTTCCTTTTCCTCTAGGGTTTGGATCTGAAAACCCTTGATATTTATATGATATTCGTTCCTTTGATTTGTGGGCTTTTGGATCCGTTTGCAGATTTTGCGGTTTCGACAACGTTGGCGGTTTTGTTGGAAACTTTGTGGCTGTTGAACTTTACTCGGTTTGCAGCTTTTTCGGTTTGTTTATGCTTGTTGGGTTGCTTGACTGTTTGTATTTTGCTGCAGAATTTTCGGATAATATTGTTGCTTGCATGTATCATTGATAGATCCGTTGGCTTGTTGTTTGACTGTGCTGAGCCGTTGATCCGTTGACTGAGGCTTTTTTTGGGAACTGTTTAAGCTGTTTTGGCAAAAATCACTTTTTTACTTAAGTGCTTTTCAAATAAGCGCTTTTGTGAAAAATAGCTTTTTTCGAAATCACTTCGTTTTATCACTCTCTCTGTCTCTCTGACGCCTCAGAAAAATAAGAACATATTTATTACCGATTTTAGTCGATGGTCAGACTAGAGTCGGGGGCCGGAGACGGAGAAATCTGTTACCCTCCCAACACCCGATGATGATATCACTCTGAGGGTGTCAACTAACCGATAAAATTGTATTGTTTGGTTGTTTTGCAGGTTCGAAGAACTGGAAGTTCGGAATCAGGCGAAGAATTTAGCAAATTAGTCATTTAGGAATTCTCAGAAATATTGTAAATTATTATTTTTATGATTTTGTAATTTTATATTTTTGTAATTTATTATTTGTTATGTTTTGTCAAAGAAATAACATTATTAATAAAATTTCTTATTTCTCATTTATTTATTATTTTTGTTTTTTCCATAGATGCCATAAAAATTAAATGAAACAAAACTATCAAAAATGGAATCAAGCAGTGTCAAGAGGTGAAGTCAAGTTGGAAATTGTTATTAGCTATGTCAGGGGACGACATCCAGAATATTGATAGCCTGCCAGGTTTTACTGTGATGACCAATCCTCTGTTTGGTTCTCTGCCTGATGAAGATTCTCCGCAAGTGAACAACCTTACTGAAGCTTAGCTTGTGCAACCATCTGTTGAAGATCAAGATCTGCATGAACAGTTTGTTGTTCGAAGTGAACGTTCTTCTTCTCCTGATACTACAGATATCCATGATGTTGCTTTCTCTGTGCCAAATTCCAGAAGAGAGGTTTCGATAATGAAGACTAAGGACCCGAAAGCTCTTGAGTATGCTAAAAGGTTTCATGCGTCGCATGAAAAACTCAAGGCCTTGGAAGTTAAAGATTCTTTTGGTCTCAACGCTTCAGACATGTGTCTGGTTCCCGATCTTGTGATTCCTCCTAAGTTTAAGACGCCACATTTTGAGAAGTACAAAGGAGATAGCTGCCCGAGGCAACATTTGGTGATGTTCTGTAGAAGAATGACTTCTTTTGTGCACGACGACAAGTTGATGATTCACTGTTTTCAGGACAGTCTGATTGGAGCATCTCTGAGTTGGTATATGTAGTTGGAGAGTAGTCAGATACGATCATGGATGGATTTAGCTAAGGCTTTTCTGAAACAATATGAATATAATCTTGACATGGCTCATAGTCGCATGCAGCTGCAAAGCTTGTCTCAGGAAAACAATGAACCCTTCAAGAGGTATGCTCATAGATGGAGAGAATTTGCTTCCAAAGTGCAACCGCCGCTTCTGGACCAAGAGTTGGAAGATATGTTCATAGACTCCTTGCAGAGCCCGTTTTTTGAACGTATGATTGGGATTGCACCAAATTTCTCTGAACTGGTAATGGTAGGAGAACATATTGAGAATGACGTAAAGACTGGGAAAATTCAGAATGTCTTGAGCAGCCAGGCCAGTGGAACTGAATCTCTCTGTAAATCCCAAGAAGAGGAAGGGGATGTGATCAATGCAGTCATGGAAGATGTTGGTTATTCTCAAGGTGAATCAGTGAAATCTTTTGGTTCTTCATCTTCTCAGCGGTCAATATCTTCTATGTCTCGTTATTCTGGACAAAAAAATGGGCCTAGGGTACCACATCAGAAACTTTGGGTCGCTCCTCATGCAAATCAACGAGCGCGTGGCCGAGGTTATTCGAATCAGCGCCAGAATCAGAGTAGGCCTCGTAACAACTTGGAAATAAGGACTGCTCCTTTTCATCCAGTTCCTATGTCATACAGCCAGCTTCAGCCACATCTGATTCAGAACTCTTTGGCGGAGCCTAAGACTCTTAAGCGTGTGCCAGAACCTTACCCTCCTGGGTACAATCCCTATGCTCAGTGTGGATATCATGGCGGATCCGTGGGGCATTCGACCGAAGATTGCAAAGCTTTTCAAGCAAAAGTGCAGCAGTTGATTGACAAAGGGTGTATTTCCTTTCCAGAAGGAGTTTTGGTGGTTCATGTCAACCCCTCAGCTGTTTAAGCTCGTAGATTCAGAGGGTCATTTCCAGAAGCCAGTGGTCCAGACAAGCAGACGTCCTCAACATTGACAGTCCTCAGACACTTTTTATCATTTGCATTTGTAGTTTCTTTTCTGTTAGTTGCTACTTGCTTTTAAACATTGTTGTTTTGAATGGTAATATTAATGAAGTGATTATGCATTTTTCTGAATTAATCATGTTGCTTTCGCTCTTTTTTGCACAGCACAGGCACATGCACCTTTTATCCACTTCACTTCATCACTGTTGATTAGCAAAGATTAGAGGGAGGATGACGAAAACTGAATACTCATAACTGATGATCGTATACTTTCGGATAAAATCCTGCTCATGATGTACAAGCATTGTTTCAAATCCCTTAAACACCGGAGATATAAGGAGTTAGTCCCTAGTCAACCACTTTGAGCCTAGAAGTAGGAGTTTCTTTCGGAATTTCAAACCCTCACATCTTAACTTGGGGCAAGGTAGTTGTCAGTTTAGCTTGACCGAGCGTTCAGATTTTATAGAAGAGTGTTCCCATTCGAGGACCAATCGCACCTTATCCCTTTCAAGAGGTCGTCCCTCATCAACCACAATGGTTAAACCTCACCAATCAGGAGTGAGATAGTTACAAACCTTTCGGAGAAATCAAGACAACCAGTGTCACACGACTTGTTTCGAAAAAAATAAAAGAAAAAGAAAAAAAGAAAGCCCGCTAAGTTTGAAAAGCTGGAAAGCAATACTTAGGAAACATTGGGGTATCCCGCTGGACTTCAAGATATAAAGAACTCGAAAAAGAGTCAGTCCAAGCAAAAATTAGGGAACGAAAGAATAAAGAGAAAGGATCTCAAAATAGAAATCCTCAAACAAGGACGAAGTCGTGTGGCTACAGACATAGAAGACAAGAAGGGTAACTGTCACTCTGAAAACCTTGTGGGTTCCTTAACCATCACTTCTACCTTTCAATAAACCTTTTTGAAGAGGTAAGCGTTTGTGCTAAGTCAATTGAATGTAGGATTGGAGATCATCACGGAGAAGGGGTGGGTACAAATTATACTTTGAGCCTAATATCCTTTGTTTCATTAACCGTGAACCCGACCACGATTCAACCCTTAAAAGACCTAATTGAGGCGGGGTTTATTCTGAAGGCATACTACAATGAGGTTGAGTAACCTGACTCCTACATGATTTGCTAATCATATCCTTGTTGTATCTTTCACTAATCAAATCAGCACTACATTTGGACTTTTGGTTCATTCGTCACTCACTATCACAACACTTAATTAGTGACATTTCTTTCAAAATCTGCATGAACACCGCATTAAAATTATCATTCGTGAACAAACAATTTTAATTTTAGGTCAGTAGTCGACATGGAGGAAGTTCCAACAGAGGGCAGTCAAACAGGACGGAATTACTCAACAGTCTGGATCATAATTGATTATACTTTGTGACCCTGTGGATTTGGGGCATTGACATCCAGTGAATATGGAATCAGTCAGTCTGAAACAAGTCCCGAAGCATCACTTGATTATGGGGCAAATCATTCAAGAAGCAGTTGATCAGAAGTGAATCATCTTTAAACTACCAATCAGGGGCAATCACCTGGAGATTCTGTTAATTTGAGGGAAGTTCCTCCAGTGTTCATTCAGAACGAGTTAAGTCGCTTCAACGCTCATGCAGGGGCAAGCCACTTTAAGAGTGCATTGAAGCCAGCCATTCTGAGAGTCAGTCAATTAAGGATGAATCCTTTAATGGTACAGATTCTGGGGCAAGCCATCTCGAGGTCGTCTCATGGCAAGCTATCTTCTTTTCAAGGTAAACTTTCCCGGAGATCAAACCGGGGCAAGTTGGATTACACTGGGGCAGTTGTTCAAGCAAGTTTGTTCTCCTCAGCCAGAGTTGAGTGTCGGGGAATCGTGCCATTACCTCATCAAATAACCTTAACCTCCTGAAAAAGGCCTTGCTGTCATTGGATTGTCATCCCACAACCTAAACTTGTTACTTGTCAGAACCTTGTAACCTAAATCATTTCCAAAGCCCAGTTATCGTCTGGCAAATCTCAAAACACCAGTTCCCGTCTGGTACATGTCAACTTTTAAACCAGTTCCCGTCTGGTCACCCTTTATGTAGCCTACTGTTTAACCAGTTCTCATCTAGCAAACATAGTTTCAAAGTCCAGTTCTCGCCTAGAAAACCAGAAATCAGTTCTCGTCTGATACCCAAACCAAAAATCAGTTCTCGTCTGATACTCAAACCAGAAATCAGTTCTCGTCTGATACCCAAGCCAGAAATTAGTTCCCGTCTGATACTAAAATTAGAAGTCAGTTCTCGTTTGACAACTTAACCTTTTGCCATCAGTTCTCGTCTGATAGTCTACCCTCGAATGCTAGTTCTCGTCTGGTATTTCCCTCTTAAATTCACTTTTGTTGGTAACCAGAAATAAATCCCTATCACCATAATCCTGGTCCTACCTAACCAAAAAAACTAGTTGTACTTGGCACGACATTCCCAGTGGGTCATGTGTTATCACATTCCCCGACACTATGCTCGAGTGATCTCACTTCTCTATAGTAGAGGTTCTATATGCCCACAAGATGTTGATATCAGATCAGATTATCTCCACAGCAGATTGAGTTACATATTTCCACAGCAGGCAGGGACTAATTTCTCCCCAGCAGGTCGAGATCGATATCCCCTACAAAGTAGAACCATCCCCAGCAGATGGATCATGTACAACCATCCCTAGTGGTTTGAGATTGAAGTTCTTCCTGACAGGAAAATTTGGGTTTATTTCCCCAGCAGTGGGACGAGTGCAGTGTTGTTTCCCCCATAGAGTCTAAGTCTTTGGCTCCTTTCCCCTCAGAGTCTAGGTCTTTGACTAATTTCTTAAGCAGAGGTTGATATTGTTGAGTTTTGTGCTCATTTTCCTCAAGCAGAGGTCGATGCTGATTCCCTCATTGCCTAATCCCCAGCCAAGTCGGAGGAGTACTTTTCTTCCTCGCAGAGTGAGATTACTTCAATGATTATTTTTCTCCATCCTCAGCAGAGAGAGTGCGGGATAATCTCCCGGTAAATCTTACTCATCATCCCTAGCAGATAGTGGATTCAATCTCTAGTAGAGTGAAATCTCTGGCAGAATGGAGCTATTCCTCAGCATATTTGCTTTGCTTCCCCAACAGAGTTGTCTGTTCCTCGGAATGTTATATTCTAGCAGACCATCCAGGGCTGATTTCCCCGGTAGAGTGGAGTTTTTTTTGCCTCTAGCCGAGTTGTTAGTTCCCCAGAAGAGTTGTATTCTGGTAGGCCATCCAGGATGTTTTCCTCAGCAGAGTTTGATTTTGATCCCCAGCGGAGCGGATTTGTGCTTAGCAGAGTCGTTTTACCCAGAAGTTTTCTCGGAGGCCGTCCAAGGCTTGTTTTCCCCAGCACAAGTTTGTTTGTACCAGACGTGTCTAGTCTTCCCCCAGCAGAATTTGGTTTCCTCTCTTTAGCATTTATTTTGCTAAAGCAGTTCCTTTGCATTTGCATCGTGCATAGCATCTACCCAAACGCGTAGCATTTCCATTTCGTATGGAGCATTACGCCATTTTCAAACATATGGATGCGAAACATAAGCCATGTTGTTATCTCTTTGTTTCAGGTGTATCTCCGAAGGTTTGATCTCTTTGCCTTGTGGTGTCCAGACCACAGTAGCAATCTCTTTGCCCTTATGATATCCAGACCATGGCAGCTTATGTGTTTTATTGTGCCCTTGTGGTATCCAGACCACGACAATTGGTGTTATTGTGCTTTATCTGTGGAGTATCCAGACTCCGGTAAAGTCAGTTGGGTATCTAGACCCTGATAAGTTTGGTGGTGTATTTCTTTATCCGTCGAGTATCAAGACTCCGGTAAAGATATTTATGGTATCCAGACCACGACAATCGGCGTTATTGTGTTTTTTCGTCGAGTATCCAGACTTCGGTAAAGATATTTGTGGTATCCAAACCACGACAATCGGTGTTATTGTGTTTTTTCTGTCGAGTATCCAGACTCCGGTAAAAGACAGTTATGGTATCCAGACCATGGTAGCTTATTTGATGTTTTTGATATCCAGATCACAACAGATGTTGTTATTCTGTCGCCTTATGGTATTCATACCTTGACGACTAATGATTTCTTTCAGCCCGTGTGGTATCCAGACCACAAATCATATTATTTCCTAGCAGTGTCATCGGACTTCAGCTGGTCGTGTTGTTTTGAACTCATGTGGTATCCAGACCATGATGAGTATTTGTGATGGATCCCTTTGTCCGTTGAGTATCCAGACTCCAGTCAATTGCAGGGAGTATTCAAACTCCGGTAAATCCCCAGTGAAGTCGTCAATTTCGTCGAGCATCCAGGCTCCGGTTATTACGTTGAGTATCCAGACTCCGGCTTATCACGTTGAGTATCCAGACTCTGGCATATTACGTTGAGCATCTAGGCTCTAGTTTTTACGTTGAGTATCCAGGCTCCGGTTTTTACGTCGAGCATCCAAGCTCCGGTTTTTATGTCGAGCATCTAGGCTCCGGTTTTTACATCGAGCATCCAGGCTCCGGTTATCATGTGGAGTATCCAGACTCCGATAAACTTTGTTGAGTATCCAGACTTTGACTTTTACATTGAGCATCCAGGCTCCGACTCTTCCTCGTTGAATATCCAGATTCCAACAACTTGAAATGTCATCCTTCAATCCAGATGGTATCCAGACCACGATACATTTTTTGATGGACGAGTTCATCTTATTGTGTTTCCCCAACATAGTTGCTTGGTTAAGTTTCTCTCTTCCCCAGCGGAGTATTTTTGTGAATTATCAGAACTGACGGTGAAGTCAGATGATTTTGGGAACTGACGGCGAAGTTAGATTATTTTGGGAACTGTCGGCGAAGTCAGATGATGTTGAGTTCTGACGGCGAAGTCAGATGTCTTTATAGATTATTTCTGAGGCGAGGTCAGATGCTTTTACCGATTTGATATCGAGGACTAACGGCGATGTCAGATCTTTTTACCGACTTGATATCGAGGCCTGACGGCGAGGTCAAATGCTTTTACCGATTTGAAATCGAGGACTGACGGCGAGGTCAGATCTTTTTACCGACTTGATATCGAGGACCGACGGTGAGGTCAGATCTTTTTACCGACTTGATGTCGAGGCCTGACGGCGAGGTCAGATCTTTTTATCGACTAGATGTCGGGGCCTGATGGCGAAGTCAGATGCTTTTACCAACTTGATGTTGATGACTGACGGCGAGGTCAGATGTTCTTACCGACTTGACATCGATGTTTCCTATTTGGTAATGAGTTAGCTCATTGTCCTTGCAACCATCAGATACATTTATTTCCGGGGACTTTATTCCAGTGAACAAGTTTATTCTGTTACTGTTTCTTTTTTGCGGTTGGCAAATTTTCGGGTTCTTTGATATTCAACCGCCTTTTACCCTTGAATGTTTGAAAGCCGTTCGCTTTTTAACCCTTCAGGTCCAAGCCGTTTGAATAGGGGCAGCTGTTGTACCCCAAAATTTGACCAACCGTTTCTCGCAATTTGGCTTGTGTTTCGTTTCATTTGCATTTGCATATCATTTATCGCATTCTGTGCATTTTGACAGTCGGAGTGGATTATCGGGATTACAGCCGCTTTGCTCGCGTTTCAGGCGATTCAAACCAGTTCAAATAAGAAGATTTATTTTGGAATCGAGTGGAGTTTGTTCTCATTCTGTTGGTCCAGTCCGTGCTGGTATTTTCGGTGACATTTCGGTGTTTGCCCGATCTTTCCGTTTTTATTTACTGCTTTATAGTTCTTTTTTTTATTAATAGTTTTCTAGATTTTATTTTATTAATTCTTAGCATAGATTTTTATTAAATATATTTTTAATATTGTTTTTTAAAATGGATAGAAATAGATTTTATTAAGTTTTTAATTAGGTTATTATTGTTAGTTTTTTTAAAAATAGTTTAGAAGTAACTTTTTATTAGAAAATAGAGTTTTTTTTATTAAATATTTGTATTTTTTTTAGATATATATTTTTATTTATTTAAATTTGATGTAGATTATTTTATTAGAATTTTAGTTTAGTTTATTATTAATTAATTATTTAATTAGGAGATAATATTTATTGGTTTATTAGTTAGATTTATCATTTCATTAATATAGTTAAGTCAACAACAGCATGGTTCATTAGCATGTCATTAATCATTGAGTCAGCATGTTAATCCTTGGCTTTAATCATCATCAGAATTGATTAATCAAGTCATTTGAGTCAACTGCCACGTGTCACCTCCCAGTGGTATATAACCACTATTCATCACCTCCTACCTCCGGATTCCAACCCTAATTCCTTCAGCCTCCAAACCCTAAACATCAACCCTAACAGCCGCCGAAAATGGCCTCCCTTTCATCACCATCATCTTCCCATTTCACTTCTCCTCAACAAATCTCACCACCAAAAAACCATTAATAAACCTTCATCAAAACCTCTGCAAAACCAACCCTCCATCTCTAACGTTCTTCTTCATTCCACAATCTTCATACCAACCTTCTTCATAAACCATTCTTCGAAATCTGGAAAACCCAGAATCTCATAAACTCATCAATCTTCACGGATTCAACCATCAACTTCTGTTAAACAATCATTCTCCCACAATCCAAACACAGAAGGACACCTTCATAAAACCCAGAAGAACACCTTCAAAAAACCATTTCCAGAACTTCATCGTCTTTGCAATAACCTTCAGAAAACTCATCCATTTCCTTATCATCCTCCATGAATCTACCTCATCTCCCGCCATCAACTTATTTCATACTCAAACTCCATCAACTTCACTCGAAATCCATTCACAAACCATTGTGAAACCCAGAACATCAAACCACATTCCTCCGCCAAACCCAGTTCACCTTAATCTTCAAATCACCATTCGACCTCTCACCTTCACATTTCTGCAACCCAAAAATAAAATCCCTCAAACTCACTACCGTCTTCAAACTTCTGTCTGCATCCTTCAAAACCCAACATCACCCTCCATTCTTCTTCACCCAGAATATTCACCTTCCCCAACAACCATTACCAACCCAGAAAATCTCAACCCATCACCAAACAATCACCGTAAAAACCCTCAGACTCGTTCTTCCTCAACATCAACAACCCATAACCATCTTCGAAACTCCTTCAACAGTACAGATCCATTCTCCTCGCAAAAACCCACTCGTATTTCTTCAAATACCCAAACCCGGTTCTTCACCCGAATCAAAACGAACTAGAAACTTCCATCCAAACCTCCATTTTTGAAGCACCTTGTAAGCCCAGACACTGAAACCTCTCTCGAACTCACCGTAAAACCTTACCCATTTTTAGTGAATCCAAAACCAACAACATGCAACAACAAACTCCAACCCATCTCTAAAACCATTTTCGAAACTCCAAAACTCATCTCAGAAGCTAAATCTTCGACCCATTTCCCAAATCATCTTCAACTCTTTTTTCTGAGAATCAACACCAATAGGAGAGGAGATTTCATTTTCAGTGAAAGTGGAGAGAGGATGAGATGGATGTAAAGGATCATTGACAGACATTGTTGCGGTGGAAATAGGATATCAAACTATTAATTAGTTTGAATCACAATTCTTAAGTCACAACCGCTCTTTGATTTATCCGAAGGAAAAGGTCAAAAGAGGGAAAACCTATTTTTGCATCGTAAACACAATGCGGGGAGAGACCTAGGTAAGGGGTTGGTTAAGCTTAGGGAAGGTACTAGCACCCTAAACTTCTGTAGTACTCTACAGGAACCTTTTGTTTATTGTATACTTTTTTATTTTTATTCATTATCTGCTTTAATATATATTGAGCTAAGGGATAGAGTGACCTAAAGACCTAAGGGTTAGTCCTAAATTTACTCGGCAAGACGTCGCATCTTGTGCCTACATATCCTGACGGGAAGGGAATCAGAGTAATTATAGTTCCCCTCGAAAGGGAGGTTAGAAACGTCTTGACTATGGTCAAGGTTTCAATGGGGAATAAACGTATCTTAAGGACACGCTTACGTGGAGTCTTTGAAACTCCTATTTCTATGTTGAATTTGTTAATTAAAAATTTAGGATTGAAATTAGGGATTCCACGGCGGGAAAACCTAAACAGAGCACGACGGCTCTTTGACCTAAAAGCTAGGGTAAAGGGCAATTTTGTCCACGGCGGGACACCTAAGCTAATTAGGGTTTTGAAATGGTTGAAACTAGGGTTATTGACTCGGCGGTCAAACTGTTAATCCTAATTCCTTCGGAAGGCGATAAACGGTAAAAATCATGCAAACAGATAAAATATATCATAGTGACATAATTAAGGTGCGGAAAGTAAAGAACCGGTAAAGAAACGCGAAAATTACAAATTCCAAAACAAATGCGAAAATAAAAAAATAAGCGCGATCATGGCCTCGCATAAATTACATCCATGCCACACAAAAAAAATAGTACAAATAAATGAAACGACAATAAGCTGCAACGACAAATTCCTAAAGGTTAGACGAAAACAAAACAACTATATCAAAACTTTATTTTTCTGAATTTTTATTAAAAAGAACAATTAATTGCTTTTGTATTTACAAGAAAAATAATTTTTACAGTTTTAATATTTTTATTAAGAAAAAAAATTATTCTAATTTAATTAAAGAAAACTTGTTTTAATTTTATCATACTTAATTAAAAATGTTTTATGTTAAAGGAAAAAAATTTAATTTTAATGTTTTTATCTACACGATGCTTTTAAATTAATAAAAAATGTCTTAATTAAAAAATCAACTCTTATGAAAAAAAAATGCTTTAATGTTGTTTATTAAAGACTTGGTTTTAAATTTAGAAGTGATTTTAAAATTTAAAAAGGTAGTCTAAATTTGGAAAAATATTTTTTTTTAAAAAATTTTAATTTTAGAAATTTTTTTAATAAAGCTTTGATTTACATTAAATTGGAATAATAAATAAAAAAGATTGATTTACATTCCATTTTAATAAAACTTTGACTGACATTAAGTTCTACTAAAAAAAATTTAATTTACATTAAATTTTAATAAAAATTTTGATTTGCATTAAGTTTTAATAAACGTGCTAATGAGAAATTTAAACTACATTAAGTTTAGTTTTTTAATGTTTTTTTTTTATATTTTGAAAAGAAATAGTTTTTAATTTAGAAAAGTTTTTTTTCCTTTAATGCAAATGTATTAAAAATATATCTTCTTAAAAAAAGTTCCTTTTAATGTTTTTATAAAAAAAAAGAGTTAAATTTTATTTTGAAAGAATAGAGTTTTTAATTTTTATTTTAAAGGAAAAAAAGTTTTAAATTTCATGTTTTAAATTAGGAAAATATTCTTTTTAAATTGTGTTTTAATTTTTTTGTAGAAAATATTTTGATTTAGATAATGTTCTAATTTTCAAATTTTATTAAAAAAATGTTTTAATTTAAATAATAAAAAAATGTTTTAATTTTCAAAACACAAAAAAAAAATGATTTAAATCTTTTCTAACAAATGAGTTTTAATTAGAGATTTTTCTTAAAATGTGAATTACAAAATTTGATCCTAAATCTAAAAAAATTTAAGTTTATGTTTATTTTTTTTAGAAAAGAAATGTTTAACCTTTAAGTTTCAATAAAGAAACTTTAACACAAAGTTAAATTAATATTAAATTACAAATTAATAACAAATCTGATAATAATAAATGACAATAAAAAAATAATAGAAGAAAAAAAACCAGAAAACCAAAGGCCAGCATAACGATGTGTCTGTTCACATTTTCATTAGTTGGGTTTTTCTTTTGAAGTAACCTTCTTCCTCTCCTTCACATGTCGCCGGCGCCATTAGATGATTTTTGGGAGCTTTTCTTCCCTTTCTTGCGCCTGCATGTCGCTTCTCTGTCCTCTTCTTCCTCAATCCAACCTGAAACGCAAAACAGAAAAAGAAAATTTATCATGATGGATGGTTACGTTTCGCGGTTACTTACGAGGATGGCCGGTGAGGACTTCTGAGGCCGTCGCTGGTGGTAGTGAGGCCGAGCTTCACGGCCGCCGCGGGTTCGTCCTCCGTTTGCGACTCTTTTTTCTCAATGACGCTTTTCTTCTTCTTCTTTCTGGTGATGATGAAAGCTCGCTGAGTTTTCTGAACCTCTTCTCGGGCTTTTGCGGCGCCGTTTCTTTTGTTCTGTCTAGGGTTCTTTGAATCCCTTTCAAGATTTTCTCTGAAGAACCCTCATGGTTCTCTGAATGTTCCGCCCTTTCTATGACCTAAAGGTGATTTTTATATATTTTGCGGGCTTGCGAAATAGTTGTAGATTGGTTGCTATTTGGACGGTTCTAATGTTGAACACTTTTTGCGGGATTGTTGGCTTGACTGTTATGAACATATTGTTGCTTTGCGTTTTTGGTTTTGTGTGATTTAACCGTGATTTTATTGCTACGATTTCGAGATTTTCCAGGAACTTCTTCAGGCTTCGTGGTTTTGACTTGTTGATGGTTTGTTGCAGAATCGCTGCATTTTCGCAGCTGAATGTTTGACTGGATTTACTAGCTTGTGGCCCCTTGTTCATTGAACCGGTTTGTGGGACTGAACTGGTTTTGAACTGGTTTTCTTAAACCGGTTTTGAACTGGTTTTCTTGAACTGAATTTATTTGTTTGAACTTGTTGGATTTTTGTTGAAATTGGTTTTTCAGGAAGATTGGCGTTAAGGCCTCGTTTGGGCAAACCGTCATCCTGAAAAAAACCACTTTTCTCAAACCGACTTTTCAAATAAGCACTTTTTGATATAATCTCTTTTTGGCCAAACAGCTTATTTCAAAAACAATTTTCCTCTTCTCTTTCTCGGTAGCCTTCGATAAGAACAGATAACTGCCGGATAGGCCAATGGCCGAGAATCGAACCCGGTGATGATACCACTCTGAGGGTATCAAAACTAACCGATTCAAGTTTAATATTGTTTTTTGTCTTGTTTTGCAGGTATGGAAGAATTGGGAAAGTCGGAAAAGATCGGAAGAAGTTTAGGATTAGGAACTTAGAAACACGTTTAGGAAAAAATGTAATTTTTATTTTTTGTAATTTTATTTGTATATGTTTTTTTAAAGAATTATCATTATTAATAAAAATTCTTTATTTTGTGAAAACATTATTATTATGCTTTTTGTTATGCAAAAATAAAAATGAAAACCATTATATATGTTTTTATTTAAAATATAAAATAAAAACAAATATTAAAAATGCACATAAAATTATTTAAAAGAATTTAAAATAAAAATGTGAACAATGAAATAGAGTTATAAAAAATGAAGTTATATATATTTTTTAAAACATGAAATGAAAATAAAACTTAAAATGAGATGAGTTATTTTAAAATGAAATGAAAATATAATAGAATTAAATGAAATTAATTTTAAATAAAATGGAAGTACAAGGCAATATGATTAATTTAAAAAGTACAAATAAAATGAAACTTCAAATTTTTTTTATTAATTCCTAATTTTCTTTGATTCATCCGACTAATCCGTTTCCAACACCATTTTCGATTAAAACCTCCCAACCAGATCAAACAACCCAAAGTTTTTGATTACAACCCAAAATTCACCTTGACGGCCGGCTGCGAACAAATGACCTTTTTGCCCTTTGGGATTTTTCTGCAAAAACCAACAAACTGCACAACCTGTTAGTGGTTAGTTAAAATGCGATGCGAAATGCGAAATGATTCGACTAAATCTCAGGGCAAAATTTGGGGTATTACAGTTGCCCCTATTTAAATGGCTTCACCGGATGATTTGAGCGACAGAGGCTCGAGAAATCATGGTGGAGGGATTTAAATATAGATAACCGAAAATTTTGCCCTTAGATGCAGTGATATGTGATGCTATGGACAAAACGAATCAAGGGATAATGCTAACAATGCCATGAATATAGTATGATGCGTATGATGGACTCGTAAATGCAAATATGCAGACGACACAACGACACAGGGGACAGACACGACGGACGAACCACACTGGGGAATACGACGCACTGAGAAACAGCACGACACTGGGAATTCTAGCAATGATGGTCAACTGGTACGAACACGACCAATTACCACTTTCAGAGAAGGAATGGTAAGAACGGGATCCTCAACGGAGATGGCACCGATGAGACGGCCTCCACTGGGGAATATATAAAATTAAAACTGGATCTGCACGACTGTAGGATCGATTAACAGAATGCTGGAGCATTGAGCAAAGAATAACATCCGAGCTTCTGTAAACTTTCCCTGATGACAAGATCAAACGGAATTTAGGAATCCGTAGAGATATACAGGGTAATACCGGCTGTATGCCAAAATAAATGGACTTTTAATGGGAAATACCCTGATAAGCTCCTTAAGAGAGAACTGTCACTTATCGTTGGAAGGGACTTAGATGCCAAAACTGGATAAGCTCTCAGATAAAGAGACTGTTGCTTATTTGTGGATGATAAACTGAAAAATAAACTTCTTCCCGTCTCAGGTCTGTGCTACCTGGACTTGATTCGGTTTCTTCTTTTACTAAAGGATAGAATAAACTTCTTCATACTTCAAGATCTGTGCTCTCCTGAATATGATTCAGCTTCTTCTTTTACTAAAGGGTAAACTGAACTTCTTCATTTTCAAGGTTTGTTGCTCCCTGAATATGATTCAGCTCCTTCTTTTACTAAAGGGTAAACTGAACTTCTTCATTTTCAAGGTTTGTTGCTCCCTGAATATGATTCAGCTCCTTCTTTTACTAAAGGGTAAACTGAACTTCTTCATTTTCAAGGTTTGTTGCTCCCTGAATATGATTCGTTTCAAACCTCCCCATACTTCAAGACGGCAAGAAAAATGGAAGCCCAGCTGCTCGATGGAGATGGTCATTTGCTGCAAGTCATAGCGAAGATAGGATCAGCTTCTCAGGCGAGAAATGTCGCTTATTTGCAAGAGTGGCAATAATAAGTTTCTCGGGTGAGAACTGCTTGTAGAGGTGGTACCAGGTAATGTAAATTGTAAAGAAAGTTGTGATGATGGCAAACATCTAGATCACTGAGTGGTAGCAGGTAACATAAATTGTAAAGAAGGTCGTGATGATGGCAAACATCTAGATCACTGTAATGTAAATTGTCAAGAATGTTGTGATGATGGCAAACATCTAGATCACTGTAATGTAATAATGAGCTCCTTGTATGAGAAGATCAATTGTAGAGTGTATTGTAAAGTGTAAGGTAGGTGATAAGCTCCTCGTCTGGGAACTGTTGCTTGTCTATTGTGCAATGTAATGATAAGCTTCTCAGGCGAGAACTGTCGCATATCTGCAAAGGATTGTAAATGCTTTTCTTGAGAGATAGTGCAAAATAAATGCACATCCAGGTATGTTCGGTGACCGACAGGACCGAAGTTCGATCTAGAATTGGGCTAGAAAGAACTGATAAACAAAACTCTATTGAGGAAACGAACTCGAATGGGGACTACCTTATCTTAACGCGGAAAGGTAACAGAAATAACCATCGTCCACGAGGGTTGAACTCTGTGGGGAAACTGGAAACAAGTAGGTATTTTATGCTTAGGGCTGACGATCTACTTGGAGAGAGCGGACAAACCCAGTTACTCGGCGGTAACGACAAGGATGACGATAAATAGCAAGCATGCAAATGCTAATGCGTATGCCAACGTGTATACTAATATGTATGTTCATGAAACTGTCGTGCAATGAGTATGCCATGCTTATGCTTATGTTTATGCTGACAAAACAGATGGGAGAGGAGATAGGAGATGAAATAAACATCCTGACAAGAATACCCTGCGGCCTCTGCAACAGTACATCTATCGAGAATAGGAAAAGTTAATGGTAGAACCAAATCTGGCTTTAAAGTTATAACTTCTCTGGGGAGAAAATCTCATGACTTCCACATGGGGATGCGATACGACTTCACTGGAGAGTATGATGCCCTGACTTCAACTGGGGATTCATGACCTCCGCATGGGGATAAGATGTCATGACTTCACATGAGGGATTGCTATCGTGAACCATAATCAGCTCAAGAACTCTTGGATCATAGACTTCCGGGGATAAAATAAATATTTGTTGTATGGGGAAGGTGTGGAGCTAGACAGCTTCATGGAGATAGTGTAGCAACTTCCTGGGAAAGTACCTCGGCTTCCTAGGGAAAAGGTATATCCGATTGGGGATAAGATATATCAAACTTCCCTGCGGAGAGTTCATCAGACTTACTGGGGAGAAATCAACAGACATTCCTAGGGAAGGTATCTTGACCTCTAGGGGAGAATATGGCAGTCTCCTGGGAAGTATTTCCTGAGGAAAGTAAGGTAATTTCACTAGTTCCGCTGAGAATGGGGTTCAAGAACATATATCACTTGGAGGATACCGGGGATATCTCTGCAGTCTTGAGAGTCACTGGGGATTTATCGGATGGATCCCAAAAGTGTTGTCAGCTTAAAGTCTCGCTGGGGACTGTTACTGGGAAGATGCTGGTATGATCTCTGCTGTCTTGGAGATTACTGGCTCAGCCCAAAGTGTTGTCAGCTTATAGTCTTGCTGGGGACTGTGTCGGCTTAAAGTCTCTCTGGGGACTGTGTCGGCTTAAAGTCTCTCTGGGGACTGTGTTGAGGCAATGGTTAAGATGTAGATTCTGCAACGATGAGATTTTACTGGGGAATGAAGACCGCCGGGAGTAAAATCCATCGAGTGCATGAAGAATGTCGTGAAACGAAGATAACTTTGATCTCAATGGACTTTGTCGTAGTCGCCATTTTGAAAATATCATGCCCCAGAGTTTCTGCTTCATGAGGAAAAGTCAGCTCAAGAGGATTTTACAGAGAAACATGGAGTCCAGATGCCCCACTGTTTTCCAACTCTTGGAGAGATTTGTCAGATCTCGACGTAACTGGCTCAGATCGACGGTGACATGACTGAGTATTCAAAAATAGATCTTAAGAATGTCAGGCTCGCATTGATGAGAAAATTTGAAACCATTTGCCCCTGTTTAGCAGGATCTGTGACATCTATATGTAAGTTTCTAAGATATTAGGCAAAATCGACACGCGTGAAATGCTATCCTGAAACTATCAATGCAACAATATATTTGTCTTGAAATTTTTGTTTTTGAAAAAGATATCGCTATAACTCGTGACCGAAATCACTAGTTAGGATAAAAGTTTAATTTATAATGCCAACATGAATTTTTGAGCATAGCTCGTAGGAGTCAGGAAACGTTATCTCGTCGAGTATGCTTTCAAACGAAGTCCTACTTCAATTAGGTCTTATAAAGGTTGTATCGTGGCTTGGTTCACGGTTTAGGAAACAAAGGATAAAGGCTCAAAATTATTTGTACCCACCCATTCTTCGTGATGTTCTCCAGTCCTAATTCAGTTAATCGACACGAGCACTCATACCTCAATCGAATTTGATATGGTCGAGAAGCCTTTAAGGCTTTGGACATGGCAGTCACTCACCTATTGTCTCTTTCGATTGATCACACAACCGTGTTCTTTATTGGGAATTCTTTATTGTAATCCGTTATTTTGTTTTTGTATTTTTTTATTCCCTAACTTTTGCCTGGACGGTGTCTCTTTTTGATTTGACATTGGAGTCCAGCGGGATGCCCCAGTTTTGCCTAAGTCTCCTTCATAGGTTTTGACTTAGCGGGCTATATTTTTTTTATTTTTGTGAATGGGTCGTGTGACTCTTTTGAAGGTTTGTGACTGCCCCACTCTTTAGGTAGTAGAGGAATAGTCATTGCATTTTGACTTCTTAAGATGCTAAGGATATATTCTCGACGGTTCGCTCCTCCTTTTTGAGGGTTTGAGCGCTCGATTGGTTATACTGAAAAAACTACCCTGCCCCAGGTTAAAATAAGGGTTTTAATTTGGAAAAGAAGAAAACTCCTACTTCAAGGCTCAAAGGGGTTAAAGAGGGGTTATCATCCTTATGTCTCCATTGTTTGGGATTTGAAACAATGCCTTACATCATCAGCAGGTTTCAATCGAAAGCATAGGACAAGAGATCTGACGTTTTTGGTTCATCATCCTCCTCCCAATTCTCTTTCAAAGGAAGAGATCGGGTAAAGTTGGCATTATGATTTTATAAAAAATATTTTTGTGAGTGAAGCGAATGGATTTATTCTAGACAAATATGCATTGCATTAATTATTCCAAAATAAACAAGTTCGTACATGCTAATTATGCTTAATCAAAGAAAATAAACATATAAATAATCAAAATGTAATGTCTCAAAGTCCTTCAAGATGTGTTTATGAAATTTTTGCGTCTGAGACTGGCATGGTAGTGGTTTCCTCTAGCGGAGCCTCACTGGAAGGAGTCGTCTTGCTTGCCCCAGCTACGTCTGTCATTACTTCATTATCGGTCTTCAAATCTTCACTCAGAATAACTCTCCCAGATTCTCTGTTGATCGGGGTCACATCATCTTGAGGATTGCTGAAATGAAAAGGACTAGGCATCTGAAGAACTACCGGCTTCGGCTGATTCACCATATGCGTCACTGGTTGAGATATGTTGAAAACAGGCTTTACAGAGCTTGATTCTGGCCCCTGGGACGCCTTGAGAGGAGTCTTGACTTTCGGCTGAGGATCGTCAAAAGACAGGACCTTCTTTTCTAGCAATTCTCTGACAATATTCTTAAGCGCGTAACATCCTTCCAAGTCGTGACCAGGCGCACCCTCATGAAATAAACAATGAGCGGCGGCAATGTAACTGACAAGTACCGGATTGGGAGGTGGACCCAAAGTTCGGGTAACAACCAGACCTTGTTGCACTAAGAAAGGATACAACTCAATGAAAGTTATTGGAATCGGAGGACAAGGTTTATACTGCCTCTTACTCGGACCATTCTGTCGGGGTGCTCGCTCCTCTGATGATTGGCATACAGGACTGTTGGGCACTCGTTGATAGTTGATAGGAGCTTGTGCAGACTGATAAATAGGAGGTTGTTGATAAACCGGATGCTGATAGACCGGAGCCGGTTGCACAGGTTGATAGGTAGGAAATTGAGGATTGACAGAAGTTGCGACAGTAGCCACATAGGATTGTGGAGCATGCTGAACCGGATAACCTTGAACATAATTCTGCTGATGTTGATGAGAAACCATCGAGCGATTCCTCAGACGTGTAACTCTTTTATGGTGGTCAGAGCTCGGAGTTACCAAACTGGATTGAAAACCATGAGGAGGTACATTCGCAACAGTAACGGCTGGTTGAGGATCCACAACAGTATGGGTGATCTCAGAAACAACAGTGGGCTGAGAATCCAGCTTTGCATTAAGAGCTTGTAGCATCTTCATAATCTTCCCCACACTTCCTCGAAGATCTTCGAGTTCATGGCTGACACGGTCTATCTCTTGAGCTTGTTCTTCCATCCTTTTTCGAGCTTGGGCTCTAGTATTGTACTGATGCGGAGGATCCAGGGTGACGAAACTGACAGGCGAGAGAACCGAGAATAAGAAACCGGGAGACACATGTGATGCAAAAATATGATGCAAAAATGCGAATGGAATGATTTCATGGAATTCAAATATTTACGAATATTGCAGAATAACAAAGAAATTTTATTTATTAATTAAAAATGGATTACAAATAATATTCTTAGAAAAGTCTTGGCATAATAGCTAAGTAAAAGCTAAATATGACCCTAAGGAAGCTTCATGTTCTGCCCCTTGCTCTGATCTTCGGGCTAGGCCTTTTTGAGGATGAGCCTATCTTCAAAAGGTAAATCGATAGTTAGAGAAAAATAAATCCTTCATCAAAACCAAACAAGGGTACGTTGGAAAAGTCTTCACAACTGTTGGTGATTAGTGTCCTTGATGTCGAAGAACTTCGAGCATATGGCTTTAGCAATAGTCTTGTTCTTTAGGGTCCCTCTCCAAGAAAGGGAATAAAGTCTTATCCGAAATAGACAACCCTACGAGCTGAGAATATTCTTCCAAAGTAGGTAATAGCTGATAATCGGGGAATGTGAAGCAATGGTAGTCGGGATCATAGAATTGTAGCAAAATCGAAAGAAGTTCTTCGTTCATTTTATATTCCAACAGAGATAACAATCTTCCATACCGGTTACAGAATCCTTCTTGATCTTTGATTAAAGATCCTAGCTTCCTTAGGTCATCTAGCTTAAGACTTTTAAAAGTATGTTTCAAAGTTTTTCTTCTATTGTAATCCATAATCTTGCAATATTCATAAACAAAATTCGAATTCCATGAAATGTAATGCAATGTGATGCTTTAATGGATGCAATGCACATATATTCGCAAGTCCTAGGTTAAAGGTATGTGCAAGGAGTTAGGGTCTACCCCTCCCCATAAGGTATTTACTACGGTTAGTTGTACCTGCAGAACAAGGGTTCTAAAGAAGTGCCCAAAGTCATCAGTCCATCATTCGGATATCATCAACTTTCCAACTGACTCGGAGGTTAATAATATTCTCAAGAGAACCTCTTTTGAGTGTAGTATCGCGTAGCAACCATTGTAGGACTACTCCCACATAGTTCCCGCACTACATCCTACATAAGGCCAAGGTGGTGTTAAGGTAACTACGGTCCTCAATATCACAGACTCCAACCGAAAATAGTAAAAGTTTTCACGACTAACTCGATCAACCGAACCATTTTCGCAAGGGTCTCAACTGAGCGGTGATTCTCGAGTCAACTTGGTCGGGACTCACTCCCGGCAAGCTTCGTCGAATATCTCACCTTCCTATAATAAGGTCACTCAAGTCCGGGTTAGGACTTATCTCACAATAACAGGGTACCCCCCAAGCAAAGCACAGTAATAATATATACAAGAGAATAAATAATGAAAAATATCATACAATAAACAAAATAGGGATAACCCTTAAAAGTTATGGCAGTCCCCAGTGAAGTCGCCATTTTCTGTTGCGGTGGAAATAGGATATCAAACTATTAATTAGTTTGAATCACAATTCTTAAGTCACAACCGCTCTTTGATTTATCCGAAGGAAAAGGTCAAAAGAGGGAAAACCTATTTTTGCATCGTAAACACAATGCGGGGAGAGACCTAGGTAAGGGGTTGGTTAAGCTTAGGGAAGGTACTAGCACCCTAAACTTCTGTAGTACTCTACAGGAACCTTTTGTTTATTGTATACTTTTTTATTTTTATTCATTATCTGCTTTAATATATATTGAGCTAAGGGATAGAGTGACCTAAAGACCTAAGGGTTAGTCCTAAATTTACTCGGCAAGACGTCGCATCTTGTGCCTACATATCCTGACGGGAATGGAATCAGAGTAATTATAGTTCCCCTCGAAAGGGAGGTTAGAAACGTCTTGACTATGGTCAAGGTTTCAATGGGGAATAAACGTATCTTAAGGACACGCTTACGTGGAGTCTTTGAAACTCCTATTTCTATGTTGAATTTGTTAATTAAAAATTTAGGATTGAAATTAGGGATTCCACGGCGGGAAAACCTAAACAGAGCACGACGGCTCTTTGACCTAAAAGCTAGGGTAAAGGGCAATTTTGTCCACGGCGGGACACCTAAGCTAATTAGGGTTTTGAAATGGTTGAAACTAGGGTTATTGACTCGGCGGTCAAACTGTTAATCCTAATTCCTTCGGAAGGCGATAAACGGTAAAAATCATGCAAACAGATAAAATATATCATAGTGACATAATTAAGGTGCGGAAAGTAAAGAACCGGTAAAGAAACGCGAAAATTACAAATTCCAAAACAAATGCGAAAATAAAAAAATAAGCGCGATCATGGCCTCGCATAAATTACATCCATGCCACACAAAAAAAATAGTACAAATAAATGAAACGACAATAAGCTGCAACGACAAATTCCTAAAGGTTAGACGAAAACAAAACAACTATATCAAAACTTTATTTTTCTGAATTTTTATTAAAAAGAACAATTAATTGCTTTTGTATTTACAAGAAAAATAATTTTTACAGTTTTAATATTTTTATTAAGAAAAAAAATTATTCTAATTTAATTAAAGAAAACTTGTTTTAATTTTATCATACTTAATTAAAAATGTTTTATGTTAAAGGAAAAAAATTTAATTTTAATGTTTTTATCTACACGATGCTTTTAAATTAATAAAAAATGTCTTAATTAAAAAATCAACTCTTATGAAAAAAAATGCTTTAATGTTGTTTATTAAAGACTTGGTTTTAAATTTAGAAGTGATTTTAAAATTTAAAAAGGTAGTCTAAATTTGGAAAAATATTTTTTTTAAAAAATTTTAATTTTAGAAATTTTTTTAATAAAGCTTTGATTTACATTAAATTGGAATAATAAATAAAAAAGATTGATTTACATTCCATTTTAATAAAACTTTGACTGACATTAAGTTCTACTAAAAAAATTTTAATTTACATTAAATTTTAATAAAAATTTTGATTTGCATTAAGTTTTAATAAACGTGCTAATGAGAAATTTAAACTACATTAAGTTTAGTTTTTTAATGTTTTTTTTTTTATATTTTGAAAAGAAATAGTTTTTAATTTAGAAAAGTTTTTTTTCCTTTAATGCAAATGTATTAAAAATATATCTTCTTAAAAAAAGTTCCTTTTAATGTTTTTATAAAAAAAAAGAGTTAAATTTTATTTTGAAAGAATAGAGTTTTTAATTTTTATTTTAAAGGAAAAAAAAGTTTTAAATTTCATGTTTTAAATTAGGAAAATATTCTTTTTAAATTGTGTTTTAATTTTTTTGTAGAAAATATTTTGATTTAGATAATGTTCTAATTTTCAAATTTTATTAAAAAAATGTTTTAATTTAAATAATAAAAAAATGTTTTAATTTTCAAAACACAAAAAAAAAATGATTTAAATCTTTTCTAACAAATGAGTTTTAATTAGAGATTTTTCTTAAAATGTGAATTACAAAATTTGATCCTAAATCTAAAAAAATTTAAGTTTATGTTTATTTTTTTTAGAAAAGAAATGTTTAACCTTTAAGTTTCAATAAAGAAACTTTAACACAAAGTTAAATTAATATTAAATTACAAATTAATAACAAATCTGATAATAATAAATGACAATAAAAAAATAATAGAAGAAAAAAAACCAGAAAACCAAAGGCCAGCATAACGATGTGTCTGTTCACATTTTCATTAGTTGGGTTTTTCTTTTGAAGTAACCTTCTTCCTCTCCTTCACATGTCGCCGGCGCCATTAGATGATTTTTGGGAGCTTTTCTTCCCTTTCTTGCGCCTGCATGTCGCTTCTCTGTCCTCTTCTTCCTCAATCCAACCTGAAACGCAAAACAGAAAAAGAAAATTTATCATGATGGATGGTTACGTTTCGCGGTTACTTACGAGGATGGCCGGTGAGGACTTCTGAGGCCGTCGCTGGTGGTAGTGAGGCCGAGCTTCACGGCCGCCGCGGGTTCGTCCTCCGTTTGCGACTCTTTTTTCTCAATGACGCTTTTCTTCTTCTTCTTTCTGGTGATGATGAAAGCTCGCTGAGTTTTCTGAACCTCTTCTCGGGCTTTTGCGGCGCCGTTTCTTTTGTTCTGTCTAGGGTTCTTTGAATCCCTTTCAAGATTTTCTCTGAAGAACCCTCATGGTTCTCTGAATGTTCCGCCCTTTCTATGACCTAAAGGTGATTTTTATATATTTTGCGGGCTTGCGAAATAGTTGTAGATTGGTTGCTATTTGGACGGTTCTAATGTTGAACACTTTTTGCGGGATTGTTGGCTTGACTGTTATGAACATATTGTTGCTTTGCGTTTTTGGTTTTGTGTGATTTAACCGTGATTTTATTGCTACGATTTCGAGATTTTCCAGGAACTTCTTCAGGCTTCGTGGTTTTGACTTGTTGATGGTTTGTTGCAGAATCGCTGCATTTTCGCAGCTGAATGTTTGACTGGATTTACTAGCTTGTGGCCCCTTGTTCATTGAACCGGTTTGTGGGACTGAACTGGTTTTGAACTGGTTTTCTTAAACCGGTTTTGAACTGGTTTTCTTGAACTGAATTTATTTGTTTGAACTTGTTGGATTTTTGTTGAAATTGGTTTTTCAGGAAGATTGGCGTTAAGGCCTCGTTTGGGCAAACCGTCATCCTGAAAAAAACCACTTTTCTCAAACCGACTTTTCAAATAAGCACTTTTTGATATAATCTCTTTTTGGCCAAACAGCTTATTTCAAAAACAATTTTCCTCTTCTCTTTCTCGGTAGCCTTCGATAAGAACAGATAACTGCCGGATAGGCCAATGGCCGAGAATCGAACCCGGTGATGATACCACTCTGAGGGTATCAAAACTAACCGATTCAAGTTTAATATTGTTTTTTGTCTTGTTTTGCAGGTATGGAAGAATTGGGAAAGTCGGAAAAGATCGGAAGAAGTTTAGGATTAGGAACTTAGAAACACGTTTAGGAAAAAATGTAATTTTTATTTTTTGTAATTTTATTTGTATATGTTTTTTTAAAGAATTATCATTATTAATAAAAATTCTTTATTTTGTGAAAACATTATTATTATGCTTTTTGTTATGCAAAAATAAAAATGAAAACCATTATATATGTTTTTATTTAAAATATAAAATAAAAACAAATATTAAAAATGCACATAAAATTATTTAAAAGAATTTAAAATAAAAATGTGAACAATGAAATAGAGTTATAAAAAATGAAGTTATATATATTTTTTAAAACATGAAATGAAAATAAAACTTAAAATGAGATGAGTTATTTTAAAATGAAATGAAAATATAATAGAATTAAATGAAATTAATTTTAAATAAAATGGAAGTACAAGGCAATATGATTAATTTAAAAAGTACAAATAAAATGAAACTTCAAATTTTTTTTATTAATTCCTAATTTTCTTTGATTCATCCGACTAATCCGTTTCCAACACCATTTTCGATTAAAACCTCCCAACCAGATCAAACAACCCAAAGTTTTTGATTACAACCCAAAATTCACCTTGACGGCCGGCTGCGAACAAATGACCTTTTTGCCCTTTGGGATTTTTCTGCAAAAACCAACAAACTGCACAACCTGTTAGTGGTTAGTTAAAATGCGATGCGAAATGCGAAATGATTCGACTAAATCTCAGGGCAAAATTTGGGGTATTACAGACATGGACGGAGAAGGTTTGAGTTGGGCATGGAGAGGAGAAATTGTTTTTGAAAAGAAAGAGAGGGGAGTCTGGGCGAAGATCGGTTGAAGAAGAGGGTCATTTGGACCTTAGTTTTCTTTTTTGTTTATTTGGCTGTTAGTTTGACTAGGCCTCATGACCCATCTGCTTTATTTATGAATCTCACTGCCCCATTTTTCTTCATACCCCTTGTTCTTCTTCTTTTTTTTAGAATATATTTATATTATTATTTGTAACTATTATTATATATATATATATATATATATATATATATATATATATATATATATATATATATATATATATATATATATATATATATATATATATATATATATATATATATATATATATATATATATATATATATATATATATATATATATATATATATATATATATATATATATATATATATATATATATATATATATATATATATATATATATATATATATATATATATATATATTAGTTTTTCTGTTATTATTATGTAAATATATTATTATTATTATTATTATTATTATTATTATTATTATTATTATGTATATATAATATATCTTTTAGAGTTTATATATATACTATTTTCTAGGTTATATTTATATTCAATTTTTTTTAGAAGTTTTATTAACTTTTCTTTTAGAGGTTTTATATAGTTTTAGAATTTCATTTCTATTTTCTTTTTGGAAGTTGAGCATTATATATTTTAGAAGTTAAATTCTTTCTCATTTTTTATTGGGCTTTTTATTCCATTTTCATCTGTTTTGATAGATGAAGAGATTTCTTCGATTCTCCGTCAAATTATTGATGAGAAATGAAGGATCCGAGACCAACCTTTTTCTCCTCTTTCTCATTTTCGACTTTATGTCATTTCATTTGTTTTTGGTCGATGACAACATTTCTGTAATTCATTACCAGTCAAATTATTGATGAGTAATGTTGGATCCGAGACCACTTCTTTCTCTCCTCATTTATTTTCATCTTTCGACTTTATTTTAACTTTTGGTGATCGATGAAGTCTTGTAAGACGAGATCCCACTGTTTTTGGTCCGTGCGACACGATTCAATTGGAGAACGATCCTCAATATCGTTTCTCTATCTTGTCCATAGCACGGATATTAATACGCGACCTCCTACAACTTGACTTCCTTATAAGTCAAGTTACAACGGTCCAACATTACATTGGTCCCGATTCAAAGTATCATCAAGGACCAAAAGAGGAGAATATTGGAATGAAGCTTGCGCATAATGTCAAGGGTCAACGGAACCACTCGTTCGGTAACATCTTTCTAATTCAAGTCTTTTAATCAACCATCGAGCGTTGTGAGTTCTGAGAAATAAATACGTGGGAAATGATGAGTGGAGGGCCTCCTCTCACTCGTCTAGAGTGTTTAGCGTATACCCTTTGGGAAATATGCGACGCATTCGCTCCTACGCCTTAGGTTCTAGCGTGTGTGTCTCGAGTTCCTTCCCGTTTAGGCGTGTTAGGCCTGCTTCTTCTTTCCTCTCGCCCCCGTGCGATCGAAACTCTTTCTCTCGTATCCTGGTGATTGAGACTCCCTTCTCTTGCCCCCGTGCAATCGAGACCCTTTACCCGTAGTTAGCCGAACTACGATTGCTCTAATCTCTCATATCTATTGAGAGTACGTAGGCATAGGATTGCGATAATCCTAGCGAGCACTTTTCGTTTTCCCCCTTTAGGTAACCCGTACCTTTAAACCAATGACATACTACGTCCGTTCTACCGCAAACAGGTAACGCCTAAGTCTCCAATGGTCGAGCAGCAATACACCTAACTGCTAGAATGCATACGCTAGTATCGTCTACCTTTTCTCTCACCCTTGTGTGATCGAGAACACCCCGTTTACCCGTAGTTATCCTGAACTACGTTTTGCTCTGATTTCTCGTACCAGACGAGAATACGTAGGCACAAGACGCGATGTCTTGGCGAGCAACCCCCCGGTAGTTTTCCAAACTACGTTGACTCTGACTTTCCCATTGCACGAGGGAATACGTAGGCCCAGAGCGGCGATGCTATGTCGAGTCTCTTTTCTTTTTCTGTTGTTCTCGCTAGCTCATAGCTTAGATAGTTTTACACCCTTTTAGATAGACAACAAGCATGGATCCCGTCGAGTACGACGGACGTGAGGGGTGCTAATACCTTCCCCTTGCGTAACCGACTCCCGAACCCGAGATTTGGTTGTGATGACCTGTCTTATTCCCTTTTCGTTAGGTTTTCTCTGATTGTTTCCTTTCCTTCTCTTTGGGATAAATAACAAACGGTGGTGACTCTTCTGTCATCGTCGGCCCCTCTTCGCAGCGATGCGACAGACACCTCGTAGACGAGCCTTCCTGCCGAGAAGGGAGGCTCGCTGTCTTACGTAAAGGAGAGTCTCCTTGCAGACGAGCCTTTCTATCAAGGAGGGAGGGTCACTGCTCTGCTTCGAGGAGTGTTTGTCAAGCGGCTCCTTGCTTCTCTCTTCTCCCTTTCACTTGATTTGCAGTGGAAGGGTGGATTTGATCTTAGATGTTGAATTCATCGTTTTCCTTTGCTTTTCAGGTAAAATGGCCGCAAGGATTTAGGGTGTTATTGTGATTGATGATGACTCCGAGTTCGATACTATCGTCGAGCAAGTTAGGGTCGAGAGAGCTCGCACGCCTGAAGATTGGGCCAGGAAGGAACCCATTGACATTACGTCACGCTTCACCGTCGACGACACAAACGCCTTTGCCACTGTCGAGGACCGCACTGAGGGTTCCCCTCCGAGTTGGATGGTTTATAAGCCCAAGGAAAAGCACAGTATCTACTCGAATTTCAAAGGGATGAGGTTCCCGATGTATGAGTTCGTGTTTCGGGAAGCGGTGCTTCACCTTCCCATCAGTGACTTCCAGAAAGGAGTGTTCCAGTGGTTGCATCTGGCGCCTTTGCAACTCCACCCCAACACGACTGTGTTCGTGCGAGCATTCGAGCTTGTATGTTAACACCTCTATATTGGAGCCACACTCCCCTTGTTCTTCCGTACTTTTCATATGCAACAATAATATTTTCAAGGCCGACATAGCTGGGTGTCCCTGAAGCATCTGAGGAAGCTGTTTCGAGCATATATGGATTCTGTCAGTTCCTTTAAGGACAAGTACTTCATCGTGAAGCCAGTGTTGCATGTGGTTGTCGACTCCTTATACGACCTCATGGTCAAAGAGGAGAACAGCAGCGAGAGGATTCGTTGGAGTCAAAGTTTCCCCTTGAGTGGGAGGAGGACCACTTCAAGCAGGGCACAGACATCTATATCGTCAAGCCTGGCGATCTAGACGCTGATGATCGGCTTTCTTACAAAAAGATAGTTGAGTTTATCTCTGATTTTATTCCCTCCAAATGTGCCAACAAGGATGGAAGTTTTATTCTGGATGAGCGTGGGGAGGTTCGCCGTGAGCCTCGATTGATTAACACCAAAGCCCTCCTCGACTGCAGGCCTGACGAGGCGGCCTTGAGGTTCCTAGGTATTGGGTGTTTTCTTCGCTTTCTCCTATTTTTCTTCTTCGTCGTACTGACTTGTTTCCCTTTTTCTCTATTGTAGGTCAGATGTCAAACATTCAGAAGCGCATGATGAAGCTCTCAGCAACTAAGGGCACGAAGAAAGCCGCTAATGGCAGAGTCTCTCAAGTCCAACAAATGATGAAGCTCGACCAACCAGCTGGTGGTTCCTCCTCCCTGTAATGTAGTCAGTCTCCTCCCTCGCATGAAACTTCATAAAAAAGGCGGCGCATCGATGACCCCGTACTTGTCGACCTCCTTGAGAACGTGCCTGAGGAGAAGTTCGTGCTGCCTCCTTGCTACCTCAATCAAGATTTCTTCTGTGGGGGAAATTTTGCGACTATGGTCGAGGCCGATACCAAGGCGATCATGGGGATCGACAGGGCGGCCAGGAGGAAGGCTTTGTCGGAGGACATGGATTTTATGATGAGCATCTTTGAGATGGCCTTGGTCCTCAAGGATGAAACCAGCCCGAACTCCAAGCTCAAAAAGCTACAGGTCGACAAAGCTACCCTTTGGACGGAGAAAAATAAGGTGGAGAGCGACCTCCTTGAAGCTCAGACGAGGTATGAAAATCATGTTCGCCTCTTCTAGAAGATGACCGCGATGCAAAAAACGCTGAAGGAAGCCGAGGAGGAAAGGGATCGACTTTGGACAAAGGTCGCTAAACTAGAGGCTGCTACCAAGCCCGTCGAGGATGAAACAGACGAGGAGAAGGGCCTCGACTCCCGTGGTTCCATGGTCTCCCGAATCCAAAAGCTCGAGCAAGATTGCTTAGGAGCTCTCGAGGTGGGGTTTAGTGGTGCCTTGGAGCAACTCTAGGTTGTGAATCCTGAGGTCCAGCTTGTCCTCGAGGGGATTGGCCCGTAACACCGGGTGGTGGATGTCGCGTTGAGAATTGGATATCAAGCTATTGGTTAACTTGAATCGCAAATCATTATTCACCATCGGTCTTTAATTTGTCCAAGATAAGGGAAAAAGATCGATATAACCCATGAGTATGCAATGCAATGCAAAGCTAGAGAGTCTAAGGTTCGGGGTTGGTTATACCTAGGGAAGGTGTTAGCATCCTAAGCATATGTAGTACTCTACAGGAACCTCTTGTTTTATTGTGTTATTGTTTATTCTAAGGGTGACCTAGGGGGTTTATTTCTAAGTATGCTCGCCAAGAAATCACATCTTGTGCCTACGTATCCTGATGGGAGTGGAATCAGAGCATTCGTAGTTCCTCTAAAGGGACGAGGAACTCTTGACTGGTCAAGGTTCCAAGGGGGAAAAGGTTTGTTGATTGATTATAGGAGAAGAGACAAGTCGTCATCTTAGGGAGAATACTCGACTTAAACCACCACAATCATATGGAAGATGGTCTTTGCTTCACTTTGAGAGAAGGGCTCCAACTCGGATCTATAATCGACGAGTATGCCACATACCTCTCTCGAGCGAAAAAAGATTCTACATCTTTCTTGATTAAGTTATGGGGTAGGAGAGTTATATCTCGACTACATAGATGAATCATGTCTAATTCTCTTATGAGAGAATATGGGATTTGACTGTAAATTGTCTAAGTTGAAAACTTAAGGGAATCTATCCCAAGGATATGAGGGTGTATCCTAAGATGATTGACTTGAAAGGAAATCAGAGATCGAGCAGGGGAAATGATGCAAACGAAAAATGCAGTGCATATGACTTATGAAGTCACACGTAAGTTCTTTCCTTAGACATGAACATATGTAAACATATATAAAAAAAGGAAATAGTAAGTGCAAGGCAAGCAATAGGTTCGACTCAAACCACGAGGAACAAGTAGGCAACCATTAATATGCAACAAGTATCTCTAGCTTCTCTGGGCAATGTAATCATAACAAGCATTGGTTAACACGAACAAGGAAAATATTAATCGTAAACCTATAAGAACTAAACGCATTTTAATGGGCCAAGAGCTAATTGTATATCAAGACCTCCCAACTGCAAATTTAGTACTAAGGTTAAGGTCTAGTCATCGCACCAAGCTAGATCAGGCTCAAAATTGATCATCATCAAGTTACCGACATGCTTTAATATTAATACCAATTCCACATTCCCGGAAAAAAAAGGGTTAAATAAATACAAAACAAGAAAGAAAGACACACGATATATCCTGGTTCGCTTGAAAATTATCAAGCTAATTCAATCCACCCGTCAAGGTGATTTCACCTTAACACAAGAACTTAATCCACTATAATCAACAAATTACAATACGCTAATAACCGCTGGTGACTAACAACTTAGACAACCGTCTCTTCTTAAGGATTCTGACCCAACTGGTCCTTTAAAGAAATACAAACTGCACAAGCAACCGCTAGTGACTAACAACAAAGACTAACCGTCTCTTCTTAAGGATACAGACCTAACTGGTCCCTTAAGGAGTTACAAACAACATCTTGAATAAAGATGTTTACAATGAAATTGCTTCTAAACAAGCAGATATAAACACTATTAGTAGCTCAAATGTCTTAAAGACACTAATACAGTATGAACAATACTCTTTCTTTGTATCGTGGTGCTTAAATACTGTAGCTTTAGTTCTTCATAGATTGCTGTCAATCAAAGGGTGGCCTTTGTATTAATCATTGTAAAGCTACTTAATTTATTCAAGTAATTAAGTCTTTATATATCCAGAAAAAGATCCGTTGGAGGGTAGATCAGGAATATCCTTTAGGTAGCCGACAACTTGAAATAATGCCGTTACGCAGGGATGAAAATCGTACACAAAAGTTATCATTTGTACCACCAAATCAGGGTAGTGGCATGGTAGTGGAATGAGACGTTAAAACATATTATATACTATTTTCCCTCGTAGATGTTTGAGCTTCTCTTATTTACATCAGAGGCTTCTAAAGGAGATGATTGAAGCATGAGTAAAAGAGTTGATCAGTAGGTCTTCATAGTCTTGAGTCTTCACAGTCTTTAGAACTTGTTCACCAGAACCTTGTCTTCAAAACTATAAGCACTCAGTCTTCGGAACCTTTGGTCACTAGTAACTTAAGTTTTCAGAGTCTTCAGAACGGCGTTCAACAGAACTTTGTCTTCAGAGTCTTTAGCGCTTATTCTTCAGAAACTCAAGTCTTGAGAACTTCGTTCAACAGAACCTTGTCTTCAGAGTCTTCAGCACTTAGTCTTCAAAAGAATATGACTTCAGAAGCTTGAAATCCTTCAGAAGTAAAGCATCAGAGTCATGATCAGAAACAGAAACCAAGAGAACATTGCAGCAGCAACATATTGTCTTCTTAGAATCTTTCTGAAGTAGAGTAGATCATAAGCAAACTTGCTTCTTATAGCGCAAAAGTGACTTTGGTCAGATAAGAATAATCGTTGAATATGATCTCAATCAGAGTCACAACCTGTTTGTTAATTCTTCAGGAAAAAAAAGTTAGAGTACCAAAATTATTCTCACACAAATGCCACTTTGTTATTATCAAAACATAGAGATATCTTGTAGAACCAAATCTTGTTCTAACAATCTCCCCCTTTTTGATAAAGACAAAACCATGTATTTTGACGACACAATTTTGTATGATGATAATCAATAGGAAATGATATAGATAAGTTTAGAAATAACTTCCCTTAATCAAAGCTCCCCCTGAATCTAAGATCTAAAAAAAATCATCAAATTTGGGATGTCGGGGCCTGATTGTAAAGTTCTCATCAGATACACAGTAACATTGCTTGATTATATATAGTAGAGCCTGATTGAACTTATAAAATTTGAGATAGTTCAAGTATGATTCTTATCAAATGCATCGGATAGAGGTAGTGATTAGTTAAATCAAATCCTGATTATCAATATATCAATTGAATGCATTTTAAGAGTTAGAATGTTTGAGCTATGATTCAGAGACAATATATTCTTTAATCAAAATAATTTTCCATTTCAAGTACTCCCTTTTTTATCATAATCAAAAAGGTAATAGATAGATCAAACAACATGAGATAAACATAAGGAAAACTAAGGGGTGGCCTAAGAAGTGTCTAATGTTGAGGAGGAGGAGGGAGCCTCTGAAGGATATGAGCAAGGGCATTCTGAATGCTGAAATTGAGTTCATCTTGCTTGTCCATCCTTGTTCTAAACAACTCTTAATCCTTTTTAATTCTTTCCAAATTTTTTATAACGGGATCAGAAGTAGAGTTTTCAGCAGCTCTCATGATTTCTTCTTGATTTTTCAAAGCAGCTTCCTTCTCAGCTTGATCTTGAGCTTCTTTGTCAAGAGCTTCCTTAGCCATTCTCTCTGCTAATTCCTTTTCAGCACCTATCTTAGCTTCATCTTCCTTTTTTTTTTCCCTTCAATCTCTCTTCAGCTTGCTGAACAAGATAGTCTTTTGACTGAATGGAGAAATTTTGAATCTTCTGAAATTCATCTGACATCCACTGATTGAATTGATCCCAAGAATCACCCAAAGTAGGAGGGTCTTCACTAGAACTTGACTCATCAGAGAGTGGCTTGAATATCATAACAACATTGTCCTTAAACACATAAATAACTTCATCTAGGTTATGAGGGAGAGGGTCAGAAGATTGATTTTCAGGAATTGAGTGGGTTTCTTCAGCAGAATCACCCAAGTTGGTGTAATCATGATTTTCAAAATTTGATTGTTGTGGAGAAGGTCAGGATGTTTTGAAATGGTTTCTAGTATTATATGTGGAGAGGTTAATGGTCAAGAGATAGTTGGATATGGTTGTACAAATATGACAGGGGTTGGTACATAAATAACAATATGGAGTATTTGTGGTGGAAGTTGTGTAGAGGGTGAAATCATTTGAGGGTTTGTTTTAGAAATAAAGATGGGTGTGGTGGTGACAATAGTTGAAAAGGTTGGTGGTGATGAGAGTAGTAGAGGTGGTGTTAGAAGAGATGAATATATATTTTTGTTAGTAATGACAGAAATTGTTACAGAAGAATCTAAATATTTCAAAGGAATATTCTTTGTGCTGGTTTCTCCCATACTTTTCTGATTCTTTGCAATCTTTTCTTCAAGAGCTATGTTGAAATTTCTTTTCTTTCTCATTAGATTAGGGGGATTTTCTTGTAAATCTTCAAACCTGAATCCAGATATATCATATCCTTCAGCTTCTCGCATCTTTATGTATTGCACAATAGCGTCTGGACCATCAAGTTTAGTAAACATAGGAAAATCGTCGACAATTATTCTTCTGGACTTCAAACTTTCCCAGTCTGTAGCCATATTTGGTTCAACTCTAAGTTCATTTATAATCTGCAACTGCTTCAGATTTTTGCCATTTAGAGGTGTTCCAGTTATAATTTCCAGTTCTTCTGTTAAATTCAAGGAAGTCAGATGATTAACCATTCCACTTTCAATAAGAATATATGAGATTAGTCTTCCAAGAGGAATGTAGTTTCTAGGCTTTTTTGAATCATTTCTGGTTTCCTTTATAGAATCTCTGAGATATTTGAATAAAATGGAAGGAAGGCATATCTTCTCAGCTTTCATCATATAATACAACATGTATTTCTGATCAGTAATGATGAAATCAGATGAACTAGTAGCAGGTCTATGGTATATGCAACCCAAAATGATTTTGAGCCAGACTCTAAGTTCCTCAGATAAATCCTGACTCTTGAAGGGAGGTCTACCGTCAGTTGATAGAGTGAAAATTGTTGGGTTTACCACTTCAGATAAAAATCTTTATTTGGATATCATCTTATAGATACGTTTTGCATCGGAGTTCTCCGTTCCAAGTAAGGTGGCTATATATTTATCAGTAATGATGAATTTCTTTCCCAATACATACGATACTTTGAAGTGTTCATTAGCATCAGTAAATCTCCAAAATTCCTTGATGAGTTTAGGAAAAACAAGCCCGTAGAGACGATCAAAGTATGTTCTCCAACCTTGAGCATTGAGTTCCTTAAACAAGTCTAGTCCATTTTCAAATAAGTTATCGAAATCAACTAACCACTCATATAGAACGTCCAGTTCTGAAAAAGGAGTAGAGAGATGAGTGTGTGGTAGACGATCTACAATGTGAAGTTCAACAGATTTTTGAAGTGATTGATGTTGCAATGTTGAAGCAGTCTGAGCAGTTGTCATCAGAGCCATTATAGATGATTCTGCAAGTTGATGTTGTTGAGAAAATTTGAAAACACTTTGTTGTTGGGGACCCATTGAAGATGATGATGGAGTTTTTCTTGGAGCACAAAAGGTTTTAGGGTTTCTAAGAAAAAGTGTGGGAAGTGAAAGAGTATTGTAGTGTGTGATAGTGAGAGTGTGGGTATTTATAAAAAAAAATAGATTATGAAAAGGTGGGAGTAATAGGAAATAATTACTTGAACCCAGTCTCACGAAATCACAACGCTCGAGGTATCTTTTCAACAGTAAGATATGATTTGATTTTCGACAAGTGTCACAAGAAAATCATAGCCATCTGTTCAAAGATAACACATTTGATGTTCCCAAGGTCAAGAATACCAAGAGGTATCTGACTAGACAAGTTTTTGACTAAGACATCTTCTAACTTGTAGAAGTATCGTCAATTAGAAAATCATTAATAGAGAAATATTATGCTTAATCTTCAGAATCTTATCTCAGAAGTTCTAATGACTTGACACATTAGAAAATTTCATCTACTCATTCTGAACAAGGTTTTATAGATGGATTTTCCAGAATGAATACAGATTTATCCTCAGTAAGGGGTTTTGTGAAAATATCAGCCCACTGGTGATCTGTATCCACAAATTTTAATTGAAAAACACCCTTCTGAACATAGTCACGTAAAAAGTGATATTTTATTTCAATATGTTTAGCCTTAGAATTTAAGATAGGATTTTTGGATAAGCATATAGTAGAAGTATTATCACAGAAGATAGGAATGTTACTCTCATATATCTGAAAATCTTCTAGTTGATTCTTCATCCATAGTATCTGAGTGTTGCACATTGATGCTAAAATATATTCTGCTTCTGCAGTAGATAGTGCAATGGTTGATTGTCTTTTACTATCCCAAGAGACGAGGTTTTTACCCCGAAGCTGGCACTTTCTAGAAGTACTTTTTCTTTTTATTCTGTCTCCAGCATAATCTGCATCACAATAACCAGAAAAGCTTGTACTCTGATGTTTTCTTATACATCAAGCCAAGGTCAGTTGTTCCTTTTAGATATCTTAGGATCCTCTTAACAACTGTTAAGTGAGTTTCCCTTGGATCTGATTGGAAACAAGCACATAGACAAACACTGAACAAAATATCTGGACGAGAAGCAGTTAGATACATAAGAGAGCATATCATACCAAGATAGAACTTCTGCCAAACCTTTATACTTACTTCTTCTTTCTCCAGAATGCATGTAGGATGCATAGGTGTTTTGCTGGTTTACTATCTGACATATTGAACTTCTTCAGAAGTTCTCTTGCATATTTGCTTTGATGAATGTACGTTCCTTCTGAACATTGATCAATATGAATTCCCAGAAAGAATCTGAGTTCTCCCATCACTCATTTCAAATTCAGTCTGCATTAACTTAGAATATTCCTTGCACAAGGAAGTATTAGCAGAACCAAATATAATATCATCAACATAAATTTTCACAACTAGAATATCATTTTAAAGGTTTTGCAAAAGAGTGTTGTATCCACTTTTTCTCTGGTAAAGTCATTTTCCAAAAGAAAGTTACTTAGCCTTTCATACCAAGCTCTGGGAGTCTGTTTCAGACCATATAACGATTTTTAAAGTCTGAAAACAAAATTTGGGTTTTCAGAACTTTCAAAACCAGGAGGTTGGTGTACATATACTTTTTCAGAAATATATCCATTTAAAAATGCATTCTTAACATCCATTTGATAAAGAATGATGTTATGATTAATAGCAAAAGAAACTAATAAGCTAATAGACTCTAACCTGGCAACTGGTGCAAAGGTTTCAGTATAGTTTTGCCCTTCTTGCTGACTATAACCTTGTGCTATCAATCGTGCTTTATTTCTTATGATCTCACCTTTCTCATCAAGCTTGTTTCTGAATACCCATTTTGTTCCAATGACGTGGACACCTTTAGGTTTTTAAACAAGATTCCAAACATCGTTTCTGGTGAATTGATTTTGTTCTCCTTGCAAGGCCATAATCCATTCATTCTCTTGGAGAGTTTCATCAATTGTTGTTGGCTCTATTACTGATACTAAACCCAAAAGAGTTTCCTCAGAAGGTTTGAATGATGAACAAGTTCTGACTGGATCAACTTTGTCACCCAAAATCAATTCTTCAGAATGAGAAGTCCTTAGTTTGTTTTTCTTCTGAGTTGGACTATTTGTTGTTTCTTGTGAAACTGTATCTGATTCCGTAGTTTCTGCATCTTTGTCTTCTTCATTAGAATTTTCCTCCTTGGATCCAGATAAGGTAAAATTCAGATCTGCAAACTTTTCAACTAGCTTTGACTTTTCAGAGTCAAGCTTATCATCGAATCTGACATGAATTGATTCCTTAACAATTTGTATTTCTATGTTATAGATTCTATAACCTTTAGAGCGTTCAGAGTATCCTAACAATAAACACTTTTGTGCTTTGGAGTCAAACTTGTCAAGATTCTCTTTATTATTCAACATAAAACATATACAACCAAAAGGATGAAAATATGAAATGTTGGGTTTTCTGTTATTCCATAGTTCATATGGAGTCTTAACCAGAATAGGTCTGGTAGAAATCCTGTTCTGAATATAACATGCTGTATTTACTACCTCATTACCAATAGTTCCAGAGCCAATGATTTTACCATTCTGGTTTCCTCCGAAACCGACGAAGCCTCCAAACTTGGAACATATGCCTTCTTCCCGTCATGTGTCGCGAGCAACCACTGTCCAGGTACCATGATTGGTGTTTCAACTGAGCTACTAAGGATATCTCTGAGTCTGATTCTGATTCTGATTTGTCTTCTGGTCCTTCAGAGACCTCAACATTAATTGTTGTTGCCACTAGCACAACATTTTCCTGTTCTTCATCAGATTCTTCTTTTTCAGAATCAGAGTCATCCCAAGTTACCATGAGTCCCTTCTTGACTTTGGTGAAGTTCTTCTTTGACTTCTTGTCTTTATGCTTTGGACAATCATTCTTGTAATGACCTGGCTCATTCCACTCATAGCAGATGACTTCTTTTCCAAAGCTTTGCTTCTTCTGTCTAGATGATGAGTCAACACGACTTTTGTTTCTTCTTAATCGTCTAAACTTCCCCTGCCTATTTTTCTAGAGTTTGTTGACCCTTCTGGAGATAAGTGATAGCTCATCTTTTGAGTCTTCATCAGAATCTTCTAATTCTTCCTCAGCTTGATAAGCCTTTTCCTATTCAGGTTTAGACTTAAGAGCAATAGATTTATTCTTCCTCTGAGGCTCATCTTTCTCGAGCTCTATCTCATGACTTCTTAAAGAACTAATGAGTTCTTCAAGACTTATACTATTTAAATCCTTGGATAGTTTAAGAGCAATTACCATAGGTCTCCATTTCTTGGGAAGACTTCTGATGATCTTTTTGACATGATCAGCAGTTGAGTATCCTTTGTCCAGAACTTTAAGTCCTACGACTAGCATTTGAAATATTGAAAACATATTCTCAACTGTTTCATCATCCTCCATTATGAATGCCTCATATTTCTGGATTAAGGAAAACACCTTTGTTTTCTTAACTTAAGCATTTCCTTCGTGAGTCATTTTTAGAGAATAAAAAATAGACTTGGTAGTATCTCTGTTTGTTATCTTCTCATACTCAGTATAAGAGATAACATTCAGCAGTATAGTTCTTGCCTTGTGATGATTCTTGTAATCTTTTTTTGTTGGTTGGTCATAGCACTTCTTGATACTTTTACTCCTTCAGCATCAACTGGATGAGTATAGCCATCAATTACGAGATCCCAAAGATCTATGTCATAACCAAGAAAGAAACTTTCAATTCTATCTTTCCAGTAGTCAAACTTTTCACCAACAAAGACCGGTGGTTTGACACTGTAATAATCTTTCTCATGTTGAAACAGGATTAACATTAGCTGCAGCCATGATATCTCACATAAATATTGGATCGGTACTGAATACGGTGAAGTGTTGATAAAACTTTTATCACAATCAGAACCAGGCTCTGATACCAATTGAGGGTGTGGGAAAATACAAGAAACGGGAGTTTGAATTGGGTTTTCAAAAATGAAAGCTTTTTGTGAAACTCAAACAAAGATCACAAATAGACTAATCAAGAAAGAAAGACACACGATATATCCTGGTTCACTTGAAAACTATCAAGCTAATCCAGTCCACCCGCCAAGGTGATTTCACCTTAACACAAGGACTTAATCCACTATAATCAATAGATTACAATGCACTAGCAACCGCTGGTGACTAACAACTCAAACAACCGTCTCTTCTTAAAGATTCTGACCCAACTGGTCCCTTAATGAAATACAAACTGCACAAGCAACCACTGGTGACTAACAACAAAGACTAACCGTCTCTTCTTAAGGATACAGACCTAACCAGTCCCTTAAAGAGTTACAAACAACAATTTGAACAAAGATATTTACAATGAAATTGATTCTAAGCAAGCATATATAAACACTATTAGTAGCTCAAATGTCTTAAAGACATTAATACAGTATGAACAATATTATTTCTTTATATTGTGGTGCTTCAATATTATAGCTTTAGTTCTTCATAGACTGCTTTCAATCAAAGAGTGACCTTTGTATTATTCGTTGTAAAGCTACTTAATTTCTTCAAGTAATCAAGTCTTTATATAGCTAGAGAAAGATCCGTTGGAGGGTAAATCGGGAATATCCTTTAGGTAGGTGGCGACTTGAAATAATGTCGTTACGCAGGGATGAAAATCGTACACAAAAGTTGTCCTTTGTACCACCAAATCAGGGTAGTGGCATGGTAGTGGAATGAGACGTTAAAACATACTATGTACTATTTTCCCTCGTAGATGTTTGAGCTTCTCTTCTTTACATCAGAGGCTTCTGAACGGAGATGATTGAAGCATGAGTAGAAGAGTTAATCAGTAGGTCTTCAGAGTCTTGAGTCTTCAGAGTTTTCAGAACTTGTTCACTAGAACTTTGTCTTTAGAACTATAAGCATTTAGTCTTCAGAATCTTTGGTCACTAGTAACTTAAGTCTTCAGAATGACGTTCAGTTGAACTTTGTCTTCAGAGTCTTCAGCACTTATTCTTCAGAAACTTAATTTTCAGAGTCTTTAGAACTCCGTTCAACAAAACCTTGTCTTCAGAGTCTTCAGCACTTAGTCTTCAAAAGATTATGACTTCAGAAGCTTGAAAGCCTTCAGAAGTAAAGTATCAGAGTCACGATCAGAAACAGAAACCAAGAGAACATTACAACAACAACATATTATCTTCTTAGAATCTTTCTGAAGTAGAGTAGATCATAAGAAAACTAACTTCTTATAGCGCATAAGTGACTTTGGTCAGATCAGAGTAATCGTTGAATATGATTTCTATCAGAGTCAGAACTTGTTTGTTAATTCTTCAGAAAAACAAACGTTAGAGTACCAAAATTGTTCTCACACAAATACCACTTTGTTATTATCAAAACTCAGAGATATCTCGCAGAACCAAATCTTGTTCTAACATTACATAATGAAAATGTCCATTGCTAGAAATATATTACACGAGTGAAATTTGTAAGCAGCATACCTTCTTTAGGCACCACATATTGTTCCTGTTCAAGTTGTGATATTAAGCGTCTCAATGGTTGCATCTTGTGTTTTGGAAATTGAATTATATGTGTTTTTTTTATGATAATAACTAGGTGTTGGTTGAACAATTAGTGTTGGAGTGTATGTTTTGGTTGGAACAATATCTAGAGAACACTACATTCTGGAATAAAGAGTCATATGGACAAGAATTGTGTGTTTGAATTTTGAGATTAATTTGCTAGAGATTAGCTACGACTTTAACAATATATTATCTACGAATTTTTATGGGTTCAAATATGATGTTGATCTTAGACACGCGACATGTCATGTCAGCATCTTTGCCATATTGGTATACGTGTATGCCCAGCAATCAAAAAATTCCATATGACGTACCACATCAGCTTCCGTTAGATGAAGTTGACGGCAAAGACCAAAATTGTGGACGGAAAACTTTAAAAGGACTATTATTCAATGAAAATTTTTGGAGGCATTAAAATTGAATTATAGTCTATTTATAGGGGACCAAAAACATATTTAACTCAAAATTTAATTTCTACTAAAATAATCTAAAAATTTATTACATTTAAGTTATAATTTAATATTTATTTATAACACTTAAACAACAACTAAATAAAAACTATTTTTGCCATGAAATTGTTGTAAATCTTATATTCGATTATCTTAAAATATAATTTTACGTAATCAATTTTCATTTACTTTCTTCATTTAAAATGTTGTTTTAGTATAAAAAATTATTTTAAAATGGCTATTATATTCAATGATAGCTATTTTTTCAATTATGTTTTTTAATTATTATTATTTACAGTATTTTTAACATATTAATAAAATTAATTTAATAAAAATATAATATTTTATCATAATATCATTACATTCTTAAATGTATAGAAAAAATCTTATATAAAAATTTTAAAAAGAAAATTAAGATTGAATGCAATTTGACTCTAATGTAACTTCTTTTTTCCTCCCGATGATTCCACCAAAAGAAAGGATAGTTTAGAGTTTAGACTATATTTGCAAGTTACGTAGTGAATCAGTTATTCAAGAAGCTGCAATTTCTCAATCATTTGGATTTTAAAATGATGGTTTGTTGGACATAAAATATTTCACATGTGTTGATCCTGGCCGTAAACCAAACAGAGACCATTTCGACCTTTATTTATTTTTTTATGATATCATTATTTCGTTTTTATTAAAAGATGATATACATTCAAATAAGTTACATCGAAAATAATACGAATTTGTATTATATGAGTGAAAATTGAATTAAATTTAATTTGATAGTCAAATTAGTCTTTTATTTATTTTATTTTTAAATTTAATTTAATTTGATCTCCATTATATATATATATATATATATATATATATATATATATATATATATATATATATATATATATATATATATATATATATATATATATATATATATATATATATATATATATATATATATATATATATATATATATATATATATATATATATATATATATATATATATATATATATATATATATATATATATATATATATATATATATATATATATATATATATATATATATATATATATATATATATATATATATATATATATATATATATATATATATATATATATATATATATATATATATATATATATATATATATATATATATATATATATATATATATATATATATATATATATATATATATATATATATATATATATATATATATATATATATATATATATATATATATATATATATATATATATATATATATATGAAATGTTTAGAGAATTATGAAAGATTTAGAGTTAAGTCATATTAAAGGGTCAAAAGTCTCTCCATTAATTATGAATTGAGATATTTATTATAGATGATTTTTTGGGTTTCGACTAGAAAGCAAAAGGTGAGTTCCACTACTCTGATCTAGAACATGGGATACGCATATAATGGAAGATTTATTCTACTTTTGACTCATATTATTTGAGATTTTCTTAATCAACTCTTTGATATTTTTAAGCACCTTGTAAAATTTCTTTAATGTCCTCTGTTTTTGGAAATACACATTTGGGCGTATCATTTTTTTCTTTACGCTAGATGCTTTCAGAGACACATATACAGAAAAAGTTTCGTAGATGCATCTCCGAAATCTTATCAGAATGGGTTTTTTTAAATAAAAAAATAAGTTTCGTTGGTCGCATATGAAAATTAACTGTTGCAGATGAATGTAAAATAACATACATCTGTAAATAAAATTGTGTGTGTGTGTGTGTGTGTGTGTGTGTGTGTGTGTGTGTGTGTGTGTGTGTGTGTGTGTGTGTGTGTGTGTGTGTGTGTGTGTGTGTGTGTGTGTGTGTGTGTGTGTGTGTGTGTGTGTGTGTGTGTGTGTGTGTGTGTGTGTGTGTGTGTGTGTGTGTGTGTGTGTGTGTGTGTGTGTGTGTGTGTGTGTGTGTGTGTGTGTGTGTGTGTGTGTGTGTGTGTGTGTGTGTGTGTGTGTGTGTGTGTGTGTGTGTGTGTGTGTGTGTGTGTGTGTGTGTGTGTGTGTGTGTGTGTGTGTGTGTGTGTGTGTGTGTGTGTGTGTGTGTGTGTGTGTGTGTGTGTGTGTGTGTGTGTGTGTGTGTGTGTGTGTGTGTGTGTGTGTGTGTGTGTGTGTGTGTGTGTGTGTGTGTGTGTGTGTGTGTGTGTGTGTGTGTGTGTGTGTGTGTGTGTGTGTGTGTGTGTGTGTGTGTGTGTGTGTGTGTGTGTGTGTGTGTGTGTGTGAAGTAATATGTCATAATCATAAAAAAATAGTAGATAAATGTCATCAATATATATATATATATTTCCAAAAACACATCACAGTCACTACTGTGTGTGCTTGACAACATTTGCATCCCCTCCTCTTCCTATGCCTTTATCGCCTCGTATGTCTCTACCGCCTCCTCGATTGTCCGCTCTGCGTCCTCGGCCATCGATCCCACCCGTCCTGGCGCGATTCCTACGATACATAAGTTCCCCGTGTGCCACCTCAATGATCTCATCTAATACACGTCTGTGGTCAGACCCCTTAAAGAAGAAACAGGCGGCAATGCCTGACCACCCCATCTCTACTATCTGAAGACAGCGAGACAGAACATCCTGAGTGTGGTCTAACTGAGACTGCTGCTCCTCTAAGATCTCCTGATGATCTGGTCTAGGCGGTGATTCTTCTGCAATAGGAACCATGTATGGGTGTGAGACAATGAAGAACCATATGATGTAGCCATCAATGCAACTCCAGTCTTTCGACCCTCTGGTCGCCCGAGCCTCGTCAGGTACTATATGCGTCTGGTAGTCAGCAAAGATCTCATTTATCTGCCTATGGGTCAAGTCGAGAGGAGTGAAGACAGATAGGTGTCTGGGCATCATCTGTGCGTACCCGAACTGCCGCATGATGCGCTCGAGAAAATGTAGAACAATGATGGTCAAACTGCATACCAACCATCCTGAGGATAGTGATATGTCGTCAAACGGGAGCGTCTCACGGTGATCGGTATAGACATCCTAGCAGATATCCTCAGCAACTAGGCGATCGAGATAGACTCTGTAAGGGTCGACCGCCTGGTTCCCCCTAATCGGGATAAAGGCACGGGCATGCGGCATCTGCTCTGTGTAATCAGGCGCACTCCCCCACTTGACGATCATGGAAAAGTGATGGAATATCCAAGCCTGAAATGAAAATAAAAAACATAAGGATCAAACATTATCAAGAATATAGAATGAAAAGAAATGAAAAAAGTTATCAGGATATAAGATTGTTACCACAAGTAGTGACACGTGTTGCATCGCTACGAAGAAGGGTCGGCAAAGACAGAAGAGTCGCCATCGTTCGTTATTTATACCAAAAGAGGGAAAGGAAACGATCAGAGAAAACCTACAGAAAAGGGAGAAGACAGGTCATCGCAACCAAATCTTGGGTTCGGGAGTCGGTTACGCAAGGGGAAGGTATGAGCACCCCTCACGTCCGTCGTACTCGACGGGATCCACGCTTGTTGTTTAATAAAAGGGTGTGCTTATCTATCTAAGCTACAGACTCACAGGACAAAAGAAAAGAAAAGAGACTCGATAGAGTATCGCCGCTCTATGCCTACGTACTCCCTCGTGCAATGGGAAAGTCAGAGTCAACGTAGTTCAGAAAACTACGGGTGAAGGTGGGGAAGGTTCTCGCCAAGACATTGTCGTCTTGTGCCTACGTATCCTTGTCTGGTACCAGAAATCAGAGCAGATGTAGTTCGAGATAACACGACCACAAATTGGTTAAGTGTTTTAATCGAGTAAGGTTAAACCTCCATTCTAGCAGTTAGGGACGATGCCTGTTTGCGGTAGAACCAAGAGTTAACAACACTATTTTCTGAAAATGGTTTTCAATTAATCCTGAAGGATAAAAAGTTTTGAGGTTTTCTTTGTGAGTCTTTTATGAAGAAGTGAATTAAATTGTGTTTGTAATTCATGTTGCATTAAAGACTATGACTTAGAAGCGAATGCGTCGCATATCGTCCAAAGGACATACGCTAAACACGCTAGACAATTGAGAGGAGGCCCCCCAATCATCATTTACCAAATGCTTAAGGCTCGTAGCGTACAACACTTATTATCCTTTATTAGATGTTTTGAAGAAGTTTTGAGATGAGAAGAGAGAAGACACAACTAAGGGATACTAAACTCAACCTAATGTTATCATGCAATGTACACCTATGATTGGGATTAAGAGGGGAAAATCTACCCTAATGTTATCATGCTTGGATTGAACACTTAATGTCTCTCCTACTCCCAAAAAGGACTAGGAATCCTAAGGGATCATGGAAAAGGAACCAAGAAAACACAAGATAAATCAATCACAAGTAAGAGATGCAAACATGTAAAATAAACATGCAAAGAGGGAGGAAAAAAGTGTGGGGCAACAACCACCACAAGCACATCTCAACCTCTTATAACCAACAAAAAGATGCAAAACACAAGAGGAAAAGCAAGAAGGCAAGCAAACATGAACATGCAAGCACAAAAGACGCGAGGATGAGATGAAATAGGAGAAGCGAACTCCTACGACCATCAATCATCAATCATCGAAGAAAGGTGGGAGGAAAAAGTGTGGGACAACAGCCACCACAAGCACATCTCAACCTCTTATTCTTCATACTCAAGCACAACCAAAGATGAACATCAATTGGAACAACATATACAAGAGTATGCATTCAAGTAGAAATTAAACACGCGTGTCGATGAAATCATGATTAAACAATCAAGAACAACGACATATGTCCAAAACATCTCACTCCTAATACACCATACTGATCCATGAATATCGAAGTGAGACAATACCAAAACAACCTTGAAAAACAGCAAAACAGGCATGCTGGCACAATGTTAATCAATTAACACCGGGGGTTAATCGATTAACCATTGAAAAATGTTTGAAAATTTTAATATTCGCACTGGTTAATCGATTAACATTGTACCAGCAGCAGAAAACAGTAGCTAAAAAGCACTTTTCAGCAATTAATCACTTCTCTAATAATCCAGATGATTGTATAATCAAATAAGCACGAATTTAAACCAGAAAACAGTGATCCAATCAACATGTAAACACATTAAAACAGCAAGATATCAAATCACATGGATCAAAATCAACAAAATCAATCAAAAATGAAGATCCACATGATGATTATGCAAATAAGCTCAAAAACAGAATCGAATCTAGAATTTCTAACCTTCAAAGCGGAGATTTGCTTTAGTGAATGTTGATTCACTTGAAATGAGCAGATCCAAGCAAGAAATCTGAAATTCCTTCAAGATCCAAGTGAGTTCTTGTAGTAGAAATGAAGATCCACCAAAATTAAGTAAGAATTATCCAAATAAGCTCCTCTAGATCAACTTTAAAATCCAGATCCTCAATAGCACAAAAATTGGATGGAGAATTGGAGATGATAAGGATGTAGGATGAAGGTTTTAGCTCTAGAATTCAATGATTCCAATGGAGAATCAAAGAATTCAAGGAAAGAGCTTTAATGGAGTTTTGGTGGGAAGAAAAGTTGAGAGAAAATTGAGATAATGAGAGTGAATTCTGAAATGAGAATGAAATTATGAGGATTGTGTGTGAGGTTTGGAGAAAATCATTTAAATATGCTCTTGGTTTGGATCCAAATGTGGTTTGGAGTATGGTTTGTGAAAATTGGAATGGGATTAGGAATGAGAAATTGGAGGGAACTTTAATTAATTTAAAAATTAACCAAAACTCAAAGTGGTTCTAGATCCTTCCTTTGGTATAAAATCAATTTCTCAAGTGATCAAAATGGACCCCAAAGTGACTTTGTTGCACCCCAAAATTTGACCAACTACTTATCGCAATTTGGCTCATGTTTCGCCTCATTTCATTTCGCATTTGCATACCGCGTACATTGCATTTTTTCCAGTCAAATTGGTTTATCGGGATCACAGCCCTCTGATAGCATTTCAGACCAATACGAGGACGTATTTTGAGAATCGGTGCTCGTCCCGGTGTTTTCAGCTCTCGCTGTTGTTTTTGAGGACCTCTCGGTGTCCGGGTTTTTACCGTTTATTTCGATATAGTTCGCTAATCGATTTAATCGGCTTCTTCGGTAGTTTTAGGTTTTTTCCTTATTTTCTAGAATTTTTTAGGGATTTAATTTATTTTTCTAGGTATTAGATAGTTTTTTAAATAGCTTTTAGATATTAATTGATTTTTTAATAGTTTAGGGATTTCTTTAATGATTTTTAAATAGGTTTTAAGAATAAACCATTTTTATTTTAGATATTAAGTAGATTTTTAGATATTGATTTTTAATAGGATAATTTCTTTTATTAGGATTTTTTTAAATAGAAATTATTAGAGTTTTTTTTTTCTATTTTTATTAGTTTAGAGATTAGTGGAATTATTAGAGATTATTAGAGTTTTATTAGTTTAAAATTAATAGAGTTTTAGGTTAATTCTCTTTTTTAGATTTAATAGAGATTAATTAGGTCTTAATCATTTAGTTAGATTTTAATTAGAGTTTATTAGGTCTAATTAGGAGTAGATCTGTTTTAATTTTCGGTTAATTGTAGGTTTAAGTTTTAATCAGTATTAATTAGGATTTAATAGCTGTTTTGATTTTTCATTAGCGTTTAATGGATTTTAATTAAGTCTTCATTAGGTCTGAATTTTCGTGGGCCCAGTTTTGGAGGCCCAGTCTACCAGTCCAAGTTCTCCATTGCCACTTGTCGCTATAAAGTAAGGCCACGCGTGCATTCAGCATCTTTCCTCAGCTTTCCACGTTTTCACTGCAATTACCACGTTTTCCTCTCCACTCACCCTCTTCCTCAGCTTTCCACGTTTTCACTGCAATTACCACGTTTTCCTCTCCACTCACCCTCTCAGTACATGCGTGGCTCGCATGCAGCCTCTCTCAGCCACCTCATATTTGTCCTCTCTGCATGAGTGCCACTTGGCACTCCATGCACACACTCCCTCGCCACGCGTCTTTGCCCTGACCCTCACCGATTGCATGGCCGCCGGCCATGCAACCACCGCCCCACCAAACTCCGGCCACCTCTAACCAACTTCCGACAACCGCAACTAAATCCCTCCGCCGTAACCAACCTCGCCGGAAACCTAATTTTTTGCCCAGAATTCATCTCTCCTCCTCCAATCTTCATCCCCTCCGATCATCAACATTCATCTTCATCACCGTTCATCAGAATTCCCAGAAACATCCATGGATCTTCATCCACGTTCATAACAAATTTTTTCCAGTTCTTCATCCAAATCCCTCGATCTTCATCATTCCACACCAGAACGTTCATCAGTTTCCAGTTTCTTCAATGAATCGTCATCAAGATTCATCAGCGTTCATCGCCACGATCGTCACCTTCGTCAATTTCTCTAGAACTTCCAATAATCTCCATCACGTTTCTCAGACTCTCAAGATCTTCAAGCACCATCAACATTGTTCATCCGTTTTGATCTTCAAACATCATCGATCTTCAATCCAACGTTCAAGAAGATCTCCAGATCCAACATCAACTTCATAGATCTCGTCAACGATTCCAAAAACGCATGCCTCCTCATCAGATTCTCCAGTTCAGCATCTTCAATGTTCATACTATCATCTCCAGATCGTCCGCGAACTTCAAGATCTTCAATCATCGGATGTCCAGAAGACTCAAAGATCCGTCAGCATTCTTCAAAGACTCTCATCAGGTCGTACAACATCAAGAACGTGTTCCTCAACCTGGATGCGTGCTCATCAATTATCATCATCACCGATCTTCAATATTCGTCAGAATCACAAAGATCTTCGTCCAATCATCAAAACCTTCATCACGTTGTTGATCTTCATCGCTTCATCAAGATCTTCGCATCCATTACCATCTTTGTTTCCTGAGATTGCGTAGGTTAGTGATCGTTGATTCAGTTGTTTGGATTTGGATGGAAGGATTGAACGAAAGGAGTTTGAGAGAGCTGGCGAGAGAGTTTGAGGTTGGGAGAGCGGCACAAGACTCTCGTGTGAACAGTGAAAGAGAACAAAGAGTTGCTTAGGGTTTTGGGTGCTGAGCATGGATAGTGGGCATGGGTTTGGGCCTTGCTGAGCCCAGTGTTGGTTTTCTCTTTTTTTCACACCCTCCGTTCCCTTTGCTGATTAACACCCCCCGTTTTCTCCATTCACCTCCCTGCCTTTGTTATTTGTTTTTCTGAATTTCTTATTGGGCTGGGCCCAGTTTCTATTGTTTTTTGCTGCATCACCCCCCCTAGCAGCAGTTTTGCACCCCCTTGTGTTTTTTTCTCTTTTTTCTTTATTTTTCTTTTATTTTCTTTTGTTTAGAGATTAGAAAAAAGAAGAAAATATGTAATAAAAAATAGAAAAAGATGGAGAATATGGTGATATAAAAATAGTAGTATTTTTAATAATTTCTTTTAGGATATATTTTTTCATAGAGTTTATTTTCTTTTTAGAATTGAAAGTCCACTTGTTAGGGGACTATTTTTCATTAGATTTTCCATGATAGTTGGATAGGATTTTTAGGAGTTTATTTTCCTGTACTCGATCATTGTAATTTTCAGAATATTAATAAAACGAGATTTGTGTTGTGGTCTCCGTTCTACCCGTAGTTAGGCTGAACTACAACTGCTCTGATTTTCTCTGATGAGAATATGTAGGCATAGGATGCCATGTCCTAGCGAGCACACTAACAACTAACTTTTTGTTCTCCTCGCTGCTGTGCGATCGAGACTTTCCCGCTGACGAATGATGTTATCCTTTTCTCTTGCCCGAGTGCATTTGAGACCAGACCGTAGTTCTAGTTCCCGTAGGTTCCCATACCTTTAAAACCCGACATACTACGTCCGTTCTACCGCAAACAGGTACGCCTAAGTCTCCAATGGTCGAGCAGCGTCCACCTAACTGCTAGAATGCGTATGCTAGTATCGTCAATCATTTCTCTCACCCCCGTGTGACCGAGAACACCCTGTCTAGCCGTAGTTAGCCTGAACTACGTCATGCTCTGATTTCTCTGATGAGAATACGTAGGCCCAAGACGCGACGTCTTACCGAGAAACTAACCCGTAGTTTCCTGAACTACGCAGACTCTGATTTCTCGTTCTCTGATGAGAATACGTAGGCATAGAGTTCGACGCTCTATCGAGTCAATTTCTTTCCGTTTAGATTTAGAAACCGTAGATAGATTGTTTTCACCCGTCCAAGTAAACCCAAGCAAGCGTGGATCCCGTCGAGTACGACGGACGTGAGGGGTGCTAATACCTTCCCCTTGCGTAACCGACTCCCGAATCCAGACAATGGTTGCGACGACCTTGTCTTACCCTTTTTCGTAAGGTTTTTCCGATCGTTTCCTTTCCCGCTCTGAGGGATAAATAACGAAAGGTGGCGACTCTTCTGTTTTGCCGGCACCTTATTTTCGCGCAAGCGACAGCTGGCGACTCTGCTGGGGACGTTGCGATAGTTCCCTATGCATTTGGGATCCAACGTCCCTTAAGAGAGTCAATCCTAACGCTTGTATGTTTACTTGTTGGGTTGCGTTTATTTATCGCATTTTACTTCTCGCACTTTATTTCCCGCCTTTTATATTCAGTATAATATGATTATCTGTGCTGTTGTGGGATGGGAGTTCTGATGAGTGAGAAGCCAGACCCAGGCTTGAGTGTACCATAGAATTAGAGTGGAAATTAGTGGGCGCGTGCTTGCTTTGTAGGCACTAGTGTCTCATGAAATCCACGCTCAGACGAGGTTCATCCGGTTGGCTTCTCTTTCAACCCTTTGGGTTGAGACGGTTGTTGGTTTGGTGGATTGTCGACTCTGGGGACCGATCATTTGTGATTCAGCTAAGTGAGGCCGCTTCATGAGCTGGTGATGCCACACCTTCTGGGTATCGTATCACCCCTCTTGAAAGTCTGTGACACTGATGAACGCATAGGATGCCGTACCTTGAGTCAGTTTAGGTCCATACCCGTGAGTGGGAGGGTTTTTGCAGGAAACTTGACTTCCAGCCTACCCGATATCTTGGTTTTCTCTCGTCAGAGCAGACTTATTCCGTCAGCAGCGCAGCAGCAATCAGAGCTTTGTGGGGGCTGTGATCCCGTGTTTGCTGCATCTTGCATTGCATTTGCATAAGCATTCATGCATCATATTGCATGTCATTCGCCAGCTAGTCAGAGCCCTTATCCAGCTGTTGTTTTGATTCTGAAGGTGAGTGCTGAAGACGACCAAGGGGTTGAAGCAGGGTTGAAGCAGATTTGATCAGAATCAAGCAGTAAAGTCAGTTGACAGTTGTCGGTAGCCATGTCAGAGAGCAACTTCCAGATTGTTGATACCTTGTCAGATTTCACTGTGACGTCCAATCCTCTGTATGGATCTATACATGACGAAGACTTTCCGCAAGTGAACAACCTTACTGCAGCTCAGCTTGTGCAGCCATCTGTTGAAGACCGAGGTCTACGTGAGCAGTTTGTCGTCTGAGGTGAACGTTCTCCTTCTGTTGATATCTCAGACTACCAGGGTTTTGCCTTCCCTGTACCAAAGTCCCGAAGAGAGGTCCCGATAGCAAAGAATGAAGACCCATTAGCTCCCGTGTATGCTGAAAGGTTTCGTGCATTGGATGAAAGATTCAAAGCCTTGAAAGGTAAAGACGCTGTTAACCCTAGTGCTGCAGACATGTGTCTGGTTCCTGGCCTAGTGTTACCTCCGAAGTTCAGAACGCCGAGGTTTGAAAGGTACAAAGGAGATAGTTGCCCGAAGCAACATTTGGTGATGTTCTTCCGAAGAATGACTTCATTCGTGCACGACGACAAGCTGATGATTCATTGCTTTCAAGATAGTCTGACTGGGGCACCTCTGAGTTGGTATATGCAGTTAGAGCGTAATCAGATCCGATCATGGGTGGATTTAGCCAATGCTTTTCTGAAACAGTATGACTACAATCTTGATGAAGCTCCTAGTCGCATGCAGCTGCAAGAATTGTCTCAAAGGAACAATGAACCTTTCAAAAAGTATGTTCAGAGATGGAGAGAATTTGCTGCTAGAGTGCAACCACCGCTTCAAGACCAAGAGTTAAAAGGCATGTTCGTAAACTCCTTGCAGAGCCCGTACTTCGAAAGAATGGTCGGAGTTGCACCAAATTTCTCTGAATTGGTAAGGACAGGAAAGCGCATCGAGTATGGTGTAAAGACTGGAAGAATCCAGAAGGTTTCAGGCGGTCAGGCCAGTGAAACCGAATCTTTCTATAGCTTTCACACTGAAGAAGTAATTGTGATCAACGCAATCATGAATGATGTTGGGTATCCTCAAGACGAATCGGTGAAATCTGTTGGCTCTCCGTCTTCTCAGCGGTCAGTATCTTCAGTGTCTCGTTATTCTCGACAGACAATTGTGCCTGGGGCACCACATCGGGAACTTTATGTCGCTCCTCTTGCGAATCCACGAGCCCGTGGCCGAGGTTATCAGAATCAGCATCAAAATCAGAATCGACCTCGTAACAACTTGGAACGAAGGGATGCTCCTCTCCATCCAGTGCCTGTACCGTATAGCCAGATTCTTCCGCATTTGATTCAGAATTCTTTGGTGGAACCGAAAACTCTCAAACCCGTGCCAGAGCCTTACCCTCCTGGGTACAATCCCCATGCTCAATGTGGTTACCATGGTGGATCTCCAGGGCATTCAACTGAAGATTGCAAAGCTTTTCAGGCAAAAGTGCAACAGTTGATCGACAAAGGGTGCATTTCCTTTCCAGATGGAGTTTTGGTTGTGTATGACAACCTCTCAGCTGTCTGAGCTCGCAGATTCAGAGGGTTATTTTCAGAGGCCAGTGGTCCAGACAGGCAGACGTCCTCAACATTGGCAGTCCTCGAACTTTTTATCATTTGCATTTGTAGTTTCTTTTCTGTTAGTTACTACTTGCTGTTAAACATTGTTTGTTTCGAATGGTAATATCAATAAAGTGACTATGCATTTTTCTGAATTAATCATGTCGTTGTCACTCATTTACTGCATTGCACTGACACTTGCACTTTATTTACTCCACTTTATCACTATGATTAGTAAAGATTGGAGGGAGGATGAAGAAACTGAATACTCATAACCGATGATCGTATGCTTTCAGATAAAACCTCGCCTATGACGTACAAGGAATTGTTTCAAATCCCCTAAATACCGGAGAGATAAGGAAGAGAATCCCTTGTTAACCACTTTGAGCCGAGAAGTAGGAGTTTCTTTCGGACTTTTAAACCCTCACATCTTAACCCGGGGCAGGGTAGTCGTCAGTTAGCTTGATCGAGCGTTCAAGTCTTATAGAGGAATGTTGTCTTTCGAGGACCAATCACATCGTATTCCTTCCCAGAGGTCGTACCTCGTCAACCGCAATGGTTAAACCTCACCAATCAGGAGTGGGACAGTTGTAAACCTCTCAGATGAATCCAGATAGCCAGTGTCGCACGACTTGTTCCAAAAGAAAAAAGGAATAAGAAAGCCCGCTAAGTAAAAAGAAAAAGCTAGAAAGAAAATACTTAGGCAAAAATCAGGGCATCCCGCTGGACTTCAAAAGAAAATCAAAAAGAACTCTGAAGAGTCAGTCCAGGAAAAAAATTAGGGAATCAAAAGAACGAAAAAGAAAGGATATAAAAAGAAAATCCTCGAACAAGGACAAAGTCGTGTAGATACAGACACCGAAACAAAAAAGAAGGAGTAACTGTCACTCCGAAGCACCTTGTGAATCCTTTAACCAGTTGTTCCCAATATTCAACATACCTCTCGAAGAGGCGAGCGCTCGAGCCAAGTTAACTGAACTTTAGGATCGGAGATCATCACGTAGAAGGGGTGGGTACAAATCATAATTTGAGCCAAATATCCTTTGTTTCACGAACCGTGAACCCGACCACGATACAACCCTTAAAAGACCTAATTGAGGCAGGGTTTATTCTGAAAGCGCATTACGATAAGGTTGAGTAACCTGACTCCTACATGATTTGCTAATCATATCCTTGTTGTACTTTTCACTGATCGAATCAGCACTACATTTGAACTCTTTGGTTCATTCGTCACTCACTAGCATGACACGTAAATGAGTGACAGCACAAAAATTTTTCAAAATCTGCATGAACACTGCATTAAGATTACCATTCGTGAATAAACAATTTTAATTGTAGGTCAGTAGTCGATACAGGGAATAGTCCATCAGGACTGAATCATAGCAGTCTGGGTCAGAATGGTATGCTGTGAAACCCTGTGAATTTGGGGCATTGACTTCCAGTGAGTTTAGAATCAGTTTGTCTGAGGACAAGTCCCGAAGTATCGTTTGATTATGGGATAGATTATTCAAGAAGCAGTTGATCAGAAGTGAATCTTCTCGAGACCCAATCAGGGGCAATCATTCAGAATCCTTGTGATTTGAGGGCAGATCCCTCCAGTGTTCAATCAGGGCATGTTGAGTCGCTCACCGCTCGTTCAGGGGCAAGCTACTTCAGAAGTATACTGAAACCAACCATGCTGAGAGTTGGTTAGTTGAGGATGAATCCTTCCGTTGTGCAGATGTTGGGGCAAGCCATCTGAAGATTGTCTTGTTGCCAGCTGTTTTCTGTTCAGAATGAATCTTCCCAAGAGTCGGATTGGGGCAAGTCGAATTGCACTGGGACAAGTTGTTCAAATGAGTTTGTTCACCCTATCAAGTGTTGAGTGTCGGGGAATCGTGTCGTTACCCTGCCAAAAACCTGAGCCTTCTGAAGAAGCCTTGCTATCATTGGATCGTTATCCTACAGCCTAACCTGTTACTTGGATGAACCTTGTAACCAAATCGTTTTAAAGTCCAGTTCTCGTCTGGCAAACCGGAGATCAGTTCTCATCTGAAATCCAAACCAGAAACCAGCCCCGTCGGGTCACCTTTTTCTGTAACCTATTGTTTAACCAGCTCTCGTCTAGCCAACACAGTTTTAAAGTCCAGTTCTCGCCTGGAAAACCAGAAATCAATTCCCGTCTGATATCCAACCCGTAAGTCAGTTCTCGTCTGACAACCTAACGTATTTTGCCACCAGTTCTCGTCTGGTAGTCCACCTCGAATGCTAGTTCTCGTCTAGTATGTCTCTTTCAAATCCACTTTTGTTGGTAACCAGAAATAAATCCCTATCACCATAAACCTATCCCTAAACCAGAAAAAGCCTAATTGTACCTGGCCCGATGATTCCTAGTGACTCGTATGTTATCACATTCCCCGACACCAGACTCGAGTGATCCCAGCGCCATGATTGGTGGTCTGTATTCCCTGTGTTGATATCGTTGAATCAAGATTGTCTTCTCAGCAGAGATGTACAGTTTGAGACTGTTTCCCCTGAGCAGTTTGAGATTGCAGCAAGTTGAGATGACATTTATCCCTTATCAGAGTAGGATCAAGATTATCCTCGACGGGCGAGATTGATATCCCCAGCAGAGTGTGGCCATCCCAAGTGTTGAATGTTGATTAGCCTGATGTGCTATTATCTCAAGTGGGTTGAGGCTGAAGCTTTCCCTGACCAGCAGATTTGGGTTTATTTCCCCCAGCAGTGGGACTGATGCAATGTTGTATCCCCACAGAGTCCGAGTTTGACTCCTTTTCCCTCCGAGTCCAGGTCATTGACTCATTCCTCAAGCAGAGGTCGATGGTGATGCCCTCATTGAGTAATCTCCAGACGAGTAGAGATAGAGAAGAGTTATTTCTCAGAAGATTGTGGCGTACCCTATAAGGACATAGGGTGTTCAAAAAAGACCGTTCAGGGCTGTTTTCCTCAGTGAAGTGAGATTCAAGTTCAGTGATCGATTGTTATCTTCCGCAGACGCCAGAGGTGTCCTTGGTAGGATCAGTATATTTCCGACAGAGTTGTACAATGAGAAGCTAAGGATTGATATCCCCAGCAGTGTTGATACACAGGTATTCCTCATTAGACTTGATAGTCCAGCAGGTGTTACCCAGAAGGGTCAGTCTCCGTAAGGCGTATGCAAGATTACTCTTCAGCAGATCAGGATTGATATCCCCGATAGAGGGTAGCAGCATATCCCCGCAGAGTCTGAACGCGAGATCAGGAGCATTGATATGTATCCCCAAGTAGAGAAGATCCTCTCCCCCAATCAGATGTATCCTGAAGGATCACCATCTCCCCAGCTGAGTCAGGCGCCGAAGCATGAATTCATTCCCCCAGCACCGGGTCACAAGTGCAGGTTTCATAGGAAACTATTCGTTCACTGAAGTATGCAGCAACTGATGGTGCCAGACTGAAGTCTCCAGTGGAATCGAAATTCCCCACCAGAGTTGTACTCTCCCCCAAAGTTGGATGATTCTTTCTTCCCCAGCGGAATTGAAATTCCCCCGCGGAGTCGTACCCGCTCCAGCGAAGCAGAATGATTTCTTCTTCCTCAGCCGAGTTCGCAGATCCCCAAGAGAGCCGAATCCTTGGAAGCAGTTGGGACCATGATTAGTTTTCCCCAGTAGAATGTTGAACAACTGATGCTGTAGTTCCCCATCGGAGTCGTCGTCTCCAGGAAAGTTTTGTCGCGAAGGCCGCGCAGTTTATTTCTGCGATTGATATCGTTTTCCTCAACAGTTTGTGGTTCGAATACCCAGACGAGCAGGTTCAGGTTCTCGTAGAGCTTCGTTCCCCTGCATCAGTCAGCGGAAGGTCATCTCCCCAGACGGAGTCCAATTGAGATTGGTGTGACTTCTTCTCCACGGTGTTGCACCCTAAAATTTGACCAACCGGGTCCCGTAGCTGGCTCTATGTTTCGACGCATTCTTGCATCCGCATCCGCATATCGCATACAGTGCATTTTTCAGTTGTTTTGATTTTATCGGGATCACAGCCCTCGTCTCGCGTCTCTGGTGTTTTTAATCAGTTTAGATAGGTAGAATCGTATTTTTGGGAAGTCGTGCTATTCCCGGTGTTTTCAGCTCGCGCTGTTGTTTTTAGGGATATTTCGGTGCCCGTTTATTTTTACCGGCTATTTTGGTGCGCTCTCGCAGTGTTATTTGTCGTTCGGTGCTATTTTTGTTCCTTCGGGAATTATTGTGATTTTTCTGGGTTTTATTGGCCATTATTAGGGTTTTAATAGGTTTTTTAATCATTTTAGAATGATATAGAATATTAATAGATTTTTAATATTTTTAATAGCCTTTAAATGTTTTTTTAGAATAATATAGAGAGAATATAGATTTTTCTTTTATTAATAATAGATTTTCTTTTATAGGATAATAGTTTAGAAATAAATAATATAGGTTTTTATTAGAGATTTAATAGAGATTTAATAAAATAGAGAATTATTAGAGTTTTTTAGATTAGTGGAATTATTAGAGTTTTATTAGTTTAGAAATTAATTGGAATTATTAGGTCTTAATCATTTGTTTAGGTGTTAATTAGGAATTAATTAGGATTAGTCTAATTTTCATTTAGCATCTAATTGAAGTTTTAAATAGTTAATTAGGTTTAGTTCTTAATTAGTTTTTAATCATTTTTCATCTTAATTCAGATTTCTTTTGGGTTTTATTATCATTTTCCGTTTGGGCCTCATTATAGCCAAAGCCCAGTTCTGCAGAGTCCAATTGCCAGTGGTATAAAGAGTCCAGCCACGTGTATGCAAGGGGGAGAGGCCACGTTTTCCACTCAGAAGCAACCCACGTCACTTTCCCACTACCACTCTCCACACCACGTGTAATGCATGCAGACTCCCTCTCTCCACTAACCAGGACACTTGGCAACCACCTAGCCTCACCGGTTGCATGGCCGACGGCCATGCAACCACCACCCCAACAACTTCAGGCCACCGCAACTGACCCTACAACTACTTCCGGCCACCGTCAATTCCGCCGGAGACACCAAAAACCCAGAATTCTTCAATCTTCCTCCAATTTCTCCGATCCAACCTTCATCACCCCTAACATTTTTTCCAGAAATCTTTCTCCTTCGATCAACCTTCATCAACGATGTCGTGTTCATCATCTCCAGGTTTATACCAAAATCATCACCGTTCAAATCGTCCTCATAGAACATTCATCAATCTTCGACATGCTCCAGAAAATCTTCATCGGAGCACTCATTCAACTCCAATATCTCTCAACAATGCTCAACAGAATCGCCAGACACACCGATCTTCAACAAGAATGTTCATCAACGCCGATAATCTCCAAGATTCGTAGAGAGTTCGTCATCCTTCAATAATCACCGAAAGCTTCGAGGTTTTTCTTGATCTTTAACATGCAAAGAGCATTCGTCATTTGTTCATTGAGTTCGTCCGAGTTCATCGCGATGTTCATCGTATTCGTCACAAACTCCATACGCGGTTCATCAATAATCTTCCAGATCTCCATCATCTGTGCATCCATCGCCATGGTGTTCTTCGCGTTTTCCAGAAATTCCTTCAAACCACATCACCTTCAGATCATCAGCACTTGCCAAGTAGCGTCATCAGGTTCATCATCACCATCATTCGTTCATCTAATAAATCTCCAGAACGCTCATAAAGATCATCCAGTTTTTGTTTCAGAAGATCTTCATCAATGTTTGAAGGTTGAAGGAAGAAGTAGAGAGAGTTGAGACGGCGAGGTAAGGGAGACGGAAGAGTTTGGTCGGCGGCGGAAATGGGGAGAGATAGACAGAACTAGGGTTTCTGTGGGACGGGAAAGAGGAAGGAGTGAACGTTGTTTGGACTGGGTGATTGGGCCTTGAGCCAAGCCCAACGTTTTACTGGACTGCTACCCTCCGTTTCAGCATCATACCCCTCCCTTTTTTTTTCTGGCTGAGGCTAGTTAATGGGCTGGGCCCTTATTTTGTGTTTTATTTTTCTGCAGCTTGTACACCCCCTGTAACTGTTGTACCCCCTCCCTTTGTAGTTTCTTTTTTTTATTATTTTCTTTCTAGATAAAAAGAGATATAGTTAGAAAAAAAATACTTGAAAAAAGAAATAGAGAAAATATTGAGGAAAAGAAATATAGAAAAATACTTGAAAAGAAATATTTTGAAAAAAGGAATAGAAATATTTTGAAAAATAATATTGAAGAGAAAGTAGAAAAAGAAAGACATGAAAAAAGAAGAAAATAGAAGTATGAAAAAGAGAAAAAATATTAGTATAGATGTAATATTTTTTTAGAGTGTATTTTCTTCATGGAGTTTTATTTTAGGAATAGTTTAGAAGTCCACTTGTTAGGGGACTTTTCCATTCGATTCTTCATAGGATAGGATAGTATTTCCTAGGGGTTTATTTTCAGTATTCAATCATTGTAACCATTTTTCAGAATGTTAATAAAACGAGATTTGAGCTGTGGTCCCGAAAGTAGCCGAACTACAACTGCTCTGATTTCTCGTACCAGACGAGAATATGTAGGCATAGGATGCGATATCCTAGCGAGCACACTAACAACTAACTCTTTTGTTCTCTCGCTGCTATGCGATCGAGACTCTCCCGCTGACGACTGATTGTTACCCTTTTTCTCTTGCCCGAGTGCATTTGAGACCAGACCGTAGTTGTAGGTTCCCGAACCTTTAAAACCAGTTTATTTTCTCACTGCTGTGTGAGAACACCTAGTTTAGCCGTAGTTAGCCTGAACTACGTAAGCTCTGATCTTCCATGCAGTGTGGAAGTACGTAGGCACAAGACGCGAGGTATTGGCGAGCCATTTTCCCCGTAGTCCCGAACTACGTTGACTCTGACTTTCTCTCTTGAGAATACGTAGGCGTAGAGTGCGACGCTCTATCGAGTCAGTTCCCTTCCGTTTAGATTTAGCAGCCGTAGATAGATTGTTTTGCATCCCTTAGACAACCCAAGCAAGCGTGGATCCCGTCGAGTACGACGGACGTGAGGGGTGCTAATACCTTCCCCTTGCGTAACCGACTCCCGAACCCAGGTTTTGGTTGCGATGACCATACCTTTCCCGTTTTTTTGCGAGGTTTACTTCGAGCGTTTCCTTTCCCTCCGTTAGGATAAATAACGCACGGTGGCGACTCTTCTGTCAGCCGGCGCCGATTTTCGCAGTAGCGACACACGGCAGGATGATTCCTCCTCTCAACCAGAGTGGTCCTTTCTCCTTGACAGGAGGCTTCTCCCTTCAGCATTTATTTTGCTGATGGGGCCATAGCATGTTGCATGATTGCATAACATTTACCCTGAAAACGCATAGCATTTCCACCGTGTGGAGCATTGTCAAAGCATGTGCATACGAGACATGAGCCAGGTCGCCACCGTTCTTGTTTTGCAGATGTTCCTCCTCATAATGGTTTGATTAAGATGATTCTTGAATTCTCCCCAGTGAAGTCGTTCGGTTCAAGATGATTCTTGAATTCCTCAGCAGGGCCGTTTGCTTAAGATGATTCTTAAGACACCAATGCAGTCTCCAGAGTTGGTTGCTCAAGTTGATACTTAGAGTCCCTAGTAAAGGTTGCCCAGGATGATTCCTGAAGTCCCCAACAAAGTGTTTGCTCAGGATGATTCCTGAAATCTCCAGAATGGTTACCGGTGCAAGATGATTCTTGAAGGTCCCCGGCGGAGTTATTTGTCCAATATGATTCTTGAAGTCCTCAGCAGAGTTGATTCATCCAGAATGATTTCTGGACCCTCGGAGCGGAGTTACTTGATAGTTCTCCAAATTCCCCAGCGGCGATGCGTTATCCCCAGCTGGTTTCTGAACGGCAAAGTTGAAATCTCCTTTGAAGACTCCATGATTGAAGTCTGACCGTGTTAATGAAGCAGTTCCCTCAGCTGATGCGAAGGGCCTGATGGTAGAGGTTTAGATGTTCCCAGTTGGCTCATGATTGACCAAGAATTCTACTCCCGACTTGCTGATGAAGTCCGGCTGATGCCCGACAAGTTTCTTTGAATGCCTGATGGCATGATCAACCTAATGGTTGACCTGAAGAGTCCCGACGAATCGTGATGCCTGATGGCATGATCGAATACATATTACCGGTTACCGGGTGACCAATTCCTCAGTAGGGTTGCCGTGCAACTATTATGCTCAATGTCAAAGATGTTCCTACCGACCAGAGTATCGTTCACCCGTGTGTGGTATCCAGATCTCCTGCAAGATCATTGACACGTGTTCATCTTATCATTCTCTCCAACAGAGCCTATTATTCAAGTTCATATTTCCCCAATGGATTTCTTCACCCTGACGGCGAGGTCAGATGCTTTTATCGACTCGATGATGAGAATTTGACGGCGAAGTCAGAAGATGATGTTGAGAGTTGACGGCGAAGTCAGATTATGTTGAGTACTTGACGGCGATGTCAGATGTTCCTCAGAGTTATAGTTGGTTGACAGCGATGTCAAACTCTTTGTTGCTCCATCGGCGATGTCAAATTCTTTGATGTCCCAGCGGCGATGTTGGATGTTTGGTTGACGGCGATGTCAAATTCTTTGTTGCTCCATCGGCGATGTTGGATGTTTGTTTCCGGCGGCGATGTTGGATGTTTGTTTCTGGCGGCGATGTCAGGTGAGTTAGTTCTCCAGCGGTGATGTTGGATGTTTGATGCTGGCGGCGATGTCAGGTTCTTTATTTCCCCAGCGACGATGTTGGCTATTTGTTTTTGGCGGCGATGTCAGGTGATTTAGTTTTCCAGCGGCGATGTTGAGTGTTTTGGTTGTCCGACGGCGATGTCAGATTCTTTAGTTTTCCAGCGGCGATGTTGGGTGTTCTGGTTGCCTGACGGCGAAATCAGGTGTCTGATGACGATGTCAGAGGAATTTAATATGGATAACTGATGACAAGGTTCAGATCAGTATTTCTCCAGCTAGTTGCCGTACATCTATGATTTCAGTGTTCGAAGATTTGTTCCCACCAGAGTACCGTGTACTTGTGTAGTTGGCAAATTTCCGGGTTCTTTGGTATTCAACCGTCTTCTACCTTTGAATGTTTGAAAGTCGTTCGCTCTTCAACCCTTCAGGTCCAAGCCGTTTGAATAGGGGCAACTGTTGCACCCCAAAATTTTACCAACTACTTATCGCAATTTGGCTCATGTTTCGCCTCATTTCATTTCGCATTTGCATACCGCGTACATTGCATTTTTTCCAGTCAAATTGGTTTATCGGGATCACAGCCCTCTGATAGCATTTCAGACCAATACGAGGACGTATTTTGAGAATTGGTGCTCGTCCCGGTGTTTTCAGCTCTCGCTGTTGTTTTTGAGGACCTCTCGGTGTCCGGGTTTTTACCGTTTATTTCGATATAGTTCGCTAATCGATTTAATCGGCTTCTTCGGTAGTTTTAGGTTTTTTCCTTATTTTCTAGAATTTTTTAGGGATTTAATTCATTTTTCTAGGTATTAGATAGTTTTTTAAATAGCTTTTAGATATTAATTGATTTTTTAATAGTTTAGGGATTTCTTTAATGATTTTTAAATAGATTTTAAGAATAAACCATTTTTATTTTAGATATTAAGTAGATTTTTAGATATTGATTTTTAATAGGATAATTTCTTTTATTAGGATTTTTTTAAATAGAAATTATTAGAGTTTTTTTTTCTATTTTTATTAGTTTAGAGATTAGTGGAATTATTAGAGATTATTAGAGTTTTATTAGTTTAGAATTAATAGAGTTTTAGGTTAATTCTCTTTTTTAGATTTAATTAGAATTTAATAGAGATCAATTAGGTCTTAATCATTTAGCTAGATTTTAATTAGAGTTTATTAGGTCTAATTAGGAGTAGATCTGTTTTAATTTTCGGTTAATTGTAGGTTTAAATTTTAATCAGTATTAATTAGGATTTAATAGCTGTTTTAATTTTTCATTAGCGTTTAATGGATTTTAATTAAGTCTTCATTAGGTATGAATTTTCGTGGGCCCAGTTTTGGAGGCCCAGTCTACCAGTCCAAGTTCTCCATTACCACTTGTCGCTATAAAGTAAGGCCACGCGTGCATTCAACATCTTTCCTCAGCTTTCCACGTTTTCACTGCAATTACCACGTTTTCCTCTCCACTCACCCTCTCAGTACACGCGTGGCTCGCATGCAGCCTCTCTCAGCCACCTCATATTTGTCCTCTCTGCATGAGTGCCACTTGGCACTCCATGCACACACTCCCTCGCCACGCGTCTTCGCCCTGACCCTCACCGATTGCATGGTCGCCGGCCATGCAACCACCGCCCCACCAAACTCCGGCCACCTCTAACCAACTTCCGGCAACCGCAACTAAATCCCTCCGCCATAACCAACCTCGCTGGAAACCTAATTTTTTACCCAGAATTCATCTCTCCTCCTCCAATCTTCATCCCCTCCGATCATCAACATTCATCTTCATCACCGTTCATCAGAATTCCCAGAAACATCCATGGATCTTCATCCACGTTCATAACAAATTTTTTTCCAGTTCTTCATTCAAATCCCTCGATCTTCATCATTCCACACCAGAACGTTCATCAGTTTCCAGTTTCTTCAATGAATCGTCATCAAGATTCATCAGCGTTCATCGCCATGATCGTCACTTTCGTCAATATCTCCAGAACTTCCAATAATCTCCATCACGTTTCTCAGACTTTCAAGATCTTCAAGCACCATCAACATTGTTCATCCGTTTTGATCTTCAAACATCATCGATCTTCAATCCAACGTTCAAGAAGATCTCCAGATCCAACATCAACTTCATAGATCTCGTCAACGATTCCAGAAACGGATGCCTCCTCATTAGATTCTCCAGTTCAGCATCTTCAATGTTCATACTATCATCTCCAGATCGTCCGCGAACTTCAAGATCTTCAATCATCGGATGTCCAGAAGACTCAAAGATCCGTCAGCATTCTTCAAAGACTCTCATCAGGTCGTAACAACATCAAGAACGTGTTCCTCAACCTGGATGCGTGCTCATCAATTATCATCATCACCGATCTTCAATATTCGTCAGAATCACAAAGATCTTCGTCCAATCATCAAAACCTTCATCACGTTTTTGATCTTCATCGCTTCATCAAGATCTTCGCATCCATTACCATCTTTGTTTCTTGAGATTTGCGTAGGTTAGTGATCATTGATTCAGTTGTTTGGATTTGGATGGAAGGATTGAACGAAAGGAGTTTGAGAGAGCTGGCGAGAGAGTTTGAGGTTGGGAGAGCGGCACAAGACTCTCGTGTGAACAGTGAAAGAGAACAAAGAGTTGCTTAGGGTTTTGGGTGCTGAGCATGGATAGTGGGCATGGGTTTGGGCCTTACTGAGCCCAGTGTTGGTTTTCTCTTTTTTTCACACCCTCCGTTACACCCCCGTTTGTGTGTATGCCTGGCTAATGGGCTGAGGCCCAATCCCTTTGCTGATTAACACCCCCCGTTTTCTCCATTCACCTCCCTGCCTTTGTTATTTGTTTTTCTAAATTTCTTATTGGGCTGGGCCCAGTTTCTATTGTTTTTTGCTGCATCACCCCCCTAACAGCAGTTTTGTACCCCCTTGTGTTTTTTCTCTTTTTTCTTTATTTTTCTTTTATTTTCTTTTGTTTAGAGATTAGAAAAAAGAAGAAAATATGTAATAAAAAATAGAAAAAGATGGAGAATATGGTGATATAAAAATAGTAGTATTTTTAATAATTTCTTTTAGGATATATTTTTTCATAGAGTTTATTTTCTTTTTAGAATTGAAAGTCCACTTGTTAGGGGACTATTTTTCATTAGATTTTCCATGATAGTTGGATAGGATTTTTAGGAGTTTATTTTCCTGTACTCGATCATTGTAATTTTCAGAATATTAATAAAACGAGATTTGTGCTGTGGTCTCCGTTCTACCCGTAGTTAGGCTGAACTACAGCTGCTCTGATTTTCTCTGATGAGAATATGTAGGCATAGGATGTGATGTCCTAGCGAGCACACTAACAACTAACTTTTTGTTCTCCTCGCTGCTGTGCGATCGAGACTTTCCCGCTGACGACTGATGTTATCCTTTTCTCTTGCCCGAGTGCATTTGAGACTAGACCGTAGTTCTAGTTCCCGTAGGTTCCCATACCTTTAAAACCCGACATACTACGTCCGTTCTACCGCAAACAGGTACACCTAAGTCTCCAATGGTCGAGCATCGTCCACCTAACTGCTAGAATGCGTATACTAGTATCGTCAATCATTTCTCTCACCCCCGTGTGACCGAGAACACCCTGTCTAGCCGTAGTTAGCCTGAACTACGTCATGCTCTGATTTCTCTAATGAGAATACGTAGGCCCAAGATGCGACGTCTTGCCGAGCAACTAACCCGTAGTTTCCCGAACTACGCAGACTCTGATTTCTCGTTCTCTGATGAGAATACGTAGGCATAGAGTGCGACGCTCTATCGAGTCAATTTCTTTCCGTTTAGATTTAGCAACCGTAGATAGATTGTTTTTCACCCGTCCAAGTAAACCCAAGCAAGCGTGGATCCCGTCGAGTACGACGGACGTGAGGGGTGCTAATACCTTCCCCTTGCGTAACCGACTCCAGAATCTAGACAATGGTTGCGACGACCTTGTCTTACCCTTTTTCGTAAGGGTTTTCCGATCGTTTCCTTTCCTGCTCTGAAGGATAAATAACGAAAGGTGGCGACTCTTCTGTTTTGCCGGCACCTTATTTTCGCGCAAGCGACAGACTTCTATTGAAAATTCACGTGCAGAGGCAAAATTTGCCTTGGTTAATCTGTTAACCACCTGGGTTAATCGATTAACACCCTTAAAATTTTAAATTTGACCTAATTTTGACTTGGTTAATCGGTTAACACCTTAAAAATTTGAGTTTTGGCGCCTTTTGGAGGGAAATCTGCACACTTGCCCGTTTTCATCCGCTCTAAGCCCTATTCAGCCTCTGAAACTTGCTCTTGAATACTATAACTGTGAGAATGTTGGAGATAGCCTGAATGCTGCCTCTTGATCTAAAAATATCCTGCAAAATAAAATAAAATCGACCGCTCGATCGTTGGGCAAAATAAATGCCGGAACCCCTGATGCTCGTTGTTCAGTCTCTTGCATTAAAAAGAGACTTGAGCTACAGAAAAACCTTTGATCCCCTGTCTCAAGATCAAATGATATGCTATGTAAAAATGGAAAATGAAAAGAAAACATAAGCCAAGTATAAGAAACAGTTGGTCAAATTTTGGGGTATAACAACATGTTGTCTGCCACAGTCCTGATATTCCACAGGCATCCCTTTTCCAGCCTCGAGTACGTGTAAGACAAGGTAGTCGTCCCCCAATTATACTCATGGATCCGTGTGGAATAGAAAAAGTACCTCAGGTAAGCGACATCGGTATATATGGAGGAAGTGTCCACAAACAGCTGTGTGCCGACTAAAAATAGAAAATAACACCTCAGCACATGCTGTCTGTGTATATCAACCTCAGCTGGATCACCATCTTCCTGGCATGCTGTAGCGAGCGCCTCACAAAATCTATGTGTCAAAAAGGAGAACCGCACATGAGCCCTATGGTCTTATCCACCTCCTCAAGCGCATGCAGTGGATCAGCCCTAAGCTTATCGATCAACATCTCGCTCGCCTCCTCCTTCGTCATCCTACCATGACGGAGGAGGGTACCCCTGATCGGTATATGCAACAAACATGATATGTCGTCCAGTGTAATAGTCATCTCTCCATGCGGTAGATGGAAGAAGGACGTCTCAGGGTGTCATCTCTCTGCAAATCCCATCAGCATCCCGTTGTAGATCAGGTTGTAACCGATTTCACAAAGGTCCTTCAAACCAGAGGCGGTAAGGACATCCTGGAATCAAGCCTCATGTGGCTGCTCCAAAAAAGAAAAAATAAAAAAAATTAACTTTTTATACTTCCGGATATACACACACAAAACAAGATATGTGGATGTATCTACGGAAGAACCTCGAATTTACAATGTTTGGATTGTTCCGGAGCTGCATCTACAGAAGTGCCTTAACGTTAAATTGTTCTGCAGATGTATATTCGGAATAACCTGCAACTCAAAGGTTACGGCAATGACATCCCCTACCCATGCAAATGTGATTTTTGAAGCCCTGATCGTCCGTTTCAGCCAATAAAAAATACCTACATTGTCTCTAAACTATGTTTCTAAAACTATCTAAGGATTTCTACCCCTAAAACTATATTCTAAGTCGTTTACGGGAGATACTCAAAAATACCTTGGAAACTCAAAAAACTTACCGATAATATCGAGCTTTGAATATGTTGGTGTTTCTTGATCGTTGAAATGAACGCTTCTTGTCGAACTTGATTGAAAATAATGAAGTTTGGTGGAAAAAGATATTTTGAGTTGAGAGAGTTTGGAGAGTTTGAGAATGAGAAGATGAAAAATGAAGAATGAGGGAGGAGAAAAGACTCTGAAGCACATGTATTCTAATTTTTTCCAGAGCTATATAAATGGAAATCTTCTGTAGATGTAGCTCTGTAAGAAACCAACGTTGAGTAAAAAAAAAGTGCGTTCGGGGATACATCTCTAGAAGCAGGGGGATATTTTTGGAAACGCACATGGTGCGTAAGAACCCCAAGGGTGGGGTAAGAACATCTTTATTATTTGGACATTTCATGGTCCACGTTTTATAATCAAATGGATCATAAATTGGATCTGACGTTTAGGTACAACTTCGGGCGATTAAGCCCGATCAAGCGTCCAAGCCTACTCATAGGCTGCCTTTTATGGCTAGATAAGATTATACTAGTACACAATTTAATAAGAATTTTACCCAACACCCTTTTCATTGGTCATGGCACCCCACAAAATGTTTATTTGATCATAATACCATTTGATTTGAATAACTTATCAAATATTTAAAATATTTGGTAATAGATGTGGGTGTGCAGGAAATCCAGTAAAAGATAAATTTTTTTATATAATATTTTAAGTTTACTTATGAAATTTATTGAGGAATTTGCTGCAAAAATATGTTACGTGCAGATTTTTCTCCCATTTAGGATTATATGAATTTTATGCATTTTTTCTGGATTAAAATATTGATTCCTAATTTTATTCATTTTTACTGGACTTTTCAAAATATCATGGATAAAAAATATTTCTTTTATTTAGTGATGTCAACACTATATTTGATAATTCAAAAATGATTGAAGGCTTTGGAAGAGTCAATGTATTTTTATGTGAAGGAACAAAATTACACGTTGAAAATGTATTATATTCCTTTAAGTCTCATAAACTTATTAAGTTTAAAAGATACTTGTCTATGGATATCCTATTGAAACAAGACATGTATGAGGCATTGCATATATTTGTATTACTGAACATAATTTGGATTAAACATGTGGAATGGAAAAGCTATCGGCGTTTTCCTCTAGTATGTACTACACTTATATTAATACATTGAAGCACATGCCATTGTAAACTAGAAGGTTATAAATAATGATAAATTTGTAATTTGGCATAACTGGTTTGTTCATCTCGATTATATAATGATGCAAAATATAATTGAAAATTCATGTGACCATCAATTGAAGAGTCAAGAGATTATTCAGTCTAATAAATTATTATGCAACTCTTGCTCTCAAGGAAAGTTGATAATTTGACCAGCACCAACAAAATTTGGAAATAAATCTCTCATTTTTTATATATACATAGTTATATTTATGGGTCAATACACTCATTATGTGGACCATTATATTATATTTTTAAGTAATGCATCAACTAGATGGAAAAATGTTTGTTTGTTACTCACATCAAAAACATTTGTGTGATAGTTGGCTCAATTTTTAAATAAGAGCTTGTTTCTACTATTATCCTCGCAAGAAAATATGTCTTGATAAAGCTACAAAATTTTCATTTCAAGCATTTAATGGATATCGTATGTCTATTAGAATTGACATTGAATATCTAGTAACACATGTACATATATAAATAGAATTGCATAATCATTTATTAAACATAACAAATTAATTGTAAGACCACTTATCATGAGATGCAATTCATTCACACCAAGCCAACAAGTCGGCATACCTCTTCCCCTTGATAATTAGTTTTTGGATGTGTAGTTTATGTCTAATTTCTCTACCACACTGTAATAAGATGGGTTCTCAAAGGAGTTTAGGAATAAAGGTTGGATATCAACCTCCATATATTAATAAATACCTTGAACCAACAATAAGATGTTTATTCACTACTTGAATTTTCAATTGTCATTTTGATGAATCAAATTTCCCAACATTAGGGGAGAGAATTAGAAGTTGTAAAAATTGATCATTTGGAACGAATTATCATTGTCTCATCTTAATCCTCAAACTGAGCAATGTAAACTAGAATTTCAAAATTTAACTTACTTGCAAAGTGTCGTAACCCAAAACTTTACCTCTTTTTTTGCCTTTTTCATAAGCATCGCTGGCATACGCATTTTCACTTTTCCTCTGTGGTTTTTGTTGCAAGAATATTCAGGTTTTCTAAGCCCGATTAATCAAATCCTCACAAATACATCACGTCATCAACACAAGCAAAAAACAAGGGTTTATATGCCTATTCATTAGAGCAAAAGGTCGAAAATCAGAGTCATGGCCATGGCACCATTTTTCAGGCAAATTGGACAAGTTTTGGTCTGGTTAATCGATTAACCATTTGCTAGTGCAAATGGGTTAATCGATTAACCCTTGTAAAAAATACAGATTATGTTGCATTTTCAGGACATTAACTTTCACTCTACTATTTTGGGGTCTACTTGGTTCTAGCATTGTGTGGAACATTCTAGACATCTCTAGACATTTCAAGACCTTTCCAAACACTTCAAGGCATATACTTCAATACATTAATTTGGATTGAGACCACCATGTAACTTCATTTGCAAGCATAAGAACCCTTGGATTTGAGTTTGCATTGGGATGGTTACTGGGTCAACTACCTAACTAACTGAGTTAACCTCCAACTCAGTGAGTTGAGTCCGAAAATATCCAAGGCAAGTTCCAAAGCTCATTCCAAACCTATAAACTCCAAACCTCTTTTCTGTATAAACAAAGCTCCACCATTTCAAAAAGGACCCTTAATAATTTTCTCAATTTCTTTATTGACCACTCTCAATTCTTTCACATTCTCTCTGAATCTTCTGCAACTTCTACTCATATTCATCTTCACTTTCTTCCCAAACCACACTAGAGCTCAAATTCACCATTAAAGAGTAGCAACTTTTACATTGGACGTTCTTTTCTCTTAAGCTTAACCATCATCATCTTGCAATTCTACTTGATTTTCTGGAGTTTTATTAACTTTTGATTCATCTCAAGTGATTACTTCAAGCTTATTTGGTGAAAATTTATATTTGGAGATTTCGTCGCAATTTTCTCGGTTTCGCTACGGTTCGGTTGCAAATTCTGATTTCTCTGGTTTTCTTTGATCATCTTCATCACAATTCAATTGCGACAAAATCCAAGGCAAATCTTAGCTTTGTAGGTTGGTTATCCTTTGCTCATTTTACTATTTCGATCGCTGTCGTATAGTTTGCGATGTAGTTTTAATACTTTTTCTTGTTTGAGAATTGATTATGCCATGTTTTGATCCTTGATTTTGATGTGTTAATTGATTCCATTGATGATTATTTGTTGTTATTGAACTTTATTTTTATGCATAATTGTTGTCCTAGCATGTGAGTGATTGTACAAATCATAACTGGCCAAAAGTGCTTTTGAAAAATCAAATTTCAGCCACTGCGTCAGTGTTAATCGATTAACACTTTTGCACTGGCAAAGTGTTAATTGATTAACACTTTTGCACTGGCAAAGTATTAATCGATTAAAACTGTGTTTTTCCAGCAAAATCTGCCTTTTCTAAAGGGTTAATCGGTTAACACTTTTGCACTGGCAAAGTGTTAATCGATTAACACTGCTCCAGAATGTCATTTTTGTGCTTTTTCAAGTGTGTTTGACATTATTTTCTCATTCAACTCTCATGGATTGTTATGATTGATTTTTATGGATATTTTATGAGTCACAACCTTTCGCTTGGTTCCACACCCGTCCTTTGGTTCACAACCTTTGCTTGGTTCCACACTCGTCCTTTTTGTTGATCATCGTCTATCAGTTAAAACCAACTCCTTTCTCTTTTCGGTTAACAACTGTTTATTAATTAACACACCAGTCCCAGAGAGTCAAACACCTTCTTCTTGGTTCTATACTATCTTCCTTCTAGTTCATCACAGTTCGTCTGTTGACACCAACCTTTTGCTCTCCCCACAAAGTTTTGCTCTTATCTTTCTTCGGTTAATCATTTCCTGTCAGTTAATATACTTAGTATCGCGGTGAGAATCAGATATCAAGTTATTGGATTAACTTGAATCACAAATCTTAATTCACCACCGGTCTTTAATTTATCCAAGGGAAGGGAAAAAGACCGGATAATCCAAAATATGCAATGCAAAGCTAGAGAATCTAAGGTTCGAGAGTTAGTTATACCAAGGGAAGGTATTGTTAGAACACTGATTGATGTTCAATATATCTCATTGTTTTGATGATAACATTAATGAAATTTTGTATAGAGAACTCATATACTCTAATTCTATTCAAGTGTTTATTTGTTTCAGATATCAAAATTAACATTATTCTAGTAGCAAGAACGCCTCTGAACATTAAAGAACGAGAAAACTCTGAGCGTCAGAAGCAACACATCAGAAGACTCTGATCTGCTACAATGACTCTGAGCGAAGCTAAGAAGAACTTGAGCAAAGAACATATGTAAAGCTTCAGTAGACTCTGAAAGTACTCAATGCTGCAAGTATAGAAGTTCTGAAAAGCAAGTATGCTCTAATAAGTATTTCACGCTTAAAGCACTTTGCTGCAAACTCTAATAGAGAAACTCTGAGTGAGTTAACTCTGACCTGAACAACTAAGAACATCATCAGAAGTTCTGATGCAAGATGTTCTAAAGTTGGTGAAGAAGATGTTGTTCAAATAAAGATCCGTTGGCATATTCTTTGGCATTATCCTAAACGGCTCTTTCCCCATTCGTGCATGACACAGGATTTCAGACAAAAAGGATTTGTCAGAACATTCCTCATCTGAGAAAGGAAAAGTCAAGAGAAGACAAAAAGAACAGAATGCACAGATTACACAGTCTTTGAGAAAGGATTTTCAAAGTACTATAAAAGCATTTCTAAGCATCACTTCAAAGGTTAACGAACTTGAATCAAATTCTTGGCATAATATTCAACCAGCTCTCACAAATATTCTTCAAGCTAGAATAGTTTTATCTTCGTTCTAAAACCTGTGTAAAAAAAGACTGTTGTGATATTGCTTTTTAGAAGCACATCTTAAACACAAATTGTTAGTTTATCTTTGTAAAAGATTTCCTTAAGAAGACCAAGTTGTGGTCATAATTTCTTAAGAAGACTAAGACAGTTGTCTTAGTGGTTTACACTGTAATCAAGTTTGATATAGTGGATTAAGTCCTTGTTGAGAAAGGAAAATTACCTTGGTAGGATGGACTGGATTAGTTTGAGTTCAAACGAACCAGGATAAAAATACTGTGTTATTTTTATATCAACTAAGTTGTTTTAAAACCCTTATTCAACCCCCCCCCCCCACTTCTAAGTGTTTTTCTCACCTTCAGGTATTAAAATCCTAAGTATTTGTAGTACTCTACAGGAACCTCTTGTTTTATCGTGTTAATTGTTATTTTTTCTGCTAAGGGCGAACCTAGGGGGTTTATTTCTAAGTATGCTCGCCAAGACATCGTATCTCGTGCTTACGTATCCTGAGAGGAATGGAATCAAGGCATTCATAGTTCCCTTTGAAGGATAGATAAAGTTTGTTGATTTGTTGGGTAAGAGACAAGTTGTCATCTTAAGGAGGATACTCAACTTAAACCACCACAAACATGTGGAAGATGGTCTTTGCTTCACAGCGGGAAAAGGGCTCCAACTCGGATATAGAATCGACGAGTATGCCACATACCTCCCTCAAGCGGAAAAGAACCTACATCTTTCTTGACTATGTTATGGGGTAGGAGAATTATATCTCGACTACAAAAATGACTAGTGTCTAATTCTCTTGTGGGAGGATGGGATTTAATTGTAAGTTATCTAGAGTTGAAATCCTAAGGGAACCTATCCTGAGGATATAAGGATGTATCTTAGGCTGATCGACCTGAAGGGAGTCAGGGATCAAGCAAAGGGGTAAAATGATGCAGATGAAAATGCAGTGTGTACGACTATAAAGTCACACACAAGTTCTTCCCTTGGATACAAAAATGCGTAATCATAAAGGTTCAAGGACCATAAATAATTATCAAATAAAAATAGGAAATCAATATATGTGGTCAAGCAAAGATTGATCATGGAGTCGAGATCGAAAGGGGAATTTCTAGCCTAATGTTATCATGCAATAAATCAAAAATTAAAACCTAAGATTTAATACCGATTCAAATCAACCAGAGACAAAAATTAAGTCGAGAACCTAAAGGAGCATGGAGGGAGAAGACAAAACCGGTCACAAAGATTTCTAAAAAAACCTTGGTAGTAATTCAAAATCAAATAAAGCTATAATTAAGATTTAGTAGGATTTTAATTATTCAATTTGGAATATTAAGAAATCAATTGATCAATTAAAAAAAATTAATTAATCAAAATTAGAGGTCTAATTGACATCTAAATCCTCACAATTAAACCAAACAATATTAATAACGTATAAAGAAAAATGGTGCAAAAAAGAAATAAAAGGGTGCAAAAAAAAAACTGGATGCATGCCAACAGAAAAAAAGCAATGGGCCTGTGTGGACAAGGCCCACCCGTGCCTCACAATAACATCAGGGGTAACCCAAAAAAAAAATCAGAAGAGCTCCTATTTCTCTCGTGCGCATGAATTCCTCCCTTGATCTCCCTTCGCGCTCATCTCTTCTTCTCCGTCGCGGTTTCACACCATCCTCCAAATCTCCTTCAAAATTTCAAATCGTCGGCTCCTTCTCCTTTTTTTCTCGCATCGGTATCATAAAAAAAGGTGGTCCTGTTGTGCCCTTGCGTTGCACCGGTGATGACGGAGGAACACTTGGTGGTTTCTCTCATTCCCTCTCTATTACCCGACGACTTCGATTGATACACTCCCAAAATTCAATTGCGAACAACAGTAAAGCAATGAATTGCGAAGTTAAGATTAAATACATGCGGCGAAGAACCTTAATCAAGTATGAATGTATTTGCTGAGTCCATAACCTACCTTGTATGTTTCGATTTTGTAGGTGTTGTTGTTTCCTCGTATTGATGTTGTGCGTGTTGTCACTGTTGTTGATGATTTGTCTTGAGCATTTAATGGCTGTCATGGAATAGTTTCCATATTGCCTTGATTGTGTTTAGAAGTTAACAATTGTTGTTGATCCTTTCCGTGTATCAATGATTTGATTGTGTTCCATTATTTTTTCGGTTGGAACCTAATGTTGCACCCTAAAATTTGCTCAACCTATTTCACTTGGTTTATGTTTCAATTGTATTGTCATTTGTATAATAAGTCATGTGTATAGTCTAATAATTTGCATAGCATAGTATAACAAGTCATCTAGCAAGGGGCCAAGTGCCATTTTTATCAGAAAGAGGCCCATCAAGGGGTTTTATTCAAGTTCAAGACCATCCAAGTAATCAAGAAATGAGTTGAAGCTTTGAAAAGTTTGAGGGTCAACCAGTGGCTTTCTCTCCTAATCTTGGGGGGTTGAAGATCATCAATGGAGTATGAACTATGACTGAGGGTATGGAAGGTATAAAAAGATCATGGAAGACCTAGAAGGTCATTTTGAAGATGAGACAAGTCATTGATACAAGTACAAGAGCCACAGTTGAAGTGCAGTCAACTAGGGTTTCATCTGGGTCAACCCTAGGTCCACTGAGTGATTGAAGAGCATCAAGGCTTATTTGAAGGATGTGGGATTCATGAATTGATATGTGTATACATGTGTGGTTTTTTGCCAAGGAGAAATCAAAAGGAATCAAGAAGAAGAGGAGTTACTAAATTAAGGGTTTCAGTGTAAAAAAACCCTAATTTAGGCTTAACTTCCAAGCCATACAAGTCAATATGCAAGATTCAAATGAATTCTTGGTCAACATGAAACTTGTAGAGCTTCTCAATATCTTTAATTTGAGTACTATAAGTCTTCAAGAAGATTTGTGGAACTCAAGTTATGGTTCTTGCAAGTTATGGGTCTCTAGAGGACACTGAAATTTATCTGTGAAAGTCACTTGACTTCCAAGCAACTTGTGCCCATCAAGGAGTTTTCAAATGGATTCTTGGAAAACATAAGAGTTGTAGGTCTTGATCTTAGATTTAATTTTAGTACTATAAGTCCTCAAGAGGATTTGTGGAACTCAAGTTATGGTCTTGGCAACCCAGGGGTATTTTGGGAAAGTTGAATTACAGGTCATTTTTCAACATAGGTCCAAATCTCCATCTTCCACTCCTCAAATAGAAAAATGTTCAACATGAGATGTGTTCAAAATGATGTTTTTAGGATAGATAAGAGGTCATGAGAGTTTGAAATGGCTTGCTTCACAAAGTCACCAAAATGACCTAAATTGAAGGGGAAATTTAAATGAACCAAGGTTGGAAATTAGGGTTTTTGATCTACACATCCAAACCAAGCCATATGACATACCAATTTGATTGTAAAATGCATTTTGAGAACATTGACATTGGCACAGTTTTGAATTGAGGGTTATTTTTAGGACATGCTTTGTAAATGGGTTACTTGCATCATAAGGCACATATGCAAAATCATTTGTCAAGGCAAATGCAAGGCTTCCTTCCATCCAAACACCTCCTAAATCTCATTTGGAGAGAAATTGGACTCAGAACCAAGTGAATTGCAAGCCAAATCATGAGCTGATATGTGTGTGGCATAAGAAGAGATTTTCATGGCATGAGAAGTTGATTTTCTCATTGGATCAATCTAGAACTTTGTAGGGTCTTCAAATACATTCTATATATATACTTGTGAAGAGATTCAGAGCAAGAGTTGGAGAGAATTAGGAGAGATTTGTGAGATTGCAATTTGAAACTTCCATGTGCAAAACAGAATTCAGTTACAAGTTTCAACCACATTCAAGCCATTCTTTTGATCGCAGAACCTTGATCAAGCATATGTGAGTGATTCCAGATGGATAATTGAGCAAGATTGGTGAAGAATCGTGTGATAGCCTTTGAAATTTTCAGCCTGCAACTCAAGATCGAATTCAAGAATCCAAGCTATTTCAATTCATCTCTTTGCATACAGAAGCTTGATTTGGTGTTGGTGAAGGTGTCTGGAAAGTATTGAAGCTTATCTTGAAGCTTTGATCACTCTGTTCATCTCAAATTTGCAGGTATGAAAACTTCACTCCATGGCTTGATTTAGGTAGTTTCAATTGGTTTTGATTAGTTAGATTCAATGTAGATGATCATGTGGAGCTTTCTGGTAGCTTTAGGGTTGATTTAGAGACAATTAAGTGAGTGACTCAATTTCTGTTCATGCTTGTATCTTGTTATTCTTGGTGTTATAATCTTAGTTTGATGGCTAGAAATACTCAGTGAAACATGGTGAAGAGTTTAGGCCACTCAATTCTAGGTTTGGTGAGATTTGGTTCTTGAGCAATTTCTGAGATTTCCATCGTGTTTTGAGGAGGAGTATGTTTCAATGATTGTGAATACCATGGTTGAATTGCTAGTGAAAAATGGAGCAAGTTAGGGTTTTTAATTTTGAGTTTTGATGGAGAATTGAGGGAGCATGAATTGGGGAAGATGAAGTTCAAACTCTGTTCAATCCATGGCGTTTCCCTCCTTTCAGAGTTTGAAGGTTGAAGATAACCTGACCACCATTGGATGTGAGTGAGACTTTTGACCAAAGCAAGATCCAAGGGCCACGATTTGTTCTTAGTTTGTGAAGAGTCTGAAGGCATCCAAACGCACCGTTTCATTTAAGTTGCAGCTTGGGCTTAAATGAATTAACTGATATCCACACCCCTCTTCCAAGGCCCAATAAGAAACACACGTAATTTTGTTGCTATTTGTCACATAACTTTTCCATTTTCCTTTATATTTTCGTTTTAATTTTCTGAAGTAGAATTGGGTTTAGGTGCGCTGACTATTAACACCCCCTTTTGGGCCCAGATGATTGTTTACACTGCCTAGCATTGCTATTCAACACACATGTTTTGCATTTTCTCATATTTTCTTTAATTTTCTTCATTTTATTAGGCTAATTGAAAAAATCATAAATAATTGAAAAATGGTTATTTTTAATTGGGAATTTTTTCCCCATTTTTATAAAGACTTCAATAAAAATTTAAAACAATAAAAATGTTATTCCATACATTTTTCTATTTTTGGTTTATTTTTACTTTTAATTGATTTTTATTTCAGTTCCATTTGATGTACCAATTTTCTGAATTTTGTATGATCATTTCCTTTGGTATTTTGATGCCGTTCTTTTTTCTATGATTAGAGTATAGTATTAGGTTCCCCTTGGAATTTTATCACATTTTTGTGATTTAATTTTAGTTAGTTTTGAATAAGGAACTTTAGGGTGCTAGAATTAGGGTTTCAACTTGACATAGGTGCATTCAACACATAGTTCTTGGGTTTTTTGTTTGATTTAGGCCTTGGGGTTTATGTGGGGTATAGGGTACTCAGTTAGGGTCCCTTAGAAATTAATCTAGGATTTTATGATGAGTATTTCCATTTTATCTGATTTTTGCAAGTTGGTTGATATTGGTGTGTTCCCTCTTGGGATCTTGTGTTGTTTGATGGGTTTTGGGCCTCTTCTTTGGGTGTTGGGGTTTGTGCTTGGCTTGAGGAGTATATGAAGACTTGGAGGATGATTGAAGACAAATAATGATGCTTGGAGCTTGAAGTTGCTTGTGCTTGAAGATTGCTTGATGAGGGCTTAGGAGATAGGAGATATAGGGAGAGCTCTAGAGTAGACTGATTTCTTCTGTCAAACATAGAGAGCTTCTTGTGCCTCTATTCCATCCTATGACATAAGGTCCCCCAAAGAAGTTCCATCTCTCCTTAGGAGGGATGTAGAGCATGCTTTGACTGGGTAGAACCTTGAGGATACCTGTCACTTGCTGTGTTAAGATCTTAGTGATTTCCCTGGGTTATCATTAAGCCTCTTAACATTCCAACTCCATCTGATAATTGGTTATCTCCTGTGAGTGTCTGCATTGAAGATTGTAAGCCCATTGAAGATAAGAAGTTCATTGATGACTAGAGAAGATGAAGCTTGTGCCTGTCAAAGTTGGATATCTGTTGAAGACTAGGGTTATACTGCTGCTTGGAGCTGTTTGTTGTTTGGATTCAGTGCTTGCTAAAGTTGAAGATTATGGGAGACAAGAGCTTGCCTGAAGCTTGAATATCATTGAGAAGTGAAGATAGGACCTTGCTTGAAGTTGTCACTGTCAACCTTTTGCTGTTAATCAACTGCAGCTGCCAGAGCTGGTGCTGTTGAACTGCTTACTGAAAGGAGATGGTGTTGCTGTCTGAGCTGGTGTTGTATGATTTTTCTTTGCTGTATTTTCTGTTGATTTTCCTTTAGGTTTGAAGTGAAGCTGTTTCACCTTGCCTATTGTTTTCTCAGGTTCGAGGTTGAGTGGGACTCCCTTGCCTCGCTTGTATTGCTGCATTCATGCATTTTACTGCTTTATTGTATATATGCTGTCTCTTTTCCGTTTATCCCCTAGGATCTCTGTGCAAGAGAGAAATATGATAGACATTAGATGGTAATCCATGCATGATAACATTAGGGTAGTTTTGATTCCCCTTTCAAACCCTAGGTTTTGTAGATTCCTTTCTCTTCTATCTCAGAACAATTCAAAACACATTAATAAGGATGATCGACGTTGTACGCTACGAGCCTTAAGCTATTTGAGAAAGGTTGTTGGAGGGTCACTCTTCAGTAATCTGACTGCTTAGTGTGTTACCATTAGGGTGATATACGATGTAGTCACTCTCAAATCATAGTCTCTAGTGCTTCAGAGATTGCAAACATCATAAAAAACAATTCTTGCGTAAAAGACTGAAAACAAACATCAAAATGTCATTTTTGTCCGCTTGGACTCTTAACCAGGAAAAACCCTTTCTTAAGGAGATAAAATACAGTCAGACCAGCTTGTGTCTTCCATAGCCCGAACTACGTTTGCTCTGATCTTTCATGCTGTATGAAAGTACGTAGGCATAGGATGCGATATCCTAGCGAGCAACCTTCCCCTCCTTTCCCGTAGGTAGGCGAACTACGTTGACTCTGATTTCTCGTTCCAGACAGGAATACATAGGCATAAAGTGCGATACTTTGCCGAGTCATTTTATTTTCTTTTTAACCCCGACCTTTAGCGTAGATAAAATAACAATCCGTACTAGAAAATAAGCGTGGATCCCGTCGAGTACGACGGACGTGAGGGGTGCTAATACCTTCCCCTTGCGTAACCGATTCCCGAATCCAGGAATTTGGTTGCGATGACCATTCCTTTCCCGTCTTTGCGGTAGGTTTACTTCGAGTGTTTCCTTTCCCTTCTTTGGGATAAATAACGCACGATGACGACTCTTCTGTTTAGCTGGCGCCAATTTTCGCAGTAGCGACAACTGGCGACTCTGCTGGGGACATGAATATCCCCTATGCGAGTCGATCCTAGCGCTTGTTTTCCCGTCGGGGTGTTGTATAGATTTACTTTTCTGTCTTTACTTTCCGCATTTTTCTCAGCTTTATACTGTTATTGCTGCTGTGGGAAGGGGGTAATCTGTTGAGAGATAAGTCGGACCTGGGCTTGAGGTTACACATAGACTTAGAAGTAGAGAGTAGTGGTTAGCCTGCTTGCTTAGCTCGCACCAGCTAGCCGCGAAATTTACGCTCGGACGAGATTCTCTTTGATGCTTCTTGCCTGGCCCTTAGGGCTCGACAAGTTGTCTGACCCGAGGATTGTCGACTCTGGGAACCTATCAATTGGGATTCAACTAAGTGAGGCTGCTTCAAGGGATGATGATGCCACACCTCCTGGGTATCGTATCATCGCTCTTGAAAGTCTGTGTAGTTGAACCCGCATAGGATGCCGTACCTCGTCTGTGAGTTAAGTACATACCTGTGAGGGGTAGGTGGGTATGTTTGCAGGAAACCTTTGATCTCAGAATACCTGGTTTATCTCTATCAATGAGATGTGGTTACAAGGTTCATTTGAGTGGTTGGTTTGGTTTGAGATAAAGATTGGACGGTTCTCAGGCTTCAGTACAGAGCAGCCCAGTCTATCAACATTGCACTTGGTCCCTTGTTTGCATATGCATGTGCATTTTCATGATTGCATTTCATTAACATGAATTTATGTTGCAGGTGATCATTTCCCTCTGATTCTAGTGTATCTTCTAGCCAGACATGGAGTCCCTGAAGAAGACAGTTGCTTACCGGTTGCATTCGCCAGATATCAGTTCCTTGCTGGGTCTAGTTGCTCTAGCAGATGAGAAAGTGAGGGCTGAGTTCAGAGTATCCTATGGGAGATTTCTTAGTTTGTTATACAAACCTTTAGCATTTGAGATGACTGGGGTGTACACTTTGATGCAGTTTTATGAGCCGCAGCTGAGATGTTTCTTATTTCCTGACTATATTCTAGCTCCCACTTTGGAGGAGTACTCTACGATGTTGGGAGTTCCTGTGTTAGACCAGATGCCCTTTGTACATGTTGATACTTAGCCTGAGTTAGCTACACTCACTGAGATTGTCAGCTTAGACGCTTCTGAGTTTCTGGGAGGCTTGGTCAAGCTAAACGGAGCTTATGGTTTTCACCTGTCTGTCCTGGTTGAGAAGGCCATACAGTGCGCGAAGAGTGGATGTTGGGTTGCCTTTAGTGCTATTCTAGCTGTATGCATCTATGGGATTGTCCTGTTTCCTAATGTGCCAGACTTTGTCGACTCTGACGCCTTCTTGATTCTTGCCTCGAAGAATCCAATTCCTACTCTCTTGGGCGATGTTTATCATTCTATTCACTACAAGAATGAGAAACGTCGTGGCAAGAATGTTTCCTGCTGTCTTCCTCTCCTGTACAGGTGGTTCCAGGGGCACCTTCCGAAGAAAGGACCTTTTGTGGATGCTGTTGATACTTTGGATTGGTCTTCCCGGTTGATGGGACTGTCTGCTGAGAATATCATTTGGTTTGATCGGAGCATGCTTGGTACTGACATTATATATAGTTGCAGCGGCTTTCCGAATGTTCCCCTGATTGGACGGAAAGGCTGTATTAACTATAACCCGTTATTGCTGGTACGACAGTTCGGTTATGCTTTGAGGGATGCTCATATTGAGAAGGAGATACAGGAATCTCTGTATCTCACGGGCTTATTGGACGCAGCTGTTTTGATCAGATTAAGACATGCATGGGCTAACATCCATGGGAGGGGAAAAGCTTTGCTCGGTAAGAGCAATAGCAGAGCTTATAATCCTTATTTGGCTTGGATCCGCGAGAGAGCTAGTACTTCTTTGATGCCTTATCCTGCTGTGGAACCCCTGTATCTTCCCTTGATTGAGGTACCTCCTTCGGAAGAGAGTGAGAAGTATAACAAATTGTTGGCTGAAAATGAAGAACTGAAGAAAGCCAATGAGGAGTTAGAGAAGGAGATCTTCCAGTTACGTCGTGAGAAGAAGGAAGCCACCTTTACTGTGAAGGAACAGACTGAGTTGATTAACAGGTTGGGATTGGAGCTGACGGAAGAGACCAACAAGAAAGAAAAAGTGGGGATAGCCTTGAACGGTGTTAGCAAGGTGCTTACTTCCAAGAAGGAACTTCTAAGCAAAGCTTATGCCCGCATCAGCAAGTGGGAAGCCTTGTGGAATGCCACGCTTACCAAGCGGAAGGAGCGCGAAGACGAAATGAAGATGCAAATTGCCACACTAGAGGCACAGATTAGAGCCCAAGACGCAAAGATTGTTGAAGAGACATCACTTAGGAGCGCTGCGGAGCTCAGAGTAAGTGACATTGACGAGAAGCCGAGAGGTTATGAAGAGAAGGCTGGTTCCAAGAGGTACAGATTTGACGAGAGTTCTGGCGAAAGAGCCTACCAGGATGATGCCAAAAAGCTGAGATCCACTACCGAGCGGCATGCCTTGCTAATACAGGAGCTGATCTCCCGACTAGGGCACTCGGAGACGATGAGGATATTGGAGGACGTCAGAGCACGCCATTTGGCCTGATTTATCTTTGCCTTGCCTTTGCTATTTGTACTTGTATTGTGACCATCGCCAGGCTTGTTGGCCGAGGTCTCTTCGGTTGTATTTAGTTGTACTCAGTCTCTTGGCATTTGTTATATATGAGGGTTTTCTGATTCCTTGCTTGCTGGATAGGGACTCCACTGTCGTAATGGCCTTCTCTCCGAAACTAGAATCGGGGGGAATATAACCTGTAGCATAACTACATAATTGCATCTGCATTCATATTGCATAACCGGTATTCTTGAATCTGTGCCTTATTTCCTGCATCTACAGGTTTCCAGGATTGACGAACAAAGAGTTCACCGCTACTCAACTCGAAACAACTGCAAGAGAATCATGGATCAAGTCCAAGTGGAGATGCAGGAAATTCGCGAGAAATTGAACCTGTTCATGCCGGCCATGGAGAGTATTGCTAAAGGCCAGGAGAATCTCCAGACTTTGGTGCAGCCGCTGCTGACGCGGGCTAATGGGAACGGCAACAATGACCACAACTCTGTGCATGTCGAAACTCTTCATGAGGATGGTCCCCCTACGCTTGTGGTTCCTCCTGTGGTGACCCCACCTGTTGTGGTTGTAAACAATGACGCTGGCGCTGGCAATGGTAACACAGGGAATGGAAATGAGACTGTTATTAACAATGTTGGATTCGGAGATACCAATCTGGGCGGTGGTAACTACAATGGCGGTAACGGTTTTGGTAACAATGGGTTCGGCTATAATGATCAGGGGTTTGAGTACGGCAATCAGGGCGGAAAGTTCGGCTTCAACACTCAGGGTTTCGGTTACGACGGTTTTGGTAACACTAACCAGGGTTATGGTGGAAACGGTGCTGGATTGATTCCTGTCAACACTGGTTTCGGGCATGTCGGGGTCAATCAAGGTTATGGTAATGGGGGACGAGGTCCCATGACTAATCATCAAGGGTTTGGTCGCAATACTGGTTATAACGGGTACGGAAATGAAAATGTGAACTGGGGCGAAGACTTCCAGGAGGACGCCTTTTCTGGAAGAGGCATGGGATTTGAGGGACCCGTTGACAATACTCAGAGGATTAAGATGCTTGAAGAACAGGTGAAGGGTATGGCTAATCAGAATTCTACCGGACTAGACATGACTACTATGGGCTTGGTGCCTGGGCTGAGGGTACCGCTGAAATTCAAAGCTCCCACGTTCGACAAATATAAGGGGGACACTTGCCCTAAGGTGCATGTCCGCGCTTATTACAGGAGGATGTCCGCGTATTCGGATGACGAAAGGATGCTTATGCATTTCTTTCAAGACAGGCTGTCAGGACCGTCGCTCGAGTGGTACATGGGGTTGGAGCCCGCTCAAATCAAAACCTAGAAGCAATTGGCGGATGCTTTCGTCCTGCATTATAAATATAATAGTGATCTGGCCCCGAACCGAGTTCAATTGCAAGGTTTGTCGCAGAAGAAAGAGGAAAGCTTTAAAGAGTATGCGCAGAGATGGCGCGATATGGCAACAAGATTACATCCTCCGTTAGCTGAAAGAGAAATGAATAGTATGTTCATTGGGACATTTACGGGGGTATATTATGAAAAATTGTTTAATGTTTCGCTAAGCAGTTTTTCAGATTTGATTCTTATGGGTGAAATGGTCGAAGACGGTATTAAGGTTGGAAGATTCCACGCAGGTGAGTCTGCCCCCACAGGAGGTACAAGAAAGGCATTCGGTGGTAGACGTCAAGGCGATTCTAGTGCCGTGTTTGGTGGCAGAGGCCGGGGCAGAGGACGAAGTCAGTATGCTCAGCATTAACAGGTCACTAGTGTTACCATCCCTTTTCCACAACAACAACAGCAATAGCAGCCGCAGCAGCAGCAACAACAAAGGCAACACCCCCGCCTAACGCAGAATCTTAGAGGGCAAGCCAAGGCGAGTATTTGAAACGCCTCCTTCAACATACGCCGAACTGCTTCAAACACTACTAGGATTAAAGTTGGTCGAGAAAAGGACCATGACGCCGTTAACAGGCACTCCTCCGTTCGGCTATGATGCTGGTAAGCACTGTGATTTCCACTCCGGGGCGCCCGGACATGATATTGAAGGCTGTCATGCGTTTAAACATAAAGTCCAGGACTTGTTGGACAACAAAGCTATCAACTTTGGATAGGTGGGTCCAAATATAGTACAACAGCCTATGCCCAATCACGGAGCAAACGCCATCCTGACCGAGGAAAATTTGAATCTAGTGACAGATGTCAATGAGTTGAAGACACCGCTGGGTGAGATCAAAAGCAGGTTGTTAAAAGGGGGTGTATTCCCGGGGTGCGACGAATTTTGCTTGGATTGTTGGGTACAGCCAGAGGGTTGTAATGATTTGAAACAGGGTATTCAGGCTTTAATGAATGAAGGAACATTGCAGTTTGATAGAACAGCAGTTGAAGAGCCTGTAGAGGCATTGTGTGATGAGCGGAACGATGTTGCGACGGTAACGATTCCAAGGAAAACAATAACAATAACGGCGCCTGCCAGGCGGCCGAAAATCACTATTACTAAAGCAGGACCGATTCCTTTCGAGAATACCAAAGCAGTGTCGTGGACTTACGGGTTGGAGGTGTATTGTGATGGTAAGAAAATTGAAGTAAATAAACAACCAGCTGAGGTCGTAGACAATGTTGTTGGAACAGGAGGTATGACCAGAAGTGGGAGAATCTTCACATCGCCTGAGGTAGAGGCAGAAAGATTGGAAAAGGGGAAAGCCAAGGTAGACGAGAGTGGCCCTTCGCAGATAAAGGAAAAGGAAACGCCGGTTAAGGACGTAGAGGAATTTATGAGACTCATCCGTAAAAGTGATTACAAAATCGTTGAGCATCTCCAGCAAACGCCATCAAAGATCTCGATCTTGTCACTGCTATTATGTTCCGAGGCCCATCGGAATGCTTTGCTGAAGATCCTAGATGCGTCATTCATTCCTCAAGACGTTTCGGTTAACCAATTAGAAGGGGTGATGGCGCATGTTAATGCAGGGCACAGTTTGGAATTTACGGATTTTGATTTGACCCCGAGGGGGAGAGAGCATAATATGGCGCTGCACGTGTCAGTTGAATGCAGGGGCACGCTCATGTACCACGTTTTAGTAGACACTGGATCTTCCTTGAATGTGCTTCCGAAGAAAGCCATGATGAAGTTGGATATCAGGGGGATTCTCTGCACACCTAGTGACTTAGTGGTAAGAGCGTTCGATGGAACGAGGAGGTCAGTTTTCGGATCAATAACATTACCATTGCAGGTGGGGCCGGAAATCTTTGAAACTGAATTCTATATAATGGACATCCAGCCAGCGTATAGTTGCCTTCTTAGACGACCATGGATCCATGCTGCTGGGGCAGTCACATCCACGTTGCACCAAAAGTTGAAGTATATGGTGGGGGATAGTGTCGTCACTGTTTGTGGAGAAGAAGATATTCTGGTCAGCCATCTGTCTTCATTCATATATGTGGAAGTCGATGGCGAAATACATGAGACACCCTGTCAAGCATTTGAAGGGTTAAAAATCAAAGACAAAGCTCCAGTACCCAAGATATCAGATGTGGCAGTGTCATCGTACAAAGAGGCTCAGGCTCTAGTGCAGGCAGGCAAGGCCCAGAGATGGGGTCAGGTGTTGGAGATTCCCGTGAAGAATGATAGGTTCGGGCTTGGATATCATCCTTCGTCATCAGCATCCTCTTCAGGAACACCCAAGTTCAGAGGGCCGGTAACCATTACGCCAAGTGGAGTGAGCTTCGAGACTATCAATGCTGTTTCCGGTTCTGAGGAAGGAGATAGCGACTGTGATATGGACGCATGGATCAAGCCCGGCGTGCCAGGACAAAGTCTCTACAATTGGTCTATCCGGGAAGCTGTTCCTGTGACAACTAAACAGTAATGATTTTTTTTTAATTGTTGAATAATCCTGTGTCCTACTTGGGGCACAATGATTTTGCTTAGGGCCATTTTGGTTGTGTACAGTACCTTGTTTAATCATGAATAAAGGCGTTTTTCATATACAAATGTTGTGATCCCTGTTTTTCCTGTTTTTATCTTTTACAATAAAATGGCAACGTGGTTATTTGCTTTGTACGCGTTTTGAAGCATTTAACCATTTCCTTTGCAGGATTACTATTTCAAATGACATCTATGAACCGCCTATGACTCACTTCGACTTCGAGCACCCGGTATTTCAGGCTGAGGAAGAGATTATCGAAGATGGCGAAGTGCCAGAAGAGCTGACCTGGTTATTGAAACAAGAAGAAAGAATCATTCTGCCTCATGAGGAAGTCATTGAGATCATCAATCTGAGGTCGGAAGGGGTTGAGAGAAACATCCGTATAGGGGCTGCGCTGCAGAACGACATCAAGCAAAGGTTGGTTGAGATGCTCAAAGAGTACAGTGATATTTTTGCTTGGTCGTACGAGGATATGCCTGGGTTGGATACAAATATGGTTGTGCACCGTTTGCCGCTAAAAGAAGAATGCCCGCCGGTTAAGCAGAAACTCCGAAGAACCCGACCGGACATGGCTGTGAAGATTAAGGAGGAGGTTCAAAAGCAGTGGGATGCTGGTTTCCTAGCTGTTACAAAATATCCCTCATGGGTCGCTAATATTGTGCCAGTGCCAAAGAAAGACGGTAAAGTGAGAATGTGCGTAGACTACCGTGACTTGAACAAAGCGAGCCCGAAAGATGACTTTCCACTTCCTCACATTGATGTGCTGGTTGATAACACTGCTCAATTCTCCGTATTCTCCTTCATGGATGGCTTCTCGGGCTATAATCAGATCAAAATGGCGCCAGAAGACATGGAGAAGACTACTTTCATTACTCCTTGGGGAACATTTTGTTACAAAGTGATGCCCTTCGGATTGAAGAATGTTGAGGCAACATATCAACGCGCTATGACGACTCTCTTTCATGACATGATGCATAAAGAGATCGAGGTTTATGTTGATGATATGATTTCCAAATCCCAGACGGAGGAGGAGCATTTGGTTAATCTGTTGAAATTATTCAAGAGGCTTAGGAAGTTCAGGCTGAGACTGAACCCTAACAAGTGCACCTTCGGGGTGAGATCGGGTAAACTGCTGGGGTTTATTGTGAGTGAAAATGGAATCGAGGTTGACCCTGCGAAAATAAAAGAAATACAAGAAATTCCGACGCCTAAAACAGAAAAAGAGGTGCGTGGATTTTTAGGGAGGTTGAACTACATCGCTCGGTTCATATCTCACCTAACGGCCACGTGCGAGCCGTTATTCAAGCTGTTGAAAAAGGACCAGGTTGTGACCTGGAATGAAAATTGCCAAAAGGCGTTCGACAAGATAAAAGAGTACTTGCAGGAACCTCCTGTGTTGGTACCCCCAGTGGCCGGGAGACCGTTGATTATGTATTTGACAGTTCTTCAGGAAAGTATGGGTTGTGTTCTCGGTCAACACGACGAGACTGGGCGTAAAGAGCATGCGATCTACTATCTGAGTAAGAAGTTTACAGACTGTGAATCTCGATACTCAATGCTCGAAAAAACGTGTTGCGCGTTAGCCTGGGCCGCCAAACGTTTAAGACAGTACATGCTAAATCATACAATCATGCTCATTTCGAAGATGGATCCTATCAAATACGTATTTGAAAAGCAGGCACTATCCGGAAGAATTGCCCGATGGCAGATGGTGTTAACGGAATATGATATTCAATATGTCTCGCAGAAGGCTATTAAAGGTAGTGTGTTGTCAGAATACCTTGCGGAGCAGCCTGTTGAGGACTACCAATCGATGAGGTTTGATTTTCCTGATGAGGATATCATGTACCTAAAGATGAAAGATTGTGAAGAACCGTTGCCGGACGAAGGACCAGAATTGGGTTCCAAATGGCAGTTAATATTTGATGGAGTTGTGAATTCCTATGGTAGCGGGATAGGGGCAATTATTACTACTCCCCATGGGTCGCATATCCCATTTACTGCTCGACTGACCTTTCCAGTTACCAATAATGAAGCTGAATACAAGGCTTGCATTATGGGTCTGGAAGAAGCTATTGATCTGCGAATCAAACATCTGGATGTATACGGAGACTCAGCTCTGGTGGTGAATCAGATAAAAGGAGAATGGGAGACACGTCAGCCCAATTTGATACCATACATGAATTATGCAAGGAGATTATTGCCTTTCTTCAACAAGGTTGAATTGCATCACGTGCCGCGAGCAGAAAATCAAATGGCTGACGCCCTGGCGACATTGTCTTCCATGTATAAAGTTAACTTCTGGAACGGGGCTCCCCGGATTGTTATATCTCGGCTTGACAGACCCGCTTTCATATTTTCTATTGACGAAGCATCTGATGATAAACCCTGGTATTTTGACATCCAGAATTTGCTGAAGAATAAGGAATATCCGGCTGGGGCATCCAGTCGCGATCAGAAGACTCTCAGGAGATTGGCTGGCAATTTCTATTTGAACCCGGACGGTGTCCTATACAAAAGAAACCACGACTTGGTGTTGCTAAGATGTGTAGATGAGAAAGAGGCGAAGTTTCTCATGGAAGAGATACATGAGGGTACATTTGGTACACATGCTGGTGGGCATGCTATGACGAGAAAATTGCTGCGGGCAGGTTATTACTGGCTAACTATGGAAACAAACTGTTTCAAGTTTGCAAAGAGGTGTCATAAATGCCAGATTTATGCGGACAAAGTCCATGTGCCCCCGAGTCCTCTGAATGTGATGTCATCACCATGGCCGTTCTCGATGTGGGGAATTGATATGATCGGCAAGATTGAGCCTATGGCATCAAACGGACACCGGTTCATTTTGGTGGCAATCGATTACATCACCAAATGGGTGGAAGCAGCGTCATATGCCAATGTCACCAAACAAGTGGTCGCCAGATTTATCAAGCGGGATATTATCTGCAGATATGGAATCCCAGAGCGGATTATCACCGACAACGGTTCGAATTTGAATAACAAGATGATGAAAGAGCTGTGCCAGAATTTCAAGATTGAACATCACAACTCTTCTCCTTACCGACCCAAGATGAATGGCGCTGTCGAAGCGGCCAATAAGAACATAAAGAAGATTGTTCAGAAGATGGTTGTGACATACAAGGACTGGCACGAGATGCTACCTTTCGCTTTGCACGGTTATCGTACGACAGTACACACATCAACCGGGGCAACCCCTTTTTTATTAGTATACGGCATGGAGGCAGTATTGCCGTTGGAGGTGGAGATTCCTTCCTTGAGGGTTTTACGAGATGTCCAACTTGACGAGGCAGAATGGGTAAAAGACAGGTTGAATCAGCTGAGTTTAATGGATGAGAAGAGGCTAGCTTCTCTCGCCTACGGTCGGTTGTATCAAAGTCGGATGAAGAAAGCGTACGATAAAAAGATATGTCCGCGAAGCTTTTAGACGGGCGACCTTGTGCTAAAGAGGATTCTCCCACCACAAACAGATCACAGGGGCAAATGAACCCCTAATTACGAAGGGCCCTACGTTGTCAGAAAAGTCTTCTCAGGAGGAGCTTTGCTACTATCTACCATGGATGGTGAATACTTTTCATCACCTATGAATTCGGACGCAGTTAAAAAATACTTTGCTTGAAAGAGACCCGCTGGACAGTAAAAAGAGAGTCCAGGCAAAAATGGGGCATCCTGGCGAACCAAAAACAGAATAAAAGGTTCAGACAAAAGTTAGGGATAAAATTGAAAAGATGTACACCCGCGAAGTCGAAAACCTGCATTGGGCGACTTCGACAAAAAAGGGTATCCCGGTGAATTGAAAACCCGCAAAGGGCGATTCACGCAAAAGTTAGGGATTGAAAAAGCAAATGACTGCGGTCCGAATTCGGCTGCACTACTTAGTGGTTTGGGAGCACCTGAGGGTTCGTTTATCCAACACAATCTCTTCCAAAAATTGAATACCAGGAAAGCGCCAGAATCGGGCGAGTCATGGGAGGATCAGCTCACGATGTCTGTCTGCACCGCGTTGCCGACATGTGTACAAATTCAAGTTGTATTTGTATTTTTATGCTTCCTGTGCATATATGTATGTGTGTGTACATAACTTCCTCTTTTCAGGAGTTGCATCCGATGTACAAAACTTTGCCTATTCAGAGGCCTGTTATTAATAAAACATGTTATTCAGTATTTGATGATTGTGCTTTACTGTTTTGTATGTGGAAAACGCCCATGTTCCGATGAACTGGCATATGCATAACTTGCTGGCCCTTGCCAATAATTTCTAAGACTTCGAATTGACTGAAGTAATGTCACGGACACTAACCCGAATAGATTTGGTTGTATAGATTTTGTCTTGTCTCGTTTGTGTTTTGCAGGGTTCTCGCCTTTAAAACGGACCATCAGAAATTGTGACCCCCGGCCGGAGGTTCATGGTGAAAGAATTAACTTTGTGCGATGCCAATCCCCATGTAGGTCGCATCTCATCTTCAGAAGTTGAGATGATTTTTGTCCCTTACCGAAGAGATCAATTTCCCAGCTAGTCGCAGCTTATCCTCAGAGGATATCCCTAGCCAGTCAAGATTAGTATCCCCTGCAGAGGTTGCACTCCCAAGAGAGTCGAGCGTGAATGATCAATCCCCAGCTGGGAGAATGCCCGCAGTGTTTAACCAAGTCATAGTTGGTTCAGAAGGATTATCATCAGCGGAGTGGTAGTTCCGAGTTTGTGAGTTGTGCCCAGGCAGCATCGTTTCCTCCAGAAGGACGTTCCCCAACTGAGTCGTTTCTTGCTCAGTCAGTTTACTTTCCTCAAGAGAGTCGATTCTTCCCCAGCGGAGTTACTCTCCCCAACAGATGTTGTTCTTTCCTCCCAGTGGAAATCGAAGTTTAATCTCTCCCCGGTGGAGTTGGTCGTATGTCCGACATTTATTTTGCCAGAGGACTTTATGATACCCGTTCATCCCTAAAATGGTGGTGGTCGTCTTCAGCATTCCAAGCAAGCTTGTCAGGGTTTCCCCAGCAGCTTGAGCCTGCATTCGCATTTGCATATAGTGTCATATTTGCATCTACCCAAAAACGCGTAGCATATCCGTGCTGTACGGAGCATTACGCCATTGTCAAACATGCGCATTTTGAAACATAAGCCCGGTTGGTTAACCTTTGGTTTTCAAGTGCTGTTTCCCTTACAGGTGGGGAGAGCTCTTGCTCAGATCAATTGCCAAATATCTCAGCGTGAGATGATAATGTTCGTCTTATTCTCCACAGAGTTGCTTGTGTAAGTTTCTCTTACCCCTCCAGCGGAGTATTTCTTCAGGGTTGTTGTTATGCCAGTATCAAAAAGATTTCGTGAATCGATTTTTGGAAGTTGCTGCCTATGTCGAAGTAGGTGTCTGGCAGTTTGGATTCAGAAAATCCCCAGTAGAGTCCTTCTCAGATTTGCTGCCGTGTCAACACTGAAAATTGGAAGACCAGACTCATATTGTATTACCCATGTGACTGATGGAGCTAGCTGCTGCAAAGATAGGCAGAGAAGCTGTATCAGAGTTAGTTCCTGTAGTAATGACGGAGTTATTACCCGTAGCGATGGCGGTGTTATTTTCCTGTAGCGATGGCAGAGTATTACCCGTAGCGATGGCAGTGTTATTTTCCCGTAGTAATGGCGGAGTACTTCCCGTAGCGATGGCGGTGTTTGTTTTCCCGTAATGGTGACAGAGTTATTACCTGTAGCGATGGCGGTGTTATCTTCCCGTAGTGGTGGCGGAGTTATTACCCGTAGCGATGGCGGTGTTATTTTCCCGTAGTGATGGCGGAGTTATTACCCGTAGCGATGGCGGTGTTATCTTCCCGTAGTGGCGGCGGAGTTATTACCCGTAGCGATGGCGGTGTTATTTTCCTGTAGTGGTGACAAAGTATTACCCGTAGCGATGGCGGTGTTATTTTCCTGTAGTCGTGACAGAGTATTACCCGTAGCGATGGCGGTGTTGTTTACCCGTAGTGATGACGGTGTTATTTTCCCAGATTATTTCCCGTAGTGGTGGCGGAGTGATTTCCCGTAGTGATGGCGGAGTTATTTTCCTGTATCGCTGGCAGGGTCATGTTTTGTTGACAAAAGTACTTCCCCAGTGAAGTCGTCCAGGTTATTCCTATATTGACAAGTTTGGTGCCGCACAGGCAGTTAGTGTTGAAATCAGATCCGTATGAGGTGGTCGATCAGTTGTTACCGTAACAATCAGATTCAATTGATGGAGGGGGTTCCCCAAGCAGTGGTGCAGTTTATTTTCTGCGGTTGGCAAATTTCCGGGTTCTTGGTATTCAACCATCTCGTACTTCGAATGTTTGAAGGTCGTTCGCTCTTCATCCAGTCGGGTCCGAGTCGCTTGAATAGGGGCAGCTGTTGCACCCTAAAATTTGCTTAACCTATTTCACTTGGTTTATGTTTCAATTGCATTGTCATTTGTATAATAAGTCATGTGTATAGTCTAATCATTTGCATAGCATAGCATAACAAGTCATCTATCAAGGGGCCAAGTGCCATTTTTATCATAAAGAGGCCCATCAAGGGGTTTTATTCAAGTTCAAGACCATCCAAGTAATCAAGAAATGAGTTGAAGCTTTGAAAAGTTTGAGGGTCAACCAGTGGCTTTCTCTCCTAATCTTGGGGGGTTGAAGATCATCAATGGAGTATGAACTATGAATGAGGGTATGGAAGGTATACAAAGATCATGGAAGACCTAGAAGGTCATTTTGAAGATGAGACAAGTCATTGATACAAGTACAAGAGCCACAGTTGAAGTGCAGTCAACTAGGGTTTCATCTGGGTCAACCCTAGGTCCACTGAGTGATTGAAGAGCATCAAGGCTTAGTTGAAGGATGTGGGATTCATGAATTGATATGTGTATACATGTGTGGTGTTGTGCCAAGGAGAAATCAAAAGGAATCAAGAAGAAGAGGAGTTACTAAATTAGGGTTTCAGTGTAAAAAACCCTAATTTAGGCTTAACTTCCAAGCCAGACAAGTCAAAATGAAAGCTTCAAATGAATTCTTGGTCAACATGAAACTTGTAGAGCTTCTCAATATATTTAATTTGAGTACTAGAAGTCTTCAAGAAGATTTGTGGAACTCAAGTTATGGTTCTTGCAAGTTATGGGTCTCCAGAGGACACTGAAATTTATCTGTGAAAGTCACTTGACTTCCGAGCAACTTGTGCCCATCAAGGAGTTTTCAAATGGATTCTTGGACAACATAAGAGTTGTAGATCTTGATCTTAGATTTAATTTGAGTACTAGAAGTCCTCAAGAGGATTTGTGGAACTCAAGTTATGGTCTTGGCAACCCAGGGGTATTTTGGGAAAGTTGAATTACAGGTCATTTTTCAACATAGGTCCAAATCTCCATCTTCCACTCCTCAAATGGAAAAATGTTCAACATGAGATGTGTTCAAAATGATGTTTTTAGGCTAGATAAGAGGTCATGAGAGTTTGAAATGGCTTTCTTCACAAAGTCACCAAAATGGCCTAAATTGAAGGTGAAATTTAAATGAACCAAGGTTGGAAATTAGGGTTTTTGATCTACACATCCAAACCAAGCCATATGACATACCAATTTGATTGTAAAATGCATTTTGAGAACATTGACATTGCCACAATTTTGAATTGAGGGTTATTTTTAGGACATGCTTTGTAAATGGGCTACTTGCATCATAAGACATATGCAAAATCACTTGTCAAGGCAAATGCAAGGCTTCCTTCCATCCAAACACCTCCTAAATCTCATTTGGAGAGAAATTGGACTCGGAACCAAGTGAATTGCAAGCCAAATCATGAGCTGATATGTGTGTGGCATAAGAAGAGATTTTCATGGCATGAGAAGTTGATTTTCGCATTGGATCAATCTAGAACTTTCTAGGGTCTTCAAATACATTCTATATATACTTGTGAAGAGATTCAGAGCAAGAGTTGGAGAGAATTGGGAGAGATTTGTGAGATTGCAATTTGAAACTTCCATGTGCAAAACAGAATTCAATTACAAGTTTCAACCACATTCAAGCCATTCTTTTGATATCAGAACCTTGATCAAGCATATGTGAGTGATTCCAGATGGATAATTGAGCAAGATTGGTGAAGAATCGTGTGATAGCCTTTGAAATTTTCATCCTGCAACTCAAGATCGAATTCAAGAATCCAAGCTATTTCAATTCATCTCTTTGCATACAGAAGCTTGATTTGGTGTTGGTGAAGGTGTCTGGAAAGTATTGAAGCTTATCTTGAAGCCTTGATCACTCTGTTCATCTCAAATTTGCAGGTATGAAAACTTCACTCCATGGCTTGATTTAGGTAGTTTCAATTGGTTTTGAATAGTTAGATTCAATGTAGATGATCATGTGGAGCTTTCTGGTAGCTTTAGGGTTGATTTAGAGACAATTAAGTGAGTGACTCAATTTCTGTTCATGCTTGTATCTTGTTATTCTTGGTGTTATAATCTTAGTTTGATGGCTAGAAATACTCAGTGAAACATGGTGAAGAGTTTAGGCCACTCAATTCTAGGTTTGGTGAGATTTGGTTCTTGAGCAATTTCTGAGATTTCCATCGTGTTTTGAGGAGGAGTATGTTTCAATGATTGTGAATACCATGGTTGAATTGCTAGTGAAAAATGGAGCAAGTTAGGGTTTTTAATTTTAAGTTTTGATGGAGAATTGAGGGAGCACGAATTGGGGAAGATGAAGTTCAAACTCTGTTCAATCCATGGCGTTTCCCTCCTTTCAGAGTTTGAAGGTTGAAGATAACCTGACCACCATTGGATGTGAGTGAGACTTTTGACCAAAGCAAGATCCAAGGGCCACAATTTGTTCTTAGTTTGTGAAGAGTCTGAAGGCATCCAAACGCACCGTTTCATTTAAGTTGCAGCTTGGGCTTAAATGAATTAACTGATATCCACACCCCTCTTCCAAGGCCCAATAAGAAACACACGTAATTTTGTTGCTATTTGTCACATAACTTTTCCATTTTCCTTTATATTTTCGTTTTAATTTTCTGAAGTAGAATTGGGCTTAGGCGCGCTGACTATTAACACCCCCTTTTGGGCCCAGATGATTGTTTACACTGCCTAGCATTGCTATTCAACGCACATGTTTTGCATTTTCTCATATTTTCTTTTATTTTCTTCATTTTATTAGGCTAATTGAAAAAATCATAAATAATTGAAAAATGGTTATTTTTAATTGGGAATTTTTTCCCTATTTTTATAAAGACTTCAATAAAATTATAAAACAATAAAAATGTTATTCCATGCATTTTTCTATTTTTGGTTTATTTTTACTTTTAATTGATTTTTATTTCAGTTCCATTTGATGTACCAATTTTATGAATTTTGTATGATCATTTCCTTTGGTATTTTGGTGCCATTCTTTTTTATATGATTATAGTATAGTATTAGGTTCCCCTTGGAATTTTATCACATTTTTGTGATTTAATTTTAGTTAGTTTTGAATAAGGAACTTTAGGGTGCTAGAATTAGGGTTTCAACTTGACATAGGTGCATTCAACACATAGTTCTTGGGTTTTTTGTTTGATTTAGGCCTTGGGGTTTATGTGGGGTATAGGGTACTCAGTTAGGGTCCCTTAGAAATTAATCTAGGATTTTATGATGAGTATTTCCATTTTATCTGATTTTTGCAAGTTGGTTGATATTGGTGTGTTCCCTCTTGGGATCTTGTGTTGTTTGATGGGTTTTGGGCCTCTTCTTTGGGTGTTGGGGTTTTTTCTTGGCTTGAGGAGTATATAAAGACTTGGAGGATGATTGAAGACAAATAATTATGCTTGGAGCTTGAAGTTGCTTGTGCTTGAAGATTGCTTGATGAGGGCTTAGGAGATAGGAGATATAGGGAGAGCTCTAGAGTAGACTGATTTCTTCTGTCAAACATAGAGAGCTTCTTGTGCCTCTATTCCATCCTATTACATAAGGTCCCCCAAAGAAGTTCCATCTCTCCTTAGGAGGGATGTAGAACATGCTTTGATTGGGTAGAACCTTGAGGATACCTGTCACTTGCTGTGTTAAGATCTTAGTGATTTCCCTGGGTTATCATTAAGCCTCTTAACATTCCAACTCCATCTGATAATTGGTTATCTCCTGTGAGTGTCTGCATTGAAGATTGTAAGCCCATTGAAGATAAGAAGTTCATTGATGACTAGAGAAGATGAAGCTTGTGCCTGTCAAAGCTGGATATCTGTTGAAGACTAGGGTTATACTGCTGCTTGGAGCTGTTTGTTGTTTGGATTCAGTGCTTGCTAAAGTTGAAGATTATGGGAGACAAGAGCTTGCCTGAAGCTTGAATATCATTGGAAGTGAAGATAGGACCTTGCTTGAAGTTGTCACTGTCAACCTTTTGCTGTTAATCAACTGCAGCTGCCAGAGCTGGTGCTGTTGAACTGCTTACTGAAAGGAGTTGGTGTTGCTGTCTGAGCTGGTGTTGTATGATTTTTCTTTGCTGTATTGTCTGTTGATTTTCCCTTAGGTTTGAAGTGAAGCTGTTTCACCTTACCTATTGTTTTCTCAGGTTCGAGGTTGAGTGAGACTCCCTTGCCTCGCTTGTATTGCTGTATTCATGCATTTTACTGCTTTACTGTATATATGCTGTCTCTTTTCCGTTTATCCCCTAGGATCTCTGTGCAAGAGAGAAATATGATAGACATTAGGTGGTAATCCATGCATGATAACATTAGGGTAATTTTGATTCCCCTTTCAAACCCTAGGTTTTGTAGATTCCTTTCTCTTCTATCTCAGAACAATTCAAAACACATTAATAAGGATGATCGACGTCGTACGCTACGAGCCTTAAGCTATTTGAGAAAGGTTGTTGGAGGGTCACTCTTTAGTAATCTGACTGCTTAGTGTGTTACCCTTAGGGTGACATACGATGTAGTCACACTCAAATCATAGTCTCTAGTGCGTCAGAGTTTGCAAACATCATAAAAAACAGTTCTTGCGTAAAAGACTGAAAACAAACATCAAAATATCATTTTTGTCCGCTTGGACTCTTAACCAGGAAAAACCCTTTCTTAAGGAGATAAAATACAGTCAGACCAGCTTGTGTCTTCCGTAGCCCAAATTACGTTTGCTCTGATCTTTCATGCTGTATGAAAGTACGTAGGCATAGGATGCAATATCCTAGCGAGCAATCTTCCCCTCCTTTCCCGTAGGTAGGCGAACTACGTTGACTCTGATTTCTCGTTCCATACGGAAATACGTAGGCATAAAGTGAGATACTTTGCCGAGTCATTTTCTTTTCTTTTTAACCCCGACCTTTAGCGTAGATAAAATAACAATCCGTACTAGAAAACAAGCGTGGATCCCGTCGAGTACGACGGACGTGAGGGGTGCTAATACCTTCCCCTTGCGTAACCGACTCCCGAATCCAGGAATTTGGTTGCGATGACCATTCCTTTCCCGTCTTTGCGGTAGGTTTACTTCGAGCGTTTCCTTTCCCTTCTTTGGGATAAATAACGCACGGTGGCGACTCTTCTGTTTAGCCGGCGCCGATTTTCGCAGTAGCGACACCTAATGACTTTGATTGGTTTGGTTTTTTATGCAGTTATTATTTGATGTGAAGAACTTGGTGGATAAATTGCATAATAGCATTATCAGTTTCAAAAACAATGGTGAGTCGTATTGTCCATAGAAGACCTTCGAACAAGTAGCATTGTTAGCACCCGCTACCCTAGTTCAACCGCTTGAGACTGCAACAAAATCTTCTTATTCTGTTCAGCAGAAATAGGTGAGAACAAACAGATGCACTTTTAATCACATTTGATGTATAAACTCCTTTCACACCAAATTCTTTATGGTGTATTGGATCATTCAACCCTTGTAAAAATGGACCAAGAACAAAGATTTTAGGCATTGATTTTATGTATTTCACATGATTCTCCAAATTGATATCAAGGAAAGGCTGCATGATCAGGCGCCTTACTTAAGGATTGTCATGTTGAAGGCCTCGTTCCCGTAAAATAGATAACCAATCAAACGGCTCGCCACATATGTTGCACCCCAAAATTTGACCAACATTTATTTATCCATCAAGTGTTTGAAGGTTGATACCTTTATCAGAAAGTTCAAGAGATCCTCAGAGGAATTGGTTGAAACCAAGGTTGTGTGCTTCATAACTTGAGAGTTGTGGGTGCTCCTCAGATGATTCTGGGACTATGAGAGTGAACTTGAAGCTTTGAGAAAGACTATGAGATGTCTTGAAAGCCATCATGAAGCCCAGAGAGGTCATTATGCAAGAATTCAGAAGATTCAACCATGAATGGTAGAATTAGGGTTTTGACTGGGTCAACCCTAGGTCAGCTGAAGATTTGGAGAAGGTTGAGACCCAATCCAACAGCCATGTGATCATGGAATGATGTATTGAGATACTATAAGGATGATTCCTAGACCAAATCATCATGATTGAGGAGTTTGAGAAGTTTTAAGCTAGGGTTTCTAAGGACGGACAATGTAAAATCCCCTAGTTTGATCCCTATCTTCCAGGCCGTTTTAGCTCAAGATGTGATTGTAATCTCATCTTCCCCATAACATGAATGTTGTAGAGATTGTTATTAGCTTTAATTTGAGTGGTAGAAGTCCTTGATAGGATTTTCAGAGCTCAAGTTATGGTTTTGACAAATTACAGGTCATCTGAGGTATGTGAATCTGGGTCCTTGAAAGTCACCCAACTTGCAGACAACTTTTGCCCTAGTAGGATGATTCCTATGGTCTCTTGGTCAACATTAATGTTGAAGAGCATATTCGTAGCTTTCTATATAGTACTATAAGTCCTTGATAGGATTTGTAGAACTCAACTTATGGCTTTGACAAGCCAAGGGCATTTTGGTCATTTGGAAGTTATAGGTCATTTCAAGCATATGGCCATATCTCCTACTTCCAAGCTTCAAATGGAAAAACCTTCAACATAAAAGTTGCTTAGAATGATGTTTTAAGGCTAGTAGGGTAGTCATGAGATGTTGGAAAGGCTCATAGCAAAAAGTGATAAAAATGGCCTAAAAATGAGGCATAAGTTAATTCAAGTGAAATGGAAAATCACAAAATCCAACCTATAAACCCTAACCATGTCATATGATAGGTCATTTTGACTCCAAAGGACATTTTGAGAACAATGGTTCAGCCACAATTTTGATTTGAGGCTTAAATTTTGGGGTTGCTTTGTAATTTGGTTGCTTGCATAATGGGGTACCAAGTCAAAACAAGGAAAAGCTTAATGAATAAGGGAAATATGCATTGTGTATTGTCCTAAATCTCATATAAGGAGATATTCAAGTTGGTTGCAAGCAATATAGGGATTTTGTCATGATATCTCATATGGTGAGAATGGAAATGCAAAGTATCATGTCATGAAACTTCAAGTTCTTACTAGATTGATCTAGATGGTTCTAGACCTTTCCAAATCAGTCTATATATTGATTACAATCTCCATTGGTGAAAAGTTGGTGATTGTTAAGGTTAATGGTGGTAGAGAATAGAAATTGAACCAAAAATTTTCCATTTGCAAATTGTATTGAAACTTCATCTTTCTCTTCATTACCCTTCCATTTTTTTACACAAATCATCTCTACAATCATTGCTGAGTGTATTCATCTTGATTTGCAACTCCATTGATGAAGAATTGAGAGCTTTCCAAGTGAAGTTGCAAGGGAGCAAAAGGCATTGGATCTTGAGATACAAGCCATTTCCATCAAATCTTGTGCAAGCAGAGGATTGTTCATCACCTAAGGACTATTCTTGAGGATCTACAAGGCCTGATTCGAAGCTTTTCAACACCTACCATTGCAAGAATCAAGGTAAGAAAAATCACTTCCACACTCTGATTTAGGCATGGCTAGGGTTAGTTCTTGTTGTAAAACCATTAGAGACCATTAGGTGATTCATTTGGATGAGTTTAAGACCAATTAGTGAGGTTTCTTCCATGGTGGTTAATTCTTGATGGAGTTAGAATGAGGGATTTAATGGATGATAATGCACGATAATTGGTTGGTTTTAATCAGCATAGCATAAGTATCATTTCTATATAAAGATTGTTGAGTTTGGTGATGGTTGAAAACTGAAGAAAATATTGAGTTCTTGATGTTGTACCGTTCGGGTAGGATGATAGAGAGAGTTTTAATACAAACCAATGCTACAGTTGGATTCTACGTGAAAAATAGAGTAAGTTTGGTTCTTGGATCGTGGCATTTGATGGAGAAATGAGAGAGAACGAAGGTGAGGAAGATTGATGCATGAAGTTTGTGTTTCATGGTTGCTGCAAACCCTAAGTGACCAAGGAAGAAGACAATGCATGGACCGTTGGATGCGCGTTGAACGTTTGAATTGGGGAGACGATCCTACGGCCATGATTCAAAGCGCGAAATGGAGGGAATCAGCCCCAAGTGAAACGCCGCGTTTCACTAACGCTGGCTGGGCTTAGTGCTCATTTTGCTTTCCACACCCCCTTTCCAAGCCCAATTGATTTTTAACTACAATTCTATGCTATTCGCACCGTTTTTAGTTTTTTTTTCTTTCATTTTATTTTGGTTTTTCTGAGTTTAAAGCTGGGCCCAAGCGCTTACTTCTTACACCCCCAGTATGGGCCCAGTTCATAATAACAACTTAATAGTATTGCTTTTCATACCCCATCATCATTTCCATTTAATAATTTTCTCCAAATTTCATTTCACTTTAAAAATTCATAATAAAATGAAAAATGAATATTTTTAATGAGACTTTTTTTCCCATTTTCCATTTTTTGTCTAGAAAAATATAAAACCATAAAATATCCATTTTATTTCATTTTTATATTTTTTGCATATTTTTACTTTTAATTGCTTTTGTAATTCTTTTAGTTGATGCATGACTTTGTAGATTTTAATTAGGGTATTTCCCTTAGGATTTTGAGTTCAATCTTTTTAGGATGATTAGATGAATGTCTTAGGTTCCCCCTGATTTAATTTCATAATTTTGTGACAATTTTTAGGGTAGTTTTAATTAGGTAGTTCTAGGTAGTATAGAATTTGATTAAAACTTTAATATAGGTCAATAACAATTTTAGTTTTGGGTTTTGTAGGGAGATTTAGTCTATGGGGAATATATGGGACTTAAGGGTAGTTATGTAGGGTCCCCTAGCATTTATATTAGGATTTAACAGAACAATATACTATTTTTGGTAGATTTTTGAATTGAATGATTGTTTGTGTGGCCTTTAGGGCAAGTTTTGTTTAGTTTGCTTAGCTTTGGAGTTTCCCTTTGGTTTGAGGAGCATGGCATCTTATTGTGGAGCATACTAGAAGATTGGAAGAGGCTTGGAGGAGCTTGAGGAGCTTGTTCTTCTTTTCTTTTTGTTGTTTTAGGGTTACGATTAGGAAGAGCTTAGATGTAGATAATTTCTTTCTCAAACATGGATAGTATTCTTCACATCCATTCCTCCCTATGATTCAAAGTCCTTCCAGGGTATACACCTCTCTCCTTTGGAGGGATTAGTGCTATACCTAAGAGGTAGAACTTTTGAGGGAACCTTTCCTCTGATGTTGAACCTTTATAGGTCACCCTTGGTGATCAAATAAGCAGTTCAACATCCCCCAGCTTATTCAGTAAGTGATTTTTCTCTGGTTTTGATCATTCTTGAGAGATGTCAGAGCCTGAGCATGAAGATGAAGACTTCATTGAAGATCAGTGAAGAGGATGAATCCTTGAAGATTGTCATTCCAGCTGAAGCTTGAAGAGCATGAAGATCAAGTTGATACTTGAAGATCCCTGAAGATTAGGTGAAGCCTGAAGGTGGAGCTGATCAAAGAAGGTGAAGCTTAAGGGAGAAGATGGGTTGGTACTCATGTTGTAGGGTTGATACCTGGAGAGCAATTGATGATTGAAGTCTGAAGACTGAGTTGCTGCTGGAGGAGCTGAAGCTTTCTTCTGTATTTTCTTTTCTGTATTGTGTGTTTTGCTTGATCTGTCTGTTGCATTAGATTAAGTCCATCTAGAATAAGTAGAATCTAGGAGCATGATTGCATTAGAGGTTGAGTTGATCCCTCTTCTTGTATTGTTATTGTGTGGCTTTGCTTGCGGGTATTCGGTAGAGTTCAACTCCCTTGCCCATGTGGTTTGTTTGCCTGATGGCATTTCATTTCTTTTATCTGTATGATTGCAGTTTACTGTTTATTGCTTGATAGCATGTTGTTTATTTTTCAGTATGATTACTGTTATTTCATGTCTGGCTTGAGGTTGAGACGAGCTTGTGGAGGCTGAAGCCCCACACACATTTCCTCCCTCACTTGCATTGCATGCATTTTACTGTTAAGCTGATGCTCTGTCTGTTTTGGTGTATCATTGACATGATCCCTTAGGACTCTCATTTCCTTTGATAAGGATTTGATGATAGACTTTTAGGTTGAAACCTATGCATGACAACTTCTAGGAGTTCCCTGTTCAAACCTCAACCATAGGATGAATCCATGGCATGATAACAGTAGGACTTGATAGTCTCCCTCCTAGTTGGGCCTGTTCTCTTCTCATCTCAAAACAGTTTAAGATACAGTAATCATGAATGATTTCTTTCGTACGTTACGAGCCTTAAGCTATCTGAAAAAGGATTGTGGGAGAGTTTCTTTTCCACAGTCTGGATGTTTAGTATGGTACCCCTTGGGTGACATGCGACGCATTCACTCTCAGGTCATAGTCTCTAGTGCAGTTGAAATCGCAAACACAATAAAAAACACTTCTTTCGTAAAAACAGGAAATAAACCGTAGTTTCCCGAACTACGTGAGCTCTGATCTCTCATGCATGTTGAGAGTACGTAGGCATAAGATGGCGAAGTCTTGGCGAGCTACCTTCCCCCATAACCCTTCGTAGGCCGAACTACGTTGACTCTGATTTCTCATTCTCTGATGAGAATACGTAGGCATAAAGTGAGACGCTTTGCCGAGTCATTTTTCTTTTCTTTTTCAGCCAGCCTTGATAGGTAGATAGATTAAAACCAACCCATCCAAGTAAACAAACAAGCGAGGATCCCTTCGAGTACGACGGACGTGAGGGGTGCTAATACCTTCCCCTTGTGTAACCGACTCCCGAACCCAGACAACGGTTGCGATGACCTTGTCTTACCCTTTTTCGTCAGGTTTTTCCGATTGTTTCCTTTCCCGCTCTGAGGGATAAATAACGAAAGGTGGCGACTCTTCTGTCATGCCGGCACCTTATTTTCGCGCAAGCGACAGCTGGCGACTCTGCTGGGGACTCGAACCCAGAATCTCTGGTTCTCCGGTTCCCTATGAGAGTCAATCCTACCGCTTGTATGTTTACCTGCTGGGTTGCGTTTATTTATCGCATTTTACTTCTCGCACTTTATTTCCCGCATTTTATTTTCAGTATAATATGATTATTTGTGCTGTTGTGGGATGGGAGTTCTAATGAGTGAGAAGCCAGACCCAGGCTTGAGTGTACTATAGACTTAGAGTGGAAATTAGTGGGCGCGTGGTTGTTTTGCAGGCACTAGTGTCTCATGAAATCCACGCTCAGACGAGGTTCATCCGGTTGGCTTCACTTTCAACCCGTTGGGTTGAGACGGTTGCTGGTTTGGTGGATTGTCGACTCTGGGGACCGATCATTTGTGATTCAGCTAAGTGAGGCCGCTTCATGAGCTGATGATGCCACACCTTCTGGGTATCGTATCACCCCTCTTGAAAGTCTGTGACGCTGATGAACGCATAGGATGTCGTACCTTGAGTCAGTTTAGGTCCATACCTGTGAGGGGGATTGGGTTTATTGCAGGAAACTTTGACCTTCAGACTACCTGGTTTTCTTGACAGTGAATCAGTTATGTTGGTACCAGGGTTTCTCAGTTGCAGTTTGCCTGTTCTTGATAGAGCAGGTTTTTGATCAGAGGATCTTATCATCAGGTGTATGTCTGTTCTTGATAAAGCAGGTTTTGATCAGAGTATTGTCATCAGTGGTTTGTTCTTGATAGAGCAGATTTTGGGGTCTGAAGATCTCATCAGCAGATGTTGTTTGTTCTTGATAGAGCAGATTTTTGGGGTCTGAAGATCTCATCAGCAGCTGTATGTTTGTTCTTGATAGGGCAGATTTTTGATTCGGGGTCTGAAGACTTCGTCAGCAGATATTTCTTGATCATACATCCGAGTTCCTTATTACCAGACATTTGTTCTTGACAGAGCAGAATTTTGATCCTATGTAGATGGTCCTATCAGAGGGTTGTTCTTAACAGATCAGATTCGTGGTCTTACACCGGGGTTTTCTTCTCATCAGTGATTGTTGATACAGAACCTCCACAACAGCCATCCGGATATATTATTGCATGACTGCATTTTGCATTAGTTCGCATGACATTTGCATTTCATTAACGTGTGTCTGTGTTGCAGGCACCGTTTCCCCGATCCAGGATTTCTTGCCTCCTATTATATTGTTATGGCCTCTCTCAGGAAGACCGTTGCGTACAAGTTCCCGACCCCTGATGTGTCGAAGTTGACTGGTTTGATAGCTCTAGCGGGTGATTCTGTGAAGGATGGGTTCAGGAAGTCTTATCGCAGGTTTCTCGGTTTGGTTTGCAAGCCCTCTATGTTCGAGTTGAATGGGTTGCATGCTCTGTTGCAGTTTTATGACCCCCCGCTGAGGTGTTTCACTTTTCAGGACTTCGTTCTCGCGCCGACGCTGGAAGAGTATGCTGATTTGCTGGGTGTGCCTATCAAAAGGCAGGTTCCTTTTGTCCACATGGATGCTGAGCCTGATCTGGATGGTTTGGCTCCTTCACTTCATTTGGACGCCTCTGAGTTAGTAGTGACGAGTTGGAACAAGGTTCCTGGGTTCTCCTTGCAGTTTCTGGTAGCTAAGGCTCAGCAGTGTGCTAAAGACAGATGTTGGGATGCGTTCAATGCCATCCTCGCTTTATGCATATATGGCATTATCCTGTTCCCCAACATGCCGGATTTTGTAGACTTTGATGCATTTCACATCTTCGCTTCAGGGAATCTAGTCCCTACTTTGATCGGAGATGTCTATCACTCAGTTCACTACAAGAATGAGAACCGGAGAGGGAAGAATGTCTCATGCTGCGTACCCTTGCTGTACAAATGGTTTGATAGTCATTTGCCCAAGAGGGGTTCTTTCGTCTTGTCTCCAGCCACAACTGAGTGGCCTGAGCGTCTGATGGGTTTATCTGCAGAAGATAATGATTGGTTCGACAGAGACAGGTTAGGTACTAAGGTGATCTTCAGTTGTAGTGGGTTTCCTAATGTACCTCTGATAGGTAGGAAGGGTTTCATCAACTACAATCCGTCGTTGCTAGTTCGTCAGTTCGCATATGCTTTAAGGACTCCGCCGAAGGAGGAAGAGGTACAGGAATCTCTGTACCTCACGGGTGCTTTAGAGGGGGATTTGTTGTCCAAGCTTCAGCATGCGGGGAACAGTATCAGCAAGAGAGGAAAGCCTTTGTTGGGAAAGAGCAATAATCAAGCCTACCCTCCTTATTCAGCATGGATCAGAGCCAGAGCCAACGCTATAGGGATGCCATTTCCTCATGCCAGACCAGAGAGTCCTCCACCATTCGAAGAGCCTACTACTGTGTCCATTCATCAGCACAACCAGGTATTAGCTGAGCGGGATGAGTTGAAGCGGGCGAACGCAGAACTGGAGAAGGAGTTAGCTCAGCTTCGAAGTGAAAGGAACGAGGTCGTTCATGCTTTCAAAAAGCAAACAGAGTTGGTGAACCAACTGGGTACAGACTTGGCAAAGCAGATAGCTGATCCTGAGTGCTTGGGTCAAGGATTCAGGGATGTTAATGACGTACTAGCTACGAAGAAGCAGCATTTGGACGAGGCATATCGGAGGATATCTAAGTTCGACCAGCACTGGAAGGCTTCCTTGGCCACCAGGAAGGAGCGAGAGGATAAGCTGATGCTGCAGATCTCTAAGCTGGAAGCCGAGGTGAAGGACAGTGAGCGAAGGTTTGATGAAGAAACCGCCCGCAGGTACGCCGCCGAAGGCCAACTCAACAAAGCCCTTGCCAACCTAAAGGAGCATAAGCTGAAGTTTGAGTCCAAGAAGCGGAAACTGGAAGATTGCTTCGGCGAAGGAGCATGGGAAAGTTCAGTTCAGGGACTTCATTATACTATTGTGCAGAGGGAACTACTCGTCGAGGGGTTGCTCACTTTGCCAGATCATCCAGAGACGAAGGAGTTATTAGCAGAGTATCGCGCCCGTGGTCGTACTTGACTAGCTTGTATTCCTTTTGTTTTGATCTTTGTTGAATGCTGACCATCACCAGACTTGTTGGCTGAGGTCACACTGTTGATTTGATTTGTACTCGCTGATGCTATGTACTGCCTCGATAGGCCTTTCCATATATATATGAGATTGATGTTTCCATGATTGGGCTCAGACTTCTTCTTCTTATTATTATTATCAGCACTGGCACTAAGGCACTAGGATCGGGGAAATCTCCCAAGCACACAGACACACGCATGCATCTGCATGAAGCATTTGCATGGCGTACATTTTGTTGTTTTTCCTAACCTTTAATGTTTACAGGTTTTTTCAGGTTCACAGGTTCCAAGCTGTTTCCGGTCTCCAGGATTGATCAGAGACTTATTCACTGTTATTCAACTCGAGCTAATCAGACAAGGATCATGGATCAGGTGCAGTCAGATGTTCAAGAGCTCCGTGAAATGATGGATCGTTTTATGGAACTGATGCAGGTAGTCGCTAATGGTCAGGACCAGCTCCGGACTTTGGTTCAACCTTTGATCTCCAGGGTTGATAGTAACGGCATACTTCACGGTGGGGTTGTGCCTACTCCTCCACCAGTGGATACTCCGCAGAATGGTGTTCCTGTTGCCGGGGGCAACGGCAGCGCTAATGGCAATGTGATGGCCAATATCGGACTCAATGCGACGGGCGTCGGCAATGGTAGTCTGGGAGCTAATGTCAACATCAGGCCGGTCAACGACAATGCTGGCGTAAGAAATATGTTGGTGCCTCAACCGTGGCTTGAGGATCATCAGGATGATGTATTTTCGCAAAGAGGTGCGGAAGCTGAGTTGAATGCTGAAGCTCGGCTCAGGTTCAAAGCACTGGAAGACAAAATGAGAGATATTGAGAATCAGAATGCATTGGGCATTGATATGTCCAAGCTGGGGTTAATCGCTGATTTCAAGGTACCTCATAAGTTCAAGGTGCCTGTCTTTGAGAAATATAAGGGCACTACTTGCCCTCGTGTCCACCTGCGATCGTATTATAGAAAGATGTCTGCCTATTCCGACGATGAGAAGTTGCTGATGCACTTCTTCCAAGATAGTCTTTCTGGTTCATCCCTCGAGTGGTACATGGGTTTGGAGCCCGCTACCGTGCGCACCTGGAAAGATCTCGCTGAAGCGTTTGTCCTCCACTATTAATACAATAGCGACTTGGCCCCAAACCGAGTCCAGCTCCAGAACCTTTCGCAGAGAAATAATGAAGGCTTTAAGGAGTACGCCCAGCGGTGGCGTGAGTTGGCTGCTCGGGTTCAACCGCCGATGGTTGAGCGCGAGCTCATGCAGATGTTTGTTGCTACCCTCCTGGGAATATACTATGAAAAGTTAGTCAGTGGCATGTCCGGGACGTTCTCGGCTCTCATTACCATGGGCGAGCACGTCGTGAATGGCATCAAGATCGGAAAAATTCAAGGTGAATCATCCTCAGCTGGAGGAGGTGGAAAGAAACCTTACGCTGGTAAACGTCGAGAAGGGGATGCGAGTGTTGTAACCAACGCTCGGAGAAAGGGCAAGGGCCCTCAGCAGCAGATAGCCAGTATAAATATCCCAGCAGTTCCGCAACAGCAGCAGCATCAACAACAGCAACCGAATCAGCAGGGATATAAAAAGTACCAGAATCGGGCTCCTTTGGCAAACCGTCAGTTCGAAGCACCGCCCATGTCGTATGCGCAACTCTTGCAGACTTTGCTTCAGCTTCAGTTGGTTTAGAAGAGGACGATGGCTCCCTTGACAGGGGCACCACCACCCGGGTATGACGCAAATTCCACTTGCGATTTCCATACAGGGGCACCAGGCCATACAATCGAGAACTGTAAAGCCTTTAAGCACAAGGTGCAGGACCTGGTAGATGCCAAGATTATTAACTTCTTCGACAATGTGTCCAATGTCACCAAAAACCCTATGCCTAATCATAGGGGAGGCGGAGTAAACGCCATTATCAAAGAAGAGAGTGCAGATCTGTTGACGGATGTCAAAGACCTCAAGACGCCGCTTAGTTTCATCAAAGCTAAGTTGTTGAAGAAAGGGTTCTTTCCAGGATGCGGAAAGTTATGCATGGACTGTGCTACACATTCTGATGGGTGTGAGCAGCTGGTAGAAGGTATCCAAAGTCTGATGTCTGAGGGTATTTTGCAGTTCAGCCGGAGGGCTGGAAGTGTGTCAGGAGAGGTAGTGTTGAAGCAGGCAGATGAAGTCGCCACCATCACCATTCCTCGTCAACCTATTACTATTTCTGCGCCCCGACCGCCTACAATCACTATTACCAGAGCTGGGCCAATCCCATTCGAGAGCACTAACGCCGTTCCGTGGCATTATGGCGCCGAAGTCTATTGCAATGGTCAGAAGTTAGAGTTGGAGCCGTACGAGTCGACTGTGCAGAATCTCGCAGGAGTCAGTGGTATTACTCGAAGCGGAAGAGTGTTTGCACCGACAGAGGTTGTGGCAGATAAAGGGGCCAGAGCTGATGCTGCTGATAAGGGTAAAGGCAAAGCTGTCGAAGAGGTCCCTTGTGGGGCAGAGAAAGATTTGCTAGTCAAAGATGTCGAAGAGTTCATGCGGTTAATCAAAAAGAGCGACTACAAGATTGTAGACCATCTTCATCAGACTCCGTCAAAGATTTCTATTCTCAATTTGTTGCTGTGTTCTGAAGCGCACCGCAACGCGTTACTGAAGGTATTGAACGCTGCCTATGTACCACAAGAGATATCCGTGAATCAGCTAGAAGAGGTGGTAGCCCATGTTAATGCTGGCAATGGGCTAGGTTTCATAGATTTAGAGCTGACTCCTAAAGGGAGAGATCACAACAGCGCCTTGCACATCTCGATAGAGTGCAGGGGCACTATCATGTTGCATGTCCTGGTGGACACGGGTTCGTCGCTTAACGTGCTTCCGAAGAAGGCACTAATGAAGTTGGACACTCATGGATTGCTTTGCACGCCCAGTGATCTGGTGGTGAAAGCATTTGACGGAACTAAGCGCCACGTTTTCGGAGAGTTGACCCTGCCAATTCAGGTTGGTCTGGAGACGTTCGACACAGTCTTTTATATCATGGATATCATGCCCGCCTACAGTTGCCTCTTAGGTCGGCCATGGATCCACGCTGCGGGTGTCGTGACGTCCACGTTGCATCAAAAGCTCAAATATGCTGTCGGGGGAAGCATAGTAACCGTCTGTGGCGAGGAGGACATTATGGTGAGCCACTTGTCATCCTTTAAGTATGTTGAAATGGATGGCGAAATCCATGAAACTCTCTGCCAAGCATTTGAAGCCGTCAAGGTGAAAGAGGTAGCTCCTGTCGTCACAGAGAAGCAAGAGATGAATCTCTCCTCGTTCAGAGAAGCTCGAGCCATCGTCGAAGCTGGTTCCACCCCAGGTTGGGGGCATATCTTGGAGATACCGATCAAGCAGGATAAGTTTGTATTGGGGTATTCTCCTGAACCTGAAGCTTCTTCTTCTTCGTCTAGCAGTTCGTCTCGTGGTAAGGGGCCGATCCTATTTACCAGTGGCGGAGTGATCTTTGAAAGCATCAACGCGGCGTCTGAAGATAGTGGGGATAGCGATTGTGATCTTGACGCTTGGATTCAGCCAAGCAAGCCGGGCGAGCGCCTCAACAATTGGACCATCAAGGAAATTATCCAGCTGACAAGTGAAGAGTAATGATTTACTTTTTACAATCATTGTACAACCCTATGTCCTACCCGGGGCATAGTGGTTTTATTGTCAGGGCCTTGTTGGATTATGTACATGCATTTTGTTAATAAATCAAAGGCGTTTTTTCGTACTCAAATATTGTGTTCTCTGTTATTCCTGTTTTATGTTTATTTTGAAAAACAGTAAAATGGCAACGGAGTTTGTGCTAACCTGCATATTCTTGTTTTAAACTTAATCCTTGTTATTGCAGGATCCACATAACAGACGACATCGACTCTGGACCCTCTACGGCTCACTACGACTTCGATTGCCCGATCTATCAAGCCGAGGATGAGATTGATGAAGATGAAGACCTTCCGGAAGAGTTGGCCCGCTTGTTGAGACAAGAGGAAAAGGTTATTCTGCCTCACGAGGAGGATATTGAGATCGTAAATCTGGGTTCTGAAGAGCTCGTCCGAAATGTCAGAGTAGGGGATGCGCTGCAGAGTGATGTCAAGCAGAGATTGGTCGAGATGCTTCGAGAGTATAGTGACGTCTTTGCTTGGTCATATGAAGATATGCCCGGACTTGGCACGGACATCATGGTCCATCGCTTGCCGTTGTGTGAAGATTGCCCTCCCGTCAAGCAGAAGCTTAGGAGGACGAGACCAGACATGGCTGTAAAAATCAAAGAAGAAGTCCAGAAGTAGTTGGACGCAGGATTTCTAGCCGTCACCACTTACCCTCCATGGGTCGCCAATATAGTGCCTGTACCGAAGAAGGACGGTAAGGTACGCATGTGCGTCGATTATCGGGATTTGAATAGGGCGAGCCCTAAAGATGATTTCCCGTTGCCTCATATCGATGTGTTGGTCGACAACACAGCCCAGTTCTCCGTGTTTTCGTTCATGGATGGCTTCTCTGGTTACAATCAGATCAAGATGGCACCGGAGGACATGGAGAAAACGACATTTATCACCCCCTGGGGAACATTTTGCTATAAGGTAATGCCCTTCAGTCTGAAGAACGCAGGGGCCACTTACCAGCGAGCAATGGTAACTTTGTTTCATGATATGATTCATCATGAGATCGAGGTCTATGTTGATGACATGATTGCAAAGTCCCAAACGGAGGAAGAGCATCTGGTCAACTTATTGAAGCTTTTTGAGAGGCTTAGGAAATTCAGGCTGAGGCTGAATCCTAACAAATGCACTTTCGGGGTGCGGTCCGGAAAGTTATTGGGGTTTATCGTTAGTGAATGAGGTATCAAAGTTGATCCTGCAAAAATAAAAGCTATTCAAGAAATGCCAGCGCCGAAAACAGAAAAAGAAGTTCATGGTTTCTTGGGCCGAATAAACTACATTGCAAGGTTTATCTCTCAGCTCACGGCCACTTGTGAACCGATGTTCAAGCTTTTAAAGAAAGATCAGGCGATTACTTGGAATGAGGATTGCCAGAAGGCATTCGACAAGATAAAGCAGTATCTTCAAGAACCTCCAATCTTGATACCCCCAGTGGCTGGACGGCCATTAATCATGTACCTGACGGTTCTGGAGAATAGTATGGGGTGTGTTCTCGGTCAACACGACGAGACGGGCAGAAAAGAGCATGCCATTTACTACTTGAGTAAAAAGTTCACTGAGTGTGAATCTCGATACTCGATGCTGGAGAAGACGTGTTGTGCACTAGCTTGGGCGGCCAAACGTTTACGACAGTATATGCTCAATCACACCACTATGCTGATTTCGAAGATGGATCCGATCAAGTACGTCTTCGAGAAGCAGGCTCTTTCGAGCAGGATTGCCAGGTGGCAAATGGTGTTAATGGAATATGATATTCAGTACGTGTCCCAGAAGGCCATTAAGGGAAGCGTATTGTCTGATTACCTTGCCGAACAGCCGATCGAAGACTACCAGCCGGTGAAGTTCGAATTCCCTGACGAGGATATTATGTTTCTCAAGGCGAAGGATTGCGATGAGCCATTGCCCGGCGAGGGGCCAGATAGGAGATCTCAGTGGAAGTTGATATTCAATGGAGCGGTTAATTCCTATGGAAGTGGTATCGGGGCTATCATCACGACTCCCTACGGAGCCCACATCCCGTTTACTGCGAGACTGACGTTTCCAGTTACCAACAATGAGGCGGAGTACGAAGCCTGCATTATGGGTCTAGAAGAGGCAATTGATTTGAGAATCAAGAATCTAGACGTGTATGGTGACTCAGCGCTTGTGATCAACCAAATTAAAGGGGAGTGGGAAACTCGTCAAGCGAATTTGGTGCCGTACATGAATTACGCTAGGAGGCTACTTCCGTTCTTCGATCGAGTGGAACTTCATCATGTACCCAGGGCTGAAAATCAGATGGCTGATGCCTTAGCCACGTTGGCTTCAATGTATAAGGTCAATCTTTGGAATGAGGCTCCAAGAATTGTTCTTTCGCGTCTTGATAGACCGACATTTGTCTTTGCAATCGAGGAGGCCGCCGACGGCAAGCCATGGTTCCATGACATCCAGACCTTCCTTATGACTAAGGAATATCCTGCGGGTGCGTCAACCCAGGATAAGAAGACTCTGAGGAGGCTGTCTGGCAACTTTTATCTCAATCCTGATGGAGTGTTGTATAAGAGAAACCACGATCTCGTGCTACTCAGATGTGTGGATGAGAAAGAGGCGAGTATGCTCATGGAGGAAGTCCATGAAGGCACATTTGGTACGCACGCCGGCGGGCATCCTATGATGAGAAAGATCCTGAGAGCAGGATACTACTGGCTGACGATGGAGTCGGATTGCTTCAGATTCGCGAAGAAATGTCATAAATGCCAGAGTTATGCTGATAAAGTTCATGTGCCGCCGTGCCCGTTGAATGTCATGTCCTCCCCGTGGTCGTTCTCCATGTGGGGCATCGACATGATAGGCAAGATCGAGCCCACTGCATCCAATGGTCATCTAATCATTCTGGTAGCTATTGACTACTTCACCAAGTGGGTGGAGGCAGCCTCGTACGCTAATGTGACCAAGCAGGTGGTAGCTAAATTCATAAAGAGGGACATCATCTGTCGTTACGGAGTTCCCGAGCGGATCATTACTGATAATGGTTCGAATTTGAATAACAAGATGATGAAGGAGTTGTGCCAGAGCTTCAAGATCGAACACCACAACTCATCTCCTTACCGGCCGAAGATGAATGGCGTCATCGAAGCCGCCAACAAGAACATAAAGAAGATTGTTCAGAAGATGGTTGTGACATACAAAGATTGGAACAAGATGCTTCCGTTTGCACTGCACGGTTATAGTACGACGGTACGTACGTCGACCGGGGCAACTCCTTTCTCTTTGGTGTACGGTATGGAAGTTGCCCTACCGTTAGAAGTGGAGATCCCTTCTTTGCGAGTTTTGGTTGATGTGAAACTCGATGAGGCAGAATGGATTACGAATCGTTTGAACCAACTCAGCCTGATGGAAGAGAAGAGGTTAGCATCAATTGCATTTGGTCGTCTGTACCAAAGCCGAATGAAGAAAGCTTATGATAAGAAGGTGCGTCCTAGAAGCTTTCAGACGGGTGATCTCGTCCTGAAGAAGATTCTTCCGCCACACTCCGATCACCGGGGCAAGTGGACTCCGAATTACGAAGGGTCGTATGTCGTCAGCAAGGTCTTCTCGGGAGGAGCTTTGTTGTTATCCACGATGGATGGTGAAGATTTTGCATCCCCGGTGAACGCGGACGCAGTTAAAAAATACTTTGCTTGAAAGTGACCCGCTGGACAAAAAAGAAAGAGTCCAGGCAAAAAAGGGGCATCCCGGCGAACCAAAAACAGAATAAAAGGTTCGGGCAAAAATTAGGGATATATTGAAAAAATGTACACCCGCGAAGTCGAAAACCTACACTGGGCGGCTTCGGCAAAAAAGGGTATCCCGGTGAACTGAAAACCCGTAAAGGGCGGTTCACGCAAAAGTTAGGGATTTGAATAAGCAAATGACTGCGTTCCGCGTGTGGACTTTCATTGTTTAGTGGTTTGGAAGACCTGAGGGCCGTTTATCTGAATCAATCTCTTCCGAAGCTGAAGCGTCGGAGAAGTATCGAAGTCGAATGGGTCTTAGAGGGATCAACTTATGGTGTTCGTCTACGCCTCGTTGTCGACATTTGTATATACGGATGTATATTTGTGTTTTATTTTTGTGCGGCTTTCTCATTCCAGGAGCTTGCCTCTGTTGTAAAACATATTTTACCCATTCAGGGGTTCATCATCAATGAAATGCATATTATTCAGCAATTCTGTTTGCCTGTTTAGCATTTACCTGTTTTGTTTGCGAATGAAAACGCCGATGTTTTTGATAAAATGCGCATACATAAACTTACTGGCCTAGGCCCATTGATTGTTGAAACAATTGATTACCTGAATATTGTCACGAGATAATAACCTGGATAGGTCCCTTTGAGAAGGGTATCTTGTCTGTTTGTCTGTGTTGTTACAGGTGTAGCATTCCAGACAGTGCGCTGTGCGCATCCCCGAAGCAGGACGAGTCCTCCTTCTCCAGCAGAGTTCAATAGTCTCTCCTCCGCAGAGTCTGAACGCAAGAAAGTGAGCATTGATGTGTGTCCCCACGCAGAGAGGATTCTCTTCCCCAAGCAGACGCATCCTGAAGGAACGTCACCTCATCAGCTGAGTCGCGCGCCGAAGCTCGTATTCTTCCCCAGCACAGGGTCACAAGTGCAGATTTCGTAGAAATGTTCGGGTGCCGAAGCTCGTGTTTTCCCCAGTAAAGTCGCCGAAGCAGGTGTCTCCCCCAGCACCGGGTCACAAGTGCAGGTTTCGTAGGAAGCTAATCGTACGCCGAAGTATGCAGTAACTGATGGTGCCAGACTGAAGTCTCCAGCGGAATTGAGATTCCCCACCAGAGTAGTATTCTCTCCCGAAGTCGGATGATTCCCTCTTCCCCAGTAGAGTGTTGGAACAGCAGAGGTTGTATTCCTCTGCAGAGTTGTACTCTCCCCCGAAGACGGTCGATTCCTTCTTCCCCGGCGGAATTGAAATTCCTCATCAGAGCTGTATTCTCCAGTGAAGTAGAATGATTTCTCTTTCCCCGGATGAGTTCGCAATCCCCAAGAGAGCCGAATCCTTGGAAGCAGTAGGGACCATGAGTGGTTTTCCCTAGCAGAGCGTTAAGCAGCCGATGTTGTATTTCCCTCAGAGTCGTACTCTCTCCAGCAAAGCAGAATGATTTCTCCTTCCCTAGCCGAGTTTGCAAATTCCCAAGAGAGCCGAGTCCTTGGAAATTGATCAGACCAGGATTGGTCTTCCCCAGTGGAGCGTTGAGCAGCTGAAGTTGTCTCCCCACGAAGTTGTTATCCCCAGAAGAGTAGCCGAGACGGCCACGTAGTTTATTCTCGCGATTGATATCGCGTCCCTTCAGCAGGTCCAGGTTCTCGTAGAGCTTCGTCCCCTGCAGTAATCAACTGAAGTTGTTTCCCCTGTAGTAGTCGACTGAAGATCATTCCCCAGACGGAGTCCAATTGATATTGGCGTGTCCACGCTCTCCTCAGCAGGATGATTCCTCTATCTGAGTAGTTCTTTCTCCTTGACGGAAGGATTTCCTCCCTTTGGAATTTATTTTGCTGACGGATCGCATCATTGTGCATGATTGCATAGCATTTAGCATAAACGCATAGCATTTCCACCGCGTGGAGCATGGCGCCGAAGCATGTGCATAATAAACATGATCTAGGTTGTTACCATTCTTGTTTTACAGGTGTTCCGCCGAAGGATCAGTTGCTCAGGATGATTCTTGACATTCTCCCCAACGAAGCAGCTTGCTCAAGATGATTCTTGAGATCACCAGCGAAGTCTTCAGTTCAAGATGATTCTCGAATCCCTCAGCAGGACCGTTCACTTAAGATGATTCCTAAGCTCCCCAGTGCAGTCTCCAGAGTTGGTTGCTCAAGTTGATACCTAGAGTCCCCAGCTAAAATCGCCCAGGATGATGCCCAAAGCCCCAAGAGAGCCGAATCCTTGGAAGTTGCTCAAGCCAGGATTGGTTTGTCCCCGGCAAGAGTTGCCCAGGATAATTCCTGGAATCCCCAACAGAGTGTCTGCTCAAAACGGTTATCGGTTCAAGATGATTCTTGAAGGTCCCAGGCAGAGTTATTTGTTCAAGATGATTCTTGAAGTCCTCAGTAGAGTTGATTCATCCAAAATGATTTCTGGACCCCCGGAGCGGAGTTACTTGATAGTTCTCCAGATTCCTCAGCGGCGAAGCGTCATCCCCACCAGGTTTTCCGACGGCGAAGTTGAAATCTCCCTTGAAGACTCCATGATTGAAGTCCGACTGGGTTAATGAAGCGGTTTTCTCAGTTTCTCCGAATGCCTAATGGTATGATCGGCTATGTACTACCGGTTACCGTGTAACCAATTCCCCAATGAAGTTTCTTCACCTCGATGGCGAGGTCAGAGGATGTTCGTTTCGACGGCGAGGTCAGATTATGTTTGTTTCCGGCGGCGATGTTGGATGTTGTCTTGACGGCGAGGTCAGATTATGTTTGTTTCCGGCGGCGATGTTGGATGTTGTTTTGACGGCGAGGTCAGATTATGTTTGTTTCCGGCGGCGATGTTGGATGTGTGTTCGAAGGCGATGTCGAATGTCTCTCAGAGTTATGTTTGTTTATGGTGGCGATGTCAGTGGATTTATTTCTCCAGCGGCGATGTTGGATACTTTAGTTCTCCAGCGGCGACGTTGGGTATTTTGGATCCGACGGCGAGGTCAGGTTATGTTTGTTTCCGGCGGCAAGGTTGGATGTTTATTCGACGGCGATGTCAGACTCTTTAACTCCCCAGCAGAGATTATGTTGAGTACTCGACGGTGATGTCGGGTGTTTCCCAGATTATGCTAGTTCTCCAGCGGCGATGTTGGATGTATGTTCGACGGCGATGCCGAATGTCTCTCAGAGTTATGTTTGTTTATGACGGCGATGTCAGATTCTCTATTTCTCCAGCGGTGATGTTGGGTATTTTGATTGTCCGACGGCGATGTCAGATTTAGTGCTCCAGCGGCGATGTTGGGTGTTTTGTTTCTGAAGGCGATGTTAGATGATTCAGATTTAGTCCTCCAGCGGCGATGTTGGGTGTTTTGGTTGATCGACGGCGATGCCAGATTTAGTTCTCCGGCGGCGATGTTGGATGTTTGTTTCCTCGAGTTATGGTTGTTCTTGACGGCGATGTCAGGTGATTTGGTGTTCCAGCGGCGATGTTGGGTGTTCCTCAGAATTTTGTCTGCTTCTGACGGTGAGGTCAGGTGGTTTAGTCTTCCAGCGGCGATGTTGGGTGTTTTGGTTGTCAGATGACAATATCAGAAGAATTTAATGTGGATAACTGACGGTGATGTCAGGTCAGTATTTCTCCAGCTAGTTGCCGTGCAGCTACTATTACAGTTTTCGAAGATTTGTCCCCGCAGAGTATCGTGTGCTCGTGCAGTTGGCAAATTTTCGGGTTTACCGGTATTCAACCGTCTCACACCTTGATTGGCTGAGAGCCGTTCGCTCCTCACCCAATCAGGTTCAAGCCGTTTGAATAGGGGCAGCTGTTGCACCCCAAAATTTGACCAACATTTATTTATCCATCAAGTGTTTGAAGGTTGATACCTTTATCAGAAAGTTCAAGAGATCCTCAGAGGAATTGGTTGAAACCAAGGTTGTGTGCTTCATAACTTGAGAGTTGTGGGTGCTCCTTAGATGATTCTGGGACTATGAGAGTGAACTTGAAGCTTTGAGAAAGACTATGAGATGTCTTGAAAGCCATCATGAAGCCCAGAGAGGTCATTATGCAAGAATTCAGAAGATTCAACCATGAATGGTAGAATTAGGGTTTTGACTGGGTCAACCCTAGGTCAACTGAAGATTTGGAGAAGGTTGAGACCCAATCCAACAGCCATGTGATCATGGAATGATGTATTGAGATACTATAAGGATTATTCCTAGACCAACTCATCATGATTGAGGAGTTTGAGAAGTTTTAAGCTAGGGTTTCTAAGGACGGACAGTGTAAAATCCCCTAGTTTGATCCCTATCTTCCAAGCAGTTTTAGCTCAAGATGTGATTGTCATATCATCTTCCCCACAACATGAATGTTGTAGAGCTTGTTCTTAGCTTTAATATGAGTGGTAGAAGTCCTTGATAGGATTTTCAGAGCTCAAGTTATGGTTTTGACAAATTACAGGTCATCTGAGGTATGTGAATCTGGGTCCTTGAAAGTCACCCAACTTGCAGACAACGTTTGCCCTAGTAGGATCATTCCTATGGTCTCTTGGTAAACATTAATGTTGAAGAGCATCTTCTTAGCTTTCTAGAGAGTACTAGAAGTCCTTGATAGGATTTGTAGAACTCAACTTATGGCTTTGACAAGCCAAGGGCATTTTGGTCATTTGGAAGTTATAGGTCATTTCAAGCATATGGCCATATCTCCTACTTCCAAGCTTCAAATGGAAAAACCTTCAACATCAAAGTTGCTTATAATGATGTTTTAAGGCTAGTAGGGTAGTCATGAGATGTTGGAAAGGCTCATAGCAAAAAGTGATAAAAATGGCCTAAAAATGAGGCATAAGTTAATTCAAGTGAAATGGAAAATCACAAAATCCAACCTATAAACCCTAACCATGTCATATGATAGGTCATTTTGACTCCAAAGGACATTTTGAGAACAATGGTTCAGCCACAATTTTTATTTGAGGCTTAAATTTTGGGGTTGCTTTGTAATTTGGTTGCTTGCATAATGGGGTACCAAGTCAAAACAAGGAAAAGCTTAATGAATAAGGGAAATATGCATTGTGTATTGTCCTAAATCTCATATAAGGAGATATTCAAGTTGGTTGCAAGCAATATAGGGATTTTGTCATGATATCTCATATGGTGAGAATGGAAATGCAAAGTATCATGTCATGAAACTTCAAGTTCTTACTAGATTGATCTAGATGGTTCTAGACCTTTCCAAATCAATCTATATATTGATTACAATCTCCATTGGTGAAAGGTTGGTGATTGTTGAGGTTAATGGTGGTAGAGAATAGAAATTGAACCAAAAATTTTCCATTTGCAAATTGTATTGAAACTTCATCTTTCTCTTCATTACCCTTCCATTTTTTTACACAAATCATCTCTACAATCATTGTTGAGTGTATTCATCTTGATTTGCAACTCCATTGATGAAGAATTGAGAGCTTTCCAAGTGAAGTTGCAAGGGAGCAAAAGGCATTGGATCTTGAGATACAAGCCATTTCCATCAAATCTTGTGCAAGCAGAGGATTGTTCATCACCTAAGGACTATTCTTGAGGATCTATAAGGCCTGATTCGAAGCTTTTCAACACCTACCATTGCAAGAATCAAGGTAAGCAAAATCACTTCCACACTCTGATTTAGGCATGGCTAGGGTTAGTTCTTGTTGTAAAACCATTAGAGACCATTAGGTGATTGATTTGGATGAGTTTAAGACCAATTGGTGAGGTTTCTTCCATGGTGGTTAATTCTTGATGGAGTTAGAATGAGGGATTTAATGGATGATAATGCACGATAATTGGTTGGTTTTAATCAGCATAGCATAAGGATCATTTCTATATAAAGATTGTTGAGTTTGGTGATGGTTGAAAATTGAAGAAAATATTGAGTTCTTGATGTTGTACCGTTCGGGTAGGATGATAGAGAAAGTTTTAATACAAACCAATGCTACAGTTGGATTCTACGTGAAAAATAGAGTAAGTTTGGTTCTTGGATCGTGGCATTTGATGGAGAAATGAGAGAGAACGAAGGTGAGGAAGATTGATGCATGAAGTTTGTGTTTCATGGTTGCTGCAAACCCTAAGTGACTAAGGAAGAAGACAATGCATGGACCGTTGGATGCGCGTTGAATGTTTGAATTGAGGAGACGATCCTACGGCCAGGATTCAAAGCGCGAAATGGAGGGAATCAGCCCCAAGTGAAACGCCGCGTTTCACTAACGCTGGCTGGGCTTAGTGCTCATTTTGCTTTCCACACCCCCCTTTCCAAGCCCAATTGATTTTTAACTACAATTCTATGCTATTCGCACCGTTTTTAGTTTTTTTTTCTTTCATTTTATTTTGGTTTTTCTGAGTTTAAAGCTGGGCCCAAGCGCTTACTTCTTACACCCCCAGTATGGGCCCAGTTCATAATAACAACTGAATAGTATTGCTTTTCATACCCCATCATCATTTCCATTTAATAATTTTCTCCAAATTTCATTTCACTTTAAAAATTCATAATAAAAGTAAAAAATGAATATTTTTTAATGAGACTTTTTTTTCCCATTTTCCATTTTTTGTCTAGAAAAATATAAAACCATAAAATAGCCATTTTATTTCATTTTTATATTTTTTGCATATTTTTACTTTTAATTGCTTTTGTAATTCTTTTAGTTGATGCATGATTTTGTAGATTTTAATTAGGGTAGTTTCCTTAGGATTTTGAGTTCAATCTTTTTAGGATGATTAGATGAATGTCTTAGGTTCCCCCTGATTTAATTTCATAATTTTGTGACAATTTTTAGGGTAGTTTTAATTAGGTAGTTCTAGGTAGTATAGAATTTGATTAAAACTTTAATATAGGTCAATAACAATTTTAGTTTTGGGTTTTATAGGGCGATTTAGTCTATGGGGAATATATGGGACTTAAGGGTAGTTATGTAGGGCCCCCTAGCATTTATATTAGGATTTAATAGAACAATATACTATTTTTGGTAGATTTTTGAATTGAATGATTGTTTGTGTGGCCTTTAGGGCAAGTTTTGTTTAGTTTGCTTAGTTTTGGAGTTTCCCTTTGGTTTGAGGAGCATGGCATCTTATTGTGGAGCATACTAGAAGATTGGAAGAGGCTTGGAGGAGCTTGAGGAGCTTGTTCTTCTTTTCTTTTTGTTGTTTTAGGGTTAGGATTAGGAAGAGCTTAGATGTAGATAATTTCTTTCTCAAACATGGATAGTATTCTTCACATCCATTCCTCCCTATGATTCAAAGTCCTTCCAGGGTATACACCTCTCTCCTTTGGAGGGATTAGTGCTATACCTAGGAGGTAGAACTTTTGAGGGAACCTTTCCTCTGATGTTGAACCTTTATAGGTCACCCTTGGTGATCAAATAAGCAGTTCAACATCCCCCAGCTTATTCAGTAAGTGATTTTTCTCTGGTTTTGATCATTCTTGAGAGATGTCAGAGCCTGAGCATGAATATGAAGACTTCATTGAAGATCAGTGAAGAGGATGAATCCTTGAAGATTGCCATTCCAGCTGAAGCTTGAAGAGCATGAAGATCAAGTTGATACTTGAAGATCCCTGAAGATTAGGTGAAGCCTGAAGGTGGAGCTGATCAAAGAAGCTGAAGCTTAAGGGAGAAGATGAGTTGGTACTCATGTTGTAGGGTTGATACCTGGAGAGCAATTGATGATTGAAGTCTGAAGACTGAGTTGCTGCTGGAGGAGCTGAAGTTTTCTTCTGTATTTTCTTTTCTGTATTGTGTGTTTTGCTTGATCTGTCTGTTGCATTAGATTAAGTCCATCTAGAATAAGTAGAATCTAGGAGCATGATTGTATTAGAGGTTGAGTTGCTCCCTCTTCTTGTATTGTTATTGTGTGGCTTTGCTTGCGGGTATTCGGTAGAGCCCAGCTCCCTTGCCCATGTGGTTTGTTTGCCTGATGGCATTTCATTTCTTTTATCTGTATGATTGCAGTTTACTGTTTATTGCTTGATAGCATGTTGTTTATTTTTCAGTATGATTACTGTTATTTCATGACTGGCTTGAGGTTGAGACGAGCTTGTGGAGGCTGAAGCCCCACACACATTTCCTCCCTCACTTGCATTGCATGTATTTTACTGTTAAGCTGATGCTCTGTCCGTTTTGGTGTATCATTGACATGATCCCTTAGGACTCTCATTTCCTTTGATAAGGATTTGATGATAGACTTTTAGGTTGAAACCTATGCATGACAACTTCTAGGAGTTCCCTGTTCAAACCTCAACCATAGGATGAATCCATGGCATGATAACAGTAGGACTTGATAGTCTCCCTCCTAGTTGGGCCTGTTCTCTTCTCATCTCAAAACAGTTTAAGATACAGTAATCATGAATGATTTCTTTCGTACGTTACGAGCCTTAAGCTATCTGAGAAAGGATTGTGGGAGAGTTTCTTTTCCACAGTATAGATGTTTAGTATGGTACCCCTTGGGTGACATGCGACGCATTCACTCTCAGGTCATAGTCTCTAGTGCAGTTGAAATCGCAAACACAATAAAAAACACTTCTTTCGTAAAAACAGGAAATAAACCGTAGTTTCCCGAACTAAGTGAGCTCTGATCTCTCATGCCTGTTGAGAGTACGTAGGCACAAGATGGCGAAGTCTTGGCGAGCTACCTTCCCCCATAACCCTTCGTAGGCCGAACTACATTGACTCTGATTTCTCATTCTCTGATGAGAATACGTAGGCATAAAGTGCGACGCTTTGCCGAGTCATTTTTCTTTTCTTTTTCAGCCAGCCTTGATAGGTAGATAGATTAAAACCAACCCGTCCAAGTAAACAAACAAGCGAGGATCCCGTCGAGTACGACGGACGTGAGGGGTGCTAATACCTTCCCCTTGCGTAACCGACTCCCGAACCCAAACAACGTTTGTGATGACCTTGTCTTACCCTTTTTCGTCAGGTTTTTCCGATCGTTTCCTTTCCCGCTCTGAGGGATAAATAACGAAAGGTGGCGACTCTTCTGTCATGCCGGCACCTTATTTTCGCGCAAGCGACAACATACTTCAAATTGATCTTGATGAAATTTACTGATATTTGTTGCAACATTGAGATACAATTTAAAGAATTGAAGCATCAAGGAAACATGTTGTTTCATGTCATAATTCTGCAATATATGGACCAATTGTTCTTTAACAAGTGATGTAAATTTCAAGTATATGTTGAGTGCAAATGTCTCCAAGTATTGTCGAACAACAGGTAAGTTATTTAGGTTAAGTGATATGTACAACTGATTAAAAACTTGCCCAACTATATCTTCCTCAACAAATGGTCGCCTCGAAGGTGGACAGTCGACGGTATTGCGGTCAGCTCGGCCAAAAATGGTCGTCCCAGGATGCACTGGTACATGGAAGGGCACTCAATTACCAAAAAACGGACTTTCACTTGTCGAGATGTATCCTCGGTCCCAAAGGTGACCAACAGTTCTACGTATCCCTAAGGTTTAGTGGTGGTTTCGTTGAAGCCTTGGAGGTTGGAACCTACATATGGAGTCAAGTGGCTCTCATCGAGTTGCAGGGTCGTGAACAGGTGGGCGTATATAATGTCCACCAAACTCCCTTGGTCAACTAGGATTCGACGGACATCGAAGTTCTCCATTTGAGCTCTGATCAGGAGAGGAATGCTGGCGTTGGATGCGCCCCCCGGGGGAAGTTCCTCGAGGTAAAAGGTGATCAGGTTTGATTGCCCTTTGAACCTGTCGAGGATAGCGTTCATCTTCAAGCTCTTATCGATGAAATCCTCAAACTTTCTCTTGACTGATCTGACTGACAACTTGTTGGGCCCTCCCCTGGATATCACCAATGTGATGGGGAAATCCTCCCAAGGAATGTAAGCGGTCAGTAGCCTGGTGGGCTCGCTAAAGAGGAGGAAATCCTCTGGTTAGGAGATGCACAGAGCCACCTGCAGTCCGAATTCTTCGGAGGGGTCTGACGCCTCCTCGACCCTCTTGGCCTCAGGTCGGGGGTTTTCACCCATCTAGGTATACTTTTTCAAATGCCCTTCTTTAATTAAGATCTTGATCCCATATTTGAGGTGGATGCAATCTTCCGTGACGTGCCTATGGCTCTAGTAGAATCGACAGTACTTAGATTTTTCCATGTTGGGCTTCGGGGGTGTCGGTTTCGGGAACTAAACTCCGCCTCTCTAAAATTTTGAATTGATACATTCGGCCAAAAAGCGCTCGCGGGGAGCTGTGAGTAGCGTGTACTCGGTGAATTGGCCCGTCAGTATTTTCTGCTCGCAGGGTTGGTCCTCGCGCCTTCTTTGTTCGTTGCGTCGAGACTTAGGGGTTCCTCGTGCCTGACGCCTCTGACACCCTTTTGTCCTGGGCGGTGTTGGTGGCCTCTATCTCCTCATACTCGATGTATGATTGAGCCTTGTGGAGGAGGGCATTCAAGGTGCGAGGACGTGTGGTTCCCACGACTTTGGCGAAGTTAGAGTGTGGTCGTATGCCCCTCTGTATCAAGAATCTCTTCATATGGTCCGTGGTGGATACCTGAATGGCTTCGCCATTGAACCTCTCTATATAATCACAGAGAGGCTTATTTCTCCCCAGGATGATGGCTTCTAGGGCCGCTTCTGTTTTTGGATGGCGCCGGGAAGCCGTGAAGTTCCCGGAGAACTACCGCTTCAATTCGTCCCAGGTTGTAATGGAGTCGGGTGTGAGGCGTTTGTACCATGCCATGGCTCCCTTCCTTAGGGTGGTGGGGAACATCATGCACTTGATGGCTCCCTGGACATTCCGGTAGTCGAGCACAACGTCTATGCTTGTAAAATGGTTGTCTGGATCGGTTGTGTTAGTGCCATGATTCTATGAGTATCCATGGTCCTATGATTGGCTAAATTTTGGTAAAACATGACTCTGCACTAATGTTAAGTAGGATGTCATTACCATAGTTATGACATTGTTATAGGAGCAAGCAGGAGCTGATGACAGAACTGTTGTCATGAGTTTTAATCAGAATGTCATGACCAATATCATAACATTAATGTCTGGTACAGCAGGAGCTGCTATCACTTGACAGAAGTGCTTTGGATATACCTCATCAGTATGTGCAGGCCAAAGAGAATTAGTAGGAACAAAGTGCAGATTTAGTTGGGGTTTATAAAAAGGATCTTTGAGACTTTTTAGGAAACTATAATATTCTTGTTTCTACTGGTGTGAAGAAAATTCTGCAAGAGTATTCAACAGGGCAAGTTTGGTTAGCTAAGCACAAAGAGAGTTGGATGTCATATGACATTGAGCGTATGACATCAGGCGTGCAGGTGCAAGAGGAAACTCAGGCTATACTTCAGGAAACCTGTTATGACTCCTTAGTTATCTCAAGAGAGATTCTAGGCACTGCTGACCATATCATGAAACGCCATGACCTATTTGATAGCACCTTGAATTGTGGAAATTAGTTTTACTTTGTTAAAACTAATGTTTGTTACATTGGACCATCCCAAGCCCAATCTGCACTACTATAAAAGGAGGAGCAGAAGCAGAAGAAATTAAGCACTCACATCAAGAAACACCAGAGTGTAAAATAAAGGTCTAGGGTTTGAAAGTCCCTTGTGTGTAAGTCACCCTTTGTATCTTTTGATACATTATGGCAGAATATTTGTGAGTGAAGAGTGTTACTCTTCACGTGTGTTTTGTAAGCGAAGAACTTTGTGCTTCACGTGTGTCTAGGGATCTTAGAATTCCTTGTATGCCAAGCAATTGTAGGTTGTATGATTGCTCTGGTTTATTGTGTATGAATAGGCATGTTCATTGTGCCACTCAAAGCTATTAAGCAAGAGTGTGTGTCCCTTGATCAAAGCTTTGAAGCAAGATCATGGTGTGTGTTTGGAGTGTATCTCCACAAGTGTTTTGTAATTGTGTATTGATATCACTGTGGTGTAATTGAGGGGGAGTGAGTGGGAATACTCAGGTCTAGAGTGTCTCTAGGTTGAAGTGTCATTGGGTAGAGATTAAGTGAGAAGTGCAAACTGGTTGTTTGACTTTGAATTGATTATGCTAATAGTGAATTTCCTCACTGGCTTGGTAGCCCCCAGATGTAGGTGATGTTGCACCGAACTGGGTAAACAATTACTGTGTTATTTATCTTTCAGCATTTACAATTCTGCACAATTTAAATGTTTAGATAAATAGTCTGTCAGTATGCAGATGTCACAACAGAGGTCATGACATTGGTCATGAAATTTGCACAATTTAAAGAAATTTAAATTGTTCATGATCTGTCCTCGTCCTTGTTTCAGCAGAGATCAATGTTCTTGGGACATCTGAAATCTGCATACCAGAATTTCAATTGGTATCAGAGCAGGCATCCTGTCTGTTCTGGATGAGATCTTGGGAGATACTTTCTGGTGGTTTTAAACAAGGAGAAGCTACATCTGAGTTGCTGATCTTTCTAAACATTTGAGCTGCTGCTTATAGAGTTTAGGAGGAGGTTGCTAATGATTATGTGTATCTGCTGTTGTGCCCTCTGATATAGGAGCTTCTATGATCTCCTGAAAGGTTGCCAAAGGAGGAGTGGCTACTTCTGTGTGATGACCTATAAGATGTTCTGATATCTTATTTAGGGCATGTTGAAGATGTTCTTTTGGTGGTTCCGCTGCATATTTGTCTGATGAAAGAACTCTAGTAGCTCTTAGAGAAGACTGGCCTATATACATGCTGATATATGGTTGCAAGATGGTGGTCTCTACTGCTCTGATTAGTCTTACAAAATGTGGATCATGCTGGATGTTGTTGTGCTTGGGTTGTTCTGTTGTGTGGGAGGTGATTTATTTTTACCACTCATCACCTGCAAGGATTCTATCAGCAGAGGAAGTCATAGAGAGGTTGAGGCAAGGGTGGCGGCCTTGATGTTTCAACACTAGATACACTTATACTGAAGAATACTTTTTGGTATTACTGAAGTATAAATATCTATCAGATGGTTTTCTCAACAAGTTGTGTGGATTTAAGATCAGTTTCTATATGTGAACTACACACATATTTAATTGGTTATCCATGAAGTTCAGAGAAGGATTGATTATAAGGATTTAAGATTCATTGCTATTTGAGATCTTCACAAATATTTAATGAATTATCCTTAGTTAATAATCAAGATGTCTCATCAGTAGCAGCACAAGTAGAGGGCCCCTGATTTGTTAGATCTACTTCAAGAATCTGATGTTCAACAAGATGTTGAGACATTCCATCAGCAGAGATTGTGCAGAATTCTGTTGATTCAAGGAGTGAATCACAGGTACCATACGCATGTGTGGTAGGATCTGACTTTATTCTAGTAAGTTTCCTGGCAAGAAACTAAGACTAGAATGTAGTGTTGATGGAAGTGGAGATGAAGACAGTTCTATTGAATCAGCTTATTGGAGTGCAGCAGGTGTGTTCTAGTCTCTACTAGAAGCATATCTAGAAAGTTTCCTGGCAAGAAACTGGTCTAGAAGATGGTGTTGGTAGCTCTGCTTAGGTCAATTTATTTCTGATCTAAGTGCATAAGAAGCATGAGATCTTGCTCAGCTTGGAGGTCAAGGATAAGTGGCAGTTATCTCTGATTGTCTGAAGAAGTCTCTACTTAAGGCAAGCGGGATTCCTTTTGTAAATATTTTTTCTCCTCTCTGAAGAATCAAGCTTTGGCATGATTGGTTTCTCTAAAGAAGAGTTCCTGAAGCAAATGCAATTCAAGGTATCTATTAAAGAAGAATAGAGGGTGTCTAGTCTCTGGGAACATAGAATTCTTGTAGAGTGATAAGGCTATTCTAAGTGGCAGATTGAAAGCCTAAACTCACCAGCAGGATGTCTTAACCAAAGTTGTGACATCAAGCAAAAACTTCAAGGCCTCAAGTGATGAAGATAAATTGATCTTCTCAGGTATGAATGGAAGTAATGCTTCATATCATGCAGTTTGCGGGAGCTGTGTGAAGGAGTAGATGCCTTGCTTGAAGATCAAAGTGGCCTGGTGGATTAACAGATTCTCTATAGCTATGAAAGAAGCTGAGTTAACCAAACAATGGCAGTTGGTTAGTTCGGAAGTGTGCTTGAAGAACATTACTCTTGTGCAGAAGGGTAGTTGTTTGAAGACCAAAGAAGGCTCTGGGACTGTTCATGCTGGGAACTAATTACTCTTGTGCAGAAGGGTAGTTGGTTGAAGACCAAAACAGGATCTGTTTTTGTTCATATATTGGGGCTTGTGGTAGAAGCCCTAAGTTGTGTATGGAAGATTACCCTCTTTTAGAGATGTTTTTGAGCAAGCTGGTGGAGTTGTATTCTCTGAAGATCTTCAGTTGGTTTTCCTTAGCTAAGGACTTGAAGATCTAGTGCAGAACTTGTGATTCACATCTTGGCTAAGAAGTACTCTATCTTGTCATACAGGAGAATGATAAGGTAAAAGGACTATCTTGGAGTATGATGTGAAGGTATTGTACAAGACTGGAGTGGGTCATTGGTTGATTGCATTCTGATGTGATAAAGCCCCTAGCTGAATCAAAAGTGTTCTAACTTATCATATAGGAGAATGATGAGGAAAGAATGACTTGGATTATGGGGTGTCTATCTTGTACTCAGCCTAAGGTCAGAATACATGTGGAGAAGTGGTCTCTTCTGCTACAAGTAACTCTAGGAAGAGGTGGATCAGTTTGATGCCCCCTCTCACTGTATGAGCATGGAGTTGGTCATGAGAGATAATGTGGTTATCGTAGAGCATCTGTTGTCAAAGATAGGGGAGAGCTTTTGGTTGATAGGTGTACTATTTTCTTATGGTGAATGCGTTCAACTTGTGTGTTGAACAGAGAGTGAGTTCTTGAAGACATGAAGATGCGTCTTATGTTTTCCATTCATGTGTAATGGTTACTCTTGATATGGGGAGCTATACTTCTATCCAGGATGTGTTGCTGCAAAAGTGCAATTATGTACCAAGATTGTTTGTGGTTTCAAACAGTTTGGGATTTTATGAAGATAGAATGTCAGACAAGATGTTTTGACATTGGGTTACTGCTCCAAGCTCATGGTGAACATGACAAGTGTCGTCCTTTTGGTTCTGTTCTTAGGATGTCCATGGATCCAGTCAAGTCTATAGGCCTTTATCCTAGTGTGTTTGGTGAAGATAAAGATCAAGACATCGTCAGCTCTGATCCTGTGCAGATGGAAGGACCTTTACCCTAACATCTTGGAGATCTTCCAGATAGTTATTCTACAATCTTCTACTATTTGTTCTAGTATGGCTTATAGGAATGTAAAGCTGCAATATGAAGATGTTGAAGTAAGTCTTCATATGTTTGGATTCTCTCTTTCAGGGGGAGTACTGAGTATGCATAACAGGGGGAGCTGTGTACATGTGCTAATATGGAGTTGTATGCAAAGCGTGCTGATTCTCAGGCAAGCTTGTGTTCTTAAACCACTAATGAGGTTGTAATGTCATACAAGATGTCTTGATATTGTGTTGGCTGGTGTATTGTTGTGCCTTGGCAATATGTTTAAGGGTTATTGTCTAGGAGAAGTTATTTTTCTCTGTAGAATATTTGTGTGTCTCAAATTGGGGATTTAAGATCAATTGGTACTTGGCGGCAAGTAGTTAATTGATTATTCTTAAATTGGTGATGGCAAAAGTGTCTCTCCTGAAGGTGCAACTTCAGAAAAGGCAAGAACTCAAGACTCAAGGAGCTATGATTCAGGACTGATTTTACACTGGCTTAGTGAGTTCAGCAAGGGGGGATTAAGGCTCTGTCCATGGATTGGTGCTGAAGTGGTGCAGTCTCTAGTAGAGGTCAAGTAGCCTATGTATTGGTGAGATGATTGTATGTACAGTTTGTGTTGAGCATATGTATGTACAATTACTCATCTTGTTGTCAAAGTTTCGACTAAACCAAGGGGGAGAAAAGTGTTATTGTTACTATGTTGTTGCTTGCTGGATGCAACTATTAAGGGGGAGCATGATAGTTTGTGTAAACTACTCCTGCTGCCCTGATACGTGGTTTAGGTGCTTTAGCCAAAATTTGCCAAAGGGGGAGATTGTTAGTGACATGATTCTATGAGTATCCATGGTCCTATGATTGGCTAAATTTTGGTAAAACATGACTCTGCACTAATGTTAAGCAGAATGTCATTACCATAGCTATGACATCGCTATAAGAGCAAGCAGGAGATGATGACAGAACTGTTGTCATGAGTTTTAATCAAAATGTCATGACCAATATCATGACATTGATGTCTGGTACATCAGGAGCTGCCATCACTTGACAGAAGTGCTTTGGATATACCTCATCAGTATGTGCAGGCCAAAGAGAATTAGTAGGAACAAAGTGCAGATTTAGTTGGGGTTCATAAAAAGGATCTTTGAGACTTTTTAGGAAACTATAATATGCTTGTTTCTACTGGTGTGAAGAAATTTCTGCAGGGGTGTTCAGCAGGGCAAGTTTGGTCAGCTAAGAACAAAGAGAGTTGGATGTCATACTGGATGTCATATGACATTGAGTGTATGACATCAGGCGTACAGGTGCAAGAGGAAACTCAGGCTATACTTCAGGAAACCTGTTATGACTCCTTAGTTATCTTAGGAGAGATTCTAGGCACTGCTGACCATATCATGAAACGCCATGACCTATTTGATAGCACCTTGAATTGTGGAAATTAGTTTTACTTTGTTAAAACTAATGTTTGTTACTTTGGACCAGCCCAAGCCAAGTCTGCAATACTATAAAAGGAGGAGCAGAAGTAGAAGAAATTAAGCACTCACATCAAGAAAAACCAGAGTGTAAAATAAAGGTCTAGGGTTTGAGAGTCCCTTGTGTGTAAGTCACCCTTTGTATCTTTTGATACATTGTGGTAGACATATTTGTGAGTGAAGAGTGTTACTCTTCACGTGTGTTTTGCAAGTGAAGAACTTTGTTCTTCACGTGTGTCTAGGGATATTAGAATTCCTTGTGTGCCAAGCAATTGTAGGTTGTATGATTGCTCTGGTTTATTGTGTATGAACAGGTGTGTTCATTGTGCCACTCAAAGTTGTTAAGAAAGAGTGTGTGTCCCTTGATCAAAGCTTTGAAGAAAGATCATGGTGTGTGTTTGGAGTGTATCTCCACAACTGTTTTGTAATTGTGTATTGATATCACTGTGGTGTGATTAAGGGGGAGTGAGTGGGAATACTTATGTCTAGAGTGTCTCTAGGTTGAAGTGTCATTGGGTAGAGATTAAGTGAGAAGTGCAAACTGGTTGTTTGACTTTGAATTGATTCTGCTAATAGTGAATTTCCTCCCTAGCTTGGTAGCCCCCAGATGTAGGTGATGTTGCACCGAACTGGGTAAACAATTATTGTGTTATTTATCTTTCAGCATTTACAATTCTGCACAATTTAAATGTTTAGATAAATAGTCTATCAGTATGCAGATGTCATAACAGAGGTCATGACATTGGCACAATTTAAAGATATTTAAATTGTTCATGATTTGTCCTCGTCCTTGTTTCATCAGAGATCAATGTTCTTGGGACATCTGAAATCTGCATACTAGAATTTCAGGTTGTGCCATCGTACGTAGCTAGGATTGGGGGTTTCTCCATTCCCGCAGACAGTGGGGCCTTCGTGATGGCTCTGCATAGTGGGGAGTGCTGGAGGTCCTCATCGCTCCTGTTGAGAGACAGTAAGGGGGAAGCTGAGTCCTGGTGGTTTCGACGTAGGGGACTCCTTGGTCGGGCTCTCAGTTTGGAGGGGCCCCTGCGGCCTTCTTCTTCTGAGTCGGGGAATGTCGCTCTTTCTGGGGAGGCGACATATCCCATTTGTGGGCAGTTAGCTATTGAGGTCGCTCCACACGAGGTTAGTGCCCCGTCAGTCAGGGAGAGGGGCTTCGTGGTTCTACGACGAATCGTGTCTTCTGCGGCGGAGAAGACAGGCTGATGGAAACCGGAAGCTGGTGTCTCCGCGGTTAAGGGGACGGACTGGTGGAAACAAGACGACGGTGTCTCCACGGGAGAGAGCGTGAAGGTTGTTCCCTTTTGAGCATCCCTATTTGTTCGTTCTACCCGAAGATCATCAAGTTGGTTTAGCTGATGGCCGCGAACAGAGCTACCACGGTAGGATTGGCACCAGCTGGGGCCAAGATGGGTTGTGGCCACACTCTTCGTTGTAGACGGACATGTTGGGATCATGGCCGTCCCTGTTGAAGAAGGCGGTAAAGGCAGATCCTGGGGAATTATTGTGGCGCGGGCTTGTCATGATTGGAATGGAAGTTGTTGTTAGTTTCACTTTGGTTCTTGAGCTTCTGTGCTCAAACAGGAGAAAGAACAGGGAGGCGACTTTCCCACAGACAACGCCACTGATCTCACTTGATCAGAAAGGAGTTAGTGACTTGCCACGCGTCGTGATTTGATGCCTTCACCAGAGTTATGAAGGAGAAAGGGGGTGTACCTACAAAATGATCTGATGCCTAAATAAGTACCAGAACTAGAGAAAGCAAGTATAGAGAAAAGGTGCGGACAGTAAAATATCTGACCCTCTAGTGAAAGAGGGTATTTATAATATGCCCCCAACGTAGGGCCAACGGTTACCTTACCTTGGGCCTGAATGCCAAGCCCAACACAAGCAACTGCCAGGGCTTACATGGCGTACTGAAGATCAGCACGTGGTATTCGCCCTGGATCAACTACCCTGTGATCTTCGGAAGGTGGGCTGACCATCTCTTTCGGAAGTGGGTAGTTTCCTGATGACGTGTCCCCGCATGGGGGACACGTGGAGAACATGGGGAAAGCGTGTGGGCCTCCCCATACGGAGGTCTTCTGCCAAGGGCATCTGCCTTGTTGAGGCTCCTTCCCGACGTAGGAAATTGGGCCTTGTTGGGCCTCATAATAGTAGCCTTGGGTTGGGCCTGCCTGGCGGAAGGGAGGGTCTTGGCCGAGTCCAGAACACCTAGGATTTAAGAGACATAACCCTGTTAAGTTCAATGCTGCAAGTCAAATTGTTCGAGGACTATTCATGTCTTCCTCAAGAAGATTTTCAATAAGCCATTTCAGTGGCTCTAGTGCATTGTCTCTTTGATGCATGCTCTCATCATTAAATAATAAGGGATGTAAAATAGATGATCATCATTAAATAATAAAGGATGTAAAAAGATGACAAAAGAGCAGCAATCGAAGCAACTTTTTGCTTGTTGGAATTTATATGTAATATCCAAGATGAATGCACCAAATTCCAAATAACTTCTGCATATATCACATGACTACAGGAAACAACGCCACTTGACGTCACTTTGGAAACTAAACCAAATAACATTATGGGTGATCTCAGCATGGATAAAACATAACTTTCTCCAGCATTTTCAAGGCTCTCAACGAGATCACCAAAAATGCATCTCAGAGTTTCATCTGAGAAGAAAGTGTGGTTTCCCTCCAAATGAATCCCATTTTTTAGAGCATGAGAAGGAATTGACAGCAAAGATTCTAGGCATGCCCACTTAATATCCAACAAAGCAGCTCTTCGAGTTCTTGCCAAAATTCCAACTCCTAGAAGATCATTAATATTTTGAACGAAAGACACACATATAATCTAACTGAGGCCTGCCTTTTATATCTGAAAAAAATTGCTCGTTTTCCTCAATGAGATTAAAAGGTTGAATACAGTATGTGGAAGCTAGGACTTTGAGAACTGGGACTAATGATTCATAAGCTGCAAGACAAACTTTTGCCTGTGTCTCTGAAAACGAATGTGGAGATCTATCAGTCCTCTAGAAGAACTGCCACATGAAAGTAAAAGCAGAGCTAAGGAAAACATCTATTTTAATTTGTTTGCACCATAACAATATTAATGACATGGCCTTCACTGACATAATCGCCTGCAATACAGCAGTGGTGGCAGAAATTGGCAACCTCCACTAACTAGGATCTCCAAGTTTTCCTCTCACTGCACCAGGAAAAGCAGTGTCCTCTGCAACAGCACTAGACCAGAAAATGGAACAAGACTGGGTTGCAAATGAACTAGATCATCCAACAAATACATAAATCAACAAGCTTCTTAGAAATGTCATCTATGAAACTCCAATCATCAACTACACCAGGAAAGCCACTCTCTATATTTTTTGTTCTGGCTTTATTTTCATATTCAATAACTCTTTCCGTTGTTCTGCAAAGCTCCAAAACAAAACTTGAGGCGAGAATCAAGAACTTGACTCTTATGTAAATTGCATCATGGTTTTTTTTGAAGATGTTCGAGCCAATATTTTGAATGAACATTAAAATAGGTTCCAGGGGATACGCCTCTGTTATTGCAAGGAAAAACACTCTTGCCCATCTATTTGCTTCAAAATCCCATGCACTAAAGTCGCAATCGTCATAATTAAGAGAAATATCAATGGAACGATGATTACTAATAAAGCCATGTGGGAAGTCATAAAGACTCTTGCAGAGCTTCATATCATTCATACAACAATTGGCACAACAATCCTTGTAACCACAACTAGCGAACCATCGTTGCACAGTAGACCTTAATTTTCCACCAAAATTCACAAATTTGTATGGCAATGCTGAAATGAAGATCAAAAGAGTTTCAAGAGGAATATCAAATGCACACACCACAAAAGCAACAACCTCAAGAATCCAGTTTGACTTTCCATTCCAGTAAAAGATTCCACCGGGAGATTTCCGGTGAATGATTATGTCCTGGCATGAATAAGTATTCCAATACCAGCAGAAGCTGCAGCAATGCATTCAGCTAGGCCCATAATCCAGCCCGTCCAAAAGATTGATGTTTAGTGGTGGATGCTAAATTGCATAAAACTGCAAAGAGCTTCCTTGGTGATAGAAAACTAACATGCTGCCGAAAAAACCGGGTTGCACCTGCACAAACTAGTTAGTCACGATAAACATGCACACAAGATCCTATGACCTAAAGATGTTATGTGAGATGATGCACGAAGAAGTGAGATTTTAGGGTCAAAAATTAGGGTGTGACACTGAGTCCTATGTGGATCTGACCTTTACTTTGATTCTTATCTTTTATTATCTTGGCTCTGATGCCATTCCTTTATTTTTATCCCCAGTGGAGTTATTCATTTCTCTTCTGCGTCCCTCGGCAGAGCATTACCTTTTTGATTTTGACACCATTTCTTTTGCATCCCCATTAGGGTTTTGCTTTCTTCCTTTTGTTCTTGGTTTTGACACCGTAACGCCCCGATTCTAATTTCCCATATTTGTTGAGTCTTTTGAATTATTTGATTGATTATTCTTTTATCTGTGGAATTTGAATATTAATATGTTATGTGTGCGTATTGTGATGTTTTATTATTTGGAGAGTTTTGGGAAATTAATTAGAGGGTATTTTAGATAATCCCTAATTAGTAGATATTTGAGAGAAATAGAATAGAAAGTGTTATAAGTGGAAATAGAAAGAAAAAGAAAGGAAAGAAGAAGGAGAAGAGAAAAGAGGAGGAAGAGGAGAAAAACCTAGAATCATCAAGAATCAACTTCTAAGCTTTCGATTAATCGGGTAAGGGTGTGAAACTTTATTATTCTCTCAATATGTATGATTATGTATGTGTATGGATGATTGGTTTAGGGTTTTGGAGAGTTTTGCTCATTTTCCATTTTTAGGTCGAATTTGGATTAATCGGTAGAAACTGAATTTTATCGGTTAGAATTTGGATTTGATGGTGTAGATTAGTCAAGAAATGTTGGGCTGAGGCTAATGGAACAAGTTGGAATTGAATCGGGTGGATTTTGATGAGTTTCGGAGTTTTGGACAGTGAGAGATTCTGAGTTCGCAGACCCTTGCTAGCAAGTTCACTAGGCGAGCAGGTCGCAAGCATTCGCTGGATATTCGCTGTAGCGAACGGTCCCAGACTTGGACATAATGGTTTTGGTGTTCTTCGCTGGTAGTGAAGGGGGTAGTGAAGGTTCGCTAGGCCTTCGTTGAGCGAGTGAGGTAGCGAATCAAGTAAGTGGCTTCCGTTTGCCATCGCGAGCTTGTTCTCTTGGCGAACAAGTAGCGAGCACTCGCTAGGAGCTCGCTAGAAAAGCAAGGTAGCAAGCGTGTCAGCATGTTATTTTCTTGTGTTTTCACTCCAATGTCGATTCTTCGTTTAAAGTATGATTAATCCTTTCTTATTATGCATAGTTGTATGTTGTGATATGAAATGCTGTGGGTAGCTGTATGGCGTGAATCCTAGATTGTGAAACATGGAGTGTGAAATGTGGCCGTTTGACAATTTTGTGCATTTGTTTGAATTGAATGAAAATGCATGATGAGATTGATGTGAATGTGCATAATTGTATGTACTTGTATGATGTGAAGAATGCATGAGTATGTTTGTGAACGTGTATGCATTTCAAGAGTGTATGGAGTCGTTTTGCATGTGAAGCATCATGATTGCATTCTTGTGTCTTGATCCCGCGTAGGATCTGTAGAAACCTCGTTTGCCCTTGTGGGGTGTGAGCGATGGTTTATATTTTGATCCCGCGTAGGATCTGCAGAAACCTCGTGTGCCCTTGTAGGGTGTGAGCGATGGTTTATATTTGATTCCGTGGAGTATCTGCAGAACGATTGTGTGCCCTTGTGGGGTGTGAGCAATCGGATTGTGTGCCCGTGTGGGGTGTGAGCAATCCTGAAACATCGTGTGCCCATGTGGGGTGTGAGCGATGGGTGAACATCGTAGGCCCGACGGGGAGTTACTTCGGTAACGAGTGATGGTTCCATTTGGTTCTTCAATTGAACCTGCTGAGTGAGTCGGTACCGCATTTGCATCTGCATAGAGTCGTGAGTCGGTCTCTATGAGTTGCATTTATCATCTTTATATGATGCATTGGTGAAATAAACATGAATGTGTTTATGTGAATTGGTGATGAAATAAACATGTTGTGTATGTTTATATGAATGGATTGGAATTATGGATGTGTGCATGATAAATATGCATTGTGATGTATATGATGAAATGTGATGAGTTGTGGTGAGAAATATGATATTTGTGTGCTCAATATTTGTATATAGATATATAATTATATGCATTGTTTGTTATGATAATGTTTCTCACCTTTCTGTTGTTTTATGATGCTCTATGAGGCATTGCAGAGTAGGTTGCTGGAAGTCTTTTGTGAAGCGTGGCTTCATTCTTTTTGGTCGGTCGGCTCTGATATGTAGCACCGAGTAGCTAGGATTTGTTTTGATGCTTTTGTGATACATCTGTGTATGTATCTGTTGATGAATGTTTATGTAAACATGAATGATGAATTGAATTAATCTGAATGATGTATATATGTTTATATGATTGAAGTGATTCAATGTTTAGATGTTTCCGCTTTTACTCTAAATATTGAGATGTGGGTACAAGGACCAAGTTCCTTTGTTATGAGTTGCCCATTGTTGCATATCTTTATGAGCAGGTGTTGTATGTTTTCAATTTCATGGATAATGTGACGTGCCTCTTTTATACCATGTGTTAAATTATACTCTGATGAAAATTTTATTAAGTGCCTAAATTATTTGTTTGATTATTTGGGGGTATAGAGATGGGGTGTTACATTAAGTGGTATCAGAGCCAGGGTTGAGTCAGTTGTGTCTGCCTTGTTGTTGTGTTGGTTGAATGGTTGTTTAACCTTGTTGTTATTTTTGGGGATCATCAGAATATGGATGGTCGTAACGACAATGCGATGGTTGCTGCTTTGTAAGCAATGTCTAGGGTGGTGCAGGGTGCACCGAATGTGAATGCGAATTATGAGTTTAGAAAGAACCAACCACCGGTATTCAAAGGGAGGTTTGATCCGGGCGGTGCTCAGATCTGGTTGAAGGATATTGAGAGAATCTTTAGAGTTATGGTATGTGCTGAAGGAAATAAGGTGGGACTCGAAACTCACATGCTAAGAGAAGAGGCCGATGATTGGTGGGTCGGTATGAGGCAAGTTCTTGAGGTGGATGACGAGGAAATCACTTGGGATTTATTTCGCACTGAATTCTTGAGGAAGTACTATCCTAAGAGTGTGAAGGGGAAAAAGGAAATGGAATTTCTTGAGTTGAAGCAAGGCAATATGTTCGTGGTGGATTACACGGCTAAGTTTGTGGAATTGGTTCAATTTCATCCTCATTATGCGCCGGTTACGACGGAATTCTCTAAGTGCATTAAGTATGAGGATGGCTTGCGTCCTGAGATAAAGCAAGCGGTGGGATATCAGAGAATACGAAAATTTTCGGATTTGACCGAATGTTTTAGAATTTTTGAAGAGGACAACAGGGCTCGATCTACTTATTATAAGAGTTTGAGTGAGAAGAAAGGCAAGCAACAAGTAAGGAGTGGACCTTATGTGACCCCTGTTGATAAGGGCAAGTATAAGGGAAACTTTGATAGGAGACCCGAAGGAGGAAGTTCTGGTGCAGTCAAATGTTACAAGTGTGGCGTGATGGGCCATAAGTCTTTTGAGTGTGGGAAGACTGCGGAGAAGTGTGCTAATTGTGGAAGTTTTGGACATATCACTTATGATTGTAGAAGGAATGTGGTAAAGTGTTTTAATTATGGGGAAGTTGATCATATTAGTACCAAGTATACTAAACCAAAGCAAGCTCAGTCGAGTGGAAAGGTATTTGCATTAGCAAGTTCAGACACTACTAATGCAGATCGTCTGATTAAAGGTACATGCTTTATTAATAATACGCCTTTAGTTGCTATTATTGATACTGGAGCGACTCATTCGTTCATTTATCTTGAGTGTGCTAAGCGTTTGGGTTTGTGCATGGTTTCTTTGAGTGGTGACATGGTTATTGAGACTCCCGCTTCGAGGTCGGTAGCTACTTCTTTGGTGTGCGTAAGTTGTTCTTTGACCATGTATGGTAGACACTTCATTATGGATTTAGTGTTTTCCGTTGGAAGGTTTGGATGTGATCTTGGGTATGAACTGGTTGCAATTTAATAGAGTTCATTTAGATTGCTATCACAAGTTAGTAAGGTTTCCTTCTTTGGAAGATGATGAAGGTGAGAGTTTTCTATCCACTAAAGAGTTGAGGAAACTTTTAGCGGACGAAGCTCAGTTGTTTGGTTTGTTTGCGCGTTGTTGGTGGAGAGAAAAGTTGAGATCGATGTGTTTCCAGTGGTATGTGACTTTCCAAAGGTGTTTCCAGAGGTGATTACGGATATACCACCGGAAAGGGAAGTTGAGTTTTCTATTTATCTAGTTCCCGGTACTAGACCGATTTCGATGGCACCGTATCGTATGTCAGCATCGGATTTGGTAGAGTTGAAGAAGCAGTTGAATGACTTATTGGACAAGAGATTTGTAAGACCAAGTGTTTCTCCTTGGGGCGCTCCGGTATTGTTGGTAAAGAAGAAGGATGGAAGTATGCGGTTATGCATTGATTATCGACAGTTGAACAAGGTGACAATTAAGAATAAGTATCCGCTTCCAAGAATCGATGATTTGATGGACCAATTGGTTGGAGCACGGGTTTTTAGCAAGATTGATTTGAGACCGGGTTATCACCAGATTCGTGTGAAAGAGGAGGATATTCCAAAGACGGCTTTTAGGACACGATATGGTCATTACGAATATTCTGTGATGCCATTCGGAGTTTCTAATGCGCCGGGTGTGTTTATGGAATACATGAATCGTATTTTTCAGAAGCAGTTGGATCGTTTTGTGGTTGTGTTCATCGACGACATTTTGATTTACTCTAAGTCTCAAGAGGAGCATGAAGAGCATTTAAGGATTGTGTTACAGATTTTGAAAGAGAAGCAATTGTATGCTAAGTTGTCGAAGTGTGAATTTTGGTTGTCGGAAGTGAGTTTTCTTGGGCATGTTATTTCCGGTAATGGTATTAGTGTTGATCCATCCAAGATTGATGCGGTAATGCAATGGGAGACTCCTATATCGGTTACGAAGATTCGAAGCTTTTTGGGCTTGGCGGGTTATTATCGGAGGTTTATTGAGGAATTTTCGAAGTTAGCACTTCCATTAACCCAATTGACTTGTAAAGGAAAGGCTTTAATTTGGGATGCTAATTGTGAGAAGAGTTTCATTGAGTTAAAGAGAAGATTGACTACAGCGTCAGTCTTGATTTTGCCGAATCCTACAGAACCTTTTGCGGTTTATTGTGATGCTTCTTTGATTGGTTTAAGTGGTGTTTTGATGCAAGATGGAAAAGTTGTGGCTTATGCTTCGAGACAATTGAGAGTGCATGAAAAGAATTACCCTACGCATGATTTGGAATTAGCAGTCATGGTGTTTGTTTTGAAATTTTGGAGGCATTATCTTTATGGTGCAAGATTTGAAGTTTTTAGTGATCACAAGAGTTTGAAGTATTTATTTGATCAAAAGGAATTGAACATGAGGCAAAGGAGGTGGTTAGAGCTTTTGAAGGACTATGATTTTGGTTTGAATTATCATCTGGGTAAGGCAAATGTGGTGGTCGATGCCTTGAGTCGGAAGTCGTTACATATGTCTGCATTGATGATGAGAGAATGGGAACTTTTGGAGAACTTTAGAGACTTGAGTTTGGTTTGTGAAATGACGTCGAGAAGTGTAATACTTGTTATGCTTCATATTACAAATGATTTTCTTGCTACCGTATGTGAAAGGCAAAAGTTGGATTTGAAGTTCGTTGACTTGATGACGAGTGAGAATGAGGATTTCAAGGTTGATGGTTTTGGAGTTTTAAGATTTCGTAGTCGTATTTGTATTCCCGATGATGTGGAGTTGAAAAAGATGATATTGGAGGAAGGACACCGAAGTAACTTAAGTATTCATCCGAGAGCGAATAAGATGTATCAAGATTTGAAGAAAATCTTTTGGTGGTCCGGATTGAAGAGAGATGTATCTCAGTTTGTGTATGCATGTTTGACTTGTCAGAAGTCTAAGGTGGAACATCAGAAGCCCAGTGGATTGATGCAACCGTTGGATATTCCAGAGTGGAAATGGGATAGTATATCGATGGATTTTGTTACGGGGTTGCCGAATACGCAAAAAGGTCATAATGCTATCTGGGTGATTGTAGATAGGCTTACTAAATCTGCTCACTTTATTCCGATTGATATTGGTTATCCTTTGGAGAAGTTAGCCGAGATTTATGTTCGTGTGGTTGTGAAGTTTCATGGAGTTCCTAAGAGTATTGTATCGGATAGAGATCCTAGATTTACATCAAGGTTTTGGGAGAGTTTGCAAAGAGCTTTGGGTTCGAAGCTAAGATTGAGTTCAGCTTATCATCCGCAAACAGATGGTCAAACTGAGAGGACAATTCAATCGTTGGAGGATTTGTTGCGTGCTTGTGTACTAGAGCAAGGTGGTGCTTGGGATAGTTATTTAGCGTTGATTGAGTTCACCTACAATAACAATTTTCACTTAAGCATTGGTATGGCACCATTTGAGGCTTTGTATGGTCGGAGATGTCGAACACCTTTGTGTTGGCATGAAACTGGTGAGATGTCGGTAGTTGGGCCGGAGATGGTACAACAAACGACGGAGAAGGTGAAGTTTATTCGGGAAAAGATGAAAGCTTCTCAGAGTAGGCAGAAGAGTTATCATGACAAGAGAAGGAAGAATCTTGAGTTTCAAGAAGGCGACCATGTGTTTTTGAGAGTTACACCGGATACGGGTGTGGGTCGTGCTTTGAAGTCGAAGAAGTTGACTTCTCATTTTATTGGTCCGTATCAGATTATTGCACGAGTTGGTGTTGTGGTGTATCGTGTGGCGTTGCCTCTGAACCTTTCGAATTTGCATGATGTATTCCATGTTTCGCAACTTCAGAAGTATATTTCGGATCCGTCACATGTGATTCATATGGACGATGTTGAAGTGAGAGATAACCTTACGGTTAAAGTTTTATCGATTATGATTTTGGATCGTGAAGTTAAGAAGCTAAGAGGCAAGAATATTGCGCTTGTGAAAGTAGCATGGGGAGGTGCTGCGGAAGGCAATATGACTTGGGAATTGGAGAGTAAGATGCGAGAGTCACATCCGGAGTTGTTTGAATCAGGTAATATTTCCGAGGACGAAAATTCCTAAAGTGGGGGAGAGCTGTAACACCCCGATTCTGATTTCCCATTTTTGTTGAGTCTTTTGAATTATTTGATTGATTATTCTTTTATTTGTGGAATTAGAATATTAATATGTTATGTGTGCGTATTGTGATGTTTTATTATTTGGAGAGTTTTAGGAAAATTAGAGGGTATTTTAGATAATCCTTAATTAGTAGATATTTGAGAGAAATAGAATATAAAGTGTTATAAGTGGAAATAGAAAGAAAAAGAAAGGAAAGAAGAAGGAGAAGAGAAAAGAGGAGGAAGAGGAGAAAAACCTAGAATCATCAAGAATCAATTTCTAAGCTTTCGATTAATCGGGTAAGGGTGTGAAACTTTATTATTCTCTCAATATGTATGATTATGTATGTGTATGGATGATTGGTTTAGGGTTTTGGAGAGTTTTGCTCATTTTCCATTTTTAGGTCGAATTTGGATTAATCGGTAGAAACTGAGTTTTATCGGTTAGAATTTGGATTTGATGGTGTAGATTAGTCAAGAAATATTGGGCTAAGGCTACTGGAATGAGTTGGAATTGAATCGGGTAGATTTTGATGAGTTTCGGAGTTTTGGACAGTGGGAGATACTGAGTTCGCAGACCCTCGCTAGCAAGTTCACTAGGCGAGTAGGTCGCGAGCATTCGTTGGGCATTCGCTGTAGCGAGCCAGTAGCGAACGGTCCCCGACTTGGACATAATGGTTTTGGTTTTCTTCGCTGGTAGCGAAGGGGGTAGTGAAGGTTCGCTAGGCCTTCGCTGAGCGAGTGAGGTAGCGAATCAAGTAAGTGGCTTCTGTTTGCCATCGCGAGCTTGTTCGCTAGGCAAACAGGTAGCGAGCACTCGCTAGGCGAGCAAGGTAGCGAGCGTGTCAGCATGTTATTTTCTTCTGTTTTCACTGCAATGTCGATTCTTCGATTCAAGTATGATTAATCCTTTCTTATTATGCATAGTTGTATGTTGTGATATGAAATGTTGTGGGTAACTGTATGGTGTGAATCCTAGATTGGCAATTTTGTGCATTTGTTTGAATTGAATGAAAATGCATGATGAGATTGATGTGAATGTGCATAATTGTATGTACTTGTATGATGTGAAGAATGCATGAGTATGTTTGTGAACGTGTATTCATTTCAAGAGTGTATGGAGTCGTTTTGCATGTGAAGCATCATGATTGCATTCTTGTGTCTTGATCCCGCGTAGGATCTACAGAAACCTCGTGTGCCCTTGTGGGGTGTGAGCGATGGTTTATATTTTAATCCCTAGGAGGATCTGCAGAAACCTTGTGTGCCCTTGTGGGGTCTGAGCGATGGTTTATATTTGATTCTGTGGAGAATCTGCAGAACGATTGTGTGCCCTTGTGGGGTGTGAGGAATCGGATTGTGTGCCCGTGTGGGGTGTGAGCAATCCTGAAACATCTTGTGCCCATGTGGGGTGTGAGCGATTGGTGAACATCGTAGGCCCAACGGGGAGTTACTTCGGTAACGAGCAATGGTTCCATTTGGTTCTTCAATTGAACCTGCTGAATAAGTCGGTACCGCATTTGCATCTGCATAGAGTCGTGAGTCGGTCTCTATGAGTTGTATTTATCATGTTTATATGATGCATTGGTGAAATAAACATGAATGTAGATGTTTATGTGAATTGGTGATGAAATAAACATGTTGTGTATGTTTATATGAATGGAATGGAATTATGGATGTGTGCATGATACATATGCATTGTGATGTATATGATGAAATGTGATGAGTTGTGGTGAGAAATATGATATTTGGGTTCTCGATATTTGTATATAGATATATATTTATATGCATTGTTTGTTATTATAATGTTTCTCACCCTTCTGTTGTTTTATGATGCTCTATGAGGCATTGTAGAGTAGGTTGCTGGAGGTCTTTTTGTGAAGCGTGGCTTCATTCTTTTTGGTCGGTCGGCTCTGATATGTAGCACCGAGTAGCTAGGATTTGTTTTGATGCTTTTGTGATACATCTGTGTATGTATCTGTTGATGAATGTTTATGTAAACATGAATGATGAATTGAATTAATCTGAATGATGTATATATGTTTATATGATTGAAGTGATTCAATGTTTAGATGTTTCCGCTTTTACTCTAAATATTGAGATGTGGGTACAAGGACCAAGTTCCTTTGTTGTGAGTTGCCCATTGTTGCATATTTTATGAGCAGGTGTTGTATGTTTTCAATTTCATGGATAATGTGACGTGCCTCTTTTATACCATGTGTTAAATTATACTCTGATGAAAATTTTATTAAGTGCCTAAATGATTTGTTTGATTATTTGGGGGTATAGAAAGGGAGTGTTACAAACACCATCTTTATCGCCTTTTCTTTCTCTATCCTAGTTCCCCGAATTATGTAGGCTCTGACTTCTTCATTACACTATGAGGGTACGCAGGTACGTGATTGCGAAATCTTGGCGAGCCACCTTCCTCCACCTTCTTCCATTCTTCTGTCTCTCTGGTCCGCCCAAGTCTTCTTTTCCTGGTTCCATAAATTACGGAGCTTTGAATTCCTCATTGCACTATGAGGATACGTAGGCACGAGGGCCCCAGTCCTCCATGAGCACTTTTTTCTTTTTCTTTTCCCTTCTCTCTTTCTTTTTTAGCTAGAAGCCTTTAGATAGATAATCCATCCAAGCCTAGAAGCAAACTAAATAGTTCCCGTCGGGTACGACGGATGCGTAAGGTGCTAGTACCTTCCTTTCACATAACCGACCCCCTTTCCCGTTTCTTTTCCCTTTGGGTTTTATCGATATTTTCCCTGTCCTTTGGGACTAAATAAAGTTCGGTGGCGACTTTGTTGTATCTTTGAGTGTGCGATTCACTCAGGTATAATTCTGCTAGCTTCAGCTAGCGACTCTACTGTGGAGTCCTTGCGCTTGCAAGTTGGGGTCTCGCCTAGTTTTGTTTGCTTTTATTGCTTGTTTAGGTGTTTATCTTTATGCTTTATGTGTTTTATCTTTATGCTTATTTACTGTATTTCTTTACTGCTTTAAATATTCATATGCTGCATATTCTGGATATCTACTATATTCTGTTGTTGTTAGGATGGGTAGATATTATTGGAGAGATAAGTCTTATCACTGGGCTTGAGTATACACATAGGATAGAACATGGATAATCGTGATGCCTGCGTTTTGCATGTTGGGTTGTCACGAGAGCCACATCCCAGATCGTGATTCATTTAAGAATACTTCCGTCCTACGAGAATTTGTTACGGTGGGGGTTTTTCACTTGAATTCTATGGTTTGAGAGACCTTTTTAGGGACCACCTTCTTGTGTCTAGATCACACATGTGAGAGGGATATTGGTTTTTTTCAGGAAACCAAGACTATTCATACCTTTTGTTCTCACACGCACGTCATATTTTTGCACCGACACAGAATTATATGCAGATATTCAGGTTGTGCAAATTTGATTGTTCAGATTGTGCTTGGCTTCATGATTCTCGTGTTGCATGCCATTTCATCATAACAATTAACATTTTTTGCATGTGCATTTCCAGGTTATTCGAGATCTTATTCTTTGTTGGCATATTCACAGACGATGAGTATTGGTTACCGGGGTATCTTTAGTTACAAGTTTGTGGAGCCTAAGTTGAAGACTTTAAGGGGTTTGGCATCCTGTCTGGTTGAAGATAACAGGGGTGTGTTCAGAGATGATTATAGAAATCTTTTGGCCATTCTCAACATTGAAGTCAACATTACTACCATTCACATACTTGTTTAGCTCTATGTCCCTCCACTGAGATGCTTCACGTTACAGGATTATCAGTTAGCACCTACACTTAAGGAGTACTCTCATATCTTGGGGGCTGAGATCAAGAGTCAGGTTCCTTTCATCTACACTAGCAGTTTTCTAAAGTTTCCTCTTATTGCTGAAGCTCTTTGCATTAGTAAGAAGGATGTGGAAAACAATCTCAAGATTAAAGGAAAGATTATTCGAGGGTTTGCTTCGAAGTTTCTAGTAGGCAAGACCGTTTCTTTTGCTGAAGTTGGAAGCTGGAAGGCTTTCAACGCCGTGTTTGCTTTACTGATTTATGGGATCTTCTTATTTCTGAACATGGAGGATTTCGTAGATCAAGCTGCCATCGGTGTTTTCGTGTTCAGGAATCTTGTTCCTACACTTCTTACTGATACCTATTATTCTATTCATTCAAGGAATGAAAAGAAGAAATGGACTATTGCATGTTGTGCGCCTATGATGTATCGATGGTTCATATTTCATCTTCCGCAAAAAGGTCCTTTCTTTGAGAATAATGGAAATCTGAAATGGTCTCAGAGGATCACGTCTCTTACTGCTGATGACATCTCTTGGTATTCTCCAACTTACGATGGTACCATAATCATTCTTCATTGTGGTAAATTCTCGAATGTACCTCTCTTAGGTGCAAAGGGTGAAATTAACCACAATCTAAGGCTTGCCTTCCGTCAATTGGGGTATCCTATGCTTGATAGGCCAAATCTTGAGGTAGTGGAAGAACTCATCTTTCATGAATGGGTTGATGACATGGGGTTGCTGAAGAGATTTAGTGTTGCATGGGTACAAATTCATCGTGAAGGAAGAGATGAATTGGGTAAGAAGAACTGCATAGCAAAAGAAGCCTATACACAATAGGTTAAAGAATGAATTCAAGTGATCTTGCTACCATTTCCTTCTGAGCCTTCCATGAATGCCAAGCTTCCTGAACTTGCCATTGTTCCTCCCTCTGAAGTTGACCAACTCAAGCAGACTATTGAGATGTTGAAGAAGGAGAACATTGATCTTAATTTCAACCTTGATAAAGTCACGTCCGAGAAGATAGCTTACAGATGAACCTTCGCCAGAAGAGGGAGCTCATGTTCAAAGAGGTGGAGTTTGAACAAAATTAACGGAGGAAAGTAGGTGATGCTTTGAAGAGTACTTACGATAGACTCGCCTAAAAGAAGAGATAACGCGTCGACACTCAGTATCAAGCCTATAAGGATGAGTTGAGCTACAAGAAGCAACTTGCAGATCTTCGAGCAAAGTTATTAGAGTACAAGATAAAGCTGCAGAGTGAACAAGACTGTGCTGACCAGTTGGTGAAAGACTATTCTCAACATCAAGCCGAGCTCGACAAAGTCTTCAGTGACATTCAGAAGCTGCAGAATCAAGTACATCAGAACCAAGAGGAGATCAGTCAGTCTCACTTGAAGAGTACTCATTGGGAGCGCCAGAGTCGCCATCTGTAAGTCCTCTTGGATCAGAAAGAGGCATTTCTACAGGATCTTCTTCAAGGACCTAATCATTATTTTTTGCGCAACCTCATAAAGGATGCGAAGTATTGGAATGATAGACATGGTCGTCTAGCCATATTTTCCGAGCACGCACTCGAGGACTTACCAGGATTGTTGAGGGATGCATATGTTGATGTGCTACCGCACAAGAATCCTTGGACTGTTTTTCATTTCCTGTCTATTTGTAGGGTGTTTTTTTGATAGGATTCATGTTGATCTTGTTTTGGCCCAAAAAGCAGATATTTGAGTTGTATGTTGAACTTGTACTTCTTTACCTCATTGATTGAATGAAGGATTTTTCTTGACAGTTTATCTTTGTGTCTTTACTTACATACTTTATGATTATTTCTGACAAAGATAAAGCTCATGAATTCCTATAATTTAAAACTTTATTTTTGCATACATTGCATTCAATCATACTTATATGCATGTCCTTTATCTGAAAAACCAAAATGCTTACACTGTTTGTCTCTGCCTTGTAGCAAGATGATGACTCGACATCTCTATTTCACTCGCTCAAGCAAATCCAAGATCATGGCTAATATTAAACAAGAGAAAGCTGCCTACAAGGAGACTTTGCCTCAATTTCAGGGTCGCATGGATCAGTTCCAAACCAACATGGATGTTATCATGGAATTCCTTTGTGCTCAAAAGGACGTCGGTGCTGCCACTTCTGTTGTTGCAATTGTTACTAATGCAACTATTGCCACTCATGTGGTGATTCCTCATCCTGTTGTCACTTCTTCTCATGTTATTGTTGAAGCATCGATTGAGACTATTGTTCAACCTATTGCCAATCTACCAAGTGCTCAGTCTGGTCTGAATAGAATGCATGTTGCCTTCCTGTGGGGAATGCCTCTGAATTTCACTCCTCAGATTGCCAGTGGTATTTCTTTTGTTCCGTATCAACCTTTTGTTGCACCCATGCCGAATGGTAATTCTGTTGCATACCCTTGGGGCATGCCTACTCCGCTTCCACCTCCTGTGGTAAGTCAGGACGATCACAAGATTCCTCAACCACATATTCACCAAACTCCTGTGCCAACTGATGTTGATATTCTTGATGAAGACAAGCATGTGTATAGGGGTCCTATTATTCATGTTCTGGTTTTGTATCAACCTGTTCAAAATGTTGTTTAGAATATTCATTCTAGAATATCCTATCCTTGGGCATCCTCTGCTATTGCGGGTACTTCCTACCGGGTATCCATATGGTTTTCAAATGAGTCAGAATGTTGGTCAGATGGTAAATTATGGGTTGGTATATATGTCTCAGTTTGCTTCTCCTCAGGTACCTGCTCCAACTGCATCACAACTTCCAAATCCACAGACTCTAGTCAGACCTGCTGATCATAACAGGCCTGCTGACTATAAATTATTGGATGAAAGAATCTGAGCGATTGAAGGACATTCTATTGTTGGCATGGAAGCCAAAGACTTATGTTTGGTTCCCAATGTTGTGCTACCACAGAAGTTCAAGATTCCAAAATTACTAAAGTACAAAGGGTTGAGTTGTCCTCGCAGACATGTGACCATGTTTTGTAGGAAGATGGCGTCCTACATTGACAATGATGAGTTGTTGGTTCATTGCATCCAAGATAGCTTGTCTGAAGCTTCTTTGGATTGGTATATGGGTTTAGAGCGTAGCAAGATTTACTCATGGAGAGACTTGTCAGAAGCCTTGAAGCAATACAAGGATAATCTCGATTTGGCTCCTACCAGATTGAAATTGCAGAATCAGGCTCAGCGTACAACTGAAACTTTCAAGGAATATGCACAAAGGTGGCGCGAGATGGCCTCTCGTATGTGACTTTATCTTTCTGACAATGAGTTGGTTGATATCTATATGGGTACTTTGCAAGGGTTGTACTATGAGAAAATGGTAGGCAGTTCTTCGTCAAACTTTGCTGATATTGTGACTATTGGTGAAAGAATTGAGAATGGGCTAAAAATTGGTAGGATCGCTGATTCTGCTGGTCAACAACCAACAAAGAAACCTCAGAGCAGTCATTCAAAAAAGAAGGAAGGTGAAACGAATGTTGTGATGGAAAAGGCATCTCCTCAGTATCAGGTTCACATGGCTCCCATGTCGTTTTATCCGTATTCTTATGTCACTTTTGCTCAGTATCAACAACCGCCATATCAATAGCATCTGCAATAACAAGTTCAAAATTTCTCATAATCAACAACAATCGCAACATCAACAGTTTCAACAAAACAACAAAAATCAACATCATCGGAACAAACAAAATAACAACAATCAGAACAACCGCAAGCGGATGAATTTTGACAGAATTCTTGTGCCTTATACGGAGTTGTTTCTTAATCTGGTTCATCAAGGGGCAATTGTCCCCAAAAAGATTGCTCCTGCAGTTCCTCCTTTTGGTCCGAAGCATAATCTGAATACATCATGTGCTTACCATTCTGGGCACATAGGATATGCTACCGAAGACTGCATTGTTCTCAAGGCCAAAGTTCAAGAGCTTATCGACCAGAAAATCCTGACATTTTCCGAAAAACGTTCTAATATACAAACTAATCCCTTGCCTACTCATGATGGACCGATAGTTAATATGATTAAGGACAATCAAGGGGCTGAGTTGATCAGGGATGTCAACAAAGTGAAAACTCCGATGACTGTTATGATCAAGAAGTTGAAAGATCGAGGATTATTAAAAGGTCTTCATGAGAAATGGCAGATCTGTGATGATAATTCTGATCAGTGTCGAAGGTTGAAAGGTTGCATTCAGATCTTAATGAATAGAGGTGTAGTTCAGTTTTCCAGATCCAAGTCTGTGGAAGAGGTAGCTACTATTGAGCCATTCACGATCATATATAGGAAGGTCTGTGTGGAAGCTCCTAAGAAGAAAATGGAGCCTATCATTATTTGTGTGCCAAATTTGTTCCCGTATCAGAATTCAAAAGAGGTTCCTTGGAAGTATGGTTCCACCGTGTTTTATAGGGGTCGAGAGATTCAGTTTTAGGAATCCAAAATTGTGAACGTAACTACCACTAGAGGGATGACTCGTAGCGGGTGAGTGTTTGCTCCAAAGGTCATATCTAAGCCGATGCAAGTTCCAATTGTTGTTCCTCCCAAGGAGAAGTCTGCTTCAACAACCCATGTAGTGCAACAAGGGGCATCAACTGCTGCATGAGTTCCAGTCACTCCATCTATGGATGTCACAAAAGGCAAAGAATTAATGGATGATCAAGAGTTCCTCAAGCTGGTCAAGAAGAGCGGTTTTAATATTATAGATCAATTGAGGCAAACTCCTTCGAGGATTTCAACTTTTTCATTACTCATGAGCTCGCCTGTGCACATATCAGCTTTGTTGAAAGTTTTAAACATTGCCCCTGTAATGTATGACATTCCCGTAGAACAGTTTGATGACGTGGTCGCAAACATAACCACAAGTCGATATCTGGGTTTCAACGAATCAAAATTGCCTCCTGAAGGTATTTCCCATAATAGAGGCTTGCACATCTCAGTGACTTGTATGGACACTTTGTTATTTCTTGCACTTGTGGATACTGGTTCTTCTCTCAGTGTGATGCCTAAGGGCACATTGAGTCAACTACTGGTATAAGGGAGCGAGACGAGGCCAAGCACTTTAATTGTCAGAGATTTTGACGGTTCTCGAAGGCAAGTTATTGGCAAAGTGGATTTACCCATTAAAGTTAGACCGCATTTGTTTACCATTACTTTCCAAGTGATGGATATTAATCCTGCATACAATTGCTTATTGGGTCGACTCTGGATTCATGTCACAGGGGCAACTACTTCCACGTTGCATCAAAATCTGAAATTCATGTTTGACAATCAAATGGTCATCTTTTGTGGTGAAGAAGATTTCTAGTAAGTGAGTCATCATCCTTTCGATATGTCGAGACTGATGAAGGTGTAGCTGAGGTGCCGTTGCAATGTCTTGAGTTTGAAGATGTCAACTCTACTTCTGTCAATTCTAGTAGATTACCGAAAATGGCCATGTCATCTGTCAAGAGTGCTAAAGAGACCATCGAGAAAGGTGCCTTGCCTGGTTGGGGGTAAATCTTGAATGTGGTTGAAAAGCATGATCACTTTGGACTGGGTTATCAAGCCGATCATCAAGCTAGCTCACATCAAAAGCGCAACTTGGTCAAATTTCAAAGCGTTGGATTCTAGGAGGGTTATCGTGTCAGCTATTGATAATGCTAGTCCTAGCAGTCGAAGTGCAAGCTTTGTATGCAAGTGCCCGCTGGGTTTCAAACTCAACAATTGGACATCTATTGTAGTTTCTGCGGTTTTTCCTACAAACATGTAATTCATTTTTCTTTCCTATTCCCTCGTCCTCGCCCGAGATAAGTGGATAGCTTGTAAAGGGCCTCCCGCTTTTGAAACATTACGTGATCAATAAAAAAAATATTTTGCATTCAAATCATGCTCTTATTTCTTTCTTTATTTTATTTTTTCATAAATAAACAACTGGGAAAAGTTTATTTTATTTTTTACCTTTCAAATAGCTCATTCTAAACATAATTCATAAACATACATAGCAAATAATTGCATTGGTGACTACATGGAAAACATTCGTTGTAATTATGGGATTCCAATTAACCAAGTCGAAGATGATGGTGAGGAAGATTGTGAATTTCCGATTGAACTAGCAAGGCTTCTTGAGCACGAAAAAAAGAGATTCATCCACACAAAGAGCCAGTGGAAGTTATCAATCTTGGTACCGATGATTTCAGAAGAGAAGTCAAGGTTGGGGCATCCCTTGCTAAGTATGTACACTTTGAGTTGGTCAAATTATTGAAAGAGTATGTTGATATTTTTGCCTGGTCTTATCAAGATATGCATGGGTTGGATACCAACATCATTGAACATCACTTTCCACTCAAGAATGAATGTCCTCATGTCAAGCAGAAGCTCAGAAGGACCAGACCAAACATGGAACTTAAAATTAGAGAAGAGGTAAAGAAACAGTTTGACACTGAGTTCCTAGCCACTTTTGAATATCCTGAATGGATTACAAACATCGTTCTGATTCCGAAGAAAGATGGGAAGGTCAGAATGTGTATTGATTATGGAGATCTCAATAAGGCAAGCCCGAAAGATGATTTTCCTCTGCCTCATATTGATGTCTTGGTAGACAATATTGCGCAGTTCTCTGTCTTTTCGTTTATGGACGGTTTTTCAGGATATAATCAGATCAAGATGTCCCCAGCTGATATGAAGAAGACTACTTTCATCACACCTTAGGGTACATATTTCTACAAAGTCATACCATTTGGTATGAAAAATGCAGGGGCAACATACCAATGTGCCATGACAACCCTCTTTCACGATATGATCCATAAAGAGATTGAGGTTTATGTGGAAGATATGATTGCCAAATCAGGAACTGAAGATGATCATCTGGATCATTTGAAGAAGTTGTTTGACAGACTCCGAAAGTTCATATTGCGGTTGAATCCGGAAAAGTGCACCTTTGGAGTTCGATCTGGTAAATCGTTGAGCTTTATTGTGAGTCAGAAGGGCATTGAAGTTGATCTTGATAAGGTTCGAGCAATTCAGAACATGTTGCCTCCCAAAACAGAAAAAGAAGTATGTGGCTTTCTGGGCCGACTTAATTACATATCCAGATTCATTTCTCATTTGACGGCTACCTATGAACCAATATTCAAATTACTAAGAAAAAAATTAATTGGTTGAATGGAGAAATGATTGTCAAGAAGCTTTTGACAAAATAAAAAATATTTGCAAGAACCACCAATCTTAGTACCTCCGGTTCCTGGTAGGCCTTTACTCATGTATCTCACTGTTCTCGATGAATCAATGGGATATGTATTGGGTCAGCATGATGACACTGGCAGAAAAGAACATGCAATTTACTATCTGAGCAAGAAGTTCAATGATTGTGAGATCAGATACTTACTATTGGAGAAAACATGTTGTGCTCTGATTTAGGTTGCTCGACGCCTGAGACAATATATGATTTGCCAAACTACTTTATTGATATCCAAAATGGATTTGGTAAAGTACATTTTTGAAAATCCTGTTGTCTCTAAACGAATTGCTCGGTGGCAAATGTTGTTGATTGAGTATGACATCCAACATGTTACCCAGAAAGCAATAAAAGGGAGCGTTTTGTCTGATCACTTGCTCATCAACCTGTGGGGGGTTATCAACAAATGAAGTTTGACTTTCCTGATGAGGATGTTTTGTTCATCAGAGATTATGAAACTCTAGACCCTGATATAGGACCCGAACTAGGGTCGTGATGGATGCTCGTGTTCGATGGTATTGTCAATGCTAAAGGTCGTGGAATTGGTGTTATCCTCATCTCTCCGACATGTTTTCATCTTCCCTTCACCCTAGGTTATGTTTTGAATGCACCAACAATATGGCTAAATACGAAGCATGCATCTACTGTATTAAAGCGAAAATCGACATGAGAATCAAGATTCTTGAGATCTACGGAGATTCTGCCCTAGTGATTGGTCAAGTCAAGGGGAACTCGGGATTCCAAGCTGGTTCCGTACCAAAACTACATCGCAAAATTGATGTCCTATTTTGATGAAATCTCTTTTCATCATATTCCTAGGGAAGAAAACTAACTAGATGATGCTCTTGCCACCCTGACATCCATGGAAGAACGAAGCTTTTTCTATACATATTGATCATTTGAATGAACCAGCACATTTTTTAGAAATCGAGGATGAATCTGATGACAAGCCTTGATTCTAAGACATCAAAAGGTATCTGGAAAAACAGGAATATCAAGAGGGTATTACTATCATTGATAAGAAAGCTCTCATACGACTCTGTGCCAAGTTTTTCTTGAGTGGTGGTATATTGTACATAAGGAATTATGATTTTGTGTTGCTCAGATGCATGGATAGACACGAAGTAGACACAACCATAAGATCCATACATGAAGGTTGTGAGGGTGTACATGCCAAAGGGTCTGCAATGGCTAAGAAGATCCTTCGAGCTGGGAATTACTTGACAATAATGGAGGTAGATTGTTACAACTTTGCCAAAAGATGTCACAAGTGCCAGATCTACGGTGACAAGATCCATGTGCCACCAACTCCATTGAATGTTTTAACTTCTTCTTGGCCTTTCTCTATGTGGGATATTGATATGATTGGAATGATTGAGTCTAAGGCTTCCAACGGTCATCACTTCATTCTAGTTGCTATTGACTACTTCACCAAATGGGTTGAAGCTGATTCTTATGAAAACGTTACACGACAAGTGGTTGCCAGATTTATCAAGAAAGAGATAATATGTCACTATGGTATTCCTAGCAGTATTATCACTGACAATGCAAGCAATCTGAACAACAAGATAATGAAGGAGTTGTGTCAAGAATTTAAGATCGAGCACCACAACTCTTCACCATATCGGCCCAAGATGAACGGTACTGTCGAAGCAGCAAACAAAAACATCAAGAGGATTGTCCAGAAAATGGTCAAGACTTATAACGATTGCCATGAAAGGCTTCCCCTTCGCATTACATGGCTACAAAACTTCAGTTTGTACTTCTACTAGGGTAACTCCATATTCGCTTATATATGGTATAGAGGTTGTTTTACCTATTAAAGTTGAAATTCCTTTGCTCAGAGTCATCATGGAATCAGATCTTAATGAAACTGAATAGGTCCAATCTAGATACGACTAGCTAAATCTCATCGAAGAAAAGCGCCCAACAACCATTTTCCACGGTTAATTGTATCAGAGACGTCTCAAACGAGCTTTTAACAAGAAATTTCTTCCTCGAGCGTTCCATGCAGGAGAGCTCGTGCTCAAGAGGTATTCTCCTGTTCACTCGGATCCACGCGACAAGTGGACTCTAAATTACGAAGGACCCTTCATTGTCAAGAATGCCTTCTCAAGCGGAGCCCTGATCCTCACCACCATGGATGGGTAGGAGTTTCCACTACTCGTGAACTCCGACACAACAAAAAATATTATGCCTAAAAAAAATAAAAATAAAAGATAAAAAGCCCGCTAGATTAGCATCCGCAAGGGCAATCTAGGCAAAAATGGGCGTCCTGATGGACCAAAAAAAGAAATGTCCATGCAAAAGTTAGGGACAAAGCAAACAAAAAACTTAATAATAACCTTCTAAGTTGAAAACCCGAAAGGGTGACCTAGGCAAAAATGGGTATCCCGGTGGACGAAAAAAAATAGGAAATGTCCAGGCAAAATTAAGGATAAAGGCATTTGACTGTGAACACTTGAGCCTATTTTCATCCTAGCTGAACCTCATACGGTAAATGATCAGTCAAAATATTATCAACGGACGCACAGTGTTGGAACCAAGGCTTACAGTGGATTATGGCCAATGCTGTAATCGATGCAAAATAAATTTCCCGTTGCCATTTACTTTGTTCTTCAATTTTATTATAAATTTCCTCATCAAGGATTTTTGCATCCTTGTATACACCTTCTGTACAAATATTTTTATATTCAATAAAATTCATCATTTGATTTCTCTTTTTCCTTTTTTCAGTATTTTGTTTGCAAAATAAATATTTATTTCTGATCACATAATACTATAAAACGTTGAGAATAATAAAAAGCTAAAATCAACCAGGAAAGCGTTATGCATTTCATGCTTTACTGGAAATCCTTAAGGGATGATCGGTAATTTCCATTGCAGGTTTGATCCCCAACGGATACCGTTATGGTTCTTTGGAAGAGTTGTTTACCTTTCCTTTCCCCAACAGATCCATATTTCACCAACATGTATCATTGTGGTTCTTTGGAAGAGGTTGTTTACCTTTCATTTCCCAAAAGAGCTGTAATTTCCCCAAGCAGAGATATGTTTGATCTTTCACCAACAAGAGTAGAGTTCCTTGCAACATCCCCAGCAGATCGAAGCTATCATTTCCAGCAGTAGTGGTGCTTTTTCTCCTTCTGCCAAGATCATCCTCACCTTGTTCTTCCCCAAGAAGAGTCGGTTATTTGAAGATCATCCATGGTTCCTTCATTCCCCAACCAAAGTCAGCTACGGTTGGGAGTTTCCTCCATTCCCAACAGCAGTATTGGTAATAGTTTGGACATTTGAGTTCTCTAAGCTCTTTCTCCAATGGTGTCATCTTCATTCGAGGAGTTATTTCCCCTAGTGGAGGATGTCGAGTTTGTTTTGCTACAATCTATGCCTACCTGCAGCACAATACCTTAACTTTGGTCGTTGCATATTCCCCCAGCAGATATTAGCCAAACCTTTCTCTTGAACGAATCTCAATACTTTCACCTTACAATCTTTCGTCGCCGTCGGCCAAATTTTTCAAGATACTCTTTTATTTAATCTCCTTCTACCTCAAATAATCAAAGAGTTGGCGCAATTCGAGCATTCAGGTCCAAGAAGATTAAATAGGGGTAGATGTCGTAACCCGAAATTTGACCTCCTTTTTTCCTTTTGCATAAGCATGTGCATTCGCATCGCTGGCGTACGCATTTGCACTTTTTCTATGTAGTTTTTATTGCAGGAATATTTAGGTTTTTCAAGCCTGATTAATCACATCCTTACAAAGACATCTCATCATCAACACAAGCAAAAAACAATGGTTTTTATGCCTATTCATTATAGCAAAAGGTCGAAAATCAGAGCCATGGCCATAGCACCATTTTTCAGGCAAATTGGACAAGTTTTGGCCTGGTTAATCGATTAACCATTATAAATAATGCAGACTCTGTTGCATTTTCAGAACAACAACTTGCACTCTACTATTTTAGGGTCTACTTGGTTCTAGCATTACGTGGAACATTCTTGACATCTCTAGACATTTCAAGACCTTTCCAAACACTTTAAGGCATATACTCCAATACATCAATTTGGATTGAGACCACTGTGTAACTTCATTTGCAAGCATAAGAACCCTTGGATTTGAGTTTGCGTTGGGATGGTTACCAAGTCAACTACCTAACTAATTGAGTTAACCTCCAACTCAGTAAGTTGAGTCCAACTAACTCCAGGGCTAGTTCCGAAGCTCATTTCAAACCTAGCAACTCCAAACCTCTTTTCTATATAAACAAAGCTCCACCATTTCACAAAGAACCCTCAATAATTTTCTCAATTTCTTCATTGATCACTCTCAATTCTTTCACATTCTCTCTGAATTTTCTACAACTTCTACTCATATTCATCTTCACTTTCTTCCCAAACCACACTAGAGCTCAAGTTCACCATTAAAGAGTAGCAACTTCTACATTGGAAGTGCTTTTCTCTTGAGCTTAACCATCATCATCTTGCAATTCTACTTGATTTTCTGAAGTTTTATTAGCTTTTGAATCATCCCAAGTGATTACTTCAAGCTTATTCGGTGGAAATTCGTATTTTGGAGATTTCGTCGCAATTTACTCAATTTTGCTATGGTTCGGTTGTAAATTATGATTTCTATGGTTTTCTTTGATCATCTTCATCATAATTCATTTTCAACAACATCCAAGGCAAATCTCAGCCTTGTAGTTTGGCTATCCTTTGCTCATTTTATTGTTTTGATTGTTTTCATATCGTTTGCGATGTAATTTCGATACTTTTTCTTGTTTGAGAATTGATTATGCCATGTTTTGATGCTTGATTTTGATGTGTTAATTGATTCCTTTGATGATTATTTGTTGTTTTTAAACTTGATTTTTATGCATAATTGTTTTCCCTAGCATGTGAGTGATTGCACAAATCATAAGTGGCCAAAAGTGCTTTTGGAAAATCAAATTTCAGCCACTGCATCAATGTTAATCGATTAACACTTTTGCACTGGAAAAGTGTTAATCGATTAACACTGTATTTTTCAGCAAAATCTTCCTTTTCTAAAGGGTTAATCAATTAACACTTTTGCACTGGCAAAGTGTTAATCGATTAACACTGCTTCAGAATGTCATTTTTGTGCTTTTTCAAGTGTGTTTGGCATTCTTTTCTCATTCAACTCCCATGGATTGTTATGATTGATTTTTATGGATATTTTATGAGTCATTTAGCTTTTGCATGAAGCATCTTGAAGCATGCTTATAAACTTTCTGATGCTCAATTTTATCGATTACGCATTTTTTCACATTTTTTGGCATTGTATGATCATGTTTATTCTTACCCATTCTTTGATCACATGCTACATGATTTGTGATGCATACTAATTGATTTTGGTATTATTTTTCACTTCCATTCATGTATGCATTAATATTCTTCCTCTTTGGAATAAGCTTAATCTTGTATAATCAATAATTCACCCTTTTGCTTTAATGATTTTTCATCCCTTTGGAAAATTGTTAGCATATCACTCCTTTTTGATTAATTAATCAAAACTTCATTTTGATTAGTTGATCTTCCCTCTTTCTTCTCCTTTAGATCTTCTAGAGTTTTATTCTCTTCATTCCCCCCCCCCCCCCCCCCCCCCCCCCCCCGCGGAGTTGAAGATTTGCAATGCGTTGGAGCACTGTATAAGTCTTGCGCCGTTGTGCTATCGGTTTTTTTTCTAGCACTACACTTTGGTGTTAGAGAAGGAATGAGAGTGGAGAATTCCTACACTCATTCTAATTATTTTGGGTGGGGGACGAATGACCATGTTCCTGGAATAGTCGCCTCTATTTCCGTATTGTGGTATCTCCCGTTTCCCAGTTGAGTTGATCCTTGATCACTCTCACCCTAATCTCCTGCCTTTGGAGTAGCTTCCTATTTTCAATTTAACGTTCCTTTATCTTGTGGCCAATCACCATCCATCCTTGGTTTCCCCAGAGATTTGTAATCACTCATTTCCTTGGCTACTCAATTGTTCTTTGGGTTAAAGCCAAATTCTCTTTTTTCCCAAGAAAGTCAATCTCTAACACAGTCTTCCTGTTAAAACATATTCCCCATTGGAGTTCGCAACCTTCTCTTGGTTTTCTCCTTCTTGCTTGGTTAATCATTGTCTGTCAGCTAAAACACCAATTTGTTCTTTTCTTAGTTAACCACAGTCTGTCTATTAACATACTGTATTTGCCTTGGGTTAATCACCTTTTCCCGATTAATCACCCGACCTTTGGTTAATTACGGTATGCCTGTTAAAACAAATTTATTTTGAGTTAATCCCCTTCTCTTGGTTAATCACTTATTCTATTTGGTTAATCACACTCCGTCTATTAAACACCAAACCCTCTGCAGTTATCAACCTCTCTTTGGTTAAAATACTCGCGCCTTTGGGTTAGTAACCTTTGTTTGGTTCAAATACCTTTTCCTTCGGTCAAGTGTTGATTGTTCAATCAGTGTATCGTTCTTTGGGTCACAACCTTCGCTTGGTTCTACACCCGTCCTTTGGGTCACAACCTTTCCTTGGTTCCACACCCATCCTTTTGGTTGATCACCGTCTATTGGTTAAAACCAACTCCTTTCTATTTTCGATTAACCAATGTTTATCAGTTAACACACCGGTCCCATAGAGTCAAACACCTTCCTCTTGGTTCTATACTCTCTTCCTTCTGGTTTATCACAATCTGTCTGTTGACACCATCCATTTTCCCTCCTCATAAAGTTTTACTCTTATCTTTTTTCGGTTAATCACTGCCTACCAGTTAATATACCGAGTCCCCTGTGGATCTGATCTTTACTTTGATTCTTATCTTTTATTCTCTTGGCTCTGATGACATTCTTTTATTTTTATCCCTAGTGGAGTTATTTATTTTTATTCTGCGTCCCTCAACAGAGTCTTCCATTTTTAGTTTTGACACCATTTCTTTTGCATCCTTAGTAGGGTCTTGCTTTCTTCCTTTCGTTCTTGGTTTTGACACCGTCTTTGTTGCCTTTTCTTTCTCTGTCCTAGTTCTCCGAACTACGTAGGCTTTAACTTCCTCATTGCACTATAAGGGCACGTAGGCACAAGATTACAAAATCTTGGCGAGCCACCTTCCTCCACCGTCTTCCATTCTTCTGTCTCTCTGGTCCGCCCAGATCTTCTTTTCCTGGTTCCATGAACTACGGAGCTTTAAATTCCTCATTGCACTATGAGGATACGTAGGCACGAGGGCCCCAATCCTCCACGAGCACTTTTTTATTTTTCTTTTCCATTCTCTCTTTCTTTTTTATCTAGAAGCCTTTAGATATATAACCCATTCAAGCCTAGAAGTGGGCGAAATGGTTCCCGTCGGGTATGACGGATGCGTAAGATGCTAGTACCTTCCTTTCGCATAACCGACCCCCTTTCCCGTTTCTCTTCCCTTTGGGTTTTATTGATATTTTTCCTGTCCTTTGGGACTAAATAAAGTTTGGTGGTGACTCTATTGTATCTTTGAGTTTGCAATTCACTCAGGTATAATTCAGCTACCTTCACAAAGCTTAGCAAATCAATTAAAAAATGCATTCACTGGTCTAAAAACTGGGACTAAATCATGTATACCATCCAATACTCTAATAAAAGTATGGTCGACCAAACGGTTCAAAAGATAAAAAAATTTCAAACAAGAAAATGATATAATAATAGAGATGACTCGAGTGAGAATATAGAAAATCTAAAAGATTCTTTAGACATAATCAACATTTTAGCTTTAGAAGAGACTGGTCAGGCACATGAAATTCATGAAAATAAAGAGATATCAATAAATTATGTCAATAATGGAACTGGCATGAAGTTAACATTTTGACGATATTTTTACATGCAATATATCGCTAAATGTGATAAATGACAAAGAAGATCATGAACCAATGCCTATTAAAAATAGTTGACAAAGTGAGAATTTTCCAAAATGGAAAGATGCAATTGAAGCATAATTAAACTTACTTTACAAAAGACAAGTTTTTGGACCTGTAGTCCAAACAACTCAAAGTTTGAATCCAATTGAATACAAATGGATTTACGTGCAAAAAAAATGAAAATAATTAAATTGTGAGGTACAAATATTGGCTTGTCGCTTGAGGATTTTCTCAAAGACTTTGATTGATTTTGATAAGACATATTCACCTATAGTGGATGCAAATACTTTTTGATATTTGATAAGCCTTGTAGCACATGAAGGGCTTAATTGTCACATCATGGATGTTATAATATTTTATTTATATGGAACACTTTATATGGAAGCCCTTTTAAGAAAACCGCTCGAATGGCCATTGATATGGATGACGGCCTCATGAAAGTAAGAATACAAGATGAGGAGATTTGTTTTAATCTATTTGAAGCCATGAAGCATTCAAAAGACAAAGGTGATTGTTTTAGAATCGATGCAACGGAAAAGGTGATTGAAGAAGTAAAGTGGCAATTACAACTTCTCACTCCATTGCAAAAAGTTCTTACAAATGCTCTTCAAAGTATCAATGAGAATGAAGAAAAATAGATTGAGAAATGTTTGCGAGAACTTGAAGAATTAGATGAAATCCCTCCCTTGAAAGAAAGGGTGGAAATTTTGAAGAAAGAAAATAATGAAGAAATCAAACTTAAATTGAAGTTGTTGCCCTCTCATCTTAAATATATCTTTCTTGATGATGAGGGGCATAAACCAGTGATCATAAGAAAGGAGCTAACCAAGAAAGAGGAGGAAAAATTGATAGGTGTTTTGAAAAAGAATCAAGATGAGATGGGATGGACTCTTTCCGATTTGAAAGGATTAAGCCCGTCTTATTATATGTGTTGCAGTTAGAATAGGATATCAAATTATTGATTAATTTGAATCACATCTTTAGTTCAAAACCCGTCTTTGATTTATCCGAAGGAAAGGTTAAAGAAAGAAAAACCTATTTTGCATCATAAACACAATGCGGGGAGAGATCTAGGGTTCGGGGGTTGGTTAAGCTTAGGGAAGGTATTAGCATCCTAAACTTCTGTAGTACTCTACAGGAACCTCTTGTTTTAAATGTGCTATGGCTATAGTTATCTGCTTAAGGGTAATGCTAAAGGTTAAAGGGTAAAGAGAAGGACCTAAAGGGGTTAGTCCTAAGTATACTCGCCAAGATTCGCATCTTGTGCCTACGTATCCGAGGTAGGGGATGGAATCAGAGTAATTGTAGTTCCCCTCACAGAGAGAGGAAAAGGAACTTATTGACTGTGGTCAAGGTTCCAGGGGGATGTAAACATTCATAGGGAAGCGCTTACTTGGAGTGCGGCGACTCCTAATTCTACTTTGGAAGTTGAATTGAAAAGGGTGAAGTATTCCGCGGCGGGAACTTACATGGATTATGGCGATTCCTAATCCTAAGGCTAGGATGAAGGGGTGGATGTCCACGGCGGGACGCCTAAGCATCAGTATGGCGATCCAACGTCTTAAGATTTAGGAAAAGGTAAGGATGTGCTCAAGGCGGGACGCCTAAGCACGAGTACGGTGACTCAGATCCTAAGGCTAGGATGGGCAAGGGTAAAGGCATTGACACGGTGGTCAAATGGGATAACCTTTCCTTTGAAGGGGCATAAGCGGCAAAAATAATGAATAATTGAAAATGTGAGCAGAGCAAAGATAAATGATGGTAGCAAGATATGATGAACTGTAAATGCGGTACAATGAGCAATTAAATGTTGAGTTAGATTCGAGTGGATAAATTGAGGAGTGATATTAGAGATGGAAATGTGAATAATGGTTATGTTTGAAATGGTGAAATTGTAAAAATTAAAAGTTAATTGTTTTTGAATTGTTTTTATGGTTTTTGAGAAAATTATGATTAAGTGAATATATGGGAAAAAAAAGTTAATATTTTAGATTTAATTTGAAAAGAGGAATTAGATTAATTGATCTTAAATTAATAAAAGAGTTAAATCATTTTTTAAGAAGAATAGATTAATCAGCAAAAAGATTAATTAAATTCTAAAAAGTTCTAATTAAAAAGAGTTAAATTAATTAAATTAATTAGAAATTAGGAAAAGTTTTCTTTTAGGTTTTAAAATAAATATATTTTTAGTTTTTTAAATTTATTATGAAAAAAGGAAATGAATTTAAAATAAATCTAAGCATTTTTATTATTTTTATTTTTATTATAAAAAAGGCTAAATTAAGATTAAGTCTAGAATTTTTTTTTTATTTCGTTTTTTTATTTATATTTCAGATTTTTTTTATTAATTAGTTAGTAATGTTAGTGATGTTAGTTTTTTTATTAATTCAATTACAAAAAGACTATAAAAAACAAATAAAAATGGGTTGGGCCTGGGTCATGACCCCTAGGTCCCAACCCGGTTGGTATCAAGAAACAAAAGGGGAAAAGAGTGGGTTTCTGAAACCCTAGAATGGAGAATGCCCAAAACGGCGCCTCCCTCCCCTGATCTCTCTTCTCCGTTTCTGATACTCTTCCTCTTTCTTCTCGGACCGCTCGCGACTTATCTTCTCTTCTTCTTCTTGTTCTGGCTGCGAGATCTTCTTCTCTTTTCTTCTTAACCTGAAACAAACACCATAATAAAAATGTTACAAGGTGGGGCTTACAGTTTAGAGTGGCTTTCTGGCGATGACGAATAATTTCTGAGCCAAGTTTGTGGTTGATATTTGCGGTTTGTGATCTGTTTCGTGATTTGCTGGGTTTTTGTAGTTTGCTTGAACGGTTTTGTTTTGACGGCTTATGGGTTTTTGGGGGCGATGATGTTGACGGTTTTGATCGTCTCTGAGCCTTCAAGTCTTGATGGATTCGTGATGATGTTGGTGGTCCACTGGATTTTATGGACAATGATGGATTTGCGGTTCGTGATAGTTTTTGTCCGGTTTTGGCGATGATGACGATTGTCTGAGCCTTTTTGGGTTTTTGACGGTTTGGATTTGGATCTTGGAGAGTTTTACGATTTTCTTCAATGATTTTTTTCGGTCCTTGAACTTCTTCTTATAACGTTTACTTTTGAAATGCTTTGGAGAAAAATAAAAAAACTTTTTCCTTTTATGTCTAGACATGTTTTAAAGTGTTGGCGATTTTCCATCTTCGTTTTGGCCTTGATGGCTCTGTTGGACTTTCCGTTTTTGAATTTTTACCATTGATGATGATTTACCATTTTGGGATTTTGAATATTTATGGAGTTTATTTGGCTGTCCGTTTGGATTTAATGGCATTGTTCTTATGATATTTCTTAATTCATTTTGGCTTGCTTATTGATGATGAAATCTGTTTTTTGGATTTATTCATTGATATTGTGTTGGATGTTGTTGGATCTGTTACGATGTTGTCCTTTTTGTTTTTGATTTATGGTGGTATATCTTCCATTTCTGGAAATGTTGATAGTGATGACTTTCCAAATTTGTTTGCTTTGCGGCTGTTGGATTCGGAATCTCTGTGGGTTGTTTGGACAAAATCATTTTTTTCCAAAAACTCTTTTTCTCATTCTCGGAACAGAACAGATACTGTCAGGTCTTGGGCCTGGCTGTCGGAAGTGAAATGGGGGTTTGGTAGCAAATTTGCTGCCCCTCCCAGATCCGATGATGAAATTACTCTGAGGGTCAAAATAAAATTAAAATCCTTTACATTTTAATGATTTTAATCTTTTCCTAACATTCCATTGTTGATTTGCAGGTTTTTGAAGATATGAAGCTTGAAGATGGTCTTTAGGACTTAGAACTTTTTTAAGATTTAGGACTTGTAAAGAATTCCAGATAATGTAACCTTCTAAAATTTGTAATGTAATTTGGACTTGAACAAATGTATATAAATTCAATCTTTAATAAGATATAAACTTCATTTTTTCTTGAATTTACTTGCAAACTAACGTCCTAAAGTGAACAACTTTGAATTTCGCAATCCGAATTTGAACCACCTGAAACTTGCGATTATTTTACCAACTGATATCCAATGTGAACTTGACGCAACCCTTCAATCTTGATCCTGTTTACTGTGAATTTTGGTAAACAACCGCTGGCCTATCAATTTAGGGTAAAATTGACTAACTTGCAGGATCGACCATAGTAAATCCTAGAACATGTGCTAAGCGTGCAAAAGACCCTAAGTTGAACTCCATGTTTGACTGTGAAACCTTTTGAAAAGTAAGATGACTTGAAGATTTAAAAGAAAGCAAGTAATGCGTCGAAGATTAAAAGCAAGAATATAAAAGTGCAGTAATGTAAAAGTTTTTAAAAGTAAATGCTGTAAAGTAAAGGGCAAGAATTACAATCAAACTCCGCGTTTGACTATAACGTCTTTGTAAAGTAAATGGTGTTGAAGATAAATGTGCAAGAAAGTAAAGTGCTTTGAAAATAAATTTGCGAAAGATTCTACTCTGAACTCCACGTTCGACTAGAGATCTTTGGAAGTTAAATTGAAAGAAGGTAAATATCTTTGGAAATAAATGGGCGAAAGGTTAAAAGTGCAGAAAAGTTAAATGGCATAAAATAACACTAATCTGAACTCCACATTCGAATAGAGGATCTTTGAAAGTAAAGCGCAGAAAACTCTTGTGAACTGGTTTAAATGTAAAAGCTGAAAGTTAAAGTGCAGAATGAGGAAAGGTGTATAAAGGGTAAAGGCAAGTAAATTGCATTAATGAAAAAGGGTTGGTGTTGTATCACATAAATTCTCGCTAACTCGTTTCTCTACACGCTGGTACTTTGAGTTGTTTGGAGTGACTAGTATAAAATGAATGAACACCCTTATTACATAGCAATGACAACTATTTATAGTACTAGAAAATAACTACTAAATGACGGTTGAGGCTTCACAATGTGTCCCTTTTGGCGCTTTTTCCACTATCTCAACCGTTCCCACGTTCGTCCACTCTTGGTTTGAATTTTGAAGACTTAATATCTCCCTCCAATTTTGGTGGTGACTTCTGCGCGTTCTTCTCAGCATGACCCTTGTCGAGCACTTCTCAGCACTTAGCAAATTTTAGTAGCTTTGTCCACCTCTCTTCGACTTGGATTGTTCTCTGATTGTGTCGAAAGGTTGACATGTTTCAAATTGATATTTTGACTTAAGGTGATTCTAAAATCAATTAGCGTCGAAAATTGAGAGCTAACAAATTACCCCCAAATAATGTCCTTTCGCCAGTTTTGGTAGGAAGGTCATTTTTTCCTTCACCGTTTCGACGCGTGTTGATTTTGCATGGCTTTGACTGAACCACCCACTACTTGTTTTAGTGGTTAAATGTTAATTTCTTTTCCTTCCACGCTTATGACGTTATGCCATTATGATAAATCCTTAAATGTATTTTCAGCCGTTTCTATCATTACTTTGTCTTGAAAACGTACATTTTACAGTCTGACCATAACTGCCCATACGCATCTTCTCTTCAAAAACAAACACGCGTCCCACTATTCGATTGTCTTCAACAGTGGATTTAAGTCCTTTGGGATTTCTAAACTCTTATAAATATATCCCTTCACCACTTTGTGAGCTTTTTACACTCTCTAGAATCTCAAGCATCCCATATCCTTCTTCAGCTTTCTTCACCCAATCTCAGAGAAAAAAACCATTTCACTTCTTTTAACAACAATGGCATCTTCTCAATCTACCGTTCAAGAGAAGAAAACCCAGAAGGGACGCGTTACTCAAACCAAGCAAGCTATTCCTCCTTTCACGAACATAGTTGGCCCTCAACTGGTGGAGAACCATCAATGTGTGTCGGAACCCACTTCTGAAGCTGCAAGGAGCATCTACCAGTCTCAGGTAATGATTCCTTTAATTGTTTCGGGTAAACCCTACATGCTCTCTGGTCCTTTGGCACAGGTTGATGTTTCTAACGCAAGGATGAGTGAGTTTTTGCCATCTTACCGGAGAACCAAACTGTTAGGGCAAAAGAGTTTCCCTACACCCCTTACCAATGCTGCTGAAGAGACTCCATTGCCAACTTTCAACCTTGGATATCTTACTGATGGTACTCGGCTAGTGAGAGTCGTTAGTCCTCTTAAAGATTTGACCTTTGGATGGAAAAGATGGAGAAGGTTAAGGCTGATCATTGGAAATCTGCGGGGATTTATGATCTTCTAATGCTGTTGAAGACTAACATTCCTTATTGTCTGAACTTGCTGATGGCATCCTTATAGTTTTGGGACAGTACCCACTATACTTTCCACCTGCCATGTGGGATGGTTTCCCCAACCCTTTTCGACATAGCCTCTATGATCGGCCTTCGTCCTGATGGTATCTCCTACCAACATGACATCAATGATGAAGATTATGTACATATCCCCAACTCGAAACTCACTTATACACATTTCATTAAACACCATTTCGACCATACCACTGACAACGTATCTAATAAAGAACATGTGGCGTTTCTCTCCATATGGCTATCGAGATACGTGTTCTGTACCAAATCTCTGCAGGTAACCGAAAAATACATGCCCCTTGCTAACCAGCTCCATCGTGACAAAGGTGTCTGCTTGAGCGAACTCATTCTGGAGAACCTTTATGAATCCCTGAGGGAAACAGCTTCTTGACTGAAGCGCATGGAGGCCCATGATTTCGTGTCTTTGAATGGCCCTCTATGGTTGCTTCAGTTGTGACTGAATGCCACGTTTGAAGCTAGCCTTCCCAGGAAAGGTCTAGTTGACGAAACCTCTGCTGAGATTGTGAGGAGAAGCATCGAAGGACCCCACTTAGTTCAACTGACTCCCAACGATGATGGTGAAACCATCAAAGGAACATTCACCAGTTACATCCTGATGTTTGCTAAATGCCATGAGTTTACTTCTGGTATGGCACCCTTTGCTGCAAGGAAGTTTGGCCCTACATGGTTTAAAAGGCCATTTCCTACTCCTCATTGGCAGGGTGATGATGAATCTGTTTCAATCTGGGAAGCCTTTTTAATTCCTAGGTTTATTGCTAATAGGATCAATTTGGGAAGAGGTTTAGCATCTTTGATTGCATATCAGCCTAACCTGGTTTCTCGTCAATTTGGGTTGATCCAAATTTTTCCTAGGTGCTTGTATGAAAAGAAGGGCCAAGTCATCCTTCATACTGCCAGCTTCGACGAAGGAATAATTGCTGACATCTTTGCCGATTTGAGCACGAAGAGAGGAGTGCTTTCTCATGTGTTCTTCGAGCCTTCTTTTTTATGCACTACTTCTTTCCACCATTAGTGGTCGAAACATTATCATGAGCATTTTCTTAATGTTACCACCTTTTCCTCACTACTTGACCAGGCTTTCCTTGATGTGTAGGACAAGACGAAGAAGAGTAAGCTCGCTCACATCCAAGAAATTCAAGCTTTCCAGAAATACTTTGAAACTGTTTATTGACCAGATGATCTTAGTCGAACCATTCATGAGGCTGTTGTTACTTTGAAAAGAAACTTTTTGCAAAAACTGGATACCTTGAAAATTCCTCCTACCGTTCCTTGTGAGAAATGTTATGAAGTATCTTTTAAAAAATTTTCCCCTAAATTCCCTGGCTTGCCAATTGCTGATTTTGGAATAGCACTTGCCCCTCCATTTCCAGATTGGTTTATCTGTGGTGAGGATTTAAAACTTCTTCGACAGCAGTCTCAAACGAAGGCTCGACGAGTGGTTCCGACTAAGCACACTTTAGACAGTTTCAAATGGCATCTTTAGATAGGGGTTCAGGATGTTCGTGTCGAATCTGACATATATGAAGGTTTGATGTCTTTTACTTATGATTATGCAATTAAACTCTCAATATTTAACTGGAAACCATCTCCTGTTTTCCAGTTGTGCCTAGGAAAGCTCCGTCCACTAGGGCTGCTACTTCTCAAAGTGGAAAGGAAATGGAAGGCAGACAGGTATATCTCATATCCTTTGCCTCTTTTCTCACTATGTGACTCAATTCTCACACTTGTATCGTCTCTTTTTATTTTCTCAGACTGGGCGCAAACCTTCGACTCCTTCTAAGAAAGGCAAGAAGGATGCTCTCATCGTTGTGGCCTCAGATGCTAATGAATCTCCTGAGGAGGTTTTAGTGAAAAAGAGAAAGAAACCCACCAAGGCATCTGGACCTACTGGCCCACCTCAATCGAAGGTGGCCAAAATTCTTGGGTCGACATCCATTTCAGGTGGCGTCGAAGAACAACCTCCTGTGGTTACCTCGAAGTCAACTTCTGGCGACCATGGGGGTGATAATGCTAACCCTGGTGATACACTAGCTCAGGTATGTGTACCAACATTTTGTCACATGTACCTTTGTCAAGCACCTTCTTAGCCTTATTCTCTTTCATTTGTGTTTTCAGGCTGATACCACCAACACCAACCCTCCTCCAGTTTCAGGTGCTTCTTGTAACAGCCCAATTTTTCAATAATTAATTGTTTACATTAATTAATTGATTTATTTGGATTGTTTATTTATTGGAATTATTGGTAGATAATTTGAGAGGAGAAATATAATGGAAAGAATATAAGGAAAAGTGGAAAGAAAAGGAAAAGATAGAAACATAAGAGAAGGAGAAGAGAAAGAAAGGAGAAGAGGAGAAAAGAGAAGGAAGAAAGGGAAAAGCTTGGAATCATCAAGAACAACTCCTAGCTTTCTATTTGATCAAGGTAAGGGTGTGAAATATCATTATATTGTCAATGTATATGATTATGTATGATTGGTTTGGATTGTTTGGATGTTTTTCTCCATTTTCCATTCTAGGGCATAAATGAGTTTAATCGGTAGAATCAAGGTTTTAACGGTTGGAATCCGGAATGAGTGGTGTAGATTAGTCGAGGACTGTTATACTAAGAGTACTGGAACTCGTTGGAATTGAATCGGGTGATTTTTGGGAGTTTTGGAGAGTTTTGGACAGTGAGGGTTTTGAACATCGCATACGTTCGCTAGGCGAGCAGGTCGCGAGCGTTCTCTAGCAACTAGCTAAGCAAGCAAGCTAGCGAGTGGTCCCATACTTGGACAGAATGTATTTGATCTTGTTCGTTGGTAGCGAGTGAGGTAGTGAAGGATTCGCTAGGACCTCGCTGCAGCGAGTAGCTAGCGAAGCCTTACAGTAGCTTTTGTTTGCCTTCGCGAGCTTGTTCGCTAGGAGAACAGGTAGCGAGTGCTCGCTAGGAACTCGCTAGCCAAGCAAGCTAGCGAGTGTGATAGCATTTTCATTTCCTTGTGTTCCCATCCAATGTTGATTGTTTGGTTCGATTGTGTTCAATCGTTATCGGAAATGAATAGTTTATGTGTTGTTGTGTGATATGTTGTGGGTAGTCGTATGGCGTGAATCCTAGATTGTGGAATAAGGTCTTTTGACCAATATATGTATTGTTTAAGTTAATTAAAAGTGCATGATGAATGTGATTTAGTTGTTGCCGTTGGCACGTTATTGTGAATGCATGGGAACATATTTGTGAATATGTGTGCATTGCTTGATAAATGTTGTGTGAATATATGAAAATATGTATTTGTGTAAGGTTAGTAATCACTGGGGTAGAATAACAAGATGTTGTTCCTAGTGGAGTAATCACTGAGGTAGAATAACAAGATGTTGTTCCTAGTGGAGTAATCACTGGGGTAGAATGACAAATGTTGTTCCTAGTGAGGTATAGTGACATGGACGTATACACTGGGGTAGAATGACTAAGATGTCGTTCCTAGTAGAATAATCACCGGGGTAGAATAACTGAGATGTTATTCCTGGTGGGGTATAAACGATGTACCCATAATCCCAAACGGGGATTGGTGAGAATTGATGAGTTTTATATGAGTCACATGGCGTAGATATCATTGTTATATGAAAGTATGCTTGTGTGTGAATTGTTGAGTTGAGGACTTGGATGTATGTATGAGGAAATAGGCTTGGTGATTATCCATAGTTGTTTAAACATATATTGTAATGTATATAATGATTAAAAATGAATTGTGGTGAGAAAATGTGGAATATGTGTATTCTATGCTTGTGTATATATATATATGTGATTATTTGCATTGATTATTATGATAATATTTATCACCCTTCTGCTGTTTTATAATGCTCTATGAGGCATTGCAGATTAGCTTTGATGGAAGTCTTTTGTGAAGTATAGCTTCATTCTTTTGGTCGGTTAAGCTCTGATATGTAGCACCGGGTAGTTAGGATTGTATAGCATTCTTTTAAGATACATTTGTATATGTATCTGATGACAAATGTTTATGTAAACATGAATGATGTGGTGAGTCAAACTGAATGATATGTATTTTATATGATTAACATGTTTAAAGTGATTCAATGTTTAAATTTTCCGCTTTTAATTCTAAATATGGAAATGTGGGTGTAGGGACTAAGTTCCTCTATTGAAACTACCCCACTGTTGCATGTCTTTTATCGAGCAGGTGTTGTATGCTAATTTCGTGATGATGTGACATACCTCTTTTATACCATGTTTTATTTATACTCTGATGAAATTTTAATACGTGTTATATGATTTACTTGTTTATTTGGGGGTATAGAAAGGGGGTGTTACATTAGTGGTATCAGAGCAGGTCGGTCAGTTGACCAAGTTGTTAATATGTTCATTCCCTTATGCATTTGGTATGTGTGTGTAGCACTATCCATATGGTTATTCTAACGAGGATTTGTTGTGGGAATCAAGAACAATGGGTGCAGGCAGAAATGATGAAGCGATTGTCGAGGCTTTGAGAAGGTTGGCTGGAGCGATTGGGCAGAATCCTCAAGCCAATGTGAATGTTGGAAATAACACTGATGATGAGTTTCGTGCTTTGGGAAGTTTCCAAAGGAACAATCCACCGATTTTCAAGGGAACCCATGAACCCGACAAAGCACAAATTTGGCTGAAAGCGATCGAGAAGATCTTTCGAGTTATGAAATTAGGCGATTTTATGAGTTGGTGAACAAGAGTAGAATTTATGATGAAGACAGTAGAGCTCGGTCTAGTCATTATAAGAGCTTAAATGACAAGAAAGGAAAAGGTCAATTTAGAGGGAAGTCGTATGTGACTCCTGCTGATAAGGGGAAACAGAAAGCTGGTTACGGCAAGAAGCCGAGTGGGGGAAGAGCTTCCACTCCAGTGAAGTGTTTTAAATGTGGTGTTGAAGGACATCGTGCTCCTGAGTGCACGAGTGTGGAGCAGAAATGTTTCAAGTGTGGCAAGCCAGGCCACAAGGCTTTCGAGTGCAGAAGCGGTGCGAATGTGACTTGCTACAACTGTGGTGAGCAAGGGCACATTAGTACCAAGTGTGACAAGCCAAAGAAGACTCAAGGGAATAAGAAAGTGTTTTCTCTATCAGGATCAGAGACTGCTAGTGAAGATCTATTGATCTGAGGTACGTGCTTCATTAATGGTATACCTTTGATCGCTATAATTGATACTGGAGCTACACATTCTTTTATTTCTTTGGATTGTGTTAAGAGATTAAATCTTGAGTTTTCTGTTATGAGTGGTGGTATGGTTATTGATACTCCTACTATGGGTTCGGTAACTACCCCGTATGTGTGTTTGAATTGTCCGTTGAGTATTTTTGGTAAAGACTTTGGAGTTGATTTAGTATGTCTTCGCTTAGATCAACTTGATGTTATTCTTGGGATGAATTGGTTGGAATTCAATCATGTCTATATTAACTGTTTTGACAAAATGGTTATTTTTCCTGAACCTGATGAGGAAAGAGATTTGTTTATGACTGCTAAGCAAGTGAAGGAATCAGTGCAAGATGGTGCAAAGGTATTTATGTTGATGGCAACGTTAAACATTGGTGAACATGGAGCAATGGATGCTTTACCAATTGTCCGTGATTTTCCGGAAGTTTTTCCGAATGAGCGCCAGAACGAGAAGTGGAGTTTATGACCGACTTAATCCCTTGAACTAGTCCGATATCGATGGCTCCATATCGTATGTCTGCATCGGAATTAAAAGAGTTGAAGAGTCAACTTGAAGATCTACTTGAGAAGAGGTTTATTCGTCCGAGTGTGTCACCGTGGGGTGCACCAGTGTTGTTGGTTAAGAAGAAAGAAGGTTCTATGAGACTCTGTGTGGACTACAGACAATTGAACAAGGTGACTATCAAGAATAAGTACCCACTCCCGAGGATTGATGATTTGATGGATCAGTTGGTTGGTGCGAGTGGTTCAGTAAGATAGATTTGAGATATGGGTATCATCAGATTCGTGTGAAGGCTGAGGATATTCAGAAGACTGCTTTTAGAATGAGGTATGGACATTATGAGTATTCTGTGATGCCATTTGGTGTGACTAATGCACCAGGTGTATTTATGGAGTACATGAATAGGATTTTTCATCCTTATTTGGACAAGTTTGGGGTGGTGTTCATTGATGATATTTTGATTTATTCGAAGAGTGAAGAAGAACATGTCGAGCATTTGAGGATTGTGTTATCTGTGTTGAAAGAGAAGAAGTTATATGCTAAACTTTCTAAGTGTGAATTTTGGTTGAAGGAAGTGAGTTTCCTTGGTCATGTGATTTCGAGTAGAGGTATTGCAGTTGATCCGTCGAAGGTTGAAGTGGTATCGCAATGGGAGACTCCAAAATCAGTTTTGGAGATTAAAAGTTTTCTTGGTTTGGCAGGTTATTATCGGAAATTCATTGAAGGATTTGTCAAGTTATTATTGTCGTTGATGCAGTTGACTAGGAAAGGTCAAGCTTTTGTTTGAGATGCAAAGTGTGAAGGAATTTTTCAAGAGCTTAAGAGAAGATTGATGACAGCTCCTGTTTTGATTTTTCCGAATCCGGCAGAACCGTTTGTTGTGTATTGTGACGCTTCCTTGATGGGTTTGGGAGGTGTGTTGATGAAAAATAAGCAAGTTGTAGCTTATGCTTTGAGGCAACTCAAAGTGCATGAGAAGAACTATCTGACGCATGACCTAGAGTTGGCCGTCGTTGTATTTGTGCTGAAGCTTTGGAGGCATTATTTGTTTGGTTTGAGATTTGAGGTATTTAGTGATCATAAGAGTTTGAAGTATCTCTTTGATCAGAAAGAATTGAATGCAAGGCAGAGGAGATGGTTGGAACTTCTGAAGGATTATGATTTTGGTTTGAATTACCATCCGGGTAAAATAAATGTGGTAGCTGATGCATTGAGTAGGAAATCGTTGCATATGTCGATGATGATGGTAAAAGAGTTGGAATTGATTGAGCAATTTCGTGATTTGAGTTTGGTGTGTGAGAAGACTTCCTACGGAGTTAAGCTCGGTATGTTAAAGCTTACTGGTGGTATTCTTGACGAGATTCAAGAAGGACAGAAATCTGATTTAGGTTTAGTTGATCGGTTGACTTTGATCAATCAAGGTCAATGTGGTGAATTTCGGATTGATGAAAATGGTATCATGAGGTGTCGTGATAGAGTTTGTATTCCTGATATTGTTGAACTGAAGAAGAGTATTCTTGAAGAAGGGCATCGTAGTGGATTGAGTATTCATCCGGGTGCTACTAAGATGTATCAAGATTTGAGGAAAGTATTTTGGTGGCCTCGTATGAAGAAGGATATTGTCGAGTTTGTGTATTCTTGTTTAACTTGTCAGAAGTCAAAGATTGAGCATCAGAAACCGTTGGGTTTGATGAAACTGTTGTTTATTCCTTAGTGGAAATGGGATAGCATTTCTATGGATTTTGTGTCTGGATTACCGAGGATGCCGAGTAACTTTGAAGCTATTTGGGTTATTGTGGATAGATTGACCAAATCTGCTCACTTCGTTCCTATGCGAATGGATTACACGTTAGAGAGATTGGAAAAGTTGTACATTGATAGGATTGTCAGTTTGCATGGTATTACGTCTAGCATTGTATCGGATAGAGATCCAAAGTTTACTTCGAGATTTTGGGAGAGTTTGCAAAGTGCTTTGGGTACGAAGTTGCGTTTGAGTTCTGCTTACCATCCGCAGACCGATGGTCAGACAGAGAGGACGATTCAGTCACTTGAGGATCTTTTGAGAGCTTGTGTGTTGGAGAAGGGAGGAACTTGGGATAGCTACTTACCTTTCATTGAATTTACTTACAAAAACAGTTTTCATTCAAGTATTGGGATGGCACCGTTTGAGGCATTGTATGGTAGACGGTGTAGAACGCCCTTGTGTTGGTATGAATCTGGAGAGAGTTCTGTGGTTGGACCCGAGATAGTCCAGCAGACTACTGATAAGATTAAGATGATTCAAGAGAAAATAAGGATTTCTCATAGTCGTCAAAAGAGTTACCACGACAAGAGGAGGAAAACACTTGAATTTCAGGAGGGAGATCATGTGTTTCTTCGGGTTACTCCTATGACTGGTGTTGGTAGGGCATTGAAGTCGCGTAAGTTGACGCCGCGTTTTATTGGTCCTTATCAGATTTTGCAGAAGATAGGAGAGGTAGCCTATCGTGTTGCTTTACCACCGTCGCTTGCAAATCTCCATGATGTGTTCCATGTATCTCAGTTGAGGAGATACATTGCAGATCCGTCTCATGTAGTCCAAGTAGATGATGTGCAGGTGAGAGATAACCTGACTGTGGAGACATCACCTATGCGGATAGAGGATCGTGAGTTGAAGCAACTTCGAGGCAAAGAGATTGCTTTGGTGAAGGTCGCTTGGGGAGGACCGGCTGGTGGAAATGTGACTTGGGAACTTGAGAGTCATATGAGGGAGTCTTATCCAGAGCTGTTTGAATCAGGTAACATTTTCGAGGGCGGAAATTCCTAAAGTGGGGAAGGGTTGTAACAGCCCAATTTTTCAATAATTAATTGTTTACAATAATTAATTGATTTATTTGGATTGTTTATTTATTGGAATTATTGGTAGATAATTTGAGAGGATAAATATAATGGAAAGAATATAAGCAAAAGTGGAAAGAAATGGAAAAGATAGAAACATAAGAGAAGGAGAAGAGAAAGCAAGGAGAAGAGGAGAAAAGAGAAGGAAGAAAGGGAAAAGCTTGGAATCATCAAGAACAACTCCTAGATTTCTATTTGATAAAGGTAAGGGTGTGAAATATCATTATATTGTCAATGTATATGATTATGTATGATTGGTTTGGATTGTTTGGATGTTTTTCTCCATTTTCTATTCTAGGGCATAAATGAGTTTAATCGGTAGAATCAAGGTTTTAACGGTTGGAATCCGGAATGAGTGGTGTAGATTAGTCGAGGATTGTTATAATAAGAGTACTGGAACTCGTTGGAATTGAATCGGGTGATTTTGGGAGTTTTGGAGAGTTTTGGACAGTGAGGGTTTTGAACATTGCAGACGTTCACTAGCACCTTCGCTAGGCGAGCAGGTCGCAAGTGTTCGCTAGCAACTCACTAAGCGATCAAGCTAGCGAGTGGTCCCAGACATGGACATAATCTATTTGATCTTGTTCGCTGGTAGCGAGTGAGGTAGCGAAGGATTCGCTAGGACCTCGCTGCAGCGAGTAGGTAGCGAAGCCTTACAGTAGCTTCTGTTTGCCTTCGCGAGCTTGTTCGCTAGGAGAACAGGTAACGAGTGCTCGCTAGGCAAGAAAGCTAGCGAGCGTGACAACATTTTCATTTCCTTGTGTTCCCATCCAATGTTGATTGTTTGGTTCGATTGTGTTCAATCCTTATCGGAAATGAATAGTTTATGTGTTGTTGTGTGATATGTTGTCGGTAGCCGTATGGCGTGAATCCTATATTGTGGAATAAGGTCTTTTGACCAATATATGCATTGTTTAAGTTAATTAAAAGTGCATGATGAATGTGATTGAGTTGTTGTCGTTGGCACGATATTGTGAATGCATGGGAACATATTAGTGAATATGTGTGCATTGCTTGATAAATGTTGTGTGAATATATGAAAATATATATATGTGTAAGGTTAGTAATCATTGGGGTAGAATAACAAGATGTTGTTCCTAGTGGAGTAATCACCAGGGTAGAGTAACAAGATGTTGTTCCTAGTGGAGTAATCACTGGGGTAGAATAACAAGATGTTGTTCCTAGTGGAGTAATCACTGGGGTAGAATGACAAATGTTGTTCCTAGTGAGGTATAGTGACATGGACGTATACATTGTGGTAGAATGACTAAGATGTCGTTCCTAGTGGAATAATCTCCGGGGTAGAATAACTGAGATGTTATTCCTGGTGGGGTATAAACGATGTACCCATAATCACAAATGGGGATTGGTGAGAATTGATGAGTTTTATATGAGTCACATGGCGTAGATATCATTGTTATATGAAAGTATGCTTGTGTGTGAATTGTTGAGTTGAGGACTTGGATGTATGTATGAGGAAATAGGCTTGGTGATTATCCATAGTTTTTTAAACATATATTGTAATGTATATAATGATTAAAAATGAATTGTGGTAAGAAAATGTGGAATATGTGTATTCTATGCTGGCGTGTGTGTGTGTGTGTGTATGTATATATATATATATATATATATATATATATATATATATATATATATATATATATATATATATATATATATATATATATATATATATATATATATATATATATATATATATATATATATATATATATATATATATATATATATTGTGTGTGTGTGTGTGTGTGTGTGTGTGTGTGTGTGTGTGATTATTTGCATTGATTATTATGATAATATTTCTCACCCTTCTGCTGTTTTATAATGCTCTATGAGGCATTGCAGATTAGTTAGCTTTGATGGAAGTCTTTTGTGAAGTATAGCTTCATTCTTTTGGTCGGCTAAGCTCTGATATGTAGCATCGGGTAGTTAGGATTGTATAGTATTCTTTTGAGATACATTTGTATATGTATCTGATGACAAATGTTTACGTAAACATGAATGATGTGATGAATCAAACTGAATGATATGTATTTTATATGATTAACATGTTTAAAGTGATTCAATGTTTATATTTTCCACTTTTAATTCTAAATATTGAAATGTGGGTGTAGGGACTAAGTTCCTCTGTTGAAACTACCCCACTGTTGTATGTCTTTTATCGAGCAGGTGTTGTATGTTAATTTTGTGATGATGTGACATACCTCTTTTATACCATGTTTTATTTATACTCTAATGAAATTTTAATACGTGTTATATGGTTTACTTGTTTATTTGGGGTTATAGAAAGGGGGTGTTACACTTCTGCTACTTATTCCCTCAATAGCCAAGGTGAGCCAACTTACCATCCTTCTTCGGATCCTGGCTCTGGCTTAAGTGAGGTAAACCAACTTATTGTTCCTTCTGCAGGAAATAAACCCCCTTTGGCGCCAACCACCATGCAGCAGGCTCAAACTGAAGGTTTCAACTCTGGGGACGACGATGTTTCGATTCCCCTACGTCTCGACCATGCTGAACCTATGGTCAATGATGAGGTGGTTTTCGAACAAGCCCGTACTCCTTCAGACCCACCAACAACTGACAGTCCATACCCAGCTATTCGTGAAGAGCCAAAGGAAATGCATCCTGAACCTATTCAAAATCCAAACAATCCCCCATCCGCTGATTATAAAGAGGAAGCAGTGAGAGTTGTGGAAGAGGAAGAAAAGGACCAAGAAGAGGACGGAGAAGGAGGAGATGAAGGATAATCTGAAGAGGATGATGAAGAGGAAGAGGAAGAAGAGATGGACGAAGGAGACCAAGCTGGTCCTGAATCCCAACATACATCGCCTGTGGTGAAGAAAACTCTCCCTCCCATCGTGACCCCTGAAGATCCTTTAGCAACTCTTAAGTGGTCGAATCCCAGGGAATATGCTAAGAGGATCCTTGGGCAAAAATGTGGTTTTGCTTCTGCTTCTTCGACTCCTCCCAGTCATCCTACCTCAGATGATTTCGCTGGTCCAATTCTCCAATCCATCAAGAAAAACTTCTTCAGAGGAGATATCCAAAATGTCCTAGTTTCAGACCCCACATCTCGACTCTTTTTAAAGGATCAACTCAAGAAACTGGAACTTATTGCCCTTAGCCCAGAAATTCATGGTTTCTTGTTAGAGTTGACGGTTGTGGTTGACGATTTATCTTCAGAAGTTTGAAAGCTCCCCTCTCTCACAAAGACAATCGAGGCTACAACTGGTCGAGAAAGTGCAGCTTGGACTGGTGCACAAGAGTCAGAGGCTAGGGTCGAACAGTTGGAAGCTTCCCACAAACAACGTCAAGAAGAAATAATTTCCAATCCGAAGGACATTGATGCGTGGCAGCAGCAAATCAAGGAGCTTCAAACAAAGATCTCTAATGCTGAACAACGTAACCTTGAGTTGCAACGCTTTGGCGCCCCTGACATGACCTGAGAGCTTAAGAGCACTATTGACTTCATTGATGCGGCCTAAAAGCTGGAAAAAGAGCTTGCAGCACCCAGGCTCAATAAATCCCTGTGCGAGGCTTGCCTTAGTCATCACACGAATACTTTTGCTCAAATCAAATCAAAGCTTTCTTTCTAATCACCTTTTGACCTCTGTTTTTTGTAATCGTCACTAATTTTGTGGCCTTTCGAGCCATCTTTATGTAATGACAATATGTTGCTTTTGTAACTTGATTATCCGTGCCATATTATGCCTTTCGACATGTTGTTGTTTTTTATTATTATGGCACATAGATAACGCGTTATTTTTTATGACCTCAATTTTGAGTTTAGTGTGTGATTAAGGCCTCTTCCTTTTCCTAGAAAACGCCTTTTCCCAGTTTCATTTATTGCTCCAACGGCATAGGCTTTTAGCTTTATTATGGTATTTAAAGCATATCCTTTTTAGGCATACTCCCAAGACCAATAACTTCCACCGTTTGACTGACCAATCCATACCTAGTCTTTCCTCTATAAATCTTTTTTTCTCCTGAACCATGTCTTGTACTTAGCAAAGCAAGTATGAACATTAATTCAGAAAAACCCAGTCTCAAGGACCAGGCAAAAGGTTCAAAGGAACTTGCGATGGTGGCGGCGACTAGGGAAGCCCCAAAACCTGAGGCCTCCACTGGAGCACCCCCTCACGTGAAGACGAAGGAAACCAGAATGAAGGTATCCTGTAACACCCCACTTCCCAAAATCAATTAAATTAATAAACATTATAAATAAACAAAATCAGAGTTCCAATTCTCCCAAGTGGGATATCACATAAAAACAACGTTTCCTTATAAAAAGGTTTATCTCCAACTTCAGCGGAATATTAAATAATAAAATTCAATAAAAGTTTGATACGTTCACAGGGAAATAAAATATCAGTTCAACATAAAACAAATAAAAACGCCTAAGTCCCGTGCTACGTATCAGAGCATCCTAGACTCGACAATCACACCAATATCCAAGCTAGCTAAGCACCTGGATTATCTGTACTTCCGAAGAAGCACAGACCACAACAACAACAAAGGGGTGAGAAATCATGATAAAAAATATAATGGTAATGTAATACATGTAAATAAGGTAGTACAACACACCAACACACCAAGATTCACCCCTAACAACACCATATGACGAACCTACTGTTCAAATTACAATATAACATATTATAATGCAAAATGCAACTCAACACCATGCATGCGGTACCGACTCGTTGGTTCATTCAATCGAACCTGGATAGATCACTTACGCTCCTCCTGAGACATGATCTATCCCCCACCATTCTCCACAAAGGAGTACGGATGAATCACTTACGCTCCTCCTGAGACATGATTCATCCCACCAAAACACCATGATATGCACACACCAATGCATAACTAATATATTTAGGCACTCAACGTGCACACGATCCTCCTGATCATATCATCATACACCAATGCACATATGTACAAATATAACATACACCAACACCATATAAATCAACCAGATAGTAAACAAGTTCATACTTTAACGCCAAGATATAACATATCCCACCACTCGGGGGTACGTGATCCTACTGATCACTACATACATATACATCAACTAATTGTCCACCAGTCATTATTACGGGAAACATGCACTATCACCAAGTACACAAGTTAGTTCCCACACTCATCATTCTTACAGTGTATCAGGGCCAAACTGTACCTATCATCTCAACTCAGATCCTCAGTTTATTCTAGTACCAATCTTGCACATTACCGTAACCAATAGGCTTCTAATTCCTATTCCCAAAATCATCACCTACACACTTTATCGATACCTCAAAAGCCATACAGAATTTTCCCTAAAAACTATAAAACACCCTATATGCCCTATATGCCAAATCATCCCAAAACACCAATTCATTAACGATTACTATATAATTAACAACAATCATCATCAATCATAACATAACAATATATATTATCATATATCGATCAATTTCCTACGGGGTTAAGGAATCCCCAACTACCCTATACATGTATAAACCATTCCCAATCAAGTTTCTCCCCCATTACCTTGTTAATCGGCTGATCGATGAAAGAATCCTCCAAGGTTTGGCCAATTCTGATTTTCCCTTGTATCCTTCGTTCTTTGCTCCCTTTTTCGTTCCCTTTCCCGTTCTCTCCTTTCTATCGTTCTTTTTCCACTTTCTCTAACTTCTCACAATGTATCGTAAAACTGCTAACCCCTCTCCTTCTCTATTTTAATTCTCTAATCCCAATAATAATAATAACTTAATAATAATAATAATAATAAAAAAAAATAATAATAATAATAATATTAGTAATAATCCTATTATTATCTCACCAAAATAATAATAATGTTAATAACTTAATAAAATAATAATAATAATAATAATAGTAATAATAATCCTATTATTATCTCACCAAAATAATAATAATGTTAATAACTTAATAAAATAATAATAATAATAATAATAATAATAGTAATAATAATCCTATTATTATCTCACCAAAATAATAATAATGTTAATAACTTAATAAAATAATAATAATAATAATAATAGTAATAATAATCCTATTATTATCTCACCAAAATAATAATAATGTTAATAACTTAATAAAATAATAATAATAATAATAATAGTAATAATAATCCTATTATTATCTCACCAAAATAATAATAATGTTAATAACTTAATAAAATAATAGTAATAATAATAGTAATAATAATCCTATTATTATCTCACCAAAATAATAATAATGTTAATAACTTAATAAAATAATAATAATAATAATAATAGTAATAATAATCCTATTATTATCTCACCAAAATAATAATATTGTTAATAACTTAATAAAATAATAATAATAATAATAGTAATAATAATCCTATTATTATCTCACCAAAATAATAATAATGTTAATAACAATAGTAACTATAATAAATATAATAATAATAATAATAATATTCCCACCAATATCAATATTATACATTATATTATTATATTCACCAAAACACCACCAATAATCCTCCCACATTAGGGACACCCACCAAACATCACCAAATACACCCCCACCAAAGGGCACACCAACACATAATATTTAAAATAATAATAAAATGACTAAATAATTAAAATGGGTGTTACAACTCTCCCCCACTTTAATTATTTTCGTCCTCGAAAATTACCCGATGGAAATAGCTCCGGATACGCTTCTCGCATCCTGCTTTCCAACTCCCAGGTCACACTGCCTCCTGCAGCACCTCCCCAAGCTACCTTCACCAAAGGTATCTCTTTCCCTCGGAGTTGTTTCATCTTACGGTCCTCGATCCTCAACGGCATCGTCTCAACAGTAAGATTCTCCCGAATCTGAACATCATCTGAATCACATGAGATGGATCAAAAACATACTTTCGCAATTGCGACACATGAAACACATCATGTAGATTCGACAACTCAGGCGGCAACGCCACCCTATAGGCCACAACACCAACTCTTTGCAAAATTTCATAAGGTCCAATGAACTTAGGATCCAGCTTCTTGGACTTCAATGCACGACCCACACCGGTCATCGAATTAACTCTTAGGAATACGTGATCACCTACACAAAATTCCAACTCTTTCCTCCGATTATCATGATAACTTTTCTGCCTACTCTGAGACACTTTCATTTTCTCACGAATCATCTGAATTGTCTCTGTAGTCTGCTGTATAATTTCTGGTCCAAGCACCACATTCTCACCAGTTTCATACCAACACAGAGGAGTCCTACACCTCCTCCCATACAAAGCTTCAAACGGTGCCATTCCAATACTCGAATGGTAACTGTTATTGTACGTGAACTCAATCAATGGTAATTGAGTATCCCACGCACCACCCTTTTCTAACACACAAGCTCTCAACAAATCTTCAAGCGACTGAATAGTCCTCTCCGACTGACCATCAGTTTGCGGATGATAAGCTGAACTCAATTTCAACTTAGTTCCCAAAGCTTCCTGCAAGCTCTTCCAAAATTCTGAAGTAAACCGTGGATCCCTATCCGACAAAATACTGGACGGAACACCATGTAACTTCACAATTACCCGAATATAAATCTCCGCCAGCTTCGTCAACGGAAAACTAATATTGATCGGCACGAAGTGTGCAGACTTCGTCAATCGATCCATAATCACCCATATAGCATCAAAACCTCTCGCCGTATTCGGCAAATCTGTCACAAAATCCATAGTAATGCAATCCCATTTCCAAACCGGAATCTCTAATGGTTGCATAAATCCAGAAGGTCTCTGGTGTTCCACCTTCGACTTCTGACATGTCAAACAGGCATACACAAATTGAGCTATGTCTCTTTTCATACCAGACCACCAAAATAATTTCTTCAAATCATGATACATTTTCGTAGCTCCCGGATGAATACTCAGGCTACTATGATGTCCTTCGCTCAAAATTGACTTTTTCAATTCTTCATCATCTGGTACACAAATCCTGCCTCTAAATCTCAACACACCTGTACTATCCAATTTAAAGTCACTATCGGAGTCACTCCCTACTCCAGGCATCAAATCTACCAATTTCACATCCAACTTCTGATTTTCTCTAATCATATCCAAGAAGTCATTATTTACCTGCAACATACCCAACATTACACTATCTGCAGTAGTCTCACAACCCATGCTCAAATCTCTAAACTGTTCAATTAACTCAATTTCTTTCACCATCAGAGTTGCCATATGAATTGCTTTCCTACTCAAAGCATCTGCCACTACATTGGCCTTTCCTGGATGATAACTCAAACTGAAGTCATAATCCTTCAAAAATTCCAACCATCTTCTCTGCCTCATATTCAGCTCTTTCTGATCAAACAGGTATCTCAGACTCTTATGATCACTAAACACTTCAAATCTTGAACCATATAAATGGTGTCTCCAAATTTTCAACACAAAAACAACCGCAGCTAATTCAAGATCATGAGTCGGATAATTTCGCTCATGCACTCTCAATTGCTGTGATGCATATGCTACTACTTTACCATTCTGCATCAGAACCCCTCCTAATCCCATCTTAGACGCATCACAGTACACCACAAACGGTTCACTCGGAGTCGGTAACACTAACACCAGTGCCGTAGTCAATCTCTTTTTCAACTCTTCAAAACTTTCTTCACAAGCAGCATCCCATACAAAAACTTGGTTCTTTCTCGTCAACTGAGTTAATGGCAACGCCAAATTAGAGAACCCTTCAATAAACCTGCGGTAATAACCGGCTAACCCCAAAAAGCTTCTAATATCTGTCGCTGTCTTCGGCGGTTCCCACTGCAATACTGCACTTACTTTTGACAGATCCACCGCTATTCCATCTTCAGATATTACATGCCCCAAGAAACTTACTTTCTTCAACCAAAAGTCACACTTTGACAGTTTAGCAAATAATTTATTTTCCTTCAACACTTGCAAGGCAATTCTCAGATGTCCTGCATGCTCTTCATCAGATTTAGAATAAATTAATATATCGTCAATAAACACTACAATGAACTGATCCAAGTAAGAATGGAAAATTCTGTTCATATACTCCATAAATATTACCGGTGCATTAGTCACTCCAAACGGCATTACAGCATATTCGTAATGTCCATATCGAGTCCTAAAAGCAGTCTTCTGAATATCACCTTCTTTTACTCTCATCTGATGATAACCCGATCTTAAGTCGATCTTACTAAATACACGAGCTCCCACCAGCTGGTCCATCAAATCATCAATCCTAGGTAAAGGATACTTATTCTTAATAGTCACTTTATTCAATTGACGGTAATCGATGCACAGACGCATACTACCATCCTTCTTCTTCACCAACAACACTGGAGCTCCCCACGGCGATACACTTGGTCTAATAAACTTTCTATCCAACAATTCTCCAATCTGAGACTTCAACTCAGCCAATTCCACTGCAGACATCTTGTACGGCGCCATAGAAATAGGTCTCGTACCAGGAACAAGATCAATACCAAATTCTACTTCTCGTGTCGGAGGCAATTCCGTAATGTCGTCAGGAAACACTTCTGGAAATTCATTCACCACTGCTAATTCCTCCATTGGCACTTTGTTATCCATCGATAAAGTTGCAAATAAGGCAAACACTCTAGTTTCATCTTCCAACAAGGCCCTCAATTTTTTATTAGACAAGGAACTTGCCACAACTTCCTCTTCAGGGGTCAGGAACAACAATTCCTTCCGAAAACAATCGATGTAGACTCGGTTGAACTCTAACCAGTTCATACCCAGAATAACATCCAACTTACCAAGTGGTAGACAAATCAGATCCACTCCAAATTCTCTACCGAAAATAGTCAGCGGACACTTCAAGCATACCAAAGAAGTAGTCACTGAACCTATAGAGGGTGTCTCAATAGTCATTTGTACCTCCAGAGTGGACGGCACCAAACCTATCCTCTCCACACAATCTACAGAAATAAACGAGTGCGTTGCACCCGTATCAATAATAGCAATTAAAGGAATATTATTGATAATACAAGTACCTCTGATCACACGCTCATCACTGGCAGCTTGAGTTCCTGCCAAGGCAAACACTTTTCCACCAGCCGGAGACGTTTGAGGCTTCTTCGGCTTCTCACAATGTGTACTGATATGACCCTTCTCACCACAGTTATAACATGTCGGCATAGTTGCTCTGCAATCAGCTATCACATGACCTGGTTTCCCACACTTAAAACATTTCTTGGCCTCATTAGGACAATCATTAGCACGGTGTCCCATACCACCGCACCGAAAACATTTCCCTTCAGCAGATGCTCTCCCATCTCTAGGCTTCTTATCAACAACAGCTTTACGTTTTCCCTTATCAGTAGCAACACTATAAGGAGTACCACTAAACCTCTGCTTATCCTTACGGTCATTAACAGCTTTGTAGTGCGCAATCCTTGCTCGGTTATCATTATCATAGATTCTGCTCCTGCTTACCAGCTCAGGATAGCTCCTGATCTTCTGACAAGCAATCCCCAACTTAATCTCTGGACGCAGTCCATTCTCAAACTTTAAGCACTTAGAGGTCATTGCCCCTTCCACATTATAGTGGGGACAATACTGCACCAGCTCCTCAAACTTGGCAGCATATTCTGCTACAGTCATGCTACCCTGTTTCAGCTCTAAGAATTCAATTTCCTTAGCGCTTCGGATATCTTCTGGAAAATACTTTTCCAGAAAACCCTTCCGAACCACCTCCCACGTAATGGCAGTTCTAGCAGCTTCCAATCTTTGGCGACTATTGTCCCACCAGGCTTCAGCCGCACCCTCCAGCATGGGAGTACCAAACCTTACCTTTTGCTCATCACTACAATCCATAGTTCTGAAGATCTTCTCAATTGCCTTCAGCCACTTCTGAGCAGCTTCGGGGTCCAGAATTCCCCCTTCGAACGTTGGCGGCTTGTTGCTCCGAAACTGCGCCAAACTCCTGAATTGGGCATCTGCAGTTTGATTCTGATTAGCAACAGCCTGTGTCATTGCTTGCATAGCAGCAGCCAATGCAGCATCGTTCCTTCCTGCCATACTGCTCAAAACAACAACACCAGGTTAAAAGATATTCAACTACATCCTAAAGGACAGACTCAACTCGACTCAACAACACTGGCCGGACGGACCGACCTGCTCTGATACCAATTGTAACACCCCACTTCCCAAAATCAATTAAATTAATAAACATTATAAATAAACAAAATCAGAGTTCCAATTCTCCCAAGTGGGATATCACATAAAAACAACGTTTCCTTATAAAAAGGTTTATCTCCAACTTCAGCGGAATATTAAATAATAAAATTCAATAAAAGTTTGATACGTTCACAGGGAAATAAAATATCAGTTCAACATAAAACAAATAAAAACGCCCAAGTCCCGTGCTACGTATCAGAGCATCCTAGACTCGACAATCACACCAATATCCAAGCTAGCTAAGCACCTGGATTATCTGTACTTTCGAAGAAGCACAGACCACAACAACAACAAAGGGGTGAGAAATCATGATCAAAAATATAATGGTAATGTAATACATGTAAATAAGGTAGTACAACACACCAACACACCAAGATTCACCCCTAACAACACCATATGACGAACCTACTGTTCAAATTACAATATAACATATTATAATGCAAAATGCAACTCAACACCATGCCTGCGGTACCGACTCGTTGGTTCATTCAATCGAACCTGGATAGATCACTTACGCTCCTCCTGAGACATGATCTATCCCCCACCATTCTCCACAAAGGAGTACGGATGAATCACTTACGCTCCTCCTGAGACATGATTCATCCCACCAAAACACCATGATATGCACACACCAATGCATAACTAATATATTTAGGCACTCAACGTGCACACGATCCTCCTGATCATATCATCATACACCAATGCACATATGTACAGATATAACATACACCAACACCATATAAATCAACCAGATAGTAAACAAGTTCATACTTTAATGCCAAGATATAACATATCCCACCACTCGGGGGTACGCGATCCTACTGATCACTACATACATATACATCAACTAATTGTCCACCAGTCATTATTACGGGAAACATGCACTATCACCAAGTACACAAGTTAGTTCCCACACTCATCATTCTTACAGTGTATCAGGGCCAAACTGTACCTATCATCTCAACTCAGATCCTCAGTCTATTCTAGTACCAATCTTGCACATTACCGTAACCAATAGGCTTCTAATTCCTATTACCAAAATCATCACCTACACACTTTATCGATACCTCAAAAGCCATACAAAATTTTCCCTAAAAACTGTAAAACACCATATATGCCCTATATGCCAAATCATCCCAAAACACCAATTCATTAACGATTACTATATAATTAACAACAATCATCATCAATCATAACATAACAATATATATTATCATATATCGATCAATTTCCTACGGGGTTAAGGAATCCCCAACTACCCTATACATGTATAAACCATTCCCAATCAAGTTTCTCCCCCCTTACCTTGTTAATCGGCTGATCGATGAAAGAATCCTCCAAGGTTTGGCCAATTCTGATTTTCCCTTGTATCCTTCGTTCTTTGCTCCCTTTTCCGTTCCCTTTCTCGTTCTCTCCTTTCTATCGTTCTTTTTCCACTTTCTCTAACTTCTCACAATGTATCGTAAAACTGCTAACCCCTCTCCTTCTCTATTTTAATTCTCTAATCCCAATAATAATAATAACTTAATAATAATAATAATAAAAAAAAATAATAATAATAATAATAGTAGTAATAATCCTATTATTATCTCACCAAAATAATAATAATGTTAATAACTTAATAAAATAATAATAATAATAATAATAGTAATAATAATCCTATTATTATCTCACCAAAATAATAATAATGTTAATAACTTAATAAAATAATAATAATAATAGTAATAATAATCCTATTATTATCTCACCAAAATAATAATAATGTTAATAACTTAATAAAATAATAATAATAATAATAATAATAGTAATAATAATCCTATTATTATCTCACCAAAATAATAATAATGTTAATAACTTAATAAAATAATAATAATAATAATAATAGTAATAATAATCCTATTATTATCTCACCAAAATAATAATAATGTTAATAACTTAATAAAATAATAATAATAATAATAGTAATAATAATCCTATTATTATCTCACCAAAATAATAATAATGTTAATAACTTAATAAAATAATAATAATAATAATAATAGTAATAATAATCCTATTATTATCTCACCAAAATAATAATAATGTTAATAACTTAATAAAATAATAATAATAATAATAGTAATAATAATCCTATTATTATCTCACCAAAATAATAATAATGTTAATAACAATAGTAACTATAATAAATATAATAATAATAATAATATTCCCACCAATATCAATATTATACACTATATTATTATATTCACCAAAACACCACCAATAATCCTCCCACATTAGGGACACCCACCAAACATCACCAAATACACCCCCACCAAAGGGCACACCAACACATAATATTTAAAATAATAATAAAATGACTAAATAATTAAAATGGGTGTTATAAAAAGGAAACCAGAATGAAGGTATCCAGGCAAGCACGTCCTCGCACTACCAATTCTGATGATGAAGCTGATGAGGATTATATGGAATACCTCAAGTCCGTTGATTCGGGGGCTTTTGATTGATCCCTGTTTTTAAGTTATGAATTGTTGTATGGATTTTTTTTTGGGTATGCCATGTTAGCCTTGTTTGGCCTATTTTGGCCTTGGTGCCTTCTTAATAAATTTTAAGTTTTGACATGAATCTCTTGCAAGATAGGCCTATACTTTTTCAAATATTTGCCATTTACTTTCAGGATTCTTTTATCTTTGTCTAACTCTTCAATTTCATAAGCACCATTGGAGAATACATGTATGATTTGGAATGGGCCTTCCCATTTAGGAGACCATTTGCCCAAAGTTCTATCTATTTGATCCATAGGCAAAATTACTTTCCATACTAGGTCTCCATCTAGAAAGGATTTAGACTTAACCCTTTTATTTTAGGATTCCTCAACCCTTCGTTTTGTATCCTTAGTAACTCCAAGGCCTTAAGCCTTTCCTCATCCAGATCTACTAGTTCATCCATCATCATAGCCCAATAATCTTGAGACGGGATTTCATGATGCCTTTGGATTCTCACAGATTGTAAGCATATCTCGATAGGTAATACTGCATCATGGCCAAAAGTAAGTCGAAATGGCGTGGTACTGGTAGCTTCTTTATGTGACGTTCGACATGCCCAAAGGATTTGGCCTAACGCCTTATCCCAATTTCTAGGCTTCTTTCTTACATGCGTCTTAATGAGTCCAATCACTACCTTGTTGACAGCTTCGACTTGCCTATTTTCCTGTGCATAATAGGGTGTAGAAGTTAGGAGCTTAAACCATATTTCTTTGGCAAACTCCTGCATCTTTCGACCAGTGAAAACTGATCCTTGATCTGTCGTAATAGTTTCTAGGATACTGAATCTATAAATGATGTGATTTTGGATGAATTTGATGACGTCTTCTTGACCCACATTTACTAATGGTATTGCTTCGATCCATTTAGTAAAGTAGTCAATGTCAACCAAGATATATCTTTGGTTTTTTGACGATGTTGGTCGAATCTCTCCCACTATATCCAGAGCCCATCCTCTAAAAGGCCATGGTTTTACTATGGAGTGTAATTCACTTGCAGGTATGTGTTGTATGCCAGCATGGGTCTGGCACTCTTTGAAACCTCTGGCAAACTCTATGCAATCTTTCAGCATAGTAGGCCAATACAATCCATGTCGAAACAATAGCCACTTCATTTTATGGCCAACTTGGTGTGCTCCACAAGCCCCACTATGAACTGTCGAAAGTGCCAAATATGCCTATGTTTCACTAAGGCATTTCAAAAAGACTCCCTCAGGCGTATTTTTTAGCAATTCATTACCCATGAGCATGTAACTTAATGCTTGATACTTGATCCTTCGATCTGTCGAACCTATTGGATTTTGTAGGTACTCGACTATAGGCTTTCTCCAATCTCTATCTTTTAGACCATCTATGGCACAAATTTCAAAAAATTTGCCATCTAGGCACCCAAGCTTAGTTGTCTCTAAATCTGATGGGCACAATCCAACTGTCAGTATTTTCCCTCTTGCCTCAATTACTTTTTGAAGGTTTTCCTTCGACACTCTATATCCTGAGGCAATCTGCGCTAAATCATTAGCGACCTGATTTTCTACTCTCGTTATGTGTCGGATAGCCACTACCTCAAATTTCTTCAATAGTCCATTCACCACCACAAAGTATACAATGAGATTTTCTTTAACACATTTATATTCTTTTGTGATTTGTTTTATAACCAACTCTGAGTCTCTCATTATTTTGACTCTAGTTGCCCCCGATTCTAACAAAATTTTGAGGCCAACAATCAATGCCTCGTATTCAGCCTCATTGTTAGAACACGGCCCTTCGACCCTGAATTTAAATTTTGTTGGAATCTTTTCAGGAGAAAAAATGAATATACCTACCCCTGTTCCATTTCTATGGCTTGATCCATCAAAGTATAACTTCCAGGATTTTAACTCCACATAATTTAAATTAGTTTCGTTTATAGAGTGGTCGACTATGAAGTCAGCCACTAATTGCCCTTTCACAGCCTTTAAAGGCTGATACGTTAAAGAATATTCAGCTAAAGCTAAATCCCACTTGCCAATTCGATTATGCAAAATAGGTTTAGATAACATATGCTTTATAACATCAAAGTGAGACGATACATACACATCAACAGGCTTTATATATTGCTTTAATTTGGTACAAGAGAAATACAAGCATAAACACAACTTTTCAATCATGTTATACCTAGTTTCTGCATCATTCAGAACTCTACTAAGATAATAAGTGGCTCTTTCGACTCCATTTTCATCTTCTTGAACCAACATGCTCCCTAAAGTTTTGTCAGATGCAGCTATATATAATCTCATACTTCTATTTCTACAAGGTGGTGACAAGATTGGTGGGTGACTTAGGTACTCCTTGATCTTGTCGAAGGCTCCTTGTTGTAATTTCCCCCACTCAAAACTATCTTTGTTGAAACGAAGCAATGGTGAAAAAGCTTGTGTCTTGCCACTTAGATTAGAGATGAACCTTCTTAAGAAGTTGATTTTGCCCAATAATAACTGCAACTCCTATTTGATTGATGGCACTTTTTCTTCCATGATGGCCTTGGTCTTATTTTGATTGATCGCAATCCCTTTCTTGTGGACCACAAAGCCTAGAAAGTCTCCCGCCTGTACACAAAAAGCACATTTAAGGGGATTCATTTTTAGACCAAACTTTCTCATTCTTAAGAATGAGCGTCGAAGATGTTCAATGTGGTCTTTTCCAGAAATAGATTTTACAACAACATCATCAATGTAAACTTGCATGAAAGTTTCTATAAAATCATGGAAAATAGAATTCATTGCTCTTTGGTAAGTAGCACCAGCATTCTTAAGACCAAAAGGCATCATTACCCATTCGTATGTGCCGAAAGCCCCGGGACATCTAAAAGCAGTTTTTGGAATATCTTCCTCAACAATGAATATTAGGTTATAACCAAAATACTCATCCAACATGCTAAGATATTCATGTCTTGCTGCAGAATCTACTAAAATTTCTGCTACTGGCATTGAATATTCGTCTTTAGGAGTTACAGCATTTAAATCTCGAAAATCTATGCAAACTCTTAAAGAACCATTTTTTTTAATAACAGGTACTATATTAGCCAACCATTCGACATACCTTGTTGTACGAATGAATTTGAAACAAAGCAGTCTTTCGACCTCCTCTTTAATCTTTGACAGTATTTATGTTGCAAACCGTCTTGGACCTTGTTTGACTGGTCTTCTTCCAGGTGTCATAGGTAACTTATGTTCGACTAACTCCCTGCTTAAACCAGACATCTCTTCGTAGTCCCAGGAGAAATAGACTTTAAACTTCTTCAATAACTGGACCACTTCGACCTTCAGTTGAGGGTTCAACTTGGCGTTGATGTATGTAGGCCTCTTGAGTGCCCCCTCACTAAGATCAATTTCTTCTAAAGGGTCTTGCGCTAACATCTTGACATTGTTTGCTAGTGGATCTTTTTCGAACCCCAAAGGTTCGTCTTCGTAAATGGCATCAAGCCTTTGAGCTTGCTCTCCATCTTGGATCCCATCTAGAGAATTTAGGTTACAGTCCTCCCTAGGACATTCTTGGTGAAATTCATAAATGGCTTTGCCATCCATATGATTATTAGCAGCTTTTAGAGCCGCTTGTAATTTGGTTTCAGCCACATAGGCCAAAATTTTCTTCATTGCTTCGAACTCAGTCATGATCACCGAATCTTTCTCCCCACCCAGTGGATTCCACTATAGGCCCTTCAAAACCTGGTAGCCTTTCTCTTGGTACCTCACTGTCCCATCTGAACCCCTCGACAGGATGCAAATATAGCGAATGGAACATTGCTTCATTTGGAGTAAATTCAAACTCTGTCGGAGGACATGGAGCAATATTCGCCAAGTGTTTGTCAAAGTGATTCCCCTCGACATAATTGATAGGAATCTTGAAGTACCCTTGGTCAGCTTCAATGTTCTTGACGATACCATCTGGCCTCTAAATGGTAATCCTTTGGTGCATCGAAGAAGGCACAGCGCCTACGCCATGAATCCACTCTCTTCCCAAGAGCAAATTATAATTGGCTTTGGTTTCGACAACCATGAACTTTTTGGGTCTTGTAATTGTTCCCACTGTAAGATCAACCTGGACCACTCCCAAAGTGGAACCCACTTTTCCCTCATAGTTCGATAGAACCATGTTGTGGGGCTTGGTATCATCATCACATTTTCCAATTTTACTAAGTAGAAAACGAGGCATCAAGTTCACTGTTGCGCCATAATCTAATAGTATCTTGTTGACAGGTACGTTCTCTACTTTTCTAGTGACATAAAGAGGCTTCAAGTGAACTTTCATAGCCTCTATAGGGCGTTTGAAGAAAGTTTTATGTTCCTCCACACATCCATTGTTCATAATGTAATAGCACACAGGCTTGTGTGCCATCATTTCCATCTCAGTATTTTGATCCACATCCTCTAGCTCTGTGACCTGGCTGAACTCTCCAGGCATGACGGATACCATATTTACTATGATATCCAAGGAGGTCGTTGATTCACTGTCGAAGTTGTCAGTCATGTTCTCATCATCTTCGAATAAACCAACCGGTTCGTCCTTTCGATCTTCAAACAACTTTCGTCTTATAGGCATCTTCTCAGTGTTTCCACCTTGATTGCCAATGTTAGTACTCGACTCTCCCTGTTTTGGTCCCTGCGCTTCCCTAATGGCCTTTCGCCTGTGCTATTCCCTTCACCATTGAGACCTGGTCATAGGGTTGTTTCCTTTGTAATTCTAAGATATATATGCTGACTTGTTAGTGGTGTGGTTCTCTTTTAGATACTCAAATGAGGAACCTATTTCACCTCAAACTTTCTCCATTTTTTCCGTCCCTGTCCTTTGACAGGTTTGATCCACTTTCCTGCAGGTGCGTTCCCAACTGGTTTGAATGTGTTGGGCTTAGCTGGAGTTTTTATACCCATCGAAGGGTTTCTGGGATCAAGATTCCTTGGGCCCTGGTTCTTCTTTTGCCCCCAGCTTCCATTAGTCTTTTTGATCTCCTCTACATCGTGAGCAGCTTTCTCATCAAAAATGGCGCTGAACCTGGGACACAACATGATACCTGATCCATTCTTCTGGCAACGATGAAGGAAGTCAACAATGGTTTCTTCCTGCGTTGGGTACACTATCTTGTTAGGCTCTTCACTCGTTTCTTTGACTTTTGGATTGGTGATCTCGACCATGTTGACATCAACCTTATCTTCGAGCTTCATCTTAGACAAGTGAACTTCCATGTTTTCAGTATTCTAGGAATCTTCAATCTGACTTGCATCCTCAATGTTGAACCTCTCAACATCAGGGGAAGTGTTGAAGAAGTGTTCTGCTGCCATGCATATCCAATTTTCTAGCAGACCACCATCCATTTCCATCACCTCTCCCACCAGTAGCAAGTTATTCTCCAATTCCTTGACCACTTGGACTCTGGGAACATCTCTGCCTAACGCTTCATTGGTGCTTCATTGGCTCAACACCCTTACGTTTGATACTGGCCAATTCTTTCAAACTAATCTTGGTTTTCCCCATATAAAACTGTTCATGAAATTTCATGAAACAAACTCTCTAATTAGGCCCAACTATAAACTGAATTAGGAGGCAAAGTAGTAAACCATGTAAAAGCATTTTTGGTGAGGGAACTTGGGAAGTATTTGACCCTAAGGCTCTCATCACCAGCTATCTCTCCTGCTTCGATCATGTACCTAGCCACGTGTTCGACAGTCGATTCGGTAGTGTCCCCTGCAAATTTACTAAATTTTGGAACCTTCGTCCTAGGAGGTAACTCAGCCTGCAAAATATAATCCACTATAGGTGAAGTATAATTTGGCCTTGTAAAGCCAAAGTTTCCTCCATTTCTGGTCATTATTCTTTCGACCATAGCTACAAGGTTATTTTCTTCTGCTGCATCATGATGTCGAACTTGTCTAAGTATTTGGTCAACATTCTGATTTCTGTTCACCATGACTATTCCTGGTTCTTCCTTCATATGGGCTGGTACCTGGTTCCTTTGTGATTCGACTCTGAAAGGTTCGCCCATTTCATGATCCTCTATATTCGCCTCGTGAACGTTCTGTTGCTGATACCGTGGGACATTCTCAACAATTGTTGCTCTTTGCTCAAATGATGGTACTCCTATAAAATCGGCCATACGGGCTAATTGCGTCGCCACCTGCTGGTTAGTTTGAGTAGTACTTTCATCCATTTGCATATTACTTTCATCCATTTGCTGTCTTAAGCAATTTCTAGATGTAGTTATAAGACTAGGCGCTGGCCCAGAATAACCAACATGTATGCTCTGGTTGTTTCGACCACCTAACCCAGCTCCTTGCACTGGCGAAGATACCACATTTTCTAAAAATATGGATGGAGCATTCTGCAAATTCTGCATTATTGTCGTAGGCATACCATATGGTTGGTTCCTTAATAATGGTTGTGAGAAGCCTGGAGGAGGAATTTGCCTATATATTGAACTTCCTGGGGGTGTTGGTGAATTAGGACTTTTGGGTTCTACATATTTCAACACAGGTTGAGTGTACGCTCGTACACATGTTGATCCTAGATTCACCATGGACTGCACTTATTCAGACACCACTACCGGTGGTGACGTCTATCCTCCCGTCGAAGAAACTGGGTATGGAGTATTCCGGGACCCCATGCTCAACTGAGCATTTGAAATGCTTCCTTGAGGATCAACTTGTTGAGTAGCATTTGTTGCCATTCGTTTAGTGTATCTTCTTTTTGGTACTTCTTCATGCGTAGTGGCTAACTTTCCACTCGTTAATAACATACAACAAAGTATTCGCCCACAAAAGATTAATGTAAACTTTGAAATGCTTAGCACTGGGTCCTACCAGGTGTGCCAATTTGTTTACTGTGAATTTTGGTAAACAACCGCTGGTCTATCAATTTAGGGTAAAATTGACTAACTTGCAGGATCAACCGTACTAAATCCTAGAACATGTGCTAAGCGTGCAAAAGACCTAAGTTGAACTCCACGTTCGACTGTGAAACCTTTTGAAAAGTAAGATGACTTGAAGATTTGAAAGAAAGCAAGTAATGCGTCGAAGATTAAAAGCAAGAATGTAAAAGTGCAGTAATGTAGAAGCTTTTAAAAGTAAATGCTGTAAAGTAAAGGGCAAGAGATTACAATCAAACTCCGCGTTCGACTATAACGTCTTTGTAAAGTAAATGGTGTTGAAGATAAATGTGCAAGAAAATAAAGTGCTTTAAAAATAAATATGCGAAAGATTCTACTCTGAACTCCATGTTGGACTAGAGATCTTTAGAAGTTAAATTGCAAGAAGGTAAAGAGCTTTGGAAATAAATGGGCGAAAGGTTAAAAGTGCAGAAAAGTTAAATGGCATAAAATAACTCTAATATGAACTCCACATTCGACTAAGGGATCTTTGAAAGTAAAACGCAGAAAAAGTTATGTGAAATGGTTTAAATGTAAAACCTGAAAGTTAAAGTGCAGAATGAGTAAAGGTGCATAAAGGGTAAAGGCAAGTAAATTGCATTAATGAAAAAGGGTTGGTGTTGTATGACATACATTCTCGCTAACTCGTTTCTCTACACGCGGGTACTTTGAGTTATTTGGAGTGACTAGTATAAAATGAATGAACACCCTTATTACATGAAAATGACAACTTTTTGTAATACTAGAAAATAAATAATAAATGACGGTTGAGGCTTCACAACGTGTCCCTTTTGGCGGTTTTTCCACTATCTTAACTGTTCCCACGTTCGTCCACTCTTGGTTTGAATTTTGAACACTTAATATCTCCCTTCAATTTTGGTGGTGACTTCTGCGCGTTCTTCTCAGTGTGACCCTTGTCGAGCACTTCTCAGCACTTAGCAAATTTTAGTAGCTTTGTCCACCTCTCTTCGACTTGGATTGTTCTCTAATTGTGTCGAAAGGTTGACATGTTTCAAATTGATATTTTGACTTGAGGTGATTCTAAAATCAACTAGCGTTGAAAATTGAGAGCTAATAGACCCAACCATAACCATCCTTAAAATTGGTATTCATAGCAGCTTGAACTTGACCACGGAATGATAAACTCGCCTCGGACTCCCATTCTCTGAATCCATGATTTCACCCTTAAATCACACACCATCTAAGCTCATACGATGTTTATGACAAATCTATAAACGTTTAAGATCTTTATGTCGATATGAACTCAAACTGACTTGACGGACACACGAGACCAATTTCGACTCACCTGCAAAATAAAAAAAACTAGGCAAACTGGTTAGCGGTTAGTTGGAACGAAAGATGTACTAAAATGAAATGCAGAAATAATCAGTGAATCTAAGGGTAAAATTTAGGGTGCGACAGTTGCCTCTATTTAAATAACTTCACCAGATGATTTGAGCAACGAAGGCTCGAGAAATCATGGTGAAAGGTATTTAAATATAGATAACCGAAAGTTTTGCCCTTAGATGCAGTGATATGCAATGCTATGGACAAAAAAACGAAACTAAAATGTTGACAATGCTATGGATCTCTAATATGATGCAAAAAGATGGAAAGATGCAGGAATGCAGACGAAACGACGACACAGGGGAACAGCGCAACGAGCAACCACGCACTGGGGAAGACAACACACTGGGGAACAGCACGAAACACGGGGAAATCTAAAGTGATGGACCAACAGGTTCAAGCATGAACAATTTTCACTTTAGAAAGAAAGACAATAAGAGATCCTCAATGGAGATGGCATCGGTAAGACGGCCTCCACTGGGGAAAATATCCAGAGTAGGTGCTCAACAGGTTCAGGCATGACCGGTTGGCACTCTAGGATAAAAGGGTAAAAACAAGATTCACACGGCGGTAGGATCAGGTAAACACAAAATGATGGAGTCTTCAGGCAAGAATAACATCCAAACTTCTGGAAATTCCTTAAGCGAAGAGATCGAACGGGATCTTCAGGACGCATCAGAAAATATACAGGGTAAAAACCTGCTTTATGCCAAAATAATTGGACTTGAATGGGAAAATGCCCTGATAAGCTTCTCGAGAGAGACTTCCACTTATTGCTGAAAGGGACTTACATGCCAAAACTGGATAAACTTCTCAAATAAAGAGACTGCCACTTATCTGAAGGATAACAATGATAAGCTTCTCATGGGAGACTGCCACTTATCTGGGGATACGGATGAAATGATAAGCTTCTCTGGAGAGACTTCCACTTATCTGATGAAAATAAGCTTCCATGATCAAAATATGATTCAGCTTCTTCTTTAACTAAATGATTCATTTAGAAAGGGTAAATAAATTTCCCCACACTTCAAGGTTGTCTGCCAAGAATGGGTCTCAGTTTCTTATTTTACTTGAAAAGGGTAAAATAAACCTCCCCACGCTTCAAGGTTTGTATGCCATGAACAGGTCTCAGTTTCTTCTTTTACTTGAAAAGAGTAAAATAAACCTCCCCACGCTTCAAGGTTTGTATGCCATGAACGGGTCTCAGTTTCTTCTTTTACTTGAAAAGGGTAAAATAAACCTCCACACGCTTCAAGGTTGAAGGGCAATGGAAACAAGCTTCTCGAGGGAGATGGACACTTGTTGCTAGTCATAATGAAGATAGGATAAGCTTCTCAGGCGAGACTGTCGCTTATCTGTGTTGTAAAATGGTGGTGATAAGCTTCTTGGATGAGACTGTCGCTTAACTGGGGAGTAAAGATACAATGATAAGCTTCTCGGAATGAGATTGTCGCTTAACTGGGGACTAAAGATACCATGATAAGCTTCTCGGAATGAGACTGTCGCATAACTGGGAATAAAGATACCATGATAAGCTTCTCAGAATGAGACTGTCGCTTAACTGGGAGGGTAGCAATGATAAGCTTCTCAGGCGAGATTGTCGCTTATCTGGAAAAGATAACGGTAAACAAGCTTCTTAGGGGAGATGGCCACTTATTCCCGGTAGGTAAAAGGATGAGACGATAAGCTTCTCCGAAGAGACTGCCACTTATCTTGGGGCAAAGCATGATAAGCTTCTCAGGAGAGACTACCACTTATCTGCAAAGGCGTTGTAAAAGGCTCTTCTTGAAAGATAGTGCAAAATAAATGCACGTCCGGGTGGTTTGGCGACCGACGGGGACCGAAGTTCAATCTAGAGTCGAGCTAGAAAAAAATTGTCAAGCAAGACTCCATTGAGGGAATGAACTCAAATGGGGATTATCTTATTCGGGCATGGAGAAGATAACTGAAATAATCGTCATCCACGAGGGTTGAACTCTGTGGGGAGACTGAAATAGTAGGTATTTTATGCTTAAGGTTGACGATCTACTTGGAGAGAATGGACAAACCCAGTTACTTGGCGGTAACCACGGCCAAAGTAATGACAAAAGACAACGAGGATAGCAAACATGTAGATGCTGAACGCGTATGAAAAAATGAACTGCAATGAGTATGCCAATGCTCATGCTTATGCTCATGCACATGCATATGCTGACAAAACAGACGAAAGGAGGAGAAAACGGAAGATGAAATAAACATCTTGACGGGGATACCCGACGACCTCTGCAAAATTACATCTATCAAGGGATAAGAAAGTTAACGGCGGAACTAAATCTTGCTTCAAAGCTCCAAATTCTCTGGGGAGAACACTGATCCACTTAGGGATAAGATGTCATGACTTTATTGGAAGGATTTCCATCATGAATCTGGATTCTGGTCAAAGAAAACTTGTTCACTGGGAGAGTCATCTTAGGATTGGAGACTTTCGGGATAAAATAAATATTTGCTTCATTGGGAAGATGTGGAGTTAGGCAGCTTCATGGAGAAAGTGTAGCAACTTCCTAGGGACAGTACATCAACTTCCTTGGAGAAAGTATCTTGACTTCTTGGGGAGAATATGGCAACCTCCTGGGGAAAATTTCTTGAGGAAAGTATGGCAACTTCAGTGAGGAAAAGATGATTCCACTGGGAGTGGGTCCTTAATAGACATGCATAACTTGGAAGATACTGGGGAGATTCTCTGCAGTCTTGAAAGTCACAGGAGATTATCGGCTCGGTCCAAATTGTTGTCAGCTTATAGTCTCGCTGGGGACTTGCACTGAGGCAATGGCTTAAAAGTGCTTCTGCAACCATGAAACTTACTGGGGAACCATGACCGCCTGAAGTGAAATTCATCGGGGGAATGAAAAGCGTGATAGTCGCCATTTTCAAAAACATAATGCCCCAGAGTACTTGTTTTATGAGAAAGAGTCATTAAGAGGATTTTACAGAGAACATGGAATCCAATTGCCCCACTGTTTTCAAACTCTTGGAGAGATTCGTCAAATCTCAACGTAACTAGCTCGGATTCGACAGTGTTATGACGGAGAAAGTCAAGCTTGCATCAGTAAGCAATTTGGAAACCACCTACCCCTGTTCAACAGAATCTCCAAGTTTCCCTGTTGATGTTCATATCTAAATTTCTAAGATATCAGGCAAAATCAACACGCATGAAAAGCTAATCCTGAAATTTTTAATGCAACATATATATTTGTCTTGAAGTTGTTTTTTATTTTTGTTTTGGAAAAGATATCACAATAACTTGTGACCAAATCACTAGTTAGGATATGAATTTAATTTATACAACCCACGTCAAATTGAGCATAGCTCGTAGGATTCAGGAAACATTATCTCATCGAGTATGCTTTCAAAATAAGTCCTACTTCAATTAGGTCTTTTAAAGGTTGTATCGTGGCTTGGTTCACGGTTTAAGAAACAAAGGATAAAGGCTCAAAGTTTATTTGTAGCCACCCATTCTTCGTGATGTTCTCCAATCCTACACTCAGTTAACTGGATACAAGCACTCATCTCTCAAGCGGATTTGAGATGATCGAGAACTCATCAAGGCTTTGGACATGGCAGTCACTCACCTACTTTCTTTGGGTGTTTGATCACACGACTTTGCTCTTTACTGGGATTCTTCATTGTAATCCTTTGTTTTTTGCTTTTCGCATTTTCGTTCCCTAACTTTTGTCGGGACGGAGTCTTTTGAATTTGACTTTGGAAGTCCAGCGGGATGCCCCAGTTTTGCCTAAGTCTTCTTCATAGGTTTTGACTTAGCGGGCTCTTTATTTTTCATTCATTATTTTTTATGAACAAGTCATGTGACTCTTTTGAAAGGCTTGTGACTGCCTCACTCTTTAGGTAGTCGAGGGATAGTCATTGTGTTTTTTTCTTCCAGCCTCCTATTATGTGAGGAATAGATACAGTGAATTCTCGAATGTTCACTCCTCTTTTTTAAGAGTCTGAGCGCTCAATCAGTTTAACTGAAAAAATCACCCTGCCCCAAGTTAAATATTGAGGGTTTTTGTTTGGAAAAGAAAAAATCCTACTTCAAGGCTCAAAGGGGTTAAAGAGGGATTATCTTCCTTATATCTCCAGTATTTAGGATTTGAAACAATGCCTTACATCATCAGCAGGGTTTCATTTGAAAGCATATGACAAAAGATCTTGCGTTTTGATTCATCATCCTCCTCCCAATTCTCTATCAAAGCCAAGAGATCGGGTAAAGTTGGCATTATAAATTATGAAAAATAATTTTATGAGTGAATACGAATGGATTTCTTCAAGACAAACATATGCATTGCATTAATCATTCAAAATAAACAAGTTTCTACATGCAAATTATGCCTTTATAATCAAAGAAACAAAATACATATAAGTAAACAAAATGAACTGTCTGACAAGCCTATCTAAAGGAGTTTATTAGGTCTCTGTATTCGAGACCGTCACAGTAGTAGTGGTTTCCTTCGGCGGAGTCTCATTGGAATGGGGAGTATAAATATGACCACTGTGTGTCATCTTGCTTGCCCCAGCTATGTTTGTCACATCTTCATTAACAGTCTCCAATTCTTCCTTCGGAATAATCTTTCCAGATTCTTTGTCAATCATGGTCACATCATATTTTCAGGGTACAGCTTGAGGATCACTGAAATGAAATGGACTAGGCTTCTGAATAATTACCGGCTTCGGCTGATTTGTTGTAGGTAGGGCTAGCAATGAACTGAATCAACTCGAAAATAGTTCGGAATTCGATTCGATAATTAAATCGTTGAACTAGGTTCATGAACCAAATGAGTTGAGTATGAGCGAAAAGTTAAGTTCGTTAACTAAATGAGCTGAACTTGAACTATACATAGTTCGACTCGTTAGGTTCATGAGTCAACTCGATTACATATGAGAAGAATTATACTTTCTTTAAGATTAGGTTTAAATATTTACTCCAAATCTTAGACAAACTTAATCTTCAATTTAATAGTTTTTGAATTAGACTCTCAAATGTATATCTTGAAAGTTGTGTAGGTTTTGAATTAGTAGATTTCGAAGATAAAGTTAAATTTCAATATGATAACTTTTATTTTATTTTATTATTTTATTTTTAAAAAATATATTTATTTAAAATGTCAAATATACTAAAATATATATATATATATTTAAAAAAATAGTTTTTAAGTCTGTGAATCATGTGAGCTGAACCTAATGAGATGAATCTAACGAGTTGAACCGAACTGTTCGTGAACTTATAACGAGTCAAGTTTGAGCTTAAAAAAAGTTTGTGTTGAACTCGAACTCGAACCCATTCTTAACGAGTCGAGCCGAGCTAAGGTGAGTTCGACTTGACTCGACTCATTTCCAGCCCTAACTGTAGGAGTAACTGACTTAGATATGTTGAAAACAGGCTTTGCAGAACTTGATCTTGGCAAATGGAAAACCCTGAGAGGAATCCTGATCTGAGAAACATCAAGAATAAGACTTTCATCAGATATATCATCAATAGTGTTAACAACCCCATGATTTGGTAAAGGGTTATTCCTGACATTCGGCTGAGGATCATCAAAGGACAGGATCTTCTTTTCCATTAACTCCCTGACAAGGTGCTTGAGAGCGTAGCAACTTTCTAGATCATGGTCAGGCGCACTCTCATGAAATAAACAATGAGCGGTGACATTGTAATTGGCAGGTAACGAATTAGGAGGTGGGCCCAAAGCTCTGGTAGTAATCAAACCTTGTTGCACTAATGAAGGGTGAAACTCGGTATAAGCCATCGGAATGGGAGGACACTACTTGTATTGTCTCCTATTAGGAATATTTTGGCGAGGTTCCTGATTCTTCGGTTGTTGATAAGCAGAAGCGTTGGGCGCTCGTTGATAATTGGCAGGAGCTTGTGCGGGCTGATAACCAGGAGGTTGTTGATAGACCGGAGGTTGATAGACAGGACCCGGTTGCACAGGCTGATAAGTAGGAACTTGTTGATTGAAGGCAGGTGTAACAGCAGCTACATAGGGTTGTTGAGCATACTGAACAGGATAACCTTGTTGTTGAACATAATTGTGTCAATGTTGCCAAGGTTGATGAGCAGCCATTTTATGGGAGTACATGATCAAGTGACCCTTCGGGCATGTAACTCCTTCATAATGGTCGAAGCTCGTATTTTTGAACTTTGGAGGAATAACCAGACCATATACGAGACATATATCTCTGGCATCAGCACCAAAGATTTGATCAACTTCTATCATTCTCAGCCTTTTGTCAATAATTTCCACATTCTCTCGGAGTTTTTCATGAAGTTCATCTTCTTTCATATCAGGAATATCATAAATCGGTTCATTGAAATAAGGTTGCACACGAGTATGAATAGCAGCTGGTGCAAAAGCCAGAATCACTTGAGGAGCTTCAGAAACCAGAGGAATAGCTTGAGGAACCGGTTGAGTAATAGGAACCACAGGAGGAGGCACAAACCCAAACGGAAGACCATAAGGAGGTACACTTGCAGCAACAACAGATGGTTGAGGATCCACAACAGTATTTGTAATCTCAGAGACAACAATGGGCTGAGTATCCATCTTTCCATTAATGACCTGTAGCATCTCCATAATTTTCCCAACACTTCCCCGAAGGTCTTCTAGTTCATTACTAACACGGTCAAACTCTTAATTTTGTTCCGCCATCTTTTTTAGAGCTCGAGCTCTGGTGTTGTACTGATGCAGAGGACTCAGGGTGATAGAACTGGAAGCAAGAGAACCGAGAATGAGAAATTGGAAGAAAAATGCAAATTCAAAAAATAGGATGCAAATACGATGCAACGGTTTCAAGGATTTCAATGGTCAATTGCAAATATTTTTCGAGGAAAGCTGAAAAGTTTATATTTTGAAATGTAAGATTTTTTGAACTTGCAAGGCTGATAGTTGAATTCCTTGAAACCAGGAATGTTATGATGTTGAATGCAATGCACAAACATACAAAGCAAACAAAGGTCCTAGGTTAGAGGAACATGAGCGAAGCCAAGGTCTACCCATCCCGAAAGGTAAGTATTAAGGGTTATTTGTACCTGCAGAACAAGGATTCTAAAGAGGTGCCCAAAGTCATCAGTTCATCTTTCGGATATTATCAATTTCCCGACTAACTCGATGGTTAATAATATTCTCAAGAGAACCTCTTCTGAGTGTAGTATCACGTAGCAACTATTTTGGGAATACTCCCTCATAGTCATCGCACTACGTCCTAGATAAGGCAAAAGTTGTGTTTAGGTAACTACGGCCCCCAGTATCACAGGCTCCAATCGAGAATAGTGAATTTTTTCACGATTAACTCGTTCAACAATACTGTTTTCGAGAGGGCCTCAACTGAGTGGTGATTCTCAAGTCAGCTTGGTCGGGATTCAACTCCCTATAAGCCTCGTCGAATATATCACCTTCCTATAAAAGTTGCACTCAAGTCCGGGTGTAGGACTTATCTCACAACAATTATATAACCTCAAGCAAGGTACAACAAAATATATACAAGCAGATAATAAAGCAAATTGCAAGCATAAAAACAAGATAGGGACAACCCTCAAAAGATAGCTTTTCCCCAGGGAAGTCGCCATTTTTTGTTGCGGTGAGAATAGGATATCAAATTATTGATTAATTTTAATCACATCTTTAGTTCACAACCGGTATTTGATTTATCCGAAGGAAATGTTAAAAAAGGAAAAACCTATTTTACATCGTAAACACAATGTGGGGAGAGATCTAGGGTTCAGGGGTTGGTTAAGCTCAGGGAAGGTATTAGCATCCTAAACTTCTGTAGTACTCTACAGGAACCTCTTGTTTTAAATGTGTTATTGCTATAGTTATCTACTTAAGGGTAATGCTAAGGGTTTAAGGGTAAAGATAAGGACCTAAGGGGGTTAGTCCTAAGTATACTCGCCAAGATTTGCATCTTGTGCCTACGTATCCGAGGTAGGGGATGGAATCAGAGTAATCGTAGTTCCCCTCACAGAGGGAGGAAGAGGAACTTCTTGACTGTGGTCAAGGTTCCAGGGGGATGTAAACGTTCATAGGGAAGCGCTTACTTGGAGTGCGACGACTCTTAATTCTACGTTGGAAGTTGAATTGAAAAGGGTGGAGTAAGTATTCCGCGGCAGGAACTTACATGGAGTGCAGTGACTCCTAGTCCTAAGGCTAGGATGAAGGGGTGGATGTCCGCGGTAGGACGCCTAAGCATGAGTATGGTGACTCAACGTCTTAAGGTTTAGGAAAAGGTAAGGGTGTGTCCACGGCGGGACGCCTAAGCATGAGTACGGTAACTCGGATCCTAAGGCTAGGATGGGCGAGGGTAAAGGCATTAACATAGCGGTCAAATGGGATAACCTTTCCTTCGGAGGGGCATAAGCGGCAAAACTAATGAATAATTGAAAATGTAAGCAGAGCAAAGATAAATGATGGTAGCATGATATGATGAACTGTAAATGCGGTACAATGAGTAATTAGAGGTTGAGTTACATTCAAGTGGATAAATTGAGGAGTGATATTAGAGATGAAAATATGAATAATGGTTAAGTTTGAAATGGTGAAATTGTAAAAATTAGAAATTAATTGTTTTTGAATTGTTTTTATGGTTTTTGAGAAAATTATGATTAAGTGAATATATGAAGAAAAAAGTTAATATTTTAGATTTAATTTGAAAAGAGGAATTATATTAATTGATCTTAAATTAATAAAAGAGTTAAATCATTTTTTTAAGAAGAATAGATTAATTAGCAAAAAGATTAATTAAGTTCTAAAAAGTTCTAATTAAAAAGATTTAAATTAATTAAATTAATTAGAAATTAGCAAAAGTTTTCTTTTAGGTTTTTAGATAAATATATTTTTAGTTTCTTTAATTTATTATGAAAAAAGGAAATGAATTTAAAATAAATCTAAACACTTTGTTATTTTTATTTTTATTATAAAAAAGGCTAAATTAAGATTAAGTCTAAAAAAAAAATTTATTTCGTTTTATTTTATTTTTTAATTAGTTAGTAATGTTAGTGGTGTTAGTTTTTTTATTAATTTAATATAACAAAAAAACTATAAAAAAAAACAAATAAAAAATGGGTTGGGCCTGGGTCATGACCCCCAGGACCCAATCCGGTTGGTATCAAGCAACAAAAGGGGGAAAGAGTGGGTTTCTGAAACCCTAGAATGGAGAACGCCCAAAACGGCGCCTTCTGTAACACCCCGCTCCCCAAAATTAAAATAAATTGCAAATGAATCAAACAATTATCAGAGTTGCCACACCAAAGCGGGATATCACAAAAGAAGTTCAACAAAAACACTTCATTATATGGTTTTCAAAAGTAAACATCGGAATATCATATATACATATATACGTCATATTCGGCCATCCGCCCAAAATATACAAAATATTTATCAAGGGTTCCAATAAAACATGATACGCCACGGAGTAAAACAAAATCATCAGAAAACAATAAACTCCCAAAGCCCCGTATTACATATCAGAGCATCCCTACGACTCAACTCGCACGCCACTATCCAAGCTAGCTACGCACCTGAATTATCTGTACTTCCGAAGAAGCACAGACCACAACAACAACAAAAGGGGTGAGAAATCATGATCAAAAATATAGCGGTAACAATGTACATGAATAAAAGGCAGTAATCATACGAACATCATTCAACATACATCAACCAGGACCTACTGTCCAACACCAACACAACACACAAGACAATGCAAAAATATGCAACTCAACACCATGATATGCGGTACCGACTCACTGGTTCATTCAATCGAACTCGGATAGATCACATACACCTACCAATGGCAATGATCTATCCCCACCATTCTCCACAAAGGAGTACGGGTGAATCACTTACGCTCCATCCAAGACATGATTCAACCCCACCATCCTCCATAAAGGAGTACGGATGAATTTCATACACTCCTCCTGAGCAACGATTCATCCCCACCATTCTCCACAAAGGAGTACGGGTGAATCGCATACACTCCTCTTGAGCAACAATTCATCCCGCCAAAACACCATGATATGCACGACACCAATGCACAACAACGATCCAAGCACACAAGGTGCACACGATCCTCCTGATCACATTTTATACATCGCACATACATATTCCACACATCACCATATTCATACATAATAACATACACCAATTTAATTATTCTAATTAAACGAATAACAAGGAAATCACATTCCAACACCACACATACACTCTTAACTGTTCAACACCAATCTTATATTTAATCATGACCAACAAGGGCCCCACAACACAAGAGAACAGAACAACACAAAAACACAAACTACTGTCATGCTCACTGGCTCACTCGTCTGGCGAAGCATCAGCGAATGCTCGCTACTTGCTCGCCCAGCGAACTCCCTAGCGAAGGCAGACAGTGGTTACTGGAAGCAGTCGATACCCAGTTCGCCTAGCGAATTCCTAGCGAAGGTTCGCTACTAGCTCGCCTAGCGAAAGTGCTGGCGAACGCCTGCGATTTCACAAAAACCCCACTGTTCAGAATTGGCAAAACTCTCTGAAATCATCTGATTTCACTCAAACCATTTCCCACAGCACTAGTTCAACATTCTGCGACTTAGCTACATAATCTATTCTAGATTCCGCCCGATAAAACATCAGCTCTACCGATTAAATCATTTTCGGCTTAAAATGGTAAACTACCCGAAAACCCCAAATCATCCAAACAATCACTCTACCAATACATGCAACAGGTTAATCATGCTAACAACAATTCAGAATTTCAACAACATATCAAACATGATCATCAATTCCTACGGGATTGGGGAAAATCCCTTCTACCCAACATTCATGCAAACATACTAATTTCGACCCGTTTCTCCCCCCCCCCCCCCCCCCCCCTCTACCTTGATAACTCGATCAAGCTGTTGAAAATCCTCGAAGAATCGATAATCTTGGCTTCCTCTCTTCCTATTTGATTCTTATCTTCAATCTTTCTCCCACTCTAGACTGTGTTCTTCTTTTCCAACTTCCTCTCCTTCTATCGAGTTCCTCTTCTTCTTCTCTTTCCAATATTTACTTTCTTCCCAAAAAATCCCTAATACCTCCTTTCTATTCTTACTCACTTATTAATAATAATAATAATAATAATAATAATAATATTACCATTATTTATTAAATTATTATCATTAATAATTATATTATTAATATCAAAGTCCAAAGTTTAGTAACTAATCTCCATACTTAAGGGCACTCACTATCGCACTCAACCACACCCCCAAAAAGGCACACCAAAAATAAAATAACACAGAAAAGACTAGATAATTAAAATGGGTGTTACACCTTCCTCCCCTAATCTCTCTTCTCTGTTTCTGATACTCTTCCTCTTTCTCCTCGGACCGCTCGCGACTTATCTTCTCTTCTTCTTGTTTTGGCCGCGAGATCTTCTTCTCTTTTCTTCTTAACCTGAAACAAACACCACAATAAAAATGTTACAAGGTGGGGCTTACGGTTTAGAGTGGCTTTCCGACGATGACGAATAATTTCTTAGCCGGGTTCGTGGTTGATATTCGCGGCTTGTGATCTGTTTTGTGATTTGCTGGGTTTTTGTGGTTTGCTTGAACAGTTTTGTTTTGATGGCTTATGGGTTTGTGGGGGCGATGATGTTGGCGGTTTTGATTGTCTCTGAGCCTTCAAGTCTTGATGGATTTGTGATGATGTTGGTGGTCCACTGGGTTTTGTGGACAATAATGGATTTGCGGTTCGTGACAGTTTTTGTTCGGTTTTGGCGATGATGAGATTGTCTGAGCCTTTGCGGGTTTTTGACGCTTTAGATTTGGATCTTGGAGAGTTTTACGATTTTGTTCAATGATTATTTTCGGTCCTTGAACTTCTTCAGAACTTCTTCTTATAAAGTTTTCTTTGGAAATGCTTTGAAGAAAATTAAAAAAAACTCTTTCCTTTTTCATCTGGACATGTTTTAACATGTTGGCGATTTTCCATCTTCATTTTGGCCTTGATGGCTATGTTGGACTTTCTGTTTTTGAATTTTGACCATTGATGATGATTTACCATTTTGGGATTTTGAATATTGATGGAGTTTATTTGGTTGTCCGTTTGGATTTAATAGCGTTGTTCTTATGATATTTCTTAATTCATTTTGGTTTGCTTATTGATGATGAAATCTGTTTTTTGGATTTATTCATTGATATTGTGCTGGATGTTGTTGGATCTGATATTTTGACTTGAGGTGATTCTAAAATCAACTAGCATCGAAAATTGAGAGCTAACAGACCTAACCATAACCATCCTTAAAATTGGTATTCATAGCAGCTTGAACTCGACCACGGAATGATAAACTCGCCTCGGACTCCCATTCTCTGAATCCATGATTTCACCCTTAAATTGCACACCATCGAAGCTCAGGAAGATGTAGATGACAAATCTGTAAATTTTTAAGATCTTTATGTCCACATGTACTTAAACTGACTTGACGGACACACGAGACCAATTTCGACTCACCTGCAAAATAAAATAAAAAAAACTAGGCAAACTGGTTAGCGGTTAGTTGGAACGAAAGATGTACTAAAATGAAATGCAGAAATTATTAGTGAATCTAAGGGTAAAATTTGGGGTGCAATGGTATGCATCGGATATTTATGGAAGACGATTTCAAACCGGTGGCCTAACCATAACGTCGCTTAAATCCTACCATGAAAGAGGTGATTAGGAAGGAAGTGGTGAAAATGTTGGATGCCGGAATAATTTATCCAATTTCCGATAGTCCATGGGTTAGCCCGGTGCAAGTGGTACCGAAGAAAGGAGGGATAACTGTTATTCGAAACAAGAAAAATGAGTTGATCCCTACAAAAACTATGGTCGGTGGAGAATGTGCATCAATTATCGTAGGCTAAACCAAGCTACAAGGAGAGATCATTTTCCTCTTCTGTTCATGGATTAAATGCTCGAGAGACTTCCCGGTCAAGAATTTTATTGTTTTTTGGATGGTTATTCGGGTTACAATCAAATTATTGTGAACCCGGAGGGCCATGAGAAAACTGCTTTCACTTGCCCTTTTGGAATCTTCGCTTATAGGAGGATGTCGTTTGGTTGGTGTAATGCACCGACAACTTTTCAACGGTGTATGCAAGCAAAATTTTCTGACTTTATTGAAAAGACAATTGAGGTTTTTATGGATGACTTCTCGGTTTTGGGACCATCATTTGATCTGTATTTGAAAAACTTGGATGTGGTATTGGAACGGTGTGTGGAAACCAACTTGGTGCTTTATTGGGAAAAATGCAATTTCATGGTAACCGGAGGAATTGTGCTCGGCCACAAAATTTCTTCAAAGGGCCTTAAAGTGGATCAAGCCAAGGTGGACACTATTGAAAATTGCCGCCTCCGTTGAATGTGAAGGGTATAAGGAGCTTCCTTGGTCATGCGGGGTTCTATCGGAGGTTCATCAAGGACTTCGCAAAAATTGCAAAGCCTTTGAGCAATTTTCTCAACAAAGATAATTCCTTTGAATTTGATGAATTTTGCATGATAGCTTTTAATTCTTTAAAACAAAGTTTGACTACCACACTCATAGCCATTGCTCCTAATTGGAAAATTGATTTTGAAATCATATGTGACGCGAGTGATTATGCGATAGGTGCGGTATTGGGTCAACATAGAACAAAAAAATTCATGCCATACACTATGCGAGAAAAGTTTTGAATGAAGCTCAAGTAAACTATGCAGCAACTGAAAAAGAGTTGCTTGCGATAGTGTATGCACTGGAGAAATTTCAGTCATATTTGATTGGGTCTAAAGTTATGGTCTACACGGAGCATGCGGCGATTAAGTATTTGCTCACCAAACCGGACTCAAAGCAAAGGCTAATTCGTTGGGTCCTTTTGTTACAAGAATTTGATTTAGAAATTTATGACAAAAAGGGATTCGATGATTTGGTGGTGGATTACTTATCCCGCCTTGTTAATGTTGAGGTGACAAAACATGAAATTGAAGTCAAGGAAGAATTCCCAGATGAGAAGTTGTATATGGTACAAGTTAAACCTTGGTTCGCCGACATGGCAAACCACAAAGTCGTCGGATTGATACCGGAAGGACTAACGAGTAACCAGAAAAAGAAATTTTTATCTGATGCCAAATATTTTGTATGGGATAAGTGTTAGTACGGTAAAGCAGCAAGCAAAAGATATTAAGTACCCAGTTTTGTCGTCTCCACAGGGATTAGTGCGATCTGAACGCCGTTCAACGGTCTCTACATTTCTAAGCTTATTTTCAAAAGGGTTTGTTTTAAAAGGTTCAAAGAACCATGGATCAAAACCGAAAATATAAAGACGGAAAATATAAATAAGGACCGAAATATAAACGGAGCCTTGTTGGGATTGAATTTCATCAATTGATAACATATGCATTCTGCTGATCAAATTAAACACAACGCAATCATTCGTCTAATATCCTTACGTATCACTCACGACAAAGCTTATCTCTAATGCAACGTCGAGAAAACAACTATGTTGTCTCATTGGTGATCTCTCATCCAACAAAAACACAACACAGAGCATTATAAATTGATACTCGTGCAAATGTTAAGCCTAAACCTATCTCTAGCATTTAGGACCTAACAAGTAATCATCCTAGATTCAGATCTGAAGAGTATATCTCTATCACGGTTCAAATCAAAGATAAATAGGTAAACAAGGATGAAACCCATATCAGATAAACGATTGTTTTGCATAAAATACAATGATCAAAATACGTACACACGCTTAACCCTTTTTACATGTATTCATCTAATTCGCCAAATGTCGGTGAACATCGTTCTTCATCACTATTATCACATACCCACACAATATCATATTGATCCTACCCATACTACCCATGCTACTTAATCAACACAACACCATAGAAGATACAATGAATATCAACTTCAAAACCATGTCAAAAGTTTGTTCATTGATAGAAGAAGATCTGAGATCAAAGATGTGAAAAGGTTTTGTCAAGACCCACAAATACATAATCAAAGATAATCAATCAATAGAGAATCCAAACTAGTTCACAAACATAAATTAGATGAAATACATAAGGTATTAAAAGATTACATCCAAACGCCAACAAGAGATCGAAGATCTTACCTCCTCCCTCTTAGGGTTTGTACTTCTCTCTCTAAAATAGATAAAGAGAAAATAAGTTCTGATGTCTAGAAAATAGAAAAATTCCAAGTTATGAAAAAGATAGATATATTTATGACCTAAAAAGCACTTAAATAAAGAACAAAAGATGTTCTGTTTTCCCCCATTCGCCAGGCGAATAGGGGCCTTCGCCAGGCGAATCAAATGAAACCTGGCACTTTAAAGTGCCTCCAGCAAGCAAACCGCCCTTCTGAGTTATCGCGCCTTCGCCAGGCGAAGGAATCATTCGTCAGGCGAACCTTCGCTGGCTTCACTCGCCAGGCAAAATTTATGTTAGTTTGCTACTGGAATATCCAAAGATCCTTTTCCAGCTCCTTCGTCAGGCGAATGGTAGCGAAGCTTCGCTGGACCCATTTGCCAGGCGAGCTTCATGCCCTTTTGGTCTAGGAGTTTAATTTGAATTACTCGCCCTGGCTTGCCAGCACTCGCCTGGCGAACCTTCGTTGGCACTCGCTGAGCTTCGCCAGGCGAACATGACAGATTCCAGCTTCTTCCAGCAGCTCTGATTTCGCCTAGTAAGCATGATATCATTTTGGTGGTTTGCATATTGTCTTGGTTTCCTTGCCCATTTCTTGTGTCTTACTCTTCACTTGTTTTGTGCCTAATTTCTGCACAATAACACACAAATCAAAGGTACCAAGAGCTTTTCACACTATATTGCAAACCAAACAAAACAAGAGTGGTTTTCTACACTAAATTGACGAAAATGAGTGAAAAATGCCAACTTTTGATAGATCAAATAAGTGAAATTTGGCATCTAACAACTCGCCCCAACTAGCGTTTTGCTTGTCCTCAAGCAAAGTATGCCTCTCATTTTACAACAAGAGGATTTTCTCAAGACTAAGATTCACCCAAGAATGGATAAAATTGGCTCAAACACAAATGATACAACAAGCCATGGTTTCAAATGTTTAGAATCAAACAATGTAAAAGAACTAACTTCTTAAAGCAAATATAAAGACATGTATCAATCAACAACTATGTTTTTCATGAATGAATCACTTTATCTCTCCTCTTCGAATAAGGATTGAAGAAATTACGCGTTTGCAACCGCGGGGACAATTTCACTCCACTAACAAACAATGCAAATATCAATTCAATTCATACAAAATTCATCAATCAAAAGCGAAAATATGGAAGTAAGAAGATCACTAAGGTCTTTAAGGTTGTAGCTTGGTCGGGTTTACAAACAAGGGACATATCTAAGGCCATTGAAACGAAATTGTCGATGCAAAAGAGACATTCACTGAACACGTTATTTACACACCTCAACTTCATTCCATTTGTTTTTCGATTGCAAACCTTCCCAATTCTTATTTCACAACTTATTCTTTCACTATTTTTCTTTTCCAAGCAAGCATTCTTTTTCTTTTCTACTCTTTTTTTTTCTTTTTTTTTATTTCTTTTTTCATATTCACACAATTTTTTTTTGGTGCTTGCTTGAATTTTTCAAAAGTTGTAGCAACCTACTATCTTCCTTTTTCATTCTCCCCAACTTAACTTTTACTCAACCCTCAAGTGAATGCTCTTAGCTTTTTATGGCAAAGAAGACAATTAAAACAAATTCAAGGGTTCAAGAAAAATTTTAGAATCTCTCAAAATTAAGAATGAGATTCACAATGTTTAGGCTCAAAGGGGTTAACGAATTCTCTCTACTCACGGGTAAGTTGCATTTGGACATAGTTGTGCTCAATAAAAACAAGTGCCTTGATCATTTCTAATGCTTCCAAAAATTCACAATGATAACAAGATAAAGTATGAATCATACGAATCAACAAAGTTTATCAGAAATCCAACATTTAGTAAATAATGGAAGCTTTCTCACAAATTGTGGTTTTTGGTCCTAAGTGAAACAATCATTCAAACAAGTTGCCAAAAGAACAAATTTCATTTGCACAAAGAATTAAGTTCTTAAGCATTCTAAAATTCTAAACAAAGGAAAACATATACCTTGACAACATTCACTTGTTTCATACTATCATCGCCATCCAAACTCGATCGAAGCTTCATTGAATGCTTTTATACCGATAGCAACCACTCTAGAAGGAGTTTTCGTCATTCCTGAACACACTAGAAAAAACGTAAAAAGAAACAATATATACAAAATATACAAAGCTTAAAAACATAGAACCGTTGCAATGCACTTCAAAATCTCAACACCAATTCCCCGGCAACGGCACCATTTTGTTGGTACGGTAAAGCAGCAAGCAAAAGATATTAAGTACCCAGTTTTATCGTCTCCACAGGGATTAATGCGATCTGAACGCCGTTCAACGGCCTCTACATTTCTAAGCTTATTTTCAAAAATGTTTGTTTTAAAAGGTTCAAAGAACCATGGATAAAAACCGAAAATATAAAGACGGAAAATATAAATAAAGACCGAAATATAAACGGAGCCTTGTTGGGATTGGATTTCATCAATTGATAACATATGCATTCTTCTGATCAAATTAAACACAACGCAATCATTCGTCTAATATCCTTACGTATCACTCACGACAAAGCTTATCTCTAATGCAACATCGAGAGAACAACCATGTTGTCTCATTGGTGATCTCTCATCCAACAAAAACACAACATAGAGCATTACGAACTGATACTCACGCAAATGTTAAGCCTAAACCTATCTCTAGCATTTAGGACCTAACAGGTAATCATCCTAGATCCAGATATGAAGAGTATATCTCTATTACGGTTCAAATCAAAGATAAATAGGTAAACAAGGACGAAACCCATATCAGATAAACGATTGTTTTGCATAAAATACAATGATCAAAATACGTACACGTGCTTAACCCTTTTTACATGTATTCATCTAATCCGCCAAATGTCGGTGGACATCGTTCTTCATCACTATTATCACATACCCACACAATATCATATTGATCCTACCCATGCTACCCATGCTACTTAATCAACACAACACCATAGAAGATACAATGAATATCAACTTCAAACCATGTCAAAAGTTTGTTCATTGATAGAAGAAGATCTGAGATCAAAGATGTGAAAAGTTTTTGTCAAGACCCACAAATACATAATCAAAGATAATCAATCAATAGAGAATCCAAACTAGTTCACAAACATAAATTAGATGAAATACATAAGGTATTAAAAGATTACATCCAAACCCCAACAAGAGATCGAAGATCTTACCTCCTCCCTCTTAGGGTTTGTACTTCTCTCTCTAAAATAGATGAAGAGAAAATAAGTTCTGATGTCTAGAAAATGGAAAAATTCCAAGTTATGAAAAAGATAGATATATTTATGACCTAAAAAGCACTTAAATAAAGAACAAAAGATGTTCTATTTCCCCCATTCGCCAGGCGAACAGGGGCCTTCACCAGGCAAATCAAATGAAACCTGGCACTTCAAAGTGCGTCCAGCAAGCAAACCGCCCTTCTGAGTTATCGCGCCTTCTCCAGGCGAAGGAATCATTCGCCAGGCGAACCTTCGCTGGCTTCACTCGCCAGGCGAAATTTATGTTGGTTTGCTACTGGAATATCCAAAGATCCTTCTCCAGCTCCTTCGCCAGGCGAATGGTAGCGAAGCTTCGCTGGACCCATTCGCCAGGCGAACTTCATGCCCTTTTGTTCTGGGAGTTTAATTTGAATTACTCGCCCTGGCTCGCCAGCACTCGCCTGGCGAACCTTTGCTGGCACTCGCTAAGCTTCGCCAGGCGAGCATGACAGATTCCAGCTTCTTCCAGCAGCTCTGATTTCGCCTAGTGAGCATGACATCATTTTGGTGGTTTTCATATTGTCTTGGTTTCCTTGCCCATTTCTTGTGTCTTACTCTTCACTTGTTTTGTGCCTAATTCCTGCACAATAACACACAAATCAAAGGTACCAAGAGCTTTTCACACTATATTGCAAACCAAACAAAACAAGAGTGGTTTTCTACACTAAATTGATGAAAATGAGTGAAAAATGCCAACTTTTGATAGATCAAATAAGTGAAATTTGGCATCTAACAATAAGCCACATTTGTTTAAACTTTGTGTCGATAACATTTTGAGAAGGTGTGTGTCAAAAGAAGAGGCCAATGACATACTTTGTCATTGTCACAACTCTCCGTATGGAGGGTATTTCAACGATACAAGAACGGCAATGAATGTCCTCCAATCGGGATTTTATTGGCCTTCTTTGTTCTAACATGCGCATGCATATACAAAACGTTGTGACAAATGCCAAAGTGGCAGAATTTCAAAACAGAATGAAATACCGTTACAAAACCTATTGGAAGTTTAAGTGTTTGATTGTTGGGGAATAGACTTTGTCGTCCCATTTCCATTGTCTTTTTCCAATGAGTACATTTTGGTCACGATTGAATATGTATCCAAATGGATTGAAGCAATAGCCTGTGCTAAAGCAGATGGAAAAACCATGATAAAATTTTTAAAGAAAAATATTTTTTCTCGATTCGGTACTCCGAGTGTTGATAAGTGACGGAGGATCCCATTTTTGCAACACTCAACTAGAAAAAAAGCCTTGGAACAGTACGGTGTAAAGCACAAAGCTGCAACATGCTACCATCCACAGGCTAATGGGCAAGCGGAGGTGTCGAATCGAGAAATTAAAAAGATTCTGGAAAAAACAGTGTCGAGCTTTAAAAAAGATTGGGCAAACAAGCTTGATGATGCTTTGTGGGCCAATCGGACAGCTTTCAAGGCTCTGATTGGTCTCACACCTTTTAAAATGGTCTATGGTAAGAATTTTCATTTGCCGGTAGGATTAGAGCATAAGGAATTTTGCGCCTTAAGATTTATGAAATTTGATCCAAGTCTGAGCGGAGAAAAAAGAAAGGTGCAATTGCACGAAATGGAGGAAATGCGCCTCCAAGCGTATGACTCCAACAGGCTTTACAAAGATCGAGTGAAAACTTACCATGACCAGAAAATAGTGACCAAACAGTTTGAAGTAGAGCAGTTGGTCTTACTTTTCAATTATCGATTAAAATTGTTCCCTGGAAAGTTGAAATCAAAGTGGTCTGATCCGTTCCGGATTTGAGAAATCAAGAGCTATAGGGCGATTATCATTAAAGACACGTAGTCAAATGAGAGTTGGACTGTAAATGGTCAGCGATTAAAAATTTATCTTAGTGGTGATTTCTAGCGGAATACCACCACAATGCCTTTCTGCGATCCTTGAGGTCGCATTGGACCGTCGAGCTGAAACGATGTTAAACAAAGCGCTGGTTGGGAGGCACCCCAACATTGTAAGTATTTGTTGTTTTTAATTTAATTGGGCAGAATAGTCGGGAAATGTTGGTTAAGCCAACTTGTGTGGCAGTGATTCACTGAGCGCGCTTAGTGCGCCTCTGAGGCCGCTTAGCGCGGTCGTGAAAATTATCCCAGACAAGTTAGGCCTGAGTGGGGTTTTGATGGGCCTCCAGGTCAAGGTTTTAAAAAAAGAAAGAGGGTTTCTAAAAACCCTCATCCCCCCTCTCACCAGCAACTTCTCCCAATTCACATTCCCTCTTGCTCCCACAAGTTCTTGTGCTCTCCATTCACGAATTTCGTCCAATCTCACTTCATCTCATCTTATCTCCAGGTTTGTATCATTGTGCTTTATTTTATTCGTCTGAAAATGCATGTTTTAGATTTTGTTTGTGTTGTGTTGAATAGATTGATGGTTGTTAGATTTGTTAGCTTGTAGATATGTTAGCACTGTTACATTAACTTTGTTAGGGTTAGGTAAGTTTTTCTATTAGTACCTTAGGTTTGGTTTACTAATATATGGCTCAATTGCATGTCAAAACGTTTGGGTTGGGTGTGATTGCTTCGATTGTTGGACAGATTGACCTTGGGCACAACTGATTTTTTTCTCAGTTTTCGCAGGCGCGCTAAGCGGGCTCATGACCGCGCTAAGCGCACCCTTCTTGCTTTGACCTGTTTGTTTTGTTTTCAATGCATGCTTGCTGTAAATATGTTGTATGGTGTTCTGTTGATTGCATGTGTAGTTTAGGGTAGGTTCAAGCTGCTGAGCAGGGTGTCCCAACATGCTTGAGCATTCTAAGCAGGCTCTGGCTACACTTAGCACGCACCCCTGGGACCAACATGCTTCGTTTTTATACTTTCGACACTTGAGTGACTGTTTGGTGTTAATTTGGAGTTTCTAATGATTTTTCTGGAATTTACTGACTGATGGTTTAATCTTTTTGTTGCTATTTTAGTCTGGTTTTCCTTGATTGCAAATGGCTCCTACTAAGCGTGCACGGTTCAGTGCTGGCTAAATCCCTCAGTAGAGGCAGCCTCCTGTGGAGTTCAATAACCGCATATTCTTGGGAGAAAAGCAGCAGGGGAGATATTTGGAGTTGACCCGCAGAAACATCTGGACGGAGCATATTTTACGAATCAACCCGCAAGGGGAATTCCGAGCCTGTCAAAACATCATTGAAGGCCATGGATGGCAAAACCTCATAACCCCTCCAACATTGTTGAACTTTGAGATTGTGCGTGAGTTTTATGCGAATGCAATTCCTACTAAAGGGCAGATGTATACCTTCAGATCATTTGTCAGAGGGAGAAAGGTTTCATTTTCAAGGGATGCTATCAATGACTACTTGGGTAATATTCTAGTTTTGGATGAAGGTGAGCAGTGCTTGTATTATAGGCGGGTGGCTCGAAGAAATTGGAACTTGGAAAATATTTGTTTAGCTTTGGCACACCCGGGGCGTGGTTTTGAGCTGAATGCGATAGGGAGGCCAAAGATCCTGAAAAGAGGAGACATGAACACGACGACTCAGGTCCTCATGACTCTTGTCCTACACAACATCAGGTCAAGAAGTCATACCTCTTCCATACCATTCGACATTGCTTGCATGCTTTATTACATTTTGGAGGATAGGCAGATTGATGTCACAAGGATCATATATGATGAGATTCGCGCTATCGCTGCTAGTGGACATCGTTTGGGCACCAAGGTACCTGCTATTTTGGTTTTTCCTGGTTTGATTATGGGTTTTGTGTCAGAGAGCAGGTGTCCTGATCCCGGGTGTGGTCCATAAGACCATAAAGGGGGTTGTGACCGATACTTGGATCAAGAGTCATTGCATGCCTAGAGTTGACCATCCACCACCACCACCACCAATCCGTACAGATGAGTAGCCACAGCAGCAGCCACCGCGTGCAGCCTTTGATGAACGTGTTACCTGCATGTATACATGGGATATGCACATGGCTCATTAGAGAGCTTTTTCATTTTTACATTCATCTATGCGAGCCTTACATTTGTAGGTGCGTGAGCCACAGGTGGACCACCCTTTCCCTTCACAGGAGGATTTTGATGCACCTGTAGCTTGGCTTGTGGACAAGTCTTTTCATTTTCAAAGGGGACAGGTACCTCATGGAGAACAGGTTCTATAGCCTGAGGAGGATAGGGCTAATGAGGATGCAGGTGATACTGGTGATGTTGTTGCAGATGGCGTTGGAGATGATGATGACGATGACAGTAGAGAGACTATCTGGGAAGATGAATCTGAGTCCAGCTCAGATTATTAGTTGATCATGGGTTATTTAGTTTTTGGTTATGTTTATATTTATGTTTGAACTCACAGGATTTTATGGTTATTTTATTGTTGTTATTCTGGATTCATTTTGTACCATCCTTGAAAGGATGAGGAACGCATGGGCGACACCATTGTTGTGGTTGTCGCAAATTTTGGTACTATGTTATTATGTTGGTTTTGAGTAGTTTTTTATAGTTATTTATGGTTATTTTGTGGAATTTATGATTTTTTGTTATCCTAAGTTGAAAACTTGAAGGAACTTGTGAACTAATGTCAAGATTGATGAACCAATAGGCGTTTGAGTGGTAATGATATGATCAAGTAAAGGTACCATGCAAGGTACATTTTTATCGCTTTCTAAACTAAGCATGGAAATGAAACTTGTGATGAGTGTGAGAATTTGTAATCATCACTTCTTTTGAAATACTTGTTCATTTTTGAATCATTTAGAACATTGGCTTTGTGAGGAAGCTTTCATGGTAGAATATATGCAGGATACTGACATTCATTGTTGACTCGTCCTTATTATGTTGAAATCATACATGTGTGTTAATTTTTGGAAAAGGAAGAAAAGGATCAAGGCAATTTTTGTGCATTTTGAGAAAAACCACTTGACCAAATATTAATTATCAATCTACCGTGCGAGTGAGTGAATATTTGATACCCCCTTTTTGAGCCTTCATTTCAAGATCCGTGTGAATAAGTAGAATGTGTAAATATTGTGCATAAAAGGAAAATTTTGGAATGGATCTTGGAATTTTGTTGTGAAAATTTTTGAACCCAATCTTAAGTGTGTGAGAGCACTCCGAATTATCATGTTTGGTTGTGTTCAAAGTTGGGGAGGAAAAGGTGGATTGAGGCATCATGAAAAAGAAAGAAAAAAAAGAGAAAAATAATAAGGTGGTTTTGAATGATGAAAGAGCTTGAAAGAAGGAAGCAAGTGGAAAGATAGGAATTTGTGCATGAATTACCATATAAAAAAACTCAAGGTTGTAATGATGCCTCTAAAGAAAAAAAGAAAGAAGGTTAATGTTTTGAAGATTTTGATATTGAGATTGGAATGCTCTCTAGAAATAGACAATTTTGTTTCAATGACTTTGATAAATGGCAATTCCTTGTAACCAAGACAAGTTACAACCCTAAAAGACCTTGTGATTCCTTCTTTTTCACTCATTGATGTATGTTATGTGTTGAATTCATAATTGGTTCCGGATGTTTGCATGATTGTTTGGCGAGTGATAAAACCTTGTTTTATTTTCATTCATTGATGAATGTGTGCCTAGGTGTGATTCAATTATGAACTTGTATGGCTTAAAAAGTCTTGAAGTGTGTTTTTACACTTTGTTTTAGTTTCATCTTCATGAGGAGTTTGGAGTTTGATAAGTTACCTTGTTGTTACTTATGCTTTTTGAACCATGAAAATTGTTATTGTGCTTTTGAGTTGATTCTAATTTCTTGTGCAGGTTCTCGAGTCCGCGTTCTAGTTCGAGACACTTTTGTTTGATGACAAACAAAATGATAAGTTGGGGAGACTTATTAAGGGTCAAATTATGCATACCATTGACTTGATTTTATGGCCCTTTCAATTGGTTTTCTTGATAGCTTAGTCTAATATCTAATAGTTTTAAGTATATTTATGTTAGTTTCTAATTTTAGTGTAAATATTGTGAATATTGAGCATTTTGATGTTCCTTGACAGTTCTTCTTGCCTATTTTTGATGATATGAACAATTGGTGAAGGAATGAAGGAATGAAAAGCAAGTTTTGAAGTTTTTGTGTCGGCATGGCGCGTTAAGCGAGCTTTTCAGCGCGAGACCAGCGCGCTCATGAAAAATCCAGTAGCTAAAGGCTCAAGACGCGCTAAGCGGGCTCCTACCGCGCTTAGCGCGCTTCTTGGGAAATAAGTTGTGTTCTTCTGACCGCGCTTAGCACACCTTTGAGGGCGCTTAGCGCGGTGCCACTCACTGCACTATGTGGCCTTATCTATAAATATCTCACTTGGAAGATATTTTCACTTACTTGTACATTTTCACACTTTCCAGCATTTGAGAGAGAGAGAAAGGGTTTTCTAGGTCAAAAATCTTAGAAACTCAAGGAGAAGTGAGAATTAAATCTTTGGATCATCAATCCTTGATTCTTCGACTTTGATGCTAGCAAAGCTTCTTTTCTTACTTGTTGATCAAGCTACCATGGTGATGGGTAGCTAAACATTTTTGTGTCAAGATTAGAGGTAGTTAATCTTGCTTTTATATATTTCTTTTGATCTTTTGTATGTGAACAAGGTTATGATCAATAGATGAAGATATTTTCTTTTAATGATGTATTTATGGTTTATATCACTCTAGACATAGATTTTCCAAGTCTTGATCTAATTTCTTCATCTATTAACCAACAAACTCTAGACATAGATTTGGAAGTTAATATTCTCTTTGTATCGATCTTATGTTTATTATTTCGATTTTTATTTAGAGAAATCATCTAGCAATTAAAACAATAATATTCACAGACCCGCTTTAGAAATGAACGGATTCGCGAGGATACGTGATTGTATTGATTGAAACTAAGTTCACATGCTTGATTAATCGGATACGTTTAAAAAGGATTAGTGAAATCTAATTTAGACATGCTTTTCTTTGAAACAAAACATCGTTGCCCTGATTTACTCTTTGCAACAAACTTATGTTACAAAACAAACGATCTTTGGAAAACCCTTACTTAGAACGTTAAACTATTGAACGACTAGCATCGACATATCTTGCATACAATCTCTGTGGATACGATAAAACACCCCAAAAAATATTTTTCAACACATAGCGACCTTCTTGATTTGCTGGTACCTGAGCTTGGGACCTTGGAGGGCTTTTCTCGTGAAGTATATCAACTTCTGCCCTTCGGGAGTCTCACGAATCAGCGTTGCACTGACGGTCTCAGTAGCGACGACAAGATATAAGTACAGGGTCTCCCCGAACTCGGGCCTCGACAATACCGCTGGTTCTGAGAGGACTTGTTTGAGGTGGAGGAGGGTCTTCTCACACTCCTAGTTCCATTTGAATGCGACCTCCTTGCGCTGAAGCTTGAAGAATGGGAGGGCATGTTGGACAGTCTTGGCAACAAAATAGGATAGTGACGCAAGCATCCCGTTTAGAGACTGGATGGACTTCTTCGTGTTTGACATTGAAAACTCGGAGAAAGCCCTGCATTTGTCTGGATTCGCCTTTATTCCTCGTTTCGTTAAGTAGAAGTCAAGGAACTTTCCTGCCCGTACGTCGAAGGTACATTTCTCTGGATTAAACCTCTTTCTGCATGTCCTAGCCATCTCGAAGACCTTTCTGAGATGGGCGGTATGGTTGATTTCCTCTCGTGACTTCACGTTCATGTCGTCTATGTAGACCTCGAGCATGTCCCTGATCTCTCCCCGGAAGACTTTATTCATCATTCGTTGGTAGGTTACATCGGTGTTTTTCAAACCGAAGGGCATTACGTTGTAGTAATAGTTACCCGACTCGATCATGAAAGTCATGTATTGTTTGTTGGCCTTCTCCATGGGGATTTGATTGTACCCCAAGTACGCGTCCATTAATGATAACAGTTTAAAACCTGCAGAATTATAGACGAGTTTGTCGATGTTAGGTAACGGGTAAGCATCTTTGGGACATTCCCGATTGAGATCAGTGTAATCAACGCACATCCTCCATTTTCCATTATGTTTTTTAACAAGTACAAAGTTGGACAGCCAGGTTGTGCACTAGGCTTCCGATATAAAATTTTCCTCTAGGAGGTCTTTTACAGCTTTTTCAGCAGCCTCCGTTTTCTCGGGAGACTGTCTACGCCTACGTTGAACTACGACCCTAGCGGCCAGATCTATGGCGAGGTGGTGGCATGCTACATCGGGGTCGATGTCGGGCATCTCAGCAGCGCTCCATGCTAACAGATTAGCGTTCTCCCGCAGGCCGACATTTAGTTGCTTCCTCACCAGGTCGGGGAGTCCCGTGCCAATCTTCGCGCTTCTTTCTAGGCCATCTCCAAGTGGGATGAGCTCGAAGTCTCCATATGTAATGGAGTGTGTTAGGTGGGATGATTTCCCGTTGTCTGCTGGAGGTGCATCTTCAGACTCCGCGCTCTACTCCTGCTTGCTGGGGAAGCAGCTGTCGAGATCGACGGAGTTGACGCGGGGTAGTGGCCTCTGCTCTTCAGCCCGGGTTGTGTTTCCAGTCGTCTTATGGGTGATGTTGATTGAGTTGAGCCCTTGGATTGCCGCCTCAAAACATCTCCTGGCTGCCTCGATGTCCCCGTGGAGAGTGACAACTCTCCCTCTGGTCGTGTAGTACTTCATCTTCAGGTGTACTGTAGATGGTACTGCGGTCAGTTCATCTAAGGTCAGCCTTCCCAAGATGCACTAATACAAAGAGGGACATTCGATCACCAAGAAGCAGACCTTCACCTGTCTGGAGGTCTCCTCGGCTCCGAATGTGACGAGCAACTCTACGTATCCTTAAAGCTTTGTGGTGGTGTCGTTGAAGTCCTGTAGATCGTAACCGACATACGGGGTCAGGTGGTTCTTGTCGAGCTGGAGGGTAGTAAATTTATGGGGGTACAATTATGTCCACCGAACTCCCTTGGTCGACTAGGATTCGGCGTACGTCAAAGTTCTCCATCTGAGCCCTAATCAAGAGGGGAATGCTGGAGTTGGATGCACCCTCGGGCAGCTCCTCGAGGTAGAAAGTAATCGGGTTCTATTGACCTTTGAACTTATCGAGGGTGGCGTTCTACTTCGAGCTCTTATCGGTCAGCTCCTCGAATTTCCTCTTGACCAACCCAACTGAGAGCTTGTTGGGGCCTCGCCGAATATGACCATTGCAGCGGGGAAGTGCTCCCATGGACTGCAAGCGGACAGCGGTGCGTCGGGTTCACCGGGAAGGAGAAAGTCTTTTGGCCGAGAGACACACAAGGCAACTTGCAGTCCGGCTTCTTCAGAGGATGGTGACACCTCCTCGCCCTCTTAGCTTCGCGGGTCTCCTATCGAGGAGCCTTGTTTCTCCGGGTGTACTATTTCAGGTGCCACTCCTTGATTACGATCCCGATCGCATCCTTGAGGTGGATGTTGTAACGCCCATTTTAATTATCCAGTTTTCGATGCTTTTGTGCTGTTTATTATTTTTCGGCATGTCTATGGGGATGTGTTCGGGCGCGGATGGGTGTAGGCCTTAAGTTGGAACTTGATCGAATAATATCGGACCTTAAGAATTATAATAATATTATTATTAACGATAAATGATAATTAATAAATAATAGTGATATTAGTAATATTGATATTATTATTATTATTATTATTATTATTATTATTATTATTATTTATTGTTAATATACTATTATTATGTTAACAGAATTGGATTAAGTGAATAAGGGTAAGATTGGAAAGAGTAGAAAAGAGTATTGAGGGAATAAGCGGAATTGGGAGAAGTTGGGAAAAGAAAAGAGAAAGAGAACGCGTGAAGGAGAAGAGGAATACGACCAAGAGTGGAGGAGAGCAGCTGAGCAATTGGAAGAAGAGGAGGCTAGGATTTCCGTTTGGGGCAAGGATTCAACATTCGGAACTAGAATTCGAGGTAAGGGGGGAGAAAGCGATCAAAACGGGTAGATAACATGAATGTTAGGTAGTGGGAATTTCCCCTAATCCCATGAATTTTGTTATGCATGTTGTTGTTGTTGTGATTCTGTTATCGATCCTGTTCATGTTGATTTCATTGCATGTTGTTGATGTTGAGTTGTTGGGAGAATTGGGGTTTCCGGGCAAACTGACATTGTTATGCCGGAACTGAGCAATTATCAGAACTGTGGTTGTTATCGGGTAGAAACTAGGATGGGTAGTGTAGGTTGTTGCCCTATAATGTATCGTTATGGTCGGGGATTCGTTTGGATTTAAGCGGGTGCAAGGGGGGAGCGATTCTGATTCTGAGCTGTAGAATGTTTCTGAAATCGCAGACATTCGTCGGGCGAGCGAAATAGCGAGGTTTCTCCAGGCGAATGGTGGTGAGTGCTCGTAGCGAGCTCTCGCCAAGCGAGTGTGCGAGCGAGAGACAGCGAATACTTACAGTAGTTATTGTCTGTCTTCGCTGAAGGGGTCGCCAGGCGAATGGTGGCGAGGGTTCACTACGAGGCTTCGCCAGGCGAATGAGCCAGCGAACATGACATAATTCTGGGCATTTTGTGTTGTGCTGTTCCGTTCTTGTACCGTTAGACCTCTGTTGGTCATGGGTGATTCTGAGAGTTAACAGGGCACTGCTGTGTGTATGTGTGAACACGGGAACGTGATTCCTCGTAGTATTCGTATAGTTGATTGAGTGTATGATAGGTATTATATGTGCTGGTGATAACGTGTGGGATCCTTGAAATGTGGCATGTGATACTTGAGATATGTGATAGATGTGATCTGTGGATTACGTGCAGCGTGTGTGCTAGTATTTGTTGAGGTACAGTGTGTTATGCATGGCATGTGAAGGGGTTGATCATACTGCTCGGTGGGGCGTATGAAATAAACTTAGGCTCCGAAAAGGAGTGGATGCAGGGGTTGATCATATTGCTCGGTGGGGCATATGAGATAGACTCGGGATTCCGTAAGGGAATGTGAAGGGGTTGATCATACTGCTCGGTGGGGCATATGAAATAAACTCATGCTCCGAAAAGGAGTGGATGCAGGGGTTGATCATATTGATCGGTGGCCATATGATAGACTCAGAATTCCGTAAGGGAATGTGAAGGGGTTGATCATATTGCTCGGTGGGGCATATGAAATAAACTCAGGCTCCGAAAAGGAGTGGATGCAGGGGTTGATCATATTGCTCGATGGGGCATATGAGATATACTCAGTGGGATAGATCGTTGCCTAGGGTGGCTCGAGTGATCTATCCGAGTTCGATGATGAACCGTGAGTCGGTACCGCATTTCATGTGTCGAGTTACATGTGTTGCATAGACGTGTGTATGTTGCGATGGTGTGGGACCATAGGTCCGAGATGATGCGTGTGAATTATGTTGTGTGTTTACTGCCTTCATATTCATGCTTACCGTTACCTTTATATTTTGTTCGTAATTTCTCACCCCTTTTCCTTTGTTGTGGTCTGTGCTTCTTCGGAAGTACAGAGATTTCAGGTGATAGCTAGTTTGTTCTGTGGCGAGTCTTAGGGATGCTCTGATACGTAACACCGGGGTTTTAGGAGTTCTTTGTTATATGATGTTTCTGGTGCCCCTGTGGCGTATCTTGTTGATGATATGTTTTGGTGGATCTTTTGATGTGTGGTTGTACATGATGTATGTTTTGGACAGATAGTCGATGCTGATGTACCTGACTTGTATATGATGTTGATCTATATATATATATATATATATATATATATATATATATATATATATATATATATATATATATATATATATATATATATATATATATATATATATATATATATATATATATATATATATATATATATATATATATATATATATATATATATATATATATATATATATATATATATATATATATATATATATATATATATATATATATATATATATATATATATATATATATATATATATATATGATGATTTTCCGCTGCTTATATGTGGTTAAATTCTTTAACGAAAATGTTTCGATTGGTTTTCTTTTGTGACATCCCGTGTGTGATGTGAAACTCTGATGTTTGTATATCTTTTTTTTATTGCACTTATTTTATTTTTGGGAGCGGGGTGTTGCAAGTTGGTATCAGAGCAGGTCGGTATGTCCAACCAGTGTAGTGTTTTGAGTCTGTCTGTAGGATATAGTGGGTTGTTTTCTGTTAACTTGGATTTTTGTTGTGAAGGAGTATGGTTGGGAGGAATGACGCGGCGTTGGCTGCGGCTATGCAGGCTATGGCACAGGTGGTTGCTAATCAGAACCACGCTGCAGGTGTGCAGTTCCGAGACTTGGCGCAGTTTCAAAGCAACAAGCAACCGACGTTCCAAAGAGGAATTTTGGATCCGGAAGCTGCTCAGAAGTGGTTGAAGGCGATAGAGAAGATCTTCAGAACGATGGGTTGCAACGATGAGCATAAGGTGAGGTTCGGTACTCACATGTTAGAGGGCGAAGCTGAAGCTTGGTGGGACAACAGCCGCCAAAGGTTGGAGACTGCTGGGACTCCGATTACCTGGGATGTTGTTCGCACTGGATTTCTGGAGAAGTACTTCCCTGAAGATATCAGAAGTGCCAAGGAGATTGAGTTTCTGGAACTGAAGCAGGGAAATATGACGGTGGTGGAGTATGCCGCTAAGTTTGAGGAATTGGTACAGTATTGTCCCCATTACAATACTTATGGAGCGATGACCTCCAAATGTTTGAAGTTCGAAAATGGATTGCGTCCAGAAGTGAAGATGGGAATAGCTTGTCAGAAGATTAGGGATTATCCTGAGCTGATAAGCAGAAGCCGGATTTATGACAATGATAACCGGGCAAGGATTGCGCATTACAAAGTTGCTAATGACCGTAAGGGTAAGCAAAGGTTCGGTGGGACTCCTTACAGTGTTCCTACTGGTAAGGGAAAGTTCAAAGGTGCTAATGATAAGAAGCCAAGAGAAGGGAGAGCGGTTGCTGGAGGGAAGTGTTTTCGGTGTGGTGACTTGGGTCATCGTGTCGTTGATTGTCCTCTTGAAGAGAAAAAGTGTTTCAAGTGTGGCAAGTCAGGCCACATGATAGCTAATTGTCGAGTCGCCATGCCTACATGCTACAACTGTGGTGAGAAAGGCCACATCAGTACTCATTGTGGGAAACCGAAGTCGACTCAGGTGCCACACACCAGCGGCGAAGTGTTTGCAGTAATGGGAACTCAAGCTACTGGTTACGATCGTTCTATACGAGGTACTTGTTTCATCAATAATGTTCCCTTGTCTGCTATGATTGATACGGGTGCGGCCCACTCGTTTATCTCTGTTGATTGTGTGAAGAGGTTAGGTTTGGTGCCGACTACTCTTGAGCGGCGGATGACTATTGAGACTCCCTCAATTGGTTCAGTGACTACTTTTTTGGTCTGTTTGAAGTGTTCGCTGACTATTTTTAATATAGATTTTGGAGTAGATCTGATTTGCTTGCCTCTTGGGAAGTTGGATGTTATTCTGGGTATGAACTGGTTGGAGTTCAACCGAGTTTACATCGACTGTTTCTGGAAAGTGTTATTGTTTTTTACTCTAGAGGAAGAAGCGTTGGCAGATTCTTTGTTCGGTAAGGAACTGAGAACTTTGTTGGAAGATGAAGCTCGGGTGTTTGCTTTATTTGCATCAATGTTTGTTGATAACAAGGCAGTGTTGGATGAGTTAGCTGTGGTGAATGAGTTTCCGGAGGTGTTCCCGGATGGTATTACAGAATTACCTCCGAAGAGAGAAGTTGAGTTTAGCATTAATCTCATTCCTGGTACGAGGCCTATTTCTATGGCGCCGTACAGGATGTCGGCAGTGGAATTGGCCGAGTTGAAATCTCAGATTGGAGAGTTACTGGATAGAAAGTTTATCAGACCAAGTGTGTCGCCGTGGGGAGCTCTAGTGTTGTTAGTGAAGAAGAAGGACGGTAGCATGCGGATGTGCATTGATTACCGCCAGTTAAACAAGGTGACCATCAAGAACAAGTATCCTCTTCCAAGGATCGATGATTTGATTGATCAATTGGTGGGGGCTCGTGTGTTCAGTAAGATCGACTTGAGGTCGGGCTATCATCAGATAAGAGTTAAGGAAGGTGATATTCAGAAGACGGTGTTTAGGACTCAGTATGGACATTACGAGTATGCAGTGATTCCTTTCGGAGTGTCTAATGTGTCGGGTGTGTTTATGGAATATATGAACCGTATCTTCCATTCTTATTTGGATCAGTTCATTGTTGTGTTCATTGATGACATACTGATTTATTCTAAGTCTGAGGAAGAGCATGCGAAACATTTGAGGTTGCTTTGCAAGTGTTGAAGGATAACAAGTTGTTTGCTAAGTTATCGAAGTGTGAGTTTTGGTTGAGGACGGTGAGTTTCTTGGGGCATGTTATTTCGGGTGATGGTGTTTCAGTAGACCCTTCGAAAGTTAGTGCGGTGTTACAATGGGAACCACTGAAGACGGTAACTGAAGTTAGAAGCTTCTTGGGTTTAGCTGGTTATTACCGAAGATTTATTGAGGGCTTTTCCAGATTGGCTTTGCAGTTGACTCAGTTGACGAGGAAAGATCAAGTGTTTGTGTGGGATGCTGCTTGTGAAGAGAGTTTTGAGGAGCTGAAAAAGAGATTGACTTCAGCGCCGGTTTTGGTGTTACTGAATCCGTGTGAACCTTTTGTGGTGTATTGCGATGCGTCCAAGTTGGGCTTGGGCGGAGTTCTTATGCAGAAGGGAAAAGTGGTAGCTTATGCGTCGCGGCAGATGAGGGTGCATGAGCGGGATTATCCTACTCATGATCTTGAGTTGGCTGCGGTTGTTTTTGTGTTGAAAATTTGGAGACACTATTTGTATGGTTCAAGATTTGAGGTGTTCAGCGACCACAAGAGTTTGAAGTATCTGTTTGATCAGAAAGAGTTGAATATGAGGCAGAGAAGATGGTTGGAATTCTTGAAAGATTATGATTTCAGTTTGAGTTATCACCCAGGGAAAGCGAATGTGGTTGCAGATGCACTGAGCAGGAAGGCAATTCATATGTCAGCTTTGATGGTAAAAGAGATGGAGCTTATTGAGCAGTTCAGAGATTTGAGCATGGTTTGCGAGATTTCAACGGATTGTGTGATGTTGGGTAAGTTGCAAGTGCACAATGATTTCTTGGATATGATAAGAGAACATCAGAAGTTAGATGTGAAACTTGTAGATTTGATGCGCGAGGCCAGAAGTGACTCTGATAGTGATTTCAAGTTGGATAACGCGGGTGTGCTGAGATTTCGGGGCAGAATTTGTGTGTCGGATAATGATGAGTTAAGGAGGTCAATTTTGGACGAAGAACACCGTAGTAGCTTGAGTGTTCATCCAGAAGCTACGAAGATGTATCAGGATTTGAAAAAGTTGTTTTGGTGGTCGGGCATGAAAAAGGACATTGCTCGTTATGTGTATGCTTGTTTGGTATGTCAGAAATTGAAGGTGGAGCATCAGAGACCTTCTGGGATGATGCAACCGTTAGAGATTCCGGTTTGGAAGTGGGATTTTATCGCTATGGATTTTGTCACGGGTTTGCCGAATACGGCGAGAGGCTTTGATTCCATTTGGGTGATTGTGGATCGGCTTACGAAGTCTGCACACTTTGTGCCGATTAGTATTAGTTTTCCGTTGGAGAAGCTAGCAGAGATCTATGTTCGGGTGATTGTAAAATTGCATGGTGTGCCGTTGAGCATTGTGTCGGATAGAGATCCGAGGTTCACCTCTGTATTTTGGAAGAGTTTGTAAGAGGCATTGGGTACTGAGTTGAAACTGAGTTCAGCTTATCATCCGCAGACGGATGGACAGTCGGAGAGGACTATTCAGACTCTAGAGGATTTGTTGCGGGCGTGTGTGTTGGAAAAAGGTGGAGCGTGGGATATTCATTTACCTTTGGTTGAGTTCACGTACAACAACAGTTACCATTCCAGTATCGAGATGGCACCGTTTGAAGCTCTTTACGGCAGGAGGTGTAGGACTCCTTTGTGTTGGTATGAGTCAGGGGAGAATGTGGTGTTGGGACCAGAGTTGGTGCAACAGACTACTGAGACAGTGCAGATGATCTGTGAGAAGATGAAAGCATCTCGGGATCGGTAGAAGAGTTATTATGATAACCGCAGGAAAGAGTTGGAATTCAGTGAGGGTGACCATGTATTTTTGAGGGTTAACCCAGTGACGGGTGTTGGACGTGCATTGAAGTCCAAGAAGTTGGATCCGAAGTTTATCGGGTCGTATCAGATATTGTAGAGGATTGCTGATGTGGCTTATAGGGTGGTGTTGCCGCCGGAGCTTTCGAACTTGCATGACGTGTTTCACGTGTCGCAACTTCGGAAGTATGTACCTGATCCGTCTCATGTGATTCAGAGGGATGAAGTCCAAGTTAGAGAGAATCTGACTGTGGAGATGTTACCGTTGAAGATCGAGGATCGCAAGATGAAGCGACTCAGAGGGAAAGAGATACCTTTGGTGAGAGTGGCTTGGGGAGGTGCTGCAGGAGGAAGTGTGACCTGGGAATTGGAGAGCAGGATGCGGGAAGCGTATTCAGAGTTGTTTCCATCAGGTATTTTCGAGGACGAAAATAATTAAAGTGGGGGAGAGTTGTAACGCCCATTTTAATTATCCAGTTTTCGATGCTTTTGTGTTGTTTATTATTTTTCGGCATGTCTGTGGGGATGTGTTCGGGCGCGGATGGGTGTAGGCCTTAAGTTGGAATTTGATCGAATAATATCGGACCTTAAGAATTATAATAATATTATTATTAACGATAAATGATAATTAATAAATAATAGTGATATTAGTAATATTGATATTATTATTATTATTATTATTATTATTATTATTATTATTATTATTATTGTTAATATACTATTATTGTGTTAACAGAATTGGATTAAGATAATTTGAGGAGTTAGTGAATAAGGGTAAGATTGGAAAGAGTAGAAAAGGGTATTGAGGGCATAAGTGGAATTGGGAGAAGTTGGGAAAAGAAAAGAGAAAGAGAACGCGTGAAGGAGAAGAGAGAAGAGGATTACGACCAAGAGTGAAGGAGAGCAGCTGAGCAATTGGAAGAAGAGGAGGCTAGGATTTTCGTTTGGGGCAAGGATTCAACATTCGGAACTAGAATTCGAGGTAAGGGAGGGAGAAAGCGATCAAAACGGGTAGATAACATGAATGTTAGGTAGTGGGAATTTCCCCTAATCCCATGAATTTTGTTATGCATGTTATTGTTGTTGTGATTCTGTTATCGATCTTGTTCATGTTGATTTCATTGCATGTTGTTGATGTTGAGTTGCTGAGAGAATTGGGGTTTCCGGGAAAACTGACATTGTTATGCCGGAACTTAGCAATTATCAGAACTGTGGTTGTTATCGGGTAGAAACTAGGATGGGTAGTGTAGGTTATTGCCCTATAACGTATCGTTATGGTCGGGGATTCGTTTGGATTTAATCGGGTGCAAGGGGGAGCGATTCTGATTCTGAGCTGTAGAATGTTTCTGAAATCGCAGACATTCGTCGGGCGAGCGGAATAGCGAGGTTCCGCCAGGCGAATGGTGGCGAGTGCTCGTAGCGAGGTCTCGCCAGGCGAGTGTGCGAGCGAGAGACAGTGAATACTTACAGTAGCTACTGTATGTCTTCGCTGAAGGGGTCTCCAGGCGAATGGTGGCGAGGGTTCGCTGTGAGGCTTCGCCAGGCGAATGAGCCAGCGAACATGACAGAATTCTGGGCATTTTGTGTTGTGCTGTTCCGTTCTTGTACTGTTAGACCTCTGTTGGTCATGGGTGATTCTGAGAGTTAACAGGGCACTACTGTGTGTATGTGTGAACACGGGAACGTGATTCCTCGTAGTATTCATATAGTTGATTGAGTGTATGATAGGTATTATGTGTGCTGGTGATAAGGTGTGGGATCCTTGAAATGTGGCATGTGATACTTGAGATATGTGATAGATGTGATCTGTGGATTACGTGCAGCGTGTGTGCTAGTATTTGTTGTGGTGCATTGTGTTATGCATGGCATGTGAAGGGGTTGATCATACTGCTTGGCGAGGCGGGGTATTTCGATTATTCGACGGCGATATCAGATTTAGTTCTCCAGCGGCGATGCGGGGTGTTTTTGGTTGATCGACGGCGATGTCAGACTCAGTTTTCCAGCGGCGATGTTGGGCGTGTCAGTTAATTCAGTTCTCCAGCGGCGATGTTGGATGTTTCGTTCTCCAGCGGCGATGTTGGGTATTGTGGTGATTCAGGTTCTTTAGTTCTTCAGCGGCGATGATGGATGTATTGTTTGTTTCCGACGGCGATGTCAGATCAGTATTTCTCCAGATAGTTGCCATTCAGCTATTATTCCAGTGTTCGACGAGTTGAGCAGTGGGCAAATTTTCGGGCTTACCGGTATTCAATCGTCTCGCACCTTGACTGGTTGAGAGCCGTTCGCTCCTCACCCAGTCAGGTTCAAGCCATTTGAATAGGGGCAGCTGTTGCACCCCAAAATTTGACCAACAATTATTTATTCATTGAGTGTTTGAAAGTTGATACCTTCATCAGAAAGTTCAAGAGATCCTCAGAGGAGTGGGTTGAAACCAAGGTTGTGTGCTTCATAGCTTGAGAGTTGTGGGTGCTCCTCAGATGATTCTGAGACTTTTAGAATGAACTTGATGCTTTGAGAAGGTGTATGAGATGTCTTGATAGCCATCATGAATCCCAGAGAAGTCATTGTGCAAGGATTCAGGAGATTCAACCATGAATGGTAGAATTAGGGTTATGACTGGGTCAGCCCTAGGGTAACTGAAAATTTGGAGAAGGTTGAGACCTAATCCAAGGGCCATGAGATCATGGAATGATGCATGGAGATGTTATAAAGATGATTCCTAGACCAACTCATCATGATTGAGGAGTTTGAGAAGTTTCAAGTCAGGGTTTCCAAGGATTGTCAGTGAAAAAACCCTAATTTGATCCCTATCTTCCAGGCAGTTTTAGCTCTAGATGTGATTGATATCTCATCTTCCCCACAACATGAATGTTGTAGAGCTTGTTCTTAGCTTTAATTTGAGTTGTGGAAGTCCTTGATAGGAGTTGCATAGCTCAAGTTATGGTTTTGACAAACTACAGGTCAGCTGGGGTGTGTGAATCTGGGTCCTTGAAAGTCACCCAACTTGCAGACAACTTTTGCCCTAGTAGGATGATTCCTATGATCTCCTGGTAAACATGAATGTTGAAGGGCATCTTCTTAGCTTTAATTTGAGTGGTAGAAGTCCTTGATAGGATTTGTGGAACTCAACTTATGGTTGGAACAAGACAGGGGTATTTTGGTCATTTGGCAGTTATAGGTCATTTTAAGCAAAGGCCATATCTCCTATTTCCAAGCCTCAAATGGAAAAACTCAAAACATTAAAGTTGTTAAAAATGTGATTTTAAGTCTATAAAAGAGGTCATGAATTGTTGGAAAAGCTCATAGCATGGATTGTCATGATTGGTTAAAAATGACCTAAAAAAGGGCTTATAAGTTAAAAAGTTGAAATTGAAATTTGGTTTGGGAGATCCACAAATCCAAAATGGGTCATCCAATATATCATTTTGATTGGAAACATCATTTTGAGAACATTGGTTTAAACACAATTTTCATTTGTGGCTTTAAAATGGGACATGCTTTGTAATATTGTTACTTGCATTATAAGGCACCTTTGGAAATCTTAACACAAGGCAAGAAAAAGGCTTGTAATTGCTCATATCTTCTCAATATCTCTTATGATGAGATTTTAAAGCCAAAATTACAAGGCTTAATGCATGAGATATGAGATATACCACTTATCATCACATGAGATTTTCAAGCACTTTCTAGCTCTTTCTAGATGAATCTAGAAGTTTCCATGGATTATTATAAAAAGAGTGGATCAAAGTGTGATAAAAGGTTGGTCAAGGAGAGAGAAATCAGTGGAGATAGTGAGATAAACATTGCCATTGAAGAGCTTCCTTCAAGATCAAGCAACTTGGGATTTCTTCCACCACAAGGCTTCTCATTCAAGATCAGTGCAAACAGAAGTTTATTCATCTTCAAAGGATCACATTGAAGCCCTTGCAAGCTCTGAATCAAGCCCTAGCTACACACACCATTGAACTTTGACAGGTTTCTTTCTTTCCACGAATCACTTTAATTATGTAGTTTCTGTTAGTTCTTTAGGTGTAGAATTAGTGTACTAGGCTAGTGGATCTTACCCCGTGAGTTTGAGAGCTCTGTATGAGATTTCATGGCAGGTGCATGAATCTTTAATTTCCAAGAACAAGCTTTGTAGTAAGTGTTAGTTAGCATAGACTAGATTAGAATGGTTAGGATAACATGTAGTACAAGATTGGGTCATTAATTGAGAGTTTTGATAAGGTTGATCTCAGTGCAATCATGGTGGCACCAAGGGTTCGAGCATTCTGTTTGCGCGTTTTAAGAGGATTCAAAGGGAAATATGAGCATGGTTGGATTCCTGGGATTTAGTAGTGTGATTTTGGTTTTGGAATTTCTGAAAATCATCAAGAGATGAGAGAGCAAGAGATGATGGAAGTTTCGTGCATGGGAGGAGGAAAACTGAAAACCCTAGGAATCGTGTGGGGACGATGAACCACAACCGTCAGATCGTCCCTAAAATTTGACTAAATCATCTCATCTAACGGCCAGCATTCAAACTTAAAACGGAGGGAACCCTAGCAGCAAAACGCGGCGTTTAGTTAAATGAGAAACCATGGGCTCAGCAACAACTTACTATCCGCACACCCCTCGTTAGGCCCACTAGGAAATAACGCATGATATCCTTACTATCCTCACCCCCTCACGCGTTTTTTTGTTTTCTTTTATTTCTGATTGATAATGGGCTTTATCCCCAAGCGCTATCTGCACCCCACATCATAGCCCAATCCCCAAAATGAACTAGCGTGCCCTGCTTCCAGCACCCCCCTCCCCTTTATCTCAATTCTTTTATTTTTTAATTTCCTTTAATTTTCTTGCACTTTAATAAATTCATAAAAAATAGAAAATTGATATTTTTTTTAATTCTTGTTTTTTTCATATGTTCATAATCATGTCTAGAAAATATTAAATAAATAAAATTTCCATTTTATTTCCTTTTCATATTTTTAGTATATTTTTCATTTTAATAGCTTTTTAATATGTTTAGTTTGGTATCCAATTTTGTAGAATTTGTTTTAGGACCTTCCTTTAGTCTTTTTAATTCATTCTTTTTTGTGTAATTAGATATTGAATCATAGTTCCCCATAGGATTTAATTCTTGATTTTTAGATTAAAATTTGATTAGTTTAATTAGGTTAGCATTAGGGTATCCTAATTAGGGTTTAGGTTATGCATAAGTAAGGAAATTCATTTTCTTTAGATAGTTTTGTTTTGATTTTTGGGTAGGGGCATATGTGGATGTTATGGGTATATGTTGTAGACCCTTGTGAATAATTGATAGATTTTTCCCCATTGGTTTAGTATTTTTAGGTATTTTCTGAAGTTGACTGGTGATTTTGTCTGTCCTGTGGTTATCTGTTCATCTCTGGGGTTTATTTTGGGGAATTTGTTGTGGGGCTTAGTTTGTTTTGAAGATCTTGTTGGAGAGCATGATGAAGAAAGGATTGAAGATCAAGACTCAGAGACCCAGAGCTTGGATTATTCCCTGTCTGTGAGGTTTGAGATCCTGAAGTTTGAAGGAAGTTCATGGTACTTTCCTGAGGAAGGCACTATGAATGACTTTCATTCTTTCTTCTCACCTCTTTCTCAAGTATCCAATGATGTTGGAGCCAACTTGTGAGTTTAATTTCTCCTGAGGAGGAATGTAAACTGATCACAGTTGTTGAGCCACATAGGATACAATTCCTAAGTGGAAGCCTCCTAGTACTTTCCTGAGGAAGGTCCTAGGGGTCTATTCACTTAGTTCCATTAGTTTATCTAGGATTTCTTAAGTATCCAATGATGTTGGAGCCAACTTGTGAGTTTAATTTCTCCTGAGGAGGAATGTAAACTGATCACAGTTGTTGAGCCACATAGGATGCAACTCCTAAGTGGAAGCCTCCTAGTACTTTCCTGAGGAAGGTCCTATGAGTCTGTTCATTTAGTTCCACTAGTTCAGATAGGATTTCCTAAATATCCAGTGATGTTGGAGCCTACTTGTGAGTTTAGTTTCTCCTGAGGAGGAATGTAAACTGATCACAGTGGTCGAGCCACATAGGATATGATTCCTGAGTATACACCTCCTAGTGCTTTCCTGAGGAAGACACTATGAGTCTGCTTACTTAGCTCCCTTTCTTCGGTAAGCTTGTTCTGAAGCTTGAAGACTGGGATTGATTTCTCTTGTAGGGTTTTGCTTTAGAGTTTTGCTTTCTTCTGATTAGAGTTCTGTTTTAGGGTTAGGATTAGAGATTAGATGTAGATTCTTTCTTTCTCAAGCATGTGGTTTGTTTGCCTGATGGCACTTCATTTCTTTTACTGTTCATTGCTTGATAGCATGTTGTTTATTTTCAGTATGATTACTGTTATTTCATGACTGGCTTGAGGTCGAGACGAGCTTGTGGAGGCTGAAGCCCCACACACATTTCCTCCCTCACTTGCATTGCATGCATTTTACTGTTAAAGCTGATGCTTCTGTCTGTTTTGGTGTATCATTGACATGATCCCTTAGGACTCTCATTTCCTTTGATAAGGATTTGATGATAGACTTTTAGGTCGAAACCTATGCATGACAACATCTAGGAGTTCCCTGTTCAAACCTCAACCATAGGATGAATCCATGGCATGATAACAGTAGGACTTGATAGTCTCCCTCCTAGTTGGGCCTGTTCTCTTCTCATCTCAAAACAGTTTAAGATACGGTAATCATGAATGATTTCTTTCGTACGTCACGAGCCTTAAGCTATCTGAGAAAGGATTGTGGGAGAGTTTCTTTTCCACAGTCTGGATGTTTAGTATGGTACCCTTTGGGTGACATGCGACGCATTCACTCTCAGGTCATAGTCTCTAGTGCGGTTGAAATCGCAAACACAATAAAAAAACACCTCTTTCGTAAAAACAGGAAATAAACCGTAGTTTCCCGAACTACGTTCGCTCTGATCTTCCATACAGTGTGGAAGTACGTAGGCATAGGATGCGACGTCCTAGCGAGCAACCTTCCCCCCATAACCCTTCGTAGGCCGAACTACGTTGACTCTGATTTCTCATTCTCTGATGAGAATACGTAGGCATAAAGTGCGACGCTTTGCCGAGTCATTTTTCTTTTCTTTTTCAGCCAGCCTTGATAGGTAGATAGATTATAACCAACCCGTCCAAGCAACCAAACAAGCGAGGATCCCGTCGAGTACAACGGACGTGAGGGGTGCTAATACCTTCCCCTTGCGTAACCGACTCCCGAACCCAGACAATGGTTGCGATGACCTTGTCTTACCCTTTTTCGTCAGGTTTTTCCGATCGTTTCCTTTCCCGCTCTGAGGGATAAATAACGAAAGGTGGCGACTCTTCTGTCATGCCGGCACCTTATTTTCGCGCAAGCGACAGCTGGCGACTCTGCTGGGGAATTATAGCATCTAGGGACTTTTCCCATCCCTTATGCTGGGACCGTTTCCCATCCTCTACGCGAGTCAATCCTATCGTTTGTATGTTTGCTTGTTGGGTTGCGTTTATTTATCGCATTTTTACTTATCGCATTTTTACTTCCCGCATTTTATTTCCAGTTTGATATGATTATCTGTGCTGCTGTGGGAGAGGGATGTTACTATGAGTGAGAAGCCGGACCTGGGCTTGAGTACACACCTAGATATAGTTGCGGAGAAGTAGTAGACGAACCTGTCTGCTGAGCAGGCACAGTTCCCTACGAAAATCTGCGCTCAGACGAGATTCTTGCAGAGGTGCTCCTTTCCGGTCTTGAGGATCTGAGGGGAGTCCAGACGTGAGGATTGTCGACTCTGGGGACCGATCATTTGGAAGTCAGCTAAGTGAGGCCTCTTCATGACTTGATGATGCCACTCCTTCTGGGAATCGTATCGTCACTCATGAAAGTCTGTGACGTTGATGACCGCATAGGATGCCGTACCTTTGTCCGTGGATTAGGTCCATACCTGTGAGTGGGATTGGGATATTGTAGGAAACTTTGACCTTCAGACTACCTGGTTTTCTTGACAGTGAATCAGTTATGTTGGTATCAGGGTTCTCAGTTGCAGATTTGACTGTTCTTGGCAGAGCGAGTTTTTGATCAGAGGATTTTATCATCGGGTGTATGTCTGTTCCTGATAGAGCAGGTTTTGATCAGAGTATTGTCATCAGAGGTTTGTTCTTGAGAGGGCAGATTTTTGATTTGGGGTCTGAAGATCTCATCAGCAGCTGTGCGTTTGTTCTTGAGAGCGCAGATTTTTGATTTGGGGTCTGAAGACTTCATCAGCGGACGTTTTCTGACCATACATCCCGGGTCCTTATTGTCAGGCACTTACTCTTGACAGAGCAGAATTTTGATCTCGATCCTATCAGATGGTTATTCTCAGCAGATCAGATCAGTGGTTTTACACCGGGGTTTCCTTCTCATCAGTGACTGTTGATACCGAATCTCCACAGCAGCCACCCGGATATGTTGTTGCATGCCTGCATTTTGCATTAGTTTGCATAATCATTCGCATTCCATTGGCGTGTGTCTGTGACAGGTACCGTTTCCCCGATCCAGGACCCCTCGCCTCTTATTATATTACCACAGCCTCTCTCAAGAAGACTGTTGCGTACGAGTTCTCGATCCCTGATGCGTCGAAGTTGGCTATCACCAATACTATAGGCTTCCTGTGTATATGTGAGATTGTTGTTTCCGTGATGGGGCCCAGATTCCCCTCCTTATTATTGTCAGCACTGGTACTAAGGCGCCAGGATCGGGGGAAATCTCTCGAGCACACAGACACACGCATACATCTGCATAAAGCATTTTGCATGACATACATTCTGTGGCTTTTCCTAACCTTTAATGTTGACAGGTTTTTCAGGTTCCGAGTTGTCTCCGGTCTCCAGGATTGATCAAAGACTCATCCACCGCTACCCAACTCGCGCTAATCAGACAAGGATAATGGACCAGGTGCAGTCAGATGTTCAAGAGCTCCGTGAACGGATGGATCGTTTTATGGAGCTGATGCAAGTAGTCGCGAATGGTCAGGACCAGCTTCGTACTTTGGTTCAACCGCTGATCTCCAGGGTTGACAGTAATGGCATACTGCACGGTGGGGCTGTGCCTACTCCTCCTCCAGTGGATGCTCCACAGAATGTTGTTCCTGTTGCCGGGGGCAACGGCAGTGCTAACGGCAATCTGATGACTAATCTCGGACTCAATACGGCAGGCGTCGGCAATGGTAGTTTGGGAGCCAATGTTAACATGGGGCCGGTCAACGGCAATGCTGGTGCAGGGAATCTGTTGGTGCCTCAACCGTGGCTGGAGGACCATCAGGATGACATATTCTCTCAGAGAGGTGTAGAAGCAGAGTTGAATGCTGAAGCTCGACTCAAGTTCAAAGCGCTGGAAGACAAGATGAGAGACATCGAAAATCAGAACACATTGGGCGTTGACATGTCCAAGCTCGGGTTGATTGCTGACTTTAAAGTACCTCACAAGTTCAAGGTGCCTACCTTTGAGAAGTATAAGGGTACTACTTGCCCCCGGGTCCACCTCCGATCTTATTATAGAAAGATGTCCGCTTATTCTGACAATGAGAAGCTGCTGATGCACTTCTTTCAGGATAGCCTTTCTGGTCCATCACTCGAATGGTATATGGGCCTGGAGCCCGCTACTGTGCGCACCTGGAAAGATCTTGCAGAAGCGTTCGTCCTCCACTATCAATACAATAGCGACTTGGCTCCCAACCGAGTCCAGCTTCAGAATCTCTCACAGCGGAACAATGAAAGCTTTAAAGAGTACGCCCAGCGGTGGCGTGAATTGGCTGCTCGGGTTCAACCGCCGATGGTTGAGTGTGAGTTAGTGCAAATGTTCGTGGCTACCCTTCCTGGAATCTACTATGAAAAGCTGGTCAGTGGCATGTCTGGAACATTCTCGGCTCTCATCACTATGGGCGAGCATGTTGAGAACGGTATAAAGATCGGAAAAATTCAGGGCGAATCATCCTCAGCTGGAGGGAGTAGCAAGAAACCTTACGCTGGCAAGCGTCGAGAGGGAGATGCCAGTGCTGTCACTAACGCTAGGAGAAAGGGCAAGGGCCCTCAGCCTCAGATTGCTAGCATAAATATCCCAGCTGCTCCACCGCAGCCACAACCGTAGCAGCAGCAGCAGCCTCAGCAGCAGAATCAGCAGGGGTATAGGAGATATCAGAATCGGGCTCCTATGACAAATCGTCAGTTTGAAACTCCACCTATGTCGTATGCACAGCTTCTGCAAACTTTGCTTCAGCTCCAGCTAGTTCAAAAGAGGGCAATGGCTCCCTTAACAGGGGCACCACCACCGGGGTATGACGCCAATGCTACTTGTGATTTCCATACTGGGGCACCAGGCCATACGATTGAGAATTGTAAAGCTTTTAAGCACAAAGTCCAGGACTTGGTGGACGCCAAGGTTATTAACTTTTCTGACAATGTGCCCAACGTTACCAAAAACCCGATGCCTCATCATAAGGGAGGCGGAGTGAATGCCATTATCACAGAAGAGAGTTCAGACTTGCTGACTGATGTCAAAGATTTGAAGACGCCGCTGAGTTTTGTCAAGGCTAAGTTGCTGAAGAAGGGCTTCTTTCCTGGATGCGGAGAGTTATGTATGGCTTGTGCTACACTTCCTGATGGGTGTGAGCAGCTGATCGAAGGTATCCAAAGTCTGATGTCCGAGGGTATTTTGCAGTTCAGCCGGAGCGTTGAAAGTGCGTCCGGGGAAGTCGTGCTGAAACAGGCAGATGAAGTTGCTACCATTACTATTCCTCGTCACCCTATTACTATTTCTGCGCCCCGACCGCCTACTATTACTATCACCAGGGCCGGACCAATCCCATTCGAGAGTACTAATGCCGTTCCATGGCATTATGGCGCCGAAGTTTACTGCAATGGTCAGAAGATAGAGCTTGAGCCATTCGGATCGACTGTGCAGAATCTTACCGGAGTCAGTGGCATCACTAGGAGCAGTAGAGTGTTTGCGCCAGCAGAGGTTGCAGCAGAGAGAGTGGTCCGGGCTGACGCTGTGGATAAGGGTAAAGGTAAGGCTGTCGAAGAGGTCCCTGCAGGGGCAGAGAAGGACTTGCTAGTTAAAGATGCCGAAGAGTTCATGCGATTAATCAAGAAAAGTGACTACAAAATTGTAGATCATCTTCATCAGACTCCGTCAAAGATCTCTATTCTTAACCTGTTGCTGTGTTCTGAGGCGCACCGCAACGCATTACTGAAGGTATTGAATGCTGCATACGTGCCGCAGGAGATATCAGTAAATCAACTGGAAGAGGTGGTAGCCCATGTTAATGCTGGTAATGGGCTGGGATTTACAGATCTAGAGCTGACTCCTAAAGGAAGAGATCACAACAGCGCCTTGCACGTCTCAATAGAGTGCAGAGGCACTATCATGTCGCATGTCCTGGTGGATACGGGCTCATCCCTTAATGTGCTTCCGAAGAAGGCACTGATGAAGTTGAATACCCGTGGATTGCTTTGCACGCCCAGTGATCTGGTCGTGAAGGCCTTTGATGGGACCAAGCGCCACGTCTTCGGAGAGTTGACCCTGCCAATTCAAGTTGGTCCAGAGACGTTCAATACGGTTTTCTATATCATGGATATCATGCCCGCCTATAGTTGCCTCTTAGGTCGGCCATGGATCCATTCTGCTGGTGCCGTGACGTCCACGCTGCATCAAAAGCTTAAATATGCTGTCGGGGGCAGCATAGTAACCGTCTGTGGTGAAGAGGACATTATGGTGAGCCACCTGTCGTCCTTTAAATATGTTGAAATGGATGGCGAGATCCATGAAACTCTCTGCCAAGCATTTGAAACCGTCAGGGTGAAGGAGGTAGCTCCTGTCGTCGCAGAGAAGCAAGAGATGAATCTCTCCTCGTTTAAGGAAGCTCGGGCCGTTGTCGAAGCCGGTTCCACCCCAGGATGGGGGCATGTTTTGGATATACCAATCAAGCAGGATAAGTTTGGATTGGGGTATTCTCCTGGAGCTGAAGCTTCATCTTCTTCTGGCAGCTCGTCTCGTGGGAAAGGGCCGATCCTATTCACCAAGGGGGGAGTAATTTTCGAGAGCATCAACGCAGCGTCCGAGGACAGCGGGGATAGTGATTGCGATCTTGATGCCTGGATGCAACCGAGCAAGCCGGGCGAGCGCCTCCACAATTGGACCATCAAGGAGATTATCAAGCTGACAAGTGAAGAGTAATGATTTGCTTTTTACAATCTTTGTACAACCCTATGTCCTGCCCGGGGCATAGTGGTTTTACTGTCAGGGCCTTGTTGGATTATGTACATGCATTTTGTTAATAAATAAAAGGCGTTTTCTTCACACTCAAATATTGTGTTCTCTGTTATTCCTGTTTTATGTTTATTTTGAAAAACAGTAAAATGGCAACGGGGTTTGTGCTAACCTGCATATTCTTGCTTTAAACTTAACCCTTATTATTGCAGGATCCACATGACAGGTGACATCGACTCTGGACCCTCTACGGCTCACTACGACTTCGATTGCCCGATCTATCAAGCCGAGGATGAGATTGATGAAGACGAGGACCTTCCAAAAGAGTTGGCCCGCTTGTTGAGACAAGAGGAAAAGGTTATTCTGCCTCACGAGGAGGATATTGAGATTGTAAATCTGGGTTCTGAGGAGCTCGTCAGAAATGTCAGAGTGGGGGCTGCGCTGCAGAATGATGTCAAGCATAAACTGGTCGAGATGCTTCGAGAGTATAGTGACGTCTTTGCTTGGTCATATGAAGATATGCCCGGACTTGACACTGATATCGTGGTTCATCGCTTGCCGTTGCGAGAAGATTGCTCTCCAGTCAAGCAGAAGCTTAGGAGGACGAGACCAGACATGGCTGTAAAAATCAAAGAAGAGGTCCAGAAGCAGTTGGACGCAGGATTTCTAGCCGTTACCACTTACCCTCCGTGGGTCGCCAACATAGTGCCTGTACCGAAGAAGGATGGTAAGGTACGCATGTGCGTCGATTATCGGGATTTGAATAGGGCAAGCCCTAAGGATGATTTCCCGTTGCCTCATATCGATGTGTTGGTCGACAACACAGCCCAGTTTTCCGTGTTTTTGTTCATGGATGGCTTCTCCGGTTACAATCAGATTAGGATGGCACCGGAGGACATGGAGAAAACGACGTTTATCACCCCCTGGGGAACATTCTGCTACAAGGTAATGCCCTTCGGTCTGAAGAACGCAGGGGCCACTTACCAGCGAGCGATGGTAACTTTGTTTCATGATATAATTCATCATGAGATCGAGGTCTATGTTGATGACATGATTGCAAAGTCCCAAACGGAGAAAGAGCATCTGGTCAACCTACTGAAGCTGTTTGAGAGGCTTAGGAAATTCAGGCTGAGGCTGAATCCTAACAAGTGCACTTTCGGAGTGCGGTCCGGAAAGTTATTGGGGTTTATCGTTAGTGAACGAGGTATTGAAGTTGATCCTGCGAAAATAAAAGCTATCCAAGAAATGCCAGCGCCGAAAACGGAAAAAGAAGTTCGTGGTTTCTTGGGCCGAATAAACTACATTGCAAGGTTTATCTCTCAGCTCACGGCCACTTGTGAACCGATGTTCAAGCTTTTAAAGAAAGATCAGGCGATTATCTGGAATGAGGATTGCCAGAAGGCATTCGACAAAATAAATCAGTATCTTCAAGAACCTCCAATCTTGATACCCCCAGTGGCTGGACGGCCATTGATCATGTACCTGACGGTTCTGGAGAATAGTATGGGGTGTGTTCTCGGTCAGCACGACGAGACGGGCAGAAAGGAGCATGCCATTTATTATTTGAGTAAAAAGTTCACTGAGTGTGAATCTCGATACTCGATGCTGGAGAAGACGTGTTGTGCATTAGCTTGGGCCGCCAAACGTTTACGACAGTATATGCTCAATCACACCACTATGCTAATTTCGAAGATGGATCCGATCAAGTACGTCTTCGAGAAGCAGGCTCTTTCGGGCAGGATTGCCAGATGGCAAATGGTGTTAACGGAATATGATATTCAGTACGTCTCTCAGAAAGCCATTAAGGGAAGCGTATTGTCTGATTACCTTGCCGAACAGCCAATCGAAGACTACCAGCCGATGAAGTTCGAATTCCCTGACGAGGATATTATGTTTCTCAAAGCGAAGGATTGCGATGAGCCATTGCCCGATGAGGGGCCAGATAGGAAGTCTCAGTGGAAGTTGATATTCGACGGAGCGATTAATTCCTATGGAAGTGGTATCGGGGCTATCATCACGACTCCTCACGGATCCCACATCCCGTTTACTGCGAGACTGACGTTTCCAGTTACCAACAATGAAGCCGAGTATGAAGCATGTATTATGGGTCTAGAAGAGGCAATTGATTTGAGAATCAAGAATCTAGACATATATGGTGACTCAGCGCTTGTAATCAATCAGATTAAAGGGGAGTGGGAAACTCGTCAAGCGAATTTAGTGCCGTACATGAATTATGCCAGGAGGCTGCTTCCATTCTTTGACCGAGTGGAACTTCATCATGTACCCAGGGCTGAAAATCAGATGGCTGATGCCTTAGCCACGTTGGCTTCAATGTATAAAGTCAATTATTGGAATGAGGCTCCAAGAATTGTACTTTCGCGTCTTGACAGACCGGCATTTGTGTTTGCAATCGAAGATGCCGCCGACGGCAAGCCATGGTTCCATGATATCCAGACCTTCCTTATGACTAAGGAGTATCCTGCGGGTGCGTCAACCCAGGATAAGAAGACCCTGAGAAGGCTATCTGGAAACTTTTATCTCAATCCTGATGGAGTGTTGTATAAGAGAAACCACGATCTTGTGCTACTCAGATGTGTGGATGAGAAAGAGGCGAGTATGCTCATGGAAGAAGTCCATGAGGGCACATTTGGTACGCACGCCGGCGGGCATGCCATGACGAGAAAGATCCTGAGAGCAGGATATTACTGGCTGACTATGGAGTCGGATTGCTTCAGATTCGCGAAGAAATGTCACAAATTCCAGATTTATGCTGATAGAGTTCATGTGCCGCCGTGCCCATTAAATGTCATGTCCTCCCCTTGGCCGTTCTCCATGTGGGGCATCGACATGATAGGCAAGATCGAGCCCACTGCATCCAATGGTCATCGTTTCATTCTGGTAGCTATCGACTACTTCACCAAATGGGTGGAGGCAGCCTCGTACGCTAATGTGACCAAGCAGGTGGTAGCTAAATTCATAAAGAGGGACATCATCTGTCGCTATGGAATTCCCGAGCGGATCATTACTGATAATGGTTCGAATTTGAATAACAAGATGATGAGGGAGCTGTTCCAGAGCTTCAAGATTGAACACCACAACTCGTCTCCTTACCGGCCGAAGATGAATGGCGCTGTTGAAGCCGCCAACAAGAACATTAAGAAGATTGTTCAGAAGATGGTTGTGACGTACAAAGATTGGCACGAGATGTTGCCGTTTGCCTTGCACGGTTATCGTACGACGGTGCGTACGTCGACCGGGGCAACTCCTTTCTCCTTGGTGTACGGTATGGAAGCTGTCCTACCGTTAGAAGTGGAGATTCCTTCTTTGCGAGTTTTGGTTGATGTAAAACTCGACGAGGCAGAATGGATTACGAATCGTTTGAACCAACTCAGCCTGATGGACGAGAAGAGGTTAGCATCGATTGCATTTGGTCGCCTGTACCAAAGCCGAATGAAGAAAGCTTATGATAAGAAGGTGCATCCTCGAAGCTTTCAGACGGGTGATCTCGTCCTGAAGAAGATTCTTCCGCCACACTCCGATCACCGGGGCAAGTGGACTCCGAATTATGAAGGGCCGTATGTCGTCAGCAAGGTCTTCTCAGGAGGAGCTTTGTTGTTATCCACGATGGATGGTGAAGATTTTGCATCCCCGGTGAACGCGGACGCAGTTAAAAAATACTTTGCTTGAAAGAGACCCGCTGGACAAAAAAGAAAGAGTCCAGGCAAAAAGGGGCATCCCGGCGAACCAAAAACAGAATAAAAGGTTCGGGCAAAAATTAGGGATATATTGAAAAAATGTACACCCGCGAAGTCGAAAACCTACACTGGGCGGCTTCGACAAAAAAGGGTATCCCGGTGGACTGAAAACCCGTAAAGGGCGGTTCACGCAAAAGTTAGGGATTTGAATAAGCAAATGATTGCGGTCCGCGTGTGGATTTTCATTGTTTAGTGGTTTGGAAGACCTGAGGGCCGTTCATCTGAGTCAATCTCTTCCGAAGCTGAAGCGTCGGAGAAGTATCGAAGTCGAGTGGGTCTTAGAGGGATCAACTCATGGCGTTCGTCTACGCCTCGTTGCCGACATTTGTATATACTGATGTATATTTATGTTTTCTTTTTTGCGCGGCTTCCTCATTCCAGGAGCTTGCCTCTGTTGTAAAACATTTTTGCCCATTCAGGGGTTCATCATCAACAAAATGCACATTATTCAGCAATTCTGCTTGTCTGTTTAGCATTTATCTGTTTTGTTTGCGAATGAAAACGCCGATGTTTTTAATAAAATGCGCATACATAAACTTGCGGGCCTAGGCCCATTGATTGTTGAAACAATTAATTAACTGAATTTTGTCACGAGATAATAACCTGGATAGGCCCCTTTGAGGAGGGTATCTTGTCTGTTTGTTTGTGTTGTTGCAGGTGTAGCACCTTCCAGAAGATGTGCCATACGCATCCCCGAAGCAGGGCGAGTCCTCCTTCTCCAGCAGTGTTCAGTGGTCTCTCCTCCGCAGAATCTGAACGCAAGAAAGTGAGCATTGATATGTCTCCCTAGGCAGAGATGATTCTCTTCCCCAAGCAGACGCATCCTGAGGGAACGTCATCTTCCCAGCTGAGTCGCTCGCCGGAGCTCGTATTCTCCCCCCAGCACCGGGTCACAAGTGCAGATTTCATAGAAGTATTCGGGTACCGAAGCTCGTGTTTTCCCCAGTAAAGTCGCCGAAGCAGGTGTCTCCCCCAGCACCGGGTCACAAGTGCAGGATTCGCAAGAAGCTGTTCGTATGCCGAAGGATGCAGTAACTGATGGTGCCAGACTGAAGTCTCCCGCGGAATTGAGATTCCCCACCAGAGCCGTATTCTCTCCTGAAGTTGGATGATTCCCTCTTCCCCAGTGGAGTATTGGAACAGTTGATGTTGCATTCCCCTGTAGAGTTGTACTCTCCCCCGAAGTCAGATGATTCTTTCTTCCCTAGCAAAATTGAAATTCCTCATCAGAGTCATACTCTCCAGTAAAGTAGAGTGATTCCTCTCCCCGGCGGAGTCCGCAGAAAGGCCGAATCCTTGGAGGCAGTTGGGACCATGAGTGGATTTTCCCTAGCAGATGTTGGACAGCTGATGATGTATCTCCCCAGAGTCGCACTCTCCCCAGCGAAGCAGGATGAATTCTCCTTCCTCAGCCGAGTTTGCAGATGTCCAAGGGAGCCGAGTCCTTGGAAGTTGATCAGATCATGTTTAGCTCTTCCCCAGTGAAGTGTGGAGCAGCTGAAGTTGTTTCCCCGCAGAGGAGTCATCCCCAGAAGAGTTAGCCGAGACGGCCACGCAACTCATTCCCGCGATTGATATCAGCAGCAGATCAACTGAAGTTGTTTTTCCTGCAGCAGTCCGCGGAAGATCATTTCCCCAAGCGGAGTCCCATTGATATTGGCGCGTCTACGTTCTCCTCAGCAGGATGATCCTCTATCTGAGCAGTTCTTTCTCCTTGACAGGAGAACTTCCCCCCGGCATTTACTTTGCCGACGGGATCGCATCATTATGCATGAGTGCATGGCATTTAACACTGCATAGCATTTATCGTTGCATAGCATTGTGCATGATTGCATGGCATTTAGCATAAACGCATATCATTCCCACCGTGTGGGGCATGGCACCGAAGCATATGCATCATAAACATGATCTAGGTTATTATCATTCTTGTCTTGCGGGTGTTCCACCAAGAGACCAGTTGCTCAGGATGATTCCTGACATTCTCTCCAGCGAGGTCGCTTCCTTAAGATGATTCTTAAAGACCCCGGTGTAATCCCCACAGTCGCTCGCTCAAGATGATTTTTGAAACCCCCAGCGAAGGCTTCGGTTCAAGACGATTCTTGAATTCCTCAGCAGGGCCGTTGGCTTAAGATGATTCTTAAGACCTCAGCGTAGTTCCCGAGTTGTTTGCTTAGGATGATTCCTGAGCTCCCCGGTAGCGTCCCCAGCAAGGTTTGCCCAGGAATACCCAGCAGAATAAAGTCTCCAGAATGATTATCGGGTCAGGATGATTCTTGGAGGTGCCCGACGGAGTTGTTCGTTCAAGATGATTCTTGAAGTCCTTAGCAGCGTGATATGTATGCTCCAACAGTGATGTCTAATCCGAAGATTGACTTCATAAACGCTTGGAGGCGGTACCAGAATGTTCCTGTGGATTCAGGTTTCAGTGCTGATGAATCAGCGCTTATCTGAAGACAGAGTTCAAGAGTTCGTAGATCCAGCTTGTGTATGCAAGGTGATCCGTATTGGCCTGAAGACCAAGTCAGTTGCCCTGAGGTGATGATTGATCGCGATCAAGTGAATAGTGTTTCTTCTGACTGAAGTCAAAGATGTTTCTCCAGCTGAAGCGGAGTTTTGCCTGAAGGCAAAGTGTTTGAATCCCCGTAGGGTCATGAATGGCTCAGGATACCCTTTCTTTGACTGAAGTCACAGATTTCCCAAGCTGAAGCGGAGGTGCCTAAGGGCAGGGTTATCCCCAAGGTCATGAATGACCAAGGATTCATTTTTCGGACTGAAGGCCGAAGTATATCCCTGACTGAAGTCACGGATGCTCTATAGCAGAGGCGGAGTTGCCTGAAGGCATATCCATGTATCCTTGAAGGCCAAGGACCATTTCTTCAGACTGAAGTCGAAGATACCTCCTGCAGAGTTGCCGACGGGCAAAGTTTACATCCCTGAAGGTCAAGGATGTTTATCTTCAGAAGAACTTGAAGATTCTCCGGCGGATCTGGAGTGGCCAGGGGCCAAGAGTTTCATTCATCTTCAGAAATACTTGAAGATCTTTTCTAGCTGAAGCTGGAAGCGGCAAGGGGCCAGGGTTTCAAATATCTTTAATGTTGAAGTTCTACGGTGGGCAGTGTGCAGTAGTATGCCGATGTTCGTTATGGTTCTGAGGGTGAACCCCAGGTCAGAGTGTGCTCGGTTAAGTTTCTCATTCCCAGCGGAGTAGTTTCAAATACGCAAGTATACCTTTTGTTCCATTTACCAGGGGTGAACCCCAGGTTAGATTTGTTCAGATTATATTTTTGTCCGGCGGCGAGGTTGGATGTTTGTTCGACGGCGAGGTTGAATGTTCGTTTTCAGATTATATTTTTTCCGGCGGTGAGGTTAGATGTTTGTTCGACGGCGAGGTTGAATGTTTGTTCGACGGCGAGGTTGAACATTCGTTTTTCAGATTATATTTTGTCCGGCGGCGAGGTTGGATGTTTGTTCGACGGCGAGGTTGAATGTTTGTTTGACGGCGAGGTCAAATTATGATTGGTTCGACGGCGATGTTGAATGTGTTCGACGGCGAGGTTGGATGTTTGTTTTGACGGCAAGGTCAGATCATGTTTGTGTTTGACGGCGAGGTTGAATGTTTGTTTGACGGCGAGGTCAGATTATGATTGGTTCGACGGCGATGTTGAATGTGTTCGACGGCGAGGTTGGATGTTTGTTGACGGCGAGGTCAGATTATGGTTGTCCGACGGCGATGTCAGACTCTTTAAATCCCCAGCAGAGATGATGTTTGTACGACGGCGACGTCGAGTGTCTCTCAGAGCGATGTTTGTTTCCGACGGCGATGTTGGGCATGTCAAGTTGATCCAGTCTTCTGACGGCGATGTTAGGTGATGCAGATCCTCTAGTTCTCCAGCGGTGATGCGGGGTATTTTGGCAGATGTAGTTCTCCAGCGGCGATGCGGAGTATTTTGTCAGATTTAGTTCTCTAGCGGCGATGCGGGGTATTTTGTCAGATTTATTTCTCCAGCGGCGATGCGGGGTATTTTGTTCAGTATTGTATTCTCTCCAGCGGCGAGGCGGGGTATTTCGATTATTCGACGGCGATATCAGATTTAGTTCTCCAGCGGTGATGCGGGGTGTTTTTGGTTGATCGACGGCGATGTCAGACTCAGTTTTCCAGCGGCGATGTTGGGCGTGTCAGTTAATTCAGTTCTCCAGCGGCGATGTTGGGTATTGTGGTGATTCAGGTTCTTTAGTTCTTCAGCGGCGATGATGGATGTATTGTTTGTTTCCGACGGCGATGTCAGATCAGTATTTCTCCAGATAGTTGCCGTGAAGCTATTATTCCAGTGTTCGACGAGTTGAGCAGTGGGCAAATTTTCGGGCTTACCGGTATTCAATCGTCTCGCACCTTGACTGGTTGAGAGTCGTTCGCTCCTCACCCAGTCAGGTTCAAGCCATTTGAATAGGGGCAGCTGTTGCACCCCAAAATTTGACCAACAATTATTTATTCATTGAGTGTTTGAAAGTTGATAACTTCATCAGAAAGTTCAAGAGATCCTCAGAGGAGTGGGTTGAAACCAGGGTTGTGTGCTTCATAGCTTGAGAGTTGTGGGTGCTCCTCAGATGATTCTGAGACTTTTATAATGAACTTGATGCTTTGAGAAGGTGTATGAGATGTCTTGATAGCCATCATGAAGCCCATAGAAGTCATTGTGCAAGGATTCAGGAGATTCAACCATGAATGGTAGAATTAGGGTGACTGGGTCAGCCCTAGGGTAACTGAAAATTTGGAGAAGGTTGAGACCTAATCCAAGGGCCATGAGATCATGGAATGATGCATGGAGATGTTATAAAGATGATTCCTAGACCAACTCATCATGATTGTGGAGTTTGAGAAGTTTCAAGTCAGGGTTTCCAAGGATTGTCAGTGAAAAAACCCTAATTTGATCCCTATCTTCCAGGCAGTTTTAGTTATAGATGTGATTGATATCTCATCTTCCCCATAACATGAATGTTGTAGAGCTTGTTCTTAGCTTTAATTTGAGTTGTGGAAGTCCTTGATAGGAGTTGCAGAGCTCAAGTTATGGTTTTGACAAACTACAGGTCAGCTGGGGTGTGTGAATCTGGGTCCTTGAAAGTCACCCAACTTTCAGACAACTTTTGCCCTAGTAGGATGATTCCTATGATCTCCTGGTCAACATGAATGTTGAAAGGCATCTTCTTAGCTTTAATTTGAGTGGTAGAAGTCCTTGATAGGATTTGTGGAACTCAACTTATGGTTGGAACAAGACAGGGGTATTTTGGTCATTTGGCAGTTATAGGTCATTTTAAGCAAAGGCCATATCTCCTATTTCCAAGCCTCAAATGGAAAAACTCAAAACATGAAAGTTGTTCAAAATGTGATTTTAAGTCTAGAAAAGAGGTCATGAATTGTTGGAAAAGCTCATAGCATGGATTGTCATGATTGGTTAAAAATGACCTAAAAAAGGGCTTATAAGTTAAAAAGTTGAAATTGAAATTTGGTTTGGGAGATCCACAAATCCAAAATGGGTCATCCAATATATCATTTTGATTGGAAACATCATTTTGAGAACATTGTTTTAAACACAATTTTCATTTGCGGCTTTAAAATGGGACATGCTTTGTAATATTGTTACTTGCATTATAAGGCACCTTTGGAAATCTTAACACAAGGCAAGAAAAAGGCTTGTAATTGCTCATATCTTCTCAATATCTCTTATGATGAGATTTTAAAGCCAAAATTACAAGGCTTAATGCATGAGATATGAGATATACCACTTATCATCACATGAGATTTTCAAGCACTTTCTAGCTCTTTCTAGATGAATCTAGAAGTTTCCATGGATTATTATAAAAAGAGTGGATCAAAGTGTGATAAAAGGTTGGTCAAGGAGAGAGAAATCAGTGGAGATAGTGAGAGAGACATTTCCATTGAAGAGCTTCCTTCAAGATCAAGCAACTTGGGATTTCTTCCACCACAAGGCTTCTCATTCAAGATCAGTGCAAACAGAAGTTTATTCATCTTCAAAGGATCACATTGAAGCCCTTGCAAGCTCTGAATCAAGCCCTAGCTACACACACCATTGAACTTTGACAGGTTTCTTTCTTTCCACGAATCACTTTAATTATGTAGTTTCTGTTAGTTCTTTAGGTGTAGAATTAGTGTACTAGGCTAGTGGATCTTACCCCGTGAGTTTGAGAGCTCTGTATGAGATTTCATGGCAGGTGCATGAATCTTTAATTTCCAAGAACAAGCTTTCTAGTGAGTGTTAGTTAGCATAGACTAGATTAGAATGGTTAGGATAACATGTAGTACAAGATTGGGTCATTAATTGAGAGTTTTGATAAGGTTGATCTCAGTGCAATCATGGTGGCACCAAGGGTTCGAGCATTCTGTTTGCGCGTTTTAAGAGGATTCAAAGGGAAATATGAGCATGGTTGGATTCCTGGGATTTAGTAGTGTGATTTTGGTTTTGGAATTTCTGAAAATCATCAAGAGATGAGAGAGCAAGAGATGATGGAAGTTTCGTGCATGGGAGGAGGAAAACTAAAAACCCTAGGAATCGTGTGGGGACGATGAACCACAACCGTCAGATCGTCCCTAAAATTTGACTAAATCATCTCATCTAACGGCCAGCATTCAAACTTAAAACGGAGGGAACCCTAGCAGCAAAACGCGGCGTTTAGTTAAATGAGAAACCATGGGCTCAGCAACAACTTACTATCCGCACACCCCTCGTTAGGCCCACTAGGAAATAACGCATGATATCCTTACTATCCTCACCCCCTCACGCGTTTTTTTGTTTTCTTTTATTTCTGATTGATAATGGGCTTTATCCCCAAGCGCTATCTGCACCCCACATCATAGCCCAATCCCCAAAATGAACTAGCGTGCCCTGCTTCCAGCACCCCCTCCCCTTTATCTCAATTCTTTTATTTTTTATTTTCCTTTAATTTTCTTGCACTTTAATAAATTCATAAAAAATAGAAAATTGATATTTTTTTTAATTCTTGTTTTTTTCATATGTTCATAATCATGTCTAGAAAATATTAAATAAATAAAATTTCCATTTTATTTCCTTTTCATATTTTTAGTATATTTTTCATTTTAATAGTTTTTTAATATGTTTAGTTTGGTATCCAATTTTGTAGAATTTGTTTTAGGACCTTCCTTTAGTCTTTTTAATTCATTCTTTTTTGTGTAATTAGATATTGAATCATAGTTCCCCATAGGATTTAATTCTTGATTTTTAGATTAAAATTTGATTAGTTTAATTAGGTTAGCATTAGGGTATCCTAATTAGGGTTTAGGTTATGCATAAGTAAGGAAATTCATTTTCTTTAGATAGTTTTGTTTTGATTTTTGGGTAGGGGCATATGTGGATGTTATGGGTATATGTTGTAGACCCTTGTGAATAATTGATAGATTTTTCCCCATTGGTTTAGTATTTTTAGGTATTTTCTGAAGTTGACTGGTGATTTTGTCTGTCCTGTGGTTATCTGTTCATCTCTGGGGTTTATTTTGGGGAATTTGTTGTGGGGCTTAGTTTGTTTTGAAGATCTTGTTGGAGAGCATGATGAAGAAAGGATTGAAGATCAAGACTCAGAGACCCAGAGCTTGGATTATTCCCTGTCTGTGAGGTTTGAGATCCTGAAGTTTGAAGGAAGTTCATGGTACTTTCCTGAGGAAGGCACTATGAATGACTTTCATTCTTTCTTCTCACCTCTTTCTCAAGTATCCAATGATGTTGGAGCCAACTTATGAGTTTAATTTCTCCTGAGGAGGAATGTAAACTGATCACAGTTGTTGAGCCACATAGGATACAATTCCTAAGTGGAAGCCTCCTAGTATTTTCCTGAGGAAGGTCCTAGGGGTCTATTCACTTAGTTCCATTAGTTTATCTAGGATTTCTTAAGTATCCAATGATGTTGGAGCCAACTTGTGAGTTTAATTTCTCCTGAGGAGGAATGTAAACTGATCACAGTTGTTGAGCCACATAGGATGCAACTCCTAAGTGGAAGCCTCCTAGTACTTTCCTGAGGAAGGTCCTATGAGTCTGTTCATTTAGTTCCACTAGTTCAGATAGGATTTCCTAAATATCCAGTGATGTTGGAGCCTGCTTGTGAGTTTAGTTTCTCCTGAGGAGGAATGTAAACTGATCACAGTGGTCGAGCCACATAGGATATGATTCCTGAGTATACACCTCCTAGTGCTTTCCTGAGGAAGACACTATGAGTCTGCTTACTTAGCTCCCTTTCTTCGGTAAGCTTGTTCTGAAGCTTGAAGTCTGGGATTGATTTCTCTTGTAGGGTTTTGCTTTAGAGTTTTGCTTTCTTCTGATTAGAGTTCTGTTTTAGGGTTAGGATTAGAGATTAGATGTAGATTCTTTCTTTCTCAAGCATGTGGTTTGTTTGCCTGATGGCACTTCATTTCTTTTACTGTTCATTGCTTGATAGCATGTTGTTTATTTTCAGTATGATTACTGTTATTTCATGACTGGCTTGAGGTCGAGACGAGCTTGTGGAGGCTGAAGCCCCACACACATTTCCTCCCTCACTTGCATTGCATGCATTTTACTGTTAAAGCTGATGCTTCTGTCTGTTTTGGTGTATCATTGACATGATCCCTTAGGACTCTCATTTCCTTTTATAAGGATTTGATGATAGACTTTTAGGTCGAAACCTATGCATGACAACATCTAGGAGTTCCCTGTTCAAACCTCAACCATAGGATGAATCCATGGCATGATAACAGTAGGACTTGATAGTCTCCCTCCTAGTTGGGCCTGTTCTCTTCTCATCTCAAAACAGTTTAAGATACGGTAATCATGAATGATTTCTTTCGTACGTCACGAGCCTTAAGCTATCTGAGAAAGGATTGTGGGAGAGTTTCTTTTCCACAGTCTGGATGTTTAGTATGGTACCCTTTGGGTGACATGCGACGCATTCACTCTCAGGTCATAGTCTCTAGTGCGGTTGAAATCGCAAACACAATAAAAAAACACCTCTTTCGTAAAAACAGGAAATAAACCGTAGTTTCCCGAACTACGTTCGCTCTGATCTTCCATACAGTGTGGAAGTACGTAGGCATAGGATGCGACGTCCTAGCGAGCAACCTTCCCCCCATAACCCTTCGTAGGCCGAACTACGTTGACTCTGATTTCTCATTCTCTGATGAGAATACGTAGGCATAAAGTGCGACGCTTTGCCGAGTCATTTTTCTTTTCTTTTTCAGCCAGCCTTGATAGGTAGATAGATTATAACCAACCCGTCCAAGCAACCAAACAAGCGAGGATCCCGTCGAGTACGACGGACGTGAGGGGTGCTAATACCTTCCCCTTGCGTAACCGACTCCCGAACCCAGACAATGGTTGCGATGACTTTGTCTTACCCTTTTTCGTCAGGTTTTTCCGATTGTTTCCTTTCCCGCTCTGAGGGATAAATAACGAAAGGTGGCGACTCTTCTGTCATGCCGACACCTTATTTTCGCGCAAGCGACAGTGGGGCGTATGAAATAAACCCAGGCTCCGAAAAGGAGTGGATGCAGGGGTTGATCATATTGCTCGGTGGGGCATATGAGATAGACTCGGGATTCCGTAAGGGAATGTGAAGGGGTTGATCATACTGCTCGGTGGGGCGTATGAAATAAACTCAGGCTCCAAAAAGGAGTGGATGCAGGGGTTGATCATATTGCTCGGTGGGGCATGAGATAGACTCAGAATTCCGTAAGGGAATGTGAAGGGGTTGATCATACTACTCGGTAGGGCGTATGAAAGGAGTGGATGCAGGGGTTGATCATATTGCTCGGTGGGGCATATGAGATATACTCAGTCGGATAGATTGTCGCCTAGGGTGGCTCGAGTGATCTATCCGGGTTCGATGATGAACCGTGAGTCGGTACCGCATTTCATGTGTCGAGTTGCATGTGTTGCATAGTCGTGTGTATGTTGCGATGGTGTGCGACCGTAGGTCCGAGATGATGCGTGTGAATTATGTTGTGTGTTTACTGCCTTCATATTCATGCTTACCGTTACCTTTATGTTTTGTTCGTAATTTCTCACCCCTTTGCCTTTGTTGTGGTCTGTGCTTCTTCGAAAGTACAGAGATTTCAGGTGATAGCTAGTTTGTTCTGTGGCGAGTCGTAGGGATGCTCTGATACGTAACACCGGGGCTTTTGCGAGTTCTTTTTTATATGATGTTTCTGGTGCCCCTGTGGCGTATCTTGTTGATGATATGTTTAGGTGGATCTTTTGATGTGTGGTTGTACATGATGTATGTTTTGGACAGATAGTCGACGCTGATGTACCTGACTTGTATATGATGTTGATCTATATATATATATATATATATATATATATATATATATATATATATATATATATATATATATATATATATATATATATATATATATATATATATATATATATATATATATATATATATATATATATATATATATATATATATATATATATATATATATATATATATATATATATATATATATATATATATATATATATATATATATATATATATATATATATATATATATATATATATATATATATATATATATATATATATATATATATATATATATATATATATATATATATATATATATATATATATATATATATATATATATATATATATATATATATATATGATGATTTTCCGCTGCTTATATGTGGTTAAATTCTTTAATGAAAATGTTTCGATTGGTTTTCTTTTGTGACATCCCGTGTGTGATGTGAAACTCTGATGTTTGTCTATCTTTTTTTATTGCACTTATTTTATTTTTAGGAGCGGGGTGTTGCAGATGCAATCTTCTGTGATGTGTCCATGACTCCGGTGGAATCGGCAGTACTTGGACTTCTCGACGTTGGGTTTAAGGGGTGTCGGTTTCGGAAGATGGGCACCAGCTCTTTGAAATTCTGAGTTGATACACTCGGACAGGATGCGTTCACGGGGAGCTGTGAGTAGCGTGTGCTCAATGAATCGGCCTGTTGGGCTCCTCTGTTCTCGAGGTCGGTCTTCTCTTCTTCTTTCCCTGCCTCGTCGAAGAACAGCGGTATCCTCGTGCCTGGTGCCCCTGACGCCTTCTTGATTCCGTGAGTCGCGGGCACAGTGGGTGGCCTTTATTTCCTCATACTAGATGTATGCTTGAGCCTTGTGGAGGAGAGCATTTAGGTGCCATGCCTTTCAATGCCGACGACCTAGGAAAAGTCGGTGCAAGGTCGTAGTCCTCGCTCGATCAAAAATTTCTTCATGTCGTTTGAGGTGGACACCTGGACAGCTTCTCAATTGAACCTCTCTATGTAGTCCCGAAGAGGTTCGTCTTTTCTCTGGATGTTGGCTTTCAGGGATGCTTCTATCTTCAGGTGGTGCCGGGTAGCTGTGAAGTGCCTGGAGAATTGCCTCTTCAATTCCCCCCAGAAGGTGATGGATTCGGGCACGAGGCGCTTATACCACGTCATGACACCCTTCCTTAGGGTAGTTGGGAAAAGTCTGCACTTGATGGCTCCCCGAACGTTTCGATAGTTGAGCATCGCATTGATGCTTTCGATATGGTCGTCCGGGTCGGTCGTACCACCATGAGTCGCCAAGGGCTGGGGTTTTTCCATCCTGATGGGCAAGGAAATCTCCCTGATGGCCCTGGACAGTGGTGAGCGCTGATTTTCCTCGCCGCTCCTGACAGGTGATCGAGAAGAGGAAAGGTTGCCCCGATTGTTTCTGTTTCGTCGGGAAGGACTCATCGACCTGCTTTGACTTCTCGACGCATCTGTCAGCTTTATTCCTCTTATGAGTGGGGGAGCGTCGCTCCTTCTGGGGAGGGGATCGGTCGCGCTTCTGGTTGGACACTGGCTGAGGTCACTCCAAGCGAGGATGACGCCCAGTCTGTCGAAGACAAGGGTTTTGAGAGTCATCGTGTCGTGTCCTCCGCGAGGGAGGAGAGGGACTGCTGGAAACGGAGCGACAATGTCTCCGTGGGGGAGAGTGTGATTGTTGCTCCTTCTCGAGTATCTCTATCCGCTCATTCTATTGGAAGATCATTAGATTTGTCTGGTTGATCGCCGCAAATAGAGCCACCATGGTCGGATCGGTGCTAGGCAGCACCGGGATTGGCTGGTAGACAGCCCGGCTACCACAACGTCGGGCGGCGTTGAAGGTCGCGTCTTCCGATGAGGGAGAGGTGGTGTGCTCGTCCCTAGAGTCGCCCTCTTCGACGTGAACGGTCACGTTGGGGCCGTGGCCGTCACCGTTGGTGAACAGAGCGAAGGCGATTTCCAGAGCGTTGTCATTGTGTGGGCTGGCCATGATCAAACGGAGGTTGAATACTACTTTGGTTCTTGAGCTTCTATGCTTTTGTAGGAGAAAGAACCGGGGAGCAAAGGCTTCCCACATACTGCGCCACTGATCTTACCATATCATAAAGGGATCAGCAGTCTGTCACACGTCGTGAGCTTCTGTGTTCACCGGTGTTGAAGAGGAGGAAGGGGTGTACCTACAAGGTACTCTGATGCTAAAGCGAGTAACGGAGTTAGAGAGAGCAAGTACAGAAAATAGGTGTAGAGTTCAGAATACCTGACTCTCTAGTGAAAGAGGGTATTTATAATGTGCCCCCAGCGCAGGACCAACGATTACTTTGCATTGGGTTGGATAGCAAGGCTTAATACGAGCAACTGTCAAGGCTTACGTGATGTAGGGAAGACCAGCACGTGGTCTTCGTCCTAGATCAACTGACCCGTGATCTTCGGAAGGTGGACTGACGAGTTCTTTCAAAATTGGGTAGTTTTTTTGATGACGTGTCCCTGTGTGGGGGGGGGGCACGTGGAAAAAGTGGGAGAAGACGCGTGAGCTCTCCCCGCGCAAGGTGGTGACCTGTCCGACTGCATGGAACACTGAGCGTGTCCGATAGGGAGGAGGATTGGGCCTTGTTGGACCTCCCCAATGTGAAATTGGGTTGGGCTTACCTGACCTTGGGGCAGGTACCGACCCAGTCCAGAACAATTTATATTTATGTTTTTTAATTTATATTATTGTATAAAATGTATGTTTATCAATTTTAAAAGTGTATCAATGTTAAATCATTACGTATTTAATATAAGTATTTGTTTATTTTAACAATAAATTGTTTGAAAACTTTTTAATGTTTTTAAAAAATTAAAATTATGTGATATTTAATAATTGATCTATTTATTTTTAATAAGAAATGGGTAACAGATACGGGTATGAGTACTTACATACCCATAGGATATGGGTACGAGTGTTAACTTTAGCACTCAAGCGGATATGAGTTCGAGTACAAAGTTTTTTTATATTTCAAATACGGGGATGAGTTTTACAGTATTATGCTCAAACCCTCTACCCATTGTCATGTCTACTGGTGAATTGTGTGACATTGTTAAATTTAAATATTTTTAGCAAATATTAAGAATTTTAAAATATATTTTATTTAAACTTTATAAAAAAAAAAAAGGACTTTAATCGTTTATATTTAAGTCATTTATGAATATTTGATGTCTAATTTGAGAAGATACACTCATTTTAAATATCTTAAATAATCTCCAAAAGTGAATACTAATTCAATATGCGATTCCGGTATATATGTGAACCCGGTTTATTTCCTCTCGTTCTACAAGGCGCCGATAGGTATCATTTCTAAAATTGAGTCAATCTTTGGGGGGGTTGTGAGGAAAAGAGAAAAATCAATTGAGTGAAGTGGAAAAAGTTATGCAGGTCGGTCGAAGAAGGGGGCTGGGATTAGAGACCTTAGGTTGTTCAACATAGTGCTCCTAGAAAATGGGTGTGGAAAGGAATTTGGTTTGAAGCATTAGTGAATAGGTACGGTCGAAATTTCGGGGAAATGAATCCGGATATTACGAGTGCCTCATATTAGTGGAAGTATATTTGCCAATTGGATTTATGTAGTTTTTACTCTACAAATGAGTATTCGGTGAAAGAGGTTTACAAGAATTTATCGTTTGAAGACCAACCTTAACTTACCGTGGGAGAAAGTTTGGAATAAGACAGGCAGTGCCGTGAGGTGGGTTTTGGCGTTTAGGTGCAACATTGCTTGTGTTTAGACAGTTTGGTTTTTTCCCTGTGTTTTAGATATGGTTTCTAGAAGGCTGTATCTTCTTGTGGGGTAATTTTATGTAGCAGGATGTTCTGCCACTAGATATCATATGTTTCCTGGTTTATGTTTCATCTGTACTTTCTGCTCTAGCATTTCTTATGCTAGTATATTTAATATCAGTTTCTCTTTTGTCTTTTTTTATTAAAAAATATTTAAAAAACATAGGGTAACCCCCTAACTAGTAAAACCAGAATTTCCTTGTAAAATTGTAGCACGGACAGTTGGCAATTTCTTTAGGATAATACTTGGCCTTACACTAACCACTGTTTAAGGCTACTTCTCAACTAGTCTAAAGTAGAGATTCAAACAATTTTAATTTTGTGGTAATGACATGCCAACCAATTATTGATTACCGATGGAGAATATAGATTTCTACAAGTTAATCGTTGCTTGCACTAGACTACTAGAGATAGATACACCCATATATTTTTTTTCACTCAACTGCAAGCGTCTATCATTCTATTCCTCACTCATATTAAAAATGATTATCGTTTTAATAAATACTAAAATTTATTTTAAATTGATGGTATAGAAATAATTGTTACTTTTTCAATTATATACACTAGTTCCAATGTATTAATAGATACTATAATTTAATAAAAATGTAATATCTTACGACAATATTATTGTATTTTTTTAATCTGTGTACAAAAATTTTAAACGTATGTCATTTTAAAACATTTTAAAACAGAGAGAATATAATATAATGGAATTGATACAAATTTAAGTGTGAGAGCCACCTACCAAGGAATCTTTCTAAACAAGGCGTTGATCTATAATTATAATAATTCCAAACAAAGGCTTATATAGAAATAGATTCTTTACCTACAAGTATAGAAAGCAATACAAGCACCTACTTAACTAAATAGTCTTTAAGCAAGAAATCAATTTTATAGCTCCATCACAAAATAGGTTAAGCAAGAAAATTTTCTATGAAAGGAATAATGAATTTGTTGGGTTGAGAAAGTGGGATTCCCATAATTGTGTGCATCCACAAAAGGATTTGGATCCTACAACAATCCCAAGGGTAGAGAAAGTAGGATTCCCAAAATTGTGTGCATCCACAAAGGGATCTGGATCCTACAACAATTCCACAATGTGTTAGAATCATTTTTGAGAATTTATAAGATGGAATACGACAGAGTTTTAAATTTATCATGTTTAAATTGTAACTAAATAAGACCATGTAATAAGTTAATCAGAGTTATATTATGACTAAATAAGAGTCGTAGTTATTTTATCACAGTTAAACCGTGACTAACCTACACAGAACCTTTAAAAATTTAACACAGTCTAAAAATTGTGGAAATAGTTAGATTTAATGGGAGAGATCTCTCATTAAATCCAACTAGAACTAATGGTTTCTGCAGCTGCTGCATTGTGCAACACAGAGGACCTCAGAAATACTGAATTAATGCATGAACATCACTCTCAAAAGTGGAATGGGATTCTCTCCTGTGACATTTTCACTGGAGAGAGTCCAGTTGAAATTTGTACCATTAATTCTACTGTCAATTGACTTTGACATTGTGTCAAGGAAATAATGAATGGTTGAGATCTCACTGCAGAGGATCTCTTCCCCCCGAAAGGTATTGTAGATATTAAAGATTTATACAAAATTAAACATACATTTACAACACGGGCATTCTTAGGAATTTTGTCAAATCTAGTACGTGGTTTTCAATGACCTAATACTGTAAGCATATTTGTCACCATAAATATTGTTAATCTGTTAATACAATGAATAGTTTGGCTGACCGGGTTTTAGGCTTCACTCTGGAGAACCTCGGGATCTTAAAAGATGAAGCATTTTCAATCTCCACGATTTAAGAATCTAAAAAGTGTTGATATCATCAATTGCAACTCCTTTGGGGACCTTCAAATTTAATTGTTGAGTATCCCATTTAGCATCTTTCAACTTTTGAATGAAATCATCAAACCTATCTTCCATTTCCATTAGACTATTGGCATGTTGATCACATACATTACCTTTCCGCTCCCAGTTCTCACTAAGCCAGAATGTCTGCCAAATACTTCGCAATACCGATAAACTTGTAGCTCCAACCTGCAAAAATCATAATAGAAGATGAGATACACCCTTCATGCTTCATTGATTTTGAGCTTGAAATATTAAATAAGCACCCCTTCTAATGTGACTCCTTAGTCATTACCTACTTAAAACCTATTTGTTTATACCTTGAAAGAAACGTAAAACTTCAAATCATCTAGCTGCTGATTCACCACAAGAATATATTTCTCATTTGCGTATAATTTGAGAAGATCCTCTAACTGCACACCAATATGACACTAGTAATATAATTTCTAAATGTAAAATAAATAGCTATAAATTTCTCGGTTTCCTTCATAAAACTGCTGATCCTATACCATAAAATGAGATCTGTCCATGCCATCAATCTTCTCTAAGGGCGAACCGAAAATTATTCTTGGCTTCATGAATTGCGACCAAACTAATATATTCTCTTCTTTGTTGCACTCCATGCATCCTGAAATAAATCCATTTGGAAAATTGGAAATTACTTGAAGTTTAATAATAATAGCTCACAACAAAAACCACTGAATTTATTTGAATCTAACCTGGAATAGTGGAATGTAAAACATGTGATTTTACCAGTATGCGGGCCCGCTTAATATTTATCTGCAAAAAGAAGTTACTTATAAGGCAAGAAAACAAAACAAATCAACTGTTATTCTGTTAGAACAAAGATTGGTAGATTTTACTCTTTACCGTGTTAAACTGGAGAACTGAAAGTGATTCATAGCGTAGCCAAATATGAAGAAGTCGTATGCACAACCAAGTTGATGAAAGTACAGTATATGATTTTACAAGGCCAGGTGTATCCTGCGGTCAAAAGCTAAAAGATTGTAACAACCAACGGTATTGTGGTGCTTCTGCGATAAGAAATAAAGGCATCTTGAAAAATCATGTAGTTTACCAGTATCAATATGCCCAAACCAAGGCCAACCAATTGAGCTACCACTTCCCAAACTTCTTCCTGAGATATTTTGATGAAACAATTACTGTTGTAGTTTTGTCGGGAATACATGTATATAGATATGATGCTTGAAAGCATGAAATCATGAAGGCTCTATAGATATGATCATAAGTGAATGGCATGAGGGTATACATCACCTTTGCTGCCACCTCTCCTAGATTTGCAGAAATTGCAAAGTGGCTTTGAATCACTCGAAAAGAAGGATCTTTTAGTCCTCTTGCTATAGCCTGTTTTAATGTCAAACACAGAAAATCACACAGCCATATGTGCTTGTTTTCAACATACCATAATCATTACTGAAAACTGATAGAGAAAAAAGGAAAATTGCATCTGAAAGTGAAAATTGTATTTTAGGCATTAGGTGATTTTATAATAGAGAAGTTTTATTAGTTACCTTTTCAGTTAAACAACTTAATTGAGCGCTTACACCATATGTGCTTATCATGTAAACTATGTTGGAGAACTTATGGAAATTAGTTCAAAAATGCTTATTGACATCTAATAAGTTGTTTCTATAAGCTTTCATAAACAGTCTCACAAGTGTTTATGCTAATAGAAAAACTCAAATAAGCCAATCCAAACACTCCTCAAGCAAGTGTTTATGCTAATGGAAAAACTCTTCAAATAAGAAACTCACCCCAAGGTTTTGCTAAGAAGACTTTATGACTTTACAATTTTGTTAAGAAATGTGGTTGAGCCTAACTCATCCCTACAAAATAGACTTGTAAGGTGAGCAGTGTCTCACTTATAAACACATGTTCAAGTCATATATTGTCCGATGCGGGACTCTTAACAACAATCATAACATAATATAACAATCCTAACAGTAAGCTAGAACTTTTGCACAAACAAACTAACTTAGAACCTTGGAAACTATTCAGAACCCACAGGTTTGGTATATACTTAACAACTCACCTTCTCAAAGATAAATAATATGAATAGTTCCATGTGTTTCTAAGATTTAATTACCTTAGTAAGATTTCCAAGAGATGCCAAAGGAAGAAAATATCCAGGATATAACTGGGTTGTAAGATCAAAAATGCTGCATGAGATACCATTGAGGTAGGGGTTTCTTTAGAGCTATATTTCAATTTTATATTTCCGTATGAAAACAAGGAGTGTCCAGACCTTCCGGCACTGCCAATGAAGTCTGCATACATTCTCCATTGCTTTGGATCGTCATCAAAAAGATTTCCAAACCTCCCACCTGGAAAAATTAATAAACGTCAACTTAAATTAAAAATTTAGGACATAATCATCTGCTTCCTTAAGTTTTCTTCAAGAATTCTCAGACCAATGAATAAGCGCCCAACAGCTCCAATGCCATCCTTTGATACCCATCTAAAGATGAAAGCATAAAACGTTCAATCAATCAAAGAAAAGCAAATGACGAATAATAGCTACAAAGAAGCATTTATCATGAGTTTAATTTTGACATACTAGTCAGAAAATCACAACCAATCATTTGTGTTACATTGAAAGTATAATTGAAGTCGTTTTTAATGATATGACAATTTTGATTGATTGTCAATGTAAAAATATTTTGGCTCAAAGTATATGAATTATATCCTTAACATATTACCATATGCATATCAATACAGTATTATTATATCGAAAAGTGGAAGATTTAAAATTCATAATTCACCTGATGGCAGCAGCAGAAGCAGCTGCCGTGGTTCCAGAGAAAGAACCAACACCAACAGCCTGTAAGTGAAGGGGGAAATTTGACACAAGACAGAAACAAAATCAGCATTCTATACATTTATGTGAGAGATAAAGAACTTTAAACACAAGATGACATGTTGAAGGAGCACAAAGAATTGCATTGCACTACACTTTATTGCATGATCACATAGAAACAAATAACACCTTCAAAGAATTCTTTTAAAGGAACATATACAATTACTGAAGGAAATGCTTTCTTAATCAAATCAACATACTTTAGGAAACTTCAATCAAGATAAAAAATCATTTGTGTGGCAATTAGATGATAGAAATACTGATACAATGATTTTTAACATTTGGACGTAATTATATGCCTTCCTGATTCAAACACTCTTGACAAAAAGAAAAGTAATCAACAAGAACGACGTGCCTTTAGCAGACTTGAAGTGACTATGGTGTGACATATCCATCCAGTAACATTGGTAGGGAACTGCAGTAACATGTAATGCAAATAATCATCTGAGACTGATCCTGCATCATACTGAGAAAGATAAGTAAACAAATGGTTACCCTCCAACTTCATCTAATCATTGAAGTTAAAACTGTAGTATTGTAGTGATCCTTAGTTCAGTCTTAATTAAATCATTAGAAATTTATCACCTGTTGTTGGATACTATTTCTGTGGCTTCAAGTTTCAAAGTATTTCATACTCCCTCCGTTCCTTTTTAAATGTCATTTTTTGGATAATTTTTTATTTCTTTTTAATTGTCACTTGTAAAGTTCAAGGTAGTATTAAATGCACTTTTGTCAAAATTACCCTTAAATAATTATTATAGAGAGAGAAAAAGTAAAATGAATGTAATAAATAATTAGGGGTATTATAGGTAAAAGGAAAATTATTATATGAAAAGTAACAATATTGATTAACTTTCTTGGTATATGTAAAAAATCAAAAGGTGACACTTAAAAAGGAACTGAGGGAGTACCAAAGAAGAATGAAGAATGAAATTATTAAAGGGAACATGTTTCGATGACAGTGTTTAACCAACTTTCTAAAGCTCTGAAGTTTAACAAGAAAAACATCCGAAAAGCTGTTTAACATATTATAGATTATTAATAAAATGAATTTATGTTAATTACCGGGAAAGCCTGCTGGCAGAATAAAATCTTTAATCATCCGTGGAAGCCAGGATAGTCTTTCATCAGGAGAATGCAAAACATCAAACTTGTTGTCCTTAGACCTATCCTCCTCAATAAGAACGGTTTGCAACTGCAAATCATCACCTAAAATGTATCTGCTCATAAGGAGGAGAAAAGTACATAGTTGAAGTTTCTTTCGGAGGAATCAACCATTCTGATATTTACGCAATAATAAAATAAAACAAATGGAAAATAATAAAAAGTTTAATAGGTTACACAAGTACTCCAAGAACTTAGCAAGGTTTTAAATTATGACTGCAGCCACTGCAGCAGTTAGTCACACTATCTTTGATATCGCAGAAAATTATGGACAAATGCGATTGATGCAGCTGCAGTTGCATTGGCTGGAAACATCAAAACCTCAACGTTTCAGTCACAATTGCACTTGTGGACCGCAATTTCAATTTAAAACTCTTGGCAACAAGCAAGCACCACCACGAGACTATTCTTATTCATATAGCTGATGCCAATGAAACACGAACACGGACACTAGATAGATACACCTTCGGTGTGAAGCATCAGTGCGCTAGACAGGCTGATAAAGCAATTTTGTATATCATCTATATTTTCTAATAAAGTAATAACTAATGTGCATTAGAATTTCATAATCTCCCAACCTCACAAGAATGTGCACTTAAGCAACTAAAAAAATCATAAACTAAACTACAACATATGGTATAGTTAAGTAAAAACCTCTTAGCAGTACCATTGCTGTATCTCTCCACCAATATCACCTTTGATAAGCCTTCACCTCTAAAAACAACACAACAAAATGAGATAGTGTTGATCGATACACAGAAACACATCAAATTGAAAAGCTAAGTTTCATCAATTCAAATGAGCTTCAATGATCAATCAACTTGTAAAATTTCACCCCCTTTCTTTTGTACAACAGATAAAAATGCAACCTTTAAAGATTTTTTAAGAAACAAAACAAGCAAAGAGGTTAGTAACAGACCCTCCATTATCAGCATCACCGTCATCTTTGAAACTGGAATGTTCAGAGGAACATAGGGTTTGAAAACAACGAGGCCTAACTCTCTTCAATTTCTTCACCTTCAGAGAAGAATTGAATGCAGTTGAAGAGAGTGACAATTGCAAGGTTGTGTGGGACATTGAAAAAAATTGAAACTCTAAAACTTGTTATAGTTGAATTGTGTGAAAATTGCAAGCTTTGATGATGTTCATGGCTTCTTCTGATTCTAAAGCTGGAACTATAGTTTCAACTATCAACATATCCAAAGCTTGAAACGTAGAAAGAGCCACGAATTCGGCCGGACCGGTTACTATATTTGAACCGAAAAATGGTTCTCCAATGTGACCCGAACCATGTAAGTATATAGGTTAGAATTGAGACTAACCCTAAACACATTTAGAACTTATGTAAGTGTGTTAATTTCCCCCATTAGTGGATAATACATAAGTTAACTTTTAAAATTATTGAGCGGAAAAAATGAATATAACACTATCTTTTGAGTACTCTTCAATTCATGATCATACCATCAATCCATCATACTTCCAAAACTCTACAAAAATCTTATTTCATTCTCAATCAATTTTGTATTTTAAAATTACATTCTTATTTTTTTTATATAAAAAAAAACTAAAATTTAAGGTAATGTACATGTATTTTTTCTCGTTGCTTGTAAGAATCCGATTGAGTTGTTTAAAAAGAAATATTGTGTCGGGAAGGAAGCTTATGTGTTATGTTGCATGTTTGTCTATTTCATAGTGTTTTCAGGTTGAATTTAAAATTGATTTTATTATTATTGGTTGCACCAATGGTGCACCATGACGGTGCACCCAAAACTATTATGTTTACTATTGGCCAAGAAAGTCTTCTTAAAGAAGAACATGCTTTTGATGATGATAAATAGTTTTTTATGACAACAATTAAAGTCAAGTATATATCAGTTAAATATGTAAACAGATAAATAGGGTTTGATAAACTTGATTCTTAAATGATGACATTTAAATGGAATATAACTCAAGTCTCATCTCAAGCTCAAGGAAGTGTCTACAAGAATGAAACATCTGACAAGACTTGAAGTGTGTGAAAGTTATCCCTGACACATCTGAGTGAATAGCATTGCAAAAGCATAAGGGTTTTCTGGTAAAGTTATACGATTAATCACACACACATAAACAAGCTTTCAAACTTATTTTTCTCAAGAAATACTTCTAAAAATGCCTTAAAGTGGTGCCAGAAGATTTGAGAACTGTAAGATAAGTTATGGGGAAATTTTTGTTCCTACCAATCAATTGAAACTTCACTCAATTGATGGTGTCATTACAAAAAAATAAATCCTAAGTAATTATGACAACATCTTAATGATGGGAAATGACTATATATCTTCTCTTACCTTTTAAAACTTACTAACTAATTGTTTTTAGGCCAACCAATCGACTGGAACATTATGCCCAGTGTTAAAAACTTAGTATGAAGGTTGAAGAATAATCACTCCAAGTTTTTTATGGAAAGGAGACAAACCGCTTTGATCCATCGTTTGGAAAGAAGACTCACTGCTTCTTTCTGTGTTTGTTGTTTGGTTGGAAGTTAGCCACAAACTTTATTTTACTTGTATAAGGGAGTTCTAGAGTTTTGAAAATTCTGGCCAGCACACGATGGATGTTATTCCCAAGGTTATAACATCCACTGTGACATCTGCTACTTAACAGCTAATACTCAGTAATAATAAACGCAGTAAATAACACAACAATTGTTTACCCAGTTCAGTGTCAACAACACTTACATCTGGGGGCTACCAAGCCAGGGAGGAAATTCACTATCAGTAGTATCAATTCAGAGTTATACCTCCAGTTTACACTCCTCACTTAATCCCTACCCAATAACACTTCAACCTATAGACACTCTAGACCTGAGTATACCCACCCACTCCCTCTTAATCACACAACAATGATATTAAACAATTACAGAAAATAATATGAAGAGACACTTCATATACACCTTGATCTTGCTTCACAACTTTGATCAAGGAACACACACACTCTTGCTTCAAAGCTTCGAGTGAGACACATCCTAGAATCTACCTATCCAATGCAAATCATCCACCAGACAATTGCTTGGATTACAAGTATTCCTAGACAAAATTCACACGTGAAGACTAGCCTTCTTCACTAACACGAGACTCTGTAATCTGCAATCTTTCTTCTTCTGTTGTCAAGTGCTGCTGTTCAGGATTGCATCTTCTGATCTTTATAGCAGCTATCAGTCCTTTTGGGCCTTGGTGCATTAATTAGGTTTTATCCATATCAAAACCTATTCACAAAGACCTGCACACTTGCCACTCAATTCAGGGATCTTCTAGTTCGTCTAGGGCTTCTAGAAATTCTCCTGATATCCAGCTTAAGCATTTATTCTGTTTCCTAGTTCATAGATACCAGAAAAACAACCTTGCCCGCTGGATGTCATACGTTCAATGTTATGACATTCAGTTTAACTAAGTTAACTTATAGTTAACTTACCCTACACACACATTATTAAGTATGTCCCAACAATCAGTATGACATACATGCACACTCTAAAGTTTTGCCATAAAATGCAACCAATCAAGAGCACTTACAAACTCCCCCTTTGGCAAATTTTTGGCTAAAACAACCTGTTAACATATCAGAGTTTACACACGGCAGAAGACTTATGATGTGTTCAGTCATGCAACTGGTTTCTAGCTCAAGCCACTCAGAGTCCTCACAGTTAGTTCTCACTGTTGGCTCATTTTGTTAATCATCTGGTAGTTATCACTACAGATGTCACATCTCTTTGAGTAACACTTTGGTGTTCTCCCCCTCAACTGATCATGGCTTTATCAGTTGAACACTTCACCTGCACACCCTGCAGTTACAAAAATAAGCCTTCATCCTATAGATGTCCAGACATTCGGAATACCCTTCTAAAGTCACACATACCTATACTACTCCCCCTGAAGAGTTGCACAAGACTCTCTGCACATATCCATCCAGTCTACTCTGGATGTTATGACCTTCAGGCTAACATCCTGAAGTACACACACAAGGTTTGCTCCTAGTTCTAGCATACATTCATTCCTATCTAGGCTAGACATGCATATTACTTTATTGCTAACAGCATTGTCAACTGTCATCACACCTTTCACCAGTTGCACCTGTAGTTGCACCTGCCTGTAGTTGCACCTGCAAATAGCAAGACTAATATCATATGCTAATATCATATGCGCATTGGCACATGTGTGCTCAAGCTAGTTCTCCTTGTTATGTTCTTCCACCTGCTGTACTCTATTACTCTCCCCCTTTTTAGCCACAAATTAGGATCCAAATAACATAGATCATCATAGGTAACAACACAGTTGTTAGGGGTTACATTACAGCAAAATTGCTCTTTAAAGAGCATCACAAATTCAGATTACATAGAAAAAATTTAAATTTGACAGAACCAACAGCAGCACTCTTTGCTCAATCTTCTTCATCAAAGGAGGAACTGGAGTCACTGTCATCCAAATCTGATAGGGAGATGTCCTGGTTTCCACTATACGAGTCTTCCTCTGGAAATTCTGAGTTATGGGGGGATCTCTGCGAGCCAGGGGAATGGTGAAGCCCTTAATAGGTAGTCCTCTTTTGATGATATCGTCAGCAATTTCCCCCATGGTTTTGGCCACGTATGCAGAGCCTTCTTTATTAAGCATACTCCTAAGATTTTCTGCAGTGGGAGGAGGGTACTTGGTCTTTGGCTTTTCAGTGGAGGGAGGAGTATCTTTGGAGGATTTGGGAGGGGACTTAGAGGAAGATCCTTCATGATAAGGGGATATGCTTGTGTCGAGAGTGCAGGTCTGAGAGATATGTGAGAAGGCAATGGGGCAAAGCGACACATTTGTGTGGAATGGAGAATTTTATTGGTCAAAGACTTGGACTGCATTGATGTGGTAAAATTCTCACATGTTATTAATTGTTATGCATCCTCATACATGCAAATATCTAACTTGCCTCTAAGATTTTCAAATTGGGCAGCATCTAGAGCCTTGGTAAAGATGTCAGCTAGTTGTAGTTCAGTGGATACATGCTCTAAGGAAATCAGTTTGTCTTCCACAAGATCTCTAATGAAGTGATGTCTTATATCAATGTGCTTCGTTCTGCTGTGTTGGATTGGATTTTTGGAAATGTTAATAGCATTGAGATTGTCACAGTACAATGTCATGACATCCTGAGTGACATTGTATTCAGTTAACATTTACTTCATCCATACCAGCTGAGAACAGTTGCTGCTAGCTGCTATATATTCAGCTTCAGCAGTGGATAGTGAGATGCAATTCTGCTTCTTGCTGAACCAAGATATTAGATTGTTTCCCAAGAAGAAGCATCCACCAGATGTACTTTTTCTATCATCAACACTGCCAGCCCAATCAGCATCACAATAGTCATACTAGGTAGGATCACACCCATGGGAGTAGAGTATGCCATAGTCACAAGTGCTATTCACATATTTGAGAATCCTTTTAACTTGGTTCATGTGACTTACTTTAGGATCTGCTTGATACCTTGCGCATACACCCACAACAAAGGCAATGTCTGGTTTGCTGGATGTAAGATACAGCAGGCTACCAATCATGCTTCTGTATAGACTTTGATCATCACTCGTACCCTTTTCATCTCTGGATAACTTTAGATGAGTGGGGGGCAGGTGTTCTTTTGTGGCTTACATTGTCCATCCCAAACTTCTTGACTATATGTTTGGTGAATTTGCTTTGGGAGATGAATATGGAATCATTCATTTTCTTGACCTGTAGTCTAAGGAAGTAGGTTAGTTCTCCACACATGCTCATTTCAAACTCAGACTGCATGTGATTCACAAATTGCTTCACCATCTTTTCTGACACTCCCCTAAATATTATGTCATCCACATATATCTGGGCAATCATCATTTCTCCACCCTCATTTTTTACAAACAGTGTCTTATAAATTCCCCATTTTCTATATCCTTTTGTGTTGAGAAACTCAGTTAGCCTTTCATACCATGCTCTAGGTGCCTGTTTTAATCCATAAAGTGCCTTCCTTAGCTTGTATACATGGTCTGTTAGGTTAGGGTCCTCAAATCCCTTGGGTTGTGCCACATATACTTCCTCAGTGAGATATCCATTCAAAAAGGCACTTTTTACATCCATCTGAAATAGTTTAAATTTTAGGATGCAAGCAATTCCCAACATTATCCTGATTGACTCAAGTCTTGCAACTGGTGCAAAGGTTTCATCAAAATCAATTCCTTCTACTTGAGTATACCCCTGAGCCACCAGTCTAGCCTTGTTTCTGACAATGATTCCTTCTTCATCTAACTTGTTCTTGTAAATCCATTTGGTTCCAATGATATTTGTTCCTTTAGGTCTTGGCACTAGTTCACATACTTCATTTCTTTTAAACTGCTCCAATTCCTCTTGCATAGCCTTGATCCAGTATTCATCAGTGAGAGCTTCCTTAACATTTTTGGGCTCAACCTTAGACACAAAGCAGGAATTTGAGATGACTTCTCTTGTTCTAGTCCTTACTCCACTGTTGAGGTCTCCAATTATAAGGTCTTTGGGATGATCTTTCAGGATTCTAATAGAGGGTTCTTTGTTTCCTGTTTCTGGTTCAAATTTTGGACTTGTAGCTTGGGTGTCTTCAGTCTCCTCAAATGAAGTCTCAAGCAATGTTTCAACATCCTCTATGACATCGATCTCTTCAATTTGATCATCAATGACAACATTAATGGATTCCATTAAAACTTTGGTTTTGGAGTTGTATACTTTATAAGCTCTGTTGTTAGTAGAGTATCCCAAGAATATTCCTTCATCACTTTTGGCATCCATTTTCCTTCTTTGTTCACGATCTTTCAGGATGTAGCACTTGCTTCCAAACACATGAAAATACTTCATAGTTGGTTTTCTTCCTTTCCACAGTTCATACAAGGTAGAGGATGTTCCCTTTCTCAAGGTGATCCTGTTGTGAACATAGCATGCTGTGTTCATTGCTTCAGCCCAGAAGTGCATAGGCAGCCTTTTTGCATGAATCATGGCTCTAGCAGATTCCTGAATAGTTCTGTTTTTCCTTTCTACTACTCCATTTTGTTGAGATGCGATAGGAGAGGAAAATTTATGGCTTATGCCTTCATTTGCACAGAACTCAGCAAACTTGGAGTTTTCAAACTCCTTTCCATGATCACTTCTGATCCTGATAACACCACTCTCCTTTTCTCTTTGGAGCTTAATGCACAGTTCTTTGAAGACTTCAAAAACATCAAATTTTTCTTTGATGAAGTTTATCCAGGTGTATCTGGAGTAATCATCAACCACCACATATGCGTACCTTTTTCCACCAAGGCTTTCTACCTGCATTGGTCCCATCAGGTCCATGTGCAGTAGTTCCAGAACTCTAGACGCAGTTAAATGTCCAACCCTTGGATGAGATGTCTTGGTCTGTTTGCCCACTTGACATTCCCCACACACTTTTCCCTCTTCAATAGTCAGTTTAAGAATTCCTCTTATAGCCTCCTTGGAGATGATCTTCTTCATTCCCCTTAAATGAAGATGCCAGTTTTTGGTGCCATAATTTTACTTCCTGTTCTTCTCTTGCCACAAAGCACATTGTGGATTTACTACTATCTTTTGGCTCCCACAAATAACAGTTTTCTTTAGATCTCAGCCCCTTCATCACTTCTTCATTTTCACCATTTGTGACCACACATTCTCCTTTAGAGAACTTCACACTTAGTCCTTGATCACAGAGCTGACTGATACTGATCAAGTTGGCAGTTAGTCCTTTTACCAGCAGCACATTGGTTAGGTTAGGAACTTTAGGGCTCTCTAGTTTTCCAAAACCTTTGATTACCCCTTTTTCCCCATCACCAAAGTGAAGGTGAGAAAATACTTAGAAGGGGGGTTGAATAAGTATGAAGATAAAAACTTAGAAATAAAAACTCAAGTATTTTTATCCTGGTTCGTTGAACTCAACTACTCCAGTCCATCCTTCCTAGAGTGATTTGCCTTTCTCAAACAAGGACTTAATCCACTATTTAATCAACTGATTACAATAGTAAGCACTAAGAACAACTGTTCAAAGTCTTCTCAAGAACTACTGATCCTAACTAGATCTTCTTAAGGTTTACAATCAAATGTAATAACAAATACAAGTGTTTAAATTGCTTCTAAAAAGCTTTTTCACAACTGTGATTTTTCACTTAATATTAAGAACAAAGAAATTAATTCTTAGAAAGAATATGAATAGTATGAGAGCTTTGAATATTGATTTCTTTCAGATAAAACGTCAACTGAAGAAGATGGGTGAAGACTTGCTTTTATAGGCAGCTGATCCAAGAGAGCTTCACGTTGAGAAGAGTGTCCCAAAAGGTCTGAGCCTTTTTGTCTTCACATCAAGTGACCTTTCCTAGAAGAAGAAAGCACAGATAAATCCTTTTTGTCTGTGTTCTTGTGTCTAGCATAAATAAGGAAATAGTCGTTTGGATTATCCCAACGGACATAATCTTTGAATTCTTCTTCTTCAAATTTCAGCAAGATTCATCAGAGTCTAATTTGATCAAAGCCTTCTGATGTTGATCAGAGTTTTGCTGAATCAGAGTCTTCTGCAGCAGGTGTGCTTTTAGCGTGTGTAAGTTCAGAGCATATTTGAGTCAGATCCTCAGTACTGGCAGCTTTAGTACTTTCAGAATCTTCTGTAGTAACTATGCTTTGAAAACTCTTCATACAAAATTCTTCTTTGGTTCAGATGCTTCTGACTTGCTTCAGATTCTTTTGGAGCTTCTGCTTCAGATCCTTCTGGAGGCTACGCTCAGGATCTTCTGTTGGCAGCATTCAGAATCTTCTAATGGATGCATCTGGCGCTTCAGAGTCTAGCATATTTCTTATGTTCAGTTCTGATTTGCTTCTGGAGTGATAATTATTTTGATATCTGCAGCAAACACTCTCAAGCAAATTTTAGAGTATATAATTCTCAATTACAAAATTTCATAATAGTTATCATCAAAACATAGAGATATTATTAAGAACCAATCTGTGTTCTAACAATCTCCCCTTTTTTGATGATGACAAAAACATCAGAAATTTTGTTTAATTGAAAATATAAAACTTATAACTCCCCCTGAGATGATGAATCTCCCCCTGAATTAAATACAAATAAGGAATAGAAACTTCCCTTTTGTCTTGAGTATTTTTCAGAGTTAGAGCTTGATTATTCTTTAACATTTGAGAGTCAGAGTGTCTTGCAAATTTCAGAGTCAGAGTTTGATAATTGTCAAATGATCTGAGAGTCTCAGAGTTTCTTTTACAGAGTGTACTTATCAAATGTTCTGAAATACTCAGATTTAATGTTAGATAAAATAGATATGTCTAGAGTTTCATTCTGGTGAAGTTTAATTAAACAGTTCAGATCTATATTTTCTCCCCCTTTTTTGTCATAAGCAAAAAGTAATAACTTTGAAAAGACAAATGAAAGGAAATAGTAAATGAGATAAATCATATGGAGAAAACTTTGAAACATTCATTCAATTCAGAGCAAGAGTACGCACATCAGAAGATATTCAAAAATACATATGCAAACATCAGATGCAAACATCATAATGAAAAAAAATAAACTAAGAGTGTTTTGACAAAAGCATCTTCAACAGATCCGTGATCTCAGAAGAGGACTGTTCTTGTTTTGACATCCACTTAGCCATTGTTTCATTCTTCTGATCCTGTTGGGTCATCCACTGAGTCATGTCTTCAGACTTCTTATCTTGTTTAGCCATCCATGACTTGATTTCTGATTGACCAGCTTCCAGAACTGCAATCTTATCCTCAAGATCTGGATGTTCTTTCTTAATCTCAGATGAAGAAGGTGGAACAGTTTCTGAAGCTTGAACAAAGTCAATTTCCATAGGGGCTTTAGAGCTTGGAGCAGTAGATCCAGAAGGATGTTCTATCAGAGTCATGGCCAGAGGGTTGTCTTCAAATGCAGATTCAATATTCTCTTCTGATGATGAAGGAGCATTTGTAAGAAGCAGTGGTCCAGATCTCTTAACAGTCCAGAACAGACTTCTAGCAGCTTCAGCAAATATGAGCTTCGCATCATCAGAACATATGTTCTTCAGATTTGATGCTACAGTGTTGAATCTGTTTATGAAGCCATTCCAAATGACATCAGATTCCTTTGCATCCATTGTTGCTGAACACTTCCTCGGTACAGTACCTAAATACTTCTGTATTTCTTGCAAAAAACATGTAAATAAATGATCAACATTTAGTCTAGGTCTGGGGTGTAACAGAGTTTCCAAGGTTATTGGTTTGGGTTGGGGAGTAGGTGGAAATATAGATTTGTGAATGGAGATCAAAGGAGGAGGGTAGTAGGGTATGAAAGGAATTTCAGGGGATTTGTCAGGTTTTGATCTGTTTAAGGCATTCAACAGATTTGGTTTTGCTTTGGTGTGATAGGAAACCACATCAAAGGGTTTATTAGAGTAAGGTTAGAAAGTAGATTTAGCAGGTTTATCAGAAGCAACAGGTTTATCAGAATTAGCAGATATATCAGATGAAACAGGTATATCAGCTTTAGCAGATATAGTAGAGTATGGTTTTGGATCTGATAAAGGTACATCTGACATTGTTTTAATGTAGGATTGAAGCACAGATGGTAGAATGATGGTAAGTTTGGGTTTGAGAGGAGTTATGGTTTCAGATGGTTCAAATCTGTCATAGAAATCTTTTATTTTTAAACCATGGGGAAGTTTGTGAAGGTGTGATGAAAACAGTTTAAGAGAAGCAGAGGGTACACAATCAGATGTGCTTGACTTGGGTGTAGGATTGGGAATGGTGATTTCAGAAGTTGGTTTAGGTGTTGGAATGGGATCTGGAATAAGAACTTCAGAAGATACAGGGGGTTCTGGTTGGTTTACCTCAGAATCTCTGTGAGAGGGGGATATCAGAAAATCTGGGTGAATATCAGATTCTGAGGAATTGGATGATGTGGTTGGTGTGCAAGAGGTAGAGGATACTTGAAAGACAGTTTTGAGAGGTGTAACATCAAGAACCTCTATCTCAGGGATATTGGTTCCAGATGGGTTGGTTGATTCTGAAGGATTTTCAGAAGGTTTTGATGGGGGTTCAGATGAAGGCGGTTCTGATGTGGGTGGATCAGATGTAACTTTTATTGGTTCAGAGGTAACTGGAACAGATGCAATGGGTTCAGATGTGGTTGATGGTGGTTTTTCTGGTTGTTTTTCTGATTGTGGTTTTTGTGGTGCAGATAGTTTTGTTGGTATTTCTGGGTGTGGAGTCTGATTTTGTGGTTTTGTTGTTGTTGGTTTTGGTACAGATGATTTTGTAGTAGAGGGTTTGATAGGTGAGATGGAAGCAGGATTAGATGATTTTTGTGGGGATGGAACAGATACATGAGGTGGAGCAGTAACAGATTGTTTTTGGATAGAAGGTGGTTTTGGAATAGACTTAATTGTTGAATCACTTACAACAGTATTATTTACAGAAGATACAAAAGATTTGTTACCTTTAATCTTGATACGTTTAGCTGGAACAGAAGGAGTGTCTTCAGATGCTTTCCTTTTGACAAGCTTCTGAGGCTTCTCAGCAACCTTGGGCTTCTTCTGAACAGGTGCAACTTCTGTTTCTGATTGACTTCTCTTTCTTGGAGTCTCTTCTTCTACAACAGGCAATGGTTCCCTTGCTCTTTTTATAATATCTGCAGGAATAGGCGTTCCATCTACCTTACAAGCATCAATATAACTCACTATAATTTCTCTGGGTTCTTCAGCAAAGAACAGAGGATAGTTATCTACTGGGATTCTCTTCTGACTAAGTTCAGTGATGTTCAGCTTCTTGGGTGTTGTTGTAAGTTCTTCTACTATTTTTAGTCTCTGAAGACTCTTTGCATTCAGAGGTTTTCCAAGAATGAATTCCAGTTCATCTGTGACTCCAGCAGCATATAGAGCAGTCACCAGTCCATTTTATGTTAGAAGATCTGAAATTAACCTTCCAAAAGGAATCCAAGTTCTGATCTTCTGACCTTTTTCTTTCACATATTCTCTAGAGGCATTTATATGATTCCATAAGTGCATAAATAGAATATAGGGAAGATCTACCTTGGTGCTCTGACTTAAGCAATACATAAAGTAGAGCTGTTCATTGTTTACATAGTCTGGAGAGTTTGTAGACTTTCTGTGATGAATGCATCCCATGAAAATCTTAGCCCAGATCTTGTAGTCAGGCTTCAGATCTTTGAACTTATTAGAAGCTTGTCCAGCAGTCATCACTTCCTCATATACTTCATCTATATCTACACGCCCAGCTGGCAAGTGAGATACTCCATCTGTTTCCTCATATCCAATGAGTTTCCTGATCAGATCTTCTGTGATGATTATCTCTTTTCCCAGAATAGAAGATAAAATGAACTTAGGGTATACAGCAGCATGGATCCAGAATTCTTTCACTAGAAGAGGGTAAACTGGTCCAAAAAGTCTATCAAAGTATTTCACCCATCCTTGAGCATCTATAATGGAGCGAAACTCAAACCCATTCTCAGCCAGTGAATCAAATTCCACCATTGATTCACAGAGAACCTCCAGTTTTTCAACAGGTGTTAACAAAGTTCTCTTTGGTGTCGTATAAGCAGTCACACCCATATTAGCAGAAGTAACTGCAGCCATGGTAGATTGAAATTGAGCAGCAGTGGATGAAGAAGTTGCCATTGAAGATGAGTTTGTCAAACGCTTAGGGTTTTTGTGAAGAGAGAAGAGAAGACAGAAATGCATAAACGATTGAGATGTGGAAAGTGTGAAAATGGTGAGAAGTGTGATATTTATACTAAACACTTAGGCATACAAACAGTCAGATAAAGGCACGTTCACACAAAGCATTTAATGAAAAAGAATAAAATCATTTCAAGCATTTATTGATTCTGACAATTTGGGGGGAAAATCAAGATTTTCACTATTCAAACTTCACCTCAAACGTCTCTTCAGTAGTGTACACGCCACCTTTGCAGATTCAGAGTGACACGTGTTTGCTTGCATGTGCTTCTGAATTCTCTTGAGAAATGAAACGTTAACCAACGTTCAGATCCTCTGAGGATTGTTAGTTCAGAGTTTCACAAGAAAATAATTAAAGAAAATGAATAAGTAATCAGAAGAAATACTTCAGAGCATTAGGCATTTTTGCATCTGTAAAATTTGCTTCTGACAAATATCATTCTGGACAAAAATCCATACCAATATTTTTCAGAATAAATTTGAATCTATCTTCAACAAGGGGTTTTGTGAAAATATCTGCCTATTGATGATCTGTATCAACAAAGGCTAAATTTATGATTCCCTTCTGAACATAGTCTCTGATGAAATGATGCTTAATTTCTATATGTTTTGCCTTAGAGTGTAAAATGGGGTTTTTAGACAAACATATAACAGAAGTATTATCACAGAAAATAGAAGTGTTACTTTCAAATATTTGATAATCTTCTAGCTGACTTTTCATCCAGAGCATCTGCATGCTACATCCAGCAGCAGCAATATATTCTGCCTCTGTGGTTGATAGTGCAATTGTGGGTTGCTTCTTGCTGTACCAAGAGATTAGATTTCTTCCTAGAAATTGACAGCTTCCAGAAGTACTTTTTCTTTCCACTCTGTCTCCAGCGTAGTCAGCATCACAGAATCCAACTAATTTGAAATCATCAGATTTTCTGTAACACAAACCCACATTAGAAGTACCTTTCAGATACCTTAGAATCCTCTTGACAGCTGTCAAGTGTGATTCTCTAGGATCTGATTGGAATCTAGCACACAGGCATACACTGAACAATATGTCAGGTCTAGAAGCAGTTAAGTAAAGAAGAGATCCTATCATACCTCTGTAGAGTTTCTGATCTACTTTCTTACTTACCTCTTCCTTGCCTAGTGAACTAGTTGGACGCATGGGAGTCTTGGCCAGCTTACTATCAGTCATGTTAAATTTCTTCAGAAGTTCTTTAACATATTTGGTCTGATGTATGTAAGTGCACTCTGGAGTTTGGTTGACTTGAATTCCTAGAAAGAATCTCAGTTCTCCCATCATGCTCATTTCAAATTCTGCCTGCATACATTGAGCAAACTCCTTTCCCAGCATAGTATTGGTAGATCCAAATATTATATCATCCACATATATTTGACAAATCAGAAGATCTTTCGTAAATGATTTACAAAAGAGTGTTGTGTCCACTTTGCCTCTGATGAAATTTTTCTCCAGAAGAAAATTGCTCAATCTCTCATACCAAGCTCTGGGAGCTTGTTTTAAACCATACAGAGATTTCTTTAGTTTGAAAACATGATCTGGAAATTTTTCACTCTCAAAACCAGGAGGCTGGTGGACATAAACTTCTTCTTCTATAATACCATTTAGAAAGGCACTTTTAACATCCATCTGATACAGAGTGATGTTATTTTGTGCAGCAAATGAAATAAGAAGGCGTATAGATTCTAACCTTGCCACTGGAGCATAAGTTTCAGTGTAATCAATACCTTCTTGTTTACTGTACCCTTGAGCAACAAGCCTTGCCTTATTTCTTTCAACTTCTCTTTTCTCATTAAGCTTATTTCTGAAGACCCATTTAGTTACAATTATATTGAATCCTTTTGGTCTTTGAACTAAATCCCACACATCATTTCTGGTGAATTGATTTAACTCTTCTTGCATGGCAATAATCCAATCATTGTCTTGCAGAGCTTCATCTACAGAAGTTGGTTCAATTACTGACACCAGTCCAAATAATGATGCTTCAGATGATCTAAGAAAGGATCTTGTTCTGATGGGATCACCCTTCTTTCCAATAATAACATTCTCTGGATGAGAAGCTTTGATTCTGGAAGATGATCCTCTAACATTTGATTCTTCAGAAATGTTTAAATTGTTCATCTGAGAAGTTAAAGGAATGGCATCTGGCGTTGCTTCTGGTTCCTTCACTTGAGCTTTGTCTGCCTCTGATCCTTCAGAGTCTGTGAAGACTACTTCTCTATCTGCAGAGTTTTCAGACTGCTTTGGCTTTTTACTGCCAAGCTTATCATCAAATCTAACATGAATAGATTCTTCCACAATCTGTGTCTCAGTGTTGTATACTCTGTAGCCTTTAGAGTGTTCAGAATATCCAAGCATGAAACACTTCTGTGCTTTGGAATCAAACTTGTTCAGATTTTCTTTAGTATTTAACATATAGCAAATACATCCAAAAGGATGAAAATATGAAATGTTGGGCTTTCTGTTCTTCCACAGTTCATATGGAGTCTTTTCCAGAAGAGGTCTTACAGACACTCTGTTCTGAATGTAACAGGCTGTGTTGATTGCTTCTGCCCAAAAGTGTTTTGCCAGATTAGTCTCATTGATCATGGTTCTGGCCATTTCTTGCAGAGTTCTGTTTTTCCTCTCTACAACCCCATTTTGTTGTGGAGTTCTAGGACAGGAAAAATCATGAGCAATGCCATTTTCATTAAAATATTTTTCAAAACATTTATTTTCAAATTCACCACCATGATCACTTCTGACTTTTATAATTTTGAAATCTTTTTCATTCTGGACTTGTTTACAGAAGTCAAAGAACACAAAATGTGACTCATCCTTGTGTTTTAAGAACTTTACCCATGTCCATCTACTATAGTCATCAACAATGACTAATCCATACTTCTTGCCTCTGATGGATGCAGTTTTCACTGGTCCAAACAAATCAATATGAAGTATTTCTAGTGGTCTGGAAGTAGAAACAACATTTTTTGATTTAAAAGAAGATTTTGAAAACTTCCCTTTTTGGCATGCTTCACAAAGAGCATCTGAGGTGAACTTCAGATTAGGAAGTCCTCTAACAAGATTAAGTTTATTAATCTGAGATATACGTCTCATATTAATATGCCCCAATCTTCTGTGCCAGACCCATTGCTCTTCATTAACAGACAAGAGGCATTTAACATTCTGAACCTTAAGTTCTGAAAGATTTATTTTATAAATGTTGTTTTTCCTCTTTCCACTAAATAGGATAGAGCCATCCTTTTGACTAATAGCTTTACAACATTTTTTATTAAAGGTAATATCATAACCATTGTCACTTAATTGACTTATGGACAATAAGTTATGCTTTAACCCTTCAACAAGTAAAACATTAGTAATAGAGGGAAGTTTACCATTTCCAATGGTGCCAGATCCAATGATCTTGCCCTTCTAATTCCCTCCAAATTTCACATCACCTCTAGATCTAAGCTCCAGACTTTGGAACATAGACCTTTCTCCTGTCATGTGTCGCGAGCATCCAGAGTCCAGGTACCATGATTGGCGTCCTGACCTTGCTGCTAAGAACATCTGCAATAGGAATTATATTACTTTTAGGTACCCAGATCTTCTTGGGTCCTTTAGGGTTAGTTGTTCTGAAGGTTTGTCTAAACTTCTGTTTTTCAACATAAGGTTTATTCTGACTAGCCTTAGATTTAAACACATGAATATTCTTTTCAGAACGTGTTTGTTCAATATCATTTAAGTGACCAAATTTAAAGTGGGAATATAAAGGAGTCTTTTTGATGATAATTTTATCAACAGGTTTTGGATTTAAATCCTTTCTAGAGGAAGATTCATATCTAATTCCTTTTCTGTTATTTTTGCTAACTCCATAGATCATAGAAGCCATTTTGCTTCTGTCTATGCTTTTAGCAAGAAACTTCTTAAAGCTATAATCATATTTTTCCAAAATATTTTTGCATTCAGATTCAGTTTCAGAATCAGAGTTTTGTTGAGCTAAATCAGAATCATTTTTCAATTTTAAGTTCTTTTCATTTAGCTCAGCTACTTCTGATTTGAGAATATTATTCTCAGATACAAGATTGCTTTGACGCTTCTTGTATTTGAGCTTAATATTGTTATAGATTTTCAGAACTTCTGATAACACTTTGATAAGTTCTTCTTTAGTGAGTTTAGTCATTACCTCTTCAGCGTCAGAGTCAGATTCAGAGTCAGATTCAGATCCTGAAGTTCCTTCCTCCTGATCTTCTATGTCTGCCATCAAAGCTATATTTGCACATTCCTCTTCTGACTCAGATTCAGATTCAGATGTATCTGAATCATCCCAGTGGCCATTAGAACCTTTTTCTTCTTATCAGATTTTCTTTTAGGCTTGTCTTTCAGCACCTTTGGACATTCATTTTTGTAATGTCCAGGTTCTTCACATTCATAACAGACAACCTCCTTTTTGCCAGATCTTCTGTGTCCAGAAGATTCTTTTCTTTGGTCAGGTTTCCTGAAGTTTTTGAACTTCCTTCCTTTGTGCTTCCAGAGTTTGTTTATTCTTCTAGACAACATGGATAGTTCATCTTCATCTTCAGATGAGGATTCTTCAGAGCTTTCCTTTATTACCTGCAATGCTTTAGCAGATTTATTAGACTTTAAAGCAACAGATTTACCTTTCTTTTGAGGTTCATCTTCCTCAAGTTCAATTTCATGACTTCTTAGTGAACTAATTAGTTCCTCCAAGGAGATCTTGTTCAGATCTTTAGCCATTTTCAGCGCAGTCACCATAGGTCTCCATCTGGTAGGTAAGCTTCTGATGATCTTTTTCACATGATCAGCAGTAGAGTATCCTTTATCCAGAACCTTTAGTCCAGCTGTAAGTATTTGAAATCTGGAGAACATAGCTTCAACAGATTCAGAGTCTTCCATCTTGAAGGCTTCATACTTCTGGATCAGAGCCAGAGCCTTTGTTTCCTTGACTTGAGAGTTTCCCTCATGAGTCATCTTTAAGGATTCAAACATGTCAAATGCAGTTTCCCTATTTGTAATTTTTTCATACTCAGTGTGAGATATTGCATTCAACAATATTGTTCTGGCCTTGTGGTGATTTCTAAATTCCTTCTTCTGAGCATCTGTCATAGATTTTCTGTCTATTTTCTTGCCATTCCCATCAGTGGGATTAACATATCCATCTATGACTAGATCCCATAAATCAGCATCATATCCAAGGAAAAAACTTTCAATCCTGTCTTTCCAATAATCAAATTTCTCCCCATCAAACATAGGGGGTTTGGTGCTGATTCTGTCCCTTTCTTCATATTTGTTGTTAATGTTAGATACTGTATTATCAGCCATAGTAACAACCAAATATATATCAAAGTTTTTTTCACTGGATCTTTACTGTCACTTTGAAGTGGTAGCACACACAGAACCAGAGCTCTGATGCCAACTGAAGGTGAGAAAATACTTAGAAGGGGGGGTTGAATAAGTATGAAGATAAAAACTTAGAAATAAAAACTCAAGTATTTTTATCCTGGTTCGTTGAACTCAACTACTCCAGTCCACCCATCCTAGAGTGATTTGCCTTTCTCAAACAAGGACTTAATCCACTATTTAATCAACTGATTACAATAGTAAGCACTAAGAACAACTGTTCAAAGTCTTCTCAAGAACTACTAATCCTAACTGGATCTTCTTAAGGTTGACAATCAAATGTAATAACAAATACAAGTGTTTAAATTGCTTCTAAAAAGCTTTTTCACAACTGTGATTTTTCACTTAATATTAAGAACAAAGAAATTAATTCTTAGAAAGAATATGAATAGTATGGGAGCTTTGAATATTGATTTCTTTCAGATAAAACGTCAACTGAAGAAGATGGGTGAAGACTTGCTTTTATAGGCAGCTGATCCAAGAGAGCTTCACGTTGAGAAGAGTGTCCCAAAAGGTCTGAGCCTTTTTGTCTTCACATCAAGTGACCTTTCCTAGAAGAAGAAAGCACAGAGAAATCCTTTTTGTCTGTGTTCTTATGTCTAGCATAAATAAGGAAAAAGTCGTTTGGATTATTCCAACGGACATAATCTTTGAATTCTTCTTCTTCAAATTTCAGCAAGATTCATCAGAGTCTAATTTGATCAAAGCCTTCTGATGTTGATCAAAGTTTTGCTGAATCAGAGTCTTCTGCAGCAGGTGTGCTTTTAGCGTGTGTAAGTTCAGAGCATATTTGAGTCAGATCCTCAGTACTGGCAGCTTTAGTACTTTCAGAATCTTCTGTAGTAACTATGCTTTGAAAACTCTTCATACAGAATTCTTCTTTGGTTCAGATGCTTCTGACTTGCTTCAGATTCTTCTGGAGCTTCTGCTTCAGATTCTTCTGGAGCTTCTGCTTCAGATTCTTCTGGAGCTTCTGCTTCAGATCCTTCTGGAGGCTACGCTCAGGATCTTCTGTTGGCAACATTCAGAATCTTCTAATGGATGCATCTGGCGCTTCAGAGTCTAGCATATTTCTTATGTTCAGTTCTGATTTGCTTCTGGAGTGATAATTATTTTGATATCTGCAGCAAACACTCTCAAGCAAATTTTAGAGTATATAATTCTTAATTACAAAATTTCATAATAGTTATCATCAAAACATAGAGATATTATTAAGAACCAATCTGTGTTCTAATACAAAGGTCACATAACTCGAGGGATGTCGCTTGATGTCTACCAAAAGATTCTTAATACCAGTCATATGCTTGGAGCAACCACTGTCAAAGTACCAGTCTTCTTTAGTTGCCACTCTTAGAGATGTGTGTGCTATCAGACCAACCTACTTGGCCACCCAATTTCTTTGCTTGTAAGGCACCTCCTTCTTAAGTTTTGCACATGACTGCCTTTTGCTATGAGTGTCTTGTTTGGCTTTTCCTTGACTTGGAAATCCATGCAGCCATAAGCACACAACTTTAATATGTCCAAGTTTTCCACAGTGGTAACACCTATGCCTTTGGAATTGTCTTTTGACTTGATTCTAGTTTTTGTGGGGTGAATGTTGTGACATTGGTCGTGACATCCCTTTTAAAATTTGAATCTTAGGTTGTAATCTCTTGAGTTTCAACACAGGATTTTGTTTTTCAACAAATCCTAGCCCAGATCTATCTCTTGAGGTCTGACCAATCTGCAGGATTTCCTCTAGGGTGTCAGTTCCAGAATTGAGCATCCTTATGGATTTTGTCATTTGATCCTTTTTACCTTTCAGCTCATTCACTTCACTTCTGAGTGTGTTAATTGTGGCTAGATGCTCTCTCTTTTCATCTTCTAATTCCTTGATGATTTTCCTCTGTTTCTCTCCTTGTTGGTATAGGTCTGTGCTTTTGATATGAAGTTTTCGATAGGATTCTGCAATTTCCTCAAAAGTCAAGTCTTCTTCACTTGAGTTCCCTCCAAACATGCACACACTTTTGAAGGCAATAACATGCTTGGCAGACTCTCCTTCAGATTCACTTCCTGAGTCTTCATCAAACCAAGTGACCGTTAGGCCTTTTCCCTTCTTTTTGAGGTATGTGGGGCATTCCCTCCTAACATGTCCATATCCTTCACACTCATGACACTGTCCTTTACTGACTTTCTCCTCAGATTTCTCTTTGTCAGCAAGCTTTCTGAATAAGGTTTAGACTTAGCATCTATCCTTTTGATCAATTTGTTGAACTGTCTTCCAAGCATGGCTATTGCCTCTGATAGATTCTCCTTTTTTTCATCATCTGAATCCTCAGTAGTGTTTGAGACAAGAGCTATACTTTTGCTCCTTTTCTCCACAGCCTGATCACACATCCCCATCTCAAAGGTTTGAAGGGAACCAATGAGTTCATCCACCTTCATGTGGCATATGTCTTGAGCTTCTTCAATGGCTGTTACCTTCATGGTAAACCTTTTAGGTAAAAACCTTAGGATCTTCCTTACCAGCTTTTTCTTCAGCCATCTTTTCTCCCAACGCTTCTGAGGTGTTAGCTAGTTCAAGAACATTCATGTAAAAGTCATGAATGGTCTCATCTTCCTTCATTCTTAGACTTTCAAATTTTGTGGTCAGCATTTGAAGTCTATACATTTTTACCTTGGAAGTTCCCTCATGAGTGGTTTTGGGAGTGTCCCAAACATCCTTTGGTAGTTCACAGTGGTGGACCAGTCTGAAGATGTTTTTGTCTATACCATTGAAGAGTGCATTCAATGCTTTAGAGTTTCCAAGAGCCAGTGCCTCTTGCTCTTTGGTCCATTCCTCTTCAGGAATTTGCACAGATACTCCATCCTTGTCAGTCTTCAAAGGATGTTCCCAGCCAGAGTTTGCAGCTCTCCAAGCTTTGCTGTCTAATGACCTTAAGAATGCAATCATCCTAGGCTTCCAATAGTCATAATTAGAACCATCCAGAATTGGAGGTCTATTGGTGAATCCAATATCTTTATCCATAGTACCAGAATTTGATTTCCCTAGATCTCACCCAGAAAAAACAGGCAGGGTACCTGCTCTGATACCAATTGAAAATTCTGGCCAGCACACGATGGATGTTATTCCCAAGGTTATAACATCCACTATAACATCTGCTACTTAACAGCTAATACTCAGTAATAATAAACACAGTAAATAACACAACAATTGTTTACCCAGTTCAGTGTCAACAACACTTACATCTGGGGGCTACCAAGCCAGGGAGGAAATTCACTATCAGTAGTATCAATTCAGAGTTAAACCTCCATTTTACACTCCTCACTTAATCCCTACCCAATGACACTTCAACCTAGAGACACTCTAGACTTGAGTATATCCACTCACTCCCCCTCAATCATACAGCAGTGATATTAAACAATTACAGAAAACAATATGAAGAGACACTTCATATACACCTTGATCTTGCTTCACAGCTTTGATCAAGGAACACACACACTCTTGCTTCAAAGCTTTAAGCGAGACACGACCTAGAATCTACCTATCCAATGCAAATCATCCACTGGATAATTGCTTGGATTACAAGTATTCATAGACAAAATTCACACGTGAAGACTAGCCTTCTTCACTAACACAGGACTCTGCAATCTGCACTCTTTCTTCTTCTGTTGTCAAGTGCTGTTGTCCAGGATTGCATCTTCTGATCTTTATAGCAGCTATCATTCCTTTTGGGCCTTGGTGCATTAATTAGGTTTTATCCATATCAAAACCTATTCACAAAGAGTTGCACACTTGCCACTCAATTCAGGGATCTTCTAGTTCGTCTAGGGCTTCTAGAAACTCTCCTGATATCCAGCTTGAGTATTTATTCTGTTTCCTAGTTCATAGATACCAGAAAAACAACCTCGCCCGCTGGATGTCATACGTTCAATGTTATGACATTCAATATGACATTCAGTTTAACTAAGTTAACTTATAGTTAACTTACCCTACATACACATCATTAAGTATGTCCCAACAATCAGTATGACATACATGCACACTCTAAAGTTTTTCCATAAAATGCAGCCAATCAAGAGCACTTACAAGTTCAACCTACTAAAAACTCTTAAGTTTATTAGATACTCTAAAAAACAAATCTTGAGCAGAGGATTAGGTCTTTTTCTTTTGACCGAAGTCTATTACTTATGTTGATTTTGTCTCTTCCTTTAACTCTTATTTTCCGCACTTTACTTTGTGAATCTTATTCTCCACTGCTTACTTTCAAAACTTTTCTAAAATGCTTTTAAACTCTGAACAACCTTCAGTCTTGAAAATCTGGCCCAGATGATTTCAATCACCCGCGTGTCGAACCCGAAACTCTCACTCATAATCCTCTGTTTACCGTTACTAAATCAACAGAACCTCCGGCTCTTTGATTACCTTCACTCGGCTGAATATGTGATGAGACGAATCGTACAAAAACCCCCAAAATCAGAGATTCTTGGAGGGAAAAACCCTAGCGGTTTTATTCAAGAAAAACCTGTAGATTCCTCAACCCAAACCAGATAAACCAATCTTCGGCTTTGGATGTTATCACCTCTTAAAAATGCACAACAAAGATGATTATGTGTAATTGTTGTGAAATGCTATGAAGAGAATGAAGATGATGAGAACCAAATCAACACCTATTTCACTTTTCTTGTTTTTCTCAATATTGTGAAATGAAAGAGCAATTGAACTTATATACCAAACATAACTGACATAACAAACAAAACCAATTCACAAAGACAGTTGACATAACAGAACTTTGACATAAAACAGTGAGTGGTCGACCTATGCAGTAGAGGGGGTCGACCTGAGCAGACCCGAAGCAAGATTGTGCAGAAAACAGGTCCATACGTCGACCGGAACATAGCATGCGTCGACGCATGACATGCATTTTTAGCCAAACGAAAATGTTTACAGTATGAGTCGACCAGAGGGTCAACGCGAGCCCTCCCGAGACTAATGCACTAAAAATGCTTGCAGTGTGAGTCGACCGGAACAGGTCTTTGGTCGACTCAAAGCCCCAAAACACTCAAAAATGCCTATTTTCATACTTTTCGACACTTTTGATGGAACCTATAGTATGGAAAACGACACCAACTAAGTCAACCTTATATGACACACATATTTGACTATCTATATGTAACAACCGTGATTTTTTATACGAGCAGTTGAATTATAAGAGACACGATATGCAAATGCGATATGGTGATAACGTCCAACATATATTCTTCTGTAGAGCTGAGTTTTGACATCATCGAAACGAGCACATCTATATCTGAGGCTTTGCTCTCACATACTCCCCATTTTTTATGATGGCGAAATATATAGAACCTGGCTGTATTATATGTCACGTTACCCTCCCCCTCGCTTGATGCCTTCATCCTTACACACTCTTTTGTGTTTATACTAAGTCTTCACCTGTGGTGTTTCTGGTTCTACTGCAATGCTTGACACTTTCTCCCCCTTTGACAACATCAAAAAGAAAGAAACACCTGTCAATGAATGGTATAAAAGTAACAACAGGCACACATTTCAAAACACTTGCAACAGGTTATACATTAACATACATTCATAAATAACGTAGTTAATGAACATATAACAAATTGATAAATAGAGTCACGCAGAGACAAAACAATAAAGATTGCTAGATTAGTAAAAAAACATTAACAACATATAAGTTCATAATCCATGACATTTAGATGCAACAACAAAAACAAATGCATAAGGGCACTAGTACATAGAAACATTAAAAAAATAGAATAATGAGATGCAAGATGCAGTATGCAGAGCAACTTCAAGGTCTCATCGCCCTGAAATGGTGGCTACGTCCTCAAGAGGGATACTCCGGAGGTAATTGGGCATCGGCTCTTTCGGTGAACTCCAAGACGACTCTGTTTAGGGTGTTGAAGCTGGTGGCAAGAGCTTTGTGTTGATTGGCGGCTGTTTCAACAAACCCATTGAACCTTCTCATGACACCGGATTGAAAAGCATTGAAATTTTTCGGTGTGAGTCTCAAATTGACTTTGGAGTTTAGAAAGACGCTCATCCTGAGAAGTCATGAAGGAGCATTGTTCAAGTTGCATAGCCCTCATCATATCGAAGAGTTCATCAGAGTGTTGTTGAGGTAGATTCAGGAATAGTGGAAGCTCATAACTCCAGTTTGGAGTTTCTTGATACTCCGAATGTTATTGAGGCATATAATTGTCGCCTAACAATGTCCAACCAGTATGTTGCCATTCACCCCACCCTTGGTCATTCGCATGATCCAAGAGAGGAGGTTGGTCAAACCACCTTCCATCATCTTGGTCTTCAACCTCCATTGGTTGTCTGCGAACCTGTTTGATAGACCTAAAATATACTATTTATTTGACTCGATTCACACACGTTATTTAGGATTTTATCTCTGTTTTCTTGTATTATGCCTCCGCTTTGTCTCTTTTTTAGGATTTTATATTTCCAGAGCTACTCAAGAAGAAATGAAGGAAACAAGCAAAAAGACCAGCTTTTCAGAAAATTGTACACATGGCACTCACCATGGCGGGCGCCACGGGAGAAGCCATGAGTGGGATAGGAGACCAACTTCTGACAACTGTTACGTCTCCCACTTCTTTCCACTCTAGTACACATGGAGGGCGCCATGAGGGCATGGCGGGCGCCACCCTTGCATTTTGTTTCCCTCCCAAAAGAAGTTGGGGGTAGTCTAGTCTTTCCCTGTACTTTCCTAGCATTATAAATAGAAGAGTTCTGCCTCATTTCTAGGCATCCAAGCTTAGTTATAGAACTCAAGCCACAAATTTCCATCTGTTGTATAGTGATAAACGTCTCACCTCGAGTGGTTATTACATTGTCTAATCGAGTCTGTAATCGGTTTTGGAGCACTTTGGTAGAAGTTAATCCTGCCGCCATTTTATTTCAGTCTTTTACTTTAAGTTGTACAAAGATTTAAAAACTCCCGTTTGGAGCAGGTTTCTATTTATTTTCTGCTTTATTTATCCGCATTTATTTCCTGCACTTTATTTATCCGCACTTTATTTACCGCCCTTATTTATCGCACTTTATTTACCATGTCTATTTACGTTTCCATGTCCGGCTAAATCTTATAGGTTAGAGTGTGAGGATCATAGTTAAAAGTGGTATTCCATACGGATGTCGATAGATTCACTTAGGGGTTATTCTGACTTTTAATACATCTTTCTGCACTTAAAATCAGTTGGGTAAGGTCAAAAGTCGTCCAACCTTTAGATAAATTTGGTTAGTCTTAGCTGTTCAAAGGAAGCAAAAACACTTAGACCAGTTAAGCAGGAATCTTTAATGCTTTAGAAAAACGATTTTAAAACTATTTTCGGACGCGTTTATGGATTTAAAGTCCGGTTCGCAAGAACCTCCTTTTGTTAGAAATTCCAAGTCAAAATACTTTTCAATGAAGTCAAGAAACTAGATTTCTTAAAAATAGGTTTAATCACTCTAATGCAATGCACACCTTTTTATAAGTGACAATAAGAGGGATCGATTAAGGGATAAACTCGGTTCTGAATACGCGAAAGCGACAGTTCCCGTTAAATTAGTTCTTTTCATGAGTAAAAAACATTATCCATTAAGATGTTTATTTGTACGCATTTGGAATACTGCCTAGCTATGTAAATTACATCCAAACCTGTTGTTTTATTATTGAATTTATTCTCGCACTTTACTTTTTCGCACAACCCAATTCCAAATTGACTTACGTTAGATAAACATTGTAACAACAGTAATCGATAGATTGACGTTTGGTCTCTGTGGGATCGATAATCTTTTATATTACTCTGACGATATTCGTGCACTTGCGAATCAGAGCATCAGGTTTTTTGCGCCGTTGTCGGGGACCAATTACGTTAAAAATTTGTACCATGTCGTTACACCGTCTAGACTAAGGTTTTACCTACTGGTCAATGCGAAGAACTCGCAACACCGGTAATCTTATAGATCCTTTAGAGGAACCTGAACGTTGCACTCGTGCACGTCTCTTATTTCGTAGAATTAAGAAAGCTATCTATGGACGAAGACCGTAACCAAAGACCCCTTAAGGATTTCGCCCAACCATCTAATGACGAACCTAGTTCTAGTATTGTGAACCCCAATATCCCTGCTCACAATTTCGAACTAAAACTCTCCTTATTACAATTAGTACAACAAAACCAATTCGCGGGTCTCCCTACTGAGAACCCGAACCAACATTTAAAAACCTTTATTCAATTATCTAACACTTTTAAAACCAATGGTGCTACTCCTGAGGCGATTCTTCTAAGACTATTCCCTTTCTCCCTTAGAGACAAAGCCCTTACTTGGTTCGATTCCCTTCCAGCTAATTCTATAACAACATGGGAAGACCTTAGGAGAGTTTTCCTCGCTAGATATTTTCCCCCAAGCAAAACAGTTGTTCTTAGAAACCAAATAACCAGATTCACTCAAAACCAAGGTGAATCACTCTTTGAGGCTTGGGAGAGATATAAAGACCTGTTGAGAATATGCCCACACCATGGTTTGGAATCATGGCTAATCATTCAAACCTTCTATAATGGACTTCAGTATAACACTAAGATGACCATCGACGCTACCGCAGGTGGCGCTCTGATGAATAAACCTTACCCTGAAGCTTACGCTCTCATCGAAGATATGGCTCAAAACCATTGTTAATGGGGGATAGAGTGGGCAACGGTGGAGAAGAAAGAGGCCCAAGGAGGAATACATGAGATAACACTATACCAAAAAAGACCTTTAGCAGCGCTTTTTTTGGCCTTTAGCAGCGCTTTAAAGCGCTGCCAAAAGTGGCGCTGCTAAAGGTAAAGGCAGCGCTTTTTTTCAATGAAAAAGCGCTGCTAAAAGCTCCCTTCAGAAGCACCTTTAGCAGCGCTTTTGTAAGCGCTGCATAATTCCCCCAACCATCTCCCCCTTTAGCAGCGCTTTCAAAAAGCGCTGTCTTAGACCCTCCCTTTAGCAGCGCTTTTGCAAAAGCGCTGCCATAGCCCACCCTTTAGCAGTGCTTTTTACAAGCACTGTCTTAGACCCCCCCTTCCAAACCAATAGCAGCGCTTTTGTAGCGTAATATTTGTGACCTTTAGCAGCGCTTTTATGTAAAAGCGCTATCTAATGTCCCAGATTTTAAAATATTTTTTTTTTAAATATTCACCCTGTTTTGTATATTTTACCAACAACCTGCTTATATTACACAAACCTGCTTATAATTCAGGCCTTTATTTCAACACTTTGGCCTTATAAATAAAATTCAAACTTTGACCTTAAATATACAATTCAAATTTTGGCCTTATATGTACAATTCAAAACTTTGGATACATTGTAACTCATGACTTTGTTCATAAACATTTTAATATACACATAAACCTGTTTAAATATGTTACAACAAAATTCGATCCTCAGAATTACAACAACACAAATACATTCAATTCACATATAATTACAAGTCTTCCAATCCGATAACTCTATACAATTCTCAACCCAAGAATAAATTGACACCATTCCTCTTTAATTTCTTCCAATTTTGCTTTCGTGTAAGTAGCGCACTTGAATTCATCATAATACTACATAATATAACAGATCGAATAAGATTTAAGTTTAAAACTAATTACTCAGATGAAGTATCGGATAATTATCAAAATGAATCATATAACTTATATAATGAATTGATCCATACCAGGACTGGAATCTCAAGTTGACTAGAAAGAATAATTTCCCTCATAAAGCGCAATACAAAATATCCACAGTCAATACCATTGCGCTGCCGAGGACACTGTAAATGAAAAAAACAAACGAACATTTATCCGGATATATAGTTTAAATAGTTTTATAAAGTAGAAACATGCGAGAATATACCTCCACTCTGATCCAGTTGATGTTGTTAGCCTTACTTTTTGGCACCGTTGCATCTCTTTGTGCTCTGAATATTTGTATAACTCTAACATAATATAAACGCATATTTAGAACAATGTCACATAATAAATAAAGATATATAATTAAAGACAACAGTATATCTCATCACTTACGTATCAACAAAGTTCCTCAGATTTTCATATTTTGTTGTATCGCCATCCAATGAATCTATATAATACACTATTTCTTTCGTCGGATTAATTGTGATCAACAACCAATGTCCACTATAAAATAAGACAACAGTTTAGACGGAAATGTTATATATATAGAAAGGGAAAAATCGAACAATTATAATAAATGAATTTAGAATAAAATCTAACCCATGGCCAGTGTTATATGGCAACAAGAACAACTTCTCCGTAGTCGCGCGCATAAATCTCTGCACTGTGTACTCTTTGACTGTATCTGGTGACTGGTTTATTATATGTGAGTTGACACAGCTAGCAGATAAGAATGCGAATACTGAAGTCAATTCATTCGGGACCAATAACTTGTCATACAAGAACCTAAAAAAACATAATCAACATTAGAATATTAAGTTAAACGAGCAAATTTTAAAATGTTCAATTATTTAATTAAAATGGATCGAAGTACCTGATGTATGAATGCATAACACCGACGCCCAGTTCAGAATGGTTGAAAACCTGATCAAAATCCTCCTTAGCAATTGTTTCGGGATATTCAAAACCGAAAATACCTGCCTCCATGTGTATTTGACGGACGCCACCCTCAGGCACATCTGATGTTCTGACATATCTTTCAAGGCACATCCTAAATCGAGGAACAATTGCTTTTCTGGGAACCTTGGAAGTTTCAGGCATCTTACCCTTGCTGACTTGTTGCGACTGGTGATCATGAACCTAAAAGTCATATATAAGTTCAGTAATTAATGTATAACAAGATAGTCATGTAACTGTAGTAGTACCTGTTTCTTTGATGCAGCTGAATCGGTATCCCGCACAATAATTCTATCATCTTTTGATTTGGATTTTGTAGGAGTCTAAGATCATCATGTAAATAAGAAAATGTAGATGTAAGAATAACTTTCATGTATGAATCATAAAACATTTGAGTATTAAAAGGTTCAACCTACCTCATCATCTATGCAAATCAGATTTGTCGGCCATGCCACATACGATCCTACTGCGTCTCCCACCACTATTGTGCCTGAAATATCATCTGGTATAGGCAACAATGCACTCCCCTCTAATGCAATATCAATAGATACTTTCAAAAATCCAGAAGGGAGCGGTTTATGGTGAAGTAAGTCTCCCAGAAAGTTATGCACCTTTCCCTTGCCAACCATTCGATGAGTAGGTGACGATAAATATAGCCGGCAAAGTGAAATGCCCTAAACAAATAATGATCAGTTAATGTGTCAATTAAGTAAAGTGTGCTAAATTAATTTCAATGTAATATATACAATTACCTCTGGAAGCTTCTGCGGACAACCGGTACTATCTTTGTCACTAGTAGCTCTACCCTCTGGAGCGCGTCTTTCCGCCATGTATCTCTCCTTATCCTTCTGTAATTCACGGATTTGCGCTTTCAATTCCTCCAAAGTCTCCATCACTTCTTTATTGGTTGGATTTTTTTTTCTTTGGCTGCTTATACAGTTTGGATGGAGTGACACCAAATCCCTTATCCCTCACACGCCCAGAATACTCAAAAATATTCAGCACCCGACTCAGTAAGCTCCTGCAATCATTGTCCTCAGCGGGAGTTATGGTCTGGGACAGAGTCTCCTGAAATATAGATAAAAACATATATAAATATATTACACACTTTTGATCAGTTACTGACAAAGATAACGTTGTACTTATACATTGTTCAAAGACTTGTTGAACTTCTTCCTGAACGACTCCATCTCGTCCCACACGAGCAGCCTTCCATACAACATGGTCCGGAAGAGATGTCGCATCACTCTTCTCCTCTTCCAACTATGCATTAAGACGGATAATAAAGCATTGTATTCTATTATATATACTTACTATTTTTTGTAAATATATCATATTAAAGCATTTATATGTACTTACTATTTTTTGTTTTAATCGTGCATATCCCAACCGACCCTTTCTGTATGGATATGCGGGATTTGATGCCCGTTGACGATTTACGCCACTAACAACCTGAAAAAACAAGTTTATCAGAACTCCTGTACATGGAAGAAGTATATATACTATACATAGTTCATGATAAGTTGTACTTACTTCAAATTCTTTTGATCTTCGCTTTGCAACAAACGTCTCCCATTCTTCCTCCGAAATCAAATCCGCGTACTTCATTAGACGCTCTGAGTCAACAAAGTTTCCTTCAGAATCTTTTAGAAACTTGTTTGTTAAAAACGCTCTAAATCCCCTCAAGCGTTTTCCGGCCAATTGAATATAATATTTTCTCCTACGATCTTCAATATTGAAAGATCTCTGCAAACAAACACACATACATATAACATGTTAGTATATTTAATTTAAAGACGTAAATGTCAACAATAATTAAACAATTCCAATATTATACCTGAATCTCGGTCCAAATCTTATCTTTAGCCGGTTGTAATGAAACAATTATCCAATTATCGCAAGTAATCGGAACTTGCGAACGTACAAGTGCTCCGATGTAACTTGTTAGCAACGCACCGTTAGGCTCAACTAACTGATCTCTTTCATTCTAATGGACATCATACTTTACTCCTTTATCTCTTGCACGAATGATTTTTTTCATAATTGTTATGCCTCTTTTAATATCGCCTTCCACGTCTTTTGTTGTTTGTTTTCCATCATGTGATGTTTCCTCGTTGCTGGCCATAATATATATACCTGTAATTCAGAAAAACCAAAGTATCAAATGAATGACATGCAAATATGTAAATAACAAATATATACATAAGAAATGTGTAAATAAGAAAAACATGGTATAAATAAGAAATAAGAAAAACATGGTATAAATAAGACATGTGTAAATAAGAAAAACATGTTACAAGTACCTTTAACATCTCTTTCTTTTTTTCGTTGTAACAGGGTTTACTTGTCTCTTAACAACACGGACAGATGGATTGATCCAAATTCCCTTGTTATGATCATTTCTAATATATGATTCGTCCGCTCTAATATTCTCATCTGGATCATCTATAATATAAGATTCATTCTCAACATAAACATCCCCCTTTTCTCCAATGTTATCATCGATTACTTTGTTGGAAAAAAGAACTATAGACCATTTCGTACTTGTCGGATCAGTGACATAGAACACTTGTTTAGCTTGCGTGGCTAGAATAAAAGGCTCATCTTTGTACCCCACCTTATTAAGATCCACTTTCAAAAAACCTGATTTATCCATTTGTATGCCACTATTATTCTCAATCCACTTGCATCCAAAGATAGGAATCTGAAACTTCTCATAATCAAACACCCAAATGCGCTCGATAACCCCATAATACGAGGAAATGTGCATTGCTTCAGCAAGCACGGTGACACCACTATTTTGTATTGTACTTTTATCATCTTGTTCCTTGGTATAAAATGTGTATCCATTAATTGCGTATGCGCTATAAGAAAACACATGCAAATTTGGACCATATGCTAAACATCTCAACCTTTCTGTTATTGAAGCGGGATCAGAATAAAACTTTGAAAAAATATGCTCCTTGAACCATGTTATAAAACTTCGATTGTGCTCACGTACTATCCAATTTTCATTTCTATTCAGATTTAAACCTCAGAGAACGTCCTTGTGCATTTCAACATACGGCTCAACCTCAATGTCATTGTGCAGAACATAAAAATGCACTTGCTCCTGTTCATCCCTTGAAACTGTCACAACTTTATTTCCAATTAACTGTTTACCATCTATTTTTTCAACAACATGAGATTTTGGGAGGCCAATGGATTGAACGTTGGACAAATATTCAGTACAAAACTCAATAGCTTCTTCAACAATGTATCGTTCAACAATACATCCCTCTGGTCGACTTCAGTTTTTCACATACCCTTTCAATATTTTCATATAACGTTCAATAGGGTACATCCATCTCATATAGGTAGGTCCACACAGTTGTGTCTCTTTCACAAGATGAACAACTAGATGTACCATTATGTCAAAAAATGATGGAGGAAAATACATTTCAAGCTCGCACAAAGTAATAACTATTTCTCTTTGCAATGTTGGTAAGATCGCAGGATCTATCACCTTACTACAGATTGACCTAAAGAAAAAACACAATTTAGTTATTGCGCCTCTCACTTTTTCTGGCAAAATAGAACGTATACCTATTGGTAGAAAGTGTTCCATTATAACATGGCAGTCATGTGTCTTTAAACTTTTTAACTTGAGGTCTTTCATAGAAACAAGTCTTCTAATATCTGAAGAGTATCCTTCTGGAACTTTAACTTCACTCAGAAACTTACACAGTATCTTTTTCTCCTTTCTAGATAGAGTATAAGGAGCAGGTGGTAGATATGTGCGGTTTCCTTTCTTCAAGGGTCCTAATTCATTCCTTATTCCCATTGCTACCAAGTCCTTTCTTGCTTTAAGGCCATCCTTAGACTTTCCTTGTATATTGAGTAACGTACCAATAACACTTTCAAATACATTTTTTTCAATATGCATAACATCAAGAAAATGTCTTACATACAACGACTTCCAATACGGCAACTCAAACAAAATTGACCTCTTCTTCCACCCACGCGTGACAAGCGTATGAGCAAAAGGCTTGCCAAACTTAGTACTCACATCTTTCACCTTTTCAAAAATTTGTTCGCCGGTCAATGTAGGTGGAGCTTTACGTTGTTCTGAATCTCCATTGAATGCTTTTCTCCACCCACGGTAGTGATGACTAGAATTTAAGAATCTACGATGACCAAGAAAGACATTCTTCTGACCAAATTCCGACCGCGTCCAATTTGTGTTTTCTTCACAGATAGGACACGCACATTGACCTTTAATGCTATACCCCGATAGATTTCCGTATGCTGGGAAATCATTAATTGTGCCAAACAACATCGCCCTCAAATTGAAACTTTCTTTCCTATATCCATCATAAACCTCCACACCGTTCTCCCACAAACTCTTTAAGTCTTCGATTAGAGGTGTCAGGTATACGTCTATGTCATTCCCTGGTTGTTTAGGGCCAAAAATTAACATAGATAACATCATGTACTTACGCTTCATACATAACCATGGAGGTAGGTTATAAATCATAATAATTACAGGCCAGGTAGAATGTGAGATACTCTGCAGACCATGCGGATTCATTCCATCAGTCGATAATGCCAAGCGAAGGTTTCTAGCTTCTTCTCCAAAATCAGGATAATCATTATCAATTTTCATCCACTGTGGTGAATCTGCCGGATGTCGATACTTCCCATCTACAATTCTATCATCTGCATGCCAAGTCAGGTGTTTTGCATCTGTTTCACTATGAAACATGCGTCTGAATCTCGGAATTATAGGAAAATACCATAATACTTTTGCTGGTGACAATTTTTTCTTATACCGAGATACACCGCATTTAGGACACTCGTTTAATGATGCATATTCATTTCGAAACAAAATGCAATCATTTGGACAAGCATGTATCTTATCATAGCTCATGCCAATAGAGCATAACATTTTTTTAGCTTCATAGGCTCGATTGGGAAGAACATTATCCTCCGGAAGCATCTCTTGAAGTAGGGCTAACAACTCTGTGAAACTTTTATCCGACCATCCATTACCCGCCTTTAAATTGTACAACTTTAATACCGCGAACAATCTTGTGAAAGTAGTGCAACCTTTATACAACGGTTTCTTTGCATCACTTACCAACCTCTCAAACATCTTAGGACAATCTTGAAGATCTTCTTCAAGTGCTTCTGCAATCTCTTCGACTCGATCACAATCATATGTATCTCTGCCATTTTCCTTTGAAGCACATGTCGTATTATTTCGGGGTTCAACATTATCGTTACTTATCTCACCATGTAATGTCCAACATGTGTAACTTTGATCAATTCCATGTCTCATTAAATGAGATTCCAACTGAACAGCGTCAACTCGACACCCATAACAGCATCCTAAGCAAGGACATGTGATCCTACTGGGGTCTTTGGCGTGTTCAACAGCAAACTTAACGAACTTCGATACCCCATTCTCGTACTCTTTTGACAATCGATTACCAGACATCCATTTTTTATCCATACTAATTGAGTAATCTACACAAAACTATAAAAGTTAAACAAAACAGAGAATACCTGTAAGGAAATCACTAACTTCTAAGAATGCTACGCAATAGGATGCTTGGAAACGATCACAACTTTGCTCTTCACAGGTAACCCCTATAGCAGACAAAATATAAATTTTATTAAAATCATATTAATAATTAACCAAGACAAATCATATTAAAAATACTAGATAATCCACCAAAACAAATCATATTAAAATTACTAGATAATCCTTAAACCAAAATGACACCCTTACTAAACATTGAGAAATCCTAACTAAACATATAAAACCATAATAACATATATATCATATAAACATTGAGAAATCCATCATAATAACATAATAACATATCAACATATAAAACCTTCACTAAACCTTCAATAAGTCATTTCTACACAACAACAACACTAAAATTTACTTGCATGTCCTCAAACCTTCAATACAAAACAACAATATACGTATCATACTTGAACTCAACAACAAAAACAATAAGTCATCAACAATATACGTATCAACACTAAAATTTACTTGCATGTCCTCAAACGTAACATATCTACACAACAACAAAAACAATAGTATACGTATCATACTTGAACTCAAATTTACTTGCATGTCCTCAAACCTTCAATACAAAACAACACTAAAAACCTTCACTAAACCTTCAATAACTCAATAAAAACAAAAACAACTCAGAAACCATCAATAACTCAGAAGCCATCAATATTTAGTCAACAACATTAATAATTTTATGCAAAGAAACCATCAAACGACATTAATAATTTTACTATGAATACCTATTTAGTCAACAACTCAGAAACCATCAAATATTTAGAAAAACCATCAAATACCAACAATGGTGAAAAGAAAAACCACCAATATTTAGATAACAGTATTAACAAAAACCTTCAAAACCTTTAATGTCTTCAAATACCAACAATGGTGAAAAGAAAAAAAAACAAGAAAACCATATTAAAACTTCACATACCTTAACAATGGTGGAAATGCAATGCAGACGGACGGATGCACTCGAAAACGGACGGTGAACGGACGGAGGGCGACGGTCGGACGGCGGTTGACGGCAACAGAAAGTTTGAATAGGGCAAGTTCGTTCGCCAGAGGAGAAAGACAGAAGAAAAGAAATGTACGCGACTGTTCTGTTTCTCTTAAAATTCTGGAGGGTATTTTAAAATTATAATACTAATACCTATAGCAGCGCTTTTAAAGGCCTTTAGCAGCGCTTTTAAAAGCGCCTTCTTAGGGTGCCTTAGCAATGCCATATAGCAGCACTTTATAGAAAAAACGCTGCTAAAGGGCCCCCTTTAGTAGCGCTTTTTAAAAGCGCTTTCTTAGGTCCCCCTCTAGGTCCCCCTTTAGCAGCGCTTTTAAAGGCCTTTAGCAGCGCTTTTAGAAGCGCTTTCTTAGGGTGCTTAGCAATGCCATATAGCAGTGCTTTATAGAAAAAGCGCTGCTATAGGGGACCCCTTTAGCAGCGCTTTTTAAAAGCGCTTTCTTAGGTCCCCCTTTAGCAGCGCTTTCTTAGGCCACCCCTTTAGCAGCGCTTTTTAAAAAGCGCTTTCTTAGGGCCCCCCTTTAGCAGCGCTTTTTCAAAAGCGCTGTCTTAGGTAGGAATTTTTTTTTCTTTTTTTTTACCCACCCTTTAGCAGCGCTTTTTTAAGAAGCGCTGCTAAGACTCATTTCTGGTGTAGTGTAAGTTCTATAGACATGATGTAAGCCAAAATGGACACTTTGGCCCTTAAGGTCAAACATATATATGCAAACCCAGTTACTGCAGCAGCAGTCTCAACAGAATGTGAATTATGTGGAGGCAAAGGCCACCAATCAGCAGAGTGTAATCTGTTGAATGAAAATCATTCAGGAGAGGTCAACTATACTCAAGGGAACCTATTTTTAAACACCTACAACCCTGGATGGAAGAATCATCCAAACTTTTCTTATAAAAACAATAACCCTATCCAAACCCCTGCACCTCTAAGACTATCCGGTTTTCAAGCTCAAAGACAAAACCCGCCTATGCAAGTTGTGCAACCTAAGCCGAACCTTGAGAAAATCATGGAAAATTTCATTACGGCTCAAACCCAGCAAAAAAAGAATTCATGAACCAAAACATTCATGTTAATGAACTAATTACCCAGTTAAGAACTAAGGTAGACCAAATAGTCACCCACAATAAGATGCTTGAAACCCAGATCTCTCAGATAGCTTTAAAACAAGCCCCCGAAACTACACCCGGAGGACAATTCCCTGGACAACCTCAACAAAACCCTCGAGGGCAAGCCAATGCAATTACTTTACGAAGTGGGACCGCTTACGATGAACCAGTTAACCCGACATTGAGCGAACCCAAGACTTCTGAAGAAAGCATAGTACCGACGGATGAAGTAGAGGAACCAGTAGGATCCGAAAAACAGAAAAACCAAGACAAAGAAAAAACTTTAGAAAAAACTAACGAACCACCTCCGCCATACAAACCTCTTATACCCTATCCACAAAGATTAAAACAAACCAAGATCAATAACCAATATCAGAAATTCATTAAAGTCATAGAGAAACTTCATGTGGAAACCCCTTTCACAGAAGCCATCACCCAGATACCATCATATGCAAAATTCCTCGAAGACATCCTTACCAATAAGCATAGATTTGCCGATCCAAAACCCTTGGAATGCAATTCCATTTCCGAAAAAAAAACTTGCCAAAAAGGAGAAAGATCCTGGAAATTTCTCCATACCTTGTATTTTGGGGAGTCATGTCATCATTAAAGCTTTTCTAGACTTAGGAGCTAGTGTAAGCCTAATGCCTCTGGCAGTCTTTGAAAGGTTAAAACTAGGAGAATTATAGCCAACGAAGATGTTTCTTCAGTTAACCAACAGATCCGTCAAATATCCGATTGGCATATTAGAAGACGTCTCAGTCAAGATCGATCAATTATTCATCCCGACCGATTTTGTTGTCATGGACATTAAAGAAGATGATGACATTCCAATCCTCCTAGGTAGGCCATTCTTATCAACCGCAGGAGCCATAATAGATGTCAAGAGAGGGAAGTTGACTTTTGAGGTAGGTGACGAAAAGATAGAATTCGTTCTATCAAAGTTTCTTATGTCACCAGTATTAGGAGACGCATGTTATGCCATAGACATCATTGATGAATGCGTTAGGGAGCTAGAATTAGAAGAAACCATCATACTGCCTTCAACTTTCATAAAGGAAGATGATGGATTTATGGAACCCTACATTGATGGTAGTCTACACGAATGTTTATCCCTTACACCCGATCCAATACCTTGCCCTAAGAAACCTACTTTAGAACTTAAGGAACTACCCGAGAATCTAAGATACGAGTTTCTGGATGAAGAAATGAACCGTCCAGTTATAGTCAATGTTACCTTAAACCAGGTAGAAACAGACTAACTCTTATATGTTTTACGCAAATATCCCTCAGCCTTAGGATATAACATCTCTGATCTAAAAGGTATAAGTCCATCCATGTGCATGCACCAGATCTCACTCGAGGAAGACTCGAAACCCTCTAGAGAACATCAGAGAAGGATAAACCCTATAATGAGTGATGTTGTAAAAAAGGAAGTTTTCAAGTTATTAGAAGCAGGTATAATTTATCAAATCTCAGATAGTAAGTGGGAGAGCCCTGTGCATGTAGTACCAAAAAAGGGAGGCATCACAGTCGTGCAGAACGAGAAAGGAGAACATATAGCAAAACGGATAGAAGGAGGATGACGTATGTACATAGATTATAGGAAACTAAACAAAGCTACTAGAAAAGACCATTTCCCCTACCATTTATAGATCAGATGCTGGAACGTTTAGCCAGACACTCCTACTTTTGCTATCTCGATGGATATTCAGGATTTTTCCAAATCCCTATCCACCCAGAAGATCAAGAGAAAACTACCTTTACATGCCCTTATGGAACCTTTGCCTATAGACGAATGCCTTTCGACCTCTATAATGCACCAGCAACCTTCCAGCGTTGCATGATGGCAATCTTCGATGATTACCTAGATGGAATTAGGGAAGTATTCATGGATGATTTCTCGATATGCGGATTTGATTTCAAAAACTCTTTCGCTAACCTTGAGAAAATCCTGAAAAGATATGTTGATGTTAACCTGGTGTTGAACTAGGAGAAATGTCACTTTATGGTCATCGTAGGTATAGTTTTAGGACATGTAGTCACTGAAAGAGGTATTGAAGTAGATAAAGCTAAAATAAAAGTGATAGAAAACCTAAAACCCCCTAACACCGTCCGAGAAGTCCGAAGTTTTCTTGGACATGCTGGTTTCTACCGGCGTTTTATCAAAGACTTCTCTAAGATAACCAAACCTTTAACCGACCTCCTAATGAAGGATATCAAGTTTAACTTTGACAAAAAATGCCTTAAGGCATTCAACTTTTTAAAACAAGCGCTGATCTCGGCACCCATTATCCAACCTCCTGATTGGGCCGAACCTTTCGAAATCATGTGCGACACTAGCGATTATGCTGTAGGAGATGTTCTAGGGCAAAGAAAGGATACGAAATTCCATGTTATTTACTATGTCAGTAGGACGCTAGATACTGCTCAGCTTAACTACGCCACCGCTGAGAAAGAACTTCTTGTCGTAGTTTTTGCTATGGACCAATTTCGATCCTATCTGGTATGAGCCAAAATTATAGTGTATACAGATTACGCTGCCATTCGTTATTTACTAAATAAGAAGGATGCCAAACCTAGGTTACTTAGATGGATCCTTTTATTGCAGGAGTTTGATCTAGATATTCAAGACAAGAAAGGCACGGAAAATATAGTTGTCGATCACCTTTCTAGGCTTGAATACCTGAAACCTGATCCACTCCTTATAAACGATGATTTTACCTATGACAGGTTAATAGCTAAGATAGAAGCCATAGAAGAGAATAACCTAAATCCTCATAAAACCCCCGAGAGATCTCTGGCTGTAAACAGCGTACCTTGGTACGCAGACTTTGTAAATTATCTAGCTGCCGACATCATACCCCCTGACTTTAACTACCAGTAGAGAAAGAAGTTCTTTAGCGATGTAAGACACTTCTATTAGGAAGAATCGCTCCTTTTCAAAAGAGGCACTGGCGGTATTTTTTGTTGTTGCGTCCCAGAAGAAGAGGTAAGAAAGATCATAGAACACTGCCACTCTGCACCCTACGGAGGACACAATAGCACCTCCAAAACACACGCCAAGATTCTTAGAGCGGGTCTGTTTTGGCCCATAATGTGGCGTGATGTGCACGCCTATATAGTTAAATGTGACCGGTGCCAGCGTACTGGGAACATCTCCTGGCGTGACGAAATGCCTTTAAGAAATATTCAAGAGGTAGAACTCTTCGATGTTTGGGGCATTGATTTCATGGGACCATTTCCGTCTTCCTTAGGAAACAAATATATCTTAGTAGCAGTTGACTACGTGTCTAAATGGATTGAAGTCATAGCCTCACCCACCAACGACACACGTGTAATGATAAAGCTATTTAAGAAATACATATTCCCTAGATTCAGAACTCCCCGTCTTGTCATCAGCAATCGTATTTCATATCAAGAATTTTCAACAAGCTTTTAAGCAAATATGAAGTTAAGCATAGGATAGCGACACCTTACCATCCACAGACTAGTGGCCAGGTAGAGGTATCCAATAGAGAGATCAAACAGATTTTAGAGAAAACGGTTTCTATATCAAGAAAAGATTGGTCTCAGAAGCTGCAAGATGCATTATGGGCCTATAGAACCGCCTTCAAAACCCCTATTGGAACAACTCCTTACTAATTGGTCTACAGAAAGTCCTGTCATCTACCCTTTGAGTTAGAACACAAGGCTTATTGGGCCATAAAGACCCTAAACTTTGACTATTTGACTGTTGGAGAAAACCGCGTCCTTGATATTCATAAACTAGAAGAACTCCGCCAATCCTCCTACGAAAACGCCATCATATATAAGGAAAGAACCAAGGCTTGGCATGACATAAAGATCGTAAAGAAAGATTTCCATATAGGAGACCCTATTCTCCTATTCAATTCCAGATTGCGACTCTTTCCTGACAAGCTTCGTTCAAGGTGGACAGGTCCTTTTACAATTACTAAAGTCTTAAAATCAGGAGCAGTCGAGATCCAGAGCCAGCCATGTAGCCCATTCATTGTAAACAGGCAGAGATTGAAATACTACGAAGGAGGTGACATTCCCGATGATTACTCCAGCCACACCTTGATTGATCCACCAGTGCCTACTTCACCCACATAGGTTCTACTCGTCAAGCTAACGACATTAAACAAGCGCTGACTGGGAGGCAAGCCATGATTTTATTTACCTTTCTTTACTTATCTTTTATTTTATTTTATTTTATTTTTAAGTAATTATTATTTTGTTATGTGTCAACTAACTGTTTATGATGCTTGTACTTTCAGGTCTTGTTTTCTAAATTTTACTTGCAGGATGCAGCCTCTTGACGACATGCACGTCGCCTTTAGGGACGAAAACCAGAGACAAAGATACTTAGTTCTTCAGCAGCGTCCTATGGCACCTACCCGGTACCCGGACCAGGCCTGCATGGAAGCTTTGGGCATTGAGCCCAACATAAGATTTCTCTGTCATCAGCTTCAGTGGGATGCATATGCTGATGAGTTACACCAGACCTACAGGCACCTTACTCTGGAGTTCCTTAGCTCCTTCCGCCATATAGCATATGGCGCCCGCCATGGGGTCTGGGCTATATGCGGGGCAGAACCTCCATAACCACCATTTTTACATCTTTAAACCTTCAAACCTCCATTTTTACCCATACGAAAATCTCCCTCAAGCACCAAAAAGTTCCAAACTTTATCATCCACTCACTAACCCATTAACCATTCCAAGTTCCATTTTCACTCCCATCCACCAAAACTCCATTTTTACCAAATTCCCAAAAACTACCCATTTTCACTCATCCATCCCAAAGGAACATCTATGGAACACGACGGTTACGTCCTTCGTCAAGGAAAACCCGGAGAAAGACAACGGAAGATTCTCGACAAATTGCAGAACCGAGAAATCACTTCAAAGCGGTACGTAAACGAAAGCTGTCTGTATGCTTTAGGCATTTACCATAGTGTTTTTCATCTGTTAGACATTTTAGGTTTGCACAAAATTTTTGCTAGACAAGATCCTACCTTCGAAAGGCTGACCCGGGAATTCTTGAGTTCCCTGATTTATATTGTCAAGCCTAACACTGGTAGTACCGTCGGCACGGTGCAATTTAGAATGTTTAATGTTGAGTACGAATTCAGTACCGACGGACTAGCAGAGAGGCTGGGACTGCCTTTCGGTGAGGATGCTATTTGTGAAGCACCCCTGGATTCTGATTGGTCAGTGGAGGCATTTTCCTTTTGGCACAGGTTGTCAAACTTTACGATTACATCTTTTGAAGGAATACTTGCCTCCCAGATTCATAACCCAGCCATTCGTGTTTTTCGTTACATGTTGGCATGTACTATTTTTGGCCGGGAGAATCCAAACAAGGTGAACGCAAAAGAACTTCTATTTTTGCAAGGGTGCCTCACAAACAAGAAATTTAATGTGGTTCCTTTTATGATTGCTGCAATCAAGAGCACAAGACCCATTACCTTCGGAAAGCTTATTATATCTATTGCAAAGACTCTGAATTTGGATGCCGAGATAGCCACTTTAGCGCCTCTTCCTCCTCGCACAATTAATTTAAAATTCTTAAAAGACATGAAATTGTGCAAGGTAAGGAAGGAAAGGGGCTTTTAGCTTATGATCCATAGGAAGGCTATCACATTTATCGTTTTGCCTTGCACTAGACGTACGGATGTGTGTATCACGAGGAACTAGACATACGATTTGGATGCTCCACCTATTACGGGTCCAATTCCTCCAAATATTCCTGTTGGTGACGACAATGCCACCGACGACGAGTATGACCGGAGAGAGCAGTCTCCCGATCACCCTATGCCGCCTCACCATGTTTCATCCGCACACATTGCATCGTCTTCCTCTTACCATTTTGCAGGTACCACTCCCGGTTTTTATATTTCTGAGCAGATGTGGCAAGATCAGTTAGCAAGAGAGGAAAGACGTGATAACTTGCTTAGTACCATACAACAACAGTTAACCGAAAACATGAGATTTATGCAAGAGTCTCAGCAGCAGATGAGCCAATCCATGCACAGTATAATGCAATCACAAGCTACTTTGACCACTAGATTTGACGACTTCGACCTTTCTCAGACCGATCGTCGTCGCAGTAGATCTCGCCATCCTAGGTACTCGCTGCACGCTGGCGACAGTACCAACAACATGCCTTAGGACTTTTAGATAACTCATCCCTATCTTATTTCGAAACATTGGGGACAATGTTCGATTTAAGTGTGAGAGGAGACTTTATTTATTTTCTCGCATTTTTATTTTCTTTCTTTTTATCGCTTTTTAGTTTAATTCTAGTTTATTTCCCCTTCATTTTCTTTTTTGTTTTTTAGAATACACATGTGCTTAACGAGTCATTTGCAGCATACCCTTATTCCCTCATTTCTTAAGCCTCACCAAAAATTTATTGACACAAAGTGTACTATCCTGAAAAATTTTAGGCTTTGAGGCAAGTTTGAGTTAGGATGCGGATGATTTGGAAAAACCCTCTTTGAAACATTGATATCATTGTAACACCTTAGGCTTCGCGAATATAGAAATCGACCCCGATACCCTATGTACCATGGCCTTAATAATAATGTTCATAGTAAGTCCTTAGTAGTTTATCCTAGCAGTCAGCTCCGGCCAAAGCGTGATCTAAGTGAAGGACCGATGAATATAAGTGAATGATCTACATGTTCAAAAATAATAATTGCAACTCGGGTATAGGTAACCCTCACAAGTTCATTTAATCCAAAAAGTTGTAAAAATTTCGGAAAAAAAATATAATAAGAGCAAAACAAAATAAAAATCTTGCCATTGATAGTTGGTTCAGAGGTGTCCGGTGTTGAACTCGGTAGGACGGGTTATGATCCGATCCCCCACAACTACAATAGGGTCAATAAAAGGGGTTACACCAATTTCTGTACCAGAGCCCCATGCTTGAGATCAGAATCACTAACCGGTCACTTCACTATGAGCACATATGGATAACAGGCTTAATGTGATTGTGCCTGAATGAAAAGGACCCAAAAGGAGATTTAAAAGTAGGCCTAGGTACAGTAGGGTAGTACGAATTGATTTTTGTAAGAATGAAGCTTGTGTTCCTATTTACGAAGAATTGTCATTCCGATACCCGTGGTTCACTGAGTTAATACCTATCGCTTCATCCCAGCTATAACTTAGAAGCCCTTTTTACCCAGATCATTTATGGATATCACCTTTATTTTTTCATGATGTTTTGCTTGAGGACAAGCAAAGGCTTTAGTGTGGGAGAATTTGATAGACCTAAAATATACTGTTTATTTGACTCGATTCGCACGTGTTATTTAGGATTTTATCTCTGTTTTCTTGTATTATGCCTCCATTTTGTTTCTTTTTCAGGATTTTATATTTTCAGAGCCACTCAATAAGAAACGAAGAAAAACAAGCAAAAATACCAGCTTTTCAGAAAATTGCACAGATGGCACTCACCATGGAGAGCGCCATAGGAGAAGCCATGAGTGGGATAAGAGACCAACTTCTGACAACTCCCACGTCTCTCACTTCTTTCCACTCTAGTACACATGGCAGGCGCCATGAGGGAATGGCGGGCGGCACCCTTGCATTTCGTTTCCCTCCCAAAAGGAGTTGGGGAGCAGTCTAGTCTTTCCCTGTGCTTTCCTAGCATTATAAATAGAAGAGTTCTGCCTCATTTCTAGGCATCCAAGCTTAGTTACAGAACTCAAGCCATAAATTTCCATCTGTCGTATAGTGATAAACTTCTAACCTCGAGTGGTTATCACATTGTCTAATCGAGTCTGTCATCGGGTTTGGAGCACTTTGGTAGAGTTAATCCTGCCACCATTTTATTTCAGTCTTTTACTTCAAGTTGTACCAAGATTTAAAAACTCCCGTTTGGAGCAGGTTTCTATTTATTTTCGCTTTTATTTATCCGTATTTATTTCCTGCACTTTATTTATCCGCATTTATTTCCTGCACTTTATTTACCGCCCATAGGAAAATGATTTTAAAACTATTTTTGGACGCATTTATGGATTTAAAGTCCGGTTCGCAAGAACCTCTTTTTGTTAGAAATTCCAAGTCAAAATACTTTTTAACTAAGTCAAGAAACTATATTTCTTAAAAATAGGTTTAATCACTCTAACACAATGCGCGCCTTTTATAAGTGATAATAAGAGGGATCGATTAGGGGATAAACTCGGTTATGAATACATGAAAGCGACAGTTCCCGTTAAATTAGGTCTTTTCATGAGTAGAAAACATTACCCGTTAAGAAGTCTATTTGTACGCATTTAGAATACTGCCTAGCTATGTGAATTACATCCAAACTTGTTGTTTTATTATTGAGTTTATTCTCGCACTTTACTTTTTCGAACAACCCAATTCCAAATTGACTTACCTTAGATAAACACTGTAACAACAGTAATCGATAGATTGACGTTTGGTCTTTGTGGGATCGATAATCTTTTATATTACTCTGACGCTATTCGTGCACTTGCGAATCATAGCATCACTGTTCATCTTGGTCTTCTTCTTGTGCCTCTTTGTTCTGATAATCACTCTCATCTAATTCTTCCAACCGAGAAGTAGTTTCCTTGACAATGAACCTGTAATGATTTTCAATTGGATCCTAGACATATCCTATCATTGTAAGAGCCTTTTGGGAGAACTCTTGATCCGAGGTTAGGGATTTATACGGAATACCTAGAACTGTGATTTTGGCATGGTTGATAACTTCTTGAATGAAGGACCCATACGAGAGAGCAGTCCCTCTACCCGAGTCCCTTAGTGAATAAATCTGACTGGCTATATAGTGAGGCCAACTGATTTTGATCTTTTTCTTCAAAATGTAGATCAAATGTACCTCAGCCTGATCAACTCACGAATATCCGCCTTTCTTTAGCCGTAAAATGTGCGCCACAATCCACTGTAAGATTCTATCCATTGGTTTCAACTTTCCCGTAGTGACAGCCGTGGGAAAAAGATCACTTGCCACAATATCATCCGTATAAGGTTTCTTCAGCATAGAGTTCAAAGCTTCTTTGAACTCGTAGCCAATGACAGTGTGAGTGTTTGTGGCCTTAATGATAGGCTCAGCGAATACTGAAGACATATTAAATAGAGTTTTCCAAACAGCGTCATTGACACATACCTTTGTAGTTCTAACTTTTGTTTTGAACTCAAAACCTTGAAACTTTCCATGAAGACCAGTATAGAATATCCTGACAAGGTCTTCATTGTACTTTGTATTGCACTCTAAGAAATTATTAAACCCTTGAGCATCAAGAAGATTTATCACCTGTGGGATGTACATACGCTCAGCAGACAGTCGGTAGTACGCATGCTGCTTTACGACAGATCGCTTACTGAAGTTTTTGTCATAGATCTCAATAAATTCAGGAGGAACAAGGGACACAGCAGTTTCCGGAAGAGTTGCAGATGATGGACATGCATGGGATGAAGAAGCTCTAGTGGATCGTTTGCCGGTAATTCTGCGGGTGGACATTTTCATTTTCAAAGTTGAAGAAAAGGAATGGGTGATGAAGAGAGTACTCTTGAAGATAGAGAAATGATGATGATTTTACCCCTTTGTTGTAGATACTAGGTTTTTGCAAAGAGAGGAATAGGAGAAATAGCCTTGATGTAGTTTACAATTTACAATGCAAAATGTCTTAATGAAATTGAATAGGAAAGAACAATATGATTAAATGAGAAATGAACAGTTTCAGCAGAAATTTTTTTGATAAAATTCGCGCGATGCGTCTACCGGAAGGTCTATGCATCGGTGCATACTGTGTTGAAAAATGCACGATTGAAATAGCAGGGGTATGCGTCGACCAGAGGGTTGACCTGAGCATACCCGTGACTCAGGCAAAAAAAATGTTCATTTTGTGAGTCGACTCATGCAGAACAAAACCAACAAAACTTACATTTTTGACTATTTTAGCATACATAAAGACATAAATAACAAGCCATAACATATTTCAAGCATACAAAGGAGTGAAATATGTATAAACATCATATACATGACAATAATGACACATAATTTGATACATTTTATTTTGTGAACATGAAAGTTTTGAGAGATTCTAGTTGAGTACCTCAACTCTAAAAGTAACCAGATGCACTCACATATGGCTTTTAACATCTTCATTTGTTAGATAACAGATGGATAAAGCACACACAAACACACACACACACACACACACACACACACACACATATATATATATATATATATATATATATATATATATATATATATATATATATATATATATATATATATATATATATATATATATATATATATATATATATATATATATATATATATATATATATATATATATATATATATATATATATATATATATATATATATATATATATATATATATATATATATATATATATATATATATATATATATATATATATATATATATATATATATATATATATATATATATATATATATATATATATATATATATATATATATATATAATATGCGAGAGATATTGCTACACACGATCCAAAATATCAAGAACACCGAGTTCCCTTCGGATATGAAAGAAAGGCTCAGTAGCAAGAGGTTTTGTAAAGATATCAACAAGTTGATTTTTAGTGTCAAAATGCTCAAAAACCACGTCGCCCTTCTCCACATGATCCTTAAGGAAGTGGTGTCGAATTTCGATATGTTTGGTGCGTGAATGTAGCACAAGATTCTTGGTTAGATTGATGGCACTTGTGTTGTCACAGAAAATTGGAATATGTTCAAGTTTGAGGTTAAAGTTGAGTAATTGTTGCTTAAGCCATAGGACTTGAGCACAACAACTGCTAGCCGCAATGTATTCCGCTTCGGCGGTTGACAAAGCTACAAATACCTGCTTTTTTCTATGCCAACTAACCAAAGAGTTTGAAAATAAATGACACATGCCACTTGTACTTTTCCTATATGATTTGCATCCCGCAAAATCAGAATTGGAGAAACCAACCAAGGATCAATCATTTCTCTTAAAATACCAGAGCCCATACTTTGGAGTACCCGAGAGGTATCTAAGTATGCGCTTTACTGCTTTTAGATGGGATTCTTTAGGAGATGATTGGTACCTAGCGCACATACAGACACTAAACATAATGTCGGGTCTAGAGGCAGTAAGATAGAGGAGAGATCCAATCATACCTCGATACTTTTTCACCTCTACATCCTTACCGCTTTCGTCTCGGCTGAGATTCGCGCATGTTGGAATTGGTGTATCGATAGCTTTGGAGTTTTCCATGTCAAACTGCTTGAGAAGCTCAAGACAGTATTTTGTCTGGCTCACAAAGGTACCCTCCTGTAGTTTCTTAATTTGCAATCCGAGGAAATATGTGAGCTCTCCCATCATACTCATTTCGAATTCACCCTGCATTAAAGTAGAAAACTCCCTCACAAGATTCATGTTAGTTGACCCGAAAATGATATCATCAACATAAATTTGTACCAAAATTAAGTGTTTTCCTTAATGCTTAATGAAGAGGGTTGTGTCGACCTTTCCTCTTGTGTACCCTTAATCAAGAAGAAACTTGCTTAGACGATCATACCAAGCCATACGGGCTTGCTTGAGTCCATACAAGGCACATTTTAATTTGTATACGTGATCAGGATACTCATGGGATTCAAATCCCGGAGGTTGGGCAACATAAACTTCTTCATTTATATAGCCATTAAGGAATGCACTTTTCACATCCGTTTGAAATAGCCTAAAATTTTTCGCACATGCGAAGGCAAGTAAAAGGCGTATAGCCTCGAGTCGAGCAACCGGCGCATAAGTCTTCTCATAGTCGATGCCTTCCTCTTGGTTATACCCTTGCGTGACTAAACGCGCCTTATTACGTGTTATTACTCTGTTTACGTCCAGTTTATTCCTAAACACCCATCGGGTGCCAATTACTCGATGACCTCGCGGAGGAGGAACAAGGTCCCAAACTTCATTTCTCTTGAACTGATTAAGTTCCTCTTGCATTGACAGGAACCAATGTTCATCAAGTAAAGCCTCTTTTGGGTTTTTAGGTTCTACCTGAGACACGAAAGCGAAATGATAACAGAAATTACCTAGCTTTGATCGAGTCGTCACTCCCTTTGAGATATCACTGAGGATATTATCAATAGGATGGTCTTTAGAAGACTTCCAAGCTGGAGGGAGATCATCTTTATCAGACGGATGAACTTCCTCAGTTTCTTCATGACGGTCATATTTTTCCTCCTCAATTTTGGCTAGGTCAGGTTGATCAATTCCCAGCTCAGCACTTTTGAGTATGTCTTCAGAAGATACACCTGCACCATGAACTAAACTACCTTTTCCGACACTTCTCAGATAAGACTCATCAAATATTACGTGAATGGACTCTTCGACAGTAAGTAATCTCTTGTTGTATATTCTATAAGCTTTACTTGACTGAGAGTATCCGAGGAAGATATCTTCATCAGCCTTGGAGTCAAATTTACCTAGAGTTTCTTTTCCATTATTTAACCCGAAACACTTACAACCGAAGACATGTAGGTGAGACACATTTGGCTTACACCCTTTTAAAAGTTCATATAGTGTTTTGTTTAGAATAGGGCAAATAAGCACCCTATTCAAAATGTAACACACCATACTAATGGTGTCAGCCCAAAAATACTTAGGTAACACACTTTCATTGATCATAGTTCTCCCTAACTCTTCAAAAATTCGATTTTTGCACTCCACAAACCCGTTTTGTTGAGGGGTACACGGAACAGAGAAGTTATGATCAATTCCGTGTGTACCACAATATTCCTCAAACAGATAATTTTCGAACTCACCCCCATGATCACTTCTAATTGATATGATGTTTGTGTTTAACTTGTTTTGAGAAAGCTTAGCAAATTTTTCAAAGGCTGAGAATGTATCACTCTTGCTAGCCAAGAAGATAGTCCAGCAAAATCTAGAAAAATCATCGACAATAACAAAATCATAATAGTTACCACCTAGACTTTTAATGTTAGATGTCCCAAATAGATCCATATGGAGAAGCTCAAGAGGTCTCGTAGTTGAAACAACGTTTTTAGATTTAAATGAGATCCTTGTTTGCTTCCCCATTTGGCATGCATCACATAAGTGATCCTTGGTGAACTTGATTTTGGGCATTCCTATGACTAGATCTTTTGAAACTATCTTATTTAGCAAGTCAAAATTGACATGAGCTAAACGTCTATGCCATAACCATGAGTCCTCACTCATTGTTATGAGACATTTATCGCTAGTTAATGATACTTCATTCAAATCCTGCATATAGACATTATTTACTCTTAGACCATTAAACAGATCCTTCATTTTATCATTATGTTCAATTAGGCAACAATCTTTTGAAAACGATACTTTGTATCCTTTGTCACATAATTGACTAATGCTAATGAGATTGTGTTTAAGGCCCTCAAAAAGCAACACATCAAAGATAGTAGTGGATGCGGGATTACCTACACTACCTTTTCCAAGTATTGCACCCCGGTTGTTGTCTCCATAGGTTACAAATCCCTTCTTATTTTCCACAAAGTCAATGAAGAGAGATATGTCTCCTGTCATATGTCTTGAGCAGCCACTGTCGAGAACCCATCTTCTCTCGATAGTCTCAAGACGTTGTACCTATGAACACAATTAGCAAGAATAGGTACCCAATTGTTTATTGGGTCCTAGGTTGTGAGTGAAAACATGGTCGCATTTAGGCAACCATTGATAAACCTCTTTAGGAACCAAAAATCTCTTAAAGCGACATTTAGTAATGGTGTGACCCTTCTTGCATCAATACAAACAAGAAAAGTTAACTTTCGTATCACTTTTGCTATCATGGTTCTTTACTACATATGTGTATTTTTGATATGGATTAACCATACTCTTTCTAAAATGAGCTTTATCGATAGCAAAAGTAATTTTGGATTCTAGAGCCTTGTTAAGTTTGGCCTTGAGATCTCTAACCTCATTTTGCCAAATGTAACAAGTATCACACCCGAAGTTAACAACTCTCTTTCTTATTTCCTCACGATCCACTTTTATACCTTCCACTATGGAAGCCTTTAATGCCTCTAGTTTCTTTTCGAAATCCCAAATCTTTTGCTCTAGGTGAGCAAAGATTTGTTTATTTGAGGCAAGCCTTTTAAAAGCTTCTTTTGCTTCATAATGTAAGGTATTAAAAGCAATTTGCAATTAAGAATGAGACAATTTAGAGGAATTATCATATTTCGCATGTCGTACCTTTTTATTTTTATTCTTTTGATGAGCTGAGAGACAAAGATTGACATATTTGTCTTCATCATTAGAGTTGTCATCCTCAAATGACTCGCTATTGCTTTCCCAAGCGATATACGCTCTCCTTGGCTTGGCTTGCTTCTTATGTGACCAACTTGTTTCCTTTCCTTTGTCCTTTTTCATCAGGGGACAATCCGACTTGTAGTGTTCGGTCTTTCCACAGTTATAACATGACCATTTTGTTTTACTCCCTTTATTGTCGTCATATTCAGAGTATCTTGATTGTTTTTTAAAGTTGACTAGATTTTTCTCAGAATGTTGGATACCTTTCTTCTTGGCATATCAATTGTATCGCTTCACAAACAGCCCCATATCCTCACTCTTTTCATCATCTTCTTCATCACTCGTAGCGTAATCACTATGCTCTTTTGTGTGGGACTTTGAGCAAGAAGTCTTGAGAGCGATAAACTTCTTTTCGATACTTTTTCGTTTTCTCTTTTTTTCCTTTTTCTCATATTGCTCTAGACTAAGGAGCACTTGTTCGCGCTCTTGAAGCTTTCCAAACAATGTTGTAATGTCCAAAATCATGAGATCGTTTGCTTCCTTTATGGCAATTACCTTTGGTTGCCATTCCCTGTTAAGACATCTCAAGATTTTTTTAGTAGCAACATCATTGGCAACTGGCCTACCAAGTGAGTATAATCTATTGATGAGATGAGTAAATCTCTTTTGCATATCAGCAATGGTTTCCCCTTGCTCCATGTGAAAGAGATCAAACTCTTGCATTAAGGTATTGATTCTCGCTAGTTTAATATCATTGGTTCCCTCATGGGCAACTTGAAATGAGTCCCACATAGCTTTTGCAGTCAAACAATGAGAAACCCTATAATATTCATCAACTCCTAAGAAGGAGATCGGAATATTTTTGGCTTTCCAATTGTAGTTATACTTCTTCTCATCATCATCATTCCATTGTGCTCTAGGCTTAGGCACAATCATGTTATTTTCATCGGTCATGGTTATTTCCATAGGACCATTTAGAATAACATTCCATACCTTCCTATCAATGGAATTTATATGCACACGCATACAGTCTTTCCAGTAACTATAGTTTTCTCCATTAAAAATAGGTGCTCTATTATAAGCCCCTTTAGGTTCGTTAGCCATTTTCTAATAAGTTATACTTGAAGCACAGAATGAACCCGTGCTTCTGATACCACTTGTTAGACGATGGCGCAGATCTAGAAGGGGGTTAAATAGATCGCTTGCTTATAAGAGTCGAACCTACCAATAAAATTGGTTTTTAAAATTTGTTTAATAGCGGAAGCTGCCGAGGAACTATACCTTTCTAAAACAAATAGTTACTAGAAAACCAGATATGCGTAAAGCCTATGGAATCCAATAAACAAGATATGAGAATCACTATGTTAATCACACTTTTAATTTGATTATGCTCACTATATAGTGTGACTAGTTCCAATGCCTTTAAAAATATTAACAATATGAAAGGACATCACACAAGGTTTTTAGTTCACACAATTTATCAAACACTTGGAGTGCAGAACACTACAAGTGAGTTCTATTTTGAGCGTTAGGTGCTCAAGTTCCCTCTTACAATCAATGATTGTACTATGTTCAAAATCAGTTTAGCACACCTCAATTCAGAACTAGATTGATATAATAATTTGCACTAAAAACACCAATATTAAGCAATATAAACGTAAAGCAAAAGACACAATGATTTGTTGAGGTAGTTCCCCTGTCGTCCTCGCTCGGGGTACGTCTGCCCTCAATTCTAACAATAGAATTGAGACCTATTAATAGATAGATATAACCTGTTGGTCAAAGTTTATACAAGAAGCGAATAGCTATCAAACAAACAAACACTATTATTATTGTAGATCCTATTTCTTCTTGCCCCTTGATTCAAGTTGAATCAAGTACTTCGACAACTGTGAATAAACCTCCGATTGCGGCACTCTCTTTGAACAACCTTCAGTCTTCAAAATCTGGCCCGACTGATTTCAATCACCCGCGTGTCGAACTCGAAACTCCCACTCACAAACCTCCATTTACCGTTACTAAATCGACAAAACCTCTAGCTCTTCGATTAACTTCACTCGACTGAATATGTGATGAGACGAAACCCCTAAAATCTGAGATTCTTGGAGGGCAAAACCCTAGCGGTTCTATTCAAGAAAAACCTGTTAAAACCTCAATCCAAACCAGATAAACCAATATTCGACTTCGGACGTTATCACCTCTTAACAATGCACAATGCACAATAAAGATGATTATGTGTAATTGTTGTGAAATGCTATGAAGAGAATGAAGATGATGAGAACCAAATCGACACTTATTTCACTTTTCTTGTTTTTCTCAATATTGTGAAATGAAAGAGCAACTAAACTTATATACCAAACATAACTGACATAACAAACAAAACCAATTCACAAAGACAATTGACATAACAAAATTTTGACATAAAACAACGAGCGGTCGACCTGAGCAGACCCGAAAGCAAGATTATGCAGAAAACAGGTCCATGCATCGACCGGAACATAGCATGCGTCGACGCATGGCATGCATTTTTAGCCAAACGAAAATGATTACAGTATGAGTCGACCGGAGGGTCGACGAGAGCCTTCTCGAGACTAATGCACTAAAAAATCTTGCAGTGTGAGTCGACCGGAACAGGTCTTTGGTCGACTCAAAGCCCTGAAACACTCAAAAATGCCTATTTTCATACTTTTCGACACTTTTGATGGAACCTGTAGTATGACAAATGGCACCAACTAAGTCAACCTTATATGACACGCATATTTGACTATCTATATGCAACAACCGTGATTTTTTATATGAGCAGTTCAGTTATAAGAGACACGATATGCAAATGCGATATGGTGATACCGTCTAACATATATTCTTCTATGGAGCCGAGTTTTGACATCATCAAAACGAGCACATCTATATCTGAGGCTTTGCTCTCACAAAAAGGATAAGAGACATAAACCTCAGGGAGAAACATAGAAGAACCTTCTTACAATGAAGAAGATGAAGTTTTATTAAAGGCATTCTATGAGGAAGATAATGTTGAAGTAACTAAACCATCTTACAAGCAATTGTTTATAACTAGTGTTGAATTGGTTGAAGAGAACGATAAACTTAGAAATGCAACTTAGATCTTAAGGAGTATTTAGGATCTTTTTTAGAAAGAAACAAATCATTTAAGTTAGAAATAGCTAAAATTTGAAACTCAAGAGAAACTTGTGAGACTTGTGTCTCCTTGAAAAGGGTAGTAATTGATTTGCATAAAACCCTAAGTATGTTTACCCAAGAGAAAGAAAATTTTGACTTAATCCTATCAAGTCAAAGGTCTTCCTTAAATAAGAATAGACTAGGATTCAAAAAAGATAAAAAAAAAACTAACAAAGGTGTAGATCACAAGTAAAAGAATTGTCTGGTTTATGAATGCACGCACTGCAAAATATCTTGCCATTTAAAGTCTTTTTGTTTTGACAAATTCAAAAGGCATAAAGGTAAAAGCCTTAGACTTTCTGGAAAAACTAATGCATTGGGACCCAAGAAAATTATGGTACCAAAGGGGAAACCTTAGTGTTTTGCAGGTATACTTTATAGCTCGAAGCTTAAATGATAATCAAAGGGGTTGTACAAAGTGAAAGGTATATTGTTAAGTATACGATAAGTCTCTGATCCAAGAATGTACGATAATGGTAATTATCAACAACAATGGTCAAAGCAAGAATTTTGAGGATGTCTCAATGTTTGTAACCTTTATGGATCAATTAACCTCATAGAAGCTTCAATGGGTTTGTTTGTGATGGACTTATCCATATTGTTGTTTATGCTAAATCTTGCATCCAATGACAAGTAGAAAAGGACACACCATAATATGATTGGTGTTCCCTTTAAAAGGAGGTTTTATCATGACCTCTTAATAAAAGAGGTAGTACATTATTTTAAGGTTGAAATGATTGAAAAACTCCAATTAATCCTTTAAAATAGTGGATTTAATTGTGTTCATCTCAAAAAATTATGTTTACTAATAATAAAGGATGAGTTTATAAATGTTTTAGAAAGGAAGTGCAATAAAGCTAAATGAGGCTGTAGATAAAACTAGGCGGAGGTGTAACACAAATTCCCAGAACTAAACATGTTGAAAATGGGCTAGCTAATCAAATGGACCACACCACAACGACTAATTTGATGAGAAATGAATGTAACAACTATTTGCAATAGTTAAGTCTCAAAATTTGAAGCTTCCAATTGTATGGACCTTTTCCCAATCAATTGGACATAAGCTATAAATATAGGTAAATCTTTCTTCTTTCTCAACTCATGTTAGATTCTATTGTACATTGCATTAGAAACACTTTCGCTCTCTTAATCATCTATCAGCACCTCAAATGGCACAAAAGATAACTTGTTCCTCTCAATCATCACAAATCTATTTCTTTGAATATTTTAGATAGAGAACGAAACGTCTCTGTCTACTTGGATGAAGAAATCTTTAAGGATTTCACTTTCATGGAAGCCTTCAACTTTGTTGACCTAACGAACTTCGTCTTTAAAAAGCCTTAAGATAGGTACCTTGAATTGGTAAGAATGTTTTATGTGAATCTCACTTACAAAGTTGACATTGTTTTAACTTCGACATTGATGCTCACACTCTTCTAATCAATCCATCTTCTGGAATTTCGTCTCCATTCAATGTTAGCCATGTACGCCAAACCAGTAGGTTGATTCGTTATGCAATCAATCATGTTATTTTCTCAAGGAAAAGTAAGTTTAGCACCATCTAAAAATTAGACGTTCCTGCAGTTTGATTTTTGAAGAATTAAGTTGACAAAGTTTGGTTATATGTCATGCTTCATCACATCTTAGAGAGCAAAAAGAAGAACATCACTCTACCATATGTTGAATTAATCACAAAAACTCTAGCATACATTGGATATGACTTTAGAGAAGAAGAACTGAAACTTATAAAGATAGGAAAAAGGATTGTAAATAAAATGGGATATAGTATTCAGGGAAAGAAATTGTTTCACTACCTCCAAGAAAGGCAAGACAACAAATAAGAAATGACCTCCCTCCATCCTATTAAAAAATTCTTAATGAAATATGTGATGAACAAAGGATAATTCACTCAAAGATTAACAAACTCATTGAGAAAATGGAGAAAATAAACCTCATATCTCCAATAGTGTCAAGCGAGGATGATGATGATGAGATGAATTAAGTGCTTCTTATTTTAGTTTTGCTTGTTACTCTTTATTTCTTTTATTTATTGCATTTTTCCCTTCATTTATACTTTCCCTTAAATAAAATAAAATATTTTTCCTTTCCTAAATGATTATTTGTCAATATGTTTTCATATTTAATATTATCGTACTGCATCTTTACCTGCCTTTTTTTCATTTTGACAAAGGGGTAGAAGTATAATCTCAGGGGAGTAGAGTATACTCTCTACTTAGTTGAGGGAGAGTTTAATTAATCCAAAAAATACATGTATTATTTCTTTTACCACCTCCCTGAAATATGCATTGTCATCATCAAAAAGAGGAAGAATGTGGAACCTTATTTTGCAGGTTATTGGTCAAGGAAGCCCTCTTAAAGAAGAACATGCTTTTGATGATGGCAACTATTTCTTGATGACAACAATTAAAGTCAAGTATATGGCGATTAATGATGAAACCAGATAAATAAGGTTTGATAACTTGATTCTTTGACGAGGGTGTCTAAGTGGAATATAACTTAAGTCTTATATCAAGCCCAAGAAAGTGGCTACAAGAATGAAGCAACTGACAAAACATGAAGTGTGTGAAAGCTTGCCCTAATATAGCTGAGTGAATAACAATGTAAAAGCATAAGGCTTTTCTCATAAAGTTATACGACTAATCACACACACACACACACACACACACACACACACACACACACACACACACACACACACACACACACACACACACACACACACACACACACACACACAACAAGCTTTCAAAATTATTTTTCTCAAGAAAATACATCTGAAAATTCTTCGAAGTCGTGCCAAGTGATTTGGGAAATGTCATAAAAGTTCTGGTGAAATTTCTATTCCTGCCAATTGATTGAGACATCGCCCAATCGATTGGGTCAGTTCACAAATGCATCATAATCTATTAAGACAACATTTAAATGATGGGAAATGACTAGATATATTTTTTTCTTTCCTCTTAAAATGTATTAATCGATTGTTTTTAGGCCAACCAATCGATTGGATCATTATGCCAATCGATTGGCTCATCATTTTTTGCCTAGAAAAATTTCCTCTTTTGTGCCTATCTCTAGCCTACAAATAGAGGTCCCTTCCCACATATTTTAACATCTTGAAACATGAGCTTTCATTCCTTATTCCTCACTTTCTCTCTCTATAAACATTTTTGTTTACCTTCTCTCACTAAAATTTATCCGTAGCGCTTTCGAGAAAGTTGTTTTGCAAGTGAGGCATTTGTAATTCAGGAAGGGTAGATTTGTAAGTCACCGAGGAAGTTTTATTTTTACATTGGTTGAACAATTCATCAATTTAGGGATTATTTATTTGGGTTCAAAGTTAAACCCCTTAAAAGCTTGGTTTTGGGGATTTAGTTACTAAGTCTTTGGTTAGGTTCGAGATCATCCTAATATTAAAATCTCATAGATTCTTGGTTAGCCCCGTATAAAACTAAGATTCTTCAAGTTCATTCCGGTGTTAAAAGCTTGCTTCGGTTCATGATTAGCCCTGTGTCAAAATCTCATAGGTTATTGATTAGCCCGGTATGCAACCAAGTGTTGAATGTCAAACTTGCTTTATATTGATCCTTAATTATTGGCATTTTTCAACTCTTTTGTTATGTTTTGTTGGATTTACTCCATGATATCATGCTATTATTCAATATTGTTGAAAATACCTTTGGTTGCTTTGATTTGTGTGTTATTGTACAAAAATTAGGCTTAAAAAGATCAAAGTTTAAGACACAAGCAATTGAGCAAGGAAGTCAAAGGAAGAGAAAATTTTTAGCATGTTCGTTGTGCGAACAACTAATAAGGAGTTCCAGCGAATGTTCATTGTACGAACTCATGGCGAAGTTCCAGCGAATGTTCATTGTACGAACTCATGGCAAAGTTCCAGCGAACCATCTCAGGAAGATGGTATTAAGAAAAGGGCAGTAAGTTCGACGGGCGAACAAGCAGCGAATGTTCGTTGTGATGAAGTCTCAACGAACGGCCAGCGAACCATCCTATACTGAAGTCAGTAGCTAAAGGACCCTGAGTTTTTTGTGCGAACTTGTAGCGAGGTACTTCACAGTGCAAAGAATTTCTCGCACAGCGAACTTTAGATATTTCTCAGGGGCGGTTTAACTGTTCAGAGGCACTTCAGGTGCCTAAAAAGGTGTTCGCTGGGCGAAGAAATGGTTCATACTGCGAACGTGACAGGTTCTAAAAATGCTATATATGTACTTTTTCACTATTTTTGGGGATAATAACCAATTTTTACACACAAGAACTTCATTTCTCAGCATTTCTTTACCAAAAGGTGATATTTTGCAAATAGAAGCTAGATTCGCGTCCGTGTTCGATTCTTCGACGAAGATGCTTATTCATCTTCTTCCAAGACTTGTAAAGCAAGCTACCATGGTTATGGGTAGCTAATTTCCTTTGTATCAAATGTAGAGGTAGTCTATCATTAGCTTGTATGTATTCCTTTTGATTGGCCTTGTATGTGAACAAGTGATGATTAATATATGATGAATATTATTTTTCTCAATGATCCTTTCTTGTTTTGTAAAATGCTAGACATAAAGTTTGTAAAACTTGACCTAAAATACTCATCTATTGGTTTATAGATTGGAGAAATCGGTCTATGGTTGATAGTTGCTTTGTGTTGAACTTAAAAAGCTTACTATATTGGTTGTTATATGGAGAAATCATGTAGCGATGAATACGGTATTTCTCACGACGCTGCTCTAGACATAGACGGTGTTGAGAGAATACGTGACGATACTAATCGGATCCAAATTCACATGCAAGATTGAAAGAATACGTATAAATTAGGGTAAATGAAAACTACTTTTGATATACTTTGTTCGTAAAATAGGAATAACAGTGTCAAGATAAGTCTGTATTGCAACTGTTTAACTCAACCCCCCCCCCCCCCTTTAACTACGATTCGAACCCACGATGCTTGAAATGGGGTTCAGGATACATTGAAACCCACAAGGGTAAGAATACAATACAAAGTTCTTAAATAAATAAATTATTGCAATGATTGAAACACCCACAATGGAAGGCATTTGGAGATGAAAACTTTAAACTGTTATTCTGAACAAAAACCCACAAGGCAAGCATCAAGATATCCTCAATCCTTGTGGAGACGATAACAAAAAAACCCCTTTAACTACGATTCGAACACCAAGTTCAGTTCATGAGCTCATCCCGGTGTTAAAAACTTTCCTAGCTTCAAGATAAGTCTGTGTAGAATCTTAGTTTGAAGCTTGAAGTCTAACTGCTCCAAGTTTCTTGTGGAAAGGAGATTAACCTCTTTGAACCATCATTTTGAAGGAAGACTCACTGTTCTCTTCGGGTTTACTGTTTGCTTAGAAGTTAGCCACAAAACTAATGTACTTATATAAGTGTTAACTGAGAAATTCCAAAAGGGAATTTGATAGGGAAGCCAGTTGCAATTTCTCCAAACATAGGGAAAGGTCAAGTTGCTTTCCGACTAAAAGACTTGCCATGGGAGCAATATTATTCAAAGTCGAAGAGTCTGGCTGAGGACTTAGAAAATTCCCTGAATTTCAATGTTGTATTAGGTTTGACAGGTCAAGGAGGTTTGATTGGAGGCAGATTCAAAATTCAAATTGAAGTAACTATTTTTTGGTCTTACCCAAATTACAAAGGACACATGAACATCAATCGATAGTCAATTAACATGCAAAGATAATGTGTCAAAAGGAGGAACGTTCGAACACTGGAAAACCATTAGTTCATAGAATTATAAATAGAAGTTCTAGTGATAGGATCAAAGGTGGCAAAAAACATTGTAAACTTTAATTACACTCAAAGTACCCGCACACAAGAGAGAAACGAGTTTTGTTGAAGGAAAATTTACTTGCCTACCATTTTTACATTTATGTAAATATATCCTTTTTTAATTAAATTTATTTTGGTGTTTGTTTTTTCTTTAACATTCAAAAGTTAATTTCCACTCAGTTGAAATCAGTTAGTCAGTTTACTTTTACAACTTAGTTATTTTATTGAAAATACTCAACATACACTGTAAGAAATCCGACAACACGGAATGCACACTTTCTTTTCTCAGAAAGTTAGCACAAACTTGCCCTAGGATTTACTAGTTTGGTCCTTTAAGTAATTAACCTAAAACTAAGTGATTATTTTTCAAAAATGCCGGTGAACAAATTGGCACGCCCAATGGGACATGTTTGTGAAAATTTTGAGTTCACTTTGAAAAGTGTTCATGTTTTATATCTGTTGTGATTTTCTCTTGTATTTAAAAATGTTTTAAGCATATGGATTCATATACGATTAAGGAGTGGTAAAACTTTAGTCAAAATGGCTCGTCCAAGAAACACGTCACCTCCCCAAAACAATGCTCTAGAGAATGAACAACATGTTTCGTTGACAGTTGGAATGGAAGAAAATAATAATCCCATATGAACTAATGAACTTGTCCCTAACCCAACGTCGAGTATGACAACGATGTTAGGGGTCATGGTTACTTTGCATGTAGCGATAAGTATTCCAACTATTCCCGGGCTGACATGAGTTCCCTTGGCAGACCCTAGGCCTTCTTATGTATCAAATTTCACTATGCCATGGGTTTCAAGAGATTCTCCCTATGGTATGCCAACTACAATGATGAGAGGATTACATAGCAACATTTCGAAATTTGTAAATAATAACGCAACAATAGTGTTGCGATTAGAATATGATATCAAATTATTAATTAATTTGAATCGCATCTTTAGTTCACAACCGCTCTTTGATTTATCCGAAGGAAAAGGTCAAAAGAGGAAAACCTAATTTTGCATCGTAAAGACAATGCGGGGAGAGATCTAGGTAAGGGGTTGGTTAAGCTTAGGGAAGGTACTAGCACCCTAAACTTCTGTAGTACTCTACAGGAACCTTTTGTTTATTGTATGCTTTTTTTTATATTTTATTATCTGTTTTAATATATATTGAGGTAAGGGATAGAGTGACCTAAAGACCTAAGGGTTAGTCCTAAGTTTACTCGGCAAGACGTCGCATCTTGTGCCTACATATCCTGACGGGAATGGAATCAGAGTAATTGTAGTTCCCCTCGAAAGGGAGGTTAGAAACTTCTTGACTATGGTCAAGGTTTCAATGGGGCATAAGCATATCTTAAGGACATGCTTACGTGGAGTCTTTGAAACTCCTATTTCTATGTTGAATTTGTTAATTAAAAATTTAGGGTTGAAATTAGGGATTCCACGGCGGGAAACCCTAAAACAAAGTACGGCGACTCTTTGACCTAAAACTAGGGTAAAGGGTATATTTGTCCACGGCGGGACGCCTAGGTTAATTAGGGTTTGAGACGGCTAAAACTAGGGTTATTGACTCGGCGGTCAAACAGCTAGACCTAATTCCTTCGGAGGGATTCTAACGGTAAAAACATGCAGAATACGACAAATTACTATTCGGCAGAATTAAAGTGCGGAAAAATAAAGAAAGCGGTAAAAAAAGCATCGCGACGATCACTCGCGTAAATTACAAATTCCCAAAAAATGCAAAATAAAATAACTGCGACCATGGCCTCGCGTAAATTACATCCATGGAACAAAAACGAACAAATGAAATAATAACGAGTTGAAACAAACAAATTAACGAGGGTTAGACAAAAATGAAACGGCTAAATCACAACTTATTTCTTTTTGAGTTTTTATTGAGAAGAGGAGAGGAGAATTAATTTCATGCTTAAATGGAGAAACTATTCTAATTATTTACTAAAAATTTTAATAAAGAAACTGGTTTTAATTTTAATGAAAAAATGTCTTGAAAAAAAAATGTTTTAATGTTATCGAAAATAAATGTTTTAAATTTTAATTAAAAAAATGTTTTAAATTTTAATGAAAAAATTTGATTTAAATTCAACGAAAAAGGTTTTAATTTTTGTTTTAGTGAAAGAAAGGTCATTTTTTAATTTTTGTGTTAACTTAATGAAAAATGGTTTTAATTGGAAAAAAGCTTTAATTAAGAAAAACTGTTTTATTTAGAAATATGTTTTTAAATAAAAAATGGTTTAATTTTTGAAAAAAACTTTTTAGAAAGATCTTAATTTTTAAAAAACTGATTACGTTATGTTTTTTTGTTGTTGTTGAAATAGCTTACCTAAACTTAATTGCATTATTAATTACAAACTACATAGTTAATATAAATGAAAAAAATAAACAATTGAATAATAAAATAAAAAAATGAAACGTAAATAAAAAGGCTTCTGCCGTTTTCTCCCTGGATGACTATCGAAGCTTTTCCTCTCCTTCAATCCTTGCATGTCATCTTCTATTTATTCTTCCCATTAATCTACAATCAATGAACAAAACAACACACAAAAATCATAAAATGCCGTAAATCAAAGGAAAGAGAAAGCTTACGGTAACGACGATGATGTTGAACGAACTGAGCCTCCGCCGTTGGGACTTTTTGCTCGCCGGTAGCGCTTGGCCGATGATGAATTCAAACTTGTTAGGGTTCTTCCAAAAAAATTCCTTCTTCTGATAAATCGTGAGAACGGCCGCCGTTTTTCTCTTTTGTCTCCTTCTCCTTTTATCAAATGCAACTCATGTTTATATAGGTAACAAATTAGGGTTAACTCTAACCTAATGCCTATTTTAAAGCCCAACTTAAATAATTAGTCAAAACTAAAAAAACAAACTAAAACAAACTTAAAAGAATAAAATCTTTTCTAATATTTTTAATTTTATGATTTTTTGATGTTTTTATGAGTAATATGGAAAAAAGTGAAAAAATAATATTTTTTAAAAAATAATTTAAATAAAATACGAAAATAATAATTAAATAATAAAAAACTATTTTGTTATTTTTTTTTATAAAAATAGAAAAGTTAGAATAAAAATAAAAGAAAAACAAAAAGTGAAGAAGGTGGGATTTGAACTCTCGACCTCTCACACTCACAACTCCTTACACACGGTCTCTTGCCAATTGTGCCATTTTATTCATTCAAAATAAAGTGGCACTAGAAACTATGTAAAGGTAGGACAAATTTGGGGTGCAACAGATGCCCCTATTTAAATAGCTTCACCGGATGATTTGAGCAGCGGAGACTCGAGAAATCGCGGTGAAAGGGATTTAAATACAGATAACCGGAAATTTGGCCCCTAGATGTAGTGATATGCAATGATATGGACAAAATAACACGAACTATAATGCTGACAATGCCATGAATCTAATATGATACGTATGATGAAAATGAAAAAAATGCACGGATGCAGACGAAACAACGTCACAGGGGACGGCGCAACGAGGAAATGCACTGGGGAAGAAGACACGCGGTGATGACAAGGTAACATATGATCCACACGGAGGCAGGACCAGGTAAACGACAGACGCTAGAATTTTCGGGACATTCCTTGAAGAGATCGAGCGGGATCTTCAGGACTCACCAGAAAACATATAGGGAGAGACAACATCAGAACATTTCGGAAGAACATTTCGGAAGAACATCGAAAAGGAGACACGTCGTATCTGGAAGAACGTCAAATAGACATGACACGAAATAGTCGATGGGTGCCAAGTAAACTGGACTTTGTCCACAAGGTAAGACGCGGATAAAACACGACCTCGGGGAGAAAAATGCGAATGGGGATAAAACACCCATGCTGCCAAGTAACTAAATTCGTCCACAAGGTAAGACGCGGATAAAACACGACCTCGGGGAGAAAAATGCAAATGGGGATAAAGCACCCATGATGCCAAGTAAATAAATTCGTCCACAAGGTAAGACGCGGGTAAAACACGACCTCAGGAGAAAAAGAAAATGGGGATAAAACACCCATGATGCCAGGTAAATTGGACTTCGTCCACGAGGTAAGACGCGAGTAAAACACGGCCTCAGGAGAAGAAGCAAATGGGGATAAAACACCCATGATATGCACATGTATAAGAATTATGTTATGATATATGATCACATGCAAATGCAGATGTCGATGACAAGGCTCGACTCTGTTGGTGAGATGACAAAACTGGAAGACTGATTCCTCAACCCATACATCATTGTCATTCTATTAAACTGTATCAAGTTGATAGTCCTTGTAGGAAGGATGAAGAGCTGCTTGGGGATTTTTCAAGTACACTGCCCTAGATTAGACAAACTGATAATTGCTTCAGCTTATCTGATTCGTGAATAGGATTGTTTTACTGTATCCTCGGAAGGCTTGCCCCAGTATGAGTCTTGAAATTTTTTTGGATAAACCAAATCTAAGAAGATCTTGCCTTGAACCAATCTTGAACTGATTCTTAGACAGGATGTAAGCGGAACTTGCCCCTGATAGGATCACTTGACCAAGTTTCTCATTGTTTGAAAATTCCTTAGAGGAAAGCCATTTTGCAAACAAAAACATTCATACAAACATGGTAATGCAAAGTTCATGCGACCTTTGAAATCAAAATTACTTTTGAAAAATGAAAAATAAGTCATTGGTCAGAACACGGTGGTTCAAGACGCTCAAAATTTAAAACAAAGGTGTACTGTCAAAATAAATGATTCACAAAGACCTTTTGGAGTCAGCTTACACAACCTTGTTGTAGTATGCTTTCAAAATAACCTTGCTTCAATTAGGTCTTTTAAGGGTTGTAACGTGGCCTGGTTCACGGTTTAAGAAACAAAGGATAAAGGCTCAAAATTTATTTGTACCCACCCACTCTACGTGATGATCTCCAGCCCTACGCTCAGTTAACTCGTGTTATGCATTCAGGTTCCCATAAGTTAGGAATTGCACTGATGGTAGCAATGATGGTTCCAAAGTCAAGGACATATGAAAAGGCAGCCACTACTTCCTTATAATATTTGTCATTTTGATATTGAAGATTTTCAAGATGAAGAATTTAGAACTCCTCTTTGTATTATCCCTAAATTTTGCCTGAACTGTTTCTTTTAAAGCTTACAGCCAGCGGGATGCCCTAGTTTTTCCTAAGTCTCCTTCATAGGTTTTGACTTAGCGGGCTCTTTCTTTTGATTTTTTTTGAAACATGACTGCTTGGTTTAATGATTACGGTGAACCATCATCGGTTTTTTGGCTTAAAAAAAATCTTCGACACTTGTTTGTTGTGTGTGAAGGAAAATTACAAGTGCGACCTTTATATGAAAGGCATATTGCATGAACACATAACCGAGTTAACTGAGAACTACCCATCCCCAGGTTAACATTGCGGGTTTTTTGTAAAGAAAGAAACTCCAACTTCTAGGCTCGAAGGGGGTGACAAGGGGATAACTTCCTTATTTCTCCAGTGTTTGGGGATCGAAACAATGCCTTACATCGTCAACAAAGTTTGATTGAAAGCATACTGACAGCAGTTATGGGTATAACGTTTTCGTCATCCTCCCTCCAATCTTAGCATACCAAAAATTTGGACAAAAAGTAAATCTTTGAAAATAAAGCATAAAGATGCAAATAGTAGGCAAAATGAATTGAATCAAAAGTCGCAATGCTCATTTCATTAATGTAAAAGTACAAACATAATTTGAAAGCAAACAACTAATACGAAATAAGGAAAATTCAAACAACAAGGAATAAAAGGCCTAGTGATAAAACATCATTTCTGATGCACTGGCAAGGGATCCTTCTGAACATTCGGATGACCGTCTGTAAAATCAAGTATTCCGGTTCTAACCAATTCACGCACTCTAGCCTTCAGCGCAAAACAATGTTCCAAGTCGTGGCCTGGGGCACCCTCATGAAAAGCACAATGGAGATCGGTCCTGAACCCAACCGGATGGGGATTAGGAGGAGGTGGCGAAGCCTTTGTGGTGATCAGTCCTCGTCGAACCAAGTCAAGATATAGCTCGGTGTAAGTCATGGGAATAGGATCAAAGTGGCTTCTGTTCCATTTTTGGTTTGTCTGATAACTGGGTGTTGAGGAGTCTGAGCTGGCTGTCCTCTGGCAATCAATATTTGAAGCATTTCAGTGAGCTTAGTCATGTCTGACTTTAACTCATCGATTTCCATTCGGATCTCTGTATTGTATGTCTCTTGCTCTAACATCTTATGTCTATAGTTAGCCCTGGTCTGATATCTGTGCCGAGGAATCAGCTTGACGACTCAAAGGTACACTGGAAGACGAGAGAACCGAGAATGAGAAACCGGGGGAAAAATGCAATGCAAAAATGTGATGCTAATGCCATGTAATAGTTCCAAGAATTTCAACGGTCGATTGCAAATATTCCCTTTTAGGAAAGTTGGAAACGGTTTTAAACTTTGAAATGTAGGACTTTTGAATTCGCAAAGGACGGTTGAATTCCTTGAAACTAGGAATGATGTTTTATGAATGTCATGCACAAATACACACAAAAAACAAAGTCCTAGGTTAGAGGAACAATGAATGGAGTTAAGGTCTACCCTTCCCAAAAGGTATGTACTATGGGGTAGTTGTACCTGCAGAACAAGGTTCTAAAGCGGTGCCCAAAGTCATCAATCCATCTTTCGGATATTATCAACTTTCCGACTGACTCGGGGGTCGATAATATTCTCAAGAGAACCTCATTTGAGTGTAGTATCGCGTAGCAACCATTGTAGGACTACTCCCACATAGTTCCCGCACTACGTCCTATATAAGGCCAAGGTGGTGTTAAGGTACTACGGTCCCCAGTATCACAGACTCCAATTGGAAATAGTAAAAGTTTTCACGACTGCACTCGATCAACCGAACCATTTTCGAAAGGGTCTCAACTGAGCGGTGATTCTCGAATTGACTTGGTCGGGACTCACTCCCGGCAAGCCTCGTCGAATATCTCACCTTCCTATAATAAGGTCACTCAAGTCCGGGTTAGGACTTATTTCACAATAGCAGGTATCCCCACAAGGTACAATGATATATAAAAATAATTAATAAAATATCACACAATAAACAAAATAGGGGTAACCCTTAAAAATTAGGAGGGTCCCCAGTGAAGTCGCCATTTTCTGTTGCGGTTAGAATATGATATCAAATTATTAATTAATTTGAATCGCATCTTTAGTTCACAACCGCTCTTTGATTTATCCGAAGGAAAAGGTCAAAAGAGGAAAACCTAATTTTGCATCGTAAAGACAATGCGGGGAGAGATCTAGGTAAGGGGTTGGTTAAGCTTAGGGAAGGTACTAGCACCCTAAACTTCTGTAGTACTCTACAGGAACCTTTTGTTTATTGTATGCTTTTTTTTATATTTTATTATCTGTTTTAATATATATTGAGGTAAGGGATAGAGTGACCTAAAGACCTAAGGGTTAGTCCTAAGTTTACTCGGCAAGACGTCGCATCTTGTGCCTACATATCCTGACGGGAATGGAATCAGAGTAATTGTAGTTCCCCTCGAAAGGGAGGTTAGAAACTTCTTGACTATGGTCAAGGTTTCAATGGGGCATAAGCATATCTTAAGGACATGCTTACGTGGAGTCTTTGAAACTCCTATTTCTATGTTGAATTTGTTAATTAAAAATTTAGGGTTGAAATTAGGGATTCCACGGCGGGAAACCCTAAAACAAAGTACGGCGACTCTTTGACCTAAAACTAGGGTAAAGGGTATTTTTGTCCACGGCGGGACGCCTAGGTTAATTAGGGTTTGAGACGGCTAAAACTAGGGTTATTGACTCGGCGGTCAAACAGCTAGACCTAATTCCTTCGGAGGGATTCTAACGGTAAAAACATGCAGAATACGACAAATTACTATTCGGCAGAATTAAAGTGCGGAAAAATAAAGAAAGCGGTAAAAAAAGCATCGCGACGATCACTCGCGTAAATTACAAATTCCCAAAAAATGCAAAATAAAATAACTGCGACCATGGCCTCGCGTAAATTACATCCATGGAACAAAAACGAACAAATGAAATAATAACGAGTTGAAACAAACAAATTAACGAGGGTTAGACAAAAATGAAACGGCTAAATCACAACTTATTTCTTTTTGAGTTTTTATTGAGAAGAGGAGAGGAGAATTAATTTCATGCTTAAATGGAGAAACTATTCTAATTATTTACTAAAAATTTTAATAAAGAAACTGGTTTTAATTTTAATGAAAAAATGTCTTGAAAAAAAATGTTTTAATGTTATCGAAAATAAATGTTTTAAATTTTAATTAAAAAAATGTTTTAAATTTTAATGAAAAAATTTGATTTAAATTCAACGAAAAAGGTTTTAATTTTTGTTTTAGTGAAAGAAAGGTCATTTTTTAATTTTTGTGTTAACTTAATGAAAAATGGTTTTAATTGGAAAAAAGCTTTAATTAAGAAAAACTGTTTTATTTAGAAATATGTTTTTAAATAAAAAATGGTTTAATTTTTGAAAAAAACTTTTTAGAAAGATCTTAATTTTTAAAAAACTGATTACGTTATGTTTTTTTGTTGTTGTTGAAATAGCTTACCTAAACTTAATTGCATTATTAATTACAAACTACATAGTTAATATAAATGAAAAAAATAAACAATTGAATAATAAAATAAAAAAATGAAACGTAAATAAAAAGGCTTCTGCCGTTTTCTCCCTGGATGACTATCGAAGCTTTTCCTCTCCTTCAATCCTTGCATGTCATCTTCTATTTATTCTTCCCATTAATCTACAATCAATGAACAAAACAACACACAAAAATCATAAAATGCCGTAAATCAAAGGAAAGAGAAAGCTTACGGTAACGACGATGATGTTGAACGAACTGAGCCTCCGCCGTTGGGACTTTTTGCTCGCCGGTAGCGCTTGGCCGATGATGAATTCAAACTTGTTAGGGTTCTTCCAAAAAAATTCCTTCTTCTGATAAATCGTGAGAACGGCCGCCGTTTTTCTCTTTTGTCTCCTTCTCCTTTTATCAAATGCAACTCATGTTTATATAGGTAACAAATTAGGGTTAACTCTAACCTAATGCCTATTTTAAAGCCCAACTTAAATAATTAGTCAAAACTAAAAAAACAAACTAAAACAAACTTAAAAGAATAAAATCTTTTCTAATATTTTTAATTTTATGATTTTTTGATGTTTTTATGAGTAATATGGAAAAAAGTGAAAAAATAATATTTTTTAAAAAATAATTTAAATAAAATACGAAAATAATAATTAAATAATAAAAAACTATTTTGTTATTTTTTTTTATAAAAATAGAAAAGTTAGAATAAAAATAAAAGAAAAACAAAAAGTGAAGAAGGTGGGATTTGAACTCTCGACCTCTCACACTCACAACTCCTTACACACGGTCTCTTGCCAATTGTGCCATTTTATTCATTCAAAATAAAGTGGCACTAGAAACTATGTAAAGGTAGGACAAATTTGGGGTGCAACAAATAGCATCACCTTTCAATCCACATGTGGCACCAGGGTCTGGTATCAGTCACCCTTGTTGAGCAACACAACATGGAGGGACTGCATTTGTTCCTCCAAAAACGTATGCTCTTACGTTAAACTCCATTTATCTGTGTCGCTACTGCGAAAATCGGCGCCGGCTGAATAGAAGAGTCGCCACCGCGCGTTATTTATCCCAACAGAGGGGAAAGGAAACGCTCGAGGTAAACCTACCACAAAACGGGGAAAGGAATGGTCATCGCAACCAAATCCTGGATTCGGGAGTCGGTTACGCAAGGGGAAGGTATTAGCACCCCTCACGTCCGTCGTACTCGACGGGATCCACGCTTGTTTTCGGGTATGGGTTGTTATTCTATCTACTCTACAGGTCTGGGGTTAAAAGAACATAAAATGACTCGGCAAAGTATCGCACTTTATGCCTACGTATTCCCGTATGGAACGAGAAATCAGAGTCAACGTAGTTCGCCTACCTACGGGAAAGGAGGGGAAGGTTGCTCGCTAGGATATCGCATCCTATGCCTACGTACTTTCATACAGCATGAAAGATCAGAGCAAACGTAGTTCGGGCCACGTACGACACAAGTCTGTTTTGATTGTTTTTATTCCTTCTGAAAAAGGGTTTTCTCCTGATTACGCGTCCAAGCGGACAAAAATGACGTTTTGATGAGTTCACATTCTTTTACGGAAGAAGTGTCTTTTATTGTGTTTGAAATATTTATTGTATTTTTCTGTTTGTTTTGAGAAAGAAGAGACAGAACTCTAACCTACGGTTGCGAAGGGAATCAAACTAACCTAATGTTATCATGCATGGGTTAAGACCTAGTGTCTATCATGCTCCTCTCTTGCACAGAGAGAAACAGAGATCCTAAGGGGAATAGACGGAAACAGAAACAATAGCAAATATACAATAAAGCAGTAAAATGCATGGATGCAGCAATACAAGCGAGGCAAGGGAGTCTCACTCAACCTCGAACCTAGAAAACAACAGGCAAAAGTGAACAACATTCACTTTCAACCTAACAGGTTAAACAGCAAACAATACAGTCAGGGAAAACCAAACAATACATCAAGAATATAAACAGCAAAAAATAAACAACAAACAGCAGTCTTCATCAACATCTGTCTTCAAGTCCTCATCAAACAGCTACAAGCTTCAAGCAAGCATCAATTTTCATCTTCACAGCCTTCAGGAAAGGTCCTTATCATCAGTCTGCAATCTGCAATGGCTTTTCTTCAAGTCTCAATCTCCACCATGAATATCAGTCAACAAGATGAAATGAATGCTAAACAGTCAATTGCCTACCAAGGGTGGCTCATTAACTGTTAACATGATACAAACAATTTTCCCTCAAAAGTTCTATCTTTTAAATACATTCACTAATCCTTCCAAAGGAAGGAGGTGGATATTTAAAAGAGACTTTGAATCATAGAGAAAGAATGGAGGTAGACAAGACCTTCCATGTTTGTGAATCAAGTTTTCTACTCTAGAGCTCTGCCTAGCTCCTAAACCCTACACTCCTCAACAGCTGCCAGCAAAGGATACTCCTCATCAACTCTGGAAGTTGGTCTTCATTCTCTTTGATCTCCAATGGCTTTCATCATCACAGTCTTCAGCTCTCCCAATCCCCAAACAAGCCCAATACCCCACACAGACAAATAATAACCCTAGAGAGGGCACACCACACAGTCAAGCAAATACAAGCAGTACACTGATAGTAATAGTAGAATAAGGGAAACCTAGTAATTTCTAAGGAATCTATTATCTACCCATAATCCCTATAGTCCCATACCCCAAAGTTCAAACTACAACTCCTAAAAGAAGTGATTTCTCACACCTATGTTATCTCCTAAACTCTAGTTTTGATCACACTAATCCCACCTAACCAAATCATCTGAAATTAAGTTCTAAAATTATGAATTAAATCTTATATACAAGCCAAAGGTCTAAGCTAATCAACCTAAAAAGAATGGGTCAAAAATATTAAAGCATCTAACTAAACCAAAATCATCAATATCATGCATTAAACTAAACATTTAAAAAGCTATTTAAAAGAAAAATGCACAAAAAATATTAAAACAAGATGAAATGCCATTTTTAATATTTGATATTTTTCTTAACAGAATTATGAACAATATGCAAAAACAACCAATTAAAAATAAGCATTTTTCTATTTGTTATGAATTTTTGAAGAATTAACAAAATTAAAAGAAATTAATATGGGTTAATTGGGTCAGGGGGTGCAGTTAGCATATTAATTCAGTTGAAATAAAAGGATGGGCCCAGACTGGGGGGCGCACATAGCAAAGCGCGTCTGGGCCCAGTGCACAGAAAACACCACAAAAAAAAATAAAAAAGAGAGAAACGGTGTGTTGCACCCCAAAATTTGCTCAACCTTATTCACTTGGTTTATGTTTCAATATCATTAGCATTTGCATATAGAGTCATGTACATAGCCTAACCATCTGCATAGCATAAGCATAACAAGTCATCCAGCAGGGGGCCAATTATTATTATCATCTCTAGAGGCCTATCAAGAGGTTATTATTCTAATTCAATCTCATTCAAGTCATCAGAAAAGAATTTGAAAGCAGGGAGTTCAGTGGATCAATCATTGAGTATATCTCCTAACTGAGGGTGTCTGAGGGTCAACAAGGGAATTATGAGTTGTGAATTGAGAGCATGGGGAGTATCTAGACATCTTGGAGGACTTAGAAAGTCATTCGGAGAAGAAAACAAGTTGTTGATGTGGTCACAAGAATTACAGTTGAAGACAGTCAACTAGGGTTTCATCTGGGTCAACCCTGGGTCAACTCTAGGTCAATTGACTGATTGAAAGGCATTAAGGTCTATTGGAGAGATGTCGGGTTCATCATTTGACATGGAGAATAAGGATATGTTGTTATGCTAAGAAGAAATCAAGAGAAATCAGGGAGAAGAGGAGGGTCTAAATTAGGGTTTCTATGAAAAATCCCCTAGTTTAGGTCAAATTTCCAAGCAAGATAAGTCAAAATGCAAGTTTCAAATGGATCCTTGGCCAACATGAAACCTGTAGAGGGTCTCAATACCTTTAATTTGAGTGGTGGAAGACATCAAGTAGATTTATAGAACTCAAGTTATGGTCCTTGCAAGTTACAGGTCATCTGGGGTATCTGAAATTTTGTCTGTGAAAGTGACTTGACTTCCAAGCAATTTTTACCCCTCAAGGAGATTTCAAATGAATTTCTGGTCAACATAAGAGTTGTTCCTTATTGTCTTAGATTTCTAGAATGGTATGGTATGCCTTCATATGATTTGGGGAACTCTACTTATGGTCTTGGCAAGCAAAGGGTATTTTGGTCATTTGTGAATTACAGGTCATTTTAACCTATGCCCAAAACTCATACAAGGAAGCTTCAAATGGAAACACTTACAACATCAAACTTGTTCCAAATGATATTTTGAGTCTAGAAAAGTGACCATGAGAGATTGGAAAGATTCATAGCACAAGGTTCCAAAATTGTTGGATTTAATGAATAAAAATGGCCTTAAAAATGAGGTTTTTCATATCTTGGCCAAATGAAGCAAAATTATAGGTCATTTTGAATGGAAAGGTCATTTTAAAGACATTGGCTAAAGTAGAATTTTGAGCTTAGTTCATGTTTTAAGAGTTATCCATGGTTGCTTACAATGAAAGAAACATAAACCAATTTCAAGGGAAAGAATGCAAGGGAAACTTCTCCAAGGTTCTAGGAGTTTCTAAACTCATGTATATATTGATAGGAAGAGCTTCATGCCATGGTTGGTGCCTCCATTTGTTCAAAACCCCAAATTTTCCACACTTTATCATTTTTGCATAAGCTTTCCAAAATCTCTATAATCTCCATCAATCTTCATATCTTTGGATTGAATCTTCATCATCATCATTCAAACACCATGATTCACATCAAGAATTGGCTGAATTGATCAAGAATTGTACCATTCATCTTCTTCATTCCAAGTTGCATTTTCATCCAAACTCCATTAAAATTTCATCTACCATTCCAATTTCTGTTATCATCATCATCCACCATCATCATAGGGTATTTGGCAAAGGAAAGTGGAAGGAATTCATGGCTGGAGAAGGAGATCCAAGTTTAAACTCCAACTTGCATGAAGAGTGGGATAGAGTGATTCACAAGGATTGATCAAGAACCATTGCAAACAGAAGCATACATAGTCATTGAAGATCACTTGCAGTTAGTACCAAGGGTTGAATTGGAGTCTAACCACCATTGCCATCATCACTTGCAAGGTATGCATAATCTTTCGAATCTCCTCATTTATGCTGTTGTAGATCATGTGGTTAGGATAGGAGTGTTTAGAGACCATAGGGGAATGATTCTTGAAATCTAGGGATAGTTTTGTGAAGATCCATGGCAGGTTACCATTTCTGTAAGCTCCAAGAACAAGCTGTGTATTGGATTATAATTGATATGATCAGGCATGGAATGATGAGGATAGCATGTAGAGTAACTGTAGATCATCAGGTTTGAGTTCTAGAAAAGTGGATATCAGACGAGTATGGTGAACCCTAACTTTCGTGTCCTCTGTTTGGGATCCACAAGGAGAATTAGCAAAAACTAGGACCAGGCATGAATTCCTTGTGTTTAGTAGATCATTTTAGGGCTTTGGATTTTTCATTTTCATCAAGGGAGCATGGAGAAAGATCGAGTGGAATTTTCGTGCATGAAGCATGTTTCTGAAACCCTAAATGGATAGAGGAAGAAGACGACGCGTATGCCCTTGGATCTGAGGGGGATGTTTGACTTGACCAAGAATCGGACGCTCCATATTCAACCTGAGATTTGGTGGGAAATTTTAAATATTGAAACGCGCCGTTTCATTTAATAGAGGGAATTGGGCTCAGCTTGCTATACACACCCCCCAATCTGATGGGCCCAACGCGCTGAACTTGATCTTCTTACTATTCTTACCCCCCCCCCCCCCCTTTATTTCTTTCTATTTTCTTTTTCAATTTCTTTTTATTTTCATTCCTTTTTGAAAATTCATAACAAATCAGAAATTGCATATTTTCAATTCATTCTTTTTTTAACATTTTCTTTAAAAAGTCAAGAAAATTATAAAAAATAAAAATTGCATTTTATTTTTTATTTGATATTTTTCCCATATTTTCCAAATAAATAGCATTTTAATGAGTTTCATTTCATACATAATTTGTTAATTTTTGTTCTATTAATTGTTTTAATATTTTTTGTCCATTCTTTTTAGGTTGTTTAGTTTAGACATTTAACTTGTAGATGCAATTTAGTTCCCATTTTTAGAAAGTAATTTTAGGTGTTTAGTTTAGGTGAGAATAACATGAACAAACTAGGGTTTTAGGTGATGACTTAGGAGAATTAATTCACTTCCCTTAGGACTTAGAGGTTGAATAGGTTAGCTATGGGACTATAGGGGCTATGGGTAGTTATTAGATCCCCTTAGAAAAAGTCAGGATTCCCCTACTACTATTAATGTACTGTGCATATCTGATTGACTGGTGTGGTGTGCCCTCTGGGGATTATTGCTTGTCTGTGTGGGTATTGGGATTGCTTGGGGACTTGGGAGAGCTGAAGACTTGTGAAGATGAAGCCATTGGAGATCCAGAGATTGAAGTTCAACTTCCAAAGTTGAAGAGGAGTTTTCTGCTAGCAGCTGTTGTGGAGATTAGGGTTTAGGAGCTAGGTAGAGCTCTAGGTTAGAAAGCTTGTTTCTCAAACATGGATTGCCTTATCAGCATCCATTCTTCTCTGTGATATAGAGTCTCTCTAAGACACTCACCCCCTTCCTTTGGAAGGCTTGGTGATAGTGTCTAAGAGATAGAACTCTTGAGAGAAAATGTCATATGTGTTAGAAGCAGTCTGTTCACCACCCTTGGTAGTCAACTGATTGCTTAACACCCAATTCACTCTTGTGACTGATCCCTCATCCTGGAGGTTTGAACTTGAAGAAAAGCCATTGCAGATAGAAGACTGATGATCAAAGCCCTTACCTGAAGGTCATGAAGATGGAGATTGGTGCTTGTTGAAGCCTGTAGCTGATTGGAGATTGCTTGAAGCCAACTGTTGATTCAGAGTTGCTGTTGATGTTTATTTTCCTGCTGTATTTCATTTCTGATGTATTGTTTGGTTTTCCTGGTTGTATTGTTTGCTGCTTACCCTGTTGGGTTGAAAGTGAAGTCTGTTCACTTTTGCCTATTGTTTTCTAGGTTCGAGGTTGAGTGGGACTCCCTTGCCTCGCTTGTACTGTTGCATCCATGCATTTTTACCGCTGAATATCTGTTATTGTTTCTGTCTCCGTCTATTCCCTCAGGATCTCTGTTTCTCTCTGCGCAGGAGAGGAGCATGATAGACACTAGGTCTTAACCCATGCATGATAACATTAGGTTAGCTTGATTCCCTTTGCAACCGTAGGTTAGAGTTCTGTCTCTTTCTTTCTCAAAACAAATAGAAAAATACAATAATATTTCAAACACAATAAAAGACACTTCTTCCGTAAAAGAATGTGGACTCATCAAAACATCATTTTTGTCCGCCGGGACCAGTAATCCAGAAACCCTTTTTCAGAAGGTATAAAATCGACCAAGACAGACTTGTGTCACGCGTGGCCCGAACTACGTTTGCTCTGATCTTTCATGCCGTGTGAAAGTACGTAGGCATAGGATGCGATATCCTAGCGAGCAACCTTCCCCTCCTTTCCCGTAGGTAGGCGAACTACGTTGACTCTGATTTCTCGTTCCAGACGGGAAAACGTAGGCATAAAGTGCGATACTTTGCCGAGTCGCTTTTATTTTCATTTTATTTTCTTTTTTTAACCCCAGACCTATAGAGTAGATAGAATAACAATCCATACCCGAAAACAAGCGTGGATCCCGTCGAGTACGACGGACGTGAGGGGTGCTAATACCTTCCCCTTGCGTAACCGACTCCCGAATCCAGGTTTTGGTTGCGACGACCATACCTTTCCCATGTTGTGCGAGGTTTACTCTGAGCGTTTCCTTTCCCTCCCGTGGGATAAATAACGCACGGTGGCGACTCTTCTGTCAGCCGGCGCCGATTTTCGCAGTAGCGACAGCTGGCGACTCTGTTGGGGATCCAACGTCCCCTGGCTGCTAAGAACTGTGATAGTTCTTATGCATTTGGGATCCAACGTCCCTTAAGAGAGTCAATCCTAACGCTTGTTTTCCCGTCGAGGATTTTGTATGGATTTATATTTCTGACCTTTATTTTCAGCTTTGTATATATGGATTATTATTGCTGTATCTTGGGGTGTGACGGGTGTTCTGATATTGAGTGAGAAGCCGGACCTGGGCTTGAGTGCACCTAGAATTAGAGTAGAGATTAGTTGGCGCCCGCTTGCTTTGCTTGCTTTGGTGTCCCGCGAAATCTACACTCAGACGAGGTTCCTCTGGTTGGCCTCCTGCCCCTTCCTTTGGTTGGCGTGGGTTGCTGGTTAGTTGAATTGTCGACTCTGGGGACCGATCATTTGGAAGTTGGCTAAGTGAGGCCTCTTCAGGATTTGATGATGCCACTCCTTCTGGGAATCGTATCATCAACCCTGAAAGTCTGTGACGCCGACGACCGCATAGGATGCCATACCTTTGTCAGTTACTAGGACATCCACCTGTGAGAGGGTTTGGGGTTATGCAGGTAACTAGACCTTCAGATACCAGTTATTTCTTGATCAGAGATCCTGGGTATTTATGGAGGGTTATGAGGTCTGTCAGAGACCAGTTGGAGATGTGATTTGAGGTCTGCCAGAGACCAGTTGGAGTTATGGTTTGAGATCTGTCAGATACCATTATTGGAGTTTGATTTTAGGTCTATCTGAGGCCAGGGTTTGAGGACTTCTAGAGAATCTATCTGAGACTTCTTGATATGGTCCAGGCTATTCAGCTACGGCAGTTGGCCACCGTTGCATGTTACTTGCATTGCATTCTGTTTGCATACTCATCATCATTGCATCCCACTAACATGTGTCTGTGCTGCAGGTGCATTTGCATTTCCCGAGTTCTAGTGTCCGGATTTCTGAGTGTTTGATCATGGCCAGCTTAAGAAGGACAGTTGCTTACAAATTGCCTACTCCTGATGTTGTTCCCTTGCTTGGGTTGATCTCTCTGGCTGATGAGAATGTCCGTAGGAGCTTCAGAATGAGCTATGGAAGACTATTGAGATTGATGCGCAAACCCACGGAGACAGAGCTAGATGGGCTGTACGCTTTGATGCAATTCTATGATCCCGTGTTGAGATGTTTTACATTTGCTGATTTCATTATGGGGCCTACCATTGAGGAGTATGTGGAGTTCACTGAGTTACCCGTGCAGAACCAGGTTCCATTCATTCATTCGGGCATTAAGCCCAAGCCGGAAGATTTGGCAAAAGCCTTGCATGTGGATGCCTCTGAACTGTTGACTACTGTTTCCCGTGGAGTTCCAGGCTTCTCACTCCAGTTTTTGATCGGTAAAGCTCAAGAGTACGCTAAGAGCGGATGTTGGATTGCCTTCAATGCTGTGCTGGCTCTGTGTATTTACGGCATAATATTGTTTCCCAATGTACCGGATTTTGTGGACTTCGATGCCTTCTACTTGTTTGCCGCTGGTAATCCTGTACCGACCATGCTCGGAGATTTCTACCACTCACTACATTACAAGAATGAGAAGGGAAGAGGAAAGAATGTTCATTTCTGTGTACCATTGCTGGATATGTGGTTTAAAAGCCACCTTCCCCTGAGGGGATCTTTTGTGAAGAGTGCAACCACAGCTAGCTGGTCAGAGCGCCTGATGAGGCTATCTTCTGAAGACGTTGAGTGGTTTGATCGAGACCTGCTAGGATCCGAGCTTATATTCAGTTGTTCTGGGTACCCTAATGTTCCGTTGATAGGGAGGAAAGGGTGTATCAACTACAACCCTTCTCTGTTCGTCCGTCAGTTCGGATATGCATTGAAGAACCCACCAAAGGAGGAGGAAGTACAAGAATCTCTGTACTTCACCGAAGACGTGAAGGGGGAGTTACTAGCCAAGCTGCATCATGCCTGGACGCGTATTAACCGCAGAGGGAAGCCGTTGTTAGGAAAGAATGACTGTCAGGCCTATGCACCATACAGAGTTTGGGTTCAGGAGAGAGCAAGTCAGTTGCGGATGCCATTCCCAGATGTACCAATCCTTGTTCCTATTCCGGTAGCAGAGCCAACTACTGTTTCTCGGGAAGCCTACGAGCAGGTTGTGAAGGAAAAAGAAGCCTTGATAAAAATCAACGAAGGGTTAGAGCAGGAGTTAGCCCAGATACGCAGTGAGAAAAACAAGGCCGTCCATGCTTTCCAACAGCAGATCGAGCTAATGAACAGGTTAGGGGCTGAGTTGACTGAGGAGAGGAAGAAGCGCGAACGTCTGGGGAAAGAGTTCAGAAGCTCCCATGACATGCTTGAATCCAAGAAGAAAGCGCTTGACATCGCTCACCGAGAGATCTCTTCTTGCAATAAGACTTGGAATGCCACGCTCACTAACAATAAGAAGAGGGAGGATAAGTTGAAGCAGCAAATTTCCGACCTCGAAGAGCAGTTGAAGTCCAGCATCAAGAAGTGTGAAGAAGAAGTGATGACCAGGTATAGTCTCCAGAACGCACTAAACAAGGCCATCAAAGGCAAAGATGAAGCTGTGTCTCAGAAGCGTAAACTTGAGGATCGCTTCGGAGAGGGGGCATGGGAAGAAACTGCTGAAGACGTGCGCCGTGTTCTTAAGAAGAGAAACCAACTTGTTGAAGGGCTGCTTGATCGACCAAGTCATCCGGAGACCAGGAAGCTGCTAGAAGAATACCAAACTTATGGGAGGATTTGATCATTTCATATATTCGCTTGTATGCTTTATTTGCATAGTGCTGACCATCACCAGGATTGTTGGATGAGGTCATGCCTTCGTGTTGTACTCAGTATTATTGTACTCTTGGCTTAATGGTTTTCTCAGCAATACATGAGGCTTTCTATGATTCAGCTCCGATATTCCTATTGTCAGCACTATCACTGCACCGACACCTTCACACTAGAACTGGGGGAATGAACTTCCCTAATGCACAGACACATTGCATTGCATCCATATCCATATTGCATTACAGGTAATCATTGGGTGGTATCTTATTTCATGCTCTGTACCAGGTACTTTCCAGGATTGCAGATCAACACCCGCACCGCTATTCTACCCGCACCAACTGTCGAAGAATCATGGATCAAATGCAGAACGAGATGCAAGATGTGCGCGAGAAGCTCGCTCTCTTTATGCAGACCATGGAAGCTATTGCAAAAGGTCAGGAGAATTTGCAGGCCATGGTCCAACCTCTGTTGGCCCGAAATGCTGGTCACGGTAATGAGGATCATCAGTCCGTGCGGATCGATACAGTTCATGGGGATGGCACCCCCACACCAGTGGCTCCGCCTGTAGTCAATATACCTGCTGCCAATGTCAACAACGCTACCGCTGCTGTGAATGGTAACGTCGGAGTTGGGAATGAGACTGCTGTCCATAACGTGGGGCTTGGCGACATCAACTTGGGTGATAATATGGGAGGCAACGGCTTTGTCAATGCTGGATTCGGGTTCAATGATCAGGGATTCGATAATGCTGGGAAATATGGTTTCAATGCTCAAGGCTTTGGGCAAGATGGTTATGGTGCGACCAATCAGGGTTACGGAGGTTTTGGAAATGGAAACGGCGCGGGGTTTATGGCTTTTGGGCCTGCTGGAGGTGTTCAAGGGTACGGCAACAGAGGCCGAGGTCCGGGGATGAATCAGATCAGGGCTGGGCATAATAATGGATATGATGGGTATGGAGCTGGAAATGGTATGTGGCAAGAAGATCAGCAGTAGGACGCTTTCTCCAGCGGAGGCTTCGAAGGGCCGATGGACAACTCCCAGAAGATCAGAATGCTAGAAGAGCAAATGAGGGGGGTCCTGAACCAAAGTGCTGTGGGCTTGGACATGGCAACAATGGGTCTGGTACCTGGCTTGAGGGTGCCAATCAAATTCAAAGCTCCTGCGTTTGATAAGTATAAAGGGGACACATGTCCGAAAGTGCACGTACGAGCTTATTACAGAAAGATGTCTGCATACTCAACTGATGAAAGAATGCTAATGCATTTCTTTCAAGATAGTCTGTCGGGTCCTTCCCTAGAGTGGTATATGGGGTTGGAGCCAACCAACATCAAGACATGGAAGCAATTAGCAGAGGCATTTGTGGCTCACTACAAATATAACAGCGATTTGGCACCCAATCGGGTCCAATTGGCAGGGCTGTCTCAGAAGAAGGGGGAGAGATTTAAAGAGTACGCGCAAAGGTGGTGCGATATGGCTGCCAGGGTCCGTCCGCCCGTAGAAGACAAGGAAATGAATGACATGTTCGTCAGCACATTCACAGGTCTGTTTCATGATATGCTGTTTCACACGTCTCTGGCTAGTTTTTCAAACCTAATTCTGATGGGAGAAAAGATTGAACGTAACATTAAGCAAGGAAAGTTCCAAGTCGAGGAATCGACTGCATCTGGCAGTAATAGGAAGGCTTTTGGTGGGCGCCGTCAGGGCGAGGCAAGCGCAGTATTTGGAGGCCGAGGCCGAGGCCGAGGCAGGGGACGAAACCAATATCATCAGCCGCAGCAGGTGGCGAGTGTTACTATCCCGTACCAGCAACAACCACTTCAGCAACAACAACCGTCTCAGCAGCAGCCAATGCAGCAGCAGCAGCCTCAGCAGGGGGCACAGCAGGCCCAACGAAGATTCCAGGGTGGTAAACCAAGAAGAGTATTCGAGAAACCTCCTTCGACATATGCTGATTTATTGCAGACATTGTTGGGATTGAACCTGGTAGAGAAGAGAACTCTGGCACCGATAACGGGAGCTCCCCCGTTTGGTTATGATGCAAGCAGGCACTGTGAGTTTCATTCTGGGGCCCCGGGCCACGATATAGAGGGTTGCCATGCTTTTAAGCATGTTGTGCAGGATCTTTTGGACAATAAGACTATCAATTTCGGAACGGCAGGTCCGAATATAGTGCAGAAGCCCATGCCTAATCACGGGGCAAACGCCATTCTGACTGAGGAAGGGTTAAATCTGATTATGAATGTCGACGATTTAAAGACGCCGCTGAGCGAGATAAAGAGCCGACTGTTACAAGGGGGTGTTTACCCGGGGTGTGACGAGTATTGCTTAGAATGTTGGACCCTAGCCGGGGGGTGTGATGATTTGAAGAAAGGCGTTCAGGCTTTAATTAATGAAGGCATATTGCAGTTTGACCAAGCAGCAACTGAAGAGCCCGCAGGGGCAGTAGCATGTGATCAGAATGATATGGCCACTGTAACGATTCCTCGAAAGACAATCACTATTGCAGCACCAGCTCAGCGACCACCGATCACCATAACTAAGGCCGGGCCGATCCCGTACGAGAACACGAAAGCAGTCCCATGGTCATATGGGTTGGAGGTGTATTGTGACGGAATAAAGATTGATGTTAACAAACAGCCAGCTGAGACTGTGGATAATGTTGTTGGTTCGGGAGGTATGACAAGGAGTGGTAGGGTCTTTATATCCCCTGAAGTGGAGGCCGAAAGACTAGCGAAAGGAAAGGGGAAAGCGGTTGATAATGTCCCAGTGCAAGCAAGCGAAAAAGAATCGGCATCGAAAGATGTAGAAGAATTCATGCGCTTGATTCGAAAAAGTGATTATAAGATTGTGGAGCATCTGCAGCAGACGCCGTCCAAAATATCTATCTTGTCGTTGCTCCTGTGCTCGGAAGCTCACAGAAATGCTTTGCTGAAAGTCCTGGATACTTCTTTTGTACCCCAAGACGTCTCAGTAAATCAGCTGGAAGGAGTATTGGCACATGTGAATGCAGGCCACAACTTGGGCTTTACCGACTTCGATTTGACCCCGAAAGGGAGAGATCATAATATGGCGCTGCACATATCTGTCGAGTGTAGAGGATCAGTAATGTCGCATGTATTGGTCGACACCGGATCATCTTTGAATGTGCTGCCCAAGAAGGCGATGATGAAGTTGGATGTTAGAGGAATCTTGTGCACGCCCAGCGACTTGGTAGTCAGAGCGTTTGATGGCACGCGGAGAACAGTCTTTGGATCGATAACATTGCCCCTACAGGTGGGGCCGGAGGTATTTGCAACTGAATTTTATATCATGGATATACAACCCGCATATAGCTGCCTGCTCGGAAGACCCTGGATTCATGGGGCTGGGGCAGTCACGTCCACCCTACATCAGAAGTTGAAATATATGGTCGGAGACAGCGTAGTCACTGTATGCGGAGAAGAAGACATCCTGGTCAGCCATTTGTCGTCGTTTAAATATGTGGAAGTCGACGGAGAGATCCACGAAACACCCTGCCAGGCATTTGAAGGGTTGCGCATCAAGGACAAAGGTCCCGGGCCGAGCAAAGTGCCAGAGATAGCCGTCTCATCGTATAAAGAAGCTCAAGCTCTAGTAGAAGCAGGAGAAGCAAAGGGCTGGGGCAAAGTGCTGGACATCCCTGTGAAGATGGACCGGTTTGGGCTGGGATACCAACCGTCGTCATCAACTCCTTCCGTGGGGGCACCCCGTTTCAGAGGGCCAATCACCATCTCTGCCAGTGGAGTGTGTCATGAAGCCATCAACGCTGCTTCGGAATCGGACGAAGGAGACAGCGACTGTGATATGGATGCCTGGATTCAGCCAAGCACGCCAGGACAAGGACTGTGCAACTGGTCTATTCAGGAGCTTGTTCCTGTGACTCTTAAACAGTAATGCTTTGCTTTATTAATTGTTGAATAATCTGATGTCTTGCCCGGGGCATCATGATTTGCTTAGGGCTGTGTTGTTATGAACATTGCGTGTTAATCATTAAATAAATGGCGTTTTTTCATGTGCAAATACTGTAATCCCTGTCGTTCTTGTTTTATATTTTTCAATAAAATGGCAACGTGGTTATTCGCTTTGTACGCATTTTGAAGCACTTAACCATTCCTTTTGCAGGATAACATTTTCATATGACATCCTTGAACCATCTATGACTCATCCCGACTTTGAACACCCGGTATTTCAGGCCGAAGAAGAGGTTGTCGAAGATAGCGACGTTCCTGAAGAACTGTCTTGGTTGGTGAAGCAAGAGGAAAGAGCCATTCTGCCTCACGACGAGGTCATCGAAATTATCAACTTGGGGTCGGAAGGGGTTGAGAAGAATATTCGTATCGGGGCCGCGTTGCAGGGTGATATCAAGCGAAGACTGGTTGAAATGCTCCGAGAGTATAGTGATGTATTCGCTTGGTCGTATGAAGATATGCCAGGGCTCGATACAGACATGGTTGTGCACCGCCTGCCACTGAAAGAAGATTGCCCGCCGGTCAAACAAAAACTTCGTAGAACTCGACCAGATATGGCAGTGAAGATCAAAGAGGAAGTTCAAAAACAGTGGGACGCTGGTTTCCTGGCTGTGACAAAGTATCCCTCATGGGTTGCTAACATCGTACCAGTGCCAAAGAAAGATGGCAAGGTTCGAATGTGCGTGGATTATAGAGATTTGAATAAAGCAAGCCCAAAAGACGATTTTCCGCTTCCTCATATTGACGTGCTAGTTGATAATACTGCTCAATACTCCGTATTCTCCTTCATGGATGGCTTTTCAGGCTATAACCAGATTAAAATGGCGCCAGAGGATATGGAGAAGACTACTTTCATAACGCCTTGGGGAACATTTTGCTATAAAGTGATGCCCTTTGGTTTGAAGAATGCTGGGGCAACGTATCAACGTGCAATGACGACTCTTTTTCATGATATGATGCATAAAGAGATCGAAGTTTATGTTGACGATATGATTGCCAAATCCCAGACGGAGGAAGAGCATCTGGTGAATCTGCTAAAGTTATTTAAAAGGCTTAGGAAGTTCAGGTTGAGACTGAACCCTAACAAATGCACCTTCGGGGTGAGATCGGGTAAACTGCTGGGGTTTATCGTAAGCGAAAGAGGAATAGAGGTTGATCCTGCTAAAATAAAAGCAATTCAAGAAATGCCGACGCCTAAAACAGAGAAAGAGGTGCGCGGGTTTTTAGGGAGGTTGAACTACATCGCCCGGTTCATATCTCACCTAACGGCCACGTGTGAACCGTTATTCAAGTTGTTGAAGAAAGATCAAGCTGTAACGTGGAACGAAAATTGTCAAAAGGCGTTCGATAAAATAAAGCAGTACTTGCAGGAGCCTCCTATTTTGATACCCCCAGTGGCAGGTAGACCCTTGATCATGTATTTGACGGTTCTTGAGGGAAGCATGGGTTGTGTTCTCGGTCAACATGACGAGACAGGGAGAAAAGAGCATGCGATCTACTACTTGAGTAAGAAATTTACAGACTGCGAATCTCGGTATTCAATGCTGGAGAAAACTTGCTGCGCACTAGCTTGGGGCGCCAAGCGTTTGAGGCAGTACATGCTGAATCATACAACCATGCTCATCTCGAAGATGGATCCTATCAAATATGTATTTGAAAAGCAGGCGTTGTCAGGGAGAATTGCCCGTTGGCAGATGGTCTTGACTGAATATGACATCCAATATGTCTCGCAAAAGGCTATAAAGGGGAGTGTGCTGTCTGAGTATCTGGCGGAGCAGCCTATTGAAGAGTACCAATCGATGAGGTTTGATTTTCCTGACGAGGATATCATGTACCTAAAGATGAAAGATTGTGAAGAGCCGTTGCCAGACGAAGGACCAGAGTTGGGTTCCAAATGGAGGATGATATTTGACGGAGCTATGAATGCTTACGGTAGCGGAATAGGGGCAATCATCACTACGCCACACGGGTCGCACATCCCGTTTACTGCCCGATTGACCTTTGCCGTTACCAATAATGAAGCCGAATACGAAGCTTGTATAATGGGGCTTGAAGAAGCCATTGATTTGCGAATCAAGAATTTAGACGTATACGGAGACTCAGCTCTGGTGGTGAACCAAATCAAAGGGGAATGGGAGACACGCCAGCCCAATTTGATACATTACATGAATTATGCAAGGAGATTGTTGCCTTTCTTCGACAAGGTTGAATTGCATCACGTACCGCGAGCAGAGAATCAAATGGCTGACGCCCTGGCCACTTTGTCTTCCATGTACAAGGTCAACTTTTGGAACGAGGCTCCCCGAATCATTATCTCTCGGCTTGACAGGCCAGCCTATGTGTTTGCTATTGAGGAAGCATCCGACGACAAGCCATGGTATTTTGATATCCTTAATTTCCTGAAGAATAAAGAGTATCCGGCTGGGGCATCCAGTCAAGATCAGAAGACTCTCAGGAGATTAGCAGGCAATTTCTATTTGAATCCGGATGGCGTCTTATACAGAAGAAACCATGACTTGGTGTTGCTGCGTTGTGTAGACGAGAGAGAGGCAAAGCTTCTCATGGAGGAAATACACGAGGGTACCTTTGGCACGCATGCTGGTGGGCATGCTATGACGAGAAAACTGCTGCGGGCAGGTTATTTTTGGCTGACTATGGAAACTGACTGTTTCAAGTTTGCAAGAAAGTGCCACAAGTGCCAAATCTATGCTGATAAGATCCATGTGCCTCCGAGTCCTCTGAATGTGATGTCATCACCATGGCCATTCTCGATGTGGGGAATCGACATGATTGGAAAGATCGAGCCGACGGCTTCTAACGGGCATCGGTTCATTTTAGTAGCGATCGATTATTTCACCAAGTGGGTGGAAGCGACGTCTTACGCAAATGTAACTAAGCAAGTGGTGGCCAGATTCATCAAGAGAGATATCATTTGCCGATACGGGATTCCCGAGCGGATAATCACGGACAACGGTTCGAACCTGAACAACAAAATGATGAGGGAGCTCTGTCAGAATTTCAAGATCGAACATCACAACTCCTCCCCTTACCGACCCAAGATGAATGGCGCTGTTGAGGCGGCCAATAAGAATATCAAGAAGATCGTTCAGAAAATGGTGGTGACCTACAAGGATTGGAACGAGATGCTACCTTTCGCTTTGCACGGTTATCGTACGACGGTACGCACGTCAACCGGGGCAACCCCGTTCTCGTTAGTATATGGAATGGAAGCAGTGTTACCATTGGAAGTTGAGATCCCTTCTCTGAGGGTATTGCGAGACGTTCAGCTGGACGAGGCAGAATGGGTGAAAGACAGGTTGAATCAATTGAGTTTAATGGATGAGAAGAGGCTCGCTTCTCTCGCTTATGGTCGTTTGTACCAAAGCCGAATGAAGAAAGCGTATGATAAGAAAATACATCCGCGAAGCTTTCAGACGGGCGACCTTGTGCTGAAAAGGATTCTCCCGCCGCAAGCAGATCACAGGGGCACGTGGACCCCCAACTACGAAGGGCCATACGTTGTCAGGAAAGTGTTTTCAGGAGGAGCGTTGTTGTTGTCCACTATGGACGGTGAAGACTTTACGTCACTTGTGAATTCGGACGCAGTTAAAAAATACTTTGCTTAAAATAGACCCGCTGGACAGAAAAAAGAGAGTCCAGGCAAAAATGGGGCATCCTGGCGAACCGAAAACAGAATGAAAGGTTCGGGCAAAAGTTAGGGATAAAATTGAAAAAATGTACACCCGCGAAGTTGAAAACCTACACTGGACGGCTTCGGCAAAAAAGGGTATCCCGGTGAGCTGAAAACCCGTAAAGGGCGGTTCACGCAAAAGTTAGGGATTTAAAAAAGCAAATGACTGCGGTCCGAATTTGATACTGCATTGAGCATTAGTGTGGGAGAATACCTAAGGGATTGGTTATCTGGTACAACCTCTTCAGAAGTGTGATTACCGGGAAAGCATTAGAGTCGGATGAGTCATAGGAGGATCAGTTCGTGGTGTTCATCTGCATCCCGTTGCCGACATGTGTACAAAATTTAATTTGTCAATATATTTATGCTTCTTGTGCATACTTGTATATTTGCTTTGCGTAGCTTCCTCTTTTCAGGAGTTACATTCCGTGTACAAAAACTCCGCCCGTTCAGGGGCCCAATCAATAAAATATGTTATTCAGTACCTGATACTGTTCTTTACTGTTTGTGCATGATAAAACGCCTAAGTTTATTGAAACTAGCATGTGTATAACATCGCTGGCCCTTGCCAACAATTGCTAAAGCTTTGAATTAACTGAAAATAATGTCACTAACCTGAATTGATTCGGTTGTATAGACTTGTCTTGCCTTGTTTGTGTTGTTGCAGGGTTCATAGTCGTACGAGGAAGATGACCAAGAGACCACAGTGACGAAAGACTTGATCTCCACGCAGGTCATGCATGTCCCTTACTGAAGAAGGATCGAATTCCCCAGCTAGTCACAGCCTATCCAAGAGGACATGCTCCAGCAAAGTCATTATCCTCAGCAGAGAGTGGTTCAGCCTCAGAAGATTAATATTTCCAATTGGCGAGCTGTATTCAGGCAGTTTACCTCTCCCCGCAGGGTCATTTACTCTCTCCAGCGGAGTCAGTTGATTTTCCCCAAGAGAATCATCCCATCCCCAGCGGAATTCTCTTCTCAGCAAGTATTCCTCCCAGTGGAACTCGAAGATTAAGGCTCTCCCCGGCAGAGTTGGTGTGGGTCATGGCATTTATTTTGTCAGAATACCGTATGATATCCGTTCACTTTCCCGCAGAAGTTCAATCATACCAGGCGCATCTGCTGTTCCCCAGCAGAGTTATATTCCCCAGCAGGGTGGTCCTTCAACAAGGTGCTGGGTTAAGTTCCCAATTTCCCAGCTGAATCGACTTCATCTGCCCAGCATTTATTTTGCTGGAATGATTCTGTAGCACCCGGCTATCCCCAGCGGAGTTGGCATTATTTTCAGCATTTATTTTGCTGAAGCAGCTCCTGTGCCCAACAGTTCGAGTCTGCATTCGCATCAGCATATAGTGTCATACTCGCATTAACCAAAGAACTTGTAGCATTCCCATGTCGAAGGGAGCATTGCATCATTGCCAAACATATGCATTTGTGAAACATAAAATAGGTTGGCTAGCCGTTTGCGTTCAAGTATTGTTCCTCTTGCAGGTGGAGAGAGCTCTTGCTCAAATAAATTACCAAGCATTCAAGATCTCAACGTGAGACATTCAACGAAGTGTCAGCCTTGGCACTACTCCCCACAGAGTCAGCAGGATAAGTTTCTCTTTGTCCCCAAGCAGAGTTACTTATGTCCCCGCCAGAATTTCTTGTTGAAGTTTCTCTAGTCCGACCAGCGGATTGTTTCCTCCAAAGTTGTTGTTACGTCAACACTAAAAGGTTTCATGAACCCAAAATCTCAGAGGCTACCGCTGGTTATCAGAACAGGCGTCCGGAAGTTTGGTTTCCCAAATATCCCCAGTAGAGTCAGCCTCAAAGCTGCTGTAACGTCAGTGGTAAAAAGTTTGCGGACCAATGGAAGGATGGGCCCTAACGTGGACGGGTTTATTGACAGGTTTTTGCTAAGAAAAGTGGGAGTCCTGACGTGGACAAAGTCTTATTTCCCCAACAAGTCGAAGACGCGCAAGTCCTGACGTGGATAGGTTCTATTATTTCAGTAGGTTGAGGTATGAGTCCTAACGTGGACAAGTCTCACTTCCCTAATGGGTCGAAGGTGCACGAGTCCTGACGTGGACGAGGTTTTATTTTCTCATTAAGTCAAGAGACGAGTCCTGACGTGGACAAATCAAGACGAAACGGGAGTCCTGACGTGGACAGGTATATTCCTTACGGGGAGACAAGTGCATTCCTAACGTGGAAGAGTTTAGTCCTGACGCGGACGGATCTAGACGAAGTCTTATTCCTTACGTGGAAGGGAAAGATGTTATTCCTAACGTGGAAGTATTATTCCTGACGTGGAAATGTTATTCCTGACGTGGAAAGATAAGATCGTTTCCTTACATGGAAAGATTGGAGTCCTGACGTGGACAACTCAAGAAAGTTGATTCCTGACGTGGAAAGAGAAGGTGTTTCCTTACGTGGAAAAGTTTAGTCCTGACGTGGGCGGAAAGAAGAAGCATTCCTAACGTGGAAAGAAAGATTGACATAGTATTCCTCACGTGGAAAGATTGGGGTTCCTTACGTGGAAAATTTGTGATTCCTAACGTGGAAAAAGAAAGAGTCCTTACGTGGACAAAGCAAAAGAAGACGTATTCCTTACATGGAAGAGTTTGACAAAGCAGAGAAAAGTCACCCCTGACGGGGAAAAGCGATGTATTCCTTACGTGGAAAGGTGAGTCCTAACGTGGACAGTATTATTCCTAACGTGGAACGGTTATTGCTGACGTGGAAAGGTGAGTCCTAACGTGGACGGTGGTATTCCTAACGTGGAAGAGTTTATTCCTAACATGGACGATTTATCTCTGACGAGAAGGCAGACGAGCCGTCCCCAGCAAAGTTGTTGAAGTTTTTTCCGAGTTGACAGCAGATAGAGTCCTGACAGGGACAAGCGAAGGACGAAGTTTCCGATGATTCAATCTTTTTCAGGATGATGAGAAGAATCTCCGGCACGGTCGCACGAGATCAGTGGGTTACTGTAACAGTCAGATTCAGCTGATGAATGTCGTCCCCCAAGCAGGAGCATAATTTATTTCTGCAGTTGGCAAATTTCTGGTTCCACTGGTATTCAACCGTCTCGTACCGCGAATGTCTGAAGGCTCCGGGCTCTTCACCCAATCGGGTCCAAGTCGATTGAATAGGGGCAGCTGTTGCACCCCAAAATTTGCTCAACCTTATTCACTTGGTTTATGTTTCAATATCATTAGCATTTGCATATAGAGTCATGTACATAACCTAACCATCTGCATAGCATAAGCATAGCAAGTCCAGCAGGGGGCCAATTATTATTATCATCTCTAGAGGCCTATCAAGAGGTTATTATCCTAATTCAATCTCATTCAAGTCATCAGAAAAGAATTTGAAAGCAGGGAGTTCAGTGGATCAATCATTCAGTATATCTCCTAACTGAGGGTGTCTGAGGGTCAACAAGGGAATTATGAGTTGTGAATTGAGAGCATGGGGAGTATCTAGACATCTTGGAGGACTTAGAAAGTCATTTGGAGAAGAAAACAAGTTGTTGATGTGGTCACAAGAATTACAGTTGAAGACAGTCAACTAGGGTTTCATCTGGGTCAACCCTGGGTCAACTCTAGGTCAACTGACTGATTGAAAGGCATTAAGGTCTATTGGAGAGATGTTGGGTTCATCATTTGACATGGAGAATAAGGATATGTTGTTATGCTAAGAAGAAATCAAGAGAAATCAGGGAGAAGAGGAGGGTCTAAATTAGGGTTTCTATGAAAAATCCCCTAGTTTAGGTCAAATTTCCAAGCAAGATAAGTCAAAATGCAAGTTTCAAGTGGATCCTTGGCCAACATGAAAATTGTAGAGGATCTCAAGACCTTTAATTTGAGTGGTGGAAGACATCAAGGAGATTTATAGAACTCAAGTTATGGTCCTTGCAAGTTACAGGTCATCTGGGGTATCTGAAATTTTGTCTGTGAAAGTGACTTGACTTCCAAGCAATTTTTACCCCTCAAGGAGATTTCAAATGAATTTCTGGTAAACATAAGAGTTGTTCCTTATTGTCTTAGCTTTCTAGAATGGTATGGTATGCCTTCATATGATTTGGGGAACTCTACTTATGGTCTTGGCAAGCAAAGGGTATTTTGGTCATTTGTGAATTACAGGTCATTTTAACCTATGCCCAAAACTCATACAAGGAAGCTTCAAATGGAAAAACTTACAACATCAAACTTGTTCCAAATGATATTTTGAGTCTAGAAAAGTGACCATGAGAGATTGGAAAGATTCATAGCACAAGGTTCCAAAATTGTTGGATTTAATGAATAAAAATGGCCTTAAAAATGAGGTTTTTCATATCTTGGCCAAATGAAGCAAAATTATAGGTCATTTTGAATGGAAAGGTCATTTTAAAGACATTGGCTAAAGTAGAATTTTGAGCTTAGTTCATGTTTTAAGAGTTATCCATGGTTGCTTACAATGAAAGAAACATAAACCAATTTCAAGGGAAAGAATGCAAGGGAAACTTCTCCAAGGTTCTAGGAGTTTCTAAACTCATGTATATATTGATAGGAAGAGCTTAATGCCATGGTTGGTGCTTCCATTTGTTCAAAACCCCAAATTTTCCACACTTTATCATTTTTGCATAAGCTTTCCAAAATCTCTATAATCTCCATCAATCTTCATATCTTTGGATTGAATCTTCATCATCATCATTCAAACACCATGATTCACATCAAGAATTGGCTGAATTGATCAAGAATTGTACCATTCATCTTCTTCATTCCAAGTTGCATTTTCATCCAAACTCCATTAAAATTTCATCTACCATTCCAATTTCTGTTATCATCATCATCCACCATCATCATAGGGTATTTGGCAAAGGAAAGTGGAAGGAATTCATGGCTGGAGAAGGAGATCCAAGTTTAAACTCCAACTTGCATGAAGAGTGGGATAGAGTGATTCACAAGGATTGATCAAGAACCATTGCAAACAGAAGCATACATAGTCATTGAAGATCACTTGCAGTTAGTACCAAGGGTTGAATTGGAGTCTAACCACCATTGCCATCATCACTTGCAAGGTATGCATAATCTTTCGAATCTCCTCATTTATGCTGTTGTAGATCATGTGGTTAGGATATGAGTGTTTAGAGACCATAGGGGAATGATTCTTGAAATCTAGGGATAGTTTTGTGAAGATCCATGGCAGGTTACCATTTCTGTAAGCTCCAAGAACAAGCTGTGTATTGGATTATAATTGATATGATCAGGCATGGAATGATGAGGATAGCATGTAGAGTAACTGTAGATCATCAGGTTTGAGTTCTGGAAAAGTGGATATCAGACGAGTATGGTGAACCCTAACTTTCGTGTCCTCTGTTTGGGATCCACAAGGAGAATTAGCAAAAACTAGGACCAGACATGAATTCCTTGTGTTTAGTAGATCATTTTAGGGCTTTGGATTTTTCATTTTCATCAAGGGAGCATGGAGAAAGATCGAGTGGAATTTTCGTGCATGAAGCATGTTTCTGAAACCCTAAATGGATAGAGGAAGAAGACGACGCGTATGCCCTTGGATCTGAGGGGGATGTTTGACTTGACCAAGAATCGGACGCTCCATATTCAACCTGAGATTTGGTGGGAAATTTTAAATATTGAAACGCGCCGTTTCATTTAATAGAGGGAATTGGGCTCAGCTTGCTATACACACCCCCCAATCTGATGGGCCCAACGCGCTGAACTTGATCTTCTTACTATTCTTACCCCCCCCCCCCTTTATTTCTTTCTATTTTCTTTTTCAATTTCTTTTTATTTTCATTCCTTTTTGAAAATTCATAACAAATCAGAAATTGCATATTTTCAATTCATTCTTTTTTTAACATTTTCTTTAAAAAGTCAAGAAAATTATAAAAACTAAAAATTGCATTTTATTTTTTATTTGATATTTTTCCCATATTTTCCAAATAAATAGCATTTTAATGAGTTTCATTTCATACATAATTTGTTAATTTTTGTTCTATTAATTGTTTTAATATTTTTTGTCCATTCTTTTTAGGTTGTTTAGTTTAGACATTTAACTTGTAGATGCAATTTAGTTCCCATTTTTAGAAAGTAATTTTAGGTGTTTAGTTTAGGTGAGAATAACATGAACAAACTAGGGTTTTAGGTGATGACTTAGGAGAATTAATTCACTTCCCTTAGGACTTAGAGGTTGAATAGGTTAGCTATGGGACTATAGGGGCTATGGGTAGTTATTAGACCCCCTTAGAAAAAGTCAGGATTCCCCTACTACTATTAATGTACTGTGCATATCTGATTGACTGGTGTGGTGTGCCCTCTGGGGATTATTGCTTGTCTGTGTGGGTATTGGGATTGCTTGGGGACTTGGGAGAGCTGAAGACTTGTGAAGATGAAGCCATTGGAGATCCAGAGATTGAAGTTCAACTTCCAGAGTTGAAGAGGAGTTTTCTGCTAGCAGCTGTTGTGGAGATTAGGGTTTAGGAGCTAGGTAGAGCTCTAGGTTAGAAAGCTTGTTTCTCAAACATGGATTGCCTTGTCAGCATCCATTCTTCTCTGTGATACAGAGTCTCTCTAAGACACTCACCCCCTTCCTTTGGAAGGCTTGGTGATAGTGTCTAAGAGATAGAACTCTTGAGAGAAAATGTCATATGTGTTAGAAGCAGTCTGTTCACCACCCTTGGTAGTCAACTGATTGCTTAACACCCAATTCACTCTTGTGACTGATCCCTCATCCTGGAGGTTTGAACTTGAAGAAAAGCCATTGCAGATAGAAGACTGATGATCAAAGCCCTTACCTGAAGGTCATGAAGATGGAGATTGGTGCTTGTTGAAGCCTGTAGCTGATTGGAGATTGCTTGAAGCCAGCTGTTGATTCAGAGTTGCTGTTGATGTTTATTTTCCTGCTGTATTTCATTTCTGATGTATTGTTTGGTTTTCCTGGTTGTATTGTTTGCTGCTTACCCTGTTGGGTTGAAAGTGAAGTCTGTTCACTTTTGCCTATTGTTTTCTAGGTTCGAGGTTGAGTGGGACTCCCTTGCCTCGCTTGTACTGTTGCATCCATGCATTTTTACCGCTGAATATCTGTTATTGTTTCTGTCTCCGTCTATTCCCTCAGGATCTCTGTTTCTCTCTGCGCAGGAGAGGAGCATGATAGACACTAGGTCTTAACCCATGCATGATAACATTAGGTTAGCTTGATTCCCTTTGCAACCGTAGGTTAGAGTTCTGTCTCTTTCTTTCTCAAAACAAACAGAAAAATACAATAAGATTTCAAACACAATAAAAGACACTTCTTCCGTAAAAGAATGTGGACTCATCAAAACGTCATTTTTGTCTGCCGGGACCAGTAATCCAGAAACCCTTTTTCAGAAGGTATAAAATCGACCAAGACAGACTTGTGTCACACGTGGCCCGAACTACGTTTGCTCTGATCTTTCATGCCGTGTGAAAGTACGTAGGCATAGGATGCGATATCCTAGCAAGCAACCTTCCCCTCCTTTCCCGTAGGTAGGCGAACTACGTTGACTCTGATTTCTCGTTCCAGACGGGAATACGTAGGCATAAAGTGCGATACTTTGCCGAGTCGCTTTTATTTTCATTTTATTTTCTTTTTTTAACCCCAGACCTATAGAGTAGATAGAATAACAATCCATACCCGAAAACAAGCATGGATCCCGTCGAGTACGACGGACGTGAGGGGTGCTAATACCTTCCCCTTGCGTAACCGACTCCCGAATCCAGGTTTTGGTTGCGACGAACATACCTTTCCCATGTTGTGCGAGGTTTACTCTGAGCGTTTCCTTTCCCTCCCGTGGGATAAATAACGCACGGTGGCGACTCTTCTGTCAGCCGGCGCCGATTTTCGCAGTAGCGACACGGTGCAGTTAGCAAGAATTTTAGTTCATTTGGTTATTGGGCCTGGCGTTTGGGGTGTGAAAAGCAACTTATTATTGAGCCCAGTCTGAGGGAATAAATGAAACGCAGCGTTTGGCTGCGTAATCTCCCTCCAAATTTCATTTTAAATCGTGGCCTTCAGATCAATTACTCAGTCAACCAAATTAGACTCCATCCAATGGTCTACATGCATCTTCTCCAAGTGCTAGGGTTTCAGCCATGGAAGCTCCATGCACGAGCTCATGAACCAGCTCTTCCACACACTCATGCAACCTCATTTCTCCATGAAAATCATTTCTGTAAAGAGCAAAGTTGCTCTACTTCTCCCCCTCTACACAACCATAATAATATCTTCCTCTAAAACTCCATCAAAGTTCGAACCCGATAGGTAGAAAGTGCTGATTTCACCAATTTACACTGATATCAAACTTGAGGATTCTTGCCAATTATTACCCTAACACGATCTACACATTATGCTGATCAACCTGAGCTATTCATCTAGGATTATCGTGCCATAAACTATGAGTTCTAAACCCTAACAGCTTTGGTGCACCAATGGCAAACTTCATGAAACCTTCTCAAACTTTGTGAATTCCATCATCTAACCTATCCTAACAGTTCTAACCCTAAAATTCTCTAACATGCTAACTAAAACATGCCAATTCGATGAGATTACCAACCTGGTGTGATGATGAAAACAGAGGTATAATTCCTTGGATCCAATGCTTGCAATGCTTGGGAAGTGATCAACAAACTCAATTCTTGATTCTGTATGCAATAGATCTTGTTCCAATGCCTTGAATCTTGCAATCACAATGTTCTTGCTCCTTGGATGATGAAATTGGATAGCACGATTCCTCTTCAATTCAAACAAATCTTTGATGGAAATTGGATATATGAATGATGTAGATGAGGATCAGATCAAGAAATTTGGAAATTGGTGAAGATTTGATGGAGTTTGAAGTGGTTTTGCAAAATGGAAGAATGAAGTATAACTTGGTATTTTGATCACAATGATTCACCAACCCTTGAATGAACTCTCTCAATTCAATATATAGATGACAATAGAAAGCTCTAGAACTTTGTGGAAACTTCTCATGCACACTTTCCTTGAATTTTGGATTATGTTACTTCATACATAAGTAACCAAGCATAACTCCCAAATCTTGAACCAAACTCAAAAATCCACTTTTGCCAATGTTCTTAAAACATTTTTTCCAATCAAAATGACCTATAATTTCATCCCATTTGGCCAAGTTATGAAAAATCTCAATTTTAGTTCACTTTTTATTCATTAAATTCAACAAATTTGGAACCTTGAGCTATGAGCATTTACAATCTTTCATGATCACTTTTCTAGACTCAAAATGTCATTTTTAGCAAGTTTGATGTTGTGAAGTTTTCCATTTGAAGCTTCCTTGTATGAGTTTTGGGCATAGGCTTGAAATGACCTGTAATTCTCAGATGACCAGAATACCCTTTGCTTGCCAAGACCATAAGTAGAGTTCCACAAATCATATGAAGGCATACCATACCAATCTAGAAATCTAAGACAATGAGGAACAACTCTTATGTTTACCCTAAATTCATTTGAAATCTCCTTGAGGGGTAAAAGTTGCTTTGAAGACAAGTAACTTTCACAGACAAAATTTCAGATACCTCAGATGACCTGTAACTTGCAAGGACCATAACTTGAGTTCTATAAATCTCCTTGATGCCTTCCACCACTAAAATTAAAGGTCTTGAGATCCTCTACAAGTTTCATGTTGGCCAAGGATCCATTTGAAGCTTGCATTTTTACTTATCTTGCTTGGAAGTTTGACCTAAATCAGGGGATTTTACACAGAAACCCTAATTTAGAAACTCCTCTTCTCCTTGATTTCTCTCGATTTCTTCTTGGCACAACACCATATCCTTATCTACATGTCAAATGATGAACCCCACATCTCTCCAATAGACCTTGATGCCTTTCAATCAATCAATTGACCCAGGGTTGACCCAGGGTTAACCCAGATGAAACCCTAGTGGACTGTCTTCAACTGCAACTCTTGTGACTACATCAATGACTTGCCTCTCTTTCAAAATGACTCTCCATGTTCCCCATGATGTCTATATACCCTCCATGCTCAATTCACAGCTCACAACTTCTTTGATGATCTTCAAATACACCCAAGATAGATGCACTGCTTGATCCACTGACTTCTTAGCTTTCCAATTCTTTCTGAGGACTTGGATATGCTTGAATTTGAATAATAACCTCTTGATAGGCTCCTAGAGATGAGAATAGTACTTGGTCCCCTGTTGGATGACTTGCTATGCTATGCTATGCAGATGATTAGACTATGTACATGACTCTATATGCAAATGCTAATGCAATTGAAACATAAACCAAGTGAAATAGGTTGAGCAAATTTTAGGGTGCAACAGCTGCCCCTATTCAAGCGGCTTGGACCCGATTGGGTGAAGAGCGAACGACCTTCAAACATTCGAGGTACGAGACGGTTGGATACTAAGAACCCGGAAATTTGCCAACCGCAGAAATAAACTGCACCACTGCTTGGGGAACGACATCCATCAACTGAATCTAACTGTTACAGCAACCAACTGATCCATTAGCGACGTGCTGGGGATTATTTTCATCAGCCTGAAAAAGATTCTATCATAGCAGGGATAGAATTTTGCTTGTCCACGTTAGGACTCTATCTGCCGTCAACCCGGAAAAATATCGGCGTCTTCGCTGGGGATGACTCGTCTGCATTTCATCAGGAATAAATCGTCCACGTTAGGAATAAACTCTTCCACATTAGAAATAAACTCTTGTCCACGTTAGGCATAACATCTTGTCCACGTTAGGAATAACCTTTCCACGTTAGGAATAACCTTTCCATGTTAGGAATAACCTTTCCACGTTAGGAATAAGACTTCGTCTGGATCTGTCCACGTCAGGACTAAACTTTCCACGTGAGGAATACACTCTTTTCCACGTAAGGAATACATCTCTTTTCCACGTAAGGAATACATCTCTTTTCCACGTAAGGAATCATTTTTCCACGTAAGGAATCCATCTTTCCACGTAAGGAATACCTCTTTCCACGTAAGGAACGTCTCTATCTTTCCACGTAAGGAATCATCTTTCCCCGTAAGGAATCAACATCTTTCCACGTAAGGAATACATCTTTCCACGTAAGGAATCCATCTTTCCACGTAAGGAATACCTCTTTCCACGTAAGGAACGCCTCTATCTTTCCACGTAAGGAATCATCTTTCCACGTAAGGAATCAACATCTTTCCACGTAAGGAACTAAAACTTCTTTCCACGTAAGGAATAAACTTCTTTCCACGTAAGGAATCCTCTTTCCACGTAAGGAATCCATCTTTCCACGTAAGGAAACCATCTTTCCACGTAAGGAAACCATCTATCTTTCCACGTAAGGAATCATCTTTCCACGTAAGGAATCAACATCTTTCCACGTAAGGAACTAAAACTTCTTTCCACGTAAGGAATAAACTTCTTTCCACGTAAGGAATCATCTTTCCACGTAAGGAATCCATCTTTCCACGTAAGGAAACCATCTTTCCACGTAAGGAAACCATCTTTCCACGTAAGGAATACAACTTCATCTTGATTTGTCCACGTCAGGACTCCTATCTCGTCTTGATTTGTCCACGTAAGGACTCCCATCTCGACCCGCTGAAGAAATAAAACTTGTCCACGTCAGGACTCACATCTCAACCGGCTGAAGAAATAAAACTTGTCCACGTCAGGACTCACATCTCAACCTGCTGAAGAAATAAAACTTGTCCACGTCAGGACTCACATCTCAACCGGCTGAAGAAATAAAACTTGTCCACGTTAGGACTCACATCTCAACCTGCTGAAGAAATAAAACTTGTCCACGTCAGGACTCACATCTTCGTCTGCACAAGAAAATCTTATCAACATGGGGGTAACATCGTCCACGTCAGGACACCTTTCGTTGACCCGAAGAAATATAAATTCGTCCACGTTAGGACTCGCGCATCTTCGACCCGCTGGGGAAATAAAACTTGTCCACGTCACGACTCACGCTTCACTAACACGAAGAGAGATAAATTTGTCCACGTCAGGACTCGCGTATCTTGTCATCACGAAGAACTATAAACTCGTCCACGTTAGGACACACATTTCACCACTACGAAGGAAGATATCTGCTGGGAATAGATGGTCCACATCAGGACACCAACACAAAGAGTAATCAATTTTGTCAACGTCATGACTTCACATTCCACTAATACCGAGAAATCGAATCTGTCCACGTTAGGACTAGCACATCTCATCAATCCGGGGAAATAAATCTGTCCATGTTAGGACACCCACTTCTCTAGCACGAAGAAAATCCCGTCAATATAGGAATAAATTGTCCACGTCAGGACCCATTTCTCCATTGGTCCCAACCCACAAACTTCTTAGCACTGACGTGATAGCGACCTTGAGGCAGACTCTACGGGGGATATTTAGAAACCAAACTACCGGACGCCTGTTCTGATAACCGGTGACAGCCTCTGAAATTCTGATTCATGAAACCTTTTGATGCTGACATAACAACAAGTTTGAAGAAAACAATCCGCTGGCCGGACTAGAGAAACTTCAACAAACAACTCTGGTGAGGAAAACAAGAGAATTTCAACCAAATAACTCTGCTCGGGGACAAAGAGAAACTTATCATGATAACTCTGTGGGGAATAACCGATGTTTTCGTTGGATGTCTCACGCTGAGATCTTGAATGTTTGGTAATTTATTTGAGCAAGAGCTCTCTCCACCTGTAAGGGAAACAATACTTGAAACAAACGGGTAACCCACCTGGCTTATGTTTCAAAATGCATATGCCGATGCAAATGCAGACTCGAACTGCTGGGACACAGAACCTGCTTCAGCAAAATAAATGCTGAAGATAATACCAACTCCGCTGGGGATAGCCAGGTGCTACAGAATCATTCCAGCAACATAAATGCTGGAAGAGTGAAGCCAACTTTGCTGGGAAATCGGGAACTTAACCAAACACCTCGCTGAAGTAACACCCTGCTGGGGAGTATAACTCTGCTGGGGAATAGCAGATGTGTCCAGTATGATTGTGCTTCCGCTGGGGAGTGGACAGGTATCACCCGGTATTCTGACAAAATAAATGCCAGGGCGAAAACAACTCTGCCAGGGAGAGTCTCAATCTTCGAGTTCCACTGGGAGGAAAGAAACACTTGCTGAAAAGAGAACTCCGCTGAGGACGAAACAATTCTCTTGGGGAAAATCGACTGACTCCACTGGGGGAGAGTAAATGACCCTAACGGGAAGGGTAGACTGCCTGAGTACAGCTCACAAGTTGGAAATATTAATCTTCTGAGGCTAAACCACTCTGCTTGAGATAGGGGAATCCTTTTGGGGGACACCACACTGTCTGACTACAGCCTACAATCTAGGAATCGTCAACTCTGCTGAGGATGAATGACTTTGCTGGAGAATGTCCTTTTGGATAAGCTACGACTAGCTGGGGAATTCGATCCTTCTTCAGTGAGGAACAATGTCATCTCGGAAGCGCGACCTGCGTGGGGATCGAATCTTTCGTTACGAGCTCCTGGTCCATACTGCAATCTTTTGGTCGTCTACCTTCTCGGAACTCCGCTTCGGGGATACTAACATTCCCTAGTCTGTATTTTTGAACACTTCTTCTCGAAAGGAAATCCTAGTCAGGACTCTATCTTGAAATAGCTTGCCCCTGAATCTGCAACGATTTTGGAATGGACCCTACAGTCTTTGTATCCTGACGTCCAGACATGGACCGCTTCTACAATTTCGACCCTCGAAGAGGTGCTCTGTCAAAAGTAGCTCTCGTGCTCTTAGGGTGACCTATCTTGGTCTGGTAATGGCTTTGCCCCTGATTGACTGATTCGTGGAGCAATGCCCATAGCTATGAGAGATTTGCCAAATCTTGACCTAATTGCCCCAGATTTACTGATTCTAGGATGACTGACCCTACCGGAATTAATCGATATAGCTTGCCCCAGTTCACGAAACATTTGGGCATTCTGCATTTTATCTTGATCAGACCTTCCACTGTAGGAATCTTTCTTGTTGACATGCGCTTACTCGTAAGTAACACAGGTTGTTCTGCATAAAAGATATATTAAACGCAATGCATATGACAGTTTCAAAATCCAAGTCTGTTCACTGGAAAAAAATTTTTGCGACATGTAAGGAATCAATTATCAAAATGTCAATATGAAAGCTGGTAAGAGGAACCCTTTTAGGAGTCAGTTTCGATGCTATCTTTACCGACGTATGCTCTTGACCAAAACCTGTTTCAATTAGGACTTTTTCGGGTTGTAACGTGGTCAGGTTCACGGTTAACAAGGAAAGACACAGGCTCAAAGTTTATTTTAACCCACCCCTTCTCCATAATGTTCTCCAATCCTATGTTCAGCTAATCTGACTTCAGCATTCACCTATTAGAGGTGGAATGATAGGAGTGATGGTTCAGGATACCACACATTTTTTTGAGTGACAGTCATTTGCTTTTCGTCTTTGGGTGCCCAGAGTCACACGACTTTGACCTTTTCGAGGATTTTTTTTCTTTTCTTTGACAATCCTTTCCGTCTTTCGTTTTTTTTTTGAACAAGTCGTGTGACACTGGTTTGTCTGACTTTTTGTGGAATAATGTGACTGTTTCACTCTTTCCATTTAACCCTTGTGGTTTTTTAGGCACGACCTCCAGAGGTGTGATTGATCCTTGTACGGACACTCCTTTCACGATTCGAACGCTTGGTCAAACTAACTGACACCTACCCTGCCCCGGGTTAAGATTTAGGGTTTTTCATTTTCAAAAAAGAAACTCCTACTACTGGGCTCAAAAGGGGTTATCAAGGGATTATCTTCCTTATATCTCCGGTGTTTATGGATTGAAACAATGCCTGTATCTCATCAACAAGTTTTTATCCAAAAGCATACGATCGGAATATTATTCGTCATCTATTTTCGTCATCCTCCCCGGATTCCTGCTAAAACAAGCATTAAGCATCAAGAAAGCAAAGAGTGAACACGACTGGATTAATTCAAAACATGCATATTCATTTCGTTTATCCATATCGATCGAAAAAACAACAAGTTTTAGAAGCGAAATTTGCAATTAAACAGAAAAGAAACTACAAATGCGAAGACATGAACAAGATAACATGAAAAATGTCGGTATGTCAGAACTGGACTTCATGCACTGTGACTTATTGGCGAGTCAACCATCCTCAGAAACTATTATCAGGGGTAGTCTACTGCTGTCTCGATCTTCTTTCAACGGCCCGATCAAACCTGGGAAACTTTTTCATCACCCCGGCTTTCGCTTGTCTATTGCTTTGCACCACCTTGGGGACCCTATCAGAGAAGTTAATAACCCTGCTGTCGATTAAATCTTGGACGTTGTGCTTGAACGCGTGGCAACCCTCAATATCATGTCCGGGAGCCCCGGAGTGGAATTCACAGTGCCTGCTTGCATCATAACCATACGGAGGAGTGCCTGTTATTGGCGCCAGAGTTCTCTTCTCCACCAAGTTCAAACCTAGTAGTGTCTGTAACAAATCTGCATACGTTGAGGGAGGCTTTTCAAACACCCTCCTTGGTTTCTTTCCCCGCATTCTTTGTTGAGTCGGATACTGGCATCTCGTATGCTGCTGGCTTTTCTCGGACGATTCCTTAGGCTCACGCGTTATCATCCTTAAATTCAACCCTGGCATCGGCAACTGTTGTGGACATGGGGACTTAGCTTCCAGTGGCTCTGGGATATACCTCGATTCGTCTGCAACCTCTGACGGAGAAATGGGAATATCAGTCCCTGAAACTTTTATACCCCCCGGTACAAACTCAATTGTTTTCTCATCCAGCAAATCTTGAATCTTATGCTTAAAAGCTTTGTAGTTTGCAATGTTATGCCCCGGTGCGCCGGAGTGGAAGGCACAATGGGCGTTCAGGTCATAGTCTGGTGGCGGCTGCCCTGTCAGTGGAACCAAAATGCGGGGCTCAACCAGTTGAAGTTGGAACAAGAGTTGCACCAGCTGATCATAATGCACTGGGATCTCATCAAATACTCTATTAGAAAACCTCATCCTCTTACCACACCTCCTTGAGTTATCCTGAAAAATCAATTGCGACTGCTGACGAGGAGAATCCTGAGCTTCGAACCGTGGAGAGAGTCTCTTACGCCTATCTTGCATGGGTAATGGTTCTTTAGACCCCTGAGGAGCAGATAAGCCAGCCGCGTCTTCAGACATTTGCCCTCCTTCTCTTCTGAGTACGTTCCTTAATATTTCAGCCATCAATCCTACTTGTGCCTTCAACCGACAGTTCTCTTCTTCTAGCGTCTCTTGATTCGAGCGCAACACTTGCATATCTTTCGTGAACTGCCCCAGCTGGCCTCAGACATCAATTAATTCCGCTTGAACCTGCTCGATGTCTATCCCCACAAGTTGGCGTTTGAGGCCTGGGAGAAAACCTTGATTTCCTTGCTGAGCGAAGTCGGCAGCACTATCATTAGCCCGTGCAATCAGAGGCTGCACCATATTCTGCAACTGTTCCTGACTCTTGGCCATGGCTTCCATTGCCTGTATGAACTGCATCATGTTGTTGCGCACCTCTTGCATCTCAATCTGATCCTGACCCATGACTTCCTTACTGCTGTTTCTGGTTGAATGTCAGGGAATTCTTCGGTCGCTAATCTTGGAGGACCTGGAAGATGCAGGAGATGAGCTACAGTTTAATAATTACCTGTAATGCAATATGAATGTGAATGCAATGCAATATGTGTCTGTGCATTAGGGAATGTCATTCCCCGATTCTAGTGCGAATGTGCCAGTGCGGTGCCAGTGACAGCAATACGAAGATCGGAGCTGAATCATAGAAAACACCTCATATATTGCAGAGAAATCCATTAAGCCAAGAATACAATATCAATGCATACAACAAGAAGGCATGACCTCAACCAACAATCCTGGTGATGGTAAACGCTATGCAAATAAAGCATACACGTTAATATATGAAATGGTCAAGTACGCTCATAAGCCTGGTACTCTTCTAGCAACTTCTTAGTCTCTGGATGACTTGGTCGGGTAAGCAGACCCTCAACAAGCTGATTTCTTCGTTTGAGAACGCGTCGCACGTCACCAGCGGTTTCTTCCCATGCCCCTTCTCCGAAGCGATCCTCTAGCTTCCGCTTCTGAGACACAGCTTCGTTCCTGCCTTCGATGGCCTTGTTCAATGCATTCTGGAGACTATACCTGGTCATCACCTCTTCTTCATACTTCGTAATACTAGCCTTCAACTGCTCCTCGAGGTCAGATACTTGCTGCTTCAATTTGTCTTCCCTCTTTTTGTTGTTGGTTAGCGTAGCATTCCAGGTCTTATTACAAGAAAAGATTTCTCGGTGGGCGGCGTCGAGTGCTTTCTTTTTGGATTCCAACATGTCATGGGAGCTTCTGAACTCTTACCCCAGACGTTCGCGCTTCTTTTTCTCCTCAGTCAATTCAGCCCCTAGCCTGTTTACTAGCTCGATCTGCTGTTGGAAAGCACGCACATCCTTGTTTTTCTCGCTACGTATCTGAGCCAGCTCTTTTTCTAGCCCTTCATTGATCTTCATCAAGGCATCTTTTTCTTTAACAACTTGCTCGTAGGCCTCCCTAGTAACAGTAGTTGGTTCTTCTACTGGAATATGAACAGGGATTGGTGCAGCCGGAAATGGCATCATTAACTGTCTTGCTCTCTCTTGGATCCAGACTTTGTAGGGTGCATAAGCCTGACAATCATTCTTCCCCAACAGTGGCTTCCCTCTTCTGTTGATACGCATCCATGCGTGCTGAAGCTTAGCTAGTAACTCTCCCTTCAAATCACCTGTGAAGTACAGAGATTCCTGTACTTCTTCCTCCTTTGGTGGGTTCTTCAACGCATATCCGAACTGGCGAACGAACAGAGATGAGTTGTAATTGATACACCCTTTTCTTCCTATCAAAGGAACATTAGGATACCCAGAACAACTGAAAATAAGCTCAGACCCCAGCAAGTCTCAGTCAAACCACTCAATGTCTTCAGAAGATAATCTCATCAGGCGCTCTGGCCAGTCAGCTGTAGTTGCACTATCCACAAAAGGTCCCTTCAGGGGAAGGTGACTCTTAAACCACATGTTTAACAGCGGCGCACAACAGTAAACAGTCTTTCCTCTTCTATTTTCATTTTTATAGTGCAATGAATGATAGAGATCTCCAATCAAAGTGGGCACCGGGTTGCCAGCAGCAAACAGATGGAAAGCGTCCAAGTCCACAAAATTGGGTAAGTTGGGAAACAACACTATTCCGTAAATGCATAAAGCCAAGATAGCATTAAAGACTATCCAGCACCCGTTCTTGGCATACTCTTGAACTTTGCCAACCAGAAAATCGAGGGAGAAACCTGGAACCCCAAGCCAAGAAGTCACTAATAGTTCAGCAGCGTTCATGTGCAAGGCCTTAGCTAAGTCCTCCAGCTTGGGCTCAGCGGCAGAATGAATAAAGGGAACCCTATTCTGCACTGGTAGCTCAGTAAACTCCACATACTCTTCAATGGTAGGCCCCAAAATAAAGTCAGCAAACGTGAAACATCTCAATGCAGGGTCATAGAATTGCATCAAGGTGTACAGCCCATTCATCTCAACAGCAGTTGGCTTGCAGACTAGTCTCAACAATCTTCCATGACTCATCCTGAAACTTCTCCTAACCTCCTCATCAGCAAGGGACATCAGACCAAGTAAGGGAGTAATGTCAGGTGTAGTCAACTTATACGCAACTGTCTTCCTTAATCCAGCCATGATCAATAAGCAGAAGTCCGGGCACTAGAACCAGGGAATATGCAAATGCACCTGCAGCACAGACACACGTTAATGGGATGCAATGATAATGATTATGCAAACAATGCAATGAAAGTAACATGCAACAGGGACCAAATGCCATAGCTAAGAAGCCTGAACCATATCAAAAAGTCTCAGATAGACTCTCTAGAATTCCTCAAACCCTGGTCTCAGATAGACCCACAACAAAGCTCCAACACTGGTCTCTGACAGACCTCATATCATAACTCTGACTGGTCTCTGACAGACCCCATAACTGTCCATAAATACCCAGGATCTCAGATCAAGAAATAACCGGTATCTGAAGGTCTAGTTACCTGCATGCCCCAAACCCCTCTCACAGGTAGGTGTCCTAGTAACTGACAAAAGTATGGCATCCTATGCGGTCGTCGGCGTCACAGACTTTCAGGGTTGATGATACGATTCTCAGAAGGAGTGGCATCATCAAATCCTGAAGAGGCCTCACTTAGCCAACTTCCAAATGATCGGTTCCCGGAGTCGACAATTCAGCTGACCAACAACCCCTTCGACCCAAAGGGTAGAAAAAGAAGTCAACCAGAAGAACCTCGTCCGAGTGTAGATTTCGTGAGACACTAATGCAAGCAAAGCCGGCACGCGCCCACTACTTTCTACTCTAATTCTAGGTGAACTCAAGCCCAGGTCCGGCTTATCTCTCAATCATAGAATCACCCGTCACAACCCCAATACAGCAATAATAACAATAATATAATGCTGATATTAAAATACAGAAATATAAATCCATACAAAATCCTCGACGGGAAAACAAGCGTTAGGATTGACTCTCTTAAGGGATGTTGGATCCCAAATGCATAAGGAACTATCGCAGTCCTTAGCAGCCAGGGGACGTTGGGTCCCCAGCAGAGTCGCCAGCTGTCGCTACTGCGAAAATCGGCGCCGGCTGAACAGAAGAGTCGCCACCGCGCGTTATTCATCCCAACAGAGGGGAAAGGAAACGCTTGAGGTAAACCTACCGCAAAACGGGGAAAGGAATGGTCATCGCAACCAAATCCTGGATTCGGGAGTCGGTTACGCAAGGGGAAGGTATTAGCACCCCTCACGTCCGTCGTACTCGACGGGATCCACGCTTGTTTTCGGGTATGGATTGTTATTCTATCTACTCTACAGGTCTGGGGTTAAAAGAACATAAAATGACTCGGCAAAGTATCGCACTTTATGCCTACGTATTCCCGTCTGGAACGAGAAATCAGAGTCAACTTAGTTCGCCTACCTACGGGAAAGGAGGGGAAGGTTGCTCGCTAGGATATCGCATCCTATGCCTACGTACTTTCATACAGCATGAAAGATCAGAGCAAACGTAGTTCGGGCCACGTACGACACAAGTCTGTTTTGATTGTTTTTATTCCTTCTGAAAAAGGGTTTTCTCCTGATTACGCGTCCAAGCGGACAAAAATGACGTTTTGATGAGTTCACATTCTTTTACGGAAGAAGTGTCTTTTATTGTGTTTGAAATATTTATTGTATTTTTCTGTTTGTTTTGAGAAAGAAGAGACAGAACTCTAACCTACGGTTGCGAAGGGAATCAAACTAACCTAATGTTATCATGCATGGGTTAAGACCTAGTGTCTATCATGCTCCTCTCTTGCACAGAGAGAAACAGAGATCCTAAGGGGAATAGACGGAAACAGAAACAATAGCAAATATACAATAAAGCAGTAAAATGCATGGATGCAGCAATACAAGCGAGGCAAGGGAGTCCCACTCAACATCGAACCTAGAAAACAACAGGCAAAAGTGAACAACATTCACTTTCAACCTAACAGGTTAAACAGCAAACAATACAGTCAGGGAAAACCAAACAATACATCAAGAATATAAACAGCAAAAAATAAACAGCAAACAACAGTCTTCATCAACATCTGTCTTCAAGTCCTCATCAAACAGCTACAAGCTTCAAGCAAGCATCAATTTTCATCTTCACAGCCTTCAGGAAAGGTCCTTATCATCAGTCTACAATCTGCAATGGCTTTTCTTCAAGTCTCAATCTCCACCATGAATATCAGTCAACAAGATGAAATGAATGTTAAACAGTCAATTGCCTACCAAGGGTGGCTCATTAACTGTTAACATGATACAGACAATTTTCCCTCAAAAGTTCTATCTTTTAAATACATTCACTAATCCTTCCTTTGGAAGGAGGTGGATATTTAAAAGAGACTTTGAATCATAGAGAAAGAATGGAGGTAGACAAGACCTTCCATGTTTGTGAATCAAGTTTTCTACTCTAGAGCTCTGCCTAGCTCCTAAACCCTACACTCCTCAACAGCTGCCAGCAAAGGATACTCCTCATCAACTCTGGAAGTTGGTCTTCATTCTCTTTGATCTCCAATGGCTTTCATCATCACAGTCTTCAGCTCTCCCAATCCCCAAACAAGCCCAATACCCCACACAGACAAATAATAACCCTAGAGAGGGCACACCACACAGTCAAGCAAATACAAGCAGTACACTGATAGTAATAGTAGAATAAGGGAAACCTAGTAGTTTCTAAGGAATCTATTATCTACCCATAATCCCTATAGTCCCATACCCCAAAGTTCAAACTACAACTCCTAAAAGAAGTGATTTCTCACACCTATGTTATCTCCTAAACCCTAGTTTTGATCACACTAATCCCACCTAAACAAATCATCTGAAATTAAGTTCTAAAATTATGAATTAAATCTTATATACAAGCCAAAGGTCTAAGCTAATCAACCTAAAAAGAATGGGTCAAAAATATTAAAGCATCTAACTAAACCAAAATCATCAATATCATGCATTAAACTAAACATTTAAAAAGCTATTTAAAAGAAAAATGCACAAAAAATATTAAAACAAGATGAAATGCCATTTTTAATATTTTATATTTTTCTTAACAGAATTATGAACAATATGCAAAAACAACCAATTAAAAATAAGCATTTTTCTATTTGTTATGAATTTTTGAAGAATTAACAAAATTAAAAGAAATTAATATGGATTAATTGGGTCAGGGGGTGCAGTTAGCATATTAATTCAGTTGAAATAAAAGGATGGGTCCAGACTGGGGGGCGCGCATAGCAAAGCGCGTCTGGGCCCAGTGCACAGAAAACACCACAAAAAAAATAAAAAAGAGAGAAACGGTGTAGTTAGCAAGAATTTTAGTTCATTTGGTTATTGGGCCTGGCGTTTGGGGTGTGAAAAGCAACTTATTATTGAGCCCAGTCTGAGGGAATAAATGAAACGCAGCGTTTGGCTGCGTAATCTCCCTCCAAATTTCATTTTAAATCGTGGCCTTCAGATCAATTACTCAGTCAACCAAATTAGACTCCATCCAATGGTCTACATGCATCTTCTCCAAGTGCTAGGGTTTCAGCCATGGAAGCTCCATGCACGAGCTCATGAACCAACTCTTCCACACACTCATGCAACCTCATTTCTCCATGAAAATCATTTCTGTAAAGAGCAAAGTTGCTCTACTTCTTCCCCTCTACACAACCATAATAATATCTTCCTCTAAAACTCCATCAAAGTTCGAACCCGATAGGTAGAAAGTGCTGATTTCACCAATTTACACTGATATCAAACTTGAGGATTCTTGCCAATTATTACCCTAACACGATCTACACATTATGCTGATCAACCTGAGCTATTCATCTAGGATTATCGTGCCATAAACTATGAGTTCTAAACCCTAACAGCTTTGGTGCACCAATGGCAAACTTCATGAAACCTTCTCAAACTTTGTGAATTCCATCATCTAACCTATCCTAACAGTTCTAACCCTAAAATTCTCTAACATGCTAACTAAAACATGCCAATTCGATGAGATTACCAACCTGGTGTGATGATGAAAACAGAGGTATAATTCCTTGGATCCAATGCTTGCAATGCTTGGGAAGTGATCAACAAACTCAATTCTTGATTCTGTATGCAATAGATCTTGTTCCAATGCCTTGAATCTTGCAATCACAATGTTCTTGCTCCTTGGATGATGAAATTGGATAGCACGATTCCTCTTCAATTCAAACAAATCTTTGATGGAAATTGGATATATGAATGATGTAGATGAGGATCAGATCAAGAAATTTGGAAATTGGTGAAGATTTGATGGAGTTTGAAGTGGTTTTGCAAAATGGAAGAATGAAGTATAACTTGGTATTTTGATCACAATGATTCACCAACCCTTGAATGAACTCTCTCAATTCAATATATAGATGACAATAGAAAGCTCTAGAACTTTGTGGAAACTTCCCATGCACACTTTCCTTGAATTTTGGATTATGTTACTTCATACATAAGTAACCAAGCATAACTCCCAAATCTTGAACCAAACTCAAAAATCCACTTTTTACAATGTTCTTAAAACATTTTTTCCAATCAAAATGACCTATAATTTCATCCCATTTGGCCAAGTTATGAAAAATCTCAATTTTAGTTCACTTTTTATTCATTAAATTCAACAAATTTGGAACCTTGAGCTATGAGCATTTCCAATCTTCCATGATCACTTTTCTAGACTCAAAATGTCATTTGGAGCAAGTTTGATGTTGTGAAGTTTTCCATTTGAAGCTTCCTTGTATGAGTTTTGGGCATAGGCTTGAAATGACCTGTAATTCTTAGATGACCAAAATACCCTTTACTTGCCAAGACCATAAGTAGAGTTCCACAAATCATATGAAGGCATACCATACCAATATAGAAATCTAAGACAATGAGGAACAACTCTTATGTTTACCAGAAATTCATTTGAAATCTCCTTGAGGGGTAAAAGTTGCTTTGAAGACAAGTAACTTTCACAGACAAAATTTCAGATACCTCAGATGACCTGTAACTTGCAAGGACCATAACTTGAGTTCTATAAATCTCCTTGATTCCTTCCACCACTCAAATTAAAGGTATTGAGATCCTCTACAAGTTTCATGTTGGCCAAGGATCCATTTGAAGCTTTCATTTTTACTTATCTTGCTTGGAAGTTTGACCTAAATCAGGGGATTTTACACAGAAACCCTAATTTAGAAACTCCTCTTCTCCTTGATTTCTCTTGATTTCTTCTTGGCACAACACCATATCCTTATCTACATGTCAAATGATGAACCCCACATCTTTCCAATAGACCTTGATGCCTTTCAATCAATCAATTAACCCAGGGTTGACCCAGGGTTGACCCAGATGAAACCCTAGTGGACTGTCTTCAACTGCAACTCTTGTGACTACATCAATGACTTGCCTCTCTTTCAAAATGACTCTCCATGTTCCACATGATGTCTATATACCATCCATGCTCAATTCACAGCTCACAACTTCTTTGATGATCTTCAAATACACCCAAGATAGGAGATAGATGCACTGCTTGATCCATTGACTTCTTAGCTTTCCAATTCTTTCTGAGGACTTGGATATGCTTGAATTTGAATAATAACCTCTTGATAGGCTCCTAGAGATGAGAATAGTACTTGGTCCCCTATTGGATGACTTGCTATGCTATGCTATGCAGATGATTAGACTATGTACATGACTCTATATGCAAATGCTAATGCAATTGAAACATAAACCAAGTGAAATAGGTTGAGCAAATTTTAGGGTGCAACAATCTGCAAGATAAAAAATGGATAAAAGTAACCACGAGATGGTTAATATGTTTACTCAACAAATTAGTACAATGTTTAATCCCCCAATTTAAAACACTAACCACATTTATCATTTGTTGGCCAATCAAATTGTTCGAATAGCCGATTTTTTTGGTGCCCCTTAGACCCAAGCATAACCAGTCCCTCAAAGTTGTGCCCGTTAGGCAAATTGGGATGCCTGGCAATGGATGTGTTCCTATTAATCAAGGGAAACAACAACAAGAGATACCTCGACCGGTCGAACCCCCCATAGTTATGGGAGGAGAAGAACGAATAGCCTAGGATAAACCAGGGGTAGTCATGGTAGGTAGGAACTAAGATGCTGAAAAAGTAGTAAGGAATGTTCGACAAGATAATATTAGGGTCCAAAATAATCTAGCCCACATAGTTGGTAATATCGTTGCTCATAATTTTCTTAATGTAGAGTTACATAGGCCAAATTTTGTGTCTCCCTTGACTGAATATGCTCTGCAGACAAAACTTTCCGGTGGTTGGAAAGTCCCTGAGTTCACTAAGTTTGCAGGAGATATAAGTGAGTTGACTGTTGAGCATATCACTGGATACCAAACTGAAGCGAGCAATATAGCAAACAATGATAATTTGAAAATAAGATTCTTCTCAAATTATCTAACAAAAAATGATTTTACATGATTCACGACAGACCCTCATCATTCCCTAAATAACTTGAATCAGTTAGAGATGGATTTCCATGAGCAATTCTAAATGGGGTAGTCGAAAACCAGTCTCAAAGAATTGGCTAGTGTAAGGTGCAAGGCGTCTGAGTCGATTGATGATTACATAAATAGGTTTAGGTTATTAAAGGTAAGGTGTTTTACCTATATTCCTTAACATTAGTTGGTTGCAATGGTCTTTAGGGGTTTAGGTTATTCAATTAGAAAGAAACTAAATACCTAATATTTGAGAGATATGGCTTAGTTAGCCGACAGAGTTCAATAGGTGGAACGCCTGAAGGCTGAGAAAGCCAGAACGAGTAAGTTTCATAAAAAAAGAGAAGGTTGCCTACTTAGAGGCAGATGAGAGAGACCAGAGTTATGATGTAGGGTATGAGTAGGTCGACGAGAATGATATAAATGTGGCTGAACTTAAGTCGGGACCTCCCTATGCTTGTAAACATTTGAAACCATTCGAAAAAAGAGAATCTGGTTGAACCAAAGAACGATTAGTTTGTCGCCAAAATATATACCTTTGATGTAATGAAGTGCGAAGAGATCATTGACCTCTTAATTGCAGATGGCCAAATCATAGTCTCTAAGGGACTAAAGACGCTACCTTTAGAGTAATGTATGAAAAAAGGGTTTTGTAAGTTACATAACTTTCTTGGTCATGAAACCTCTCATTGTTTCCTTTTCAAGGATTTGGTTCAAGAAGCACTGAATGAAGGGAGGCTAAAATTTGCTGACAAGGCCAAAACTTTAATGCATGCCGACTTTGATCCTTTTCAAATTAAAGACACTAACTACGTAGAGCCACTTGAGTGCTTGATGGTCGAGGCTATTAAGATCCCCAACATAGAGTTGCAGGTCTCTGAGTTGAATTATACTGAGAAGGTTAAGGCAGCCTACCATAATGCTAAAGAGGAGCTTGTCGACTTCCTTAACTGTTGTAGACTAAAAGGCTTAGAAGTGATGATGTGACCTAGATACAGTGTCATGTTCGACAAAAAGGATAATGAAAGCCTTGAAAAAATTAAGCCTTGACATCCTAGAAGAGGTAAGTGGCCCCAACAAAGGCCAAACTATGCTTTTAACAAAAGGGGTGACCCCTACCAGACACAAAATGCCACAATGCTGGTTGACAGCCTTAGTCGAAGGCACTTGTGGAAAAGTGGATGCACCTCTAAGACAAAGAAGACACCAACCAATATAAGGGGGAGGTGTTGGCTTTAAACACAACTTAGAAACGTCTAGACAATCGTCATGCCACCAAGAACCATCCCTATAATCCCAATTATAAGGGGAAAAAATCTAATGTATCGAATGCAGTGGTGCAGATATTAGCACCAAAAGAAAGTGTTCAGAGAGACGCAAAATTCGGGGAACAACCAATACCCAGATTCTGATAACAAAGTTGCTAGGAAGGCAACTAAATAAAGAATTCTCCCACCACCATACTCACCTATTGAATCAAAAGTCAAAGTGGAAAGAAGACCACCAAAAGAGAAGGTGAATCCACATTCTTCTATAGAACCCAAAGCCGAACTGCCTACGAGACCAAGAAAGGAGAGGGTATATACATCTTTATCTAGTAAAAATGATGGAGATGAGGATGAGGACTAGGAGATGATAGAAGATAACTTCTCAGATTCAGAGGATGACTTCGAAGTCCTTTGTAATGTAGTATCAGTGTTAACAATCGAATATGACATGGTAACTAAAGTGACAGATGCAGAAGAGTTCTCTGTAGAGGAAATAGATGATCATAAGCCAGTGTCCCATTATGTAATGAACAACAGTTGCATGGAAGAACAACATGTCATTTTTGAGAAACCTGATTTAGGAACGAAGAGTCATTTAAAACCATTATTCATCAAAGCCAAAGTTGACAACTATGGTGTCAAAAAAGTCTGTGTCAACAGTGGCGCAACAATCAATTTGATGTTACACTCCATACTAAGAATGATAGGTAAATTTGACACAGACCTCATGCCTCATAATATGGTACTCTCGAATTATGAGGGAAAGAATGATTGTTCCTTGGGGGCGATCCAGGTCGACTTAGCTATTGAGACTACTATTCAACCAACTTTGTTTATGGTCGTACCTTCCAAAGCTAATTACAGTTTACTGCTAGGAAGAGAATGGATACATGGTTTTGGTGTTGTCCCATCCTCTCTTCATCAAAGGATATCTATATGGAGGGAAGATGGCATAATGGATAATATGGATGCATACCAAAGCTATTACTTGGCGGAGGTAAACCATGTTAGTAGGAGGACCTTTGACAAGAACATGGCAAACATAGCACCATGTCCACTAAAGGGCGAGGGTTTCAAGCCTCGAGATAATGTGTTTCAATCAGGAAGACTCCATCTAACCCGTAGTTTCATGTTAGGAAGGGAAGTCTGGGGAGAAGAGCTTTTTGAATATGGTGAAATAGCCTCAACAAGATGGGGGGATTAAAAACCTTACTATGTCTGAATTGAGTGATTGGACCAAGATTGAAATTCTGGTATGCAGATCTCAAATGTCTTAAGAGATGTTAAGAATATAGATCTCTGCTAAAACAGAACAAGGACAGAATATGAGCATTTTGAATAACTTTAAAAATTATCAGTGTCATGACATCTATTGTAACATCTGCAGACTAACATAACAATTTATCTAACCATTTAAATTGAGCAAAATATTAAATGCGGAAAGATAAATAGCACAATGAATTGTTAACCCAGTTCGGTGCAACATCACCTACATCTGGGGGCTACCAAGCCAGGAAGGAAATCCACTATCAGTAGTATCAATTCAGAGTTAAACTCCCAGTTTATAACCCCTCACTTAATCCCTACCCAGTGCAACTTCTACCTAGGACACTCCTAGATATGAGACTCCTCTCACTCCCCTTAATTACAGCAGTGATAACAACAAATGAATACGCTTTAAAAGACATTATTCAAAGACAACTTGATCTTGCTTAACAGCTTTAATCAAGGACAATACACTATTTCTTACAAGCTTTAAGTTGACAAATTACAATTAACAACCTAGTCTAATTCACACATTAGTCAATGAGTGAATGGCTTACAAAACTAACACACCTAAATATGTATACCACGATGCGTCAAAAGATACAAAGGGTGACTTACAAAGTCACACGCAAGAGACTCTCAAAATCCTAAACCCTTATTTGGCACTCAAGATCTTCTTGTTGTGAATGCTTGCCTTAAGCTAGGGTTTTCACCTCCTTAAATAGCAATGAGAATGGGCTTGGGCTGTGCCAAAAGTAACAGCAGGAAAAGAAGATTTCAATCTTCATAAACTGCAACAGATTTGATTTGATCAATCAAATCTAATCATATCATTCTTCCAATCTTCAATCAATCTTTTGATAATAACTCCATATCAATTCAAATCTGATCCATAATAAGTGTATCAGAAACGCCTTTAGAAAACCACCAAAAACACGCAGGTTCTACACCAGAATAGTGCAACAAGCTTGCACAAAAAGATATGGATACACAAACATATTCATGACAGACAGATGTCACGACATCCTGTAGGACATCTTGTGATTACACCTAGTTTTACCAAGATGCCTGCCAATCAAATCTTCTCATAATAAATCTTCTGCATAAAAATAGAAATAAATATTTTATAGTTTCCTAAAAAGTCTTAAAGATCCTTTTAATTAAATCTAATTAAATTTGCACTTTGTTCCTAATAAATCTCTTTGACCTGCGCATACTGATGAGGTATATCCACGAGGATCTCATCAAACCAAAACACCTCTGCAAGAGATATAAAATAGCAGCGCCTGTTGTACCAGACAAAGATGTCATGACATCTGTCTCGACATCTTGTTTGAAACACATGACAGTAGTACTGTCATAACATTTAATGAAGATGTTATAACATCTTACTTAACATTAGTGTAGAATCATGTTTTACCAAAATTTAGGCAATCACTGAATAATGGAACTAACAAAGATTATGGCCTATGTGGCCGAAATCCAAATAAAAGTAGCCAATAGGACAAAATTAAAAATGAATTGGTTAGAAGAGCTAAAGATATATCTGAGTCGTGATGACGATAAAACGCATCGATTATATCGCTAGATTTCATTGACGTTTTATCGCGCATTCACCGTTTTAACGCTCGATTTCTCGAGTTTTTCTTACTATTTTGCAGGTACATCGTTATGTGAGGCCGAATCATGAATTAAGAAGAAAGGAACGAAAGAAACCACAAGAAATGAAGCAAGACAGAAGCCTGCAAAAAGTCTGCATAATTTGTTACGGCCACGGTCGTTACAAGGGTGTCACGACCGTGACACCTTACTTTGGGCCATCACGACCGTGAGGAAGCAGTCACGACCGTGACACTTGAAATCATCAAATAACGAGCGTGAAGACCTTGTCACGCCCGTGACAAGGATAAAACTTGGTTTTGACTCAGACTACGTCAAGCCACCACTGAAGACCACTCCTCCTAGTAATTCTCCTCAAGGCAGCACGTGAGGACGACTTCTCCCATTTTTTGCTGCCACTTTCCAACATTTTCTCAACCACTTCAGCAAAGCCCAAGAAGCAAAGGACCAAGGATCCAGCCCAGTGAAGACTCTATAAATAGTACCAGCTCTGTGAACTCAGGGACAGACTTCATTTTTATCCAAATTTCCTGCGGAAGCTCTGCCGAATTACCTTACCATCAGAATTATTATTCCAGCATTATTTTATTTCCTGTCTTGCTTTATTTGTATCCAAACCAACCGTGTAACAATTTCCAACATTAGGGAATTGTTATACTTTTATTTGTTTCCAGCCTTCAGCATTCGTTTTAATTTTTATTTCCGCCTACTCCAAGCCTTCCGGTCTGTGGAAGAAGGAGTCTACTCAGATATTTGTTAATCAGGTTTTTCAATTATTGCAATTTAATTTATTTATAATGTCTATTTATTTTTCTGCCATTAGTAAGTTATTATTTAACTCTGTGTCTGATTCAACCTCGATGAGTAGCTAAACACCTTAGGGCGGTATGTAGTTATAACCAACTTAACTGGTAAAATATAACCATGGGCTAAAATAATTAATCACTTAACATTCTGGCTGATGCTTTTTAATTGAATTCGACCTTTTCGTTACGAGAGTAAGAAAAGGGTATTAGGTTGGGTCAAGACCACGAGAGTGTGAGATCTTAACCAGATAGCTAAAGTTAGGCATTTAAATTAAATACAGCGAGAGCGCTTTAAGATAAATTAGAATTATTTAGTTTCCAAAAATTATCTCTAAACACTTATGGGCTAGCGAGAGCAGGCATAGGGCTTTAGGGATAAGATCTGATATAAGACCACGAGAGTGTGAGTTGAGGGTATTTAAACTAGTAATCTCTACCGAATAGATTAGGTGAACCTCTTTATAAGCCTAGGTTAGATTGACCCACATAAGTTAGTATAATTGCATACCGACCGTCTTAATATTACTTTATTAAAAACTTAAATTTAATTCCGCCTTTAATAGTGTTAAAAACCAACAACAATCGTGACAACCATTCGCCTTAGCTAAACTAGAAGTTCATCTAGCACTAAGTAGCAATAGAATCCCTGTGGATCGATAATCTTAAATATTACTTCGATAGGCTATGCACTTGCAGTAAGATACCGCTAGACGCATAAGTAGACACGTCTTTAGCCCATCAAGTTTTTGGCGCCGTTGCCGGGGATTCCTTAATTTAGTTACTAGTGCACTTAGGTAGCATTGTCTAGACTAAGGTATCAACTATTTAATTTAATCTAATCTCCGAGTGTATGCCACGTACTCGCTCCAAAAGCGAAGACTTGCAACCTCTAATCCCTGAATCGGAACGCTTCTTACACGTAAGAAGACGTATACTCGATTTCGAAAATAATTCCAACATTCCAGATCTTCAATTAGATCCGCCTGAACCAGTCGTAAAATCAGAAAACGCAGGAATGGCTGAAGAACAAACTCATCCACTCAAGTATTACGCTAATCCTTCGCAAGGTGAACCGCATTCAAGCATTGCAGCACCGGCTATCAACCGAAATGATTTCGAACTAAAACCATCATTGATATCAGCCGTGCAACAAAATCAATTCGCCGGAAATCCTACCGAGGATCCGAATCTTCATCTTTCGATCTTTGTGCAATATGCAGATACCGTAAAAGCCAATGGAGTTACCCAAGAAGCTGTTAGACTACATTTATTTCCTTTTTCGCTTCGAGACAGAGCAAGAGCATGGCTTCAATCTCTGCCTTCGAACTCAGTAACTACGTGGGAACAACTTAAGAGAGTTTTCTTGAATAGGTATTTTCCACCTAGCAAGACAGCTATGCTGAGAGCTCAGATCAACGAATTTAAGCAAAGAGAAAGTGAATCATTATTCGAAGCTTGGGAACGCTATAAGGATCTACTTAGGCTTTGTCCACATCATGGATTAGTAGAATGGATGGTCATCCATACCTTCTATAATGGACTCTTGTACAATACAAGAATGACAATTGACGCTGCCGCGGGTGGTGCATTGATGGACAAAGAATATAATGATGCCTATGCACTTATCGAAAGTATGGCTCAGAATCATTACCTTTGGGGAAGCGAGAGAGTCGCAACTGAGAAACCAACAAAGGGAGGTATGTACGAAGTAAGTAGTATGGACCAAGTCAATGCGAAGTTTGACCAACTAAGCCAAAAGATCGACAACTTGGCCATAACACCTGCAGCCACCGTGGCTGCAGTAACACCTAACTGTAAGTTATGTGGAGTCCCGGGACACGAAGTCTCTGATTGTCAACTATTGGCAGGAACTCCCACTGATCAAGTGAATTATGCTCAAGGAAACCCTTACTCAAACACATACAACCCAGGTTGGAAGAATCATCCGAATTTCTCCTATAAGAATAACAATGCTTATTACGCACCAGGTCAAGCACCAGCTACATCACCAGGATATCAAAAGACTGCTCCTAACATCCCTAGAAAATCGAACCTTGAATTGATGATGGAGAGCTTCATAGCTAGCCAATATCAGACAAACAAGGACTTCTTAAACCAAAACATTCACACTAGTGAGCAGATTAAACAATTAGTGAGCAAAGTAGATGCATTAGCTACCCATAACAAAATGCTTGAAACTCAGATTTCACAAGTAGCTCAACAACAAGCACCTACTGCTGCACCAGCTGGAGTATTCCCTGGACAAACTCAACCTAACCCGAAAGGACATGCCAACGCTGTAATATTAAGAAGTGGCAAGGAACTTGACGGACCTACCGATCCAAGACTTGACAATCCAGCCATGTACCAAAAACCGGATAAACCGACTGAAGTGGTGAATGATCCAGAAGAAAAGGAAGACGATAATCGAGAGGTAGTGGAGAAAGAACAACCTTATGTGCCTCCACCACCCTATAAACCACCAATTCCGTACCCTCAAAGATTAATAAGTTCCAAGACGACGGGTCAATTTAAGAAATTTGTCGAACTTCTGAAACAGTTGAATATTACTATTCCGTTTACAGAAGCAATTACCCAAATACCCTCGTATGCCAAGTTTTTAAAAGAAATCTTATCCAATAAGAAAAAGATAGAGGATAACGGAACAGTTACACTTACTGCCGAGTGCAGCGCCATAATTCAAAATAATATGCCTCCTAAGCTAAAAGATCCAGGAAGTTTCTCTATACCCTGTGTAATAGGAAAATTCGTCATTGACAAAGCTCTATGCGATTTAGGAGCCAGTATCAGTGTTATGCCCTTAACGATTTGCAAAAGGCTAGACATGGGAGACCTAAGACCAACTAAAATGTCTGTTCAACTAGCCGATCGCTCTGTTAAATATCCTGTAGGCATACTAGAAAACGTCCCAGTACGTATAGGACAATTCTACATTCCTACTGATTTTATAATCATGGACATCTCTGAAGACTCCACTACACCTATCATACTAGGAAGACCATTCTTAGCTACCGCCGGAGCTATAATAGACGTAAAAAGAGGAAAGCTAACCTTTGAAGTAGGTGAAGAGAAAGTTGAATTTGTTTTAACACAATTTTTACAATCACCAGCTATAGAGGATACATGCTATCTAATGGACGTAATTGACGAATGTGTAAGAGAAATGGAACTGGAGGAGACCACTTATTCTGAAATAATGAAAATTCAAATCCCTCCAATTCTCGAAGATGATAATTGGCAAAAACCGTATCAGGATGATAGTCTAAGCGAAAGTTTAGCACTTACACCGGATCCCATGCCAAGTAAAGATAAACCTACATTAGGATTAAAAACTTTACCTAATAACCTAAGGTACGAATTCTTAGACGTTGAATGTAAAAGACCAGTTATAGTAAATTCCAGTTTAGGAACTATAGAGACAAAGAAACTTTTAGATGTCTTGAAGAAATATCCAACTGCATTAGGATATAACATATCTGATCTCAAAGGAATATGTCCTTCAGTTTGCATGCATCGCATTCTGCTAGAAGAAGATTGCAGAACCTCCAGAGAATCTCAAAGAAGAATTAACCCAACCCTTAGCACTGTAGTAAAGGAAGAAGTCAAGAAATTATTAGATGCCGGGATAATATATCCAATCTCTGATAGTGAATGGGTTAGTCCAATACATGTAGTGCCAAAGAAAGGAGGTATCACTGTTGTGAAAAACGCTCAAGGCGAATCGATATCGCAAAGAGTAGTGACGGGATATAGAGTGTGCATAGATTATCGTAAACTAAACAAAGCCACTCGAAAAGATCATTTCCCACTACCTTTCATAGATCAAATGTTAGAACGATTAGCCAAGCATTCTTACTTCTGTTACCTTGATGGTTACTCAGGATTTTTCCAAATCCCTATCCATCCTGATGATCAAGAGAAGACTATATTCACATGTCCTTATGGAACATTCGCTTACAGGCGAATGCCCTTTGGATTGTGCAACGCTCCTGCAACCTTTCAAAGATGTATGATGTCAATCTTCGCAGATTTTATAGATAACATCATGGAAGTGTTCATGGACGACTTCTCTGTATGCGGGCAAAGTTTTGAAGGATGCTTATCGAACTTAGAAATGGTATTAGAGAGATGTGTAAAAGTGAATCTCGTGCTTAACTGGGAGAAATGTCATTTTATGGTCAACGAAGGAATAGTATTAGGTCATGTAATATCAGATAAGGGAATTGAAGTTGATAAGGCTAAGATTGAAGTAATAAAAGATCTTCAACCTCCTAAAACCGTTCGAGAAATACGAAGCTTTTTAGGACACGCCGGTTTTTACCGACGATTCATCAAAGATTTCTCGAAAATTACTAAACCTCTTACTGGTTTATTAATGAAAGACGCTGAGTTCATATTCAATGAAGATTGTCTTAAAGCATTCGAAACTCTAAAAACAGCCCTCATCACCGCACCAATCATGCAACCCCCTGACTGGAGATTACCTTTTGAAATCATGTGCGATGCGAGTGACTATGCTGTGGGCGCAGTCCTGGGTCAGAGAAAGGAAAAGAAACTCCATGCGATTTACTATGCCAGTAGAACCTTGGATTCTGCCCAGATGAACTACGCTACTACAGAAAAAGAATTGTTAGCAGTTGTCTTTGCGCTTGACAAATTCCGCTCTTACCTAGTTGGAGCGAAAATAATCATTTACACAGACCATGCTGCTATCCGATATCTATTAACTAAGAAAGATGCTAAACCAAGACTCTTAAGATGGATTTTACTCTTACAAGAGTTTGATCTAGAAATAAAAGACAAAAAAGGTACTGAAAACGTCGTAGCGGACCATTTATCTAGAATAGAAGGTATTAAACCCGAACAAGTGCCGATTAACGATGATTTTCCGTATGAACAACTGATAGCACAAATAGGAAGCGACCTAGCGCAGTTAGATATAGATGAACCAGAACCCATGGAAACAATACAGACAACTGTAGGACTGCCATGGTACGCTGACATTGTCAACTACCTCGCCGCAGGAGCTCTTCCACCCGATCTAACCTATCAGCAGAAAAAGAAATTCTTTCATAACCTAAAACATTACTATTGGGATGAACCATTATTGTTCAAACGAGGACCAGATGGAATCTTTCGCCGATGTATTCCCGAAGAAGAAATAGAAGATGTCATTGCTCAATGTCATTCATCTCCTTATGGTGGACATGCAAGCACGTCCAAGACTTGTGCAAAAATCTTGCAAGCCGGCTTATACTGGCCTAATCTATGGAAGGATGTCCACATCGCTGTTATAAGTTGCGATCGGTGCCAACGCACTGGCAATATTTCAAGAAGAGATGAAATGCCCCAAAAGGGAATTTTAGAAGTAGAAATCTTCGACGTCTGGGGAATAGATTTCATGGGACCATTCCCATCATCTTTCGGAAATAATTACATACTCGTAGCTGTTGATTATGTCTCGAAATGGATCGAAGCCATAGCTTCTCCTACAAACGATACACGAGTAGTAATAAAGCTTTTCAAAAACATAATCTTTCCCAGATTTGGCGTACCTCGACTCGTCATAAGTGACGGTGGCTCGCACTTCATTTCAAAAATCTTTGACAAATTACTATCTAAGTATGGAGTAAGACACCGTGTGGCTACACCATATCACCCACAAACAAGTGGACAGGTCGAAGTCTCAAACCGAGAGATTAAACAAATCTTAGAAAAGACTATCGCCATATCTCGGAAAGATTGGTCATCTAAACTTAATGAAGCTCTATGGGCTTATAGGACCGCTTACAAGACTCCCATAGGCACTACACCTTTCAAACTAGTTTATGGAAAATCTTGTCACCTCCTAGTAGAACTAGAACACAAAGCTTATTGGGCGATCAGAACTCTCAATATGAACTATAATGCTGCAGGAGAAAAGCGAATCCTAGACATTAACGAATTAGAAGAATTAAGGTTAGATGCATATGAAAATGCTAAGCTATATAAGGAAAGAACCAAGCGATGGCATGATAAACGCCTATCTAGGAAAGAATTCAGTGTGGGAGACGTTGTACTCCTCTTTAATTCAAGACTTAGGCTCTTTCCTGGAAAATTAAAGTCTAGATGGTCAGGACCCTTTGATATAACTAAAGTATTCCCAAGTGGAGCAATAGAAATCAAGGGTAGGAACAATGAACCATTCATAGTAAACGGACAGCGCCTAAAACATTATCATAAAGTTGAAAATAGAGACTATACGAATGATCTAAAACTTTTGAAATTGTCCACTAATTCCCCTGATTAGTCTAAACCTCAGCGTTACGTCAGGCTTTTGACAATAAAAACAGCGCTTAGTGGGAGGCAACCCATTTACTTATTTACCTATTTTAAACTATTCTTTTCTTTTTGAGCATTTTTTATTATCGTTATTACTATTTGTTTAAATTGTTTTGTCAGTTTTATTTTACATTACTATTATCGCCATTACATTTTAGCATTTCATTTTCTTATTTTTTCTTAAATCACTTTTTACAGATTTTCTAAAGCCTTTTCCACTGATTTGTTTTCCCCATATTTGCACTGACCATGGCTAACCAACCTATTAACTATATGGAAACCAAATTTAGAGGTAGGAACCAAAGAATAAAGTTCGAAGAGTTATCACAGAGGCAAATGGATTTGACCCTGTACCCAAATGATAGGACTATGGAAACCTTAGGTATACATGATAGTGTCATGTACTTGTTCAACCGACTCGGATGGGAGAATGCAATGATCCAACACAAGTTTGCGACTTACCGTGAGCTCACCCTTGAGTTCCTTAGTTCCCTACTTTACCTACCTGAGCGCGGTTTTGGGTCTAGGAAAGGATTCATTAGTTTCTGCCTATTTGGAATAGAATACGACTTTAACCATAAAGAACTAGCTGACCTGTTAGGATTCCCTAGTGGACCTTTTGCCTATACTACCACACAGGTAGAATTGATGGATGTGGAGCTAGATTTCTTTTGGGGAACTCTGACCGGAAACTACCACCCTGAACCAAATGACATGAACAATGATGAGATCCATAATCCTGCCCTCCGTTACTTCCACAAATTCCTCGCCCATACCTTCTTTGGAAAAGAAGAAAACATTACCGGAGTCTCTAAGGATGAATTATTTATTATGTCATGTTTCAATACTGGACAGTGTGTTAATGGTGTACCTTTCATGATGCAAACCTTCACCCGCATCCAAGAAGAACCTGAATTACCTATAGTGGTAGGAGGTCTTGTAACCATGATTGCTGATTCCTTAGGACTTAGGTACCAACTGGACAGGTGCACCCGTCTGGGAACCATACGCCTAATGAATCTTAAATTCTGCTTCAATAGACATATCATAAGGAATTTAGGTCGCCCACCTTTTGAGTACCTGATCCGGAACGAAGTAGTCACCCTGTTCACATTGCCCGATCATGCTAAAGTAAGTGTTCATAATAAGGATAATTGGCTTTATGAGTTAAACCCACCTGATTATCCAGCCACTCCTGAAACACCTCAGTCTCACAGGATAACAGATGATATAATGACCGCTGTTGAAACTGACCCCGAGACACCTCCTGGATACCATGACACTGACCCAAATGACAAAGTTCATGAAACCCCTGGAGCGAATCACGGAGAGTACGCTAACAACTTACAGAACATCATGCACACTCTCAATGCCTATCAAACTGACATTAATCTATTCAGAGAAGACATTAAGAGTATGCGATTGGACATCGTGGGATTGACTGACATGGCCTGCGAACAATTCTATCATTTGGACTCCGCCATCGAAGACCTGAAGAAACGCCTTTGAACCGGCTATCAGTGATTTAGTTTATTAATTTTTTTCTCATTATTTTTTCTCATTATTTTCATTTCCAGTTAAATTTATCTTTCGCAACGATTTCATAACATAATTCGAGTTGATGTAATTTCAATTTTTCTTTATGCCATGCACTTTTTATTTCAATTATTTCTTCATTTTTAGCAGCTTATATAATTTTTCTACTTTTTTCTATACACTGTGTGACCATATACTTATGATTACATTATTTTATCTTAGGTTCGTATACTACTGTGTTGCAAATGATATATAATATGGTGTGCGTTAATATAAGTGCTACTAAATAAAATAAATTATTATTAATTTATAAATAACTTGAGACAATGTTCTTTTCTGGGAATTATTCAGCACAACACACCCTCACGGTCGTCACACCCCACTTACGATCGTGACGTGCTCAACCAGCGTGTCACGACCGTCACGCCTATGTCACGACCGTGACGACCTCTATTACAGAGATCGTGAGAAACAGAACTGTTTCTCATCGTGTCCACTCTTCTTCTCCATCCATAACCTACCCAAAACATTACCCACTCATTCAAAAACCGCCATAACCTCTCCACTACCCCATTAATCCACCATTACCATCAACCATTTCATTTCAACTGTCCCGTATTTAACCCGAACATCAATCTCCCTCATTCTACCACTCTTCTCCCAAAACCTCACAAAATCCTTCCACCCTCACTCTTCACTCTTGCATGTTATGGATTCCATCATTTTCAGAGAAGGAGAAGCCGGAGTAACCCAGAGAGACCGTTTCATCCGCTTCCAGAACCGCGGTCTGCAACCTACCCGGTACATTGCCACTGACTGTCTGCAAGAACTCGGTATGCTGTCCAGCGTTCAAAGCCTACTGCAAAAGGTCGGTCTGTGGGACCTCTGTCGTCAGCCTCAGCCTACTTTCGAACTTCTGACGCTGGAGTTCCTCAGCTCTTACAGTTACATCACCTCTTCCGGTTCTCAGAGTCAGCTTACCGGCGTCGTAACATTCAGAATGCACGGCCGGGAGTTCAACCTCACACAAACCAGGATCGCCGAGCTGTTAGGTTTCGATCACGGCACCGAAGCCCACCGTCGCGTGCCCGATAACTTTAGTGAACAAGCATTCACTCTATGGAACGACATTACCAACACCCGTGCGACCACCTTCCAGAGCCTCAACGCCACACACATCCACAACCCGGCTATCCGCTACTTTCACCGGGTCATCTGCAACACAATCTTTGCTAGAGAAAGCAACCACAAGCTCAACTCAAAGGAGCTTCTGTTCTTATACTGTGCCCTTCATGACGAGCCAATCAACGCTGCCCCCTTTATGCTCTACCACATCCAGGCCATTGCGCACCGAGGCTCCTCCCCGTTCTTCATTGGCGGCATTGTCACCACCCTCGCCATTCAGTTGGGGCTTGGTGACGCGCTCGCTAATTAGCCGCACCTCGCCGCCGATTTCCTGACCATGAGCTACTGCCGGTTCGCCCACCTGATCGCGCAGCGAGAGGATGGCAGGTACAGCCCTGTTGTCAATGGCACCATTTTCCACCACATCACTCTGCCGTCCCGCACCCGCATCGACCCATCCAACCGAGCCAACTGGCTCTTTGCTTTACCAGCTGCTGCGGATCACGCCCCGGTTCATGATGATCAGGAAGACGCTCCAGAGGACGAGATGCAGGACACTATGGACGCAGCTGAGCCTGTCCAGGACATCCCCGAGACATCTACCCGACAGCCCCCTGCTCCCGCAGTCACACTTGAGGAGGTCCTACTTGCAATTCATCAGCAGAACCTGATGAACGCCGCACTGGAGCGTAGGCAGAAGGCACAGTATGACGCTCTGCTCGGCACCATTGCTGCCAACCAGGAGGCCACTAATGAGCGGTTTGGAGAACTTTTCGGCGAGCTCGAGGCGCTCCGCATCAGCATTACTGCTACCTCCGGCACCGGCTCTGATCCCGACGCGACTCCCTCCAGACGCCGCTCTCGCACCAGAGGCCGAGCCCGCGGTCCTCAGCAGCAGTAGTTTACTTTTATGTTGTTTTTCATTTTTAGTCTTGTACTGTATTTGTACCGCATTTATATCACATCATTGAGGACAATGTCTGATATAGTGTGGGAGAGGTACTTTTCATTTCAGTGTACTTTCAATTCCGTTGTATTCCTTTCAGCAAAATCAATGAAATGAGCAAATCTGTGCGCTATTTTCTTTAATTTCGAGCTTTCCCCGATTATTAAGCTATACCAGAAAAATCTTTAATTACTCGCATTACCCGACTTACCACCGAATGGTTCGTAATTACGAAGCCGAGAACGATTAAACAAGACCAATACAATCTTGACATCTTCGACCCCCTGCTTAAGAAATTCCATCCCGATCACCATTGCGAGTGCACCTTTAGTTTCAGTTCAAAAGTAACCCCCAGTAGTTTATACTAGCAGTCAGCACCGTCTGAACACAAACCACGTGGGGAGCCGATGAATATAAGCGTTTGATGCCTAATCAATAATGATCCTTCGTATCTCAATGCAAAATGAAAAGAGATTGCACCAAAGTACACGGTCGCAGATAAGAAACGAGAAATATGAGAAGGACCCCGTTTCGGGTTGGTTCAGAGGTACTGGTTCTGAACTCGGTAGGGCGTGCTACGGCTCGATCCCCCACAACCTCCGAATCGGATAAAACATGAAGGGTTACCACACTCGTGTACCAGACCCCGTGCTAAAAAAAGGATCAAAATCGCTAACCGGCTACTCCACTACGTGCGTGCGAAGGCAAAGGGCTTAATGTGACTGCGCTAGAACGAAACCGGGTGAAATAAGATCGAAAAACTCTAGGTGAAATCGTAATGTGATTGCCGATTGTTTCGCTTGACGGGAAGTCGACGACATAGCTTGTTGCTTGTGTCATTAGTGTATCGGTAGTGTTCTATCAAAGTACCGGACTATCCGACAAAACGATCCACCGGACGGTTTGTTATGAGTATGCGCGAATAAAATCTTGTCCGCCGATTTTCAACCGACTATTTGCTTGAGGACAAGCAAAGGTTTAAGTTTGGGGAAGTTTGATGACGAGAAAACGCATCGATTATATCGCTAGATTTCATTGACGTTTTATCGCGCATTCACCGTTTTAACGCTCGATTTCTCGAGTTTTTCTTACTATTTTGCAGGTACATCGTTATGTGAGGCCGAATCATGAATTAAAAAGAAAGGAACGAAAGAAACCACAAGAAATGAAGCAAGACAGAAGCCTGCAAAAAGTCTGCATAATTTGTTACGGCCACGGTCGTTACAAGGGTGTCACGACCGTGACACCTTACTTTGGGCCATCACGACCGTGAGGAAGCAGTCACGACCGTGACACTTGAAATCATCAAATAACGAGCGTGAAGACCTTGTCACGCCCGTGACAAGGATAAAACTTGGTTTTGACTCAGACTACGTCAAGCCACCATTGAAGACCACTCCTCCTAGTAATTCTCCTCAAGGCAGCACGTGAGGACGACTTCTCCCATTTTTTGCTGCCACTTTCCAACATTTTCTCAACCACTTCAGCAAAGCCCAAGAAGCAAAGGACCAAGGATCCAGCCCAGTGAAGACTCTATAAATAGTACCAGCTCTGTGAACTCAGGGACAGACTTCATTTTTATCCAAATTTCCTGCGGAAGCTCTGCCGAATTACCTTACCATCAGAATTATTATTCCAGCATTATTTTATTTCCTGTCTTGCTTTATGTGTATCCAAACCAACCGTGTAACAATTTCCAACATTAGGGAATTGTTATACTTTTATTTGTTTCCAGCCTTCAGCATTCGTTTTAATTTTTATTTCCGCCTACTCCAAGCCTTCCGGTCTGTGGAAGAAGGAGTCTACTCAGATATTTGTTAATCAGGTTTTTCAATTATTGCAATTTAATTTATTTATAATGTCTATTTATTTTTCTGCCATTAGTAAGTTATTATTTAACTCTGTGTCTGATTCAACCTCGATGAGTAGCTAAACACCTTAGGGCGGTATGTAGTTATAACCAACTTAACCGGTAAAATATAACCATGGGCTAAAATAATTAATCACTTAACATTCTGGCTGATGCTTTTTAATTGAATTCGACCTTTTCGTTACGAGAGTAAGAAAAGGGTATTAGGTTGGGTCAAGACCACGAGAGTGTGAGATCTTAACCAGATAGCTAAAGTTAGGCATTTAAATTAAATACAGCGAGAGCGCTTTAAGATAAATTAGAATTATTTAGTTTCCAAAAATTATCTCTAAACACTTATGGGCTAGCGAGAGCAGGCATAGGGCTTTAGGGATAAGATCTGATATAAGACCACGAGAGTGTGAGTTGAGGGTATTTAAACTAGTAATCTCTACCGAATAGATTAGGTGAACCTCTTTATAAGCCTAGGTTAGATTGACCCACATAAGTTAGTATAATTGCATACCGACCGTCTTAATATTACTTTATTAAAAACTTAAATTTAATTCCGCCTTTAATAGTCTTAAAAACCAACAACAATCGTGACAACCATTCGCCTTAGCTAAACTAGAAGTTCATCTAGCACTAAGTAGCAATAGAATCCCTGTGGATCGATAATCTTAAATATTACTTCGATAGGCTGTGCACTTGCAGTAAGATACCGCTAGACGCATAAGTAGACACGTCTTTAGCCCATCAAGTCAGAAACATGGACTCGAATCACGACCTACCTGGCTGACAAGCAAGAAAAGATTGCCCAAGAGGCTAAGTTACATCGTGAACTGGCTAGTGAGGCCAACACAGTGATATCTGTAGACTACATGCTCAACCAGCGGCTTGATATTATCTATGATATGAGCCTTTGGGATTTGGTAAATACCCCTCGATTTCTACTGAAAAGATCCAAGCATAACATCCTTTGGATGAAATCGACCAAGGAGATGGACCCCCTAAGAGGCTTACATACATCAGTGCAAAGATATATCCAAATTTAAAGAACCAGGTAATACAACTACTAAAGAACTATAAAGATTGCTTCTCATGGGATTACAATAAAATGTCAGGCCTTATTCTAGAATTGGTGGAATTAAAGTTGCCCGTTCTGTCAGGAAAGAAACCTATGAAGTAGTTACCGAGAAGGTTGTGTAACACCCTTCTAAACCCCACGGAAAATATATGCATAATCAGAGTAAAATTAACATGCATCCAAATAAAAAGGGCGTCACACAAAACTTGCACCACATCAAGACAATCTGTCATGCTCATTAATATTTCAATAAATAATCATGCTTTACAAAATTTCAGTTTGCATGTAGCAGCGGATTCATTAATGAAAATCCTTTAAAAGAAACATTTACTTTCATCATATAAAATCAACATCTCTAGGCACTAAGGCCAACATCTCATTATCTCAATTATTCCAAATATGAAAACATAACTTAGGTTACATAATGTAATCCTAAAACATAAGCAATCGATCCCCGTGTTACACTACCAGAGCATGACTCGACCCATAAATGATTACTAAACCGCTACACACGTAGCAACCTCGAACTACAAGCAGAACTTCATAAAGGCCTCCAACAACCTAATCTGCAATGCCTCATAGAGCATTATAAAACAGCAGAAGGGTGAGAAATATTACCATAATAATCAAAGCATAAAATCATGTATATATAGGTATCATATAATTAACTCCCTATTTCTCACCACAATTCAACTCATAGTCATTTACATCATCACTTACATATATATATATATACACAACATGAATATTCACCAAGCATTTTACATCATGCATACATCCACAATTCCACAATCTTAACATTCACATGTAAGCATCTCTTCATGCACGCTTCATAAGTATTCAACAAACATCCCATTCACATGCATACTCTCACAATTTCACAATCTCATCATTCACACATAAGCATCTCTTCATGCATATGTCATATATTAATGTGACTCAACAACTCAATGCAACTCATGCAATGCGGTACCGACTCTCGTTATCTTTTTTCGGTTTTTACATTAAACCGGGTCCACTCTTCTAGACCGATAACCCGTTATCTTTTTTCGGTTTTTACATTAAACCGGGTCCACTCTTCTAGACCGATAACCACAAGGCCCGTCCTCTAAGCCTTCAAACCCACTCTTCTAGGTTTGGGACAAGCCACTAGTTTCCACGAAACTAACAGACATTGCCTCTTGACTAAATGATGCATGTACAATCAACCACAACAAATACACTTAAGACCGACATCTTAATCTCATGCATTCAAATAATTCATCTCTTCAAGAATTACATTATGATTGCACACACAACATATTCACATAACATTCATCGATGTATTCATAATTCAACACTATCACCACATTATCACTCACAATGCACACATATCCACGATATGTTCTCATGCATTCTTCCCAGTTATCAAACAATGCACACATATCCACGATATGTTCTCATGCATTAATCACATTTAATCACATACATACAATATGCATTTACAATATATATCAAGCAATGCACACATGTCCACGACATGTTCTCATGCATTCCATTCATACCACCGTATACAAACAATATACATTCAAAATTCAATATCATCACCATATTATCAACAATGCACACATATCCACAATATGTTCTCATGCATTCTCAAGTAATTCATCATACAAGAATTTCATCATGCTTACACGCATAGCATATTTACCACACTATGCACATATATTCATAATACATTCTCATGCATTATTCTCTTACAATCACAATTCAATACAACATCATATTTATCAAACGATGCACGCATATCCATCAATATGCTCTCATGCATTCCTCATGTATCTTAACATACAACCGCATATAAACAATATACATCCACAATACATTTTGTGTAGCATGTTTATTATTCATCTCATGCCATTTCATTCAAGGTATACACGTCACAATACCAATAATACAATTATAAGCTATGCACATATATGTCCGCAATGTTCTCATGTATTTTAACTGATTACAATTAACATTCATATCACAACTCTAGGATTCACGCCCGGAGGCTACCCACAGCACATCTTATCACAATAGACCATATACTATAACATATCACATGAACATCAATCTATGTGAAATCACCAAACCATCACCATCAAGAAATCACAGCAAGGAAAAGATGCTGTCAAATTCGCCCACATTCGCCTGGCGAGTCCCCGCAGCGAACCTTCGCTGGACCTTCGCCTGGCGAACTCTCTCAGCGAACACTCGCTAGGCTTCGCCTGGCGAGACTTCCCAGCGAGCCCAAGTCAGTAGCTACTGACTTTATTCGCCACCATTCGCCAGCACCTTCGCTGGGCGAACCCTCGCTACTCAACTTCGCCTGGCGAACCCACCAGCGAAGTCCACTGGGACTTAAATATAATTATTCGCCAACATTCGCTAGGCTTCGCCTGGCGAAGCTTCGCCTTCGCTCGCCTGGCGAGAGCCAGCGAACCTGCGCAGAACAGAACCCTATTCTGTTCCACCTCCACCATCCACCATCATCCAACTTCTCACACAACAAAATCAGTACAAACAGCATCAACACATGTTACCCAACTATTCTACGGCATTATTGCTCAGTTTCAACCGATTAAATCATCAATCTACCGATTAATCCAACTTTGCCCTAAAATGGAAAGTTATGAAATACACCCCAAAATCCCCACCCAACATACATAACATCATACAATGATTAAATAGCAATGTTTCTCACCCTTACCTCGATTAATCGGAGCTTCGAAATCAGTTCTTGAAGATTCTCCAAGCTTTTCCCTTTTCCTCTTCATTTCTCCTCTTCTTCTTCTTTTCTCTTCTTTTTCTTTTCTATCTTTCTCTTTCTCTCCAATTCCCTTTTTATATTCTTCTATTTCTTTTCCTTCCTCTCTATTATTTTCTTTCCATTCTATTTCCTTCTCAATTCTCTACTACAAATTCCAATTAATAAAATTAATTCCAACAATAATAAAAATCCCACTAAATCAATTAATTACCATAATTAATTAATTAATTAATTAATGAAATTTAGGCTGTTACAACCCTCCCCCACTTTAGGAATTTTCGTCCTCGAAAATGTTACCTGATTCAAACAGCTTTGGATACAACTTCCATATCCCAATCTCTCAATCAAACTCTCTCCCCAACGACCCCTACCAGAAGAATCCCTTTCCTTCGAAGTTACCTCTCGTTCATCAACTTGAACTGAAAACGCCTCGGAAATCAAATCGTCTCCCTCTTGCACACCATCCATTTGATTCGATGTACCTCCTCAGCTTAGACACATGAACATATCATGTAATCTCCACAAGTGACAGCGGAAAACAATTTAACCTGCTATTTCCCCACCACGCTTCCGCTGCGCCACCCTGATACGGATTCACAAAACACAGTAGATACTTTCGAGACTCCAAGCTCGACCACACCAGTTACTATCGTAACTCTGAAAACACGTCCTTTCTTGGATCATTTCGATCTTTCACTCATTGCTCGCGTAATCTTCGGCCCGAGTACAATACTTTTGCTGAACACACATCTATCCAAAGGAGTCCTACATCTCTTACCAAAACAAAGTCTCGTACGATGTTATTCTAATACTAGAATAATAGCAGTTATTGTAGGTAAACTCAATCAGTGACGATTAACTATCCCTTGATTCCATCTTGATCCAACACATAAGCTCTCAACGATTCTCTTCATACCGAATAGTTCTCTTTGTCTTCCCATCCATCCACGAATGCTAGACAAAGTTCAATCCAGTATATACAAACTCAACCATTTCCTTCTCCATCTATGGCCACTCAAGACCGTTTCTCAAATTCGGTCACATCTTCCTAGTACCTGCATGGATACTCTCTCTATCTCAATGTCCTTTTTCCAGAGTACTCTTGTTCAACTCACACTATTCAGAATACACACCCCATCACGACATCTCATGATACCACTCCCATCAATCTGAAAATCAGCTCTTTGACTTACTTCATTAAATTCAATCAATCTATTAACTCGAATTAGAATTCTGACCTCTTCGAATCTCATCGAGAATACCAATAGTCAGTCTCATCATATAAAGCTCAACTCGAGTCTCTTCACAGACCATAATCATATCCCAAATTTACTCAATCAGTCCTGACTTCATTACCATCATCATCGGTATATACAAAAATTGCCAATGCAATAACTCAATTACCACTTGGTCTCACTCGAATGGTAACTCAACCAAAACCATACTCCTTCAGGAGTTCCAATTACTTCTCTGTCTCATATTTGACTCTCTCTCAAATAAAACAAATACCTTAAGGTCAGTAACCATCTCAAATCTCAACTAAACAATTGAGGCTTCCAAACTCCGGTACAAACACACAACAGCAACCCACTCCAAATTACTTGTCAGATAATCCCTCTCTGTACTTTATATTGCCTTCAAGCATAACCAAAACTCATTAATGTTGTACTTAACACATCTGTTAATCATATCAACAAAGTATCTCAAAACACAACGACAATCCTGTCGGACTTGGCAAAACCAATACACGAACTGTTGACAGCTTCCTCAAAACTCTTGGAACTTTCTTCACAGTAGTACATCACTGCCTCTTCCCCAATACTAATAACTCAAGTTCCCGACGCTCAACATGAACCCCTATACTCTCCAAACATATCCAAACACCATCGGTTACATAACCATTGACTCTCTCAATCAAGTGTGGAAAATCATTATATCAAACGGACACTCAGCTGTGAACTTATGGTGAAACACAAACTGCACTCTCCGCACTTACCATAACATCCAAACATTTTTCGCCAATAAATACTTAATTCCATGTCACTACTTTCCCATCACATAGAGCACTGTAATATCTTCCAACGCTTCTAATCTTGCGTCATTCCGAATTACGGTTTTCCGTTACGACAAAATCACGGAAACAACCCTTCCACACTTAAAGGTCAACCAATACCTCTCCAACTCTTGAAATACTTAAGGGTCCAATTATACCAACCATGTATTCCACATCTCATTTCCTTTAGTAATCACTAGAAGTCATTATCCACCCTTATACTTGACTCCACAATCTGTTGCCGTAACACACACACCAGACATAATTCTCAACACTACTCAATCAATCTTAATTCCTTGGCCACTCAAACAAACGTATAATATGGAGCTTCCAATATCTGATTATTCTCCGCAACTAAGTCGATCACAACTCAACTTCACGTCTTGGCTATTTACCCCCTTATCTTGTCAGGATAATTCTCAGACTACCACAATCAAACGGTAAACCGACAACTCCTCCACTTCCATCAATACTCAATATTTCCATTGAAATCAAACATCTCATCTCTGTCCTACACCGACTCATCAAAACAACTCTCAAGTGCTCGGCTTTACTCAAGACAATTCACTGCACCACGCCATCTAAGCTTGCAAGACACATCTATCCCATCCAACACAATCCCAACTACTATCAACAAGAGATTAAGGGTGATCAGTTCCTCAATTTGTCGATAGACAGCCGAAACCATAATGGGGCATAGACTATCTTTACCAAACTATAATAGCGTTTAACTACACACTAAGCCACAACTCCACACTTGCAGCCTTCTAAGGAATCACAAGCTTCTCCCCCACTTTAATCATTCCCTCTTCTGCAAACAAGGTTAAGCAACAACATGTATCGACAGTGTTTTCACACACATGTCGCATACAAGGGAACAAATAACATTAGACAACTTGGCCGGATGGACCGACCTGCTCTGATACCACTAATGTAACACCCTTCTAAACCCCACGGAAAATATATGCATAATCAGAGTAAAATTAACATGCATCCAAATAAAAAGGGTGTCACACAAAACTTGCACCACATCAAGACAATCTGTCATGCTCATTAATATTTCAATAAATAATCATGCTTTACAAAATTTCAGTTTGCATGTAGCAGCGGATTCATTAATGAAAATCCTTTAAAAGAAACATTTACTTTCATCATATAAAATCAACATCTCTAGGCACTAAGGCCAACATCTCATTATCTCAATTATTCCAAATATGAAAACATAACTTAGGTTACATAATGTAATCCTAAAACATAAGCAATCGATCCCCGTGTTACACTACCAGAGCATGACTCGACCCATAAATGATTACTAAACCGCTACACACGTAGCAACCTCGAACTACAAGCAGAACTTCATAAAGGCCTCCAACAACCTAATCTGCAATGCCTCATAGAGCATTATAAAACAGCAGAAGGGTGAGAAATATTACCATAATAATCAAAGCATAAAATCATGTATATATAGGTATCATATAATTAACTCCCTATTTCTCACCACAATTCAACTCATAGTCATTTACATCATCACTTACATATATATATATACACAACATGAATATTCACCAAGCATTTTACATCATGCATACATCCACAATTCCACAATCTTAACATTCACATGTAAGCATCTCTTCATGCACGCTTCATAAGTATTCAACAAACATCCCATTCACATGCATACTCTCACAATTTCACAATCTCATCATTCACACATAAGCATCTCTTCATGCATATGTCATATATTAATGTGACTCAACAACTCAATGCAACTCATGCAATGCGGTACCGACTCTCGTTATCTTTTTTCGGTTTTTACATTAAACCGGGTCCACTCTTCTAGACCGATAACCCGTTATCTTTTTTCGGTTTTTACATTAAACCGGGTCCACTCTTCTAGACCGATAACCACAAGGCCCGTCCTCTAAGCCTTCAAACCCACTCTTCTAGGTTTGGGACAAGCCACTAGTTTCCACGAAACTAACAGACATTGCCTCTTGACTAAATGATGCATGTACAATCAACCACAACAAATGCACTTAAGACCGACATCTTAATCTCATGCATTCAAATAATTCATCTCTTCAAGAATTACATTATGATTGCACACACAACATATTCACATAACATTCATCGATGTATTCATAATTCAACACTATCACCACATTATCACTCACAATGCACACATATCCACGATATGTTCTCATGCATTCTTCCCAGTTATCAAACAATGCACACATATCCACGATATGTTCTCATGCATTAATCACATTTAATCACATACATACAATATGCATTTACAATATATATCAAGCAATGCACACATGTCCACGACATGTTCTCATGCATTCCATTCATACCACCGTATACAAACAATATACATTCAAAATTCAATATCATCACCATATTATCAACAATGCACACATATCCACAATATGTTCTCATGCATTCTCAAGTAATTCATCATACAAGAATTTCATCATGCTTACACGCATAGCATATTTACCACACTATGCACATATATTCATAATACATTCTCATGCATTATTCTCTTACAATCACAATTCAATACAACATCATATTTATCAAACGATGCACGCATATCCATCAATATGCTCTCATGCATTCCTCATGTATCTTAACATACAACCGCATATAAACAATATACATCCACAATACATTTTGTGTAGCATGTTTATTATTCATCTCATGCCATTTCATTCAAGGTATACACGTCACAATACCAATAATACAATTATAAGCTATGCACATATATGTCCGCAATGTTCTCATGTATTTTAACTGATTACAATTAACATTCATATCACAACTCTAGGATTCACGCCCGGAGGCTACCCACAGCACATCTTATCACAATAGACCATATACTATAACATATCACATGAACAGCAATCTATGTGAAATCACCAAACCATCACCATCAAGAAATCACAGCAAGGAAAAGATGCTGTCAAATTCGCCCACATTCGCCTGGCGAGTCCCCACAGCGAACCTTCGCTGGACCTTCGCCTGGCGAACTCTCTCAGCGAACACTCGCTAGGCTTCGCCTGGCGAGACTTCCCAGCGAGCCCAAGTCAGTAGCTACTGACTTCATTCGCCACCATTCGCCAGCACCTTCGCTGGGCGAACCCTCGCTACTCAACTTCGTCTGGCGAACCCACCAGCGAAGTCCACTGGGACTTAAATATAATTATTCGCCAACATTCGCTAGGCTTCGCCTGGCGAAGCTTCGCCTTCGCTCGCCTGGCGAGAGCCAGCGAACCTGCGCAGAACAGAACCCTATTCTGTTCCACCTCCACCATCCACCATCATCCAACTTCTCACACAACAAAATCAGTACAAACAGCATCAACACATGTTACCCAACTATTCTACGGCATTATTGCTCAGTTTCAACCGATTAAATCATCAATCTACCGATTAATCCAACTTTGCCCTAAAATGGAAAGTTATGAAATACACCCCAAAATCCCCACCCAACATACATAACATCATACAATGATTAAATAGCAATGTTTCTCACCCTTACCTCGATTAATCGGAGCTTCGAAATCAGTTCTTGAAGATTCTCCAAGCTTTTCCCTTTTCCTCTTCATTTCTCCTCTTCTTCTTTTCTCTTCTTTTTCTTTTCTATCTTTCTCTTTCTCTCCAATTCCCTTTTTATATTCTTCTATTTCTTTTCCTTCCTCTCTATTATTTTCTTTCCATTCTATTTCCTTCTCAATTCTCTACTACAAATTCCAATTAATAAAATTAATTCCAACAATAATAAAAATCCCACTAAATCAATTAATTACCATAATTAATTAATTAATTAATTAATGAAATTTAGGCTGTTACAGGTTGCTCCAATAGTTATGTCGAAGATAAAAGAAGAAATTGAGAGACTGCTAAAAAGAAAGTTCATCAGGATAGCCGGGTATGTCGAATGGCTTGCTAATATAGTATTGGTAATTAAAAAGAATGGGGCTCTAAGGGTATGCATATATCTCAGAGATCTAAACAAAGTTACCCCTAAATATGAATATCCCATGTTGGTCCCAAAAATGATTGTCGAATCGGCAACATGCCATGAATATCTAAGCATGTTATATGGATATTTTAGTTACAATTAGATCTTTATCACTGGATATGATGTTCCCAAGATAACATTCAAGTGCCCATGCCCTTTAGAATCCTAAAAATGGGTTGTAATTCCCTTTGGTTTGAAAAATGTTGGCGTAGCATACTAGAGGGTAATGAATCTTATTTTCCATGACTTCATAGAGGCTTTTATGCAAGTTCATATAAATGACATTATCATCAAATCCTCATCCAAAGATAGTCATATTGACCACCTTCGACAGTCTTTCGAAAGAATAAGGAAACATTGTCTAAAGACGAATCTTCTGAAATGTGCCTTTTTTTTGTTAGTGCATGACATTTCCTTGGATTTGTGGTCCATAAGAAAGGAAGGTAAATAAATCAAAACGTGACTAAGGAAATATTAGAGACGATGTCCCCCTCAACCAAAAATCAGATGTCCTCATTGTTAGGGGAAATCAGCTTCCTGAGAAGATTTATTTCCAACCTAAGTGGAAAAACTCAAGCATTCTCACCACTACATAGACTAAAAGGCAAAGAGAAATTCAATGGGAATTAGAGAATCAAATAACTTTCGACGAGATAAAAGCCTACCTGACAAGGCCTCCGATCTTGATGCCCCCTGTGAAAGGTAAGTCAATGAAACTTTACATATTTGCGTTAGAGTTAACAATGGGTATGCTAGCTCAAGAGGACGAGAATGGCGGTGGTGAAAAGGCCATTTACTATTTGAGTAAGGTCCTAAAATAGGCAGAAACTAGATATAGTGAGATGGAAAAAATATGTCTCTCCTTATATTTATCTTGTACTAAATTAAAACATTATATAAAGCCAGCTGATGTTTATGTCTATTTTCATTTTGACATTATCAAACACATGCTCTCTAAACCCATTATACATAGTTGAATGGGGAAGTAAACTTTAGCCTTAATTGAATATTCCCTATCATATGCGTCTCTAAAAGCCATAAAGAAATCGTGGCTGACTTCATAGTCGATCACTCAATTATTTAAACGACATATAACTATGTAGGCTTGAAACCTTAGTACTTGTACTTCGATAACTCAAGTCATAGAGAGGAATTGGGATTTGAATATTAATAGTATCACCCAAAGGAATCCCAACCAAGTTCAAGTTTAGAGTCAAAGACATTTATTCTAACAATGAGGTTGAATATGAAGCATTGATAGTTGGCCTTTAAATTATACTCGACTTGGGGGCGAAAAGAGTTGTAATCATAGGTGACTTAGAGTTAGTGTTAAAATAGCTAACCAAAGAGTACAAGTGTGTCAAGGAAAACTGAGTATCATATTTCACGTTAGCTTGATCTTTAATAGAAATGTTTGATTCAGTCAAAGTCAGATACATACCCTAGTTAAAAAACTAAGAAGTAAATGACCCGGCTCAAATTTCTTCTGGGTACAAAGTTCCCAAGGAGAAGCTAGAGTAAATAATTAAGTGTCGTGGCGGGAAATTTTTGAGATTAAGCTATTGATTAATTTAACTCGAAAATCAAGAGTCGCCACCGAACTTTATTGTTTCCAAAGGGAAAAGGGGAAAAGGTTGAACAAAACCCACAAGAGAAAAACAAAAGAGAGAATATGGATACGGGGGTTGGTTATGCAATGGGAAGGTACTAGCACCCCTCGCATCTATAATACTCCATAGGAACCATTTGCAAATATGTGTTTATGAAAAAATTAGGTTATTTGTGGATTGATTTTAAGTGAAAAGACATTTTGTCGTATTCGAGTGGAAAACTTAATTTACTACCCACAAGTATGACAAAATGATCATTTATGTCATCTTGATATGGATAATTTTTACTTGGACTTTCTCACAAGCACGTCTCAACATTCTAGTAGAAAATATCAATCATTTCTTAGCATATTGTAGAAGTATAATGTTTTGCATCACTACAAGAATAGAATAATATCCAATCTTTCAAAAAAAGGGCTCTTAAAGAAGAGTGCACAAAGGCAAAAAAAGAAGTTTGATGAGGTTTGTCTTTTTTAGAAGTTTTGGAAATAGTTTAAGTATGCTTAAGTATTTTAGCATTTATTAAGAAAAAGATTTTTTGGATAACTTGACAAAGTCAGGGTTTATTAAGAGAAAGGTGTGAAGTTTGAAAACAAGAAATTTTTGAAAAAGTGCGAAGGAGATTAAGAAACTATCCTAAAGCAAAAAGCAAATGACATGAAATAAAATGTCTCATTGTAAGGTAGCCCAATAGAAAGCCTTTGTGTGTGCAAGTGTATTAACTACAAAGTGGAGAGAGCATTTGACATTGGTCAAAACAGGTATTCCTTTCCCTTTGGATTGATCCACAAGATGGACAAGCACGCGAGAAGATGAATATCAAAAGATCCAGATGGATAGCCAAGTCACAAAGTTACAAAGAACATCCAAGTCTTGAATTGAAGGTTAGAGGGTTCAGAGGAATCACAAGGTCTCAGATGAATCACAAAGTCTCATATACCACCCCAAGCAAAGGAAAAACACTAAGTCCTAAGGTCTAAAGTCCAAAATACTCCTCAAGCAATGGATACTGATATAAAGTCCAAAAGATCAGATTAATTTTTTTTTAGGGTTTTAGCTATTTTTATAATGTTTTTGCTTCTTTTGAAATAAGAAAGCAATAAAATGCATAAAGTAAGAAGTAAAATAAAAAGCAAGAATACAAATTACATATAAGTAAATACATGTAAGTAAATGCCATAAATGTAAAAAGCATCAAAGTAAAAGTTAGATGTCAACACAATTAATATGTCAATGTTAGTGTTAATGAGAATTCAACCGAGTTGGAACAATTTAACATTAAGTTAAGCAATAATAAGTGGACTTATATATAAGTCACACCTATCTGAGACCGGTCAATAACAATTTATATGTCAGACATGTTAAAGAAGTTATACAAAAGCATTCTCCTAAAACAATGTAATATAATAGTCAAAACAAAAAGCAAAAAAAGAAGAAGATGGAGGAGAAGAGAAGATCAACCATAATTGAAACACAACAAGAGATTATTTATCACCAATTGCAATCATTCTTATTCGTAATACAATAGGATAAACTTATTATTAATTCAAAGTATAAAAAATGATCAAATGATCATTTAAATGATAAGTTTGAAATGATGAAAGTTCATGTAACCAAAGTATCATTCAAAGACCATTTAAACTTGATGAAGCATCAATCAACAAAATCATGATCCAAGTCAACAAAAGTCAAACCGAAAATGGACCAAATTAATAATTAAAAGAAAATTAAAAATGATTTTAAAATGATTTAAAATCGAAATTAAAGGGAAAATTCAAACAAGGCATTAAAACGTAAAATAAATGGTTGAGAAAATTATGATAAGTCAAGAAAAATATGAATAAATGGATCTCAAAAGTTGGATGCAAAAATATTTGAAAATGATTAAAAATAAAATTAAAAATTAAAATCAAATAAAAAATAAAAGAAAATGTCAATTAAATGTAAAATTGATTTTAAAAATTATGCAAAAAGATATATGTGGTGCAATTTTTTTTTATGATTTATGAAAAAAAAACAGAGTCAAAAGAGCTCTTTATAGTAAATAAGAAAAGAAAATAGAAAATAAAATAAAAAATGTTTGAAAAATGGCACTAAGACTAGTTTTTTTTAAATAACTCGTGTAGGCATCATTGTCTTTAACCTTCAGCTTGATTTTTCAAATCCAATAACTATGAGTTTTAAGCTCAAACACTCTACATGCAAGCTTCAACTCATCTCATTGTTCATGTCTCTCTACATCAAAGCCATTGATTGGCTCTGAGCGGAGAGAATTTACTTAAGAACACGAAGAACTCTAGTTCTTCAAAGTAAAATTAAATGACTGATACGCAATATAAATTCAAGGTAGTTGAGGGATTTTAATCAGTGAATCAAGGCGAACACATTGGTAACTTGCTTGCTCATAAATTTTACTCGTATCTACCTTTTCAGTTGAAGCTTCGAAGGTCAACAATGATGGATTCGAGTTGAAGGTTACATGAGGTTTCAAGTCATGACAATGTTTCAATTAGCTCCAGAGGAATCCGATTAGTGATTCTAGGCGAAGAAATGAAGCTAAAAGAGCTTGAATCGAAGAAATGGTTAACTGGTTTTTTAAGGTATCAAGTTCAAATGATTTTAGAGTTTCTTTGGCTTTCAAAGCTTGGAAATGAAGGCAAATGCTTCCTCTATTTATAGGAAAAGTGTTGTTGAGCTCACACATGTGAAATGAATTTGAGTTCATGTGAATTAGAGTTGAATTTGGATGATTTGTAATCTGTGTGAGGTGAGTGATGAAAAGTGTGATTCAATGATGAAACCTGGTCATTTTGCACTTGCTTACACATGTTTTGGTTGTAAAAAAAGTTCACACACGTGAAGGTGGTCCCAGATTGAGATTTGGCATGAAATTTATGACTTGAAACTGAACAAAAAGTAGAGCTCAAGGTACCATATTTGAAGCTAGGCCAAATGGAATCCACTCGTGCGTTTTTTTTTGGTCCCAAATGTTCCTTTAATTGCAAAGAGTTCAGTGCAAAAAGAACCATATAAAAAGGATGCTTGGATTGAAAATGGCATTGATGCAAAGTTGGAGTCGTGGCTTGAAATTCCAGGTCAGGCATTAGGTCGACCAGGTCTTAGGCCTACTTTTGTGCATACATGGGCATCTTGGAAAATTCCAAAGTTGATGGACTTAGAAGCAAAATTTATGTTTGACCCTTGAAGAAAAATTTAGAGGAGTTCAAATGTGACATTTGGCTTAAAGTAGATTCCAAAAATGTTGAGAAATGAGATATTTATAGTATTTGGACCAAGTGACATGCCATACTTGATTTTAGGTCAACCAAACATGTGCCAACTTGGGATTTCTTGCTATTTATTACATACAAAGGCCCAATTATGAACATTTGAATACCAAATGAAGGAAAATTAATTATCCATTGAATAATCTTGATAAATGCTTGAGAATTTGATGGAGATGGCATGGAAATAAACACATGAATCATACTTGAACCAACTTTGAAGTCTTGCACCAAACTTGAACTTCTCTTGATAAAATGATGTTAAATGAAGCTTGACATGAATGTGACCTAAGATTATAGTTCATACCTTGAATTGAAAGCTCTTGTGAACTATTTGTTGACCAAAAATTTGACTTTGAGAATCAAAACCCTAATTTAGAAACCAAGTTTGATCCTTTGTTGCAAGTTCCTACCTTGTATAATAAGAAAAGGAAACAACACATATTTTTTATATTTTGAATAAGGTTAATAAAGTTAGAATGTAAACATGCATATAATAAAAAATAAACACAAAGGGTGCTTGGTGATCTCCCATAAAGGCAAACCCAAGAGGTAAAGGCTAGGAGGTGTTAGCTCAAAAATTCGACGCCTACATTAAATTACAGTTTTTGGTTGAAATGTTGATTTCTCGAGGTTATGTGAAGAAGCCTTTGACTGGATCTTTACAATAAATGAGATCGAAGACACTCATATAAGAAAGGAAGACTTTTTGGGACTTAGAAAATATTTCTAAGGTTAAAGTTATCTTCAACCAAGAATGCTGGCCAAATACTAGCAGACTTTGAAATTCAAATAAAGGAGGGAGTAGTTATGCTTTCTCATTCCTAAATGAGACAAGTGGCGCACATCCAAGAGGCAAATGCATGCAGCACGACACTTGTCAGGGGCTGACTATCTTAGGAAGTTAACAGCAGTTACTTTTATTATTATAAATAAGTTTTCTAACAATAGGATTCAATGTGTTTTGTTTACTATTGTACAAGTCACTCCAAATTTACTCAAAGTATCTGTGTGTAGAGAAAAGAGTCTTGGGAGAATGTAAGTAATGTAAAAACACCATTTTATGCTTTAATGAAATTTACTTTTCCTTTGTATTAAAAGAGTTTATCTTTTACTTTCCTGCCATTTATGTCTTCAGCGTTATGCTTTGTTTCTTTTAAGTTTTTTCATTGAAGTCTTTAACCTTTTCTTTCAATTTAATGCTCTTACAGTCTTGTCGAACCATACACTTCAATTGACGTTTCTTCATAAACATTATCGAAGTGTTTAGTCTTTAGTATTTTCTATAGATTAAAATTTAGCACATGTCCTAGGATCAATCTGATCGATCCTGTGAGTCACCAAAGTTAGATTTGGAAGATCAACGATTGTTTTCTAATTTTCACAGGAAATAGGAGGATGTCATGCTTGTGATCTTGATGAGATGCAAATGATATGATAGGTGGAATCTTAGGGGTAAAAATTAGTGTATGACAGATGCCCCTATTTAAGTTTCTTCAATCCGAAGATATGAAGATTGGAAATCTTTGTATCGACGGGCTTAAAGAGACTTAAATACAGAAGACCCAATTTTTAGCCTTGAGATGCCGCACAATGCTTATGATATTTATGCAAATGGTCGGACTATGCGAGGAGGACAGTGTCAGAGACAAACTCTGTGTAAATGATCTACAACTCTGATACTGCTAGAGAAAAACTTGAAGGAAGCCCGACAGGGAGACGTAACTCATTGGGGAGCGATACAACATCACAAAGGCCCATATTAGGGAATAACCCAAAGTATATCCAGAAGTGAAAGAAATAGCAAGGAATAATGGAAGACTCCACTAGGGAATATGCAGCAAGTAAAAATCATTGAGCTTACGTAGTCAGTTGGAAAAAGGAACTACGACCAAATCATAGTTGAAGGTAGTAAACATGATAATATCGACTCATAGTTGGCAGTAAAGAAACAAGTAATACCGACTCATAGATGACACTATACTACTAACTCATAGACGAATGAATTGATAGGATTTGAATTGATAACAAGCTTCCCATAACTTTTGGTCTTCCACCTAGAACGGGGCTCAACTTCTTCTTTAACCAAGTATTCTCAGAAAATTTGATGGCTTCACCGTTACAAGGGTCAGGATCTGGGATAAATTTTGGTCGAAATAGTCAAAGTGTAAGTGTGGGGTATTCCGTTCAGGGCCCTAATTTGACAAACACTTCTATAGCTTGTCTAAGACAACAAATGGACGAGAGTAACCTGCAAATGGTACAAACCTTATCCCAAACAATGGGGGAAATTTTCCAACCCTTGATCCATAATACTACCTAGACTAACCAAATTTCCCAACCCTTGATCCATAATACTATCTAGACTAACCAACAACTAGTAGTGCAATTGGAACGCTTGGCAGAATTTATGGGTGTACCAGCCTCTATTAGAGGCACAGTTGTTGTGGAAAACATTCCACGACGTAATCTAGGAAACGTACCTGAGGCAAATCTAGAAAATCAAGGGAGTTTCGAACCCCTTAGACTCGAACCTCCTACGGCTAAACCTCCTAGGGAACAAACACCAATTTTGGTATAGGGAGAACCAGAGGTGATTATGGTGAATCGAAACTAAGATGCTGACCATGTTGTACAACAGGTTCGACGTAACAACATAACTGTCGATAATAACTTTGCAGCCATGGTCGAAAGGATAATGACTCGAAATGGGGTAAATTCTGGTTTTACTAGACCAAATTAAACGTCACCGATAGTAAATTATATTCTCCTATCAGAATTACCTCCTAGGACGAAGGTACCAAAGTTTACAAAGTTTTCAGGAGATACTATCGAATCTACTGTCGAACACGTAGCCCAGTATATGATCGAAGCTGGAGAGATTGCAAATGATGAAAGTCTGAGGATAAAATATTTTCCAACTTCTCTCACTAAAAACTCTTTCACTTGGTTTACAAGCCTACCCCCTAACTCAGTCTGTAATTGGACCCAGTTGGAGCATTTATTCCACGAACAATTCTACATGGGACAAACTAAGATTAGTTTGAAGGAATTCACTAGCATAAAACAAAAGTTTTCTGATCCAATAGAAGATTACCTAAATAGGTTTTGACTACTTAAGGCTATGTGTTTTACTCAAATTACTAAACATGAGTTAGTTGAAATGGCCGTTGGTGGCTTTGATTACTCTATTAGGAAGAAATTAGATACTCAGTATTTGAGAGATATGGCCCAACTAGCTGATAGGGTTCGACAACTAGAGCATCTGAACGAAAAGGCTAAATTTAATAAGAGTAAAAAGGTAGCTTATGTTGAATACAATGAGAAAATCAAAGGTTTACATGACGAACCATTGTATTTCGACGAGAACGAGATAGATGTTGCAGAATTAAAGTAGGGTCCTCCATATGCTTGTAAAATGCTAGCTCCTTCAAATGGAAATTTTTTTGCCGAATCTGAAAAGAATGACAAATTTCCAAAGAAAACATATACTTTCGATATCACTAAATGTGACGAAATTTTCAATTTGTTAGTTAAAGATGGTCAGATGATAGTACCTGCTGGTGCTAAAATGCCACCTTTAGAACAAAAGAAAAAGAGAGGATTTTGTAAGTACCATAATTTTTTGGGTCATAAAACTTCTCAATATTTTCTTTTCAGGGATTTGGTTCAGAATGCTATCCAGGAGGGGAGACTGAAGTTCGGAGAAAAAAGAAATAGTCAAATGAAAATTGACTCTGATCCATTATAAGCAGTTGATGCTCACTATGCTGAGCCCGTAGAAGTGCATATGGTCGAAGGTGCTGATGGCTTTGACTATTCGATTAATATGGTGGAAATTACTGAAAATTTTGCCAATGATACTATTCTAGCCAAGGTCACTATAGGCCTGTGGAATAACACCGTTGATGGCCTCGGTAAAGTTACTAATGACTTGAGTGATGGGGTCACTTAGGATTCCAACCTGATGCTGGTAAACAAAGAAGCTGGAGATGGTTTTGTTAAAGTGGATAAGGCTGCTGAAGGCCTTGAGTTGGACTTTTATAGTCTGAACCTAAGTGATGACATCGACACAGACGTAAATATGATCTAAATAACACAACATAAGACCATGGAAATCGAGTAGGAAAGTTTCCAGGAAGGGTGTAACAAAATGGCATATCCAAGACAAGAGGAGACCATTGTCGAATTCCTTCATCGCTGCCAAAAGAAAGGGTTCGGTGTCATATTGTGCCCTAGATGCAGCGTAATCTTTGATCAGAAGGCTTTCCAGAAACTTGAAGGTGTGCGAAAGGAGAAACAGAAGTGGGAGAAGGCCAACTATGGCCCTCGAAGCTTCAATCCAAGGAAATCTGAGTCTAATGCTAGAGCGCCAGGAGCAAGGCCTGCTACCTTTAAGCCATTTGCTGAAATTTCTGACGGCAAATAGGTCAGACCTAATGAGGACAGGTAGAAAGAACAGTAGAAATGGAAGAACTTCGATGTCAAATGGGGTTCTTTGATCACCTATCGCAAGGAGTTTCAATCCTCCAATACTACACATGTCTATGAGAATACAAGGGGAAGAACCCGATGTCGCGATCTCAATAGAGGAGGGAACAGAGAAGAAGGAAGGCCCTCAAGGAGGCTTCATCGAAGAACCAGGGAGAGTCCAGTACTAATTCCCTACTGGTAGCAGAGGGAATCAACTCAAGATTACTGAGAAAATGTCTGTGGGGAAAAAATTGTTCCACTCTCAAGAGGTTGAACATAAAAGGACGATCGAGGATGATGAAGAAATGACGAATAACTTAGAATCTGACTCTGACGCCTCTTTGGATATCTTAGTAAATATAGTATCTGTAATGCCTAGGGACTTCGACCAGATTACAGAGGTCGAGAATCTAGATGCCAACAGTGAGACAAAAATGGCGGCACACAAGCCTGTATGATACTATATCATGAACAACGGGTGCGTGGAAGAACATAATGCCTTCTTCGAGCAACCTACAGAGGCAATGAAAAGCCACCTGAAGCCTCTTTATATCACCAGGAAGGTAGAAAACGTACCAGTGAACAAAATACTGGTGGATTGTGGCGCAACGGTGAATCTGATGCCGCATTTCTTACTGAACGAAATTGGCAAGTATGACACCGACATAAAGCCACATAACATGGTTCTTTCGAATTACGAAGGAAAAGTTGGCTCTACAATGGGTGTAATACAAGTTAACTTGACAGTTGGGATGATTACTAGGCCTACTATCTTCATGGTGGTAGAAACAAAGAACAATTACAATCTGCTCTTGGGATGTGAGTGGATACATGGCATAGGTTCAGCGTCATCATCGATGCATCAATGAATCACCATTTGGAGGCTAGATGGTATAGTGGAAAACATTGAAGCTGATCAGGGGTATTTTAAGGCACCTGTAAAGCATGTCGACAAAAGACAATTCGACAAGCATCTAGTGAATATTGCCCCTTGTACCCCAGCAGATTTTGAGTTTGTCCCAGATGATGAGGCATTCTGCTCATTGTACTTACACCCTGTCGATGGTTTCCAGTGGGACAAGGAATTTCTAGGAGAAAGACTCTCATACCTTGGCAATCCTGCAGTAGACCCCACGGGATGGGGAAGCGAATTCAATGACAATGACTGAGTTCGACGTATTGAGAAGAATTTCGGCCTATGTGGCTAAAACCAAACTACAGGAGGCTTTGGAAGCCGCTAATGAACATATGGCCGTCGAGGCCAATTCTGAATTCCACCAAGAAGGTCCTAGTAAGGACTTCGACCTAGAACCATCTAATAAGGTTCAGGATGTAGAAAAAGTCAGAGGCTTGATTTCATCTACGATAAAGAGCCTTTGGGATTTGAAAAGGATCCTCTGGAAAACGACATTAAGATGTTGGCACAAGACCCATTGGAAGAAATAGACCTAGGAGATGGGGTGACCAGAAGGCCAACATATGTCAGCACCAATCTTGACCCACAACTTAAGGTCGAAGTCATCCAGCTACTGCAAGAATTTAAGGATTATTTTGCCTGGGACTATGATGGGATGCCTGGTTTGAAGAGAGAATTGGTCGAACACAAGTTGCCAATCAAGCTTGGGAAGAAGCCAGTCAAACAGAGTCCAAGGCGGTTTGCCGTAAAAATTCTCTCAAAAATAAAAGAGGAAGTTGAAAGACTCCTTCGATGCAAGTTCATCTGCACTGCCAAGCATGTCGAATGGTTGGCTAACATTGTGCATGTTATTAAAAAGAATGGTTCTTTAAGAGTTTGCATAGACTTTAGAGATGTAAATTCTGCAACTCCAAAGGATGAATATGAAGGTGTGAAAAATACACAAGAAAGGGGGGGTTTGAATTGGGTATTTGGTTACTTAAAACTTTTGACATCTTCTTCTGTGTTGTTTCTAGATGTAGCAATGCGGAAGCATAAATAATAAACTAAACAAGTAAAGAACACAAGATATATCCTGGTTCACTTGAGCAACTCTCAAGCTAATCCAGTCCACCCTTCCAAGGTGATTTCGCCTTACTCACTGCAAGGACTTAATCCACTATAACCAAACAGATTACAGTTGCACAAGCTAACTGCAAGTGACTAACAACTTGACAATGACACGTTCAGGGATCCCCAAGGATATAACGTTCATTGACACCTTAATAGAATCCGATCACTAAAGATCTCCTATTAGGATTTCCACAAATGACTACTGTCACTTGTCATCTCAAGTATACTGATCTTCACAAGATCACTTGAGGAACCACTAATTCTAAAATAGAATTTGTGTTGCCGGAGATTACATAAGTGCTTCTCAAATAAGCAGATTACTCCTAATTAAGTTCCTAGCAAGTATTGAGCAACAGCTCCTTGCTTTCTAATATAGAAACTAATCTAATAATAAATCTCTAAGAGATTATTGAGTACAGTTTCCATATTGCTTAAAAGCTCTTCTGTAAGTGAGCACTAAGGCTTCTTTTCCATTAAGCTTTTTCTTTTCATTGCAGCTGTAGCAGTAGCGCAACAGCGCAAGAGCCAACCCAATGCTTCAGCTCTGTCTGAATAAACAAATTATTTTTCCTTTTATAGTGCTTCCAATAATGACGTTGTGAGGATAGAAAAGTCCTTTCTATTTCCAACGGTCATATTCCAACGGATAGAATGAGCACGTGTTGGATGACATCACTTTCTTGTCCTTTTCTTGCAACGGTAATATTCCATTTGACAGCTTGGACAAATTTGCTTCTGGCTTGGTTCTTCTGATGATGTTACAGATGAGTAGTTCAGAAACTACTTTGGTATAGATAGCATAGTAAACATCAGATTCTGACTTCAGCACTTTGTTCATCAGAGTTGATAGCAACAACTCATCTGATTGAACATTTCTTGTCTGGTGAAGCTTCATAATCTTTCTTCTTCAGAGTCTGGTCTTCAGAGTCTTTTGCACTTGGTCTTCAGAGCCTTCAGCCTTCAGAGCTTCAAGTCATCAGAGTCTTCAGCACAAACTTCTTCAGATGATTATATCTTCAGAGTCTTGACCTTCAGAACATGTCTTCAGAGTCTTCAGAGTCTTGACCTTCAGAACATGTCTTCAGAGTCTTCAGAGTTTTGTCCTTCAGAATATGTCTTCAGAGTCTTGACGCACTTGGTCTTCAGAGCCTTCAGCCTTCAGAACTTCAAGTCATCAGATTCTTCAGCACTTCAGTTCTTTAGAGGGCTCACTCTTCAGAGACGCTCGTTAGCTTCCAGATCAGATGCACAACTCAGATCAGAATCCACAGATGCATTGCAACTGCAATATCCAGCATCCTTGATTCTTTATTGAACATGATCAGATGCAGAAACAAACTTGCTTCTTTACTGAGCTTCATTTGCTTTTAGATCAGATGCACTTCTTCAGATCATAAACCACAGGAGCATTGCAACTGCAATATACAGCATCCTTGGTTCCTTACTGATGGTGATCAGATACATAAGCAAACTAGCTTCTCCCAAGCGCTTCATGACGTTACACATAGTAATTCCATATATTACTAGCTGCACACGTTGCTTTTGTTTGTTTGGTCTAATATATTTAACTTAATATGACCTGCACATAACAAACATTAAACCATAAAATGGTTCTTTCACAAATACTCAATTGTTATCATCAAAACATAGAGATAATCCTGTAGAGACAAATCTTGCTCTTACAATCTCCCCCTTTTTGATGATGACAAAACCATGTATTTTGATAGAACATTTTATACAGGGTAATCACCAAGCATTAACCTATTCAGAGTTCTAAGCAACTGCTCCCCCTGAATGTGTTAATCTTAAAAACATTTTTATGCTTGTTCAGAGACATACTCTGATCCCAAGACTTACAAAATATAAATTTGATAAAACACAATCAAATAGAATAGAATAGAAGGAATACTTCCCTACAATATAAGAGAGCATGAGTCTTCAGCATCTGGACTAGTTCAATCAGAACTTCCATCTTCAGATCTTTAGAACTTATCTTCTCTAAGCATTGTATCAGGGTCATATAACTTCAGAATCTTCTAAAGCATTTTCTCTTATTCTTCAGAACATCCTTCAGATGAGAAACTCCCCCTGAGTTTCAGACTGGGTGAAAATCAAATATCCTGACTTGTGAACCTTCCTGGGAGAACTCCCCCTGATTACAATATGTCAGATATTTGGATCTTCTGATCTTGATACAGTCTTGATTCTGCTTTTTCAAACTTGCTTTCTTCTCAGATTCTTGATAGATTCTTGATTTCTTGAAGCAGTCTGATACCAAAAGAAACTAGTAGAATGTTTACTTCTGAATCTGATACCAATGTTGATTCTAAGACAGATACCAATACATGATACTCATGATTCTGTGTCTAAATCCAAATCTCGCTTCTATGAAGATTTCTGATTCTTTATGCTCTGATTATCATATTCACAGACAATTTACATCTTCTAAACAGTATGATTCCAGATAACTTTAACTTTCAGATCTCTGAACAGTATTGGGTCCATCTGATTCTGAATCTATGTTCACGAAGTGTATAACTTCTATTATATGATACCAGTTCATTTGAACTCAGATTTCTTTCATTTATCCTGTTTAGAATGCCTAGTGAACTTGTTCAAAGTTCCTTGGAAAACATCAAACAAATAATTAGTAATAAACGCAGTTTATATGTTTTTGCATTCTCTTTCAGGTTATAGAATATATCAAAGTTATATTCTATTTCTCAAAAACATTTTCCATTTCTCCCCAAGTTATATTCTATTCTTCCAGATAATATCAAAATCATCTTTCATTTCTCCCCCTTTTTGACATCATCAAAAAGTTTGAGTTTTTCATCAAAACAGATTAAAAAAAATTTCTCTTTTTAAAGTCAGAAATTAAAAAGATAAGAGTTGAGAGATAGCACCTGAGAACTTAATCATCTTTCATTTCTCCCCCTGAGAACTTACTTCTTACAGGTTGATACCAATAAGGTAGGTTGATATCTTTTCCAGATTGCATCTTCTATATCTCCCCCTGCTTCTTGGAGAGTGACAATTCTTCAGAATTTGTAGAAGCATGCTCTGACGAGGATTGTTGATAGGTGTCTGTTTAGCAGAACTTTCTCTGACAACTTGTTGTACATCCTTCATAGCTTGTTGATCTCCTCTAAACTTACTAATGTCACGTTCTCAACGTACAAAAGTAGTTTCACAAGAAAATCCAACTACAACATTTTCCTTAGTCTTCTTAGCATCTTCAGCTTCTTGTACTAATCTGGAAGTTTCTTTTCTGGAATCTTCCTCTGCTAGATTTAGACAAGAAGGTTGAAAATTATTCTTCCTTTTGGCTTGATCTTGATACCAATAATTCTAGTCCTTAGAGAAACTTGAAATACGTCCAATTTCAGAGTCTAATTACTTCTGAAAAATATCTCAAGAAGTCTCAAGTTCCAGAGTTGAAGTACTTGTTCTGGCCTTTGCTTTGATTCTTGATTCTGCGCCCAGAACCTTCTGTATCTTCACTCAAACATCTTCTGAAGTTTTTCTCAGAGTTATCTGACACTTTGCTTCTGGTTGGATGTCAGAGACATGATACCAATTTAAGATGTAAGATACCAATTGAAGGTGTGAAATAATGAAATTATTTCAGCTCGTTTCTTCAACATCAAAACACTATACTACAGAAGTATCAATGTTTTAACAAACCATCTTCTAATAGAATCTTTTATCCAGAGTTCCAGATAATCCAAATCTTCTGATAGTCTACGACTTCAGATTTGCTCAGATCTTTAGATATCATCTGATATCAATTGAAGGTGATGTGTCATCTGATCCTTCAATCTTCTGTACATGAATGTCCTTCATTTGACACTTCATCCAGAGCATCTGATACTTCAATTAGCATCTGATGTATTTTGCTTGTTTAAGGGAGAGTGCTATCCAGAGGTACTTTTGCAACTAACTTTGACTTCAGTATCATCAGCATAACAAAAACCTACTAAAAATAGTTATCTGGTTTTCTGCAACACAGAGTCACGTTAGTAGTACCTTTCAGCTACCTCAAAAATCTCTTAACAACTGTTAAATGAGATTCTTTAGGATCTGATTGGAATCAAGCACATACACATATACTGAAAAGAATGTCAGGACTAGAAACAGTAAAATACAGAAGAGTACAACTCATACCTTTGTAGAGCTTCTGATCTACCATTTTACTAACCTCTTTCTTTCTCAGAGTGTACGTTAAAAACATGAGAGTCTTAGATGGCTACTCTCTAACAGATTATCCTTCTATCTGCTACATTCTTTATCTGATTCCTCCTTTGGTCTTCATCTTCTGATCATCCATCTTTGGATGCCGATGATCATGCATCTTTATCTTCAAGATGACTTGTTTCCAGATGAAAGCTATATCTTCTTGCACCAAGAATTTATCTTTTGGACAGACGTGGTTGATCATCAAAAATTATCATCAAACCAAGATGAATTTCTTGAACTGATTTGAATGACAATCTTGTTCTTATCAATCAGTATCTGAGGGTGACTTCTTCTTCTAGAATTCTCGTACCAACTGAAGGTGTGAGAACTTCTGAGTACCAATAGAAAGAGTAGGATCTTCTGCTAAATCACCTTAGGTTTCTCCACCTTTGGTTTCTGATTCCAAGCTTGTTATCAAAACTTGAATCTTAGCATCAGTGCTTCATTAGGTAATACCTTATACCAATTGAGACAATGTTTCCTTTCTGAATTAGCTTCAGAAATCTTCAAAGCTTCTGCTCTAATCTTCTGAAGAGATTCTCTACACCAAACTTTCTAACCATAACTATTTCTGTTATGTTAGTAAGTTCTTCTGATCATCAACAATCAGCCTTTGCCCAAAAGCACTTAATCAACAGATGTTAGCTCAATTAATAACATCAAACCCAGAAGTGCTTCTTCAGAAGGTTGAAGACTGATAAGAGTCTAATATCAACTTTATGATATCCAAAGTAGACTCTTCTGACAGTGAAGTTGCAACCCAACTTATCTTGATTAGCGTCTATTGAGTGAACAACTATGGAAATGATTCCTTGCATTAGATCCTCTGCTTCAGATCTATGCAGCTTAGCTCTAGAGAATGATTAAACAAACCGTTCATCCAGAGGTATGCTTCAGATCAAACCAGATCTTCATTCTTCAGGTGTCCATATTTTCCAGAAGTGAGCTATGTTGCTGACATATCAACCAACTGCTCAGAGTCTTTTATAGAGTTGCTTCTCAACAAACTTTCAGAATCTCCTGTTAGCGTTGCTTCATCAGATTCTTCTGTAATTTTGCCTCTGTAGCTTTTCTTCTGAGTCTATACTGATACCAACTGAAGTGTCTTCAGTATCCTGCCTCAGTTGCTTTGCTTCTGATGCTTTGAACTATCTTCTATAGCTTTGCTTCAGAGTCACCAACAATTGAAGGAGAGATGTCTTGATTGACAGAGCCTCTACAAAATCAGTGTTACAGAACCTTCTGTACAGCTACTGATCTGACTTCACTAGCCTCTTCTAGAATGCTAGTTTTAGCTACTGCCTGCATACACTCAGCAAACTCCTTTCCAAGTGAAGTATATGGTTCTAAATAGAAGTATCATCAATGTAAATAAATCTGACAGATTTAAAATATCTTTCTTAATAGTCTTTAAGAAGAAGAGTAGTAACAACTTTACTTTTGACAAAATAATTTTCAAAAAGAAACCTGGGAAGTTGATGAACATATACTTCTTCTTCAATAAAACCATTTAAAAGTATTTTTAATATTCATCTGATTTATATTGATGTTATACTGATCAACGAACGAGATGAAAAGAATATGAATTCTAACCTTGTCACAAAAGCATATGTCTTCTGTATAGTCAAGAATTTCTTGCTGACAATCTTTGAGAAGAAAGAATCTTGTTCTTATGGAATCATCCTTCTTTCCAATGAATGTCTCTTCTAGAAAAGAAGATTTGATTCTGGGGGAAACTTCTCAGAGCTGATTCTTCAGAAACAACTAATTGAATAGCATCTGGAGTAGCTCCTGATTCTTCAGCTGGAACACATTCTGCTTCTGATTCTCCAACATCTTGTGAGACAAACCAGTAACAGCAACTAAAGTAGAATATTCTGAATAACTCTTCTTGAACAGATCTCAATTCCTTTGTTAGCATTCTGCAGCATCTTCATCAACACAGCAACATCCATTTGATTCTTGAGAGACATCCTCAGAGCACAGATAATCTGATCTTCATGTGTAGAGAGAATCTAGCTTCCATCAGGCTTCATCTTCTGAATTTTTCTGCTTGAAACAAATACAGATCCAATCTAGATACAGTTATCATCAAACTTAGATGCATCAAAAGACACAGTCTGACTGACAATTTGCTCTTACAATGCTGAGCTAACTTGTAAATAGTTAGATCATTAGAGTTGACAGTACATCTGTTCTTGAAAAAGAATGTCTACTGAATTATTCAGAATGAATAACATCAGAGACTTAAATCCTTTTTACATCAGACAGAATGACTTCTGCCATTGTATCTTTCTTCATAACTTGTTTCTCAAAACATTTATCAAGAATTTCTGAAAAATAATGCCTAAAAACATCTGACCAATTTTAGTTTGTTCAACTGAGATAACATCTCAAGTTAACAGAACTTAATTGTCCATTCTGCTTCAAATCAGATCTTCTGAATTCATCATATCCATATGAGTTGATACAACACTGCCTTTCTTGAAACCTCTGCAGAATTCTTTGAAGCTCTTCAAGGAGAGCAACTTTCAAATGTTTTGGATCTGAAGAATCATTTCTTCCAGATTTGAATATTTTTCTAAACTTACCCTTTTCTGCAGACTTCATTCTGGCGTTCTGATGAATAGGATTCATTAGCCAACAATATATCTTTTCTTACTTAAGATAAATCCCAATGAGTTGTCATGAGAAAGTCAAGTGTGGACTAATCCGTTTCTTGAAAACATCTCATACTCACCAGAATTAATCTTTAGAGATCAAGAATTATTGCTTGCAGAAGATTTATCTTTGAGCAAATATGTTGTAAGACCAAACGTATTTTCAGATCAACATTCAACAGATATATCTTCTTATCTGATGAATCTATCCTGTCAACTGATTCTTCATTCTTCTTTCAGAATCTTCTGGAGGAGATTTGCTGTTGAAGGCTTCAACACTTCAAATTTCAAACTTCATAGAATCAGTGACTTGCTCAAGGTAACTCAATAGATTACAATTTTAGTACTCATTATCCTCAAAAACTGATATGAGACTGAAATTGTAAGAACGGTGAAATATCCCCAAAAGTATTTCTTCACACAGCCTATGGATCTTTATCTGACACTGTTAGGTGTTTGATATCCATCAATAACAGAACCGGAGCTCTGATACCAATTGAAGGTGTGAAAAATACACAAGAAAGGGGGGGTTTGAATTGGGTATTTGGTTACTTAAAACTTTTGACATCTTCTTCTGTGTTGTTTCTAGATGTAGCAATGCGGAAGCATAAATAATAAACTAAACAAGTAAAGAACACAAGATATATCCTGGTTCACTTGAGCAACTCTCAAGCTAATCCAGTCCACCCTTCCAAGGTGATTTCGCCTTACTCACTGCAAGGACTTAATCCACTATAACCAAACAGATTACAGTTGCACAAGCTAACTGCAAGTGACTAACAACTTGACAATGACACGTTCAGGGATCCCCAAGGATATAACGTTCATTGACACCTTAATAGAATCCGATCACTAAAGATCTCCTATTAGGATTTCCACAAATGACTACTATCACTTGTCATCTCAAGTATACTGATCTTCACAAGATCACTTGAGGAACCACTAATTCTAAAATAGAATTTGTGTTGCCGGAGATTACATAAGTGCTTCTCAAATAAGCAGATTACTCCTAATTAAGTTCCTAGCAAGTATTGAGCAACAGCTCCTTGCTTTCTAATATAGAAACTAATCTAATAATAAATCTCTAAGAGATTATTGAGTACAGTTTCCATATTGCTTAAAAGCTCTTCTGTAAGTGAGCACTAAGGCTTCTTTTCCATTAAGCTTTTTCTTTTCATTGCAGCTGTAGCAGTAGCGCAACAGCGCAAGAGCCAACCCAATGCTTCAGCTCTGTCTGAATAAACAAATTATTTTTCCTTTTATAGTGCTTCCAATAATGACGTTGTGAGGATAGAAAAGTCCTTTCTATTTCCAACGGTCATATTCCAACGGATAGAATGAGCACGTGTTGGATGACATCACTTTCTTGTCCTTTTCTTGCAACGGTAATATTCCATTTGACAGCTTGGACAAATTTGCTTCTGGCTTGGTTCTTCTGATGATGTTACAGATGAGTAGTTCAGAAACTACTTTGGTATAGATAGCATAGTAAACATCAGATTCTGACTTCAGCACTTTGTTCATCAGAGTTGATAGCAACAACTCATCTGATTGAACATTTCTTGTCTGGTGAAGCTTCATAATCTTTCTTCTTCAGAGTCTGGTCTTCAGAGTCTTTTGCACTTGGTCTTCAGAGCCTTCAGCCTTCAGAGCTTCAAGTCATCAGAGTCTTCAGCACAAACTTCTTCAGATGATTATATCTTCAGAGTCTTGACCTTCAGAACATGTCTTCAGAGTCTTCAGAGTCTTGACCTTCAGAACATGTCTTCAGAGTCTTCAGAGTTTTGTCCTTCAGAATATGTCTTCAGAGTCTTGACGCACTTGGTCTTCAGAGCCTTCAACCTTCAGAACTTCAAGTCATCAGATTCTTCAGCACTTCAGTTCTTTAGAGGGCTCACTCTTCAGAGACGCTCGTTAGCTTCCAGATCAGATGCACAACTCAGATCAGAATCCACAGATGCATTGCAACTGCAATATCCAGCATCATTGATTCTTTATTGAACATGATCAGATGCAGAAACAAACTTGCTTCTTTACTGAGCTTCATTTGCTTTTAGATCAGATGCACTTCTTCAGATCATAAACCACAGGAGCATTGCAACTGCAATATACAGCATCCTTGGTTCCTTACTGATGGTGATCAGATACATAAGCAAACTAGCTTCTCCCAAGCGCTTCATGACGTTACACATAGTAATTCCATATATTACTAGCTGCACACGTTGCTTTTGTTTGTTTGGTCTAATATATTTAATTTAATATGACCTGCACATAACAAACATTAAACCATAAAATGGTTCTTTCACAAATACTCAATTGTTATCATCAAAACATAGAGATAATCCTGTAGAGACAAATCTTGCTCTTACAGAATATTTTATGCCTGTGGCAGAAATGCTAGTCGATTCCTCTGCAGGACATGAGTAGCTAAGTATGTTGGATGGATACTCTGGTTATAATAAAATTTTCATTGCTGAAGATGATATCCCCAAAACAGCCTTTCGATGTCCTGGAGCCTTAGGCACTTACGAATGGGTAGTGATGCCTTTTGGCCTCAAAAATGCTGGGGCAACATATCAATGAGCAATGAACTCAATCTTCCATGATTATATAGAGACTTTCATGCAAATATATATTGACGATATTGTGGTTAAGTCTATTTCAGGGAAGAATCACCTAGACCATCTTCGACAATCCTTTGAGAGGATGAGAAGATATGGTCTTAAAATGAATCCTCTTAAGTGTGCGTTTTGTGTGTAGGTAGGGGATTTTCTAGGCTTTATGGTCCACAAAAAGGGGATCAAGATTAATCATAACAAAACCAAATCCATCATGGAAGCGAAAGCGCCATCGACAAAAAAGGAGCTGCAATCACTGCTGGGCAAGATAAACTTCTTGAGAAGGTTTATATAGAACCTAAGCGGAAAATGCAGGCCTTTTCACCATTGCTTCGATTCAATAAGGAGGGATTCGAATGGGGGCAAGCTCAACAGGAAGCCTTTGACAAGATCAAGGACTACCTGAGCCATCCTCCAGTTCTTTCACCACCTTGTAAGAATAGGAGTATGAGGTTGTACATAGTAGCGTCAGATAAAACTTTAGGGAGCATGTTGGCTCAAGAAGATGCGAATGGCGTCGAAAGAGACATCTACTACTTTAGTAGAGTTTTGAATGATGCAGAAACTAGGTATAACATGATAGAAAAATTATGTTTATGCTTGTATTTCTCTTGTACAAAATTGAGGCGATGTATAAAACCAGTTGATGTTTATGTTTCGTCTCACTTTGATGTCATTAAACATATGTTGTCTAAACCTATCTTGCATAGTCGATTTGGTAAGTGGGCACTAGCATTGACTGAGTATTCTTTAATATATAAGCCTTTAAAGGCAGTTAAAGGACAAGTGGTAGCAGACTTTATAGTTGACCATTCCATAAATGAAGCCACTTTGAACTACGTCGAACTAGAACCTTGGAAGTTATACTTCGATGGCTTCAGCCATAAAGAGGGAACAAGCATTTGCGTGCTAATTATTTCGCCCGAAAAAATTCCAACAAAAATTAAGTATAAAGTCGAAGGGCTTTGTTCCAACAACGAGGATGAATATGAGGCCTTAATAGCAGGACTTGAAATTTTGTTAGAATTGGGGGAAACTCGAGTCGAAATAATGGGAGACTCAGTGTTGGTTATAAAGCAAATTACAAAGGAGTACAAGTGTGTTAAGGAAAATCTTATCATGTACTTTGTAATAGCTAACAGACTACTGGAAAAATTTAAACTGGCAAGCATTCGACATATACCTCGTCTGAAGAATCAAGTGGCGAATGACTTAGCCCAGTTTGCCTCTAGGTATAAGGTTTCGAAGGAAAGCTTACAGGAGGCAATCGAAGTTAAAGGTAAAGTCGTATCTGTTGGATTACGTCCATCATATCTAGAAGTAACGAAGTTTGGATATGTTGATGAAGAAAAGTTTGAGATCTTCACAGTAGATAGTCTGACAGATAAAGATTGGAGGAAGTCTCTAGTCGAGTACTTACAGCACCCAACAATGTCTACAGAGTGAAAGGTCTATCAAGCTCTAAGTTACGTTCTTCTAGGAAACGAGTTGTTTAAAAAGACCCCTGAGGGAGTCTTATTTAATTTATTTAGTGAATCAGAGGCATATTTGGCTCTTTCAACGGTCCATATTGGGGCGTGTAGAGCGCATCAAGTAGGCCATAAGATGAAATGGCTATTGCTTCGACAAGGCATGTATTGGCCTACTACGCTAAAGGATTGTATTGAATTTGCCAAGGGCTGCCAGGAATGCCAATTTCACGCTGGCATACAGCATGTTCCTGCAAGCGAGTTTCATTCCATAGTCAAACCATGGCCTTTCAGAGGTTGGGCTTTGGACTTGATTGGAAAGATTCGACCTGCATCCTCCAAGAATCAGAAATACATTCTGGTAGGAATTGACTACTTTATGAAGTGGATTGAAGTAGTACCCTTACCAAAAGTAGACCAAGAGGATGTAGTCAAGTTTATTCAAAAGTATATCATCTATAGGTTTGGAATCCCAGAGACAATCACAACAGATCAGGGATCAGTTTTTACTGGTCGAAAGATGCAGGAGTTTGCTAAGGAGATGGGATTCAAACTCTTAACCTCTACACCTTATTATGCTTAGGCCAATGGCAAAGTGGAAGCAGCTAATAAAGTGGTGATTGGTTTGATAAAAAAAAGTGGAAAAAAAGCCTAGAAATTGGCATAAGACATTATACCAGATTCTCTAGGCATGTCAAACCTCTCCCAAAGAAGCCACTAACACTACTCCATTTTGTTTGACTTTTGATCATGATGCAGTATTTCCCGTTGAGATCTACCTACAGTCGACTAGGATTCAGAGACATCACAAAATTCCTCGTGAGTCTTATTGGAATATGATGTTAGATGAGTTGGTAGATTTGGACGAAGAAAGATTTAAATCTCTATAACTTATGAGGAGACAAAAGAAGAGAGTAGAAAAGTCTTACAATAAAAAGGTTAAGGTTAAGACCTTTTTGCTTGGAGACTTGATTTGGATGGTAATCTTGCCTATGGATCGAAAGGTCAGAGCCTTGGGCAAATGGTCCCCAAAATGGGAAGGCCCATTTCAAATTATGCAACTATTTTTTTAATGGAGCTTATGAAGTCGAAGAGTTAAACGAGGATAAGAGAATCTTGAAAGTAAATGGCAAGTATTTGAAAAATATATAAACCAACGCTTCAAGAAGTTAAAATCCCTAGAGAATAATTCAATGTATAAGGCAAAGCCAGAAAATGGTATTCATAAATGCCAAGATGGCTTAAAATCATTACATAATAAAGTCTGAAATTAACAAGCTAAACATTACAAAGAAATTAACAAGCTAAAATGGGAGATTCTCTTTCATCTTCAAATATGTCGACTTCTGGAGATCGAGGTGTTTTTCGCACAAGGTTTTGTCAAACCTTAGGCGTGCAACTTCTTTTTCCAGTTGTCGAGCTTCCTCAGCAAAGATTATGGCATTATCAAGCTCTTTCAAGAGGCCAGAATCGTCAAAGGAAAATAACTCAGCATTACATTCTTGGGCCTTTGAGATCTTGGTTCGAAGCTTTTTGATCTTTCGCTCCCAAGAAGCAATATTTTTTTCATTAAAGGCAATCTCCTGCTTGCTCTTTTCTTTGGTTTCCTCCAATTCTGCTACTCTGTTTTCAGATTTAGTGGTAGAAGCCCAAGCGGAAGCCTCACTTCCGGTTTTGGTTAAAATGACTTTTTCAAGTTGAGGCAGGCGCTTGAGATCACCATAAACTTGGTCAATCATGGTACCAAGCTCTAAAATAATGGTGGCAGACTCAGGGGAAACAACGTGAATGTCTACTTTCTGGAGAAGATTCTTCAAAGAGATATGGGTAACATGATCCATCTGCAAAAGTGTGAAAAGGTCACCTCTAAAGGTCTTCTCTTTGATCTTTAGGAGGATGTTGTCTTTAGGCTTGCTCAAAGGTTGGTCTTCAAAGATCGAAGTACTAAGAGTCTTGCCAGAGGAACTTCCTCGACTTCCAAGAAGGATCTTGATGTATTGTCGAGGGTTTTTGATCTTTAAGGCATCGAGTTCCTTCTCAGAGAGGCCTGCTCCATACATAGTGGATGTTGCCTTGCCTTTAACAGCAGCAACATCAGTGGCTGGAGCGGCAATGACTTCGACTTGGGTTGGCTCATTTTCAAGACCTTTCCCAGTCTTTTCCTTTTCACTTTGGCCCTCATCTTTGTTGTCTTCATTCATTTTGTCACCAACATCTTCATCACTGTGGCCATCCAGTTCATACTGATGCATGGTCTCATCATTATCCTCCATCTCCTCACTCTCTTCTGAATCAACATTTGTGACGCCAAGAGTATCGTCCCCTAGGGAATTGTCTACATCAACATCATTTGCGTTTTCCTCCATATGGAAGTCTTTTTGATCGTGTGTCCCAAGATCCTGTTGTGTATCATCTTCTTCATGATCAGAGCCATCAGTTTGAGACTGCTGAGTAGCAGTTTTTGCAGGCGAAGGGGGAGCTGTTTCAAAGCCAGGTTTATTAATTTCACCAAGTGAACTCATGCTAGAGCCCAAATCAGATGTGGGATGGTAGGTGGGCTCACCTTGGCTGTTCAGGATGGTGGCTGGAGAGGGAGATTTATTCATTGTTGGCTTCAAGCCACCTGCATCAGCCTGAATCGAAAGGGAAGTGAGTTATAGGAAACCAGGTACAAGTGAATAGGAATTTCAAGGAAAATTAAGGTGTGAGTTACCTTGGCACCCTTATTAGCAGGACTAGAATTGTCACTCTCAACAAGAACTGGGGTTGGTGTCGAGGCAACCTTAGTAGAGGTTTTTATAGCACCACTGGTAGGTGTGATCTTTTTAGAGACTTTCACCATCTTGGGGTTAGACAGGTTGCTAGCAACATATGTCCCTTGGCTGGTTCTCTTCCTCTTCTTCAGTTTTAGGTCTTCAGAAGGAGATTCGTCATCATCCTCTGAATCAATGATAATTTGGGTAGTGACCCTCTTCAACTTCCTTGGAGGTGTTGGAGGTAGTTTACGGGAAGCCTGAGTTAGCAAGAAGCATTAAAGAAAATCAAGACGAGATTAATAAGAGAAAGAGGCATGTGAAATACCTTGCTGCCTTCAGTCTTTATCTTAACCAGTGCTTGAGGTGTATTTTTCTTGGGTGCAGCTGCAAAACAAATAACGTTGCCACAAGTTAGTAATAATAGAGTTCGGAGAAAGGAACATAAAATTGAAGGATGAAGACCTTCAAGAATTTCGGATTCGATGCGAACATCTTCGATACCGACATGAAGGTGCCCTTTGAAACTGTCGAGCGTATGTTTAGTCGGAACCACCCGCTGGGTCTTGGGTTTCGACTGTTGATGAAGGATCTTTATAGAATCCCCACAGATGAACCAATCTAGAAATTGAGGGGAAAGGGCCACTCCAAAGTCAGCAGATGGAAGTCGATGAGTCTTTGGGGGAAATAGGGCGAAAGCCACTTTATAGCGTTTCTCAGGAGGAACGTATGAAGGGATTTTTAAATTCTCCATTTTCTTTGAAAATTTGTCTTTCAGCGGCTTCGCGGATTTGGTTGGTAAGCAGTTTCAAAGTACTTCTGGAAGGCTTGAATCTCTTTGATGTGAATAGATATACCTTTCTTGACCTTTTCCTACACATCATTAAAAGCTTGGTCAATCAAGCGAATAAAGCTGGAAACATCGAGGAACTCTGCAGTGTAATGCCTCGACCACCAGTTGTAGAATTCCTGGGAGCAGAGGTGAGAGGGCTCGAAGTAAATAGGGGTAAAGAGAGATTTATGGGCATGTCGAGCAGATGCGTTGAACTCTCTATGCCATTGTAGATAGTATGGGGAAGGTTCACATGAACCTTCTTGTCATATAGACACTTGGGAAATGTTTGGACCAAACCAAACTGTTGAGAGACAAGATTTAGCTGGTAGGCCATCAAAGCTGTTTGGCCCCTTAGAAGGTTAAGTTTGTGGACAACTAGTCGAGGGATCAGAAAACCCTCCCAGACAAGCATTGACTTTGCCTCATGTTTTTTGAATGCAGGAGGGAATGCCCTATTAAACCATTCAGGACCGTATTTCCTTTCTGAAAATGGGGCCATCCTTGGTGTAAACTCGTATCGTTTGGAGAACATCTTAATAAAGCCAGAGATAGATGCCCTGAGTGTCTGCCCATCTTCACTAGGGGTTAGATTAACTAGTCGAGTCCATTCGACTCGCCTCTTCTTTATCTTTGGGTCTTCTTCATCGACCGTCCCTTTGTTAGGAAGGCTAGTCTCGAATGTGGCATTAAGCCAGAGTTGGAGTAGCCAGAAAGGCCCCGACAGCAAGAGATTCCTATTACTTTCTTGGTCTTTCAGTTGACCAACACCTTTGCTTAGATATTCATATAAGATGGCTAATATCATTTCACTTAGACAAATACCTCTATTCAGATGTAGTTGGTTGGCTAGAGTGAGATACTTCCTTGTCACCTATAGAGATTTGGTACAGAACACACAACGAGAAAGCCACATAGCCAGAAATGTTATGTGTTCTTGGTCTTCGGCAATGTCTGTTTGTTTGTTGTGGTAGTGATTGATGAAGTGGGTATAGTGTGCTTGGTGGTGGAAAACCCTAGGTTGTCCTGATCATCCACTTCAGGATCATCGACCAATCCATGAGGTTTTAGCCCTATGATAGCGGCTAGGTCAAAAAGAGTGGGTGTCATTATCCCACAACAAAGGTGAAAGGTATAGTGGGTACTATCCCAGAAATATAAAGAAGAAGCCAGCAGAATGGGGCAGTAGGTGGGACCTGTCTTCAACATCATGATCAAGTCATAAATCCTAGTTTTCTTCCAAGCTTCTGCCTTGACCTTCTCTACTTTGGTCAACCAGTTCAAATAAAGGTTAGAATCTTTAAAGTAGGGAGTTGCTCTAAACAACCTGGACCCATTATTCAGATACTTTAGGTCTACGTTATGCAAGGCTAGACTATCAGGACCTTTCGTGGGTACCTTGGTTTGGTCCTTCTATCCCAAGGGTTTAGTCTTGCGATAGGACGGGAAGAAATCGCTAATGTTTTAATAGTCTTACGATAGAGGACCAGCTAAAGCTAAGGGTTTACCTGAAATAGTAACGAGAATCATTACTGAGATTCGTAGATGTGCCTCTTCTCTTCTCTGAGGGGTTCAGGAATGAACTGTTGGTTCTTCAACACCTTGGGTCCGCTTAGTGTGGCAAAAAGAGGAAGCAACGACACACTCTTTGGCCCTTTAACCTTTGACTTTTTCTTCTGATCTTGAGTAACAGCAGTGGAGGACGCCATTGTTAAGGGTTTGGAAGAAATGTGTAGTGATTGCTTGAAGTGGAAAAAATTAGAAATAATTTCTGAGGAGATTATTTATAAAACGTCTAGAAGTAATCAAAGGTCATTATTCATCATTGAGGGCTAAAAGGTAGTGGCCACGTGGCGTCCCAGAAGCGAAAGTGGGGGCGGTGGCAGTCATTATAGGAGAGGTGATAATGGTCTGGGATTTGGTGGGATTTCCAAGAAATTGTTTTCATAATTGGCCATGACGTCATGGACGTGCTTGAAAAGTAGCTGAACAGTTCCTTTTATGTCATGGGTTGGTCAGTTACGTTGACACCTACGTGGGGTTGAAGGGTGGCGTCGAATAGCACACTATCAAAAAATGGCCTTTTCTTCAGCATTGTCGAAAAAGACATTTTTGGGGGGAAATTTGTTAACTCAAAAATTTACCCCCCACATTAAATTAGAGTTTTTAGTTGAAATGTTGATTTCTCGAGGTTATGTGAAGAAGCCTTCGACTGGGTCTTTACAATAAATAAGATCGAAGGCACTCATATAAGAAAGGAAGACTTTTTGGGACTTAGAAAATACTTCTAAGGTTAAAGTTACCTTCGACCGAGAATGCTGGCCAAATACTAGCAGAATTTGAAATTCAAATAAAGGAGGGAGTAGTTATGCTTTCTCATTCCTGAACGAGACAAGTGGCGTACATCCAAGAGGCAAATGTATGCAGCACGACACTTGTCATGGGATGATTATCTTAGGAAGTTAACAACAATTACTTTTATTATTATAAATAAGGGTTCTAGCAATAGGATTCGGTGTGTTGTGTTTACTATTGTACAAGTCACTCCAAATTTACTCAAAGTATCCATGTCTAGAGAAAAGAGTCTTGGGAGAATGTACGTAATGTAAAAACAACATTTTATGCTTTAATGAAATTTACTTTCCCTTTGTATTAAAAGAGTTTATCTTTTACTTTCCTTCCATTTATGTCTTCAGTATTATGCTTTGATTCTTTTAAGTTTTTTCATTAAAGTCTTTAACCTTTTCTTTCAATTTAATGCTCTTACAACCTTGTCGAACCATACACTTCAATTGACCTTTCTTTTTAAAAACTGTCGAAGTGTTTAGTCTTTAGTACTTTCTGTAGATTAAAATTTAGCACATGTCCTAGGATCAATCTGATCGATCCTGTGAGTCACCAAAGTTAGATTTGGAAGATCAGCGATTGTTTTCTAATTTTCACAGGAAATAGGAGGATGTCATGCTTGTGATCTTGATGAGATGCAAATGATATGATAGGTGGAATCTTAGGGGTAAAAATTAGTGTATGACAGATGCCCCTATTTAAGTTTCTTCTATTTGAAGATATGAAGATTGGAAATCTTTGTATCGACGGGCTTAAAGAGACATAAATACAGAAGACCCAAATTTTAGCCTTGAGATGTCATACAATGCTTATGATATGAATGCAAATGGTTGGACTATGCAAGGAAGGAAGTGTCAGAGACAAACTCTGTGCAAATGATCTACAACTGTGATACTGCTAGAGAAAAACTTGAAGGAAGCCCGACAATGAGACATAACTTATTAGGGATAGACATAACATCACGAAGGCCCATACTAGGCAATAACCCAAAGTATATTCAGAAGTGAAAAAAATAGCAAGGAATAATGGAAGACTCCACTAGGGAATATGCAGCAAATAAAAATCATTGAGCTTACATAGTCAGTTGGAAAAAGGAACTACGACCAACTCATAGTTGAAGGCAGTAAACATGATAATATTGACTCATAGATGACAGTAAAGAAATAAGTAATACCGACTCATAGATGACACTATACTACTAACTCATAGACGAATGAATTGATAGGATTTGAATTGATAACAAGCTTCCCATAACTTTTGGTCTTCCACCTGGAACGGGGCTCAAATTCTTATTTAACCAAGTATTCCACTTTGAAATGGAAACAAGCTTCCCACAAATTCCAGTCTTCAACCTGAAATGGGTCTTAGTCTCTTCTTTGTTCAAGTATTACACCTAGAAAGGGTAACAAACCTCCCATGACTTCCGATCTTCAACCTGGAACGGGTATCAATTTCTTCTTTGACCAAGTATTCCACTTGGAAAGGGTAATAAACTTCCCATGACTTCTGGTCTTCAACCTGGAACGGGTCTCAGTTTTCTCTTTAACCAAGTATTCCATCTGGAAAGGGTAACAAACCTCCTATGACTTCTGGTATTCCACTTGAAACGAGTCTCAGTTTCTTCTTTGACCAAGCATTCTATCTAGAAAGGGTAACAAACTTCCCATGACTTTCGCTCTTCAACCTGGAACGGGTCTCTGTTTCTTCTTTGACCACATATTCCACTTAGAAAGGGTATCAAACAAGCTTTCTTTAAATTTTGGTCTTCAACCTGAAGCGGTCTTCACTTGCTGGAGTTTTATGTCTTAACTCTGATTGGGGATCGTAACAGGCTTCTTAAATAAAGAAAAAACCACCCGTTAGAAAACAAATCAGTGTCAACTTTGATCTATTAAGTCATAACAATCTTCTATGTCGGAGATTGACTGAAGGGATTGCCACTTACTCTTGAGATAAGGATTGATATTGCCGGGAACAAACAAGCTTCTCAAATAGATAGACTACCACTTGTTGTTGAACAAAATCTCGGAGAAATTACTGAAGCGATAATTGTTGGGGAATTTGATTATTCATCCATTAAACAAGTATTCTCTGCTGAGGAAAACAAGATCCAAAAGGTGCAACACACACCTTCTCCGTCATCTATGTTTCCAGTCTGACGAGGTCAAAAATTGTTGTAGGGGACTAAGGTTAAATCCAGGAACGAACTGGAGAGAAATGGTTAAACATGACTCTACCCAACAATGAATGAACTCAACTAGTGTTTTGTTCCATCCAGATAATGAGCTGGGAAGGGAAAATGAAACACACTTCTTCCATGAGGCACAATCCCAGTGGGGAAATAGAAGATAAACTCTCTTTTAGGGGAGAGTACCATCAGGAAAGTGGATGTAGTGACACCATGGACATGGGATTGAGCACGAATCTATATTCGGGTAAGCATGGCAATGCTTTATGAATGCTAAAATGCATGCAATGTTATGCTTATGCTGACAAAATAGCACACTAAACAAATTGGGAGACCAAAATAAATGACGAGTTGGATACTCGACAACTAGATGGGGACTCTACCACAAAACTTGTCTTTTGCTGCATCTTCCTAGACAAAAGATCCTCCGCTGGGGATAAGAGATCCATTCAGGGCACTTGAAACAAAAAATTTCAAAAATCAACAGTTGTCTGAGGGCGTGGAAACTTGTACTGGATTTGTTATGGGAGAACCCCAAATAAACATTGCAATAGTAAACTGACTGGAGAAAATCCACTATCTGACAACAAATCTGTTGGAGAAAACAAGATTATAAAACCAAGGATATGCACAAGATGATCCACATAAATGGATATACTGGGGATTCCAAGTTCCGCACTTCGAGACTCGATCAATCTCGAACAACTTCTGACATTCCTTTTAGTTTATTCAAAAGTCAAAGGAAAACATTTTGTAGTTTTCAAAAGCATGTTTATTATTAAACCTCTGTTTCAAAAATTATTATCGAAAATAAATGACATTTTACAAAAGAAACAAATATATAAGAATTGAAATTAATTGGCAAAAAATCATGATTTTATTGATAGAATGATAGTCCGCAAAATTCGTAACCCTGTGAATTATTACAAAGTTTAGAAAATGGTAAATAAAAAGGCCACATTGAAATACAATGACCACTATTCTCCCTAACAACTTTGAATCCCTATGATCTAGCTTCTGTTAAGAGTGATTAAACTAAGACTTCCTGATCGATGTTGCTGCTGCTTCAAGTGATCAAGTCTTTCCTGGTGCAGTTACTTGCCATAAAATCCCTAAATTTTTCCTAGATTTCCCTTTTGGTTTTTCTATCTATTGGATGAATTACTTGTGTTTATGTCTCTAATTTTTTCCTGGACCACCCTTTTGGGTTTTCAGTCCACTGAGAGGCTCATTTTTGCCTAAGTCTCCCTTTCGAGTTTTCAACTTACCGAGTTGGTCTTTTGATTATTTAGGTGAAGTATTTCTTGATTGCATCGGCGTTCACTGGACGGGGAAGCTCCTCACCATCCATAGTTGTAAAAACCAATGCACCTCCAGAAAGGGCTTTCTTGACAACATATGGGCCTTCGTAATTGAGAGTCCACTTGCCTCTAGAATCATTGGGGATAGGTAAGACCTTTATGAGCACAAGGTCACCTTCTCTAAATTCACGCAGACAAACTTTCTTATCAAATGATTTCTTTATCTTCTTTTGGTACAACTGACCATGACATAAGGCTGTTGTTGCGGTGGAAATAGGATCACAAACTATTAATTAGTTTGAATCGCAATTCAATTCACAACCGCTCTTTGATTTATCCGAAGGAAAAGGTCAAAAAGGGAAAACCTATTTTGCATCGTAAACACAATGCGGGGAAAGATCTAGGGTTCGGGGGTTGGTTAAATTTAGGGAAGGTATTAGCACCCTAAACTTCTGTAGTACTCTACAGGAACCTTTTGTTCAGATGTTTACTATTTTGCTTTATTTATTTGCTTAAGGTATATGTACAAAGGATTAAAAGTGAGAAAGAAGACCTAAGGGGTTAATTCTAAGTTTACTCGGCAAGACATCGCATCTTGTGCCTACGTATCCTTACGGGAGTGGAATCAGAGTAATCGTAGTTCCCCTCAAAAGGGAGGTTAGAGACTTCTTGATTGTGGTCAAGGTCTCAAGGGGAATAAACGCATCTTAAGGACACGCTTACGTGGAGTGTAGAAACTCCAAGTCTCTACGTTGAATTGTTAAGTTGTAGTTAGGGTTAAATTAGGTTAGGGATTCCGCGGCGGGAAACCCTAAAATGAGCGCGGCGGCTCTTTGACCTAATGCTAGGGGTAAAATTGTAATTTTGCCTGCGGCGAGGCATTTGTGAAAATTAGGGTTTGTGAGGTTGTAAGGGTTTGAAGTTGAGGACTATTGGCACGGCGACCAAAAGCTAGACCTACCCTCCGGATGTGTGTAGTGTGACTGGAGAGATTGAATTGTGCAAACAGGAAATAAGACAGAAGTTAAAGCCATGCAAACAGAAATTTAAAGGCAGAAACTTAAAGCGCGATTATTAGATTCGCGGGGTTACATATGGGAAGCAGTTACAATATAGGAATGAAATAAGTTATGGTAAATGTAATGAGCTGCAAAATGAACAAACGACCTTAGTGGGCAGAGTTAGGCGGCAATCCAATGAGTTACGAGATAATGAAGAAAAGATGCAAATTTGAGATTTTATTATTGTTTTATTTAAAAAATCTTAAATAATTTAATGTTAGCTTGCAAAAAAAAGTTTAATTTAAAAATGTTTTACTCTAAAAAAAAGTTTTATTTTTTATATTTTTAAGAAAAGTTTTTCTGATTTTGTTTAAAAAAAAAGAGTTTTATTTATTTTTATTATTTACGTAAAATGTTTTTTTTATTTATTTTAAAAACAATTTTGAATTATAAAATAAAATGTTAAGAAACAATTTTAAAAACATTAAAAAAAAATAACAAAATAAAAAATAAAGAAAAAATAAATAAAGGGAGGGGGTTGGGCCGGTCATCACACCCGGACCCAACCCGGTTGATGGTTAAACAAAAGAAAACATTTAGGGTTCTGGGAACCCTAATGTTTCGCGGCGCCGTTTACATCTTCTTCTCCTCTCTCGTCTTTCCTCTTCCTCGCGACTCCCTCGATACTCTTCATTCTCCTCCATAGCCTGAAATCAAACACAAATAGGGTGAGGAAAATATCTCATAGCTCACTTTTATGGTGAAACGGCCGGTGATGTGTAGAACTGAGGCCCAAAGTTGATTGCCCGCCGTTTGTAGTGAACGGCGAAGGCGATCTCCTCGTCGGTGCTTCGCTCGTGGTTTTGTGATGTTCGTATGTCGATGAACGGCGACGATGATGAGGGTACCGGTCCCTCTGAGTCTCGGCCGTTAGGGTTTCGTTCGTTAGGGCTTTCGCGATTTCGTTAGGGTTTCTGCGATCCTCCCTCTCTCGCGGCTACCTTTTTTTCTTCTTTTTGATGGTGAGATCGTTCTCTTCTTATACTCTCTTTTTGGGCCTTTGATCCGTGATGGATTTGCGTTATTTTTGAGGCATGATTTAGTGTTGATATGATTTGATTTTGTTTTGATTTTTTCAGATGCTGATTGAACCATGTTCCCTCTTTTAGAACCTGATTGGGATTTTGGTGAGATTGAATTTCATTTTTCTGATATGAATCTGATACTGATTGAACTCTGTTTCCTCTTTTAGAACCTGATTGGGGTTTTGACGCGATCCTGGTTTCATCTGACATTGATTGGATTTCATTGGATCCGAAATTAATTTGTTTGACTGATCTGTACTGATTCGTTTGATTTCGAACTGATTCGTTTTTGACTGATTTGTTTGATTGATTCAGATTGAGTTCCAATGGGGATGTTTCCTGATACGATTTGGATCTGACTCGAAACTTTCCATTTCCAGAACTCCTTAATTGATTCGATTTTGTTTGATCATTTTCTGATGTACTGATTAGATTTTTGCAGATGTGGATTGAATTGCCTTTGAATTTCACTTGATCTGTTTGACATCTGACTTACTTCGTTTTTGGTTTCGAACTGATTTGCTTGGCTGAGACTGACTCGTTTTCGATTTGGCAATTTTGATGCAGTTAGCTTTTCCTCTTCTTCTTTCAGAGAGGGCCGGTATCGAGGCTTAGGTCGAGTCAAACGCCGGGAAAGGTATACGGCGATGATGTTCATCTGAGCCGTGACAACTGATACTCTTTGATGACGCTGTGATTGCTTCTGATGATCTTCGCTTGTGGTTTATCATTTGTTGCGATTTCTGGCTTTTTGCACTTGTTTCACTCTCTGAACTGGTGTGTTTTGTTTGTTCTGAACTGATTTGATCTTCACGACCTTCTTTCTTTTTTCAGAAGCGCTACTACGCCGCGGTTGCCTTCGTACTTTGAACTGATTTTCGTGACTCGTTTATTGGGGCAATGATGCTTGCTGAGCCCAATGCTTGCAACGGTGATGTTCCTGACAGTCTTTTCTGATTGCGGGATCTTATTGACATGGACTGAGCCCTTTGTATTCGAGCTGGTTCTGATAACCCTTCTGACTTCACATTTTGCCTCTGTCTCTGATACTTACGATGGATTCTTGTTGTGGCGCTTTAGGCATCCGTTCTATTGTGTTTTTCTTTGTACGCTTGCAGATATTTGAACTTGGATGTGCAGTCCATTTCTTCACTTCTGATTTTTTATGATATGAGTTCATTTGTTTGGTTCAGAACTGTTGTGAACTGATGCTCTCTTTGATTTCAATTCAGTTTAGTTATGACTGTTAGTTCGGACCATACACTCACTTTTCTTCTTCTGAACCTGATTCTGATACATTGCTTTGATGCAGTTTAGTTTGGTTTCATTTCTCTGTCCTATTCAGGATTGCTGCAGTTTGATGCCTATGGCAACTTATGAATCGTTTTGGGTTTTGAGTTCTGAATGCTGAACCTGGTATTGATGTGTTTGTGGATTTTCAGGTGTGGAAAAAAAACGACTCAGACCTGCCGGCATCCGGGTCTGAGTCCGAACTTGCCTATGTTGCCTTATTCTCGTATCAGTTTGGAAATCCAATCGCGGCAAAACGAATCAGTCCCGCTTCTTTTATTACTTCTATCTCTCGGATGTCCCGTACCGATAAGAACAGGTGTTACCTGATCTGACGCCCGCGGCGCGAATCGGTAACGGGGGGTCGGACGCAGCTTCGGTTGTGCCACTCCCGGCACTCGATGATGACATTGTTCTGAGAGTGTCAAAAATAACTTCTAACATTTTTTCTATATTGTTTGTTCTGTTTTGATGTGCAGGTGAATTGGAGATTCTGCGGAGAAGCTCAAAGACATCATGAAGACACTTAGATGTTTAGAATTTCCTTAGGATAGATACTTATTGTAAATGAAACCTCTTGTAAACCAAGTTCAAATTCACTTATCAATTTGTAAACTATAAATATTTATGAAATGAAATTCAACAAATATTCATATTTACTTTCTCAATTGTAAATTCAAAGTATCCATATATAATAATTCAGAACCATTTAAATTCCCCCTTGAGTTGTAACTTATAGATACTTATGAACAAAAGTTCAAAAATATTTAAAACTTACTTCTCCTTTGCCTTTTATAAATGATATCCCGCCATATGATTATATCCAAACAAATTCAAATTAAAATCTCGTTGATCTCATCACTTCTCAAAATAACCTTAACAGTATCCACTTCCTTTTCAACCCAACTTCATCTTATTAAGAGGAAACAAAACTGTTTCAAAATCAAACAAAGCACGGCCCCGAGTCCAATCATATTTCTGACAAAACATACCGGCACCTTGACCCAAGTGGCAAATAAATGCCTCAGAACTTAATAACAGCCCGTTTTCAAGGAATTAGCAGAATTTGCGTAAAATGACCAAAATACCCCTGGAACCAAATCTGCAAAACAAAACAACTCCATAACTCGTTAGTGGTTAGCAAATGTACATATGAGATGCTATGCGAAATGACTGACTAAATATAAGGGTAAAATTTGGGGTATTACAGTTGCCCCTATTTAAATAGCTACACCGGACGATTTGAGTGACAGAGACTCGAGGAATCGTGGTGGAGAGATTTAAATATAGATAACCGAAAATTTTGCCCTTAAATGCGACGATATGCAATGCTATTGAACAGAGCGAGGACAGCTTAATGCAGATGATGATATGAATATGATATGATGCGTATGCTGGGATGAATGCGAAAATGATGACGAATACCACGACACAGGGACAGACGCTACGAGAAGAACACACTGGGGAAAACGACACGCTGGGGCACAGTACAACACTGGGGAACTCTAAAATGATGGTCAACTGGTGCGAATACGACCAATTGTCATTTTTAGATCTGGGATGAGATTCTCAAATGGAGATGGCACCTATGAGACGACCTCCACTAGGGAATCTAAAAGTAAAACTGGATCATGTACGACTGCAAGATCGATTACAGAATGCTGGAGCATTGAGCAAAGAATAACATCCAAGCTTCTGTAGACTATCCCTCGTGACAGGATCAAACGGACTTTTCGGAACTCCGTAGCAAATATACAGGGTAAAGACCGGCTGTATGCCCAAAATAAATGGACTCTGATGGGAAATGCCCTGATAAGCTTCTCGCGGGAGAACTGTCACTTATCGTTGGAAAGGACTTATGTGCCAAAATGGATAAGCACTCAAATAAAGAGGCTGCTGTTTATCTGATAAATAAATCTTCTCGCATTTAAGGTCGGCGCCTGGAATACGATTCTGATTCTTCTCTTACTGAAGGATAAATAAACTTCTTCATGCTTCAAGATCGTGCTTTCTTGAACATGAAAATGGCTAACTGAACTTCCTCATACTTCAGAATCGTGCTCTCCTGAATATGATTCGGCTCTTTCCTGTAAATGAAATTCTTCATACTTCAGAATCGTGCTCTCCTGAATATGATAAGGGCTAACTGAACTTTCTCATAACTCAAAATCGTGCTCTCCTGAATATGATTCGGCTCTTGGAATTTCTTCATACTTCAGAATCGTGCTCTCCTGAATATGAAAAGGGCTAATTGAACTTCCTCATAACTCAGAATCGTGCTCTCCTGAATATGATTCGGCTCTTGAAATTTCTTCATACTTCAGAATCGTGCTCTCCTGAATATGAAAAGGGCTAATTGAACTTCCTCATACTTCAGAATCGTGCTCTCCTGAATATGATTCGGCTCAAACCTCCCCGTACTTCAAGATCGTGCTCTCCTGAATACGATTTGGTTTCTTCTTTTACTAAAGGATAAATGAACTTCTTCATAATTCAGAATCGTGCTCTCCTGAATATGATTCCGCTCAAACCTCCCCGTATTTCAAGATCGTGCTCTCTTGAATACGATTTGGTTCAAAACCCCCCATACTTCCAGACGACAGGTAAATGGAAGCCCAACTGCTCCATGGAGATGGCCATTTGCTGCGAGTCATAACGAAGATAGGATCGGCTTCTTAGGTGAGAAATGTTGTATATCGGTGTTGTAAGATGTAAAGTGTTGTGAAGTGTTGTAACATGTAGGATTGTAAAGTATTGTATTGATAGATTTTCCAGGCGTGAACTGGCGTATATCTGTAAATGATTGTAGTTGATTTTCTTGAAAGATAGTGCAAAATAAATGCACATCCGGGTACAGTGATAAACCTCTCAAGCGAGATAGTCGCGTATCTGTCGTGGTATGGTAAAAACCTTTAGATGGTGCAAAATAAATGCACGTCCGGTTGGGGATTGACGACCGACAAGATTCAATCTAGGATCGAGCTAGAAAGAAGACTGGTAATCAAGACTCCATCGAGGGAAACGATCTCGGAGGGTAAATATCTTATCCTGGTAAGGAAAGATAGCTGAAGTAACCGTCATCCACAAGGATCGATCTCCGTGGGGAAACTGGAAACACATATGTATTTTATGCTTAGGGCTGACACTCTATTTGGAGAGAATGGACAAACCCAGTTACTCGGCGGTAACAACCAATGGCGGTGAAACACAACGAACCTGTGCATGCTAACGCGTATGTTAATGAATATGTTAATATGAATGTATGTTAATCTTTATGTATGCAAGCTGTTATGAAATGAGTATGTAATGAATATGTAATGAATATGTAATGAATATGTAATGAATATGTAATGAAATAGGCATGTGATGCTTATGCCCTTGCGTACGTTGACGAAACAGACTAGAGACGGGACGAGAGATGAAATAAACATCTCGACGGAGATACCCTGCGTTCTCTGCAACCAATACGTCAATCATGGGTGAGAAGGATCAATGGTGGAACCAAATCTGGTTTCAAAATTCTGAATTCTCTGGGGAGAAAGTAAATTGCTTAGGTGCACAGTATCACGTCTTCTCATGGGGAGAGGAAAACCTGAAGGACACTTTCGAGTTACCCAAGAAAAGGTTGCCAGCTTATAGTCTTGCTGGGGATTGTGTTAGAGCAAATGATTTGAAAGTGTTTCTGCAATAATGATATTTTCGGGGAATGAAGAGATCCTTCCGAAATTTCCACTAGTCAAAGTAATTTCTTATATTTCAAATTCGTTTTTTGAAGAACAATTTTTTTGAAAAATCTACAATGCACCTTTCATTTTCAAATTTTAAGAATAAACGCATTTTGCATAACAATAGAAAACAAAGAGCAATGCACCAAGGAATGTAAGTAACGAAATGGTATCTTTTATTAAAGGGTGGCAGCTCGCTGAAGGCATAGCTCCACAGATGATTATGTTTTGAAATTGGCAACATGGGAAAAGGTTACACTGAATCCAATGACACCTACTGACACTAATAACTAAGACTAATCCAGAATCTTGCTTTGGGCAAGGATGAAAGAACTGAAACATGGCTCTCATGCGGAAAGTGTGTTCGCGATGATCAGTGTCCTCCGATGCAATGAAATGCCTTTGTCCCTAACTTTTGCCTGGACCGCCCTCTCGGGTTTTCAATCCACCAGGACGCTCCTTTTTGCCTAAGCCGCCCTTTCGGGTTTTCAACTTAGCGAGCTTTTTATTATTATTTCTTTCTTTTTTTTTTTCAACCCTTACTTTTGCCTAAATCGCCTTTTGCAGGTTTTCGACTTAGCGGGTTTTTAGGCATAATATTTTCGGACTGCATCAGAATTCACGGGATGTGCTAGTTCTTCACCGTCCATCGTTGTAAGTATCAAAGACCCTCCGGAGAAAACGGTCTTTACAACAAATGGGCCTTCATAATTGGGCATCCACTTTCCACGCATATCCTTATGCACTGGCAAGATCTTTTTGAGTACGAGCTCTCCTTGACGGAACTCACGGATACGAATCTTCTTATCAAACGCTCTTTTCATCCGTTTCTGATATAATTGCCCATGGCACATGGCTGTCAAGCGCTTCTCGTCAATGAGATTCAACTGATCCAGTCTGTCTTGAACCCACTCAGCTTCCTCAAGCTCAGCCTCCATCAACACTCTTAAAGAAGGTATCTCTACTTCGATGGGGAGCACGGCGTCCATTCCATACACCAATGAGAAAGGTGTTGCCCCTGTCGAAGTTCTCACTGAGGTTCTGTATCCATGCAAAGCAAATGGTAACATCTCATGCCAATCTTTGTAAGTCACAACCATCTTTTGCAGGATTTTCTTGATATTCTTATTCGCAGCTTCAACGGCCCCATTCATCTTAGGACGGTACGGAGAAGAATTGTGATGAGTGATCTTGAAACTGTCACACAACTCTTTCATAGTCTTGTTATTCAGATTGGTGCCATTGTCAATTATTATCCGGCTTGGGATTCCATAACGACAGATGATTTCTTTCTTGATGAAGCGGGCAACCACTTGCTTGGTCACGTTGGTGTAGGAGGCAGCCTCTACCCACTTGGTGAAATAATCAATAGCAACAAGGATAAAACGATGACCATTAGAAGCCTTCGGCTCGATTGCCCCAATCATGTCAATGCCCCACATAGAGAACGGCCATGGTGAAGACAAAACATTCAATGGTGATGGAGGTACATGCATCTTATCAGCGTAAATTTGGCACTTATGGCATTTTCTAGCGTATTGGATGCAGTCAGTTTCCATGGTTAACCAATAATACCCAGCCCTTAACATCTTCTTGGACATAGCATAACCATTGGCATGAGTTCCGAAGGTCCCCTCATGAATTTCCTGTAGTAACATGTCTGCTTCCCGTTTATCAACACATCTGAGCAGAACCATGTCGTGATTTCTCTTGTATAACACACCATTACTGATAAAGAATTTGGACGCCAGTCTTCTCAATGTTTTCTTGTCCAGACCAGTAGCACCATCGGGATACTCTTGCTTGACGAGATAATTCTTGATATCATGAAACTAAGGCTTTTCATCCACCTCAACTTCTTCGACCACCTGACAATAAGCGGGCTCAACTTTGCGCTCAATATGGATAAGAGGTGCTTCATTAACGAATTTAACTTTCCACATGGATGCTAACATGGCTAAAGCATCAGCAACGTGATTCTCGGATCTAGGAACATGCTCGAACTCTATCTCGTCGAAATACTTGATCAGCTCAACAATGTAGTCCTTATAAGGGATTAACTTCTCATTCTTCGTTTCCCATTTGCCTTGTACCTGGTAAATAACCAAGGCTGAGTCACCACTTACTTTAAGAAGTTTGATTCGGAGGTGGATTGCTGCTTCGAGGCCAAGAATACATGCTTCATATTCTGCGACGTTGTTAGTACACTCAAAGTCCAACCTTGCTGTAAATGGAGTGAATCCACCCTTTGGGTTCATCAAAACGGCGCCTATACCATGCCCATTGAAATTCGAGGAACCATCAAACATCATCCTCCACCAAAGACCTGGTTCTGGACCTTCGCTCGGATCTGGCTCTTCACAATCTCTTTTAATCAACAAAATATCCTCATCAGGGAAATCAAACTTAAGAGGTTCATAATCTTCAACTGGCTGATCTGCAAGATAATCCGATAAAATACTACCCTTAATTGCCTTCTGGGGTACATACTGGATGTCATATTCGGATAACAACATGTGCCAACGGGCTAGCCTCCCGGTTTGAGCAGGTTTTTCAAAAATATACTTGATCGGATCCATTTTAGAAATCAACAATGTGGTATGACAGATCATATATTGCCGAAGGCGCCTAGCGGCCCATGCCAATGCACAACAAGTTTTCTCCAATGGTGAGTATCTGTTTTCACAATCGGTAAACTTTTTGCTCAGGTAATAAATCGCATGTTCCTTTCTTCCAGTCTCATCATGTTGCCCAAGCACACAACCCATAGACTTTTCAAGAACGGTAAGGTACATAAACAACGGTCTTCCAGGTACGGGAGGAATCAGAATAGGGGGGTCTTGCAAATAACTCTTAATCTTCTCAAACGCCTTCTGACAATCGGGGTTCCACTCAACCGTCTGCCCCTTGCAAAGTAACTTGAATATCGGCTCACAAGTAGCGGTCATGTTGGAGATAAACCTGGAAATATAATTCAAACGTCCCAGAAAACCTCTAACTTGCGTCTCGGTTTGCGGAGCTGGCATATCTTGAATGGCGCGGACTTTGTCAGGATCCACCTCAATCCCTCGCTGGCTAACAATGAAACCAAGCAATTTTCCAGATCTGACACCGAAGGTACATTTAGCAGGATTCAATTTCAGCTGATATTTCCTGAGTCGTTCAAACAGCTTCACCAAATGGTCTAGATGCTCCTCTTCACTCTGAGACTTGGCTATCATATCGTCCACATACACCTCGATCTCCTTGTGCATCATATCATGAAAAAGAATGGTCATAGCGCGTTGGTAAGTAGCCCCCGCGTTCTTCAAACCGAAGGGCATGACTTTGTAGCAGAAGGTCCCCCAAGGAGTAATGAAAGTAGTCTTCTCTCGATCGTCGGGATCCATCTTGATCTGATTATAGCCAGAGAAACCATCCATAAATGAGAATAACGCAAAACTGGCTGTATTGTCTACCAGTGTATCAATATGTGGCAGGGGGAAGTCGTCTTTCGGACTTGCTTTGTTCAGATCCCTGTAATCCACACACATCCTAACTTTACCGTCCTTCTTAGGCACTGGCACAATGTTGGCAACCCAATCTGGATATTTTGCGGCTGCCAAGAAACCTACATCCAACTGCTTTTTAACCTCATCTCGAATTTTCAAAGCCATGTCGGGTCTCGTTCTTCGAAGTTTTTGCTTGATAGGTGGACAATCTGGCTTAAGTGGCAACTTGTGAACAACAATATCCGTGTCTAGGCCCGGCATATCTTGATACGACCACGCAAACACATCAATGTACTCTTTTAACAACTCAATCAACCTCGGCTTAACCTCTGTCCCAAGCATTGCACCAATCTTGACCTCTTTCTTGTTCTCATCTGTACCGAGATTAATTAAGTCCACCTGCTCTTTATACGGTTGAAGCTCTGTGTACTCGTACTCAATCAATCTTGTCAGTTCAGCGGGTACTTCAAAATCTTCTTCACCCTCGTCCTCAGCTTGATTGATGGGTGCATCCCAGTCAGGAGTGTCAGTAAAGTCATTGGATCCAACAAGGTTTACGATGTCTCTGCATGATGGAAGGCTTACTTAATTAAAATGCTCAAAGATATGCAAGATAAGAAATGGAATGCTGTTTTTTTGTTTTATTTTTGGAAAAAAGGTTGCCAATTTCATTTTTAAAGGTGAAAACGAAAAACGCAAATGAACCAAAGTGGAATTGAACAAAATGCCTTTATTAATATCCTTTTAGAAATGAAAGGTGGCCCAATAAAACGACCCTATAGCCTTGGGCAGAGCTACGGATTTTTATTTGAAAATGTAAATGAAAAAAAAAAATTACTTTGACAAGGGAAAAATAACAGGGATCTCTACGGCCTCCCAGTTGTTCAAAACTGCATCACCCTTAAACACCAGGTTGCTCAGCTCTTCATTTTCCTCACAGTCACTGATGGCATTGACTTGGAAACCTCCGCTGACAAATACCTCTTGGATAACCTTCGGACGCCCTTCGACAGTTGTGGCAGCTCCATTCTGAGTTGGTTTGTAACCCAACCCAGAGCGATCAGTCTTGGTCTTGACATCAATTACCTCTCCCCAACCTTCAGGAATGCCCCTGTCAATCGTTGATTTGGTACTCTTCAGAGATGCAAAAGATGGAATACCCTGACCCACTGTCTCTTCGACTTCTAGCAAAACGGCATTGGCGATCTCAAGTGCTTGAAAGGAGATTTCTAAAGCATTCTCATCGGCCTCGATATAACGGAAAGAAGACAGGTTACTGACCATCAGATCCTCCTCACCGTGTATAATAACCAACTTTCCCTCGATTACGAACTTCATCTTTTGATGTAACGTTGAGGTTACTGCCCCAGCGGCATGAATCCACGACCTTCCAAGTAAACAACTGTAATTGGGATTAATGTCCATGACTTGAAACGTGATATTAAAAACTTGCGGACCAATCAGGATAGGAAGCTCAACCTCCCCCATTACCGACCGGCGAGAACCATCGAAAGCCTTGACGACCAAAGGAGTAGGTTTCAACACAGTCTCTTTGAAAACCAACTTATCAAGAACCCTCTTGGGTAGAACGTTCAAAGAAGAACCGGTGTCCACTAGTACTCTCGCTAAATTGTCCTCCTGACATTTCACCGATATATGTAAAGCACGATTATGATTCGGACCCTCCTTTGGTAACTCTTCGTTGCTGAAACTAAGGGTGTTACAGGCGGTCAAATTGGCAATCACACTATCAAACCAACTGGTGCTGATATCTTGATCCACATGTGCTTGAGTCAAAACTTTCTGCAAGGCCATCCTATGAGCGGGTGAACTCATCAACAGTGATAAAATCGAAATCTTGGAAGGAGTCTGATGAAGTTGATCGATAACTTTATAGTCACTTTTCTTGATGATCCTCAAAAACTCAGCATCTTCATCATTCGTAACAGCTCCCTTACCTTTGTCTTTGACAGCCACTGGGATATTAGTGGTTTCCTTAGGTGGAACCTCATTAGAACGGGGAGTATACACACGGCCACTGCGAGTCATCCTGCTTGCCTCTGCGATATTGGTCACAGTGTCCTTAACCTCTTCATTTGGAATAACTTTCCCAGACTCCTTGTCAATCATCGTCACGTCGTATTTCCAAGGCACAGCTTTAGGATCACTGAAAGGAAACGGACCTGGTTTTCGAATAACTATTGGCCTATGTTGATTCACCTCAGGGATAGACGACTTTGGTATATCGAACACGAGATTGGCAGAACCTGCCCCTGATAGATTAAACACTGGCACCTTTCCCTTTGATCCAGGCTGATGGAAGACTGGCTCAATCACAGCGACCTCCTCTTTCTTGGATTGGCTTGTCACTTGTAAAACACCCTCATTAATCAACCTCTGAACATCATTCTGAACCAACACACAACCCTTAATACTGGCTTCGCAACTTACGCATGCAACGTGGGAAGTGTCTACCAGACCAGCTTCAAACAGTTTCGAATGGAACATCTTGAGAGGAGTCTTAATCTGTACAACGTCAAGGACATAACCTTCCTCCGAATCGGCACTAATGGCATTGACACTCTCATGGTTAGGAAAAGGGTTCTTCTTGACATTCGGTTGAGGATCTTCAAATGACAAAATCTTCTTTTCCAATAAATCCCTGACAAGATTTTTGAGAGCATAACAGTTCTCCAGATCATGACCAGGCGCACCCTCATGAAATAAACAATGAGCGGCGGCGTTGTAATTGGCGGGTAGAGGATTAGGAGGCGGACCCAAAGCCCGAGTAGTGATCAGACCTTGCTTGACCAAAGAGGGGTACAACTCGGTGAAAGTCATTGGAATCGGCGGACAAGGCTTATACGTTCTTCTATTCGGAACATTCTGGCGAGGAGCCGGACTCTTTGGCTGTTGAGGAGCAGGAGCGTTGGGCGCCTGTAGGTAGTTGATAGGAGGCGGATAAACAGGAGGTTGCTGCATAGGTTGATACATAGGAACCTGTTGATTGAAAGAAGGTGTAATAGCTGCCACATAGGGTTGTTGAGCATATTGGATTGGGTACCCTTGAGGTTGAGCATAACCTTGCGGATATCGATAAAAGTGTTCTCTTGGTCTACCAGAGGATATAGCATTAGTCTCGCCCTCTTTTTTCCTCTGGGAGCTATACGGAGGTTTCTTCGGCTGATCCTTAGAAGCACCATGATTATTTGTCATTTTACCACTTTTCATACCCAATTCAATCTTGACACCCACAGCAACGATGTCGGAGAAATTTGAAGTCACACTACCCACCATTCTCTCGTAAAATTCTGGACGCACCGTGTCGACAAACCAATCAGCTAACTCTTTCTCGGTCAAAGGAGGTTCTACCTGCGAAGCAATCTCTCTCCACCTTTGAGCATACTCTTTGAATGACTCAGAATTCTTTTGTGACATACTCAACAACTGTCTTCTGTCAGGAGCCAGGTCCATATTGTACTTGTAGTGTTTGATGAAAGCGTCAGATAAATCATGGAAACTTTTAACGCGAGACTGGTCCAAAGTTAAATACCACTTAGAAGAAGCGCCCTTCAAACTATCTTGGAAGCAATGAATCATCAGTTTATCATTCTCAACATGGGCAGCCATTTTGCGATAATACATGATCAGATGACTCTTAGGACAGGTGGCACCTTCATAACGATCGAAGTTTGGAGTTTTGAATTTCGGGGGAATAACCAAACCTGAGACCAAACAAACATCCCTTGCAGCAGTTCCAAAAATTTGATCACCCTCTACTTTTTTCAATCTCTGGACGATGGTGTTTACTTCCTCACGAAGCTTATCATGTTTCTCATAACCTTCAACATTCTCATCAAGATTATCAAAAACTGTCTCATTGAAGTACGGTTGCGCATGGGTGTGTACAACAGGTGGTGCAAAGATAGGAGCCCCCTAGGAACTTCAGAAAATAAAGGCGCGGCTTGCTGAACAGGCTGATTAATCGGAACAGTGGCTTGAGGAGGCACAAAACCGGGAGCAAGACCATAAGGTGGGTCCCTTGCTACGGTCACACTTGGTGGAGGGTCCACAGTAACGCCGGTAATCTCGGAAACAACAGTGGGCTGGGTATCCATCTTAGCATTCATGACATGTAACAATTCCATCATACGCCCCATACCCCCTCGAAGGTCTTCAAGTTCATTGCTAAGGCGATCAATCTCTTTTGCCTGATCCTCCATTCTTTTCCGAGTTTGAGCTCTGGTGTTGTACTGGTGCCGAGAACTCAGGGTGACGAAACTGGAAGGCGAGAGAACCGAACATGAGAAAACGGAAGACACATGCAATGCAAGAAAGTAAATGATGCTATGATGCAAATGAAGATTTCATGGAATTCAAACATTTACGAATGTCGTGGGGTACCAAGGAAATCTTTTTCTTGTTTTTCATTTTTTTTATGGTATCTCGCGGTATCCATAAATGATATTTGAACTCCATGAAATACAATGCAATGAGATGCTTTATGGATGCAATGCATGAAAACACACAAAGTCCTAGGTTAAAGGAACGTGAGCGGAGTCAAGGTCTACCCATCCCGAAAGGAGTGTACTATAGGTTAGTTGTACCTGCCGAACAAGGTTCTACAAAGTGCCCAAAGTCATCAGCCCATCTTTCGGATATTATCAACCTTCCGACTGACTCGGGGGTGAATAATATTCTCAAGAGAACCTCTTTTGAGTGTAGTATCGCGTAGCAGCTGTTGTAGGATTACTCCCACATAGCTCCCGCACTACGTCCTAAATAAGGCCGAGGTGGTGTTAAGGTACTACGGTCCTCAATATCACAGACTCCAATCGACCATGGAAAAAGTTTTCGCGATTACTCGTTCAACCGAACCATTTTCGAAAGGGTCTCAACTGAGCGGTGATTCTCGAATCAACTTGGTCGGGATTCACTCCCTATAAGTCTCATCGAATATATCCCCATCCTATAATAATGTCACTAGTCCGGGCGTAGGACTTATCTCACAGCACAAGGAACAGTCCCACCATGAAAGCATAAATATATACATGTAAATGAATAATAAAACAAATAGTAATAAATATGAACAAATTAGGGATAACCCTCAAAAGTTAAAACGTCCCCAGTGAAGTTGCCATTTTCTGTTGCGGTGGAAATAGGATCACAAACTATTAATTAGTTTGAATCGCAATTCAATTCACAACCGCTCTTTGATTTATCCGAAGGAAAAGGTCAAAAAGGGAAAACCTATTTTGCATCGTAAACACAATGCGGGGAAAGATCTAGGGTTCGGGGGTTGGTTAAATTTAGGGAAGGTATTAGCACCCTAAACTTCTGTAGTACTCTACAGGAACCTTTTGTTCAGATGTTTACTATTTTGCTTTATTTATTTGCTTAAGGTATATGTACAAAGGATTAAAAGTGAGAAAGAAGACCTAAGGGGTTAATTCTAAGTTTACTCGGCAAGACATCGTATCTTGTGCCTACGTATCCTTACGGGAGTGGAATCAGAGTAATCGTAGTTCCCCTCAAAAGGGAGGTTAGAGACTTCTTGACTGTGGTCAAGGTCTCAAGGGGAATAAACGCATCTTAAGGACACGCTTACGTGGAGTGTAGAAACTCCAAATCTCTACGTTGAATTGTTAAGTTGTAGTTAGGGTTAAATTAGGTTAGGGATTCCGCGGCGGGAAACCCTAAAATGAGCGCGGCGGCTCTTTGACCTAATGCTAGGGGTAAAATTGTAATTTTGCCTGCGGCGAGGCATTTGTGAAAATTAGGGTTTGTGAGGTTGTAAGGGTTTGAAGTTGAGGACTATTGGCACGGCGACCAAAAGCTAGACCTACCCTCCGGATGTGTGTAGTGTGACTGGAGAGATTGAATTGTGCAAACAGGAAATAAGACAGAAGTTAAAGCCATGCAAACAGAAATTTAAAGGCAGAAACTTAAAGCGCGATTATTAGATTCGCGGGGTTACATATGGGAAGCAGTTACAATATAGGAATGAAATAAGTTATGATAAATGTAATGAGCTGCAAAATGAACAAACGACCTTAGTGGGCAGAGTTAGGCGGCAATCTAATGAGTTACGAGATAATGAAGAAAAGATGCAAATTTGAGATTTTATTATTGTTTTATTTAAAAAATCTTAAATAATTTAATGTTAGCTTGCAAAAAAAAGTTTAATTTAAAAATGTTTTACTCTAAAAAAAAGTTTTTTTTTTAATATTTTTAAGAAAAGTTTTTCTGATTTTGTTTAAAAAAAAAGAGTTTTATTTATTTTTATTATTTACGTAAAATGTTTTTTTTATTTATTTTAAAAACAATTTTGAATTATAAAATAAAATGTTAAGAAACAATTTTAAAAACATAAAAAAAAATAACAAAATAAAAAATAAAGAAAAAATAAATAAAGGGAGGGGGTTGGGCCGGTCATCACACCCGGACCCAACCCGGTTGATGGTTAAACAAAAGAAAACATTTAGGGTTCTGGGAACCCTAATGTTTCGCGGCGCCGTTTACATCTTCTTCTCCTCTCTCGTATTTCCTCTTCCTCGCGACTCCCTCGATACTCTTCATTCTCCTCCATAGCCTGAAATCAAACACAAATAGGGTGAGGAAAATATCTCATAACTCACTTTTATGGTGAAACGGCCGGTGATGTGTAGAACTGAGGCCCAAAGTTGATTGCCCGCCGTTTGTAGTGAACGGCGAAGGCGATCTCCTCGTCGGTGCTTCGCTCGTGGTTTTGTGATGTTCGTATGTCGATGAACGACGACGATGATGAGGGTACCGGTCCCTCTGAGTCTCGGCCGTTAGGGTTTCGTTCGTTAGGGCTTTCGCGATTTCGTTAGGGTTTCTGCGATCCTCCCTCTCTCGCGGCTACCTTTTTTTCTTCTTTTTGATGGTGAGATCGTTCTCTTCTTATACTCTCTTTTTGGGCCTTTGATCCGTGATGGATTTGCGTTATTTTTGAGGCATGATTTAGTGTTGATATGATTTGATTTTGTTTTGATTTTTTCAGATGCTGATTGAACCATGTTCCCTCTTTTAGAACCTGATTGGGATTTTGGTGAGATTGAATTTCATTTTTCTGATATGAATCTGATACTGATTGAACTCTGTTTCCTCTTTTAGAACCTGATTGGGGTTTTGACGCGATCCTGGTTTCATCTGACATTGATTGGATTTCATTGGATCCGAAATTAATTTGTTTGACTGATCTGTACTGATTCGTTTGATTTCGAACTGATTCGTTTTTGACTGATTTGTTTGATTGATTCAGATTGAGTTCCAATGGGGATGTTTCCTGATACGATTTGGATCTGACTCGAAACTTTCCATTTCCAGAACTCCTTAATTGATTCGATTTTGTTTGATCATTTTCTGATGTACTGATTAGATTTTTGCAGATGTGGATTGGATTGCCTTTGAATTTCACTTGATCTGTTTGACATCTGACTTACTTCGTTTTTGGTTTCGAACTGATTTGCTTGGCTGAGACTGACTCGTTTTCGATTTGGCAATTTTGATGCAGTTAGCTTTTCCTCTTCTTCTTTCAGAGAGGGCCGGTATCGAGGCTTAGGTCGAGTCAAACGCCGGGAAAGGTATACGGCGATGATGTTCATCTGAGCCGTGACAACTGATACTCTTTGATGACGCTGCGATTGCTTCTGATGATCTTCGCTTGTGGTTTATCATTTGTTGCGATTTCTGGCTTTTTGCACTTGTTTCACTCTCTGAACTGGTGTGTTTTGTTTGTTCTGAACTGATTTGATCTTCACGACCTTCTTTCTTTTTTCAGAAGCGCTACTACGCCGCGGTTGCCTTCGTACTTTGAACTGATTTTCGTGACTCGTTTATTGGGGCAATGATGCTTGCTGAGCCCAATGCTTGCAACGGTGATGTTCCTGACAGTCTTTTCTGATTGCGGGATCTTATTGACATGGACTGAGCCCTTTGTATTCGAGCTGGTTCTGATAACCCTTCTGACTTCACATTTTGCCTCTGTCTCTGATACTTACGATGGATTCTTGTTGTGGCGCTTTAGGCATCCGTTCTATTGTGTTTTTCTTTGTACGCTTGCAGATATTTGAACTTGGATGTGCAGTCCATTTCTTCACTTCTGATTTTTTATGATATGAGTTCATTTGTTTGGTTCAGAACTGTTGTGAACTGATGCTCTCTTTGATTTCAATTCAGTTTAGTTATGACTGTTAGTTCGGACCATACACTCACTTTTCTTCTTCTGAACCTGATTCTGATACATTGCTTTGATGCAGTTTAGTTTGGTTTCATTTCTCTGTCCTGTTCAGGATTGTTGCAGTTTGATGCCTATGGCAACTTATGAATCGTTTTGGGTTTTGAGTTCTGAATGTTGAACCTGGTATTGATGTGTTTGTGGATTTTCAGGTGTGGAAAAAAAACGACTCAGACCTGCCGGCATCCGGGTCTGAGTCCGAACTTGCCTATGTTGCCTTATTCTCGTATCAGTTTGGAAATCCAATCGCGGCAAAACGAATCAGTCCCGCTTCTTTTATTACTTCTATATCTCGGATGTCCCGTACCGATAAGAACAGGTGTTACCTGATCTGACGCCCGCGGCGCGGATCGGTAACGGGGGGTAGGACGCAGCTTCGGTTGTGCCACTCCCGGCACTCGATGATGACATTGTTCTGAGAGTGTCAAAAACAACTTCTAACATTTTTTCTATATTGTTTGTTCTGTTTTGATGTGCAGGTGAATTGGAGATTCTGCGGAGAAGCTCAAAGACATCATGAAGACACTTAGATGTTTAGAATTTCCTTAGGATAGATACTTATTGTAAATGAAACCTCTTGTAAACCAAGTTCAAATTCACTTATCAATTTGTAAACTATAAATATTTATGAAATGAAATTCAACAAATATTCATATTTACTTTCTCAATTGTAAATTCAAAGTATCCATATATAATAATTCAGAACCATTTAAATTCCCCCTTGAGTTGTAACTTATAGATACTTATGAACAAAAGTTCAAAAATATTTAAAACTTACTTCTCCTTTGCCTTTTATAAATGATATCCCGCCATATGATTATATCCAAACAAATTCAAATTAAAATCTCGTTGATCTCATCACTTCTCAAAATAACCTTAACAGTATCCACTTCCTTTTCAACCCAACTTCATCTTATTAAGAGGAAACAAAACTGTTTCAAAATCAAACAAAGCACGGCCCCGAGTCCAATCATATTTCTGACAAAACATACCGGCACCTTGACCCAAGTGGCAAATAAATGCCTCAGAACTTAATAACAGCCCGTTTTCAAGGAATTAGCAGAATTTGCGTAAAATGACCAAAATACCCCTGGAACCAAATCTGCAAAACAAAACAACTCCATAACTCGTTAGTGGTTAGCAAATGTACATATGAGATGCTATGCGAAATGACTGACTAAATATAAGGGTAAAATTTGGGGTATTACAGCTGTCATTCTCTTCTCTTCAATTAGATTCAACTGGTCATATCTGCTTTGACACCATTCAGCTTCTGTCAACTTGGCTTCCATCAAGATTCGCATTGATGGGATCTCAACTTCTATAGGGAACACTGCTTCCATGCCATAAACTAAAGAGAAAGGGGTTTCCCCTGTAGAAGTGCGGACAGACGTACAGTATCCATGCAACGCAAAAGGAAGCATTTCATGCCAGTTCTTGTAGTTTACAACCATTTCTGCAGGATTTTCTTGATATTCGTATTTACCGATTAACAACCCCATTCATCTTGGGCCTGTAAGGTGAAGAATTATGTTGTTCAATCATTAATTTTTCATAGAGTTCTCTCATCATCTTTTTGTTCAAGTTCGAATCATTTCCAGTAATGATCTTGCTTGGAATACCATATCGATAGATGATTTGATTCTTGATAAATCGGAACACGACTTGTTTGGTCACTTTAGTGTATGGCCTCGATTCGACCCATGTGGTGAAGTATTCAATAGCTACCAGAATGTAATTGTAACGCCCCGATTCCGATTTCCCATTTTTGTTGAGTCTTTTGATTTAATTGGGTGATTATTATTTTAATTGTGGAATTTATGTGATAATATGTTATGTTTGCATATTGTGCTATTTTACCGATTTTGAGAGTTTCAGGGAAAATAGATTGGAGGATATTTTAGACATTTGGTATTTAATGTTAAGTTGGATATTTGTGAGAAAATGGATTAATAGATGTTTTGATAGAAATAGAATAGAAAGAGATATAAGTGGAAATTGGAGAGAAAAGAGATTAGAAACATAAGAGAATGAAAGAACGAGTAGAGAAAGAAAGAGGAGGAAGAGAAAAGAAGAGAAATAGAGGAAAAGCTTGGAATCATCAAGAATCAACTTTTAGGAGTCGATTTAATCGGGTAAGGGTGTGAAATATTGTTATTCTATCCATGTGTATGATTATGTATGCTTTCGTTGGATTGTTTTGGATTGTTGGAGAGTTTTTGCTCATTTTCCATTCTAGGGCATAAATGGATTTAATCGGTAGAATCGAAGTTTTAACGGTTAGAATCGTGAATAAGTTGTGTAGTTTAGTCGAGGGATGTTAGACTAAGACTATAGAAACTGGTTTGGTGAGAATCGGAAGGTTTTGTGGAGTTTTGGATAGTTGAGAATTTTGAGTTCGCAGATACTCGCTAGCACCTTCGCTAGGCAAGCAAGTCGCGAACATTCGCTGTAGCGAGCTTGTAGCGAACGGTCCCAGACTTGGGACAAGATGGATATGGTATTCTTCACTGGCAGCGAGTGGGGTAGCGAAGCATTCACTAGGACCCCGCTACAGCGAGTAGGTAGCGAACATAGTCAGTAGCTTCTGTTTGCCTTCGCGAGCTTGTTCGCTAGGCGAACAGGTAGCGAGCATTCGCTAGGGACTCACTAGGTGAGCAAGCTAGCGAGCGTGACAACATTTTTGTTTCCTTTGTGATTCCATTCAATGTTGATTGTTTGGTTCGATTGTGTTCAATCTTGACCTGAATGAGTAGTTGTGTGTTGTTATGATATGATGTGCTGTGGGTAGCCATATGGCGTGAATCCTAGATTGTAAATTGTGAAGTGTGAAATGTGGCCGTTTGGAAATTATGTGCATTGTTTGAATTGAATGAAAATGCATGGTTGTGTGATAAGAGTTCGTAGCCGTGTGGGTAGTAAAGCGATACTCAATGCCGTTTGGCATGATTGATATGAATGTACATAGATTGTATGTGCTAGTATGAGATGAATGCATGATTATATATTTGTGAATATGTATGCATTTCAAGGATGTCATGAGTCATTTTGCATGTGAAGCATCATGATATGCATTCTTGTGTTGATTGATCCCTCAGAGTATCTGCAGAAACCTCGTGTGCCCATGTGGAGTGTGAGCGATGGTTTATAATTGATTCCGCGTAGAATCTGCAGAACGATTGTGTGCCCATGTGGGGTGTGAGCAATCCTGAAACATCGTGTACCCATGTGGGGTGTGAGCGATGGGTGAACATCGTAGGCCCGACGGGGAGTTACTTCGGTAACAAGCGATGGTTCTATTTGGTTCTTCAATTGAACCTGCTGAATGAGTCGGTACCGCATTGGCATCTGCATAGAGTCGTGAGTCGGTCTCTATGAGTTGCATTTATCATCTTGAATTGTGTATTGGTGAATAAACATAATTGTAAATGTTTATGTGAAATGATGTGAATTGTAGAAGCATGATTGATGAATATGCTTAGTTATGAAAATATGCATTGTGATGTATATGAATGAATGGTGAATATATGCATGATGAATATGCTTGGTGAATTATATATATGTTGCGATATATATATATATATATATATATATATATATATATATATATATATATATATATATATATATATATATATATATATATATATATATATATATATATATATATATATATATATATATATATATATATATATATATATATATATATATATATATATATATATATATATATATATATATATATATATATATATATATATATATATATATATATATATATATATATATATATATATATATATATATATATATATATATGATTGACTTGGGATGAATGTGATGAGAATGGAGATATGTGTATTATTATAATATATGATTATATGCATTGATTATTATGATAATATTTCTCACCCTTCTGCTGTTTTATGATGCTCTGTGAGGCATTGCAGATTAGGTTTGCTGGAGTCTTTTGTGAAGTATAGCTTCATTCTTTTTGGTCGGTCGACTCTGATATGCAGCACCGGGTAGCTAGGATGTATAGAATTCTTTTGTGATACGTTGTATATGTATCTTGATGTGAATGTTATGAATTGTGTTGTGAATCAAACTAGATGACATATATATATATATATATATATATATATATATATATATATATATATATATATATATATATATATATATATATATATATATATATATATATATATATATATATATATATATATATATATATATATATATATATATATATATATATATATATATATATATATATATATATATATATATATATATATATATATATATATATATATATATATATATATATATATATATATATATATTCAATGTTTAGATGTTCCGCTTTTATTCTAAATTTTGAGATATGGGTGTAAGGACTAAGTTCCTATGTTGTAGTTACCCCACTATTGCATATCTTTATGAGCAGGTGTTGTACGTGTTTTAATTTCAAGCATAATGTGAACATGCCCCTTTTTATCGTGTTTGGAATTATACTCTGATGAAATTTTTAATACGTGCCTAAATGATTTATTTGATTATTTGGGGGTATAGAAAGGGGGTGTTACATTAAGTGGTATCAGAGCCAGTGTTGAGTCAGTTGTGTCTGTCTCGCTGTTGTGTTGGTTGAATGGTTGTTTAACCTTGTTGTTATTTTTGGGAATGGTCAGAATATGGCTGGTCGTAACGACAATGCGATGGCTGCTGCATTGGAGGCAATGGCTAGGGCGGTGCAGGGTGCGCCGAATGTGAATGCGAATGATGAATTAAGGAAGAATCAACCACTGGTCTTCAAAGGAAGATTCCATCTTGATGGTGCTCAGATTTGGTTGAAAGAGATTGAAAGAATCTTTCGAGTTATGGGCTGTGAAGAAAGGAATAAGGTGAGACTTGAGACTCACATGCTGAGGGAAGAAGCCAACGATTGGTGGGTCGGTATGCGACAAGTTCTTGAGGTAGATGATGAGGAAATAACTTGGGATTTATTTCATACCGAGTTTTTGAGGAAGTATTATCCTGAGAGTGTTAAGGGGAAGAAGGAGATGGAATTTCTTGAGCTAAAACAAGGTAGTATGTCCGTGGTGGACTATACTGCTAAGTTTGTGGAATTGGTTCAACTTCATCCTCATTATGTTGCGGTTACGGCGGAATTCTCCAAGTGCATTAAGTATGAGAATGGTTTGCGTCCTGAGATTAAGCAAGCGGTGGGATACCAAAGAATAAGGAGATTTTCGAATTTGACCGAATGTTGTAGAATTTTTGAGGAGGATAGCAAGGCTCGTTCGGCGCATTATAAGAGTGTGAATGAGAGGAAAGGGAAACAATAAGTAAGGAGTGGACCTTATGTGACGCCTGTTGATAAGGCCAAGCATAAGGGAAACTTTGATATGAGATCTGAAGGGGGAAGTTCTGGTCCCGTTAAGTGCTACAAGTGTGGCGAGATGGGTCACAAGTCTTTTGATTGTGGAAAGACCGTGGCGAAGTGTTCTAACTGTGGAGGTATTGGTCATGCTACAACTGATTGTAGAAGGAATGTGGTGAAGTTTTTTAATTGTGGAGAGGTTGGTCATATTAGTACTAAGTGTACTAAGCCGAAGCAAGCTCAGGCGGGCGGAAAGGTATTTGCATTAGCTGGTTCAGACACTACTAGTGCAGATCGTTTGATTAAAGGTACATGCTTTATTGATGGTACGCCTTTAGTTGCTATTATTTATACTGGAGCGAATCATTCGTTCATTTCTTTTGAGTGCGCTAAGCGTTTAGATTTGTGCATGTCTTCTTGTGGTGGTGAGATGGTTATTGATACTTCTGCTTCAGGGTCGGTAACTACATCTTTGGTGTGTGTAAGTTGTCCTTTGACCATGTATGGTAAAGACTTAATTATGGATTTAGTGTGTTTTCCGTTAGAGGGTTTGAATGTGATATTGGGTATGAACTGGTTGCAATTTAATAGAGTTCGTATAGATTGTTATCACAAGTTAGTGAGGTTTCCTTCTTTGGAAGATGATGAAGATGGGAGTTTTCTATCCACTAAAGAGTTGAAGAAACTTTTAGCGAATGAAGCTCAGTTGTTTGGTTTGTTTGCATCATTGTCGGTGGAGTGCAAAGTTGAGCTCGAGGTGTTTCCCGTGGTGTGTGATTTTCCAAAAGTGTTTTCGGAGGATATTACGGATGTACCGCCGGAAAGAGAAGTTGAGTTTTCTATTGATCTAGTTCCTGGTACTAGACCTATTTCGATGGCACCGTATCGTATGTCGGCATCGGAGTTGGTAGAATTGAAGAAGCAATTGAATGACTTATTGGAAAAGAGATTTGTAAGACCAAGTGTTTCTCCTTGGGGTGCGCCGGTATTGTTGGTAAAGAAGAAAGATGGAAGTATGCGGTTCTGTATTGATTATCGGCAGTTGAATAAGGTGACGATTAAGAACAAGTATCAACTTCCAAGGATCGATGATTTGATGGATCAATTGGTTGGCGCGTGTGTTTTTAGCAAGATTGATTTGAGATCGGGATATCACCAGATTCGTGTGAAAGAATAGGATATTCAAAAGACAGCTTTTAGAACATGGTATGGTCATTATGAATATTTAGTGATGTCATTCGGGGTTTCTAATGTGCCGAGTGTGTTTATGGAGTACATGAATCGTATTTTTCATGATCAGTTGGATCGTTTTATGGTTGTGTTCATCGATGATATTTTGATTTACTCTAAGTCTCAAGAGGAGCATGAGGAGTATTTAAGGATTGCGCTGCAGATTTTGAAAGAGAAACAATTGTGTGCTAAGTTATCGAAGTGTGAATTTTGGTTGTCGGAAGTAAGTTTTCTTGGTCACGTGATTTCCGGTAGTGGTATTAGTGTTGATCCATCCAAGATTGATGTGGTGATGCAATGGGAATCTCCTAGATCGGTTACGGAAATTCGAAGCTTTTTAGGCTTGGCGGGTTATTATCGAAGGTTTATTAAGGGATTTTTGAAGTTGGCACTTCCGTTAACGCAATTGACTTGTAAAGGAAAGGCTTTCATTTGGGATGTTGATTGTGAAAAGAGTTTTGTTGAGTTAAAGAGAAGATTGACGACGGCGCCGGTTTTGATTTTGCCGAATCTAATGGAACCTTTTGTGGTTTATTGTGATGCTTCTTTGACTGGTTTGGGTGGTATTTTGATGCAAGATGGGAAAGTTGTGGCATATGCTTCAAGACAATTGAGAGTGCATGAAAAGAATTATCCTATGCATGATTTGGAGTTAGCGGCCATGGTGTTTGTTTTGAAAATTTGGAGGCACTATCTTTATGGTGCAAGGTTTGAAGTTTTTAGTGATCACAAGAGTCTGAAATATTTATTTGATCAGAAGGAGTTGAACATGAGACAAAGAAGGTGGTTAGAGCTTTTGAAGGATTATGACTTTGGTTTGAATTACCATCCGGGTAAGGCAAATGTGGTGGCCGATGCCCTGAGTCGGAAGTTGTTACATGTGTCCACATTGATGATTAGAGAATGGGAACTTTTGGAGAATTTTAGAGATTTGAGTTTGGTTTGTGAAATGACGCCGAGAGGTGTGAAACTTGGTATGCTACATGCTACGAATGATTTTCTTGCGACCGTATGTGAAAAGCAAAAGTTGGATGAAGGACACCGAAGTAACTTAAGTATTCATCCGGGAGCGAATAAGATGTATCAAGATTTGAAGAAAATCTTTTGGTGGTCCAGATTGAAGAGGGATGTAGCTCAATTTGTGTATGCATGTTTGACTTGTCAGAAGTCTAAGGTGGAACATCAAAAGCCTAGTGGATTGATGCAACCGTTGGATATTCCAGAGTGGAAATGGGATAGTATATCGATGGATTTTGTTACGGGATTGCCGAATACGCAAAGAGGTCATAATGCTATTTGGGTGATTGTTGACAGACTTACTAAATCTGCTCACTTCGTTCCGATTGATATTAGTTATCCTTTGGAAAAGATGGTCAAGATTTATGTTCGTGTGGTTGTGAAGTTACATGGAGTTCCTAAGAGTATTGTATCAGATAGAGATCCTAGATTTACTTCAAGGTTTTGGGAAAGTTTGCAAAAGGCTTTGGGTTCTAAGGTAAGATTGAGTTCGGCTTATCATCCGCGGACGGATGGTCAAACCGAGAGGACAATTCAATCATTGGAGGATTTATTGCGTGCTTGTGTACTAGAGCAAGGTGGTGCTTGGGATAGTTATTTGGCGTTGATTGAGTTCACCTATAATAACAATTTTAATTCAAGTATTGGTATGGTACCATTTGAGGTTTTGTATGGTCGGAGATGTCGAACACCCTTGTGTTGGCATGAAACTGGTGAGAAGTCGGTAGTTAGACCGGAGATGGTACAACAAACGACAGAGAAAGTGAAGTTTATTCGGGAAAAGATAAAATCTTCTCAGAGTAGGCAGAAGAGTTATCATGATAAGAGAAGGAAGTATCTTGAGTTTCAAGAAGGCGACCATGTGTTTTTGAGAGTTACACCGGTTACGGGTGTGGGTCGTGCTTTGAAGTCGAAGATGTTGACTTCTCATTTTATTGGTTAGTATTAGATTACTGCACGAGTTGGTGTTGTGGCTTATCATGTGGCGTTGCCTCCGAATCTTTCGAATTTGCATGATGTGTTCCATGTTTCGCAACTTCGGAAGTATGTTCCAGATCCGTCACATGTTATTCCTATGGACGAGGTTGAAGTGAGAGATAACCTTACGGTGGAAGTTTTACCGATTAGGATTTTGGACCGTGAAGTTAAGAAGCTAAGAGGCAAAGATATTGCGCTTGTGAAAGTAGCGTAGGGAGGCGCTTCAGAAGGCAATATGTCTTGGGAATTGGAAAGTGAGATGCAAGAGTCGTATCCAGAGTTGTTTGGATCAGGTAATATTTTTGAGGTCGAAAACTTCTAAAGTGGGGGAGAGTTGTAACGCCCCGATTCCGATTTCCCATTTTTGTTGAGTCTTTTGATTTAATTGGGTGATTATTATTTTAATTGTGGAATTTATGTAATAATATGTTATGTTTGTATATTGTGCTATTTTACCGATTTTGAGAGTTTCAGGGAAAATAGATTGGAGGGTATTTTAGACATTTGGTATTTAATATTAAGTTGGATATTTGTGAGAAAATGGATTAATAGATGTTTTGAGAGAAATAGAATAGAAAGAGATATAAGTGGAAATTAGAGACAAAAGAGAATAGAAACATAAGAGAAAGAAAGAAAGAGTAGAGAAAGAAAGAGGAGGAAGAGAAAAGAAAAGAAATAGAGGAAAAGCTTGGAATCATCAAGAATCAACCTTTAGGAGTCGATTTAATCGGGTAAGGGTGTGAAATATTGTTATTCTATCCATGTGTATGAGTATGTATGCTTTCGTATTGTTGGAGAGTTTTTGCTCATTTTCCATTCTAGGGCATAAATGGATTTAATCGGTAGAATCGAAGTTTTAACGGTTATAATCATGAATAAGTTGTGTAGTTTAGTCGAGGGATGTTAGACTAAGACTATAGAAACTGGTTTGGTGAGAATCAGAAGGTTTTGTGGAGTTTTGGAGTTTTGGACAGTTGAGAATTTTGAGTTCACAGATACTCGCTAGCACCTTCGCTAGGCGAGCAAGTCGCGAATATTCGCTGTAGCGAGTTGTAGAGAGCTTGTAGCGAACGGGCCCAGACTTGGAACAGGATGGATATGCTATTCTTCGCTGGCAGCGAGTGGGGTAGCGAAGCATTCGCTAGGACCTCGCTACAGCGAGTAGGTAGCGAATATAGTCAGTAGCTTCTGTTTGCCTTCGCGAGCTTGTTCGCTAGGCAAACAGGTAGCGAGCATTCGCAAGGGACTCGCTAGGCGAGCAAGCTAACGAGCGTGAAAGAATTTTTGTTTCCTTTGTGATTCCATTCAATGTTGATTGTTTGGTTCGATTGTGTTCAATCTTGACCTGAATGAGTAGTTGTGTGCTGTTATGATATGATGTGTTGTGGGTAGCCGTATGGTGTGAATCCTAGATTGTGAATTGTGAAGTGTGAAATATGGCCGTTTGGCAATTATGTGCATTGTTTGAATTGAATGAAAATGCGTGATTGTGTGATAAAAGTTCGTAGCCGTGTCGGTAGTAAAGCGATACTCATTGCCGTTTGGCATGATTGATATGAATGTACATAGATTGTATGTGCTAGTATGAGATGAATGCATGATTATATATTTGTGAATATGTATGCATTTCAAGGATGTCATGCGTCATTTTGCATGTGAAGCATCATGATATGCATTCTTGTGTTGATTGATCCCTCGGAGGATCTGCAGAAACTCGTGTGCCCATGTGGGGTGTGAGCGATGGTTTATAATTGATTCCGCATAGAATCTGCAGAATGATTGTGTGCCCATGTGGGGTGTGAGAAATTGGATTGTGTTCATGTGTGGAGTGTGAACAATCCTGAAACATCGTGTGCCCATGTGGGATGTGAGCGATGGGTGAACATCGTAGGCCCGAAGGGGATTTACTTCGGTAACAAGCGATGGTTCCATTTGGTTCTTCAATTGAACCTGCTGAATGAGTCGGTACCGCATTTGCATCTGCATAGAGTCGTGAGTCGGTCTCTATGAGTTGCATTTATCATCTTGAATTGTGTATTGGTGAATAAACATAATTGTAAATTTTTATGTGAAATGATGTGAATTGTAGAAGCATGATTGATGAATATGCTTAGTTATGAAAATATGCATTGTGATGTATATGAATGAATGGTGAATATATGCATGATGAATATGCTTGGTATATTATATATATGTTGCGATATATATATATATATATATATATATATATATATATATATATATATATATATATATATATATATATATATATATATATATATATATATATATATATATATATATATATATATATATATATGATTGAATTATGATGAATGTGGTGAGAATGGAGATATGTGTATTATTATGTTAATATATGATTATATGCATTGATTATTATGATAATATTTCTCACCCTTCTGCTGTTTTATGATGCTCTATGAGGCATTGCAGATTAGGTTTGCTGGAGGTCTTTTGTGAAGTATAACTTCATTCGTTTTGGTCGATCGGCTTTGATATGTAGCACCGGGTAGCTAGGATGTATAGAATTCTTTTGTGATACGTTGTATATGTATCTTGATGTGAATGTTTATGAAAAACATGAATTATGTTGTGAATCAAACTGGATGACATATATATATGATTATATGTTTTGACGTTATTCAATGTTTAGATGTTCCGCTTTTATTCTAAATGTTGAGATGTGGGTGTAAGGACTAAGTTCCTATATTGTAGTTACCCCACTGTTGCATATCTTTATGATCAGGTGTTGTACGTTTTTTAATTTCAAGCATAATATGAACACGCCCCTTTTTACCGTGTTTGGAATTATACTCTGATGAAATTTTTAATACGTGCCTAAATGATTTATTTGATTATTTGGGGGTATAGAAAGGGGGTGTTACAGTAATGATGTCCATTTGAATTTTTTGGCTCAATGATGCCAATCATGTCAATTCCCCACATAGACAATGGCCACGGAGACGAAATAACATTGAATAGAGTAGGAGGCACATGCATTTTGTCCGCATAAATCTGACATTTATAACACTTCTTGACAAATTGACAGTAATCAGATTCCATTGTCAACCAATAGTAACCATCTCTAAGCATCTTCTTATCCATAGAATATCCATTAGCATGAGTATTGAAGAACCCTTCATGAACTTCTTGCATTAACATGTCTGCTTCGTGTCTACCCACGCATTTGAGCAAGACCATGTCGTAATTCCTTTTGTATAGCACATCTCCATTGAGAAAGAAGTTGTATGCCAATCTTCTCAAGGCCTTGTTATCTTTACTGGATGCCCAAGCTGGGTATTCTCGACTCTGGAGGAAACACTTGATACCATGATACCATGGTTTATTGTTTACTTCCTCTTCTGCTGCAAACAAATGAGCATGTATATCTAGACGTATGATAGTACTTCGAGGTGCTTCATTGCAGAAATTTACCTGGTACATAAAGGACAAGGTAGCTAAAGCATCTGCCATTTGATTCTCCTCTCGAGGTATATGATGGAAATTGACTTTATCAAAGAAAGGCAATAACTGCCTAGAATAATCTTTATACGAGATCAAACCCAGATACTGAGTTTCCTATTCACCTTTGATCTGGTATATAACTAATGCTGAATCTCTAAAGACAACGAGGTTCTTAATCCTGAGATCAATAGCTTTCTAAAGGCCAAAGATACACGCTTCATATATGCCATATTATTTGTACAATCAAAACATATCCTCGCAGTAAAAGGAATATGAAAACCTCGAGGAGTGATTATAATTTCTCCAACTCTGTGACCATATGCATTAGAAGCACCATCAAACACAAAATCCCATTGAGATTCAGGCCCTGGTCCTTCCCCAATACTTGGTTCATTACAATTATTAGCTCTAATGGCCATAACATCCTCATCAGGAAAGTCAAACTAGATAGGGTGATAATCTTCAATTGGTTGATGAGGCAAATGATATGCCAATATACTACCTTTAATGGATTTATGAGGACAATATTCAATGTCATATTATGATAACAACATTTTCCAACGAGAAATTCTTCCTATCAGTGCAGGTGTCTAAAAAATATACTTGATATGATCCATTTTGGATATCAACCAAGTAGTATGGTTCAACATATACTGCCGGAGACGTCAGGCAGCCCATGCCAAACCAGAACAAGTTTTCTCAAGCAACGAATACTAGGATTCACAATTTGTGAATTTCTTACTCAGGTAATAAATAACATGTTCTTTTTTACCTGTCTCGTTCTGTTGTCCGAGAATACAACCCATCGGTCCTTCCAAGATTATTAAATACATAATCAGAGGCTTCCCTTCCACTAGAGGGATCAAAATAGGAGGCTCAAGCAAGTAATCTTTAATACTATTAAAGGCCTGCTGACAATCTTCATTCCATACAATACTTTGATCTTTACGAAGCAATTTGAAAATTGGCTCACAAGTGGCAGTCATGTGAGAGATGAATGTCTCGAATGACCCTAACTTTATTTGGACCCACCTCTATACCTTTTTGGATGACAATGAAACCCAAAAGCTTCTTGGAACAAGCATTGAAAGTGCATTTGTTTGGATTCAAGCGGAGCCTGTATTTTCTCAAACCATGAAATAATTTCAAAAGATATTCTACATGATCCTCTCCAGTCTTAGAATTGGAAATCATATCATCAACATATACCTCAATTTCCTTATGCATCATGTCATAGAATAGGATAATTATAGCCCTCTGTTATGTAGCACCAACATTCTTCAAGCCGAAGGGCGTCACTCTGTAGAAGAATGTTCCCTAAGGGGTGATAAACTTTGTTTTTTCCATGTTCTCGGGTGTCATCTTAATTTATTTATATCCGGACAAGCCATCCATAAAGGAGAAAACATTGAACTTAGTTGTATTATCTGCCAACATATTAATATGTGGCTGAGGAAAATCATCTTTTGGACTTGCTTTATTCATATCTCTGTAATCGATACACATTCTGACTTTTCCGTCTTTATTTGGAACTGGCTGAGGATAAATAGATGTGATAAGGAAACCGACATAAATATGTTTATGCATTTATTTCTTAATCTTGACAGCCATATCAGGATAGGTTCTTCTTAACTTTTGCTTCACTGGCAAACATTCTGGTTTAAGCGGTAGTTAGTGCTCTATAATATCAGTATCCAATCCCGGTATATCATGATAAGACCAAGCAAATACTTCAACATATTCTTTCAACAGCTCTACCAACCTTTTCTTGGAATCTTCACCGAGAAGTGCACTAATATTGACTTCCATCTTGTTCTCTTCAGAACCCAAGTTGATCAATTCGACAGACTCTTGATATGGCTGAATATTCTTCTCCTCATGCTCAAGCAGTCGAGTAATTTCTTTTGGAATATCACTATCTTCCTCACTCTCTTCTTCTGCTTTAAATACAAGGAATTCAAAGTTGGGAGAAGGCGCGTGGTCATTGTTTTCAATGGGTATATTGCTTATTCTTTCAAAGTTACAACCCTCAGCCAAAGCTAAAAAAGAAAAACAATGCTCACTACCTTATCTTAAGGATATGAGAGCAAGCAAAAAACACAAGGCTATTGTAAAAGCGAAAGTTGGGGAGAAAAAGGAAAAAAATTCAAAAATAAACTCAAGTAGTTCTGGTGCTTAGGAACAAATAAGATGTTGTGACCAAATTCAAAGATCAAAAAGTCAAGTATACAAAATAAAGAAAAATGCACCAAATGAGTGGTTGTAAGAAAGTGGAAATAAAGAAAAGACAAAAAAGAAGAAAAAAAAATACCTTACGCTCTCTTATCATTAGGCTTCTGAATCCAAAGCCAATATTTATTTAAGCCTATCCATGTTACAACGGAAAGAAGGACCATAATGATCCATGATTGATGATTTATCTTGTGATGATAATGAGACGACATACAAAGTATTACTATAGTATACACATTGTCTCAATTTCTAAGGGAAACACTAACCATTGAAAGATACTCAGTAAAATTATGATCCTGACAAATTGGTCCCTTAAAAACCATTGGATGGGGCCTAGAGAGCCTTGATCCTTCAAGATTTTATTTTCCCAATTTTCTTCATTTTGATTTGTAGTTTTCCTATTCTTTTCACCTATTTTTGATAAATGTATACAATGTGTCTTTGTCCTAGGAGCGCAAGGTGAAGAAGGTCCAGACGATGATGAAAACGGGCAAGAAGGTCGGAAAGAGTCGCCTGAGTGAGCAAGCGGTTCCTCCCCCGACAGGTTTGGGGACTTCAACCTCCAAAGTCGCAGATGCCTAGACTTCTCCATTGCCAGTAAATTTATAGGTTTAGCGCCCTTGAACAGGCGAGATCATCGACCTGACTCATGAGGGGGAGAAGAGCAATTTTGACCTGCCTCCATCCTTTCTCAGTCGGTGTTTCTTTGAAGGCTCATCTCTCTCAATTCTTTGGGAAAACTCTTTGTACCTCGAGGAGCTAGACCGTCCTAGCAAGAGGATGATGATGTCCTAAGATGTCGTTGCCCTGATGAGTGTCTTGGCCATGACGGTGGTCTACACCGAGGAGGGGGCTCTCCAAGAAGTGGAGCTAAACAAGTCTTAGGCCACAAACGTGGTTCTAGAACAAAACCTGAAGGCCATGGAGGAGGCAAAGAAGAAGTTTGTCGAGGAAGCAGTGAAGAAATATAAGGATGAGCTAGTTAAGGTTACCGAGGAGAAGGACACCCTGGCTGCGCAGAAGAAAGATGCGGAGGAGATTGTTGCATCACTGAGGGTTGCCACCGCTCCTGCTGAGGACGAAAGCGATGAGGTGAAAAGTCTGAAGACTCGAGCCCAACTTGTTGCCCATATTAATCAGGCTGAGGAGGACTGTGTGGGGATCTCCGAGGAAGCTTTCAACAATGTTGTAGGGCAGCTGAAGATAGCGAACCCTAGGGTTGAGTTGTTTACCGAGGGGACCGGGTTTCTCTACAGCGTGGTGTAGCACCCCAAAATTTGCCTTTTTGTTTTAACCGTAACTGACTTATGTTTCTCTGCATTTTGCATTTCTGCATATCATAGCATGTGTTCTTGAGGCATGGGATCAAGGTGTTTTTGTGGCTCAGGGTTCCCTTTTTAATGCAAGAGTCTAAATAGCGAGCATCAGAGGCTCCAACATTTATTTTGCCCAAGGATCGAGGGGTCGATTTTATTTTATTCAACAGGTTATTTTCGGCTCAGGAGACGGTGCACGGGTTATCTTAGGCATTCTAACAGTTACCATATTTAAGAGCAGGTTTCAAAGGCATAACAGGGTTCAGAATAAGTGGCGGCGAACAATTGTACAGGATTCCCTCTATTTGGCACCAAATGTGGCACTTTTTGAACAGGGTAACCGATTACTGCATATAGGGTAACCAGTTACTTCAGGCGAAATTTGCAAAAATATTTGAATTTTCAGCATGTGCAATTTCCAGTCATTTTCAACCATTGATTTTACTTGATCATATTTGGAAGGATCTAGAATTGCTCAACTTTCAGCATTTCCCTCCAAATTTCAAACACTCCATTCCTAATTCCACTCCTAATTTCCATTCCAAATACTAATCCACACTCCAAACCATATTTTGATTCCAAACTTGGAGCTTATTTAAGTGAATTTGCTCTAAACCTCACACAATTAGCCTTCATTTTCAGATTTCACTCTCATTCTTGAGAATTTGCTCTCAATTTTCTCTCCACTTTTTTTCACTCCTAAAACCTCCATTAAAGCTCTTTCACTTGAGTTCTTGGATTCTTCATTGGAATCATTGAATTCTAGAGCTAAACCTCCATCATTCATCTCTGTTATCTTCAATTAACCATTCAATTTTTGTTTGGTTTTGGATCTGAATTTGGAAGCTAGATTGGAAGTGCTTTTTGGATCATTTTTGCTTGATCTTGCTTGTTCTTCATTTCTACCACAAGGAAGCTCTTGGATCTTGAAGAACCTCTGGGTTTTTTTGCTTGGATCTACTAATTTCAAGTGAATCAACACTCACTAAAGCAAATCTCAGCTTTGAAGGTTGGCAATTCTAGATCTAATTCTATTTTGAGCTTATTTGAATAATCACAATGTAGATCCATGGTTTTTACTGCTTTTTGATTCATTTTGGTGATTTAGATCATGGTGATTTGTGATTTCAGTGTTTGATTATGCTTACATGATGTTTGATTATTGATATCTGATGTTAATTTCGTGCTTGATTGATATCATGTTTATATGGATGATTAGAGAAGTTGTTGGATGTTGAAAACTGATTTTAAAAGTTGTTTTTCTAGTTCAGGTTCAGTGGTAACCAATTACCTTATATAGAGTAACCGGTTACTCAGTGTAAATTTTACGTTATTCAACTTTTTTTAATAGAGTAATCGGTTACCCTATATTGAGTAACCGGTTACCACTAACGCAAAATGTGATTTTCTTGCATTTTCTTGCTAGTTTAGTGTCCTTTCCACATGTAAACTTCATGGATTGATATGATGCATTTATGTGGATTGTTTTTGACATGTTTCATCATTCTTGAATGTTTGATCTCGATTCTCCAACGCGTAACTTTAGGTAATCCGTTTGGACGCATAACATGTTGATGTTGCTTGATTGATGAATGATCATTTGTTTTACTTGCTTGTGGCATGATTAATTGATGATCATTGATGATTGTGTTGTTGAATATTATGATGCATGGTTGTATTTGTTTCTGATTCCGCTTTGATGCGTGTTCATTTGATCGTTTGATCGTCCATTTTTGGAAATGCATACTTGATCTTGTCACTTCTTGTTGATGCATTGTTGTTGATCATTTATGATTGTTTGTCAAAGCATTTTCATATTTGTATGATGTCAATCCATGATTTTTGTTTGCATTTGTTTAAATTGCATTCAAACATGCTCGCTGCCTTACTTTCCACGGTTGTTCTTGCTTCGGACTTGTATGTTGTCTTTGCCTTGATTGCTTGCTGCCTGGCTTTTCACACATGTTGTTATGCTGAAACATGTGATGTTATTTGCTTTCTTGCTTGTGTGCTGGATTTTATTGTTGTCTTATGCAGGACGCACTGTTGTAGCTGCTGTTTTTTCCTTGCTTTCTTGTTTTTTGCTTTTCCTTTGCATGTTCCCTTAGGACTCTTATTCCAATTTAATTTCCGATTAAATTTGGAGTAGGATAGATATTAGGAGTTTAACCTTTGCATGATAACAAGTAGGCTAGTCCCTTATAACCTTAACCTTAGGTCCATCTCTTGCATGCTAACATTAGGATAAAATCTCCTTTTGTATCCCAACCTTAGGACCACTTTGCGTGACAACGTTAGGGTCGAGTTTCCCTTAGACCTTCTGTGCGTCTCTCTTCTCATCTTAAACACATTCTAACTCATTTAATAAATACGATGAATTTTATACGCTACAAGCCTTAAGTACGTGAGAAATGATGAGTGGGGGGTTTCTCCTCACTTATCTAGAGTGTTTAGCGTATGCCCTTTGGGCAATATGCGACACATTCGCTCCTATGTCATAGTCTTTAGTGCAACGTGAATATCAAATAAACTAATTCACTTTACTAAAACTCATAAACAAAACTCAAACTTTTTATCCTTCAGGATTTGTGTTTCAAACTTCATTTTCAGAAAAGAGTACGTTACTTTTTTGTTCTACCGCAAACAGGCGTCGTCCCTAACTGCTGGAACGGGAACTCAGCGTTACTCAAAAAAACACTTAATCAATCTGTGGTTCCGTCATTTACCCGAACTACATTTTCTCTGATTTCTCATACCAAATGAGGATACGTAGGCACAAGGCGGCGATGTCTTGGCGAGCAACCTTCCCCCATCACCCGTGGTTTTCCAAACTACACTGACTCTGACTTTCTCATTATACAAGGGAATACGTAGGCATGGGGCAGCGATGTCCTATCGAGTCTCTTTCTTTTTCTTTTGTTCTTGTTTCTGTTTAGCAGTAGCTTATAGATAAACACACCCTTTGATTAGACAACAAGCATGGATCTCGTTGAGTACAACGGACATGAGGGGTGTTAATACCTTCCCCTTACGTAACCGACTCCCGAACCCGAGATTTGGTTGTGATGACCTTGTTTTTTCCTGTTCTTCAGGTTTTCTTTGATTGTTTCCTTTCCCTCTCTTTGGGATAAATAACGTTCGATAGCGACTCTTCTATTTTTCCGCTGGGTGTTTTTCGTAGTTGTGACACGTGGTAGGCGGCCAGATCGTAATCCTGAACTTCCTCAAATTTTCCGAGGAGCAGGGGCAGCCTGCCCGCGACGAGGCTTAACCCGTAGCAGACTAGCCTTCTTTCCGTAGTACTTCTGGCCTGCATGTCGTGATCTTGTAATTTATTTTTTGTAAGGGGCAGGGTCCCCTTTTTATTGTAACAAGTACAATTGTGGCCCTCATGGTCGTCCTATGTTATTGTTTATTTTTGGTTGTGTAATATTTGTACATGTTATTACTTTGCTTTAACTTTGCTAAGTGTCACATACTACTCGTTACTTATGCCCGTTGTATGGACCATTCAAGTAACAATTTTGTTAAGTCTCGGGATTCGCTTGACAAAATGATGTTCGACAGTGGAGGGAACTGGTCGAAAGGCCGGAGTTATTTCCGGGCATGAGAGCGAAGCTCAGGTCCCGTTTGTGGCCTGAGTTTGCAGCGTGAACTTCCCATCACGAGCTGGGTGTTCTGCCTTTCATAGTACGTTGGCAACGGCGGGCTCGGTCTAGGGACCGCTGTCAGGCAAGGGGTTTGTCCGCTCTAGAGCAAAGCTTGCCTTGAGTTATTTTTAGTATGCAACGCTTGTACCTGGGTGTGCACTTCTATTCAGTACATTATGCTCGTCGTGTTGACGTAGCGCGTCGACAGTTATAGCCTTAGCTATAATATTGTTTTAGCTTTTTGGTGTTCCATGGTCGAGCGAGTTCATCCCCGTTAAGATGTTCTAGGTAGTAGGCCCCATTTTCTATTTTTGCTCGAACATAATAGGGTTCTTCCTAGTTCACGGCAAGTTTGCCTTCATGAGAATCTTTGTGGTTTCTCCTTAGGACGAGATTTCCCACTTGGAAGTCTCGCCATATGACTTTGGTGTTGTGCCTAATTGCGAATTTTTGTTTTAGTGAGGCCTCGCGGAGGGCAGCTCCTGATCGGACCTCTTCGACGAGATCAATCTCCTCCCTTAGTGTCTCGCTGTTGTTCTCCACATCCAGGAGAGCTTCAGTCCGCTTGGAGGGTACATATATTTCGATATGGATTACTACCTCTGTCCTGTATGCTAGACAGAAAGGGGTCTCCCTGGTTGAAGAGTGGGGCATAGTCCGGTAGGCCCATAGTATATTGTGCAGCTCCTCGACCCATTATTTCTTGGTCTCGTCTAGCCTCCATTTGAGACCTCATAGGATCACCCTATTGGTTGCCTCGGCTTGCTCGTTCGTCTGTGGGCGCTCGACGAATGCGAAGTGCTATTTGGTGACCAGATGGGCGACAAATTCTTGGAACATTTTTCCCGTGAACTATGTCCCGTTGTCCGTGACGATTTCCTGGGGGACGCCGAAGCGAGCAAGGATGTTTCATTTGTAGAAGCAGGGTATATTAGAGGCCATTATTTTGGCTAGAGCCTCTGATTCTATCCATTTTTTAAATTAGTCTACGCTTACTATCAGGTATTTATTCTGATTTGACCCTACGACGAATGGTCCTAGGATGTCTAGGCCCTACCATATGAAGGGTCACGGGGAGGAAATTGCTTTGAGCTCATTAGGTGGCACTAACTGTGTAACACCCAACATACCCCACATGAAAATACATAAATAATCAGAGTAAATTAACATGCTTTCACAAAAGGGCGTCACACATAATTTCAAAACATCAAAACCACCTGTCATGCTTTAAACACTCAAATAAAATAATCATGCTTTTCAAAGTTCACTTTGCATGTTGCAGCGGATTCAATTTATATTCATAATTCTTTTCACATAGCATTCATGTCCATCTCATAATTCAACAATACTTGGGCACTAAGGCCAACATCACAATATTTCGATACATTTAAAACACAACTTAAAATACATAAAATATCTCTAAAGCAAAAACCCAAACGATCCCAGTGTTACATAACTAGAGCATGACTCGACCCAACATAATTAAAATAATAAACGACTGCACCAGCAGAGACCTCGCAACTACTAGCAGTACAACTCCAAGATACCTGCACGATGTCATAAAGGACATCATTCCAGCAGAAGGGTGAAAAATATTACCATAATAATCAAAGCACATAATTTATATCCATAACATCAAATACACATATTATACTCCTCACCACAATACCTCACATACCCACTAACATATATCGCAAAGCATATATGTATAAAACCAAGCATTTCATCATGCATACATTCGCAATTACAATTAATCCTCACAAACATACACGTTATGTTTCATTCATCACGAATCATATAACATACGCCATCATGTTTAATCATCAATTCATTATTCAATATCTTTCTCAATTACTCAATCGCAACCCACAATTCAACAATTCACACTCACATGTATATTTCATATAACACTCATAACCATGCCATATGACTCACTTAAAACTCACCCAATATCACCAATCCCCTTTTTAGGATTATGGGTACGTCACTTATACCCTACCAGGAATAACACCTCAGTTATTCTACCCCGGTAATTACTCCACTAGGAACGACACATTGTCATTCTACCCCAATGAGTACAAATCTTTCACATAAACATTATTATCTATATTACTCTCATATTTACCAATCATTACCTATATACATGTACTATTATATTCTCAGACATTATTCACAATTCATCACATACATTACACTGCATGTGTATATATATATATATATATATATATATATATATATATATATATATATATATATATATATATATATATATATATATATATATATATATATATATATATATATATATATATATATATATATATATATATATATATATATATATATATATATATATATATATATATATATATATATATATATATATATATATATATATATATATATATATATATATATATATATATATATATATATATATATATATACACACACACACACACAACTAAGCATACTCATCAATCATGCTTCTACAATTCACATCATTTTCACACAAACATTTATAATTATATTTATTCATACATCTCAATCATTCCATACATCGCAATGTATCCATATAAGTATCTATATATAAATAGAACATCAAGCATATACAATATGCATTCACCAATGTTTACATCAATCCAGGTAAACCCACATATATATACATATCTTCAAGCATACTCACTCATGTCATTATCGCAATTCGCGTTAGTTCACATAAACATACACAATATGTTTATATCATCACCATTTCACATAAACATTCACATACATGTTTATTTCACCAATGCATCATATAAAGATGAATTATGCAACTCATAGAGACCGACTCACGACTCTATGCAGATGCAAATGCGGTACCGACTCAATTCAGCAGGTTCAATTGAAGAACCAAATGGAACCATCGCTCGTTACCGAAGTAACTCCCTGTCGGGCCTACGATGTTCACCCATTGCTTACACCTCACATGGGCACACAATGTTTATGGATTGCTCACACCCCACATGGGTACACAATCCGATTGCTCACACCCCACAAGGACACACAATCGTTCTGCAGATTCTACGCGGAATCAAATATAGACCGTCGCTCACACCCCACATGGGCACACGATGTCTATGCAGATCCTACACGGGATCAAATATAACCATCGCTCACACCCCACATGGGCACACGAGGTTCTGCAGATCCTACACGGGATCAAATAACACAAATGCATATCATGATGCTTCACATGCAAACATGACTCAATCAACTATAAACCATCGCTCACACCCCACATGGGCACACGAGGTTTCTGCAGATCCTACGCGGGATCAATCAACACAAAATGCATACATGTTTACAAACATACTCATGCATCTATCATATTTCACTGCATACATTTATTATGCATTCACAACATATATATCATAATGCAAATATATATATTCATCATTTATTTCACACCATTTCATACATGGTTCTCATACAAAATGACTCAATCAGTTATAGACCATCGCTAACACCCCACATGGGCACACGATGTCTCTGCAGATCCTACACGGGATCAATCAACACAAACTACATACATATTCACAAATATATTATCATGCATTCTTCACACATCAACACGTACAATCATCATGCACTCACAATGTGTATTATATTCATCATTCATCACAATTGCCATGCATTTTTATTCAATTCTAAACAATGCATAATTTGCCCAAAGGCCACGATTCAAAATCATATTCATACACTAGGATTCACGCCTTACGGCTACCCACAACACAACAATTAATAACACACAAATTATCCTTACGAGACGAGACCGATCGCAACCGGACGCTCTAGCTACTATAAGCTCTTCTCACTCAAAATCATTAATCCCGACTAATTGGTAAAATTGGCTAAAAGTTGGCTAAAAATAATATTTCTTTTCACCAAGTTGTAGAACATATTATTAGCTTCAGTTTGATATAAAGAACGTCAAAATCCGATAAACGGTGAAAAAGTTATAAATTTTCGAAGTTTTGAAAAATAATATTTTCTCACACTTACAGTGTTAATCGGTTAACGTATATGGTTAACCGATTAACACCTCCAAAAACTCATTTTTTAGACCAAAAACTCAGTTTTTAGGCCCCCCAACACTGTGTTAATCGGTTAACGTATACGGTTAACTGATTAACACCTGAAAAACTCAGAAAAACAGCTACGGATTCGGGCTTAAAAGCCCTAAAAAGTCACCCGATTAAATAGTTTTCACCCGATTAAATACCTATCTATCCTTACTAATCATATACGGATATTTTAGGGTCATAAAACTCAACTTTCACGACATTCGATTTCCACTCAAAATCTTAACCTCAATTTAATCGAAAATGGTGAAACTCACAATATCACCCGATTTTCGCCAAACTAGTTCCAATAATCTTAGTCTAACATATCCCGACTAAGCTACGAAAGTTATTCTCGATTCTAACCGTCCGGACATCGGCTTCTATCGATTTCTATCATTTCGACCTAAATGAAAATAAGGTTGGAAAACAACCAAACTCATCCACACACATACACAATCATACACAATGATTAAGATAGTAAGATTTCACACCCTTACCTTAGATTAATCAAAGCCAGAGGATGTTCTTGATGATTCTCCAAGTTTTCCTCTTTTTCTCCTCTTTTCTCTTCTTCCTCTTTCTTTCTCTTTCTTTCTTTCTTTCCTTTTTCCTTCCACTTTCTCATATATATATATATATATATATATATATATATATATATATATATATATATATATATATATATATATATATATATATATATATATATATATATATATATATATATATATATATATATATATATATATATATATATATATATATATATATATATATATATATATATATATATATATATATATATATATATATATATATATATATATATATATATATATATATATATATATATATATATATATATATATATATATATATATATATATATATATATATATATATATATATATATATATATATATATATATATATCTTTCCCTTTATTTCTTTCCATTGAATTTCCTCTCTCAAAACATCTATCAATCCATTTAAATAATCATCTAATTATTCAAATAATTAGAATAATCCAAATAAATCAATTATTTAACACAAATAATTAATCATTGAAAATTGGGTTGTTACAACTCTCCCCCACTTTAGGAATTTTCGTCCTCGAAAATGTTACCTCTTGCTCATCAATCCGAACTAGCAATGTCTCAACAGTCAAATCCTTCCTCACTTGTACACCATCCACCCAGATGAATGCACTTGCACTTCCTCGATTAGGCATATACCATATTATGTAAATTCACAAGCGACAGCAGTAAGACAATCAAACATGATACTTCTCCCACGCTTCCGCTGTGCCCTCTGATACTAAGCAATAAACCATGGTGTATGCTTCCGAGACTTCAAAGCTCGATCAACACCCGTCACCACTGAAACTCTCAGAACACGTCCTTTCTTAGATCTTCTTGATCTTCTCAGTTGTCTCTTACACAATCCTCAGGTCCGAGCACAACACTCTTACCTGAATCATACCAATACAAAGGAGTCATACACCTCATACCATACAACGCTTCAGATCCCTATCTGACACAATATTCGACGACACCTCATACAACTTCATCACCTCAGCGATATCCATCTCAACCAGCTCCAACATAGAATGATTAATCCTCATTGGTAGGAAAAAAAACCATTCTAGCCATTCCATCCAAAATCACTCGATTAAAATCATACTCCTCAAATTCTCCGGAAAACCCAACGCAAAATCCATGGGAATACTATCCAATTTCAACTCTGGAATATACAACGGTTACATCAGACCCAACAGTCTCAGACGTTCATTCTTCGACTTCCGACAAGTCTAACCAGCACATACAACTAAACCACTTCTCTCTTCATCTATGGCCATCAAAATAATTTTCTCAAATTCGGTTACATCTTTATAGCACTAGGATGGATACTCCATCTACCACAATACTCTTATTCCACTTAATAATCTCTAGAACACAACTCTATCACAACATCTCATGATACCATTCCCATTAATAAGAAAATTAGTCCTTCGACTTAATTCATTAAATTCAACCATCATCATCAGTATATACCAAATCTTAAATCAATGCATCAGCTACCGCGTTGCTCTACCCGAATGGTAATTCCATCCAAAACTATAATCCCTCAGAAGTTCCAATCGTTTTCCTCTGCCTCATATTCAATTCTCCCAATTCAAACCAATACTTTAAGCTCTTGAGATCACCAACTGTTACAAATCTCACACTAACCAATTTGAGCCTCCAACTCAGGCACAAACACAATAACAACCCACTCTAAGTTACTTGTCAAATAATCCCTCTTATATGCTTTAAATTGCCTCTAAGCAATTAAACTTGCTGATGTTGCACTTAACATATCTCCCAATCATACCCCCATGGTATTCCACATCTTACTTTCCTTAATGATCATTGAAAGTCATTATCCACCTTTATACTCTACTCCACAATCAGTTGCCGTAGCTTACACACCAGACACAAGTCTCAAAACTACTCAATCAATTTTAATTCTTTGATCATCTAAACAGACATACCATATGGAGCTCTCAATATCTGACTATTTTCCGCAACTAAGTCGATCACAACTCCACTTCACTTCCTGGCTGTATAACACTTATCTTGTTAGTATAACTCTCAGGAAACCACAATCAAACGGTAAACCACCAACTTCCCACTTTCATTAATACTCAAAATTTCTATCAAAATTAAACATCTCATCACTGTCCTGCGCCGACTCATCAAAACAATTCTTAAGCACTCGGCTTCACTCAAAACAATTCACTGCACCACGCCATCTAAACTTGCAAGACACATCTATCCCATCCAACACAATCCCAACTACTATCTGAAGGTGAGATAATACTTAGAAGGGGGGGTTGAATAAGTATGAAAGATTAAGACTTAAAAAATAATCACACAATTATTTTTATCCTGGTTCGTTTAAACAACTACTCCAGTCCACCCTTCCTAGAGTGATTTGCCTTTCTCAACAAGGACTTAATCCACTATTAAATCAAACTGATTACAATAGTAACACCTAAGAACAATTGTTCTTAGTCTTCTCAAGAGCTACTGATTCCAACTGAATCCTCTTAAGGAAAAACCTTTACAATCAATGTAAATTAAATACAAGAGTATTAATGCTTCTATAAAGCTTTTATCACAACAATGATTTTTCTCTTAAGTTTAAGTACAAAAGATTCTAAGAAGAATATGAAATAATGAGAGCTTAGAATAATATGATTTCTTTTCAGCAAATTGTGTAACTGAAGAATGTGGTGGAGTTCTCCTTTTATAGGCAGCTGATCCAAGGATGCTGAGCGTTGAAAAGAGAGTCCCAAAAAGGTCTGAGCCTTTTTGTCTTCACGTCAAGTGACCTTTCCTTGAAGTAGATAACACAGAAAAATCCTTTTTGTCTATGTAATTGTGTCTAGCACAAATGAGGAAAGAGACGTTGATTTACTCCAACGGATATATTCTTGAATATTTCTTCTTCAGTTTTCAGCAAGTTCTTCAGAGTCTGAATGGATCAGAGTCTTCTAATGATATTCAGAACTTTGCTGTATCAGAGTCTTCTGCAGCATGTGTGCTTTCAGCGTGTTGATCATCAGAGCATATTTGACACAGAACTTCAGTACTTGGCAGCGTTGGTACTTTCAGAAACTACTGTAGAATTATGCTTTGAGAAACTCTTCAAACAATATTCTTCTTTGCTTCAGATGCTTCAACTTCAGATGCTTCTGACTATCTTCAGATGCTTCTGACTCAGAATGTTCTGGAGCTTCTTGCTTCATATCCTTCAGGAGACTACGCTCAAGATCTTCTGTAAAGAGCAATCAGATTCTTCTGCAAGATGCATCTGGCGCTTCAGAGTCAGGATAACTTCTTGTATACAACATATTTGCTTCTAGAGAGTTAATTTCATTTCAATCTGCAGTAAAACTCTCAAACAAATTTTAGAGTATATAATTCTTAAATATAAAATTTTCTAACAGTTATCATCAAAACAAAGAGTTATTATTAAGAACCAATCTGTGTTCTAACAATCTCCCCCTTTTTGATGATGACAAAAAGTATCAGAAATTTTATTTAACTGAACATAAAGAATTATAACTCCCCCTGAGATGATGAATCTCCCCCTGAGTTAAATATGAAAAAGGAATATAAACTTCCCTTTTGTCTTGAGTAATCTTCAGAGTTAGATCTTGTTTGTTCTTATAACATTTTAGGGTCAGACTGTCTTGCAGATATAAGATTCAGAGTTTGATAAAAGACAAATGATCTGAGAGACTCAGAGTTTCTTTTATAGAGTGTTCTTATCAAATGTTCTGAAATAGTCAAGTTAAATGTTAGATAGAATAGATATGTCTGAAGATTCATTCTGGTGAAGTTATATTAAACAGTTCAGATCTATATTTTCTCCCCCTTTTTTGTCATAAGCAAAAAGTAAAAACTTTTAAAAAGACAAATAAAAGGAACAATAAATAAGATAATTCAATGGAGAAAACTTGATTCATTCAAAATATCAGAGCAAGAGTACATAGATAAACATCAGAAGATATAGCAATAAAATTCAGATGCGAACAACAGATGCAAAAACATTAGAATGAAAAGAAATCTAAGAGTGTTTGGACAAAAGCATCTTCAATAGATCTGTAATCTCAGAGGAGGATTGCTCTTGCTTGGACATCCACTTAGTCATAGTTTCATTCTTCTCATCTTGCTTTGACATCCATTCTGTCATATCCTCAGACTTCTTATCCTGCTTAGCCATCCAGGATTTTATCTCTGATTGTCCAGCCTCTAGAGCAGCAATCTTGTCTCCAAAGTCTGGATATTCTGTCTTTATCTCAGATGAAGAAGTTGGAGGTTCTGTAGCCTGAATAGAGTCAATTGCCATTGGTTCTGTAGATCCTGAAGAGGGTTCTACCAGAGTCATAGTCAATGCATTAGCAGTAGATTCTGTTGGAGGTGGAGGAGCATCTAAACGAAGCAGAGGTTCAGTTTTGTTGACAGTCCAGAATAGAGTCCTTTCAGCTCTGAGCTTTGCATCATTAGAACAGACGTTCTTCAGATTTGAAGCTACAGTGTTGAATCTATTGATGAATCCTTTCCAGATGATGTCAGATTCATTTGCATCCATTGTTTCAGAGCATTTCTTCTGAACAGTACCTAAAGACATCTGTATTTCTTGCAAAAAAGTTTGAAATAAATGATCAATATTAAGTCTAGGCTGTGGTTTAAGCAAGGTTTCCAGAGTTATATGTTTAGGTTTGGGAGTTGGTGGAAGAAGTGATTTTTGGATGGAAATCAGAGGAGGAGGATAATATGGAATGAAAGAAATTTCTGGTTTTTGAGGTAAGGATCTGTTTAATGCATTAAGCAAATGAGGTTTTGGTCTTGTGCGAGGGTAAACATCATCAAAAGGTTCATTTGAATATGGTTTGAAAGCAGATTTTGGATGTTCAGCAGATGCAACTGTGTTATCAGATGCAAGTTGCAGAGCTGAAACAACAGCTTTACCAGATGTTGCAGATATGGTTGCTAAAGATCCTACATTTGACATTGATTGAATATATGATAGAATCACAGATGGAAGAGCCTGTCTGAGTTTTGGTTTCAGAGGGTTGAGGGGTTCAGAAGGTTCAACTCTATCATAAAAATCTTTCAGTTTGAAACCATAAGATAGATTATGATAAAGAGAAGAAACTTGGGCACAAGATATGGAAGATGATGGATTGGAATTGGGGACTAATATCTCAGATGATGATGCAGGTGGAGGCATAGGATCTGGAATGGGAGTTTTAGAAGGTATGGTTGATTCAGGTTCAGGTTCAGGTTGGTTCATCTCAGAGTATTTGTCAGATGGAGATATTAGAAAATCTGGGTGGATTTCTGATTCTGATGAATTGGAGGATGTTGTAGGTGTACAAGAGGTAGAAGATACTTGAAACACTGTTTTTAGTGGAGTGACATCAAGAACTTCTGTCTCAGGGATGTGAGTAGGTTCTGAAGGAATATCAGATTGTTTGGATGGTGGTTCTGATGAAACAAGAGCAGAAGTTACTTTTGTAGGTTCAGAAGTAACAGGTGCAATAGGTTCAGAAGGTGGATTATTTGATGGTGGATTGTCAGAGGCTTTTTCTGGTTGAACTTCTTTTGGTTGGTTCTCTGGATGTTCAGAGGTTTGTTGTTGATCAGATTTTTGTTTTTCAGATGGTTGTTGTTCTGATGGTGGTTGATCTGATGGTTGATGATCTGATGGTTGTGGACATGGAACAAAGTGCTTGATGTGTATTTTAGGTTGATAAGGTTTGGTATAGAAATTGTTGTTTGTTTTTGAGGTGAAACAGAACTGGGGGCAGTAACAGAAGTGGTTTGTGTAGCAGGTGGTTTTGGAACAGACTTAATATTAGAATCATTAATAACAAGATTTGCAGAAGTTACAGAAAGAAGTGGTTTGTGTAGCAGGTGGTTTTGGAACAGACTTAATATTAGAATCATTAATAACAAGATTTGCAGAAGTTACAGAAGACTTAGTACCTTTTACTTTAATCCTCTTGGCAGGTACAGAGGCAGCTTCTTCAGAATCTTTTCTCTTCAAGAGCTTCTTGGGCTTCTCAGCAATCTTGACCTTGTTCTGGACAGGTTCAGATTCTTCTACAGGCTGAGTCCTTTTCCTCTGAAGTGGTGCTTCTTCTTCTCCTGCATCTGGTAGTGGTTGTTTAACTAGCTGAAACACATTGGCAGGAATAGGTATTCCTTCCTTCTTGCATTCCTCAATATACATCAGCACTATATGTCTGGGTTCTTCAGCAAAGAATAGAGGAAAGTCAGCTACAGGAACCCTCTTATTCAATTCAGACATATTCAGCCTCTTTGGAGCAGTAGTGAGTTCATCAACAATTTTGAGTCTCAGAAGACTTTTAGCGTTCAGAGGTTTTCCCATAATAAACTCTAATTCCTCTGTAACTCCAGCAGCGTACAGAGCAGTTACCAAGCCATTTTCAGTAAGAAGATCTGAGAGCAGTCTTCCAAAGGGGATCCAAGGTCTGATCTTCTGTCCTTTCTCTTTCACAGATTCTCTAGATGCATTGATATGGTTCCACAGATGCATAAACAGAATGTATGGAAGATCTACCTTGGTGCTCTGACTAAGGCAATACATGAAATAGAGCTGTTCATTATTGACATAATCTGGAGAGTTGGTTGACTTCCTGTGGTGGATGCATCCCATGGAGATCTTGGCCCAGATCTTGTAATCAGGCTTCAGATCTTTGAATTTGTTAGAAGCTTGACCAGCAGTCATAACTTCTTCATAAACCTCATCCATGTCCACACGCCCAGCTGGCAAGTGGGAAACACCATCTGTTTCTTCATATCCTATCAATCTTCTTATCAGATCCTCTGTGATGATAATCTCTTTTCCCAGCACAGAAGATAAGATGAACTTGGGATAAACTGATGCATGAATCCAAAATTCTTTCACAAGGAGAGGGTAAACTGGTCCAAACAGCCTATCAAAGTACTTAACCCATCCTTGAGCTCTAATTATGGAACGAAATTCAAACCCATTATCTGCCAGAGAATCAAACTCAACCATAGATTCACACAGAACTTCTAGTTTATCAACAGGCATTAGAAGTGTTCTTTTGGGAGGAGAATATGGAGCAACACCCAAGTTTTCTGAAGTCACAGCAGCCATAGTAGATTGGAACTGAGCAGTTGTTGAAGATGAAGACGCCATTGAAGAATGCTTAGTCAAACACTTAGGTTTTGGGTTTTTATGCAGAGAAAATAGGAGATGAAAACGCATGTAAATTCTGAGAGAGTGAAAAGTGTGAAAGTGAATACAAGACAAGTATATATACTAAACACTTAGGCACATCAACAGTAAAAAAAATGCACGTTTGAACAAGCATTAAATGAAGAGAATAAAAATCATTTCAAAACATTAAATGCTTCTGACAATTTGGGGGGAAAACCAAGATTCTTACTATTCAAACTTCACCTCAAACGTCTCTTCAGTTATGTACACGCCACCTCTTCAGATTTTGTGTGACACGTGTTTACTTGCATGCTGTTCTGAATTCTCTTAAGAAATGAAACGTTAGCCAACGTTCAGATCTTCTAAAGATGGTTAGTTCAGAGTTTCACATCAGAAATATTGATCAGAATAGAATAAATAAATAGAAGAAATACTTCAGAGCATTTAAGCATTTTTTCATCTGTAACAATTTGCTTCTGATAAATATCATTCTGGACAAAAATCCATACCAATATTTTTTAGAATAAAATTGAATCTATCTTCAACAAGGGGTTTTGTAAAAATATCTGCCCATTGATGATCTGTATCAACAAAGGCTAAATTTATGATTCCCTTCTGAACATAGTCTCTGATGAAATGATGCTTAATTTCTATATGTTTTGCCTTAGAATGTAAAATGGGATTCTTGGACAAACATATAGCAGAAGTATTATCACAGAAGATAGAAATGTTACTCTCAAAAATTTGATAATTTTCTAGTTGACTCTTCATCCAGAGCATCTGCGTGCTACATCCAGCAGCAGCAATGTATTCAGCCTCTGTGGTTGAAAGTGCAATTGTGGGTTGCTTCTTGCTGTACCAGGAGATTAGATTTCTTCCTAGAAATTGACAACTTCCAGAAGTACTTTTTCTTTCCACTCTGTCTCCAGCGTAGTCAGCATCACAGAATCCAACTAATTTGAAATCATCAGATTTTCTGTAACACAAACCCACATTAGAAGTACCTTTTAGATACCTTAGAATCCTCTTGACAGCTGTCAAGTGTGATTCTCTAGGATCTGATTGGAATCTAGCACACAGACAAACACTGAACAATATATCAGGTCTAGAAGCAGTAAGATAAAGAAGAGAGCCAATCATACCTCTGTAGAGCTTCTGGTCTACTTTCTTACTTACCTCTTCTTTGCCAAGTGAGCTAGTAGGATGCATTGGAGTCTTTGCCAGCTTGCTGTCAGACATGTTGAATTTCTTCAGAAGTTCTTTAACATACTTTGTCTGATGTATATAGGTGCATTCTGGAGTTTGATTAACTTGGATTCTTAGAAAGAATTTGAGTTCTCCCATCATGCTCATTTCAAATTCTGCCTGCATACATGTAGCAAACTCCTTTCCAAGCATAATATTTGTTGATCCAAAAATAATATCATCTACATAAATTTGGCAAATTAGAAGATCTTTCTTAATTGTTTTACAGAATAGTGTTGTACCCACTTTGCCTCTGATGAAATTCTTCTCCAGAAGAAAATTGCTCAATCTCTCATACCAAGCTCTGGGAGCTTGTTTTAATCCATATAGAGATTTCTTTAATTTGAAAACATGATCTGGAAATTTTTCATTTTCAAAACCAGGAGGTTGGTGGACATAAACTTCTTCTTCTATAATACCATTAAGAAAGGCACTTTTAACATCCATCTGATACAGAGTGATGTTATTTTGTGCAGCAAAGGAAATAAGAAGGTGTATAGATTCTAACCTTGCCACTGGAGCATATGTCTCAGTGTAATCAATACCTTCTTGCTGACTATACCCTTGAGCAACCAGTCTTGCCTTATTCCTCTCAACTTCTCCTTTCTCATTTAGCTTATTTCTGAAGACCCATTTTGTACCAATTATATTGAATCCTTGAGGTCTTTGAACTAGATCCCATACATCATTTCTGCTGAATTGATTTAGCTCTTCTTGCATGGCAATAATCCAATCATTGTCTTGCAGAGCTTCTTCTACAGAAGATGGTTCAATTTCTGACACTAGTCCAAATAGTGATGCTTCAAATGATCTTAGAAAGGATCTTGTTCTGATGGGATCATCCTTCTTTCCAATAATGACATCCTCTGGATGAGAAGCTTTAATTCTGGATGATGATCCTCTGATAGTTGACTCTTCAGAAAAGTTTAGATTATTCATCTGAGAGGTTAAAGGAGTATCATCTGGAGTTGCTTCTAGTTCCTTCACTTGAATTTTGTCTGCTTCTGGAACTTCAGAGTCAATAAAGACTACTTCCCTATCTGCAGAGTTATCAACCTGCTTTGGCTTTTCAGAGCCAAGCTTATCATCAAATCTGACATGAATGGATTCTTCCATAATCTGTGTCTCAGTGTTGTATACTCTGTAGCCTTTAGAGCGTTCAGAATATCCAAGCATGAAACACTTCTGTGCTTTGGAATCAAACATGCTCAGATTTTCCTTAGTGTTTAACATATAGCAAATACATCCAAAGGGATGAAAATATGAAATGTTGGGCTTTTTGTTCTTCCACAGTTCATAAGGAGTCTTCTTCAGAAGAGGTCTAACAGACACTCTGTTCTGAATATAACAGGCTGTATTGATTGCTTCTGCCCAAAAATGTTTTGCCAGATTTGTCTCATTGATCATGGTTCTGGCCATTTCTTGCAAAGTTCTGTTTTTCCTCTCTACAACCCCATTCTGTTGTGGAGTTCTAGGACAGGAAAAATCACGAGCAATGCCATTTTCAGAAAAATATTTTTCAAAATATTTATTTTCAAATTCACCACCATGATCACTTCTGACTTTTATAATTTTGAAATTCTTTTCATTCTGGACTTGCTTGCAGAAGTCAAAGAACACAGAATGTGACTCATCCTTGTGTTTTAAGAACTTTACCCATGTCTATCTGCTAAAGTCATCAACAATGACTAATCCATACTTCTTTCCTCTGATGGATGCAGTTTTCACTGCTCCAAACAGATCAATATGAAGTAGTTCTAGTGGTTTAGAAGTAGAAACAACATTTTTTGATTTGAAAGATGTTTTTGAAAACTTCCCTTTCTGGCATGCTTCACAAAGAGCATCTGAAGTGAACTTCAGATTAGGGAGTCCTCTGACAAGATTAAGTTTATTAATCTGAGATATACGTCTCATATTAATATGGCCCAATCTTCTATGCCAGACCCATTGCTCTTCATTAACAGACAAGAGGCATTTAACATTTTGAACTTTAAGTTCTGAAAGATTTATTTTATAAATGTTGTTTTTCCTCTTACCACTAAATAGGATAGAGCCATCCTTCTGACTAATAGCTTTACAACATTTTTGATTAAAGGTAATATCATAACCATTGTCACTTAATTGACTTATGGACAATAAGTTATGCTTTAACCCTTCAACAAGTAAAACATTAGTAATAGAGGGAAGTTTACCATTTCCAATAGTGCCAGATCCAATGATCTTGCCCTTCTGGTTCCCTCCAAACTTCACGTCACCTCCAGATCTAAGTTCCAGGCTTTGGAACATAGACTTTTCTCCTGTCATGTGTCGTGAGCATCCAGAGTCCAGGTACCATGATTGGTGTCCTGACCTTGCTGCTAAGAACATCTGCAACAGGAATTATTTTGTTTTTAGGTACCAAGATCTTCTTGGGTCCTTTGGGGTTAGTTGGTTTGTAGGTTTGTCTAAACTTCTGTTTTTCAACATAATGTTTATTCTGACTTACCTTGGGTTTAAACACATAAGTATTCTTCTCAGAGCTTGTGTGTTTAATGTCATTCAAGTGACCAAATTTAAATTGAGAATACAGAGGTGTCTTCTTGATAAAAAGTTTGTCAACAGGTTTTGGATTGCTTCCAGATGAAGATTCATATCCAATACCTCTTCTGTTGTTTCCACTAACACCATAGATCATAGAAGCCATCTTGCTTCTGTCTATGCTCTTAGTAAGAAATCTCTGAAAGCTAGAGTCATATTTTTCTAAAATATTTTCACATGACTTAGTCTCAGATTCAGATTCTTGTTGAGTTATTTCAAAGTCATTTTTTATTTTCAGATTTATTTCTTTTTGCTCAACAAGTTCTGTTTTCAGAAGATCAATCTCAGATTCAAGATTGCTTTTCAGCTTCTTGTATTTGAGTTTGATATTGTTATAACTTTTAAGAACTTCTGTTAAAAATTTTATGAGTTCTTCTTTGGTAAGTTTAGCCATTACCTCTTCTGCGTCATCATCAGATTCAGATTCTGATTCATATCCTGAGGTACCTTCCTCTTGATCCTCTGTGCTGGCCATCAGTGCAACATTGGCACATTCTTCTTCTGATTCAGAAGATGATTCAGATTCATCTGAGTCATCCCATGTTGCCATCAGAACATTCTTCTTTTTGTTAAACTTCTTCTTGGGTTTTTCTTTTTGAAGTTTGGGGCAATCATTCTTGTAGTGCCCAGGTTCTTTGCACTCATAGCACACAACTTCTTTCTTGGCAGATCTTCTGTGTCCAGAAGATTCTTTTCTATTATCAGATCTTCTGAAGTTGTTCAACTTCTTTCCCTTGTGCTTCCAGAGTCTGTTGATCCTTCTGGACAGCATGGATAACTCATCTTCTTCTTCTTCAGAAGATTCTTCAGAGCTTTCTTGAATGACCTGCAAAGCTTTAGCAGTTTTGTTAGATTTTAATGCAACAGATTTACCTTTTTCTTTCTTCTGAGGTTCATCTTCCTCAAGCTCAATCTCATGGCTCCTCAGTGAGCTGATGAGTTCTTCTAGAGAGATCTTGTTCAGATCTTTAGCCATCTTCAAGGCAGTCACCATTGGTCTCCATCTGGTAGGCAGACTTCTGATGATTTTCTTTACGTGATCTGATGTAGAGTATCACTTGTCCAGAACTTTCAGCCCAGCAGTGAGTATCTGAAATCTGGAGAACATGGCTTCAATAGATTCAGAGTCTTCCATTTTGAAGGCCTCATACTTCTGGATCAGAGCCAGAGCTTTTGTCTCCTTAACTTGAGAATTTCCCTCATGAGTCATTTTTAGGGATTCAAACATATCAAAAGCAGTCTCCCTGTTTGTAATTTTCTCATACTCTGTATGTGAAATTGCATTCAATAATATAGTCCTGGCTTTGTGGTGATTTCTGAAATCTTTCTTCTGAGCATCTGTCATAGATTTTCTGTCAATCTTCTTGCCATTCCCATCTGTGGGATGGACATATCCATCTATGTCTAGATCCCATAGATCAGCATCATATCCTAGGAAAAAACTCTCAATTTTGTCTTTCCAGTAGTCAAATTTCTCCCCATCAAACATTGGGGGTTTGGTGCTGATCCTATCCCTTTCTTCATATTTATTGTTAATATTGGACATTGAATTATCAGCCATGGTAACAAATAAATATATATCAAAGTATTTCTCTCTGGATCTTTACTGACACTATTAAGTGGTAGCACACTCAGAACCAGGCTCTGATACCAACTGAAGGTGAGATAATACTTAGAAGGGGGGTTGAATAAGTATGAAAGATTAAGACTTAAAAAATAATCACACAATTATTTTTATCCTGGTTCGTTTAAACAACTACTCCAGTCCACCCTTCCTAGAGTGATTTGCCTTTCTCAACAAGGACTTAATCCACTATTAAATCAAACTGATTACAATAGTAACACCTAAGAAAAATTGTTCTTAGTCTTCTCAAGAGCTACTGATTCCAACTGAATCCTCTTAAGGAAAAACCTTTACAATCAATGTAAATTAAATACAAGAGTATTAATGCTTCTATAAAGCTTTTATCACAACAGTGATTTTTCTCTTAAGTTTAAGTACAAAAAATTCTAAGAAGAATATGAAATAATGAGAGCTTAGAATAATATGATTTCTTTTCAGCAAATTGTGTAACTGAAGAATGTGGTGGAGTTCTCCTTTTATAGGCAGCTGATCCAAGGATGCTGAGCTTTAAAAAGAGAGTCCCAAAAAGGTCTGAGCCTTTTTGTCTTCACATCAAGTGACCTTTCCTTGAAGTAGATAACACAGAAAAATCCTTTTTGTCTGTGTAATTGTGTCTAGCACAAATGAGGAAAGAGACGTTGATTTACTCCAACGGATATATTCTTGAATATTTCTTCTTCAGTTTTCAGCAAGTTCTTCAGAGTCTGAATGGATCAGAGTCTTCTAATGATATTCAGAACTTTGCTGTATCAGAGTCTTCTGCAGCATGTATGCTTTCAGCGTGTTGATCATCAGAGCATATTTGACACAGAACTTCAGTACTTGGCAGCGTTGGTACTTTCAGAAACTTCTGTAGAATTATGCTTTGAGAAACTCTTCAAACAATATTCTTCTTTGCTTCAGATGCTTCAGCTTCAGATGCTTTTGATTATCTTCAGATGCTTCTGACTCAGAATGTTCTGGAGCTTCTTGCTTCAGATCCTTCTGGAGACTACGCTCAGGATCTTCTGTAAAGAGCAATCAGATTCTTCTGTAAGATGCATCTGGCGCTTCAGAGTCAGGATAACTTCTTGTATACAACAGATTTGCTTCTAGAGAGTTAATTTCATTTCAATCTGCAGTAAAACTCTCAAACAAATTTTAGAGTATATAATTCTTAAATATAAAATTTCCTAACAGTTATCATCAAAACAAAGAGTTATTATTAAGAACCAATATGTGTTCTAACACTATCAACAAGAGATTAAGGGTGATCAGTTCCTCAATTTGTCAATAGATAGCCGAAATCATGATGGGGTATAAACTATCTTTACCAAACTATAAAAGCATCCAACCATACTGAGCTACAACTCTACACTTGCAGCAACCTGGAGAAGCACAAGTTTCTCCCCCACTTAATCATTCTCACTCCTTGCAGACAAAGGTTAGACAACCAACACGTACCGACAGTGTTTCACACACATGTCGCATACAAGGGAACAACTAACATTAGACAACTTGGCTGGATGGACCGACCTGCTCTGATACCATTAATGTAACACCCAACATACCCCACATGAAAATACATAAATAATTAGAGTAAATTAACATGCTTTCACAAAAGGGCGTCACACATAATTTCAAAACATCAAAACCACCTGTCATGCTTTAAACACTCAAATAAAATAATCATGCTTTTCAAAGTTCACTTTGCATGTAGCAGCGGATTCAATTTATATTCATAATTCTTTTCACATAGCATTCATGTTCATCTCATAATTCAACAATACTTGGGCACTAAGGCCAACATCACAATATTTCGATACATTTAAAACACAACTTAAAATACATAAAATATCTCTAAAGCAAAAACCAAAACGATCCCAGTGTTACATAACTAGAGCATGACTCGACCCAACATAATTAAAATACTAAACGACTGCACCAGCAGAGACCTCGCAACTACTAGCAGTACAACTCCAAGATACCTGCACGATGTCATAAAGGACATCATTCCAGCAGAAGGGTGAGAAATATTACCATAATAATCAAAGCACATAATTTATATTCATAGCATCAAATACACATATTATACTCCTCAGCACAATACCTCACATACCCACTAACATACATCGCAAAGCATATATGTATAAAACCAAGCATTTCATCATGCATACATTCGCAATTACAATTAATCCTCACAAACATACACGTTATGTTTCATTCATCACGAATCATATAACATACGCCATCATGTTTAATCATCAATTCATTATTCAATATCTTTCTCAATTACTCAATCGCAACCCACAATTCAACAATTCATACTCACATGCATATTTCATATAACACTCATAACCATGCCATGTGACTCACTTAAAACTCACCCAATATCACCAATCCCTTTTTTAGGATTATGGGTACGTCAGTTATACCCTACCAGGAATAACACCTCAGTTATTCTACCCCGGTAATTACTCCACTAGGAACGACACATTGCCATTCTACCCCAATTGGTACAAATCTTTCACATAAACATTATTATCTATATTACTCTCATATTTACCAATCATTACCTATATACATGTACTATTATATTCTCAGGCATTATTCACAATTCATCACATACATTACACTGCATGTATATATATACACAACTAAGCATACTCATCAATCATGCTTCTACAATTCACATCATTTTCACACAAACATTTATAATTATATTTATTCATACATCTCAATCATTCTATACATCGCAATGTATCCATATAAGTATCTATAGATAAATAGAACATCAAGCATATACAATATGCATTCACCAATGTTTACATCAATCCAGGTAAACCCACATATATATACATATCTTCAAGCATACTCACTCATGCCATTATCGCAATTCGCGTTAGTTCACATAAACATACACAATATGTTTATATCATCACCATTTCACATAAACATTCACATACATGTTTATTTCACCAATGCATCATATAAAGATGAATTATGCAACTCATAGAGACCGACTCATGACTCTATGCAGATGCAAATGCGGTACCGACTCAATTCAGCAGGTTCAATTGAAGAACCAAATGGAACCATCGCTCGTTACTGAAGTAACTCCCCGTCGGGCCTACGATGTTCACCCATTGCTCACACCCCACATGGGCACACAATGTTTATGGATTGCTCACACCCCACATGGGCACACAATCCGATTGCTCACACCCCACAAGGGCACACAATCGTTCTGCAGATTCTACGCGGAATCAAATATAGACCGTCGCTCACACCCCACATGGGCACACGATGTCTATGCAGATCCTACACGGGATCAAATATAACCATCGCTCACACCCCACATGGGCACACGAGGTTCTGCAGATCCTACACGGGATCAAATAACACAAATGCATATCATGATGCTTCACATGCAAACATGACTCAATCAACTATAAACCATCGCTCACACCCCACATGGGCACACGAGGTTTCTGCAGATCCTACGCGGGATCAATCAACACAAAATGCATACATGTTTACAAACATACTCATGCATCTATCACATTTCACTGCATACATTTATTATGCATTCACAACATATATATCATAATGCAAATATATATATTCATCATTTATTTCACACCATTTCATACATGGTTCTCATACAAAATGACTCAATCAGTTATAGACCATCGCTAACACCCCACATGGGCACACGATGTCTCTGCAGATCCTACACGGGATCAATCAACACAAACTACATACATATTCGCAAATATATTATCATGCATTCTTCACACATCAACACGTACAATCATCATGCACTCACAATGTGTATTATATTCATCATTCATCACAATTGCCATGCATTTTTATTCAATTCTAAACAGTGCATAATTTGCCCAAAGGCCACGATTCAAAATCATATTCATACACTAGGTTTCACGCCTTACGGCTACCCACAACACAACAATTAATAACACACAAATTATCCTTACGAGACGAGACCGATCGCAACCGGACGCTCTAGCTACTATAAGCTCTTCTCACTCAAAATCATTAATCCTGACTAATCGGTAAAATCGGCTAAAAGTTGGCTAAAAATAATATTTCTTTTCACCAAGTTGTAGAACATATTATTAGCTTCAGTTTGATATAAAGAACGTCAAAATCCGATAAACGGTGAAAAAGTTATGAATTTTCGAAGTTTTGAAAAATAATATTTTCTCATACTTACAGTGTTAATTGGTTAACGTATATGGTTAACCGGTTAACACCTCCAAAAACTCAGTTTTTAGACCAAAAACTCAGTTTTTAGGCCCCCAACACTGTGTTAATCGGTTAACGTATATGGTTAACCGATTAACACCTGAAAAACTCAGAAAAACAGCTAAGGGTTCGGGCTTAAAAGCCCCAAAAAGTCGCCCGATTAAATACCTATCTATCCTTACTAATCATATACGGATATTTTAGGGTCATAAAACTCAACTTTCACGACATTCGATTTCCACTCAAAATCTTAACCTCAATTTAACCGAAAATGGTGAAACTCACAATATCACCCGATTTTCGCCAAACTAGTTCCAATAATCTTAGTCTAACATATCCCGACTAAGCTATGAAAGTTATTCTCGATTCTAACCGTCCGAACATCGGCTTCTATCGATTTCTATCATTTCGACCTAAATGAAAATAAGGTTGGAAAACAACCAAACTCATCCACACACATACACAATCATACACAATGATTAAGATAGTAAGATTTCACACCCTTACCTTAGATTAATCGAAGCCAGAGGATGTTCTTGATGATTCTCCAAGTTTTCCTCTTTTTCTCCTCTTTTCTCTTCTTCCTTTTTTTTTCTCTTTCTTTCTTTCTTTCCTTTTTCCTTCCACTTTCTCATATATATATATATATATATATATATATATATATATATATATATATATATATATATATATATATATATATATATATATATATATATATATATATATATATATATATATATATATATATATCTTTCCCTTTATTTCTTTCCATTGAATTTCCTCTCTCAAAACATCTATCAATCCATTTAAATAATCATCTAATTATTCAAATAATTAGAATAATCCAAATAAATCAATTATTTAACACAAATAATTAATCATTGAAAATTGGGTTGTTACAAACTGCATGTCCCTATTTTGTTGGCATTTGTCACATTTTTTCACGTGTTCTTTTGCGTCATGTTGCATGGTCGGCCAATAATAACCTGCTCGTATGGCCTTCCTTGCAAGGGATCTTCCTCCGAGGTGCTGGTAGTTGATCCCTTTGTGGATCTCGCGTAGGACGTGGATGACCATGTCTTCCCCAACACACTTGAAGAGAGGAATAGAGAACCCTCGCCTGTAGAGCTTATTTTCGACCAGGACATAGGAGCAGGCCCTACGTCTGACCATACTGGACTCCTTTGGTCTGACGGTAGTTCGTCTTTGGCAAGTTTTTACCGTGAAAATTAGTGAACAACCATTGGTCTTCCAAATCAAAAAAGATTTGTTTACTTGCAAAATCGATCACACAAATCCTAGGACATGTGCTAATTGATCTTAAACAAAGTTTAGAAAAACAACAAACACTTCAACAAAGTTCATGATAAAAATAACTTGTTTCAAATGTAAATGGAATTGAACACAAATGATTAAAGTCAAAAAACTGGTAAATAATATAGAAAGTAACTTGCATAAGGAAAGGATAAATTCTTAATGAAAAAGACTTATTGAATTGCATTAAAATGTAAAAGTGGTGTTATATCAACGTACATTCTCACAAAGTCGTTTCTCTACACGCGGGTACTTGAAGTATATTGAGGAATTTGTACACAATCGAACACACACAAATCCTAACACTAAGACCTGCTATTTATACTAATCGAAAATAATTGCCATCAACGACTAGCAAACTAGATCGAGACAAGTAGCGCTCTACATGTCTTTGATTCTTGGAAGCGCTCCATGTATCTTTTTGAGAAATGGATAAGAATGAACATCCCCTCCTTTATTTGAATTCAAATCTTCATGTCAAAATGCCTTCAGTAGCACCTCTGTCGAATTACATTCTCCAATTTCTAGGAAATATTTCTAAGTCCATAAAATAGTTCTTCCTTGCAAAGTGACACCTTCGACGAACATTCCAAAAATATAGTTCTGGTCGAAGTCATGTGATTTCTCCTGAAACTCTATTACTTCCTTTTAATTCAATTCAGGCATCGAAATTTAGAGCCAACAACGAGGTAGTTGTAAACTGGTGTCATCTATCAGTTGTTGTCGCTGATGAAGTGCATGTCATGGATCGAGGGGGCTTTCTCGATGCTAGGTCGAGGAAGTACTTCCTAGATGATTGATTTGCTTCTCCCCTTCTTCTTTCTGCTTGGCAGCTTTGACAGGATATCTGCCCGGACATTATGTTCGTGGGGAATGTGCTTCACCTCCATCGATACGAACTTCGTCATTTTTTCCTTGACCAAAGTCAAGTACTCAGATAGGTTGTCGTTCTTGGCCTGATACTCACCCCGTACCTGGAGAGCCACGAGCTGAGAATCTGTGCAGATTACAACTTCCTCGACTCCCAAGTCTTTGGCGAGATGTAGACCTGCAAGGAAGGCCTCGTACTCTGCCTAATTGTTGGAGGTAGGGAAAGATAAGGTTAGTGAGACTCCTACAAGGATCTCTTCCTCATTTTCCAGGATGATGCCTACTCCGCTCCCTGCTGAACTGAACGCTCCATTGATGAAGATTGTCCATCCTCGAGCTCCGCAATCCGGGAGTCGGGCAAGGTCATCTCTGCCACAAAGTCGGCCAACGCCTGAGCTTTGAGGGCTTTCCTGCTTTCGTATTGGATATAGAACTCGAAAAGCTCCAATGACCATTTGAGCATTCTTCCGGCCATGTATGGGTAGCCTAACAGTTTCCTAATGGTCTGATCCGGGCATACCACGATTGTGTGGGCTAGAAAGTAGTGCCTTAGTCTCCTCACCGGATTGATGAGGGCCATGTCTACTTTTCCGATCTGCTGGTATCTAAGCTCCGGTCCTCTAGTTCCATTCTCGTGAAGTAGATGGGCTTCTGCCCCTCAGGGGTTTCACGAATAAGGATGGTGTTAATGGCCTCGGTTGTGACGGCGAGAAAGAGATAGAAGGTCTCCCCGCTATCTGGTCGGGAGAGGACTGGTGGTTCCAATAGCGCTTATTTTAGGTGGAGGAGGGATTTTTCGCACTCCACTGTCCAGTTAAAAGCCGCCTCTTTGCAGAGGAGTTTGAAAAAGAAGAGAGCATGTTGAACAGACATGACCACGAATCAGGACAGCGACGTAAGCATCCCATTTAGTAATTGGATTAATTTCTTCGAATTCGGCACGGGGAATTCGGAGAAGGCTCTTCATTTGTCGGGGTTGGTTTAATTCCTCGTTCCGTCAGGTAGAAATCGAGAAACTTTCGTGCCCATACCCCGAACGTGCACTTTTTAGGGTTGAAGCACATCTTGTACTTCTTGGCCTGCTCGAAGACCTTCTTCAAATGGAGCATGTGATCGGATTCCTCGTGGGATTTCACGATCATGTTGTCCATATATACTTCGAGCATATCCCCGATTTCTCCCTGGAAAACTTTGTTCATCATTCTTTGGTAAATAGCGACAGCGTTTTTTAAGCCGAAGGGAATTACGTTATAGTAATAGTTGCCCGATTCGGTCATGAGAGTTGTATACCTTTTATCGCTTTTGGCCATGGGTATTTGGTTGTAGCTTGAATAGGCGTCCATGAACGATAACAATTTGAAACTAGCAGAATTATCAACTAATTTATCTATGTTGAGGAGGGGATATGCGTCTTTAGGGAAGACCCTATTAAGATCGGTATAGTCAATGCACACTCGCCATTTTCCATTAGCTTTCTTTATAAGTACAACATTGGACAGCCAAATAGTGTATTTGGCCTCCGAGATAAAGTTTACCTCTAGGAGGTCTTTTATAGCTTGTTCAGCAACCTCCATTTTCTCCAGAGACTACTTTTGCCTACGCTGAGCTACTACCCTAATGGCGGGGTCGATGGCCAGCTGGTGACAGGCCACCTCAAGGTCTAGTCCGGGCATCTCTGAGGCGCTTCATGCAAACAGATCTACATTCTCCTGGAGACAAGCTTTGAGTTGCTTCTCTCCAGGTCGGGGAGGCCGGTCCCAATCTTCATACCTCTCTAGGGGTCATTGCTGAGCAGGATCAATTCAAACTCGCCATCTGAGATTGGTCGCATCGGATGTGAGGTATGGCCACTGCTAGATGAAGTGGATGGGCCACTCGAACATGGATGGATCTCCTTCCCCTTTCGCTTCTAGTCCTTCAAATCTTCCTCAGAGAAATAACTGTCAAGGTCGATGGAGTCGATGCAGGGTAGCGGCTTCGCCTCACCAGAGTTGCAGGGCAGAGCATGCTTGCTCAGGGTCTTTAGCCAGACAGCGATTGTGTTCAACCCTTTTAAGGCTGCCTTGAAACATCTCCTTGTTGCTTCAATGTCTCCGTGTAGGGTGGCCACAAGACCCTTGGAAGTATAGTATTTCATTTTTAGATGCATGATTGGTAGCACGACTACCAATTCGGCCAGGGTTGGCCATCCGAAGATGCATTGGTAAAGGGATGGGAAGTCAATGACCAGGAACTGAACTTTGATGGACCAGGCCGTTTCTGCCACCCCAAAAGTGACGATCAGTTTCACATACCCCCAAGGCTTTGTGACTGATCCGTTGAAGTCTTGTAGGTTGGAGCCTACGTAAGGCGTCAGGTGTGTCTCATCCAGCTAGAGTATGAAGAATAGTTAGGGATACATAATGTCGACTAAACTGCCTTGATCGACCAGGATCCGCCGAACGTCGAAGTTTTCCATATGGGCTCTCACGAGTAGAGGAATGCAGGAGTTGGGAGCCCCGCCGAGGAGTTCTTTGCGGTAGAAGATAGTGAGGATTGACTCTCCCTGGACCTTATCAAGTGTGGAACTCCGGTTCGAGCTTGTGGTGAGGAGATGCTCGAACTTCCTCTTGACGGATCCCACTGTCACCTTGTTGAAACCCCCTCTTGAGATGACCATGGCGGAGGGGGAGGCTTCCCACGGGCTGTGTGCAACAAAATAAGGGGGAATGCTGAGCTCCTCGGGGATGTAGAAGTTTTCGGGTCGCGAGATGCTGATGGTGACCTGAAGGCTGGTTTCTTCAGAGGAAGGTACCTCCTCCTCGACTTTCTTTAAATCCAGGACATCCTGTCTATGAGCGTCCTTCTTCTTAGCGAACTGTTTGAGGTGCCCGTCCCTGATTAAGATCTTGATTGCATCCTTCATATGGATACATTTTTCGGTTATATGGATGTGGCTCTTGTAAAACCGATAATACATTAACTTATTTATATTTGGCTTGGCCGATATTTATTGGGAAGCAGACCCCTGCTTGTCGGAATTCCAAGTTGGTGCACATGGAGATAATCTTCCCTCGAGAGACGACCAGTAGAGTATATTCGTGAAAATGGCCAGAAGGCCCTTTGTTGTCTCGGGACTCCCGTGGGCAGTCATCCCGTCTTCTCTCTCCCTGACGAGATGTCGAGGGGTCATCATGCCTAGAGGACCTGGCATTCTCTTGGTGCCTTGAATTCCAGGCGGAGTTCTCCACTTCCTTTTTTCCGTACTAGATGTACGCATGTGCCTTGAGGAGGAAGGTGTCCAACGTCGTTGAAGTCTCAATGCCAACTACCATGGCGAATTCGGTGCTGGGACGTAGTCCTCGTTCGAGCAAGAACTTCTTCATATCATTGGTTGTGGAGACTTGGACAGCTTATTTGTTGAACCTTTCAATATAGGCTCGAAGAGGTTCTTATTTCCCTTGAATAATGGCCTCAAGGAAGGCTTCGATCTTCGGGTGACATGAGAGGTCGTGAAATGCCTGAAGAACATCCTCCCCAACTTCCTCCAAGATGTGATAGATTCATCGGGGAGCTTCTTGTACCAAGTCATTACTCTCTTCCTTAGCGTGGTTGGGAACAATCTACATTTGATGGCATCTCTAATGCTACGGTGATCGAGCAGAGCATTGATATTTTTGATATGCTCGTCTAGATCTGTAGCGCCATCGTACGTGCCCAGGGGTGGGGGTTTCTCCAGCCCTCTGGGTAGGCATATGGACATAATCTCTTAGTACAACAGGCCACGAGGCTCGTCATCACTGTTGTTGCTAGACCTCGAATGGAAGTGGGTACTTTGTCCGGGGAGAGGACTACGATCTCTACGGGGAGATGGACTCTGAGCTCGGCCTCTAGATCTGGGTGGAGGCGAACGATGATGTTCTGTCCGAAGATCCTTTCTGGTTATCTTAGCCCTTGGGGAGTGTTGGCTCCGGAGAGAGACATGGTCGCGCTTTCTTACTGCCATAGAGTCTTACTCTGCTTGTGCTCGACGATCTCTTCCTCGTCTGGGAGAAAGACTCTGAGATCTTCGGCGTTCTTTCCTCGGTGGAGGAGATCTTGGTCGGCAGGATTCCTCTAAGACTCAAATCCTCGTGTTCTGTTGGAGGATCAAGAGATTTTTTTGTTGAAGACTTCGAGTAGAGCCGCCATGGCCGAGTCGACATTGGGCAGAACTGGAATGGCCTAATGAACTTTGGAGGGATGGCCTCCGACATTGTCAGCGTGATCGAGGAAAGGAGATGCGGTGGCTCCATCTCTCTGCTGATGGACCTCGCTCCCAAGAAAGAGGGTTGCTCCGTCAGTGTATGTCTTGCTAACAGGGAGGATGGTGTTGCGAGCATCGCAAACGTTGTCATGGCTGGACATGATCAAAATCTTGAAAGAACAACTTTGGTCTTGAATTCAAGGGAAAAGGAAGACGAGGAGAAAAATTTCCCACAAACAACGCCATTAGTCTCGACGACTTCTGAACCTGAAGTGGGCTAGAGACTTTGTCGGTGATGCTGAGTTGCAAGGATAAACAGGGGGTGTACCTGCAAGGCACTCTGATGTTAAAGTAAGAATCGGTGAAGGGACGGCAAGTACAAAAAGTGTATGTCTTAGGGTAATTTGGAATGATTTAGCATACCTGACCCTCTCAAGTTAGAGGGTTTATATAATACCCGCAGCGCTTGGCCATCGGTCCTTATTTTCGGGGTGAGATAACTTTTCTCCAAAGAATAGGTAACTGCCAAAAACTAGCCGTTGGGACGGGCAGAGGTGCTCGAAACTAGTTGTTGCCACAAGCAAGGGCGCGGTCACGAGCACAAGCGTTATGACTATTTCTAGATGATGAAACCTTGCGTGACGGCCAAGAATGTGACGAGGGGTAGCTGATCTTGGAGGTCAGCTGGCCATCTTTCCTCGGCAGAGGGGCAGAGAAGAGGAATCTTCATTTTGCCCTTAGCTGGCAAGGCTAAGGGTATAGGGCCGTTCTAGGAGCAGAAGTGGATTGGGTCATGCCTAGCCATTGGGCCAGTCCAGAATAAAGTACTTTTTGGTGAAGCAAGAGGTTAGTGGTTTGGTCGAGAGGGTGGTGCGCTGGGCAAGCAAAGGCGAGCAAGAACACATGTAATACTTGCAAGCATTGCTTGGTGAAGAAGATAACATGATGATAAGGGTATTAAAGCAAGGTATATGCGTTGGGCGAGAGAACAATGCACCCAGAGCGAGGCTCATAATTTTGCCTATAAATAGAAGTTTTAATTTTAGTGCAAATGGGAGTTTTGGTGGATCGGAGGCGTAATAAATTAGATTAGGTTCCTTCTGGTCTATAATAGGATGATAAGAAAGGAAGTATGAAGGCGGAAGTGTAACTCAGGTGACAAGGCATATCCCGTATCTGAAGTCGACGTCTCTGGAAAAACCATCTGTTACACTAACCATATGTAAGTGTAGCAAAAATTTCTATTGTTGGGGATTAGATGTACTCATTATATTCATGTACTAAATAGGTCATGAAGTTTTTTGTAAATCTACTTGTGTTGTAATATTGGTGACTCTTTAATCTTAATCCTTGTTTTAGCTTTGCAACCTAAAACCTATTTTCATGATGTGACATGACATCAAAAGGTGTTTGTGATTAATAGATCCAAGATAATCACCTACTGAATACTACACCGAAACATGAACATAGACTTAATATCCATACGCATTATAGTAGGATCAGTGCAAAGTCTCTCTTTTTTGCGAATGTTGGGACTTAATGCTCTGCATTGGTTAATAGTAACATATGTCGTTCTATTAGGTAATGCACTAATCTCACAGTGTATAGGCCAAAAGGAGATACGAATGAGGGTAATATGTGGTAGTATTATACATTGTGTAAATGATAAGATTACTGATCTATGACTGTGTATAATAGATATCTAATAATGAAATTTACCCCAACAAGCATTCTCATTGTTAACACCGACATCTCTAACTTGAATTTCTATTAATTACATTTCCACACCACAACAAACATAAAAACCTTTTCTTGCTTAAAATAATGAATCATTTCTACCCTTTCTTTAAAACTAGTAGTCTCTGCGGATACGATAATTCTAAAATTTACTTTTGCTGCTAACCCAACAACTATTAGTCAGTCACAAACAATTGAAAATACAATTGGATTCATTGACCAAGAAAATAGAGGAGCCCCAAGTATAAAAAGTACCTACAAACTAGATTTGAGAATAATAACAATTCATGGATACCTAAGTATAAAAAACACCAATCTTATATGAATAAAATGATTAGGAAAAACCAATATTTCAAATTTCATATTTCTCCCTTATTTGACATGATAAAAAAATCATGAAAATAGATAATCATAGAAGAAGGAAAATAGATCAAAATAGATAAAAATTTGTTCATATAAAAATGAGATGAATTACCGAATAAAAACAAAAAAATAAGAACATAGAGGCACAATTTAAAATGACATAAGACCGTACTTCTCTCTAAGACGGACACCATCCAACTTTGAGACCAATTCATTGAATGAAAGTCTTTCTAACCTTTGGGCTAGATTTAAGGTCAGAGTTATGTGCCCATTTAGATCATTTTTTCTATTTTTTCTTCTATTCATATGTAGATGGAATTTCTTCAATATTTAGATCCAATTCTCAACACCAAGTCTTATTTTAAGAATACATTCTCCTTTTGAGACATACAATATGCTATTTGTCAAGATGATGATCTTTAGAGGTTGTTCATTTTCTGGATTTATTCTTCCTCATATTTATCTTTATCTTCTAAGAATATTTTTTTTAGAATACCTAAAAAGAAAATACTTTTTATCTCTATTATATAAATGGGGTTAGTTTCATCAAAGACAACATGTAAAAATTCTTCTATAATCATGATCTTGTATATTTTTGAAAAAAAATTTAGTAGAAGAAGAAAATGAAATTAAACCATACTTTATTGCCTTTGTCACAAAATTTACTTAATACTAAATAAATTGTATTATAAACTTTTAACATTCACAACAACTTAAAAGCAAAATTATTGCTCTTGTCAATAGTACCAGAACCAACAATTTTTCCTTTGTTGCATCATAAAAAACAAATTCTCTTTTATTATGAGTAAAACAAGAGGATATATTTTTTATCTTTGATAATATGCTTTGATAAACCATTTGTTGTCACCATAACTTAAGTTTTTTTTTACCTTTGATATCTAATTTTTTTTTCTCTTGCGTTAGTAGAATACAAGTTATTTCTAAATTTTTTTACCACACTTCGTACATTTAGTCATATTATAGTTATATGTCTTATTAACATGACAACACTTAGGTATCCAAAACCAGCTTTAATATATGTTCCTCTTGAATACCTAGAATTAGGTTCAAGTTGTATCTCCATATGCAAATATTATATTTTGTTTTTAAAACTTTTTATCGTGTACACTTGATTGGTTTATCAAAAGTATTAGAAGAGGAAGGAGTATAAGGAGAGTTGTGAATTAAAAGAGATTGTTTTTCTCTAATATGATCTATTTTCTCTGATAATTTGTCATTTTATTTTTGGAGAGAGGCTACACTCATTTTAGAAATGAAAAATAGTTTCTTGTAATTTATTTGACTCGCTGTTTGACCTTTAAAAGATGATGAAGATCTCATTATAAGTAAATTTAAAAGTTATATCATTTTTACCTCATTTTTTTCGTGGTTTGTGTTAGATTAGATGAGATTCTTCTTTTATTTCAAATTCATCATAAGAGACTATGTTGTCTTTTTCTCATGCAACATAAACTCTTTTTGAATCGTTTTGTCCTTTTCTCATGCAACATAAGCTCTTTTTGAATCGTTTTGTGATATTTGTATCTTTCAAATTTTCTTTTATTATGTGGACATTATGCCTTTATGTGACATTTTTTTCTGCACTAGAAGAAAGTTGGAACAAATGATTCTTATTTACTTTGCTTCTGAAAGCTTAAAGGTTGTTTTTCGTGCTTAAGAAATTATCTGAATTTGTGAAACTGAAGATCCATACCTTCATCACTTTCGTTTTTGGAGGTTTTCATCTTTTGATCCATGTTTTTGACATCTATAACTTTTAGTGCAGATGATTTATTTTTCTTATTACTATTCACTTTCAACAAGACAATTTAGTTCAATATAGTGTCTCTATAATTTACCAAACGAGTAGCCAAATCTATGAAAGATGAACATTTATATTCATAAATCGCAATAACTTTATGTTTCCATCCTTGTTTTAAATATCTAATTATTTGTTAATTAAATCTATATTTTGAACATTTTTATCAAGAATTCTTAAATAATAACAATATGAATAAATTTATTTTTCAAGTTCTGAATATTTTCCTCTAGCTTCAATCTAAATATTTTATATTCATAGATTAACGTATTCAATTTAACCTTTTTTTATCTCAATTGTTCCTTTATGCATAATTTGGTTTGATTCACCTGAATTGTCTTTTTATATTAATTATTTATAATTTAATAATATATTTTAGGACATTATATGTAATTGGAAGAAAAATAATTGTTTAATTTTATATTTTAATTTTAATTTTTTAACATGTAACTACGATATATTATAGAAAAAAAATATGAGACATTTATTTATTTATTTGAAAGTTATAAGTTAAATTTAAAAATAATATTAAACCATTTTATTTTTAGTAATGTAATACTCTTTTTTACTATGGTTTTAGATTTGATAAATTTGAACTTAACTTTTAATCTGACCTGATCAGGAGGGGATCACGGGCTGGCCACACGCTGTTGGACTGCTACCTGTTCACCTGTGATGAGGAGGAGAAGGGGGGTGTACCTGCAAGACACTCCGATGCCAAAGTAAGAATTTGGACAGAGTGAGAGCAAAGTACAGAAAGTGGGTAAGAAGTGAATTACCTGACCCTCTTGTGGAAGAGGGTATTTATAGAGAGACCCCAGCGCTGGGCCAACGGTCACTTGTGTTGGGTTGGATCGTCAGGCCCAACCCGAATGACTGCTAGGGCTTACGTGGCGTAGTGAAGACCAGGACGTGGTATTCGCCCTAGTTCAACTGCTCCTTGAACTCCGGAAAGTGGGTTGACCTGCTCTTTCGGAGGTGGGCAGTTGGTGGATGACGTGTCCCCGCGGAGGGGAGCACGTGGAGGATGTGCACCGGGCACGTTGTTTTCCCCCGCGGAGGGGAGCTCGCGAGGTTCCCCGGAGGGGCGTTGTTCTCCCTGCGGAGGGGAGCACGCGAGGACGTGGAAGAGCCATGGGGTCTTGCCCGATGGCACGGGGAATGTCGCCCGCGGAGGGCGTTCTGTTCGGCTAAGGGGGGGTGCCGAGGACGCTTCGAGGCGTGCCGTCCCGCTTGGCGGGGAGCGTATCCTGGCCGTCCGAGGGGAGGTGTGCGCCCGGTCAAGCTATTCCACTTATTGGGCCTTGTGCTTTGTTGGGCTGGACCGCGAGGCTAGACCCAGACCAGAACAACTTTTTTATTAAAAATATTATTTATAATTTTTATAAATAAAATATTATATAATATTTTGGGTTCAAAAAAAAGTTAATAGATACAAGAAAAATAAAAGTAATATTTAGTATAAAAAAAATAAAAAAGAGAAATGACTTATGAAATATATAAAGTATGATGTTTTAAAAAATAAATTATGAATATAATGTTACACATAATATTAAAATGAATATTAAAAATTTTATATTAATAAATTTTAAAAATTACTATATCATATTTTAATTAATGTAACATTAAAAATAATAAATTATCAATAAAATGACTCGCGAGTTAGAATTAATATATTATAATATATAAATATTTATGAAAGAGGGACTCCCTTGTATTTTAGTATCGAGGGTTTTTCATATACTATATTTTTTCATAAACTTTAAAAAATGTCCATATTAAAATTAATTTTCAGACGCACTCAATACACTTTTATTCAGTTGGCTTCACGTAAGAAAATTCAAAGAAATGTTTTTGGAAAATAACATCCAGACACACCTATTTTTGAAAATTAACTTTTATTTACCCCTTTACTGATGGTGATGAGGCGTGTGCTTTCATTGAAAGTTTTGCAAAATGTCATTTCGAAAAGAAAATGAAGGAGATATTTGGGATCAAATCCAAGCACAATAATGCAAATGTTGTCGAATGTTTAGAAGGAGATAAGGCACATCACATGATTACTCACCATGAGTGGGGGTCTACAGTTTTTTTTCTTTCTACTTCTATTCTCTTATATGCTAATAGTGACAAATTAAGAATTTTTAATTTTAAAATGGAAACCTACTCGACATGGATTGAAAAAATCCAAATACTTTAAATAGAGTTTTGAAGCATTGATATTCAATTCTCTTATTGTTAGAATTTGCGCTAACTAGGTTGGGGTTTCAATTTTGAAAACAAACAATAACAAGTTTTTTACTTTGAGTGGGACACCTATGCATTATGGCACTGCAATTTTGATAAAATTTACATTTTAGTTTCAATCTAATCTCTTCTAAATACATATTGTCAAAATTATCCTCCATCTAAACATTCAGAATTTTAAATTTAATTCTTAACAAATGGCGTTGTATTTATTTTTATCTTTATGTTTATTCATAAACATATGATATAACGAGATTATATATTGTCCAATATAATACACACCGTCACATTTAAAATTGGAGATTTAGAGTGTAGACATAAATGACGAATGATATGATAGAACAAATTTAATAGCAGATGATCAAACGGATTTTAAATGAGACTTTAGTACCATCTTAAGTTCTTGAATATGATGAAAAATTAGAGAAAATAGACGAAATTAGATCAAAATTTTCTTATATATTGAATGAATAATACAAAGTTAGTTAAAAAAAACTATATATACTAAGCTATATCACTTATAACTAACTTCTCCTGCAATATTGTCAACTAACTTTTGAGTGTTCTAACTAACTTGTATTGCAAGCTACATGTTTAACAACATATTGACTTTGATCTAATTCCACCCACACCATCAATAACTTTAACATCTGATGAATTTTTCTTTGATAACTCTGATATTGATAATGACCTTACACTTACCCTTAACATTAATCATATCCTTCATGTTGATCAACATTTTTAAAAATTAACTAGAACCAAACATAAATGTAACCATTTATGACTACATATGCAATTTCTTATTGGATTCAACTACATATAATCCTTAATATATTCTCTATCTTATCTCCAATTGTCATTCATATGTTAACCATTCTACTTCACATAAAAGTTTGCATTGTCCTTTAATTCATATGAGGATTCTCTTAGTTGTAAGCAAGCTAGCCCTTAATATTGTTGGGTCCAAGCAAAGAATTTTGAAACCCAAGCTTAACAATATAATAAAACATTAATATTTTTAAATGTTCCTTCGCATATCAAACATATAGGAAGTAACAATATAGTAAAACATGAATATTTTTAAATGTTCCTCGCATATCAAACATATAGGAAGCAGGTGGGCTTATAAAGTGAAATATAGGGCCATTGAAATTATTAAGAGATATAAAGTAAGGTTGATTTCTAAAGAATATAACCAAATAAAATATATTTGAAAAAATATCTATTAAAGGCGGGTAGATTACAAACCACCCGCGGGGGCGATGCCCATCTACCACCTACCGATAGGGACTATCTCACCCTAAGTGCTCTCATTCTCCAAGTCATAGGAAGCGTGAGAAAAGACGTTCATCGGCTAGAGAGAAATCAGGGTCAACATGATAAACTAAAGTCTCCCTAAGAAGGAGGGATTCAACGGTCCACAATTGACTAAATAGACGGTTATCATTTCCAAGAAAACCCTAGACCCAAAAGCCTTTATAAATACCTCTTCTATAAATGGTATGAGATGTCAATAACACAATTAAAATATCACATAAACACATAGCTTCTCACCTCGCATGAGCTTGCTCTCACCATAACCATAAACACTAAAAAACAGGGCCTCTCACCATCGTAGAAAATCTCTAAACCACTAAAAAATACTAAGGCCTCTGGTTATCATGTCGCACGCTTTTTGGGTGAATCGGAAAATCAAGCTATTAAATTAAATTTACTCACAAATCAAAACATTGCCACCGAATTTTAATTTTCCAAAGGAATGGGTAAAGAAAGAATAACTCATAATCATGCAATGTGAAACAATGCAATGAGATCTGAAGTTCGGGGGTTGGTTATACAAAGGGAATGTATTAGCATCTTAAGTATCTATAGTATCCTATAGGAACCTCTTAAAATATTTGTGTTATTTGCTATTGATTGAGAGAATTGACTATTCTGAGTGAGTGATAGGAGTGAGAAATGTTTTTTTGTTGTTTTGTAATGTATGTGAAAAATGGGTGAAAATAAAAAGGTGTGCTCAACAGGATCTCGCAATCCTATGCTTACATATCCCTAGAGAATGTTAGAGCATTTGTAGTTCAGGGAACTACGGGCAAAAAGCAATGTTTGTTGGGTTTTTAGGAGAAAAGACAAGTTATCATCTTAAGCGGGACTACTCAACTATACCACCACAAACATAGAAAGATAGAGGATCTTTTCATAATAAGAGAAAAACTTCAACTTGGATATAGAATCAATAAGTATGCCACTTACATCATTTAAATGAAAGAGTATTTCTGCACCATAATAAGAGAGAGACATCAACTTGGATATAGAATCGACAAGTAGATCACTTATATCACTTAAATGAAAGAGAAAGTATCAAAATTTTGATTTTATATTGTGGGGATAGAAGGAGAATTTCTTCTATAGAGATGACTCATGTCTAATCTCCTGGGGAAGATTTTTTAATTTGAAGCAAAAGATGGCTAGGGTTTGATTGAAGTTGAAATTTTGAGGGGAATCCTAATGTTTGAACTAATTCTAAACAAAGGGTGAGGTTATGATGAACCTAAACACTAAGGTCAAGAGAAACTTAACAGATAAAGCTTAGTAAGTAAAATATCAAGTATGATTAAGCATGGTATCAAGACATGTGTATAACAGGAAAAACATAAGATAATGGACATGTTTGACATTGTGGAAGTTTATGAAGGAAATACTTGAACATGTGAGAAAAGGTTTAATTAATTAAAACATCACAAGAAAGTTTAAACAAGTACATGAATCATGGATCAGATGAACATGGTAAGGCAAAAGCAAAATCATATAGGTATCACTTAAACAAACCATTTAATTAAAGTTGTTTTCAAAGAAAAAGGACAACTAAGAATGGTACAAGTCATTAACAAGACTTAATCAAAGTATAGTATGGTCACATAAACATATATGTTTAATTAGATCATAGAAATAATCCAAAGAATACCATTAAAAAAGGTTTTAAAACACAAAAAATACATGTTTTCAACTACACAAAAATACATGAAATAAATATTATTTTTGGTATTTTTTGAAGTATTCTAAAAATATATATGAAAAATAAGAAATATGTGAAAAATCATTTAAAAATAATTAATAGATCAAAAGATATGATTAAATGAAAATGGAGGAAAATCATAAAACAACTAGTGGTAAAAAGAAAGGTTTTGCTGCCACTAGGGCTTGAACCTACGCCCTTGACTTGAAACTTAAAAATTTAGCCACTAGGAGATGTGATTTAGGTTACAATGTAACACGTGTGTAAGAATAAATATTAAAGTTTATATTGAAAATGGTTAAAAAATTAAAATGCAAAAGGTATGGGGCGAGTGGGATTCAAAACTCAGACCTTGAGCTCGTTTCACACACCAAACACGCACACTAACCACCATGGTGCAATGCTTATTCAAGACATAACATGGAACTAAAATAATAATATATTAAAACAGGTTTAAAAATATGAAAATGGTGTTATCATCATCTTCATCTTCTTCCTCCATTTTTAATTTTCTAGAAATGTTATCTCCCTGAATACTCAATATATTTGCACAATCTAAACTTGAAAAGTGTTTGGATTTTGATAAGGATCATGATGGTACCATTTAATTTTATTTATTTTCAACATATAACAAGTAATTAAATCAAAACTAGTATGAACCCTAGAATGAAAATCTACAATGAAATTCCATACAATACATATTCAAAGCAATTGGCATAGGGTAAATGATCCTCACAGTATGGAAAACATGTATATAACTCATATGATCAAGAATGATGCATGAACCATAGAGTTATGGAAATAACAACTTACCTCTAAAAGTGAAAATTGAATTTTGCTTTGGAGATGTTACAGAAGCAAAGTGATGATCCTAAAAGCTTCCTTGGAGGCCAAGGAATGTGTTGGAGTGGTTGAATTTGATTGAAATCTTCTGGAACTTCTTACATTAATCAAACTGCAGTTTGAGCATGTGAGATATGATGGAAGCGTTTGAGTTGTTACAAAAGTGTTTAGGTGATTTGGATCACTTATATTAAGTGTTTAGAAAGTGTTTGGATGGATAAGTGGTGTGGAAAGTGTTTGGAATGAAAAATTTGATTGCTCTTGCAAGTTATGCAACAATGGTGATGTGAAGATGCAATTTCTAGTTATGGATGACTTGATGATGTTTAGAGTATTTCAGAAGCTTATATATGTGGTATGAAATGTGTTTGAAGTGTTAGAATGAAGATTTATAGTCTAGTTTGTGAAATGCAAGTTTTCACTTTAATGGTTTTTAAAATTTGCAAGAGTGTGAAATTTTGATGTATAGAGGTTTTGAGGTATTGTGCTTGTATTTTGTGCCTTTGAAATGATCAGAAATGGCCTCTATTTATAGTAAAACAAGTTGGTTTTCTTTGAGAAAAGTTTGAATTGGGATGCATCCCATTATCCAATGTACTTTGTCATGTTTCAAGACATGAATGCAAAGTTCAAGTAGCTTTGTTTCTAAGCAAGATTGTATCTTGACCATTTGACTCACCATCATTCAGATTGTGACCTTCGTATTGATGTTTAGAACCAATCTTTGTCTTGGTAATCAAGTTTCTTGACTTTGTGGCATTTCACTTAATGCATTAAAATAAAACTTAAGTTCGTGCCTTGGGATGAGGTTTTCTACTATGCAAAGGGATAAAACTTTAGCAAATTTGGTACCATATTGAAGATAGTATGGGATACTACAAGATTCATGTTGACCTTGTGTAGAGATAAGGATTTCAAAGTGATCAAAAGTGTGTCCAAACTTGTATGTTGTCTTGAATTTAGCTTCGTCAATGCTTTTTAAGAAAATCATAACTTCATGCCCAAGTAAGACAAATCTTTGTTCTTGGACTCTTTGGAAATCATGAAACATCCTTTACAACTTTCATGTTAACAAGTTTCCTTGATTCAAATGGGATCATGATGAAAAATGCTTGCAAAGTTAGCTTCGTGGCATAGACATATTTGGTTGAAATATTTTCTAAGTGTTTTTATTCCAAAAGTAGTGAACCTTACACTTCATGGCCTCATATTTCTTCATCCATGATTTTTTTTTTAATGATCCCCTAGAAAAAAGATGTAGCAGGTAGGAATATCTTCAATTTGGTCTTTGGAGCAAAGAAAATTGTTGCTTGAAGAGGAAGTTATGGCCTTGGAAAGTAGGGGAAAAATCATAGAATTTCATAACTTAGTGAAATGTTCCAAAACCCTAATTTTCCAACTTTGAACTTTTCTTTGATTTTCTTGATTGATCATGATCAAATGAATTCACCAATCATATTTTCATGATATGTGACTTGAGGAAATCATGTTTGACCTAGAGATGCCAAAAATCAGGCTTTGACTTTACCAGTTGTTTCACTTTGTACCAGATGAATTCCACTTTATAATTACCAATAAATCAAGCTTCTTGGGTAATTAAGATATTGTGAATGGTCTTCAAAGATGTATTTTAGGTCCTTGAATCATGTTTTGAATTATAGGGTCATCCTCAAATGAAAAAGTCAACCCATGGATTGAATTAGGTCAAAACCCTAATTTGGATGCACTAGATGACCTGAGAGTTGTTGATCTTGATTCAATGCCATATTGAACTTGATTATTGATAAGAGGATACCCTTGATTAATGTTGAAAAAATTGGGGCTTGAGAGGTTGAGGATCATACCAATCCCTGGCTAATCATCAATTTGAACATCTTGAGGCACAACCTAACTTGTAAAGCAAGCAAGCACATGTGTTAGTAATGCATAAAGACACACACACACACACGCGCATGCACGCGCACACACACACACACATGTAATGTTAAATTTCATGCAAATGATGTGAATGAGGTGGAATATTAGGGATAAAAATTAGGGTATGACAGATGCCCCTATTTAAGTTTCTCCTATTTGGAGATATGAATATTGTCATCTTAGTCTCGACCAAATAGAAGAGACTTAAATACAATTGGCCCGATGGCTAGGTATTGCCCAATCCACTTCTGCTCCCAGAACGACCCAATTGCCTAAGTCCAGTCAATATAGAGGATCATTTAGCTTTCTGCCCCTCTACAGGGGGAGGCTGGTCGGTTGACCTTCAGGGTCAACTGCCCATCTTTAGTACTTCCTGCCCGTCACACACGATTCCACCATCCAGAAACAATCACGACGCATGTGCCCGTTACTGATCCTCTGCCTGAGGCAACAACTAGTTTTGGGCACCTCTGCTCGTCCCAACGGTTAGTTTTTGAAAGTTACCTATTCTTTGGGGAGCGAATATCTCTCTCCGAAAATAGGGACCAATGACCAAGCGCTGGGGACACTATAAAAACCCTCTCATTTGAGAGATTCAAGTATTCAATATTTATCCTAAGACACACATACTTTTTACTTGCCTTCTTTTCTCCCGATCCTCACTTTAGCATCAGAGTGCCTTGCAGGTACACCCACTCCTCATCTTTCATACCCAGTATCGTAGACGTTGTCTCTAGCCCACTTCAGGTTCTGATCATCTAGTAAAATTAATGGCACCGCCTGTGGGAAACTCTTTTATCCCCGTCTTTCTTCCATCGTAGAATCAAGACCAAAACAATTCTTCCAAAATTCCGATCATAGTCAGCCATGACAATGTCCATGATGCTCGCAACTCTGCCTTCCTCCCTGTCAGCAAGACTGATACTGAGGGAGCAACCTCCTTTCTTGGGAGCGACGTCCATCAACAAAGAGGGAGCCACTGCGTCTCCCTTCCCCGTTCACAATGATCACGCTAAGGTCCAGCCCTCCCAGAACCACCAACCTATCTCAGTTCCGCCCAGCACCGACCCGGCCATCGCAGCCCTGTTCGAGGCCCTTAACAAGACCAACCTCATAATCCTTCATCAGAACGCACGAATTGGAGCCTTAGAAGAATCCAGTCGGCCAAGATCCTTTCTACCGAGGAAAGAACATCAGAGATCACAGAATCTTCCTTCCCAGCATGAAAGAGACCGTCGGGCACCACCAGAGCCAGAGTCCTAGGCAATCAGAAAGCACGGCCGCATCTCCCCTTAGAGCCAGTACTCCCCGGGGACCAAGAAGACCAAAAGAGGCCTACAAGTAGAACCCCAACGTTCGCCTTCGCCCAGATCCAAGGGCCAGGAACGAACCCCATCTCTCTGTCAAGATCTTCGTCCTACCTGCTCTCTGTCATGGTCCAGCAGCAGCAGCAATGACGGGCCTCACGGCCCGTTGTCCCAGGAAATTATAGTCATGCGCCTACCGAAGGGGCTAGAGAAACCACCATCTCTAGGCACGTATGACGGCCTCATAGATCCTGACGAGCACATCGAGAATAGATGCATTGCTCGATTATCGTGGAGTCTGGGGTGCCATCAAATGTAGACTGTTCCCAACCACACTGAGGAAGAGAGGAATGACTTGGTACAAAAAGCTCCCCGAAAAATTCATCACATCTTGGAGGCAATTAGGGAGAATGTTCTTCAGTCACTTCACAACCTCTTGCCATCACCCGAAGATCGAAGCCTCCCTTGAGGCCATCATCCAAGGGAAAGATGAACATCTTCGATTCTATATCGAAAGGTTCAACAAAGAAGTTGTCCAAGTCTCCAAAACAGACGACATGAAGAAGTTCTTGCTCGAGCGAAGGCTCTGTCTCTGCACGAAATTTTCCAAAGCAGTTGGCATTGAAACTCCAGTGATGCTTGATGCCTTCCTCCTTAAGGTGAAAGCGTACATCCAGTACAAGGAGAAAGAAGCTGCTAGCTCCGCCCGGGACTCCAGGTGTTAAGAGAGTTTCAGGTCCTCCAAGCACGATGACCCCTCGACATCTCGTCAGGGAGATAGAAGACACGAGGATCGCCCCCGAGAGCTCCAGGACAACAAAGGGCCTTCTGGACTTTTCCATGAATATACTTCTTTGACTGTCTCTCGTGAAAAGATCCTCTCCGAGTGCGCCAACTTGGAGTTCCGGCAAGTAGGGGTCTGATTCCCTAAACAGATATCGCCCAAGTCAAATACTAACAAGTCGGAGTATTGTCGGTTCCACAAGAGCTAATGCCATATGAGCGACGACTACATCCATCTGAAGGATGCCATTGAGATACTGATGAGGGACGGGCACTTAAAATAATTATCCAAAAGTAAGGATGCTCCTCGACAAGATGCCATGGAGTCTAAGAAGGTCGAAGAGAAGGCGTCATCCCTAGAACACTTCTACATCCTCGAGGGGCTCAACGTCCCTCCTTACTTCACCGTACACAATCCATAGGAGACCTTCCCTTCCGCCATGGTCATCTCCGGAGGGTGCTTCAACAAGGTTACCGTGGGGTTCGTCAAAAGGAAGTTTGAGCATATTATCAGCAACAACTCGAACCGGAACTCCACCCTCGACAAGGTTCGGGGAGAGTCTGTTCCCATCTGCTTCTACCATAAGGAATTCCTCGGCAAGGCTCCAAACGCCAGCATCCCTATGCTCGTAAGAGCCCAAATGGCCAACTTTGACGTCCGACGAATCCTCGTTGATCAAGGCAACTCGGTTGACATCATGTATTCTCAGTTGTTCTCCACTCTCTAGATGGACAAATCACTCCTGACGCCTTACGTAGGCTCTGATCTGCAGGGCTTTGACGGGTCATTCACAAAGCCTTGGGGGTACATAGAACTGATCGTGACTTTTGGGTTTGCAGAAATGGCCAGGTCCATCAAAGTTCAATTCTTGGTCATCGATTGTCCGTCCCTATACCAATGTATCTTTGGACGGCCATTTCTGGTTGAATTGGTAATCGTGCCTTCGACCGTACACCTGAAGATGAAGTACTACACTTCCAAGGGTCTCGTGGCCACTCTGCATGGGGCCATTAAAGCAGCCAAGAGATGTTTCAAGGCAGCCCCCAAAGGGCTGAACACTATCGCTGCCAAGACGAAGACTCCCGACAAGCCTGCTCTGCCCTACAGCTCCGAAGAGGTAAAGCTGCTACCTCGCATCGACTCCATCAAACTTGACAGCTACTTCTCCGAGGACGGCCAGAGGAATCTGATAACACGAAATCGTATATATATATATATATATATATATATATATATATATATATATATATATATATATATATATATATATATATATATATATATATATATATATATATATATATATATATATATATATATATATATATATATATATATATATATATATATATATATATATATATATATATATATATATATATATATATATATATATATATATATATATATATATATATATATATATATATATATATATATATATATATATATTGATGCATAATTCAACTGATGTTTGACTGTTTTCGATCCGATTTCGGGTTATTTCCATGTTATTTGTCTGATATTTTGCAGGTATTTGATAAACATGTCTAAACAAAGCAATATGAAGAAAAGAAGCAATTACAGATGAAATATGGACGAAAACCAGATGAAAACAACATGAAAAACGCAGAATGCATATTTTGCTGCTGTGACGACCGTCACACCTCCATGACGACCGTCACACACCATGACGACTGTCATGCAGGCAAAAACGCACAACTTCAAATGAACGTGCAAAATGCAGTTCCAAGTCCCAAATAATGGACCACCACTCCCTGATATTTCTGCCTCCAAGTCCACCTTCTTCAAATTACAACCGTTAGAATTCTATTTCTATAAAAGGGGAAGGAGGGGAGCTGAGAAAGGGAGCCGCATTCAGACAACGAAGTGCTGCCCAATTTTATTTCTAGAGCAAAAATTTAGTTTTATTCTTTCTGCTTTTTGTTTCCTTTCCTTATTCCTGTATTCCATTTCGACAATATTCGTTTGTGCGCTCTATTGGTTTGAAGACATAATCCTGCCGACATCGTTGGGATTTGGCCAAAAGCCAATTGGATACGTTACAGGTTTTTCATTATTTCGTTAATTGTAACTTTTATTATCAGTAATATGAATGTTCTAAGTTTCTGTTTTTATTTATGTTTTACCTTTCCCAAATGCATGTCTAGCTAAATCAGAGTAATCGATATGTAATAATAATTCAGACAGGATTTAATAGTAACCGGTTGAAAACTTTCTTTTTCAAAAGTTGTTTATGGTCTGAGTGTTTAAACTTATTTACTGAATAAACGTTCGTCGCAAAAGCGAGAACTTATTTAAAAGTAGTTTTGCCAGGACAGTGGGAAATTAACTAAGGTACGAACCAACAAGCGACAGCTGCGGTAAGACCAGATAGTAAACACTAGGCATTTGTTTTAATAACAGCGAAAGCACTTTAAAATGGATTAGAACTTAGAGATTTCCAAAAAGTAGTTTTAACCCCGAATGGGACAGCGAAAGCATACATTTGGCCCTTAGAATTATGACTAGCGTCAACAACCATCGTGAGACGAAAGTCTTCAGATCACTATTTTCTGCTTAAATAAATTCTGAAAAATATTTCGTATACCGGTAACTTGTCAAATCCCCGAAGAACACAATTACTGCATATCGATTCACGTAATTATAATTCAAGTAACGTCTTTAGTTCCCTTTAGTGACAGAAATTATTTCCTTAAACATTATCTACCTAGCTAAACATAGTAACCCCCGAGAACACTAGTTTGATTACGAGTCCCTGTGGGATCGATATCTTTTATTACTACGCGATAGACTGTGCACTTGCAGTTAAGTTGTATTAGACATAGAAAGTCGCGATCAAGTTTTTGGCACCGTTGCCGGGGACCCGTTTAGTCAATAGTGTAACCTTCTGTTACGCCGTATAGACTAGGTTAACAATTTCATTTTTCCTTTACTAGTTCTGTCGATTGTATGCCAAGTAATCGCCCACAAGGCGATATCTTAAAACCTTCAGTCGCAGAACTGGAGCGCTTCTTACATTTAAAAAGTCGCATCATTGAGTACCAACTAAAATATAACATTCCCAATCCTCTCACTCCCATTCCCAAATCAGAAGAAGAATCAAAGATGGCTGAAGGACCTCAAAACAAACCGCTGAAGGCATACGCTACACCCTCTCAGATGGAGCCTAGAAGTAGCATTGCTGCCCCAGCTATTACTCGAAACGATTTTGAGCTGAAACCGTCATTGCTGTCAGCTGTATAACAAAACCAATTCTCAGGAAATGCAACTGAGGACCCAAACGAACATTTAACGAAGTTTGTACAATACGCAGACACAGTGAAAGCAAATGGAGTAACGCCAGACGCAATAAGACTTCGTCTTTTCCCTTTCTCTCTTAGAGACAGAGCGTGGACATGGTTACAATCCTTACCATCCAACTCCGTTACAACGTGGGAACAGTTGAAGAACGTTTTCTTAGCGAGATATTTTCCGCCAAGCAAAACTGCTATGCTTAGAGCTCAAATCAACGGATTTCGACAAAAAGATACTGAATCTCTTTACGAAGCATGGGAACGATTCAAAGATATGATGAGAACATGTCCTCACCACGGTCTAGAAGACTGGGTGACAATCCATACTTTCTATAATGGGCTTTTATACAATACCAGACTAACGGTAGACGCCGCCGCGGACGGTGCACTTATGGATAAGCCATACGACGAAGCCTATCAACTAATCGAAAACATGTCTCAGAACCACTGCCAATGGGGAGGTGAACGCACTCCAACAGAGAAACCCGCAGCGAAAGGTGGGATGTACGAGATCAGCTGCCTTGAAAAGTTCAACGCTAAAGTAGATGCTCTAGCACAGAAGATTGACAGTCTGACTGTTAACCCCACTGCAACCGTCGCTGCCGTAACTCCAAACTGCGAGTTATGCGGAAGCACCACTCATAATGCACCCGAATGCCCATTGCTGGCCGGAATCCCACCAGACCAAGTAAATTATGCTCAAGGAAATCCTTACGCAAATACTTACAACCCAGGTTGGCGAAATCATCCAAACTTTTCTTACAAAAGCGATAATGTATTGCAAATGCCTACTGCTCTGCCAGGATATCAGAAACCAGCTGCTGCTCAGACTGCACCTAGGAAATCAAACCTCGAGTTGATGATGGAAAAATTCATAGCTACTCAAGCTCAAACAAACAAAGAATTCCTGAATCAAAACATACACACTAGCGAGCAAATTAAACAGCTGACCGGAAAAGTAGACGCTTTAGCCACCCACAACAAAATGTTAGAAACACAGATATCACAAGTGGCTCAACAACAAGCCTCTGCTGCCGCACCGCTGGCACGTTTCCTGGACAACCCAAACAGAATCCAAAAGGTCAAGCAAATGCTGTCATGTTAAGAAGTGGAAAAGAATTGGACGAATCGATCGATCCGAGGACCGAAAACTCAGCCATGCAACAAAAACCAACTGAACAAGCAGAAAAGGAATCCGAGTTAGAGAAGAAGGAAGACAACGAGAAGGAGGATACCGCAAGTAAAAAAACGCAAGCACCTCCAGCGCCATATAAACCACCTATCCCTTATCCTCAAAGATTAATAAACTCTAAAACTTCAGGACAGTTTAAGAAATTTGTAGAGCTCCTTAAACAATTGAATATCACTATTCCTTTTACAGAAGCGATAACTCAAATGCCGTCATACGCTAAATTTCTCAAAGAAATCCTGTCAAATAAGAGAAAGATCGAGGATAACGAAACAGTTACACTTACTGCAGAGTGTAGCGCTATTATTCAAAACCGCATGCCTCCTAAATTAAAAGACCCAGGTAGTTTCTCCATACCCTGCGTCATAGGAAAGTTCGTAATAGACAAAGATCTATGCGATTTAGGAGCCAATATCAGTGTTATGCCTTTATCTATATGCAAAAAGATGAATATGGGAGATCTAAGACCAACCAAAATGTCCGTACAATTAGCTGACCGATCAGTAAAATATCCCGTCAGAATACTGGAAAACGTTCCAGTACGCATAGGACAATTCTACATCCCAACCGACTTCATAATCATGGACATCAAAGAGGACTCTGTTACCCCAATTATCCTAGGAAGACCGTTCCTAGCTACAGCCGGAGCTATTATAGACGTGAAGAAAGGAAGGCTAACATTCGAAGTAGGAGAAGAAAAGATAGAGTTCATTCTCACCAAGTTCTTACAAGCACCAGCCATAGACGATACCTGCTATTTAGTAGATGTAATTGACGAATGCATAAGAGAACTTGAAAATGAAGAGACCACGTATTCAGAAATAATAAAGATTCAAATACCCGATATTTCTGAAGACGATGATTGGCGTAAACCGTATAAAGATGACAGCCTAAGCGAAAGCATAGCACTGACCCCAAACCATATGCCAGGTCCGAAGAACCCATCTTTAGAACTTAAAACACTACCCAAAAACCTTAGATATGAATTCCTAGACGATGAACTAAAAAGACCAGTGATAGTCAACGCCGACTTAGGACAAATAGAAACCGTAAAGCTATTAGAAGTCTTAAAGAAGTACCCCACCGCGTTAGGCTATAACATAAGCGATCTAAAAGGTATAAGCCCTTCAATCTGTATGCATCGAATTACAATAGAGGAAGACTGTAAAACCTCTAGAGAGCATCAGAGGAGACTGAACCCCATCCTAAGCACTGTAGTCAGAGATGAAGTAAAGAAATTGCTAGATGCAGGAATCATCTATCCAATCTCCGATAGTGAATAGGTTAGCCCAGTTCATGTCGTACCAAAGAAAGGAGGAGTCACAGTAGTTAAGAAGGAAAAGGGCGAATCAATAACAAAAAGAGTCGTGACTGGAAGCAGGATGTGCATTGATTATAGGAAGCTTAACAAAGCCACACGAAAAGATCACTTCCCGTTACCCTTCATAGACCAAATGTTGGAAAGATTAGCCAAACATTCATATTTCTGCTATCTAGATGGCTATTCAGGATTTTTCCAAATTCCCATTCATCCTGACGACCAAGAAAAGACTACATTCACATGTCCTTATGGTACTTTTGCTTACCGTCGAATGTCGTTCGGACTTTGTAATGCTCCAGCAACCTTCCAAAGATGCATGATGGCAATCTTCGCAGATTTCATAGACGACATCATGGAAGTATTTATGGACGATTTCTCGGTATGTGGACAAAGTTTCGAAGGATGCCTACAAAACTTAGAAATGGTATTAGAACGTTGTGTAAAAGTGAACCTCGTCCTAAATTGGGAAAAATGCCATTTTATGGTCCGACAAGGAATAGTTCTAGGACATGTCATATCAAATAAAGGAATTGAGGTCGACAAAGCTAAAATAGAGATTATAAAAGATCTCCAACCTCCAAAATCCGTACGAGAAATACGGAGTTTTCTAGGACATGCCGGTTTCTACCGAAGATTTATAAAAGATTTTTCAAAAATCACAAAACCTTTGACCGGCCTGTTGATGAAAGATGTTGAGTTCGTCTTTGACGACAACTGTCTAAAAGCATTCGAAACATTAAAATCAGCCCTTATCACCGCACCAATTATGCAACCACCCGATTGGCGACTACCATTCGAAATCATGTGCGATGCGAGTGATTATGCCGTAGGCGCATTTCTAGGACAAAGGAAGGACAAGAAACTCCATGCCGTTTACTATGCTAGTAGAACCTTAGATCCTGCCCAAATGAACTACGCTACAACAGAAAAGGAACTTCTAGCAGTTATATTTGCGCTTGACAAATTCCATTCTTACCTAGTAGGAGCAAAAATTATTATATACACAGACCACGCTGCCATTAGGTACCTAATAAGCAAAAAGGATGTCAAACCAAGACTATTGAGATGGATCTTGTTATTACAAGAGTTTGACTTAGAAATCAAAGATAAGAAAGGAATCGAGAACGTTGTTGCAGATCACTTATCCCGAATAGAAGGCATCAAACATGAACCAGTATCGATAAATGACGATTTCCCGTACAAACATCTGATAGCCAAATTAGAAAGTGACATGCCTAACTTAATCTCGGAAGATCCAGAACCTGAAAAAACCGTAGAAGCCGTCTATGCCCAAGTCACATTACCTTGGTATGCTGACATCGTTAATTACCTAGCTGCATGCGTGCTTCCACCGGATCTCACTTATCAGCAAAAGAAGAAATTCTTCCACGATCTGAAACACTATTATTGGGACGAACCTCTACTCTTCAAGAAAGGGGCCGACAACATATACCGTCGCTGTGTCCCAGAGGAAGAAATAGAAAATATCATTTCCCAATGCCATTCAGCACCATATGGTGGTCATGCTAGTACATCCAAGACGTGCGCTAAGATTCTCCAATCCGGCTTATTCTGGCCTAACCTCTGGAAAGACGTTCACATCGCTGTGCTAAAATGTGATCGATGCCAACGAACTGGCAACATCTCACGACGCGATGAAATGCCTCAGAAAGGAATCTTAGAGGTAGAAATCTTTGACGTATGGGGAATAGATTTCATGGGACCATTCCCGCCTTCTTTTGGTAATAACTACATACTCGTCGCTGTAGACTATGTGTCTAAATGGATAGAAGCCATTGTTGCTCCAACAAATGACGCACGAGTAGTAATCAAACTCTTCAAAAACACAATCTTTCCTAGATTCGGTGTATCCAGACTCGTCATTAGTGACGGCGGATCACACTTCATATCGTGAATATTTGATAAACTTCTTTCTAAATATGGAGTCCGACACCGAGTAGCTACACCCTATCATCCGCAAACTAGCGGACAAGTAGAGGTCTCGAACAGGGAAACAAAACAGATATTGGAAAAGACTGTCGCCACCTCAAGGAAAGATTGGTCATCAAAGCTAAATGAAGCTTTATGGGCTTATAGGACCGCTTTTAAGACACCAATAGGTACTACACCCTACAAATTAGTTTACGGTAAATCATGTCATCTCCCTGTAGAATTAGAGCATAAGGCCTTCTGGGCCATTAAGACACTTAATTTCAACTACACCGAGGCAGGAGAAAAACGAATCTTGAACTTACACGAATTAGAAGAACTTCGATTGGACGCTTACAAAAATGCCCGTATCTACAAAGAACGAACTAAAAAGTGGCATGATAAACGTTCAGTCAAGAAACAATTCAGTGTGGGAGACATCGTACTGCTATTTAATTCAAGGTTAAAACTCTTCCCAGGTAAACTAAAATCTAGGTGGTCTGGACCTTTTGAAGTGACTAAAGTACTTCAGAGTGGAGCTGTTGAAATTACCGATAAGACAAATGCACCGTTTATAGTAAACAGGCAACGTCTAAAACATTATAATAAGAACAAAAACAGCCCTCAAGTCTGCAGTATAGCATTGTTTGAGCTTCCAGCTCAAACACCCGAATAGCTTGTCACCAAGCTATCGTCAGGCTTTAGACGTTAAAAACAGCGCTTACTGGGAGGCAACCCAATTTTTCCCGCATTTTCCTCGTTACTGTATTTCATTCTCATTTTTATTTAAAATTCTACTTTGAAACTTTAACAAAAATTCTAAATTTAAAATTGCTACTATTTTTACTTTCTTTTATTTTAATATTTTATTTTATTTTTCTCTTTTATTTTTTGTTTTTACCGCCTTTTGTTTTTAAAAATCCTGACTTCAAATTTTTGTTTTAAACTTTTCAGGATTTTAAAAGTCTTCAAACCTTCCTCCTGTTTTTTCTCCGACTTACCTGCGAGTATGGCCGCGTACGACTTCACAAAGGTTCATTTTCGAGGATTAGCTCAAAAGGCAAGATTTGAAGCATTAACTGAGAGAGACATAGCCTTAACACTGTATTATGATAAGTATACCATGGAGAAACTAGGAATTACTGACAGCATCCAATACCTGTTTAATCAATTATGCTGGGAGAACACTGCTTTGAAAACCCGTTTTGCTACCTATAAGGACCTCACCTACGAATTCCTTAGTTCCTTCAGGTACTTACCCAACTATGATTTTGGATCCAACACAAAGCTGATCAACTTTAGGATGTTTGGAATGGACCAAACCCATAGCCGGATGTCATTAGCTAACCTCCTAGGATTTCCTAGCGGACCACATGTGTTCATCAGTGCAGAAGATGACGATCTTGATTTTGAACTCAACCAGTTCTGGGGTAGAATCACAGGCGACTATCACCCTGACCCAAACAACATGTATAATGATGAGATTCATAACCCAGCTTTCAGATACTTTCATAAGATACTAGCTCACACCCTTTTCGGAAAAGAAGAAAATATTACTACAGTATCTAAAGAAGAGTTATTTATCATGTTCTGTGCTTCTCAGGGCCGTACAGTGAATGCCATACCTTTTATGATGAGATCCTTCCGACGCCTCACTCAGGAACCACAATCACATATGCTAATAGGAGGCCTCGTGACAATGATTGCCCACGAGCTTGGCCTTAGATTCTACCTAAATGCAAGCACTAGTTTTGGCACCATCCGACCCATGAATATCCAGTTCTACTTTAACAGGCGCATTTTAAGAACTATGGGACCTGGACCTTACGAGTACCTCATCAATGACAAACCTGTCCAGCTATTCACATTGCCAAATCATCAGATGACAAGTATCCATAACAAGGACAACTGGGTTTATGAATTGGATGAGCCTATGGGACCTCCTTCACCTTAATCAACACCACAGAATTACATGTACGACAGTGATCACATCTCTGAAGCACATGACTATATGTACTATGAGGATGTTGTATCAGAAGTCGAGGTAGACCCTACGACCCCTCCGCATTACAACACCTATCCTGAGCCCATTCTTGAGGAAACCACCGACAAAATGGATACTGTCCTGCACCGATTAGACAACGTTGACGCAGCTCTGACCACCGTAAAAGAAGACATCACAAGCATACACAGCGAACTCGTAGTCTTCATGGACTTAGTCTGTGACCAGCTCGACTACTACGCCCGGAAGTTTGATGAATTGAAGGCACGAAAAGACTGAGTTATTAGATTTAGTTTAGTCTAGTTTAGTTTTTTCTATTTTCCGTATGTTCTCAATTATTTCAATTTTTACATTGTTTAATTTACCTTATGTATTACATTCCAAACAATCATTTTAATTACATACTATTTCAATTTTATTCTTTGTTCATTGATTCTGTTTTTACGTTATCCTATGTTTCTTGACCGATATAATGCATTGCCACATCTATCCTAAGCCTTAAAACCATTGCAAGAACACCCCCATAGCAAAATTCTGCGTTCTGCAGATTTTACTGGTGTGACGACCGTCACAGAAGCCTGACGCTCGTCACACGGGTGACGACCGTCACGAGCCCAAAATTGTTATCTGTTATAACAGGGGTTGCGTTTTCTCTCCCACTCACATCCTTTCAACTTCCAATCATCACAAACTCACACCCCACTTCCAATTTTCGTTTTCCCCACCTTGCTCCATATATTCCAACTCCCATTTCAACTTCCTAATCCACTTCTGTAACATTTTTTCACTCCACAGAACCAACTCAATCCACATTTCCTCAGCATCCTCCAACAATGGCGAGAAACAACGAAACCCCAGACCTCAGTAATATCGTGTTTAGCGACGGCGACTCCGGAGACAAACAGCGAGCCAACTATATCGCCTTCCATCAACGGTCGCTACAGCCGACCCACTATCCGCATATCCCATCCCTCACAGAGCTCGGCCTCCTTGACAGCGTCACTTGGATGCTCCAAAGAGCCGGCATCTGGCACCTCTACACAAATCCGCAGCCGACGTACGAACAACTCACCCTCGAGTTCCTCAGTTTGTTCACCTACTTCACTTCCAGCGGCGACCTCAGCCAACACTCCGGTGCCGCATGCTTCCGTATGTTCGGCACGAACTATCAGCTGAACCAGAACCAGATTGCCGACATCTTACAATTCCCTCGCGGCGACAATGCTCACTGCCGCCTCACCGAACAGTTTCAGCACGAAGCCTTTGCGCTCTGGTACCAGTTAACCGGAATCAATGCCGATGGCTGGGATTCTCTGCATGCAACGCACATCCACAACCCGACCATCCGGTATTTCCACCGAGCATTGAGCAACACAATCTTCGCCCGGGATAGCAACCATAAGGTGAACTCGAAAGAGCTCTTCTTTCTCCGCTGTGTGTTCAACTCCGAGCCCAGCCCATCAACGCCGCTCCGTTCCTCCTAGCCCACATTCAGGCCAATTGTAACCGTGGCTCTAAGCCATTTTACTTTGGCGGGATTGTTACTTCCATTGCACTCGGGCTGAACCTCGGTGACCGCCTCTAGCATCTCCATGCCATTCCCTCGGTATTCCTCGATACCGACCACTGCAGAGCTTCTCACCTCATCCGTTCCAGGGCCGATGGCAAGTACCATCCGGTCGTACGTGGCAAAACCGTCAGAAGTATCATCCTGCCATCACGCACCCAGATGCACCCACATGATCGTGCCAACTGGCTATTTGACCTCAATACCCCTGTTGTTGCCGTTGCTCCAACTCAGACTCACACCCAAGGTTCTGGTGACGAAATCCAAGATGAGTTGGACAGACCTGAGCAACCGGAGGCATCGCAACCACTTCCTTCTGAAGGCACATCCTACCGTCGCCGCCGCCATCGTCCAGAGCCCGACTACTCTGAAGAAGACCTCCGCCGATCCCTTGACCAGCAGGCCCAGATACTCATTATGATGCAGCAGCAGAATCAGCGAGCAGAGCAGTTCGAAGCCTGGCATCGGACCCAAATGCAACAACTCCAAATCGGCCAGGATACCATCACTGAGAACTTGGCGAATCTTACCTTGCAGTTCGAAGGACTCCGCGACTATGTCTATCACACCGGAGCACTGGACCTTGAGGCCCGTTGCGACCAAGTCAGAGCCAGAGGACGCGAGAGAGGACGTGACCGAGGAAGAGGCCGTGATTAGTTATTTATTTCCTTATTTGTTTACTATATTTTCAGTTTCTTGTATTTTCATTTCCCTTGTATTTCCCTCTCGCATTCTTTCAAATCAGTGGGGACACTGATTGAGATAGTGTGGGAGCGGAGCGTTTATTTCTCATTCCCTTGTACTTTTAATTCTATAATTTCAATTCGAACATTTTCACGTATTAGCAAATAAAAGCTCTTTTATATATCTTTTTCCATTACGCAAACATCCCCGCTTTATTCGACATAAACAAAAAAATTTCGTTCCTTCCTCAAAAGCAAAAGCATTACGAGAATGCGCCCAAGTTCAAACCAAGTTTTGAAACTCCGAGATGAAAATTCTAACAAAACCAGTACCGTCCTGACACCTTAGACCTCCGGTTTATGCGAGTCGGTTTCACTACCTACGTGTACCAAAGTTTCAAGTTTCTACGCAAACTCAGCCCCAAGTAGTTTATACTAGCAGTCAGCACCATCCTAAAATACTTCTAAGCAAGCGACCAATGCAAATAAGTGTATGATCTCCAAAAAGATGAAAAATCATGAAAAGAGAGCCATTTGGCCCAAGTATAGAGACATGTTCCCTCTAAGTTAGGTGCTCCTCACCCGAGCATTTAGCCCAAGGTACAAAAACTCATTGAAAAATCAATGGTATAAGCTTATGATCAATGAAAAAGATCAAAACAGAAATGAGATCATATTCACTAACAGGTTGACTTGCCATGAAAGTGTATGGACAACGGGCTTAATGTGATTGTGCCAGAACAAACAGGGTGAACTTGACGCGAGAACCTTGATACCAAGCTACAGTAGCATGACTGAGACCGATTTGCATAAGAAGGAGACCTCTGAAGACTTGTAGTCCAGTGTCGTCACCGTAATCGTTTTGTTCTTACTAAGAATCCCGGTTTTTCCCAACTTTGTGAATGAAGAAGCTGCCTCGTGCTTGCCGACTTTTTCCTGTTTTACTTGAGGACAAGCAAAGATTCAAGCTTAGGAGAGTTTGATAACACGAAATCGTATATATATATTGATGCATAATTCAACTGATGTTTGACTGTTTTCGATCCGATTTCGGGTTCTTTCCATGTTATTTGTCTGATATTTTGCAGGTATTTGATAATCATGTCTAAACAAAGCAATATGAAGAAAAGAAGCAATTACATATGAAATATGGACGAAAACCAGATGAAAACAACATGAAAAACGCAGAATGCATATTTTGCTGCTGTGACGACCGTCACACACCATGACGACCGTCATGCAGGCAAAAACGCACAACTTCAAATGAACGTGCAAAATGCAGTTCCAAGTCCCAAATAATGGACCACTACTCCCTGATATTTCTGACTCCAAGTCCACCTTCTTCAAATTACAACCGTTAGAATTCTATTTCTATAAAAGGGGAAGGAGGGGAGCTGAGAAAGGGAGCCGCATTCAGACAACGAAGTGCTGCCCAATTTTATTTCTAGAGCAAAAATTTAGTTTTATTCTTTCTGCTTTTTGTTTCCTTTCCTTATTCCTGTATTCCATTTCGACAATATTCGTTTGTGCGCTCTATTGGTTTGAAGACATAATCCTGCCGACATCGTTGGGATTTGGCCAAAAGCCAATTGGATACGTTACAGGTTTTTCATTATTTCGTTAATTGTAACTTTTATTATCAGTAATATGAATGTTCTAAGTTTCTGTTTTTATTTATGTTTTACCTTTCCCAAATGCATGTCTAGATAAATCAGAGTAATCGATATGTAATAATAATTCAGACAGGATTTGATAGTAACCGGTTGAAAACTTTCTTTTTCAAAAGTTGTTTATGGTCTGAGTGTTTAAACTTATTTACTGAATAAACGTTCGTCGCAAAAGCGAGAACTTATTTAAAAGTAGTTTTGCCACGACAGTGGGAAATTAATTAAGGTACGAACCAACAAGCGACAGCTGCGGTAAGACCAGATAGTAAACACTAGGCATTTGTTTCAATAACAGCGAAAGCACTTTAAAATGGATTAGAACTTAGAGATTTCCAAAAAGTAGTTTTAACCCCGAATGGGACAGCGAAAGCATACATTTGGCCCTTAGAATTATGACTAGCGTCAACAACCATCGTGAGACGAAAGTCTTCAGATCACTATTTTCTGCTTAAATAAATTCTGAAAAATATTTTGTATACCGGTAACTTGTCAAATCCCCGAAGAACACAATTACTGCATATCGATTCACGTAATTATAATTCAAGTAACGTCTTTAGTTCCCTTTAGTGACAGAAATTATTTCCTTAAACATTATCTACCTAGCTAAACATAGTAACCCCCGAGAACACTAGTTTGATTACGAGTCCCTGTGGGATCGATATCTTTTATTACTACGCGATAGACTGTGCACTTGCAGTTAAGTTGTATTAGACATAGAAAGTCGCGATCAGAATCCGAAAGGGAAGGGGAAGGAGATCCAGCCATGTTCGAGCAGCCCTTCTACATCTACCAATAGCGGCGAGACCTCCCATCCGATGCGCCCAATTCCATATTGTAAGTTCAAACTTGTCCTGCTTGGTGAAGACCCCCAATGAGGAGTGAAGATCGGGAACGAACTCCCCGATTAGCGAGGAAATAGATAAAAGCTTACCTTTGGGAGAATGCATATTTGTTCGTGTGGAGTGCCACGGAGATACCCGAGCTAGATCCTGACGTGACCTGCCACCAACTCACCATCGATCCCGCCACTAGGGCAGTAGCTCAACATAGGCTAAAGCAGTCTTCGGAGAAAACAGAGGCTTCCAAACAGGCTGTAAAAGACCTCCTAGAGGAAAACTTTATTTTGGAGGCCAAGTACACTACTTGGATGTCCAATGTTGTAATCATTAAAAAATCAAATGGAAAATGGCGCATGTGTATTGACTATACTGATCTTAATAGGGCCTTCCCTAAAGACGCATATCTGCTCTCCAACATAGAAAAATTAGTTGATAATTATGTTGGTTTTAAATTTTTATCTTTCATGGACGCGTATTCGAGCTATAACCAAATACCCATGGAAAAAAGTGACAAAAGGTACACAACTTTCATGACTGAATTTGACAATTATTATTACAACGTAATGCCCTTCAACTTGAAAAATGATTATGCTACCTACTAAAGAATGATGAACAAGGTCTTCCAAGGAGAAATCAGGGATATGCTCGAAGCCTATATGGACGACATGATATTGAAATACCATGAGGAATCCGATCATACGATCCATTTGAAGAAAGTCTTCGAGCAGGCCAGGAAGTACAGGATGCGCTTCAACCCGGAGAAGTGCACGTTTGAGGTACGAGCAGGCAAGTTTCTCAGCTTCTATCTAACAGAATGAGGAATCAAAGCTAACCCCGACAAGTGCAGAGCCTTCTTTGAGTTCCCTACGCTGAACTTAAAGAATTCCATCCAATCCCTAAACGGGATGCTCGCTTCGCTGTCCAGTTTCGTGGCAAAATCTGCTCAACGCACACTCCCCTTTTTCAAACTCCTCTGCAAGGATACGACTTTTGAATGGACAGAGGAATGCAACAAAGCCCTCCTCCACCTGAAACAAGATCTTTCAGAACCACCGGTCCTCTCCCGGCCAGATAACGGGGAAACCTTATATCTCTATCTCACCGTTGTGACCGAGGCCGTCAGCACCGCCCTTATTCGTGAAACGCCCGATGGGTAGAAGCCCATATACTTCATGAGCAAAATGATGCAAGGACCAGAACTGAGATACCAGCAGATAGAGAAAGTGGCCCTAGCCCTTACCAACGCTGCAAGAAGGATAAGTCACTACGTTTTGGCCCACACAATCGTGGTATGCACGGACCAGCCCGTAAAGCAACTATTGAGCCGTCCAGACATGGCCGGTAGAATACTCAAGTGGTCGCTGGAACTGTCCGAGTTCGACATACAATATGAGAGCAGAAAGACCCTAAAGGCTCAGGAACTGGCTGACTTCATCGCAGAGATTACCTTGCCAGATCACAAGTGGACAATCTTCGTCGACGGGCACTTAAAAATTGAATTTTGCTTTGGAGCTGTTACAGAAGCAAAGTGATGATCCTAAAAGCTTCCTTAGAGGCCAAGGAATGTGTTGAAGTGGTTGAATTGGATTGAAACCTTCTGGAACTGCCTATATGAATCAAACTGCAGTTTGAGCAAGTCAGATATGATGGAAGTGTTTGAGTAGTTACAGAAGTGTTTAGATTATTTGGATCATTTCTATTAAGTGTTTAGGAAGTGTTTGGATGGATAAGTGGTGTGGAAAGTGTTTGCAATGAAGAACTTGATTGCTCTTGCAAGTAATGCAACAATGGTGATGTGAAGATTCAATTTATGGTTATGGATGACTTGATGATGTTTAGAGTGTTTCAGAAGCTTATATATGTGGTATGAGATGTGGTTGAAGTGTTAGAATGAAGATTTATGGACTGGTTTTTGAATTTCACGTTTTCACTTTACAGGTTTTTGAAATTTGCTAGAGTGTGCAATTTTGATGTATAGAGGCTTTAAGGTATTGTGCTTGTATTGTGTGTCTTTGAAATGATAAAAAATGGCCTCTATTTATAGTAAAACAAGTTGATTTTCTTTGAGTAAATTTTGGATTGGGATGCATCTTATTATCCAATGTATTATATCATGTTTCAAGACATGAATGCAAAGTCCAAGTAGCTTTGCTTCTAAGCAAGATGATATCTTTGCCATTTAAATCACCACCATTCAGATTGTGACCTTAGTCTTGATGTTTAGAACCAATCCTTGTCTTGGTAATCAAGTTTCTTGACTTTGTGGCATTTCACTTAATGCATTAAAATAAAACTTAAGTTTGTGCCTTGGGATGAGATTTTCTACTATGCAAAGGGATAGAACTTCAGAAAATTTGGTATCATCTTGAAGATATTATGGGATACTACAAGATTCATGTTGACCTTGTGCAGAGATAAGGCTTGCAAAGTGATCAAAAGTGTGTCCAAACTTGTATGTTGTCTTAAGGAGACATGCTTAGACAAAGACTTAGAAATATTTTCTAAGTGTAGAAGGTTACTTCGACGAATGGATGCTTTGGAGTCTTTCTTCGACGGAAGTTTGAATTTCAAAATACGGATAGATAACTGTCTTTTGTCCTTATCCATTTTCTCAGGGGAGACGCATGGAGAACTATGGCGAAACGAAGGCATGCAGAGCGAAACTTGTTAACTTTTGGAGAAATGCTTGTTGGAGATAGTTATTTCGACGTATTATAAATAGGGGTCTTAGTATTAGGATTTTCGTGTGTTCAATTATTGTACTGTACTAAAAATTTACTCAAAGTATCCAAGTCAGAGTGAGAAAAGAGTTACTATTGAGAAATGTACGTTGAAACACCATATTGAATTCAATAGAAATTTACTTTCCTTTTACCAATTGTTCTTTACTGCATTTTTTTTACTTTGAAGTTCTTTTCTTCATTGCATTTCCTTTATCAACTTTTACAAAATTTAATCTTTTCAATAACAATCAAAACAATCTTTTAAACCAATGAATGTTGTCGAAGTGTTCATCAATTTTACAGAAATACATTAATACAATAGTTATGTTCTCAGGATTTACTGGTTGATCCTACAAGTAAACCAAAATTTTGAAAGATCAACGATTATTTATCAATTTTCATGATAAACAATCTGTCAAATACCTAACAAAGAAGACATAACTACTGTTCCAAAGAAAGTCTAATAGTTACTTAAGCTAAATATGTATATGCATCCACATGCATAAGGCTAAGTATACAAGCACATTTTTCATACTTCACTCGAGCCTTTTCTTAAACTCATTCACTAACTTAGAATTTAGAGTATTAATTTTGCAAGTCCACCTTATATTTCACAATCCATCATTATAACTCAAATAATTATGTTTCTGATCCAGAACAATAACCAAATAATTTATTTCTAAAAACTTATATTATCAAAAATATGTTCTTTTGATTATTATATCTAGTTATTTGTTTTGCAAATTGCAAGAAGATTGTATATAAATTTATTCAAATACAACTACAATAACATTAATCTTAAACATGTATTTTTTTTAAAATTAAAAAAAAAATGCATTCAATTTATGTGATATTGATGTCCAAAATCTAGTAGAGTTTGATTAGATTTAAATCCGACCAACAATAAATAAAATTTAAAACTGAATTGAAATAATGAGTTTTTACTTTAGGTTTTGGATAAAAATCAAAGTTTAATCAAATCCAAAAATAAAATGTTAATGGATAATTGAACCATTTATAAATAATCTGGTTAATAATTATTTATGACTGATTTGTTTTAATTTCTTTTAATGATTTTTATAGTATTGTATTTTTTATTTTTAAAAAATTATAATTTTTTAATAAAAACTTCAAATGAAATATTAGTTTGTTTGTTACTTAAAATGTTATTTTATATATTTTATCTTATTAAAATTTATAATAAATCACGAAATTATTAAATAATTTTTCATAAAATTTATTTTTGAGATGTCATTTTTAGAAAAAATGTAATTTTTTTTTATTTTTAATAATGTATGTTTATATTATAGAATGTAAAAATTAATCTTTTAATTTATAGGATACAAAAATCTTATGTCCATCAAGTATCCGGTATTTAATAAACTTGGACAAAGATTTGGAATAAGAAAATTCCGCTAAAAGTGACGTGCTTGTTATGGAGGATGCTTCAGAACAAAATTCCTACAAGAGTAAATTTAACTAAGAGGGGAGTGATGTCTTCGTGTCAGGTTGGGTGTTCGGGAGAGTGTGGTAACGAGGAGACGGTTTCTCACATTTTTTTAGTGTTCTAATTCTGCAGGTGCTTGGAGCTTCACCTGTCAGTGGATTGGGGTGCAAACAATTTTTTCAAAAGAAGGTTGAATGCATATGGAGCAGTTCAAAAACTTGGGAGTCGGAGGTAGAGATTTTACCTTAAAATGAGGGCCATTTGGACTGCTTGTGTGTGGAACATATGGAAAAGTAGGAATGACAGAGTATTTCGCATTTCGCAATGCAGTAAGTAGTATCGAGCAAATTGTAGAAGAATCGAAAGTGACAGCGTGGAAATGGCTCAAAATAAAATCAAATATTATTAAAGATGATTTAATAGTGTGGTGCACAAATCCTAAAGTTTGTCTCGGCATCCCAGATTACGGCTAATTCTGTTTTTGCTTTTCACCATTGTTGCCATCATTTTCTTATTCAGTTGGACTGGTTTGTGGGGGGATTTGGCTACTGGCTTGGAGTGGAGTCATTCTGGTAAGCGCATTCAGGTGAAGTTGCTGAGTGTGCAGCTGTTATTTAATATTGGCATTGGCAGCAGGGTGTTGACCAGTTGGTCTCGATGTCAGTTAGGTATTATGAGCCTTTTTTTTAAGTAAAAAGGGAACGACTTACTTGTATTAAAAGTATGTGTCTCACACAAAGGTGTTGCTTTAAAAAAAAAGTATCACAATATTCAATGCTCTCTAGTTGAAAAATCTCTCCGAACAGATATATGGCTTTAGGGCAGGCAATCTTTAAGATGCTCGAGATGATCTTGTTTTCATATTTAATGAGGGATGAAATACTTACATATATCCATTTTAATGAGGGATGAAATACTTACATATATCCATTCTAAATAAGCCGCCCATTAATTGTCACAATAACCAAAGGGTCCATATGCTGACAGTGAGTGACCCCGATGGCCAGACTATAGATAGAGATATCTATTAAATACTAGATAAGTACAATTTACCGGCTCTTTTTTTTCTTTCACTATTTTTTTATATACAAATTCAAACTGTTGTTCAGCCTAATAAAACTCTCCTCCAAACAAATAAAATTACTCATTCAAAAGTCAATTATTTGACTCATAAAAAAAGTACATTATTGTATTGTATAGACTATAAAATCATTTTTTTCTCTAAATGTAAAGTGCCGCAATTCACACGTAACAGTACTACTTCATTGGTCTAGTTCTATAGTTTACATAGGGTAAGGTAAGTTCGTAAAGTATATCACCTTACATTATTTACTTTTATTTCCTTAAATTACCATATCTTATGTTTTCTCTCTCTCTCTCTTATACTATATATGTAAGACATGAATTCTCTTTTGTTCCAATTCATTCTCAGGTCAGCACCTTTCAAATTGGTTCCAAAAAATTAGAATATGGCACCTACAGAAGCTGCAAATAGATCATCAAACCACTCAACTGAAACCAAAGGAAAGACCATTACTTGCAAAGGTAAGTACTTGTCAAAGAGCTTATTGAATAATCTTAATGAATGATAATTAATTATGATGTTATTATGCTGTATTAGCCGCTGTGGCATATGGTCCAGGAGAACCCTTTGTGGTAGAAGAAATTCTTGTCCATCCTCCTCAGAAAATGGAAGTTCGAATCAAAATTCTCTATACTTCCATTTGTCACACCGATCTCAGCGGCTGGCAAGGCGAGGTAATTAAATATATAAACACACACCGTTAGTTCATACAACTTCTTGTTTTGATAGTTTATTCTTTTGTTTTCATCAACTATAGTGCGAACCTCAACGTGCTTTCCCTCGAATTTTCGGTCATGAAGCCTCCGGGTATGCAAATTTTCTTAATCATAGATCGATAACTGCGTGATTATTGATAACAAACCAAGATGAACAATATTTTTTGTAGGATTGTGGAGAGTGTAGGAGAAGGAGTGAGTGACATGAAAGAAAAGGACTATGTGGTTGTAATATTCAACGGAGAATGTGGTGAGTGTGTGTACTGCACGTGTGAGAAAACCAACATGTGTGAGAAATTTGGAGTAGACCCAATGAAGAAGGAAATGTGTGATGGAACAAGTAGGTTTTTTACAAAAGATGGTAGTAAACCTATTTTCCATTTTATGAACACTTCAACTTTCACGGAGTATACTGTGGTGGATTCAGCTTGTGTTGTTAAGATCAATCCTCAATATACACTTAGCCTCAAAAATCTCACCTTGCTTAGTTGTGGAGTTTCAACAGGTAATAATTTGTGCATTTTTGAGAAAATATTGCTTAATTTATGTTGTTATTTACTACTATTATTTGTATTTATTTATTGCGTGCATAAACATTAAATATTGAATAGCTAAATGGACCATCTATCTGTGTGGATTTTAACACCACTTATATAAATAGATGGAGTGGTTTATTACTACTATGTTCATTTTCTACTATCAAACAAACACTATGCTCCACATAATTATTTTAGGTCATTTTCTATTATTAATGCTCTTCTTTCTATCTAAGATTTGAGTGCAAATTATTGTATTCATTTTTAAAGTATTTAAAAATTATATATATATATATATATATATATATATATATATATATATATATATATATATATATATATATATATATATATATATATATATATATATATATATATATATATATATATATATATATATATATATATATATATATATATATATATAATATAATATAATATACAACTTTCATATTACGGGTAATATACTAACTTGTGCTCTAAAGAATATAGAGAAAAAATTTAAAAATATATAAAAAATTTAATATAAATTTATAATTAATTATTTAATTATTTTTTAAATAAACTTTTTTTTTAATTTTAGGTATTTTAACTTGTCTCTTAAAGAGACAAGTTAGTATTATTCTTATATTATTTAACTAAAAGTTAAGAGGAAAGTTCAATATAGAAAATATTAAATACCTAATTTTATTAATATTAATATGTATAAATTATGTAATGCATATGATCAATTATTAAATAAAAAAAAGGATATGATAAAATGTATAAGAATTTGTCTAAAATAAAATAAAAGGATTTGATCATAGGAGTGTTATTTTAAACATTATTAAGAATCTTTTACTAACATAGTTTTAATGCGTGGGCCTCTTATTACCTTGCTTGTTGGGGATGGGAGTTGAAATTTAATTTTCAAAACATTTAATGTTGTCCGTTGTGACGTGTTGTGTCCCACATCTTACCTTATCTTATAATATTAATGCTCACGGACACAGTTTTACATTTTGGAAAATCTGAAATGAGTTTAACGGTGTGTATATATATATATATATATATATATATATATATATATATATATATATATATATATATATATATATATATATATATATATATATATATATATATATATATATATATATATATATATATATATATATATATATATATATATATATATATATATATATATATATATATATATATATATATATATATATATATATATATATATATATATATATATATATATATATATATATATATATATATATATATATATATATATATATATATATATATATATATATATATATATATATATATATATATATATATATTAACAGTAAACCATCTCTTTTTTCATCTGAAATATTCAAGTTTTTAGTAAATTTTTTTTTTTTAAATATCATATTTAATATATTAGAAATTGAAATTATTAATTATTTATAAAATATTTTTTATTTGGAATTTTTAAAGAGTATTCTGAGACACACGATAGAAAGACTATTTTTTAGATTTTGAAAGTTATTTTTTATCGTTAAATAATTTAATAATCTGAATTTTACTCAATTGTATTTTTTATATTTATTTAAAAAATAGTATTTTTTTAATAGTTTAATTATTAAAATTTTAAGGGATAAAAATTATGGATAAAAAACTTTAATTAGAACATTTTTTGAAATAAATATTTTGAAAAAATTTGAGATATTTAGAATAATCACAAACATATTTAACTCTATTTTAAATAAAACATTTACATTAGTAATAAATGAAAATTTTATGAAAATATTTAAAAAAATTATTTTCCATGTAAGAATAATTAAATTTTTTATTTGAAATATATGTTGGAGAGTTCAAGAAAGTAAGAAACACCACAAAATAAGAGACGACACATTTCAATCCAAACTTTTATAATATTAATCACATTACATACATCAACATACATCAACATTCTTTTCTACTATTCACTCAAACTTTTGTTTCACATCTTTTGTTAAAAATAAATTTAACAGTGTATAAAATAATAACTCTAAAAACTTAATAAATAAAAAAAGAAACTAAGTTTTCCACTATCCAAATATACCCAATTTCTTAAAAAATTGACTTTTTGCCTTTGTAAAATAATGTTAAACATCATTTAAAACAATACACACAACAAAATCTATTTCTTCTAGAAGCAAAACATGAAATTAAGAAGACAGGAAAATTAATTTTCAATTGGATGTGATAGGTGGTTTAAAAACACTTGGAATTTTACAACTTGAAAATATTTAGCAACAAGTCAGTATCTGAAAATTTGCTGGAGCAGGATCTTTGGTCTTTACAAAAGAAAATTATTTAGTATAATATTATGATATAATTAGCATCTAGAATGTCCAGAAAATAGGGGAAATAAAAAAATGAGAAAATGAAAATTTTGTCATTTTGTTTGAAGCCTGCAACTTCACGTTACCTTGTTTGTTTTTATTTCTATTTTTTTCCTCGTAGGAAAAGTTCTTTTATATTTATTTGAATACTTTATTTGATAGTCAATGTTTGAATTTGAATGTATTTTTTCAAGTCTGTCAGATCCCGATCTTATTTTTTAAGTCAAAACCATTTTTGTTTGCGTATAGGAATAGAATCTTGAATGTTTCTTTTAAGGATCTTACTAAAGAATTTAAAAATAAAAGTTTTTCAAAATAGAATATGTAATATTTTAGTTTGTGTTCAACATTCGCGTGTAACATAGTTGAAACTATAGAGTCAAATGTATTTGACGTAATCGAATTTAATATATAATTGTTCTGTTGAAATATAATTGTGTATGCTTTGAATTCGAAGTTTAATTGTTTATAAATAGGCATTATTATTATTGTAGTTTTAAAATATAGTTTTCATAGTTAGGAGTTTTGACGGTTCATTAACATTCTCATTCTCTCTTTTCTCTCTACTTTGTCATTTTTTTTAAAACTCTAACAGTTTCAATATTTCATTACATAGTATAGTATTTTTATTTTAAAAAAATATTGAATAACACAATCTTTTAAATAAACATTTTATAATTAAAATTTTAATTGGTGTTTATATAACACGAGTTAATATTAATTTTCTTTATTAATTTGTGGAAAGAGTAGTGTGACTTTTCGTATCCAATGAAAGTAGAGGATTACATAAAATACTGCTTGGTTTTACTATTTTTACATATTCTTAATTGTCAGCTTGAAAATATATTAATTTTAAGAGTAGGTCTAGTGTGAGTTATTCTATTTGATAATTCATTATGTATAATAAATTTTATTATTTAATTATTAGATTATAAGTTTTAAATTTTATTATTTAATTATTAGATTATAAGTTTTTTTTATCTGGTCAACTTCAAAAAGAACTATGAACTATAAAATTATTTCATACTTTATAAAATAATTTCAAATAAATGTGAGATAAATATATTAAAAATAATGTAAGTAAATATTAAGTATTACATAGTTTAGATTTTATAAGTAAATATTAATAGTTTAATCGTGATGTATTTTATTAAAGAGATAGAGATACATTTTTATGTGATGATATAAATTAAAATATATGAATATACATTAAACGGGTATGGGGCGGGTGGATATTAAGCAGATTCATACCTATTCTTTTAATGGATAATTACACGTGCGTACGTCACTATCTATTTTGCGGGTTTTTATCCTATCTGATGTGGGTATTTTTTGTGGGTGTCGATTGGATATGGGTACAATTGTCATCCCTACTAAATACTTAGTCCTAAAAAATGCACTCATTACATATCGTGTATACATCGTTTCCTCTTCTTCTTTTCTCATTCTCTTTATCTCCTCCATTTCTCATCTTTTTTGTTCTCATCATCACAACAACCATTATCTTTGTTCGTTGTGTCTATAGTAATTACTGTTCAACTTTACTATATTTTAATTAGTAACATGTTTTTCATTCAATTAGAAAACTAGTGGTTATGTTTTCATAATCAGAAGTGTTTTTGTTTTTTTATTGATGTAAGATGTGTTTTTATTTTTAGAAAAAGAAAGATGCAAAATGTATGTTTAAATAATAATAATAATAATAACGAAATACTAGGGGTCATAATTTTGATCTAAAAAATATAGAAGTTTTTTAAAAATTCAATCTTCGTAGATATTGTTGAGAATATAATTTCTTGTGTCGAAGCAGGTGTAGCTCGACAGAAACAAGGATGTGTCGAAATTAGCCTAGTGTAGTGTGTGTCGAGTAGGGTTAAATGTCGAAGTGTCGAAGAGGTTGCTTGACACAGGATTTCGACTTAGATCAAAATAGAAATTTTGGACTTTTGTGTTTTTGGGGCTTTACCTTAGAGACCAAGGTAGCTCAATTATAAATAGAGAGAGTAACTCCTATTCTGAGTAAGAAGAATAGAGAATAATATTGTAACATACAACAGAAAGTGCAGTTGCACAGTTGAATAATTTTTTTCTCAGTTTGAGAGTAGAGAGTTACTCTGCAGAAATCATTATTCTCTTCCCTTATTTTGTTAAACCCTAATCTTCTTTCCTATTCTATTTTCTTTCTTTCTTCTTTCATTGATAATTGCTACGCAGAATCATTCTTGCAATCAAGGTGTGATTGTTTCACTTGGGAAGAAAAAGGGATTTCGATCAGGTTGGTTGAATCTTGTTCATCAAGATTTATTCAAAATTCTCAAAGTTTTGGGTTAATTCCAACATCTGATATCTAGAGCACTGACTAAGCGATTTGTGGGAAGAAAATCATGATGGCAATGAATCATCCAAAGGGGCATTTGTCAGCGAGTTTTCTGATTCTCAATAATAATAATTATGAGAATTGATGCAAGCAGGTGAAGGTGATTTTCTGTTATCAAGATCTTTGGGATCTTGTGAAGGAGTGAGTAACACAGCTTGCAGAAAACGCGACAGATCAAGAAAAGGCTGCATACAAAGAATTGAAGAAGAAAGATTAAAAACTCTCTTCATAATTCATCAATGCGTTGATTCAGATAATTTTGAAAAGGTTATTGATGTAGAATTAGCAAAAGAAGCATGAGAAATCTTGGAGAAATCGTTTGGAGGCGCATAGAAGGTGAAAGATGTGAGTTTATAAACTTACAAAAGGACGTATGAATTGTTTCAGATGGAAAAAAGTGAAAGCATAACTGAGTTCTTCACTAGGATTACTAAATTGGTGAATCAAATCAAAGTATGTGGAGAAGTGTTGACATCAAGATCAGTTGTTGCAAAGATCTTAAGGTCATTGGATTGAAAATTGGACCACCTGGTACTAGCCATAGAAGAGTCGAAATATTTGTCAATATTGACAAAGTAAGAGCTTCAATGGACTCCTAAATCTCATGAACAAAGGATGGTTGAAAGAGCTACAGGTAAGTCGAAGAGTGATGTGGCTTTGCAGGTGCAATCAGCAAAAGAAAAGAAAGGCAAAGGAAGTTGGAATGGCAACAAAGGCAGAGGAGACTACAACAATTCGACTAGTGAAATCAACAAGAAAGAAACTGGTCGAACCAGAGAAAACCCTGGAGCCAAAGCAACCAAAGAGGTAGTGTTGCAGGTAAAGGAAGAGGTGGTGGTCGAAAAGCTGACAAAAGTCACATTCAGTGTTACAATTGTCAGAAGTATGGTCACTATTTTAGTGATTGTCTAGAAGAAAAAAAGAATCAAGAAAATGATGCAAAGCTGGCGAAACATGAAGAAGAAGAAGAAGAAGAAGAAGAAGAAGAAGAAGAAGAAGAAGAAGAAGAAGAAGAAGAAGAAGAAGAAGAAGAAGAAGAAGAAGAAGAAGAAGAAGAAGAAGAGAGTTTTGTTGATGGTCACAACAAGAGATGAAGAAAGATTTCAGGACCAATGGTACTTGGACTCAGGATGCTCATCACACATGACTGGTAGGAAAGATTGGTTTATCAACATAAAGCTCTCAATGAAGAACATGGTGAAATTTGCAAATGACAATACTCTAGCAGTTAAAGATATTGGCGATGTCCTGATTATGAGGAAAGATGGCAAGAGGTCAGTAATTTCCAATGTATTGTACATACCCGGCATGAAGAGTAATTTGTTCAGCATATGGCAGCTAGTCGAAAAGAACTACAAGGTGTCGATCGAAGACAAGACGATGAGAATTCTCGACTCATGTGGTAGGTTAATCTTGAAAGCACCAACGTTTCAGAATAAAACCTTCAAGATTGAACTTAATATGGTGGAGCATAAGTTCCTTGCAACTGCAGCCAGCAGAGATGACTGAATATGGAATTATAGACTTGGTCATCACAATTTCAAAGACGTTAGAGATTTGAAGATAAGAAATATAGTTTCGTGATTACCAGAAATTGACATTCCAAGTGAAGTGTGTGAAGAATGTGTTAAGGCGAAGCAGCATAAGAACAACTTCAGCAAGGATGCAGGAAACAAACTGAAGGCAATTCTTAAAGTCATATACTCTGATGTATGTGGTCCTACCCAGGTGAATTCGATTGAGATAACAGATACTTTTTCACTTTCATAGATGATTTAGTCAAAAATTGTTGACTTACCTGATCAAGAAGAAAAGTGAAGTGATCGAGGTATTTTCCAAGTTCAAATCTATCGTCGAAAGACAAAGTGGTCGAAAGCTAAAAATTATGAGGACTGATGGTGGTGGAGAGTATGTGTCGAAAGATTTCGATGCATTATGAGAGAAAGAAGGGATTGTGCATGAAGTGGTGCCACCCTACACTCCACAGCAGAATGGAACTGCAGAAAGGAAGAATAGAATCATCATGAATATGGTGAGAAGTATGTTGAAAGGCAAGCATCTACCCAACGAATTATGGGGAGAAGTTGTGTCGACTACAACATACATCTTGAATAGATGTCCGACGAAAAGGCTAGAAGGAATTAGACCAGAAGAATGTTGGTCTAGTGTCAAGCCTAGCCAAGCCTAGCGTAAGTCATTTGAAGGTGTTTTGATCTATAACACATACATATGTGTCAGATCAGTTGAGAAGAAAACTTGATGACAAGTCGAGTCAAATGATCCTAATAGCATATCGTTCGAATGGAGGATACAAGTTGTACCAGCAGGGACGTGATCATAGATGAGCTTAAAGAATGGGATTGGACTGAGAATGTTAAGAAGGATTCAGTGAGAATCTTATGTGAAGAACCAGCTAGTGAAGTCGAAAGAGAAGTTTGACAAGAGGAAGTCAGAGGTGAAGCAGGCCCAAGTAGACCTCAACGGACAAGACACATGCTTACAAGGTTGCAAAAATGTGTGATTACATAAGATGATGTAGTCAACGATGAAGGTGAACTGGTACATTATGCTTTCTATGTAGATGTTGAACCAGTCAATGCAACTGAGACATTGAAAAATTCAAAGTGGGTGAAAACAATGAATTAGGAACTGAAGTCCATCGAAGTCAACAACACTTGGTCACTTGTTGAATTGCCTCAAGACAAGAAGGCAATTGATGTGAAGTGGGTATACAAGGTGAAGTTAAAGGAGAAGTAACTCGACACAAGGCGATACTTATGGCGAAAGGATTTCTTCAGAAAGAAGGAATCGACTTCGACGAAGTTTTTGGGTCTGTTGCTAGGATCGAAACAATCAGGTTGGTTGTTGGTCTATCGAAAATGAACAATTGGCAGGTATGTCAAATGGATGTGAAATGTGCATTCCTGAATGACTCATTAGATGAAGAAGTTTATGTCGCACAACTAGCTGAATTTGTGAAACAATGTGAAGAAAGAAAGGTGTATAGGCTGCATAAAGTCCTGTATGAACTTAAGCAAGCTCCAAGAGTTTGGAATAAGAAGATAGATAGCTTTCTAAGGGAGAAGAAATTTGTGAAGTGCACAACGGAGCATGTAGTATATGTAAGAAGAAGGAATAATGATTGCTTATACTATATCTCTATGTCGATGACCTGTTAATAACAGGAAGTTGCAAGAAGGAGATCAAAGACTTCAAACATAACCTAAGTGAGGAGTTTGAAATGTCAGACTTGGAAAATCTCTCATATTTCCTTGGCATCGATTTCTACAAGAGTGGTAGAAGTTTGATGATGCACCAAAGAAGATATACAAGCAAAATACGCAAGAGATTTGAGATGCAAGATTGCAACCCAACTTCGACTCAAGTTGAACCAAGACTACAACTGTCGAAAGATTCATATGAAGATGATGCCGACCCAACCCAATATAGAAGACTTATTGGGTTGCTAAGATACCTTTGTCACAAAGGTCTGACTTAGCATACAATGTAGGTATGGTGAGTAGATTCATGCAGAAGTCAAAGGTATCACATCTAACAGCGACGGAGAGGATACTAAGGTATCTGAAAGGAACTCTCGACTACGGTATTTTGTTTCCTGCAGCTGATGAAGGAAAATAATTCAAGTTAGTGGGATGCATCGACTCAAGTTGGTGTAGTGATGTTGAGGATAGAAAATCCACAGTTGGCTATGTGTTTATGCTAGGTGGTGCACCAGTTTCTTGGAGTTCAAGAAAGGAGTCAGTAGTGGCATTGTCGTCATGCAAAACAAAATACATAGTTGTTTCTCTTTGTGCATGTCAAACAAAATGGATGGTAAATCTGATCGAAAAGATTACAACGAAGAGTCATAGAACAATTACCATAAAAATCAACAAAATGTCAGCAATAAATCTGATGTCCGATAGCACATGGACATTTAACCAAATTATAAACTATGACTCTCCCATCCATTTAACCAAATTTATCACATGCAACTTATACCTATATAGACATTTATTTATTTTGAGAAACTCCAAGACGAATCACGCTAATATATAAAAGAAAGAAAAATAAATTAAAGGTCTTATAAGAGGATAGTTGGTGTAAAAATTGTAAAATACACTTATACACCAACTATATATTTTCCTTCAACAAACTTAATAAATTAATTAATAAATATTTTAATTTTTGTCAAAAATAGTTAATTATCTGAGTTTTGAATTCAAAAAACATTACTAGAATTAATGTTACATATTTTAGAGGGGGAAAAAATATGATTTTGTATTAATTGTTGTCAAGAATAATTTACATAGATGTGAGTGTGAATTGCTGAAACTCAAATAAACGTAGGAATTGGAGCTGCTTGGAACACTGCTAATGTTCAATCTGGTTCATCTGTAGCAGTCTTTGGTTTAGGTGCAGTTGGGCTGGCTGTAAGATTTCTCATTTTCTGATGCATATGTTCATCTTTTTCTTTGATTTTAACTTAATACTGTCTTTGTCTTCTCACCAACAATTTCTGGGTTCAAAAAAGCTCAATTTATATTGCACATTGGCCAGGTTGCAGAAGGGGCACGAGCCCGAGGTGCTTCCAAAATAATAGGTGTGGATATCAACCCAGACAAATTCATCACAGGTAACTTATTTTACATAACAACTTTACTCAAACTTTCTCCTCCACTGAAATGTATTTCTCTGTGCTCAAAGCTCAAGCTATGGGAATCACAGATTTCGTAAATCCAACTGATGAAGAGAAACCGGTATCTGAGGTTGGTGTTTTCTCTCCTCTCCTTTCACATAGAAAATATAATCATAATCTTCACATTTATTTTCACTAACAAAATGATTCATGTGCAGAGAATCAGAGAAATTACGGGAGGAGGTGCAGACTACAGTTTTGAATGTACAGGAAACTTGAATGTTCTAAGAGATGCCTTCTTGTCTGTTCACGAGGTATATTTGCATTCATAGCAGCAGAACAAATTCAGTAGACTCATTGTCATATAGTATAATAGTATTTTAACTTTTCTTCATAGACAAACTTCATCCTTATTTGAAAGCAAGGATCCAGGATCCAATTCAAAACTGATCACAGAAACAGTTTTCTAGTTTAAAATTGTGCACTGAAAAATTTCATGTCAATTTTTGAAATGCAGGGTTGGGGATTGACTGTACTGTTGGGAATTCATGCATCACCAAAGTTGCTTCCCATCCATCCAATGGAGCTCTTTGCCGGTCGCAGAATTGAAGGATCGGTGTTTGGAGGTTTCAAAGGCAAAAGTCAGTTGCCTAATCTTGCCACAGAATGCATGCAAGGAGTAATGATCATCACTACTTGAAATTTCTTCAAACTCAAATTATTTGATAAGTTTTAGTGTGCAATCAGTAATGTTCTTCTAAAGTTATTCAACTTCATAAAACTTATCATGCATGATCTAATACCTGGTTGTTATGTCTTTAATCAATTTCTTAGGTGATAAAGCTGGATAATTTCATCACTCATGAGCTTCCATTTGAGGAGATAAACAAAGCCTTTGATCTTTTGATTGCCGGGAAGTCACTGAGATGCCTTCTGCACCTCTAAGAGAAGATGCTATTTTTTACTATCAGATAGAGATCACTCTCCAGTTTTATGATATATGAATTCTACAATAGAAGTATATCTAAATATAAACATGTAATAGTGTTTTAAACAGTACTTACCCGGCATTGTCTTACTGTGAAGTTTGCTATGACGGCCAAGAAATAAAATTAGAAGTGTACTCAAATTCGTTCATCTTCCAACGTTTGGTGATAAAGAATTCTGGCCTGCTATTTCTTTTTCTTTGTTTGTATCTGTAAATAAATGCTTATGTAGATGGGAGAGAGTGATATAACAATCATACTGATACCACTATAGGTAAAAATGTAGAATAAATAATGGTTTGCAAGGGAGAGTTTATTAATACTAGAATACAGTTTTCCATAATCTATCACCAAGTTTGATAAGTAAAACATCTCTGAAAAATTACAGCTAATGACGAACTCATCAAAAGAAAATAAGACTTACAGCATGCGAAGCAAAAATATATATTCTACAAAATTCTTGGCCAGCACATACAGAAACATTGGCAGTTGAATGATTGTAATTACTGCTGGCCAATAAGCTAACTATTCCCACAAATAAATAAATAGCTCTATACAGAGTATTGATTAGGAGCAAAATAGCTAAAATAAGATGAATTCAAAGTTCACTTTCATTGATTGTTGACGTTGTTGTTTTGTTTGTTGCGATTTTCCTCTGTAATTTTTTGAAATTCTTCCTCACTAGCTGCTATTATGCGCTTGACAATGTCATACGAGGTAAGCTTGATGCTGAAGAGAGAAACAAGGGTGAGTAATGAACTAATACCAAGAAAGCATAACAATGTAGTTAAAAGGTAGCACAATCAATACATCATAATCTTAGTTTCATAAACAATAGGAGAAAATATAAACCTGCTGTTTGGTAGGGTCTTCAGAGCATTGGGCACAAATCCCCTATACAAACCAGCAATTCCATCTCGTGCCAGAATTCCTGCATCAACATGAGTACTATAATAAACAAAACCCCCCTTACAATATCAGAATTCAAATGGCTTAATTAACATCAAGTGTACCCTCCAAGTATATATAAATGTACAATAATATGTTGTTATATTGCAACCATGATTATAAATATTGAGTAAACTTTCAGGGTAAAACAGAAATAAAAGCAATTGTAGACTGAGAAATACACAGGCTGACTATGGTCTGTAAATGTTAAAGCACCCCCTCGATATGAGTATGGATTCCTCCCGTTAACCAAATATATTTAAGGGGTAATTATACAGTGGAATGGTCAATTATATTGCATTTATCATATAATTAATTGTTGAGTTAAGAATCGGAAGACCCTGAATCATTTATTATCCTACATGTCTACTTTAGGGAATATTAAATTCAAAGGCACCGATGAGGCAACTCAATTGCTGCAGAGTTATAAACACAATACCTTGGGCCAATGAATAAGAGGATGAGTTTATAAATGATAATACAATACACAAGTCAGATTCTTCAAACATTTGTTTTATAGATTTCTGATGTTATATAAATAAAATAGCACGCAAAATGGATATATGGTGATATTAATTTCTGACACTAAATAATAAACATGAGCAATTCTTACCTGAAAAAGCATCTAATATTGTCAAATAAGGTGTATCCCTCAATTGCATTTGTCTTCGTACAGTGTCCAAAGGATAGCATGTAAGTGTGGCCAGAGATGCCGAAAGCACAGCAGTGAGTATAGATGTTTCAGTTCTCTTTTGATACTTCTCAGGCAACGACTTCTTTAATCTATCACCCATAGAAGGTCAGGATTTTTCTATTTCAATGTCCAAGTCCGTTGTCCCACAAACTAAAAAAAATACAAATTTGCTAAAGAACTTACAAGTCAAAAACACAAAAATTCACTGCAATATAAGGAGCTATGGCAATAAGAGAAGGCCCAAGGCCTTTGTAGAAAGATGCAAATCCTTCATCCCTTAGCATGCAAAAGGCAACCTGAAAAAACCACAAAATGGTTCTGAACCTCGTATCACATACATCTTCACAAACAAAGATCTTGCTTAAATGCTAAATCAGTTCAATCATACCTGTGACATGGTTCGATAACCAGGCTCAACAGCTAATCGTAATCTCAGAACATCTAATGGGTAAGTTATCTAAAAGGATATAAAAAATATCAGGAACATCATACAGCGAAGTAAAATGTAAAGGACATAAATGATTATTTTACATAAAAGAAATTGCTATAAGTATTAACTGTACCATGTAAAATTATTAAAATACCTACAATAAAAGCAAGGTCCCTCTGATAATTTACTTACAAAAGTGGCTGTCATGCCAGCAAAAGCACCAGCTGATAGTCTAGCCACAACAGAGAGCTCACCATTCTGTCCCCTGAACAATTTCTGTAAATCCAAAAATACAACTTCAAAGATGAACAAGTAATATTTGCTGTTAGAACTTTTAAAAAGGTAACTAGGGGTCACCTTATAAGTTTCATAAGCAAAAAGCTGGACAGCGCTATAAGGTATAACCCGAATCACCTGTAACAATAAAAAATGAAGACCTAAAATGAAAAGACTAGTCAATGTTTATAAGGAAACATAAATACAGAAATACCAATTCATCTTTTCCTAATTGTACTGACCTGAGGGAGATTTCCCTTCCAGTAACCTCTAATCCCTTCTTCCTTCCCTATAACTGCTATGGCCTGTATTTTAGGTTCATGTGATCAAAGAGTTTTTTTTAAAAGGTTTCACTAGAGAGCTCAGTATATCCAAGGACGGGAAAAGTCAACATCATCAGGCAAAGAGATGGGCCAATAAACTAAAGTTAGTCAGGTGATGTATGAAAAAATCAAATCCTTAAAAACAGGAAGTAGTTGACTGAAAGTAACATTCTATTGCTACCACTAAGCTGGCTGTTTTCACACACAACTTGACCAACTTCCCTTCTACAAGATGGAAACAATTACAAACCAGCACCATTGAGAGAAAATAGTCTAACCAAGTCCATAAAAAATCAATTACAAACCAGTAACATGAAGATAATCTGTAAAGCACTTATAAACACAACTGTCATGAAACCACCGTTTTCTAATATCAACAGCAGGAAAAGAAAAAAGTATTTTTGCCAAATTATAACAGATACAAATACAATATCAGTTCAAACAATGGAGTCTACCAAGAAGGTATGGAACCTATCAACATACATACCTCTTCAAATTCATTCTTAGCTACATCGCCTTTAATTTACTTTTCTTCAATATTGTTAAATATAAAAATCATCAATGTGTTGTAGCCAAAATTTTAAGCTTTAGGGATAAATGACTTATCAACATACAGATTCCAAGCTAACACCAATATATGAATATAGTCCAGAAGAACAATCAGAAGCATATCAATCAAGTAATCAACTTACACACCTACAACATACTCTTACACATTTGAATTGAAACAAAAGAAATAACAAATTATAAAACAAATCAACAGTTAAAGCTAGGACCGGAAAAAAAAAAGAAAAAAAAAAAAAGAAAACGGATCAAACTTTACCTGAACGAAACCTATTGCCTTCTTAGCACTGTCTTGCCCAACCCGCACACCATGAGTCTGCAAATACATTGTTAAACGCTGCGTTTCGTCTATAGTTTTAACAAATTAAATTCAATTTAACAAAAAAAAATGCATTCTGAGCACCTGCATGAGGAGCTTGATACGGTCGAGCGGTGCGGTGAACGTTTTAGCAGCGGCGCCAGCGAAGGCTCCGGCAGAGAATAGAGCAGCATCTCGGGGAACAAACGCCAAGACGGCGAGGGGATGCTTGAGGAGCTGAGAAGGCGTTGGCGCGAAATGGTTATGCAGTTTGGCATCTGAGACGGAGACAGAGGCGAATTTGGTGTCGGCGGTGGATGCGACGGAGGAAAAGGTGAGTGTGGCGTTTTGGCGGAGAGGGGAGTGGGAATTGGGCGAAACGACGTCGCATTTGATGTGGGGGATTTTGTGCCATGAGATTAGGGCTGTTTCCTCTTTGGGGGAAATGGAAATTGACATTTGAAGATTATGGAGAAGAGGAGATAAGGCGCTGAATAAGAAAAAACGAGGGTGCGTTTGAAAAACTCTTTGCTTATTGCTCAAACACTCAGATATATACACGTAAAATATTCAAACAAATAAATATCTAAAATTTGTCATGTTTTGATAAAATAAATATTTAAAATTTGTCATGTTTTGATAAAATAAACATTTTTTTTTCATCTACTATTTATATATACAAATTCAACTATATGAACTCTCTAAATTACTTTTTTTATCACAAATTATTTATACTACCAAAAAAATATTTTAGTAATAAATTAATATTTACTTTTTTTTTCATTCTCATCTACTACTATAACATGACAAGTGACACTCATTTTCTCTTTTAATTTAAATGTCAAATTTTTCTCACATTCCTTTTTCCCACACTTTTTCCCTTTCATTTTAATTTTTTTCTATCTATTTATTATTAATTTATCACTAAAAATACTATTAATCAATTTTTTTAATTTTAATAAAATTAAAACTTTATTTATCTCACAGGTCACTTTCAAAATAATTTTCTTTATCTCACGAGTCATTTTTTTCCTTTTTGCATAATTATTTGATACAATTGAGTTTATATAATAAAATTAAGTAATTAATTTCAAATTTACATATTTATATAAATACATTTACATTGTATCAAATAAATTTTCTATTTCACGGGTCACTATTAGCACAATACATATTTTATATTAATTAATAATTATCTTAATTTGAAAGATAAAGTTCTTATTTTTAAATATTAAATATTCTTTTTTTATCTTACGAGTTTTTTTTTTCTTTGTATTTTAATACAATTGAATTTATATAATCATTAGTAATTTCAAATTTAAATACGTATATAAATATATTTTATATTATACTAAATATATATATAAGTTTAAATATCTTTTATATCATATTAAATAATTTTACCCGTGCAGAAGTACGGATCTCTTACTAGTTGCACCAAAAATATTTTAATATGAATTGCATCAAAGAATATTATATTACTGTGCTTTTTTAAAATATTAATATAAGTTTACATTACTGAAAGAAAAAAAAAACAATCTTTATTCATTTCAAATCAATAGAATACATCTATTATAGAATTTGAGAATGCAATGTAATGTATTTGTTCAAATTTTATAATTTGAACACGCCTCGTGACATTTATTTGGATTATGTAATTTATTAAAATTTAGAAGACAACATGTTGATAGATTGATTCTTATGATTTGTTGTGGTCTAATTTACAAATTAGATTATATTTGTATCAAAACTTTTAGTATTGGATTAGAATAATAGGTCGAGAAGTTATGCTAAAGGGAATAAAGATTCAACTTATGCCTTTATTAAAATGAAGTGTTATAGTAAGATGTGAGCAAATAAAGCTAGATTGATTGAGTTAAAGCCTCAACCTTAGGAGATGAGATGAAGGTATTAAAGGTTTTGGCTGAGGTATATTTTAGAGGGATGTTCTGACACATAGATATCGACATTTTACAAAGATCATATGCCTAAAAATACCTGCCTAGAAATACATGAGAGGGAGAGGTAAGGTACATCTTTCTATGAACCATTTCTTACAATTTATTTTTCATTCTTGTTTTATATTGCTTATACTTTTTCAGATTCGTAAAGTGCCACTTAAATGTATCTAAAATGTCAATAAGGTAATTAATTTGACTACTATAGATAAAATTTGGTCCATTGATGTCACTCGAGACGGCAAATTGGTTGACCTTGCCACTAAAGGTGATCATACCTGCTAACAACCTTTTTAGAGAGGTGTTACAAGGAGTCGAGTAACTTCCATCTTTTAGTTGAGGAAATGATAGTGACACTGAATAAAATGTCGTATATTCTTTATCTTTCCATTAACAAATCTCCAGTTGACCACACCACATTTACTAAATTTGAAGTTATGGATTTCATGGTTGAGATCATATGTTGAAAAGACCAAGGTGAAGTTTATATGCTCTCGATTTTCTCCAAAATATTTTGTTGTTTGTCTAATTTGGTTATCATTTAATTTATCATTTTGGTAATTGAGTCTTGTGTCATTTAGATCATTGTGCATCTCTTAGAATTGAGTGTTTTTCGTTAAATCATATTTTGCGCGCATAAATCAAAATCTTATGTCTAAAATTGATGCAAAATTGTTCAAATCAATGAGTCGAACACTTGGATCAAGAAACTCATGAATTCATAATTTCAATCAGAGTAATTTTCAATTCAATCATAAACAATTCACTTTTCTTAAATTCTCAATTCTTGAAGTGTGATTCAAATTAGAGTTATGCGTGATTCGAATCATGACATAAGTGTGTAAATTAGGATTTGCTTCTAGAAGTGTGATCTCAATCACAAGATTCAATTATTCGAGTCACATGAAAAACTTATTCGAATCATGGCTGGATTTCAAATTTTAGAATTCCTCTTTGGTTGTGTCATTCAAATAATATATTTCTTTGACTTGAATAAAAGGTGAAAGTTTTGGGTTTTATGTTCTTGATTCAAATCATTCTTGTTGTGAATTAGGATGCCTTAAAACAAAATATATTTTGTTTCTTTATGATCAAGAAACACACAAGGGTTAAGGTTAAGGAAAAACAAGGAGAACAATAAGGATTGGTTATAACTGTTATTCTTTACTTTCTCTATAAAATATATTACAAGTACTCAAGAATAACAAATAACCCTCTCATCCTAATTAGGTTTTGTCACATCACACCTAAGATGAGAGACTAGTATGCTATTTATAATAAAACCTAACATACTAAACTAATGGGCTTTTTAACAATTACTCATTACAATAACTTAAGGTACAAGCTAACTTAAACAATTGGATCCTTAACACAAGGCCCAATTCGACAACTACATACTAGAACATAATTCGACTACAACATGTAGGTCTTCAACAACAGCATGTGAGCAAACTTCGACGTCATGCTAACTAGATTTCGATCCAATATCTCACAAATCTCCATCTTGGATCTAACTCTACCATCAAGAAAATAAACTAGCTTTCTTCATGCAGCTTTATCAACTGCATACAGTGGAAAAACTTACAAGTGGGCAATGTCTTGGTGATCATATCAGCAGCATTATGATCTGTTAAAACCTTCAGCACTTGGACTTATCAACGCTTGATTACCCCTCTTACGAAATGTAGTCTCACATCAATATGTTTGGTTCACTCATGATATGATGAATTTTTCGACATGTGTATTGCACTTTGACTATCACATTTAACAGTGACAACTCGACCTTGAAGTTTCAGCTCTTTTGCAAAACCTTCAAGCCACAATGCTTCCTTCACATCTTCAGTTAGGGCGATAGATGTAACACTTTTTTCTACCCCAAAAATATAATGACAAATCATTCACATTTATCAAAGTAATATTTTAAACATAATAAAAATCACCTCAAAGGGTGTACATTTCTCAATAATTTAAATCAAAGTCAATGCTCTGTAAACAACAGGTTTTCCTAAAATTACTCAAAAATTACTCAAATGGCTGCGGAACTCAAAAAGACAAATCCAAAGTTTTCCTTGCACAACAACATATCAAAATAACAAAAATCAATAAAACATGGTTTAACTCAAAGACCCCAACCCGATGTTACACTATCAGAGTAAGACCAAATAAGTTAACCAAAAGTCAAAAATTCCAAAAAGTCTTCGACGACATCCACGCGTAACCTGGTCATCTGCATGTTACCCATGTGGAGGAAACATTCAAACAGGCAGGGTGAGTAAAACGATTCATAATAATCAATATATAAAATAGCGTCATTTTTGTATTCAACATCATCATAATCATCAAGGAAACATCAAAAAGCCATAATATCATAAATTACATCAAATTGTCACATAAATGCAAATGCAACAACACTCATGCATGTGGTACCAATTCATCAAAGTTCAATGGACACTCGGTTATCAACCCTCCATAGATCCCCATCAATAGGATCGATTCTACACAAGAACCAAAGCACAACAAAATACCTCACATCCGCACAATGGGACTGAAGCCACAAGAATCAAACATTAGACCGAAGGCCGGAATGCATATGAATGCATGATGCACACGTCAACATCATCTGAATAATAAACTCATTAGGTGCATCATCATTCATCAAAATCATCATAATAATCATGTCATCATATAATCATCAAAACTCATGGAATCAACATCATAACTCATTATCATTACTCATATGAATCATCATACAATCATGTATTAATCACATAGGAATCACAGTCATACTCCTGGTAATTCATCAAGAAAATCACAGCATCAAAGCATCAAAATAGCACTGTACAAAAACATAATTCGCTAAACTCTGCTACGTTCGTTGGACAGTTCGTCGTGCGAGTCTGGGGCGAGTGTTCATCGTGCGAAGGATCATTCGTTGTGCGAACTCGCGATTAGAGCAAAACGTTGTACGCACCAGCACAAAACCAGCCCAAAAGTCCCTACGATTTCCTTCCCTAGTACCCCAAAAACATCCGTAAATCATTCCTAAGGTATTACGGCGATAAAGGCACAAAATCTACGACTTATTAGGCCAATTCCGTATCATATTTATGCCTCCAATTCCCATAAAATCCTTACAATTTTCCCCACATTCATTAGAGTTCTCATAATCAATTACCTTATACGGTTAAAACCTCAACAACAGATTTTAGCCACAAAGGCCTAATTTCCCTTACTCCCAAATCAGCCTCAAACCTATGAGACCATCAGTTCAAATCCCTCAAACTCATTAAACTCATTAGAAAGGCAACAACAATTCAATACTCAAAATCCCTGAACCCTTAAATCGACTTTAAACATATTTAATCACATATTAAAAACAATGAAGGTAATACTCCCCATAATTAAACAACCTCAAAAATAGATTTGGCCACGAAGGCCTAATTTCCTCAAACTCAAAAACCTCTTAAATCCTTAAATCAGCTTTAAATACATTGAATCATATATTGAAAACAATGAAGGTAATACTCCCCACACTTAAACAACCTCAAAAACAGATTTGGCCACAAAGGCCTAATTTCCTCAAACTCAAAAACCTTATAAACCCTTAAGTCGGCTTTAAATACATTGAATCATATATTGAAAACAATGAAGGCAATACTCCTCATACCTTAATTGTCGACTCTAAGCTTTTCTCCTTGATTCTTGGAAACCTCGCGAAGCTTTGCCTCAATCCTCTTCCTTAGAGCTCTGGCCTGTATTTCTTATCTTTTCACGGTCTAACAAGAATGAATCATAATTTCCTCAAAATTCCTTTTTGTTAAACCTAACTTTGAGCCTTTAAAATGGGCTTTCCAATTTCACCCTCACTAACTCCTCCTCAAATGTCCATTTTGCCCTTAAATTAACTTTTATTTATTTTAATTAATAATAATATCAAATATATTCATATTATATACTATTATTTAAATAAATAACTCAAAACTCCATAATTCCCAATATTCATACCAACTATCCAAAATCACCAAAAATACGAATATTCATATTTAAATAAATATTCCAATAATTTGGGGTGTTACAACTCTCCCCCACTTAAAAGAATTTTCGCCCTCGAAAATTACCTCAAGGAAATAGAGTCGGATACGACTTCCTCATATGATCCTCACGCTCCCAAGTCATGCTCCCTCTAGTTGGTCCTCCCCAAACTACCTTTACCAAGGAAATCTCTTTACCTCACCGTTGCTTCACTTCTCATTTATCAATTCGTATTGGCAATGCCTCAACAGTCAAGTTATCTCTCACTTATACATCATCCATCTGAATCACATGTGACAGATCTGGAATGTACTTCCTCAATTGAGACACATGAAACACATCATACAAATTCGCAAGCGACGGTGGTAAAACAATCGGGTATGCTACTCCTTCCACCTTCTACGAAATCTGATACGGCCCAACAAAATGCGGTGTGAGCTTTCAAGACTTCAAAGCTCGGCCAACACCAGTTATCAGCGTAAAAAACACGTGATCTCCCTCTTGAAACTCAAGTGCTTTCCTCCTCTTATCATGGTAACTCTTTTGACGACTCTGCGAAACTTTCATCTTTTCTTGGATCCTCTTTATCGTTTCAGTTGTCTGGTGAACAATCTCAGGTCCAAGCATAATACTCTTGCCTGACTCATACCAACATAAAGAAGTCCTACATCTCTTACCATTTAATGGCTCATACGGTGTCATTCCAATACTAGAATGATCATTGTTGTTGTAGGTAAACTCAATCAACGACAAAGGACTATCCCACGATCTACCTTGATCTAACACATAAACTTTCAGCAAATCCTCTAAAGACTGGATAGTTCTCTCTGTCTGTCCATCCGTCTGCGGGTGATAGGCAGAACTCAATCTCAACATGGTACCCAAAGCGTCTTGCAAACTCTTCCAGAATCTCGATGTAAATCTCGGATCTCCATGTGACACAATACTCGACGGTATCCTATGAAACTTCACAATTTCCTCAATATACATCTCAGCTAGCTTGAACATAGAACGATTAATCCTCATTGGTAAGAAATGAGCTGATTTAGTCAATCTGTCCACAACCACCCAATTAAAATCATTCCCCCTCACAGTCTTCGGCAAACCCGACACAAAATCCATGGAAATATTATCCCATTTCCACTCTGAAATATTCAACAGTTGCATCAGATCCAACGGTCTATGATGTTCAATCTTCAACTTCTGACAAGTCTAACTAGCATACAAAACTCAGCCACTTCTTTCTTCATCCCTAGCCACAAAAACAATTTCCTCAAATCCTGGTACCTCTTCGTAGCACTAGGATGGATACTCAATCTACTTTGATGTCCTTCCTCAAGAATACTCTTTTTCAACTCAACAATATTTAGAACACAAACTCTATCACGATATCTCATGATACCATTTTCATTAATCTGAAAATCAACTTTTCGACTTTGATTCATCAAATTCAACCGATCTACCAACTCAAATCAGATTTCTGACCTTCTCGAATCTCATCAAAAATACCACTAGTAAGCTTCAACATACCAAGCTTAACTCCATAAGAAGTCTCTTCACAAACCAAACTCATATCACAAAATTGCTTAATCAGTTCTAACTCTTTTACCATCATCATCGGTATATGCGATAATTTCCTACTCAATACATCAGCTACCACGCTTGCTTTATCCGAATGGTAATTCAAACTAAAACCATAATCCTTCAGAAGTCCCAATCATCTCCTTTGCCTCATATTCAACTCTTTCTGATCAAACAAATACTTCAGGCTCTTGTGATCACTGAACCCTTCGAACCTGGACCCAAAAAGATAATATCTTCCAACTTTCAACACAAACACCACAGCGGCCAACTCTAAGTCATGCGTAGGATAATTCTTTTCACAAACCTTCAAATGTCTGGAAGCATAAGCAACAACTTGACCATTCTGCATCAGTACACCACTAAGACCCATTTTCGACGCATCACAATATACCACAAAAGACTCACTCAGGTTTGGCAAGATCAGTACTGGAGCAGTTGTCAACTTCTTCTTGAGTTCTACAAAAATCCTCTCACATGCAACATCTCACACATAAGCTTGACCCTTTCGAGTCAACTGAGTCAATGGCAATGTTAACTTTGAAAAGCCTTCTATAAACCTACGATAATAACTAGCTAAGCCAAGGAAACTTCGAATCTCAGTAGCAGACTTCGAAGTGTCCCACTGCAACACAACATCAACTTTTGATGGATCAACAACAACCCCTCTACTAGAAATCACATGGCCAAGGAAACTCACTTCCTTCAACCAAAACTCACACTTGGACAATTTTGCATACAACTGCTTCTCTTTCAACGCGGATAACACAATTTTCAGATGCTCATCATGATCCTCTTTACTCTTCAAATATATCAAAATATCATCAATGAACACAACCACAAACTTGTCCAAATAAGGATGTAAAATCTTGTTCATATACTCCATAAATACACATGGTGCATTAGTCACACCAAATGGCATCACGAAATACTCATAATGTCCATACCTTGTTTTAAAAGCAGTCTTCTAAATATCTTCAGCCTTCACATGAATCTGATGATACCCAAATCTCAAATCTATCTTACTGAACACACTTGCAACAACCAACTGATCCATCAAATCATCAATCCTTGGAAGTGGATACTTATTCTTGATCGTCACTTTATTCAATTGTCGATAATCTACACACAATCTCATGCTACCATCTTTCTTCCTCACCAACAACATAGGATCACCCCACGGAGAAATCTGTCGAATAAGCTTCTTATCAAGCAACTTTTCTAATTGTTTCTTCAATTCTCCCAACTCAGATACAAACATCCGATAAGGAGCCATCAATATAGGACTAGTGTCTGGTATCAAGTAAACAGTAAACTCTACCTCACGCTCAGGAGGTAAGTCACTTATATCGTCTAGAAACACTTATGGAAATTCCCGAACAACACGTAACTTCATGCTCACTGCTTCATAATTAACTTGAAGTGATGCAAACAATGCAAACATCTGAGCCTCATCTTCTAAGAGTTCTTCTACTTGCTTAGGCGATATAAACATCAGCTCTCCATAATCACCAAATTCTGGGAACCTCACAGTCTTGCTGTAGCAATCCATATGAACATAGTTGAACTCCAACCAGTTCATTCCAAGAATAACATCAATTCGATGCAAAGGTAGACAGACCAAGTCCATCATAAAATTATTATTATAAATGGTCAAATGACAGCTCAAACAGACTAACGCAGTTGTCATATAACCATTAGTCGGGGTATAGATAACCATACTCCCAACCATAGAAGATAATTTTAAATTCAACCTCATAGCACATTCAAGCGAAATAAGTGAATGAGTAGAACCAATATCAATCATAGCAATCAGTTCAACATCATTAATGAAGCAAGTACCTCTGATCAAGTTATCTGTCCTAGGTTCTTCTACTTCCCTTTATCACCAGAAGTCACATACGATTTTCCTTCTATATTGTCCTTTCTCTTTCTTCTTACTCAACTGCTTGTAGTGAGCAGATCGAGCTCGGCTATCCTCATCATAAATTCTGCTCTTGTCCGCCAGTTCCACAAATCGAAGAATCTGCTGGTACCCAATTCCCTGCTTAATCTCTAATCTCAATCCATTCTCGAACTTGAGACACTTCAAAATCTCTGCGTCAACACGATTGTAATATGGACAAAACTTCACTAAAGCCTCAAACTTTGCCACATACTTAGCCACAGTCATATTCCCTTGCTTCAGCTCAAGGAATTCCACCTATTTCTTGCCCTGAACATCTTCAGGAAAATACTTCCTCAAAAATTCTTCCTTAAACACAGTCCAAGTTATTGCAATGCCAACACATCCCAATCTCTGACGAGTGTTATCCCACCAGTCCTTAGCTTCCTCTACTAGCATATGCGTACCAAACTACACCTGCTGAGCATCAGTGCGTACCATAACCCGGAAAATCTTCTCAATCACTCTTAGCCACTTCTGTGCACCATCAGGATCATGAGTGCCCATAAAAGTCGGTGGATTGTTCCTCTAGAACTTCCCCAAAGCACGAAACTCATATGGAGGTCCACCATTATGGGCCATCACTTGGGCAAGCAATTCCAGCACATCAGCAAGAGCACGATCATTTCTTTCAGCCATTTGCAGCCAACAACAGGGTCAGAAGAAAACAACTCATCCAATAGTGTTCTCACACTATTGACTGACAGGAGACTAACAACATAAAAACTTGGCCGGACAGACCGACCTGCTCTGATACCACTAATGTAACACCCTTTTCTACCCCAAAAATATAATGGCAAATCATTCACATTTATCAGAGTAATATTTTAAACATAATAAAAATCACTTCAAAGGGCGTACATTTCTCAATAATTCAAATCAAAGTCAATGCTCCATAAACAACAAGTTTTCCTAAAATTACTCAAAAATTGCTCAAATGACAGTGGAACTCAAAAAGGAAAATCCAAAGTTTTCTTTACACAGTAACATAATCAAAATAACAAAAATCAATAAAATATGGTTTAACTCAAAGACCCCAACCCGATGTTACACTATCAGAGCAAGACCCTCTAAGTCAACCAAAAGTCAAAAACTCCAAAAAGTCATCGACAACATCCACGGCTAAACCTGGTCATCTGCATGTTACCCATATGGAGACAACATTCTAATAGGCAGGGTGAGTAAATCGATTCATAATAATCAATATAGGAATCAATATATAAAATAGCGTCATTTTCGTATTCAACATCATCATAATCATCAAGGAAACATCAAAAAGCCATAATATCATAAATTACACCAAATTGTCACATAAATGCAAATGCAATAAGACTCATACATGTGGTGCCAATTCATTAAAGTTTGATGGACACTGGGCCATCAATCCTTCATAGATCCCCATCAATTGGATTGATTCTACACAAGAACCGGAGCACAATAAAATACCTCACATCCGCACAATGTGACTGAAGCCACATGAATCAAACACTAGGCCGGAGGCCGGAATGCATATGAATGCATGATGCATACGTCAACATCATCCGAATAATAAACTCATTAGATGCATCATCATTCATCAAAATCATCATAATAATCATGTCATCATATAATCATTAAAACTCATGAAATCAACATCATAACTCATCATAATTACTCATAGGAATCATCATACAATCATGTAATAATCACATAGGAACCGCATTCATACTTCTGGTAATTCATCAAGAAAACCACAACATCAAAGCATCAAAATAGCATTGCACAAGAACACAATTCGCAAAACTCTGCTACGTTCGCTGGAAAGTTCGACGTGCGAGTCTGGGGCGAGTGTTCATCGTGCAAAGGATCATTCGCTGTGCGAACTCGCGATTACAGCAAAATATTGTTACGCACCAGCACCAAAACCAGCCCAAAAGTCCCTACAATTTCCTTCCCTAGTACCCCAGAAACATCCTTAAATCATTCCTAAGGTATTACGACGATAAAGGCACAAAATCTACGACTTATTAGGCCAATCCCGTATCATATTTACGCCTCTAATTCCCATAAAATCCTTACAATTTCCCCACATTCATTAGAGTTCTCATAATCAATTACCCTATACGGTTAAAACCTTAACAACAGATTTTGGCCACGAAGGCCTAATTTCCCTTACTCCCAAATCAGCCTCAAACCTATCAGACCATCAATTCAAATCCCTTAAACTCATTAAACTCCCCAAAAAGGCAATAACAATTCAATACTCAAAATCCCTAAACCCTTAAATCAGCTTTAAACACATTGAACCACATATTGAAAACAATGAAAGTAATACTCCCCATAATTAAACAACCTCAAAAACAGATTTGGCCACGAAGGCCTAATTTCCTCAAACTCAAAAACCTCATAAATCTGTAAATCGACTTTAAATACATTGAATCATATATTGAAAACAATGAAGGTAATACTCCACATACTTAAACAACCTCAAAAACAGGTTTGGTCACGAAGACCTAATTTCCTAAAACTCAAAAACCTCCTAAATCCTTAAATCAGCTTTAAATACATTGAATCATATACTGAAAACAATGAAGACAATATTCCACATACCTTAATTGCCGACTCTAAGCCTTTCTCCTTGATTCTTGGAAACCTCGCAAAGCTCTGCCTCAATCCTCTTCCTCAGAGCTCTGGCCTCTATTTCTTCTCTTTTCACGGTCTAACAAGAATGAATCCTAATTCCCTCAAAATTCCTTTTTGTTAAACCTAACTTTGGGCCTTTAAAATAGATTTTCGAATTTCACCCTCACTAACTCCTCCTCAAATGTCCACTTTGCCCTTAAATTAACTTTTATTTTTTTTAATTAATAATAATACCAAATATATTCATATTATATACTATTATTTAAATAAATAACTCAAAACTCCATAATTCCCAATATTCACACCAACCCCCGAAAATCACCAAAAATACGAATATTCATATTTAAATAAATTAAATAAATATTCCAAGAATTTGGGGGTGTTACAATACATTCTGCTTCAGTGGTTGATAGGGAAACAACCTTCTGAAGTGTTGCTTTCCAACTGATTGTTGTGCCAAACATAATGAACACATATCCGTAAATAGATATTTTGGAATCCATACAACCTGCATAACATGAGCAGACATATCCTTCGATTTCTACTTTACTATCTTCATCCAAGACTCTATCATAAATTAGGACTCTGTTCAGAAACCCATTTGTGTACCTTAGAATTCACTTCAATGCTTGCTAGTGAGTCTTTCCAGGATTCACCATGTACCTACTTACAAGACTTACTGCATATGTTACGTCGGGTCTAGTACAAACCATAACATACATTAAAGAACCTATAAAGCAACAAAATAACAAATGAATTACCAGGTTAAAATATGAAGTAAACACAGTGATCAAACTGACTTCTAATGAAACTTATGTGTGCCATGAACTTGTCAAATCTCCTATTCCACCGACGGGGAGATTGTTTCAGTCCATATAAGGATCTCTTCAGCTTGCACACATAATCTTCCTTCCCCTTTTCGACACACCCTTCAGGTTGCCTCATCAGGATTGTTTCATCTAGATCACCATACAAGAACGCAGTCTTCACATCCATCTGTTCCAGTTCAAGGTCGAACTATGCCACCATGGCAAGCAACATTCGAATGGATATGTGTTCACAACAGGAGAGAACTCGTCATTGAAGTCGACACTTTCTTTCTGAGTGAAACCCCTAGCGACCAATATTGCCTTGTATCTTTTCGACACCACTCCTTCGATTCCTTCCTTAACTTTGAAAATCCCTTTATAGCTGACTAACCTAGCTCCAGTAGGTTTCTTGATCAATTTCCAGGTGTTGTTATCATGAAGAGATTTTATTTCATCATCCATGGCCTTCAGCCATTCAGTCTTCTTTTGACTCCTCATAACTTCCTTATAGTCTCTAGGTTCTTCGTTGAGAACCTCACTTGCAGAGATTAAGGCATAAACTATAAGATCCACATACCCAAGTCTCTGAGGTGTCTTGATGACTCTCCTCGACATGTCTTTTGCTAGCAGGTAGTCATCATCAAATTTCTTGAAAGTTGTCTCAGCTTCATTGAAAGTTACATCTCGACTGGTGATACAACTCATGTGACCTAGTTCTAGGCACCATAAACTATAAGCTTTGAATCATTCAAGGTATCCCATGAACATGAATTTCAGAGCTGTAGGTTCGACCTTGTCTTGCCTAATGTGAGCATAGGTCATGCAGCCAAATACTCTCAATCTGTCGAGACTAGGTCGATGCCCCAGCCAAACTTCTTCAGGTGTCTTCATATATAGCGCAGTCGAAGAACATATGTTTATCAGATATGTTGTTGTCGAAACAACCTCAACCCAAAACACCTTCTTTAATCCAACACTAGTCAACATGCATCTAACTCTTTCCAAAATAGTTTGATTAAACCTTTCTACCGATCCATTTTTTTGTGGAGTCCCTGTGGTATTTTTGTGCATTGTAATACCTGAGACAACACAAAAACTATCGAACGCCTCGTTGAAAAATTCTAGATTATTGTCGATTCTCAACCTCTTGACCTTTCTGCCAGTCTGATTTTCGACCAGAGTCTTCCAAGCTTTGAAAGTCTCAAAAGTTTCATCCTTAGTCTTCTGGATGAATACCCATAACTTTCTAGAATAATCATCAATTATGGATAGAAAATACCTTGCTCCTGAATATGATGGACACCTTGCAGTCCCCTAAAGATTAATATGGATGTAATCAAGGGATCCATGAGTTCTTTGCTTGCCTTTGTTGAACTTCACTCTGCAAGATTTTCCAAGTACACAGGGCTCACAAGATTTTAGCTTTTCGACTTTGTCTCCTCCAAGCAGATTTTGTTTCCCTAATTCGACTAGACCCCTTTCACTGACATGGCCCAATCTCATATGTCAAATTTCTGTTTTCGACAAAGGTTTTGTGGATGCAACATTTGTCGAACCACTTACAACTTAAGCCTCAAGGGTATACAAGTTTTGTTTCTTCATACCTCTCAAGACTTCCTTCGACCCCTTCATGACTCTTAAGATACTTTTCTCTCCTTGAAAAACATATCCTTTCTTGTCGAATTCACCAAGAGAAATCAATTTTCTCTTCAAATCAGGTACATACTTGACTTCAGTTAATAACCTTATTGACTCATCATGGAGCTTGAATCTCACAGATCCAATACCCTATAATTTTGCAAGCTTTGTTATTTCCCAACAACACTGATCCACCATCTTAATCACATAGCTCCTCAAACAATTATCTATTTGGAGTCATGTGCCAATTGCATCCTGAATCCATAATCCACTCTTTTCTTGAGTCGCCACTTGAAACCACAAGAACATCAGGTGAGTCGAAATCATCTTGAATAATGGTTGCGTTGCCATTATCTTTACCTTCATGATCTTTCAGACGTTCAGGGCACACCTTTCTTATGTGACCCTCCTTCTTACAGTGATATCATCGAATACCAGATGTTTTGCCACTATAAGACTTCTGCTGACTTTTACCTTTCTTCTTGTTAAACTTACCATCCTTTCGCAAGAATTTACCCTTAACGGCCAAACCTTCACCAACCGCCGAAGCTTTATTCTCCTATCATTTGTTCAAGTCCTTAGAAAACAAGGATGATTGAACTTCTTTAAAGCTCAAGGACTCTCTTCCATACAAGAGATTTTCTTTGAAGTGAGCATGTATTCTGGGCAAAGCACACAATAACAACAGTGCTTGATCTTCATCATCAATCTTCACATCAATATTTTCAAGATAAATAATCAGCTTGTTGAACATATCCAACTGCTCAGCCAACACTTTGTCTTCACTCATCTTGAATGAATACAAAGCTTGCTTCAGGTAGAGTCGATTCACCAGAGATTTGGTCATGTACAAACTTTTAAGTTTCAACCATAACCCCAATGTCGTAGTCTCTTTTGATACCCTTCGAAGAACCTTATCACAAAGGCTCAACAATATTGCATTGTGGGTTTTCTCTATCATGGTCGTCTTTTATTTTTTCGTTAGTGCACGTCCATGGTTGCCTCTCCCTTTAACGCTTCCAATCAACCCTGCTAAACCAGTAGGACTTTCATCTTCAAGCGCCACAGACCGAAGTCGTCCACTCCGGTGAACTTTTGAATCTCATAGTTTGTTTAAGGCATCTTCTCCATGCTCACTGCACCAATTTGTTATGAGTTAGGATATCTTAAAACAAATTATACTCGATTTCTTTATGATCAAGAAACACACAAGGGTTAGGGTTAAGGAAAAACAAGGAGAACAACAAGGATTAGTTATAACTGTTATTCTTTACTTTCTCTATAAAACATATTACAAGTACTCAAGAATAACAAATAACTCCCTCAACCTAATTAGGTTTTGTCACACCACACCTAAGATGAGAGACTAGTATGCTATTTATGATAAAACCTAACATATTAAACTAATGAGCTTTTTAACAATTACCCATTACAAGCTAACTTAAACAATTAGATCCTTAACACAAGGCCCAATTTGACAACTACATACTAGAACACAATTCGACTACAACATGTAGGTCTTCGACAACAGCATGTGAGCAAACTTCGACGACATGCTAACTAGAGTTTGATCCAATATCTCACAATTCTCTTATTTGACTCGAATCATAATCTTTGGTCTTGAATAGAATGATTAGGGCCGTTTTACTCATTTTTAGTGCGTTAACTCCAACACATATAATAAAAAAAATTATCTCTCTAGCTAAACAAATTTGAAAAAAGTTTTCAGAGAACGCGTCCATTCATAACTTTTGAAAAACCATTGTTTAGTTTGCCAATCACACAAGATGTCTCTTTCTCAAATTAATCTTAAAGAACAACTTTATCTTGCTTTAATTTCGTGATTTCTTGAGCATTGTTGTATGAGATTTCATCTGAAATCATTAATCTTCAACCTATAGAAAATTACCATTCTTGTGTGTGTGTGTGTGTGTGTGTGTGTGTGTGCGCGCACACACACACACATGCTTCTCAACTATGAGGGAGTGTGATATCTAGTGAGAGGAGACTCATTAGGTGCTAATGTTTTGTGAAGTTTGAGTTTTAGATCAAGAACCATTATGACTGTGTAGCCAATATTGACAATTGAACAGAAGGTAAAAGATGGGTTTTCTTCTCCAAGAAAAATTTCGGTAGGGTCGAGTGAAGTTTGCTAAAACGATGTTGGATTTTATGTCTCCTTCAGTAATATCAAAGACTCGGACAATGGACTTCAAGAAATATTGAGTGAAGACTGCTGAGGATAGAGACTTAGAACAAAACTTTGGATTTGGGAAGGTGAACCATTACAAGACCGAGTGAATATCCTATGGAATTCAGCTCCGTGAGTTATATACGTCAAAAAAAGAAGATCGAGATTGAAGTTTCTTATTTGTTGATATAAGTTTAACATTACTTGAGATTATTTGATTGCATTATAAGTCACACTATAAAATTATCATATACTGGATGACCTACACATTTTTAATGGTTCACTATTAGAGACTAGATTAGGCGTAAGTGAGGACAAATGTGTTGAACCAATATAAATACTGATGCTCTTTTTTCTATCCCTTTCTTTAAGTTCTTATATAAATTTGCATGACCTTAGGGTTTAGTTGCCTTCTAGCGTTGTATCTGGCTAGGTATATTACTTATAATGATTTTGTGTAATAAGCGTAGGTCTGTAAAAGATTAAGTATGTCGAATGATTTTTTTTGCTGATTATTGTTGTAAAACTTGTAATGTTAGATTCCTCATTTGATTAATAAATTTCAATTTATTCATCTTGTGTAAATTGAATTTGGTTAATTTACACATTGATTATTCAACGTCTTCATTTATCATATTTATTATATTGTCTGAGTATAATGCAATTCGTGAAATCTATCATATTTTATAAAATTTTGTTGCTCCGCTTTTTGTAAAACTCTGATTTTAAAAAAAACTTTTGAAATTGTTTTTTTTTTTTTGAAAGATCTATTCAACTTCCCCTTCTAGACTAATTTATACCCATATTCTACCTAACACCAATGGATCGTGTACAATTCAACTTCCTAAAAATCAAATTTGAGATATTGCATCTGCAAGACCCACTAACAGTGTTGATAACAAGATCGAGAGACATCTCCATAGGTGGGCTTGACCATTTTCACATACAAAAGCTCGCATACGCGTATGTTGTGCATTTAGCGTGTTTTAAGAATCTAGATATAATTGAGGGATCTAGATATAATTGATGACTATTCCTGGGAACTAATATGTAGCTTACTTATATATGGAGTTGAATGTTATGACAAAATCTATCACGAAGCTGATATATGACACTACTTTGAGTAATTATTTAATTAGTTATTAAAAATGTTTCATTCAATGTTGTTTATTGATTAGTATATGTTGATACAAGCATAACTCTATTAGTATTTTCTCAATATTGGCGAAAAGGAGTACCCATGAAAGCACATAGAGATGAAACCCTTGCTAACTTCTTTATTACGACTAAAGTACATCCTCTTATAAAATCGTAGTGAGAGTATGTGTCAAATACATGATAGAATAATAAGTATATATCATATCATTATCATAGTATATTCTTATCAAACTCTTTATCATACTTTATCTCTATCATAACATGCATACCAATCAGATCTAAGACAAAAATAAATTATAAAAAAAATATTTATATAATTTATGTTTGAATTAACATAGTTGTGTGAAATAATATACACATAAAGTTAATTTTGCTATTAAGCTTTTAAAATATTATTGTACTAATAACATGAATTCAAATTAGTAGAAGAAGCTACATTCTCCCAATGTGGTAAATAAAATTGAATTCTAACTTTAAAATATATCTACATGTAATATCTGCATGTAATATCTAATAGATTAACTTTTATAGCTGAACGCAAAAAATACTTAAAAGTTAATTTGATCTACTAGTTTTCAATTGGAAATTCAAGTCAAATCCAGGTAAACTAAGTTGGTTAGCATAATAAAAAGGTTGGTTTGCATTTAATATAAAGTGTGGACAATGACTAGGACTTGGTGGGTGACAAGTAAGATCCACTAGCCCCTAAATTTAGGTGGGGAGTGATTGTGAATTGAAATAAATACTACTACCTGTTATTTTGGTAATTTGAATTACTCATTTGATTAGATTAAAATTCAACAATTTGTATCTTTAATTTCAATAACATTTATTTAATATCCGTCAATTTTGTTTGAGGATCTTTGTTGATAGAAAGGAGAAGAAACAAAAGAAGATCTAAACTAGGATTAGATAAAAAAAGAGATACCATTTTAAAAAGGTGAAAATTCCAACATTAAAATACTGGATGTGGCCAATTTTTATTGGTTTTGGGATGACTATAATTTTTAGTAATTGAGTTGGATATCTTTTTCTTCTAATTAGTTGGGATTGATCAAATGATAAATTTGTTTATTATTGTCGTTATTGTCTTTTAGGTTTCTTAAATTCATATAGGAATTGCAATCTAATTGAAATTTCTCTCTTTTTTTAATTGTTATGTGTTTTACTTGATTTTGAAAAAAATAGATTTAGTAGTACTTGTAAGATTTTTTTTAAGACTCCACCTGGTCTATAATTTTCATTACTTTCAATTTTACCACCATATTTTTCACAATAAAAATCTGTCAAATATTATTATAAGAAAACAGAACATATATATTTTCTATAAAAGAAAAATTGCTTTAAAACACTGTTCGTTTTTTAACCTAATTTTTTATTTTGGGATATTTATAATGAAGGAACCAATTGTTCCATGAAATTTTTTGGATTATTCAGGAAACCATGGAACGAAGGAGAAAGTTCAAGAGGTGAAGATAATAACTCCTAATAAACCGTCTAAATCTTTTGCAGAAGTGGTGAATAATGTGTGTGATATTCTGGTTAGTCAGCTTTTAAAGCCATGTATCAAAGGGGATCGATTGTCTATCGTGATTTCAGAAGAAGAGTATTTGTTGGGAGTGGAAGCGTGCAAGCATAACCTCCATGGTAGGGTGATTTGGCCAGAGGTTTCTTCGCCACTGACGGTGCAAAATCTCAAATCAAAACTCTTGAACCTATGGAAATCAATTGGCAAATGAGGCATCACATCCCTAGTTAAAGGGTGTTTTGAATTTTCGTTTTCTACACTTGAGGATGTTAGGCGAGTTAGGTTTATCACATCTTGGAATCTCAGTCCAGGCTTCCTTAAGTTGTTTCCATGGACTAAAGATTCCAATCCATCTATGTTGAAGCAATCCTCCGCACAAGTGTGGATCCGTATCCATGGCTTTTCGTTGGAATATTGGTGTCCTAAAATTGTTTTTACTATAGAAAGTAGTGTCAAAAATCCTCTGTGTACTAATTTTGCATATAATAAGTGCAGTTTTGAAAGACATTTTGGACACTTTGTTAGGGTATTAATGGATTTGGATTTGAATGTCGATCTTAGATACAAAGATATAGTGGAAAGAACGAGTTATGTGTTCTTTGTGGATCTTGAGTATGAATTTTTTTTGGAGTTCTGCAGCAACTGTAACTTGATAGGTCACTGTCTTAACAAATGCAAACAAAGAGGTGAAGACAACGGAAATGGGAACTAGAAAAAGCGAGGGGATGAGGATACGTTGGAGGGAGACAATGGTAAGCAGAAGAAAGGTAAGAAACAAATTTATGTTCAGGTGGATCATGGGTCGAATGAAACGGATAATGCAACCAAGGAAAATGACCACACAATTGATTTGAAGGCATAACCTACGGTGGTGCCTTCTGCTATAGAGAATGGAATGGACAAAGGTAAAAGCATACTAGTTGATATTGTGAATTCACTGGGTTTCAAAGGTTCTAATGTAAGCATGGATAATGCAGAAGATGTCATTGTTAACAAAGAAAAAAAAACTTTGGCTTTGGTTAGTGAGACGAAAGACTCTTTTGAAATTACATATTTTATAGACAACACACAAAGGAATTCTGATGAAGAAGTCCCTGAAACCAATCCTGATCTTCAGTAGTATATAAGGTTCCTTAACTCTTCTTGGGATAATATGGTACATCAAGAGTTGGAAAAATAAGCAATTGGAGATAATGTGGAAAACTCTTTGAGGGTTGACTCTCAAGGATTCAAACAAGTCAAGTCAAAGTCCAAAAGGAAAGAATAAAAAAATATTGCAGCGAGAAGTAATTACACAACAAGGTCAAGGCCTGGTAGTGTAAACAATTCCCCAAGAATTGTTTATTTTGGAATACGAGAGGATTATCCAAATCTCCTTCAAAAATGGCTCTTAAAAGGTTTGTGACGAGCTCCAAACCTCAGTTTATTTACATAGCTAAACCTTGGATGGATAAGGACTTTTTCCCCATTCCCGGCTCAGTAGAGTAAACATTAAATTTTTTGCTGTCAATATTAGGAATGATCTTTACCCAACCTTTGGTGTCTTTGTGATTTAAATTTTACACCTGAGGTTTTGCATATTGATGATTGTTAGATGCCTAATTATGCTTATTTGAGCTATCAAATGTGGGCATCTTTCACTTCTTTTTGTCAAGAAAGTGTTTAAAATCGCTCTTGCTTTGGTTGGTTTGCAACATTATGTGAAAGGATCTTGGTGCCTTTAATTTATGTGTTATTGTGCAGGATTTAGGCACAAAAGAGTAGAAACTTGAGACACAAGAAAATTGGCAAAGAAACCAAGAAAGCAAGCAAACATCAGCAAGCTCGCCTAGCGAGGGAGGCAGCGAAGCACTCGCTAGGCGAAGATGCAGCGAGATGCCAGCGAGCACTCCCAGACTTGGACAGTGGCAAAAAGACCATAAATTCGCTAGGCGAGTGAGGTAGTGAAGAGCTTGCTAGGCGAAGTACCAACGAGCAGGTAGCGAGCACCTCCAAATTTTGGGCAGAGGCAAAAGGAGCATAAACTCGCTAGGAGAGTGAGGTAGCGAACAACTCGCTAGGCGAATCAACAACGAGCAAGCAACGAATGCTCCTAGACTTGGGACAGTGGCGAAAGGACCCTAAGTTTGCTAGGCGAGCTGCGCAGCAAATGACTGCTCGCCTAACGAACATGACAGCACACAACCACTTATATAAGTAGCATGGGCTACTTTTTGGAAAACATCTTATTTTGTTGTACTTGCATTGAGAGGAGTTTTCTGACCTAGAATCTCATTTCCTTCATTCTTCATCATCTCTTAGAAACTTTTCACAAAAAGAAGGTGGATTCCCATCCGTTCTCGATTATTCGACTCAGATGTTGATCAACCTTCTTCCGAAACTTGTTGCTCAATTCATCATGAAAATGAGTAGCTAAACCCCTTTCTTGTCAAGGTTAGGATTAGTTGGTTCAAATTTTATGTATTCTTCTTAATCTCTTGTATGTGAGCAAGTTCTTAATCAATATAGATGAAGTTATTTTCCACTATTTTTACATTTATGGTTTGGCTTATATTAGAGATAAACTTTCCAAGTCTTGACCTAATATCTTCATCTATCAACTATACAAATGCTAGAGATAGATTTGGAAGTTGATATCCGCTTTGTATCGTTCTTAAAGCTTATTGTTCTGATCCATTAGGTAGAGAGATCATTTAACGGTCGAAACAATAACATTCACGAAATCGATTTAGAGATAAACATTTTTGCGAGGATACGCGGTTATGTTGGTTAGAGATTCGTTCACATATTTGATTGGTAGAATACGTTTAGGACAGACTAGCGAACCCTAATCTTGGCATACTTTTATCAAACTTAAGACCGATTTTTATTACGCTTTATTTCTTGCAAACTTTTGTTGCAAGATTGAAACCATTAAAAACCCCCTTCTCTAAAGTCATTGAACCGTTGAACGGCTAGCATTTATATTCTCTTCAATCCCTGTGAAGACGATAAAACACTTCCGAAAAATACTTCTAACGATACCGGTGGGTCTAACTGGCCATCAAAAGAATTTTTTTTGTCTTACGCCAAGTATTTTGTTTGGGATGAACCACATATTTTTAAACTTGGCGTCAATAACATCTTGCGTAGATGTGTGTCTGAAGAGGAAGCCAAAGATATTCTGTGGCATTGTCACAACTCTCTGTATGGAGGGCATTTTAACAATACGAGAACGGCCGCTAAAGTCCTTCAATCGGGATCTTATTGGCCTTCCTTGTTCAAAGATGCGTACGCGCATACGAAAAGTTGTGACAAGTGTCAGAGAAGTGGTGGAATAACGCAACGAAATGAAATGCCATTGAAAAATATGATAGAAGTCAAAATTTTCGATTGTTGGGGCATTGATTTTATTGGTCCATTTCCACCGTCTTTTGGTAATAAATACATTTTGGTTGCGGTAGACTACGTCTCCAAGTGGGTGGAAGCCATAGCTATCCCTAAGGCAGACGTGAAAATCGTAATAAATTTTTTGAAAAAGAACATTTTTTCTCGTTTCCGTACTCCGCATGTGTTACTAAGTGACGGTGGTTCTCACTTTTGTAACACCCAGTTAGCCAAAGCTTTAGAGCAATATGGTGTGTGATACAGAGTTACAACATCTTACCATCCGCAAGCTAATGGACAAGCGGAGGTATTGAATCGAGAAATAATTTTTTTTTGGAAAAAATCGTATCTGCTTCGCAAAAAGATTGGGCGAGCAAGCTGGATGATGCATTGTGGGCCTATCGGACCGCTTTCAAAGCTCTGGTTGGTCTCACGCCTTTCAAAATGGTTTATGGGAAAAAATTTCATCTTCCAGTGGAGTTGGAACACAATGCCTTTTGGGCTTTGAAGTTGCTGAATTTTAATCAACACTTGAGTGGTGAAAAAAGGAAATGCCAACTTCATGAGTTGGACGAAATCTGCCTTCAAGCGTATGATTCAAACGAAATTTACAAGGACCGCGTGAAGATGTACCATGATAAAAAGTTTGTGCCCAAGACATTTGAAGTGGGGAAGATGGTGTTACTGTTCAATTCAAGGTTGAAATTATTCCCCGGAAAATTGAAGTTTAAATGGTCGGGTCCGTTTCAGATTCGAGAGATTTTGAGTTTTGGGGCCATTGTCATTGCAAATGTCAAGACCAAAGAGACTTGGACGGTAAATGGTCAGCGGTTGAAAATTTACTTGGGTGGTGATTTCGAGCGGGACACCACCTACGTGCATTTCGGCGATCAGTGATTGCAGCAGATTGTCGAGCTCCAACGATGTTAAACAAAGCGCTTGTTGGGAGGCACCCCAACATTGGTAAGTATTTACAGCTTTGTGTTGTGTGGTGTTGGTGTTTAAAATGGTGGAACTTGCTGAATTGTGCTGTGTATTGTTGTTTTGAAAAACAAAAATTTGTGCTGTTCGCTAGCACTCGCTAGGCGAAGACAGAGCGAGTGTTCGCTAGCTCTTCGCTAGGCGAACAGAGCGAAAACAGGTTTTTCTTTTTATTCAGTGGGCCACCTATTTGGGCCCATAACCATTTTTTATTTTGTTTTGTTTAACCTCAGAACTTAGTGTCACGATTTCACTCTCATTTTAACACTCTTCACTCTCACATCACACAAAATTTGAGAATCCCTCTCTGTGCAAACCCAACCCTTGCAACTTTAAATCAATCCAACTCTGCAATCAGGTTTGCTTCTAATTCCTTTTCTCTTTGCTTTTACTGTGTGCATTTTCAAAAGAATAGAGTATTTGGGTTGAAATTGGGGAATTGCAGATCTGATAATTTTAGGGTTGCATGTGTGTTTAGAACGATTCCTAGCATGATAAATAATTTCGATTCTTGAATGGGTGTCATAAGACTTTGGTTGTTTGGTTTTGGTTTGGAAATAGTGAAAAATTTGAAAACCCGCAACCTTCGCTAGCATGTTCTCTAGGAGAATCTGTAGCGAGCGTTCGCTCTAACTTTGCTAGGCGAACATGTAGCGAACATGGCAGAATCCTGTTTTTATGTTTTGATCACTAATCTGTCTTGTGGTTCTGTTTTGTTTCTTTTCTATGTTATGTGCAGATGGCATTCAGGTCCGGTTCTGGAAAAAAGAGAAAGGTCAGAAGCACTTCCCGTCCTTCACCAATTCAATAGAACACTGAGAGATTCGTTGGGCCGAAGCAAGCCGCACGCTATGTGACATTGGAAAAAAGAAATTTTTTGCCTGAGAAGAGGTTCATTATCAGTCCACAAGGCGATTATTGGATATTTGCGGGGTTAATTAATAGCAAGAAATGGGACAAGTTGATCTCTCCACCCGACAGCTACAATATTGAGATAGTGCGCGAGTTCTATGCGAATGCACTGCCAAATGACGACGAACCTTTCACTTGGACTACAAAAGTGTTAGGACGCCAGGTTGCTTTTGATCGGGATGTTATTAACAGGGTACTCGGAGAACCGCTCAATTTGGGTGCTAATAAGATTGATGCTTATCACAGAGATTTGAGGTTCCATAGGAATACTGATGCTATTTTAGAGGCCCTGTTGTTGGAGGGAAAAAGTGTAGAGCGGAACCCATCTGGGGTTGCTGTGAGATATCATCGTGAGGATTTGATACCCATTGCCTAGTTGATTTTGCTACTGATTTTGACCAACATAAAGCCCAAGTCACACACATCTACCGTGCCGATCCCAGTGGCACACTTGGTCCACTGTATTTTGACAAATGTGCAGATCGACGTGGCGAGAATCATTGCCGATGAACTGAAGTCTGTGGTGGAAAGTGGATTGAAAGCGGGGGCGCGAGTGAATTGCCCCATTGCTTTCCCATGTCTTATCATGGCTTTGTGCGTACAGTCGAGGGTGGAGTTACCCTCCCGCAGACAGGTAATGATTCCATCTGCAATCGATGATCGATATGTGGACAAGTACTGTAGGCCGAAGAACTTCCGTGCTAGTACAGCTGCTGGTGATACCGGGACTACTGATGGTCCTGGTGGTGCTTTTGCTCAAGGATTCGATCCGTTTCACCAGGCTGTGTGCAATTATAATTGGGGTTGGATAGCGGCGACTCAACGCGCCATGATTGACATAGATGATTCTATGCAGGTACTCCAGCTGCAAGTCCGTGACCCTTCTGTAGAGTGTCCTATGATGACGCCTGAGTAGTTCCTGCAACACGCGAGCTGGCCTGAGGACAAACCTGTTTTCCCAGAGAGGGTGGGTGCTTCTGGTGCTGATACTTCTGGTGGCACTGATGTAGCTGATGATAGCGAGGATGATGATGATGAAGATGGCTCTAGCTCTGGTGATGAGGAGATTGAGGAGACCGAGTCTAAAGAGGACTAAGTTTTTTTGATTTATTGCTTTGTATTATAGATATTTTATTTGAATTCCTGTTATTTGGTTATGTACTTTTTGGGGTGTTTTCTCCCCCACGCACATTTGATTTTGTCGAAGATATGATTAATTTTTTTTATGTTAAATTATTTTGTTTGGTTTAAGTTTTTAATATTTTTCTGGTTGTGGAGTTGTCAAACCCTCTAGATTGGTTGCTCTCCTGAAAGAAGTATCCAATGAAGGTGCATCCGAGCTTGGATGACAATGATAAAAGTAAACAAGTGAGTAATGCTAAGGTACATGGTTACCTTCGGTTAGAACTTTAGAATGCATGAAGAACTTTACTCTTGTTGTAATTGAATGTTGTTCTTTTTGCAACATAATTGAATGAATGAGTCACCTAGGACTTAGAACCACAAATTATGAAGAAACCTCCATTGTACACTAAAATGCTGGATTCTGATAAACTGTGTTGATTCATGCTTTTTCTTTTATTATTGTGAAATTGTGGAAGCAATTAAAAATGATCAAGGCGCTTGTTTTCTTGTGAGCACAACCAGTTCCAAATACAACTTACCCGTGAGCAGAGAGTATTCGTGAACCCCTTTGAGCTTAAACAGTTGAATTTCAACTTGAAATAAGGCGAGATTTAAAAAATCTTTTTTCTTGAAACCCTGAAATTTTTTGTTAATTGTTCTTTTGCCGTAAAAAGTCAAGAGCATTCACTTGAGGGTTGAGGAAAAGATAAGTTGGGGAGAATGGAAATGAAATTCGGTAGGTTGCCACAATTGTTGAGTAACCGAGCAAGCATTGAAAAAAAATGAGAAAAAGAGAAATATTTGTTTTGTGAATATGATCAAGGAAAAAAAAAGAAAGAGAATGCTTGCTTGGAAAAAAATAGTGGAAAACAAAAGTGAGTTGTGAAATAAGAGTTGTGAAGGTTTCAAATGAGAAATAAGTGAAACGAAGTTGAGATGTGTAAATAGTTTGTACGGTGAATGTCTCTTTTGCGTCGGTAATTTCGTTTTCAATGGCCTTAGATATGTCCCTTGTTTGTAAACCCGACCAAGCTACAACCGAAAAGACCTTAGTGATCTCCTTGCTTCCGCATTTTCATTTATAATTGTTAGAAATTGTATGAGTTGAATTGATTTTTGCATTGTTTGTTGGAGAGTGAAATTGTCCCCGCGGTTGCAAATGCGTAATTTCTTCAATCCTTATTCGAAGAGGAGAGATAGGGTGATTCATTCAGGATAACATTGTTGTGGATTGATACATGTTTTACATTACTTTAAGGCTTTAGTTCTTGTGTATTGTGTTATTCTAACCATTGGGAACTTGTGTCTGGAGGAAATTCTTGTGTTTGAGCCATTTGATCCGATTTCGGAGAGTCCTCTTCTTAAGAAAATCCTCTTGTTCATCAAGAGGCATACTTTGCTTGAGGGAAAGCAAGATTCTAGTTGGGGAGAGTTGTTAGATGTCCAATTGTACTTATTTGAGCTATCAAATGTGGGCATCTTTCACTTCTTTTTGTCAAGAAAGTGTTTAAAATCGCTCTTGCTTTGGTTGGTTTGCAACATTATGTGAAAGGATCTTGGTGCCTTTAATTTGTGTGTTATTATGCAGGATTTAGGCATAAAAGAGTAGAAACTTGATACACAAGAAAGCTGGCAAAGAAACCAAGAAAGCAAGCAAACATCAGTAAGCTCGCCTAGCGAGGGAGGCAGTGAAGCACTCGCTAGGCAAAGACGCAGCGAGATGCCAGTGAGCACTCCTAGACTGGGACAGTGGCAAAAAGACCATAAATTTGTTAGGCGAGTGAGGTAGCGAAGAGCTCGCTAGGCGAAGCACCAGCGAGCAGGTAGCGAGCACCTCCAGATTTTGGGCAGAGGCAAAAGGAGCATAAACTCGCTAGGCGAGTGAGGTAGTGAACAACTCGCTAGGCGAATCAACAGCGAGCAAGCAGCGAACGCTCCCAGACTTGGGACAGTGGTGAAAGGACCCTAAGTTCGCTAGGCGAGCTGCGCAGCGAATGACTCACGTAGCGAATGACTGCTCGCCTAACGAACATGACAGCATACAACCACTTATATAAGTAGCATGTGCTACTTTTTGGAAAACATCTTATTTTGTTGTACTTGCATTGAGAGGAGTTTTCTGACCTAGAATCTCATTTCCTTCATTTTTCATCATCTCTTAGCAACTTTTCACAAAAAGAAGGTGGATACCCATCCATTCTCGATTATTCGACTCAGATGTTGATCAACCTTCTTCCGAAACTTGTTGCTCAAGTCATCATGAAAATGAGTAGCTAAACCCCTCTCTTGTCAAGGTTAGGAGTAGTTGGTTCAGATTTTATGTATTCTTCTTAATCTCTTGTATGTGAACAAGTTCTTAATCAATATAGATGAAGTTATTTGCCATTATTTTTACATTTATGGTTTGGTTTGTATTAGAGATAAACTTTCCAAGTCTTGACCTAATGTCTTCATCTATCAACTATACAAATGCTAGAGATAGATTTGGAAGTTGATATCTATTTTGTATCTTTCTTAAAGCTTATTGTTCCGATCCGTTAGGTAGAGAAATCATTTAACGGTCGAAACAATAACATTCACGAAATCGATTTAGAGATGAACGTTTTTGCGAGGATATGCGATTATGTTGGTTAGAGATTCGTTCACATATTTGATTGGTAGAATACGTTTAGGACGGACTAGAGAACCCTAATCTTGGCATGCTTTTATAAAACTTAAGACCGATTTTTATTACGCTTTATTTCTTGCAAACTTTTGTTACAAGATTGAAACCATTAACACCCTCCTTTTCTTAAGTCATTGAACCGTTGAACGGATATCATTTATATTCTCTTCAATCCCTGTGGAGACGATAAAACACTTTCTAAAAATACTTCTAACAATGATCAACATATATCTTTTACTGTTTTGGTTAATGGTTCTTCAATTAGAATATCAGCTGTTTATGCTTCAACTAACTACATTACTAGAAGGAACTTATGGAAGTCTCTTCAGAGTACCATTCAAAATTATAAAATTCCATGGTGTTTCATATGTAATTTCAACACTATTCTTGGGTACCATGAGTATGATGGTTCTTTCAATCCAGCTAGGGGTTCGATGGAAAACTTTGCAACCTGGACAGATCAAAACCATTTAATTCATATGCCTATTGTTATTTCCAGTATTTTCTATTCATCTTTACTTTGATCTTGGTATGTTTATGTTGTGTTTGTTACATATTTATGGGTTGATCTTGGTATGTTCACTTTTCTTGTTTTTCAAGTATATGTAAAAGGAAGAACATAACCTACTTTATATACAAGACAAAACTGATTAACAAACATAACAAACACAAAGGCAGTTTCACATAACATATTTTTAACTAAAAATACGCGAGTGGTCGACCTATGCAGAAAGGTGGGTCGACCTGAGCTTACCCGAATTTCTAATTGTGCAAAAAATAGAACTTTGCATCAACTGAAGCAGGTCATGCATCAATGCAAAGCATGCAAAATTAGACAAATAGAAACAAACAGGGTATGAGTCGACTAAAGGGTCGACGTGAGCACTCTTGAGAATAAACCATTCAAAAAACTTTCTGTATGAGTCGACCGAAACTAGGTATGAGTCGACTCAAAGCCCTAAAATATGCAAAAATGCATATTTTCATGTATCAAGCAACTTTTGAGGCACTCTATCACATAGTAAACTTGACAAGCTTGGCCAACCCTACATGAAGCATAGCTTTAGCAATTTCTATATGTATCAATAATGTTTCTGATGGATGTTTGACTCACGAGGGATAAGATATGATACCGTCCAAAGTATATTTTTCTACCAATCTAAGTTTTGACATCATTAAAAAAAAGTGTAGCTACCTATGAGGATTACCCTCACAGGTATCATTTTAAATCCATCACCCCAAGGGCACAGGTTCAACACCCATGGAAGCCATTCCTTTTTTTTTTATCACTATTTTTCTTCATTTTCTTCACAACTTCATCAATTTATTTCACCAAGCAAAAATAATCTTTTTGAGCCAATTTTTTGCACACTTCTTATTTATCTTGCATATTTTGAGAATACATTGTAAAATTTTCCAAATATAATATTTATTTTTATCATTTTTCTTAGGTCAGAAACTAATATTTTTAAAGTATTTTTCATGCCTTTTCAAGATTTCTTTTGATTTTTCTTTTGACCTAATTGTACATATACATTTGTAGGGTCATAATACACTTTGTGTAAAGTCTTGTTGATGTACATAACATATTGTACTGACTTATACATACCATGGTTAAATATATTTTCTTTTGAAAAATACTTTGATTAAGTGTTTAATTAGGTGAAACCTTAGGGTTTTATTTTGATAAACCCTTTCAAAAAAAAACCTTGACTAGGGCTTCCACTTGAGATTGGGTTCCCCAAAGCCTTTGAATCAATCATGTCTTGTTCATATGATCACCCTCATGAATTTCTATTAGGGGTTTGTTTACCCTTTTCCATATTCACCTGATCTTTGATTCATCTTGAATATATGGCTTGCTTGAACCCCTTTGTGATTGCTTCAAAATGATTAAATCTTTGCTCACATGTTCAAGCATTTCCTTTATAAAATCTCACCGCGATGAACATATCTACTTGTATAAATACTCATTCACTTGTTGATATATCATTCCTTATCATAATCATGTTCATGTCATCCTTGATGATTACATTTGTTAAAAGCTTAAAAAACCTTGTCTTGTTAAGTTTTTCTTGGCATTTACAACATTTGCATTCATACAACTGTTGCATTTCAATGCTCATCCTTAGTTTAGACTTAGTTCAAATTTTAGGATCCCCTTCAAACTACAACCTAGTTAAAACCCTAGGATCCTCTTTGTGGTTCTTAACTTCAATAAAACATTAAGACTCCCCTGGAAGTTTTCAACTTCATTCAAAGCTCAAACCATAGCCCCTTGTGGCTTTAAAATTAAACTTCAAGTCAAAACCTATCCAACCTTTGGCTTCAAACTCAAACCTTTACCCAGAGATGAGACATGAGTCATCTCTGTAGAAGAGGTGAGTCTTCTATTTCCCACAACATTAATAAAAAATTTTCAATCTTTTTCCATGTAAGTGGCACACTTGTTGATTCAAAATCCAAGTTGAAATCCTTCTCTTATTATGGTACAAAAACATTTCTTTCATTTAAGTGATGTAAGTGGCACACTTGTTAATTCTATATCCAAGTCAAGATCCTTCTCTTAATATATAAAGACTCATTCAAAGGAAGAGGTGGCATTACTCTGTATTTTATACATCCAAGTTTAAATCTTCTTCCCTTATTATCTTCTTTCTAAAAATGTTAGTGGTGAATAGGTGAGATATCTCCCTTAAGATGACAACTTGTCTCTTCTCTCAAACTCAATTCCACCCATTAGTAGGTGGAACTACGAATGCTATGATTTCTCAACTTCCTTTTGAGAATACGTAGGCATAAGATTGCGAGATCTTAGCGAGCATAATAATAAGTAAAACCTTTAGGTTCCTACACCTTTATCTTATAATATTTCAACATACCCTACAAAAAAAACATGTCTCACTCTTATCACTCACTCAAAACAGTCAACAAACCCCCAATACACAACATATAACTTTATCAACAATAAACACAAATATACGCAAGAGGTTCGTATAGGATACTATATATACTTAGGGTGCTAGTATCTTCTCTTTGTATAACCAATCCCGATTCCTAATCTCTTAGTGCATTGCCTTGCATTGCACACACTCATGTGTTTATTTAGATTTTTTCCCCTTCTCTCTCTTGGGATAAATGAAAAGTTCACATGTAGAAAAAAGGAGACCTTCTTCGAAAAAAGAGACAAATCCCGCCACTACAGAAAAGTGTATTGTCCTTAGTTTAAAGCTTTTAAGCAAAACTAAGTATTGGTTATTGTTGAATTGTCACTAGGATTGTGACTGATTAGGGAGTGAGAGGGGGATCTTATATCTATACGGTTTCTAGGTAGAAGTTGCACAAGGTAGGGATTAGGCGAGAAGTTGTAAATGAGGGAGTTTAGCTTTGAACTAATACTATAATAGTGAATTTCCTTCCTCGCTTGGTAGCCCCCAAATGTAGGTGACGTTGCACCAAAATAAGTTAACAAATATTGTGTGTTATTTAAATTCCTGCAATTTTTCTTTAAATTGTTCTTGTGTTAATTCTGCTGTTACGACGTCCTAACATCATATCTGACATCTGTCTACTATGTGCCAGAGTTTCAATGTGGTTTCTCCATAGACTTCAGAATCTTTCTATCCAGCATTCTTACTGATAAGGGGTGCTTCAGTTTCACTTTTTTGAACGAGTTTCTGCTTGCGATGGGGAAGGTGTATGACCGCTCTTGTTCCCTCTTACTTAGGGTTGGGGGGAGGAGTAAGATGCTTCCTAATTCTACGACATTCCTTTGATTGAGAATCCTAGTCTCCTTTTGTCTTAGATGGTTCTGGGGTATCAGCATGACTATTCCTCGAAGCAATTTCTTGAATTGTATTTTTGTGGAAGGGAGTGTTGTGAATGATTTATTCTAGGAGCTTAAGTCTTAAATCAAAGGCATGATAATTATGTTTTCAAGTGGCGTTAAACACATTATTTAACAGTTCATTAGCATCTTGTATACCGAGGTTCACCTAGAGAGTTTGGAAGCCAGACAAGTCTTCAGGTTATGTAACTAAAAGTGGAACAAGAGTCTATATCGGATTTGCTTGAGCAAATCTGACTAATTGTGTATATCGAATTAGATCTATATGCAACTTAATGACTGTTTCAGGATCTACGGTGTTTTACGGTGGAGGAAGAGGTGGTTGATTCCTCATTGCTAGAGCATCGGCGAAATCTTCTCATGCCGCGATGAATCTGGCAGCTGTTAGAAAAGTATGGTCGGGAGTGTCTTATCGTATCCGCAGGGATTGTACGAGAATATTTGATGCTTTCCATTTAATATTTTAGTGACTTTAGTAAAGGGGTTTTCAAATGGTTTCTATTTGGTAACATAAGTTTGCAAGAAGTAAAACAAAGTAAAAGTTGGTTTTTGTTTTGATAAAAAACATGCCAAGATCAGGGTTCACTAATATGTCTTAAACGTATCCAATCAATCGAATATGTGAAATTAGTTTCAACCAATATAATCGCGTATCCTCGCAAAACCGTTTATCTCTAAAGCGATTTCGTGAATATTATTGTTTCGACCGTTAAATGATCTCTCTAAATAACACCCAAAACAATAATCGTTAAGATCAATATAATGCAAATATCAACTTCCAAATCTATGTCTAGAGTTTGTTAGTTGATAGATGAAGAAATTAGGTCAAGACTTGAAACGTTTATGTGTAAAGTAATCCAAACCATAAATACAACAAAATATAGCAAATAAATTCATCTATATTGATCAAAGCTTTGTTCACATACTAAAGATTAAAAGAAATACATAAAATCAAAATTAGCTACCTCTAATCTTGATACAAAATGGGTTTAGCCACCCATTTCCATGGTAGCTTTAGCAACAAGTTTCGGAAGAAGGTTAATCAACATCCAAGTCGAAAAATCGAGATTGGATGGGAATCCAACTTCTTTTGGTGAAAGATGGCTAAGAGATGATGAAAATGGGAGAACTAGGATTTTCTTGCTGAAAAATATAAAGTTATGAAAAGTATCAAAAAGTGGTTTTTGCTAAAAAGTGGGCTCAAGTACTTATATCCATGCTGCTGTGTTGTCACATTCGCACTGCGAAGCCTTCTGTTCGCCTAGCGTACATCCAAATATGGCCCTTAAAATTCCAGTGTACATTTAAACCGCCCTGAGATATTTCCTCATATTTGTTGTGCAAACAATCCTTCGCAGTGCGAAGCCTTCGCCAGCAACTTCGCACAACAAATTCTTATCCAAATACCTACAGCCTCAAGTCTGGGACCATTCGCTAGCACTTCACCTCTTCTTCGCTCCAGCGACCCATTCGCTAGCTTCTTCGCACAACGAGTTTCAATCCCTTTCTTCTTTGTGTGAACAGTGCCAAGCTCTCAAGGGTTTTCGCTGGCAAGTTCACTGTGTGAACTTGTTGATATTTTTTTTCTGGGGAAGTTTGCTAGTACTTCACACGACGAACTTCATGATGATTTCCTGCTGGCTTGGTTTCCTTGTCAATGTTTTTGTGCCTTACTCTTCTTGTTTTGTGCCTAATTTATGCATAATAGCACATAAATCAAAGCAACCAAGGCATTTTCAAGCAATGAAGCATATCATCCAAAGCATAAGAGATTCAAATTAATTTACCTATAAAAAGAATGAAAGATACCAACATTTGATAGAGCAATAAAGCAAAGTTTGGCATCTAACAGTAGCTTTAGATTTATCCATCACTGACGAAAGTAAGAACTGATAATTTGGAGATTTGTGGAGAAAAAATTAGGAAATGTTGAATCGAATCAAAACACAGTAAGTTTCTCGTTTTAGTGAAAAGACTTGCTCCGAAAATCGGAAGAAATCATGTATTGCAAAAATTTGGAGAAGAATGTGAATTCATGGAAATCATAGGAATTAACATTAGTTTCCCACAGACGGTGCCATTGTTATGTTTGGGGAACCATAACTGAGAAGGCATATGACAGTGATGGCGAATAGTGGCTTCCGAGGCGATGGAGTGTTGGGGGGCTGCAAGGATAACACTCTCGCACTCAAATAAGTATATGAATAAGAAGAGTGAAATGAAATTGTGTTTAAAGTTTGTTTCCCGATTTTGGCTCCCTCTTTATATATGCTAGATAAGGAATAACTAACTTAATTTTAGTTAAGAGTGATTTGCAAGGAGTCGTTGGATGCTTTATAGTCGAGACCTTAGATAATCATTAGAATGATAATCTTCGTATATTGGGAAGATTCTTGAAGGAATGGGATTCTTATCTGGTTGCTTAGCAGGGATCGGTATGGTCAATGTGAACCATTCGGGGTCGATATGAATAACCTAAGACACATACCAACTAATCTTTCTAAGGCATTGTCTGATGAAAAATGGAAGAAATTCATGAATATCGAGATGGACACATTGAAGAAGAATGGAACTTAGGAGTTAATATCTTTATTAGAAGGAAAGAGGTTGGTTAGATGAAAATGGGCGTACACAGTAAAATATAAGGCTGATGGATGAATTGAAAAATATAAAGTCAGGTTGGTTGTCAATGGGTTTACATAAACCTATGGAATTGACTATTCAGAGACATTTGTGTCGGTTGCGAAGATGAATATTGTCAGAGTAATTTTGTTACTTGCTACCAATTATGGTTGGTATTTACAACAATTTGATGTGAAAATGTCTTCTTACATAGGGAACTTGAGGAGGAGATTTATATGCATGTATAACTAGGGTATGAAAGAAAAACATACCAGACAATACAATTTGTAGGTTGAGATAGACATTATATGGCCTAAAGCATTCATCTCGAGCATGGTTTGGAAGATTCACTAAGGTTATGATATCTTTGAGGTACAAGCAAACTCAAGGGGATCATATCCTATTCATCAAACACTTGCCACAAGGGGGAGTAACATTTTTGTTAGTATACGTGGATGACATTATAATGACTGAAGATGATTGGAAGGAGCAACAAATCTTGAGTCAATATTTGGTTAAGGATTTTGAAATAAGAACTCTTGGAAAGCTGAAGTACTTTTTGGGAAGCAAGGTGGCAAATGCCCAAAAAGGAATTTTTATATCTCAATAAGAATACATTACAAATTTACTCAAGGAAACAAGGATAACTACATGTAAACATACGAGTGTTCATATGGATTTAAATCTTAAGTTGGGCAATACAGAAAGAAGTTGCATTAGATAAAGAAATGTATCAATGTCTAGTTAAGATCTTAATTTACTTGTCTCACACTATACCAAATATTGCATATGTTGTAAGTATAGTTATTCAACTCATGCACTATCCGAAAGAGATCCATTTACAAATAGTTTATAGAATCCTACAGTATCTTAAAGGAACTTGAAGAAGAGAAATTTTGTTCACAAGAAATGGAAATACAACCTCTGAGGCCTACACTGATGCAGATTATGCAGGGACAATAGTTGATAGAAGATCCATTAAAGGTATTACACCTTTCTTGGAGGAAATCTTGTGACTTAGAGGAGTAAGAAACAAAATCTAGTAGCACGTTCTAGTGCTGAAGCTGAATTTTGAGCCATGACACAAGGCTTTTGTGAACTTTGTCTCAAAATTATTTTAGAAGATTTAAAAATCAAAAGGACATATGAAGGCCATAATAAGTCAACTATCGGTATTATCACACAGTCCAATTCAACATGATCGAACTAAGCATATTGAGATTGATAAACACTTCATTAAGGAAAGGGTGGGAAAAACCCGGTCGCCCATACCTCAAATTTAAAAGAAAAAAAAACTAATTTAACTAGTGCGGAGGAGAGGGTGGGAAAAACCTGATTTTTAAGTATGGAGGTGGAGGCGAGGGCGAGGATGCTAATACCCACCCCACCTTACCCTACCCCCATCTATTAAATTGACTTGATTCCTCTTATTTTTAATACATTTATTATCCATTAATTTTTTTTAATCTTAAAATAACAAGTTTATTAAAATTAATAATTATTTTTTAATACTGATTAAATAAAAATGACCAAGTATTATGATTATTATTATTAAATAACTAAGTATTTAATTTATTTATTAATTTTTGTTGTTACAATAAAAATATATTTTATTAAAAAAATTAAATTTTTTTCGAATAATTGCGGGACATGAAAACTCATTCCCTAAGGGTCTGTTTGGTTCAATCGAGGGGAGGGAAGGGGAGAGATTTTTATCAAGGGGAGGGAAGGGAGGGGAGGGATTTTAATTACATATATGTTTGGTTCAAAATATGAAAGGGGAGGGGAGGGATTTTAATTACATATATGTTTGGTTCAAAATATGAAAGGGGAGGGGAGATGAGGCATTTTATTTACAAATATGTTTGGTTCACAAGGGTATTTTAAAACTAATTTACTTTTTTATCCTTCTAATTTTACCATAAGACTTGTGATATTTACCGTTTACAATTCAAATACAAATTTATTGACGAAATATAAATATTTAATCAGAGATAATCATGAAATATTTTATAAAAATGCAACGATTATAATATATAATTAGCTAAATTACACTTTTGCCCCCCTATTATTATAAACAAAAACATTACAATAACTAAAATTAACATTAAAATATGAAAAATAAAATAAAAAATCTAAACAAATATAATGATACTAAGATGAAGATATAAAAATACAATAAATATAAAAAGAAAGATTAAATTTGTTCAAAATAAAACTTTTAACATTGTTATAAATTAAATTTATATTTAAATAAATAATATGGGTAAATATGTAAATATAATTATAATTAAAATCAACCACCTCCTCTCTCCTCCAAACCCCTCTAAATCGGAGGAAGCAAAAAGTGGTTCATGAGGGATTTTGGTCCTCTCCATCTACCTCTCCTTCTTAAAATGTGAACCAAATACATAAGTTATTAAATATTTTCTCCTCTCCCTTCCCCTCCCTTCCATTTACCCCCAATCAAACAGACCCTACGAGCGAAATGGGTGGTCAATTGTTACTCCGAAATAGATTTGGAGGTTGGAGTGGGGTATAGGGAGGCGGAGGCGGGACTAGTAAACTTAAACTCTCTCAACCCATTGCCATGCCTAGTAGGCTAATTTGCACCCATGTTTTCTCATAAAATCAACTTAGATAGTCTTATTAAATGATTGAAAACTCAAATTTTAAACAAATAATATCCAAGCTGAAAATGGAAATTCTTATTCGCCGGTTTAAGTGTTTAAGTAAGAGTATTAAAAATAGTTAAATTTTGGCTAATGTATATTTAAATTTATGCATTTATAGAGTTAAAGTAATATTTACTTCTCCATATAAATATAATTAATTTTATATAAATACCTTAGCCGTTGAGTGCTTTATTCACTCAAGCATGCTTACAAAATTTCTTATTCTTATTCTTTACACAATCAATTTTATACAAATAAAAACAAAAATGTATGATTTAAAATCTGAGAGGCCTATTCACAAAGCTTGCAATGAAATTTGCCATTGCAAACATTTTCCTACCTCTTATCTAGATGTGACAAAATTATTGAAATGAACTAATATACTAATCTGCATTTGAGTTTGGATATATGCTACCATCCTTCATTTATGGATGGAACCAGAATAGGCCAAACCCTGAGATTAATCCAAATTCACATAGTTAGCTGTAGAGTCATATAATTAATTTGAATACTATTAAATAATTATATCTGCATTATCACATAAATATAACATATATATATATATATATATATATATATATATATATATATATATATATATATATATATATATATATATATATATATATATATATATATATATATATATATATATATATATATATATATATATATATATATATATGTAATACTTACACCTCTAAACAAAAGTTTGTCCAGTGTCTAACACGTGTCAATATTCGATACTAATATGTGTGATTAAGATTAAGATGAATTTATTATTATTTTTTTAATTATTATTAATGTGAACATGTCAATGTCGAAATGAGATGTCCATATTTATGTCAAGCTTCGTAATAATATAAACATACCTATTACGCGCATGTTTACGCGTATGTTGCGCATATAATTGGACCAGTCACTGAATTAAGAGTGATTTAAGAGTGATGTTGGAATTTTATTTGGGCCTGTGGAGGAAACGAGATAAAGTTTTTAGATATATAAATTTTAAAATTAAGAATTTATACAATTAAGAATGGTATAAGTTTTGATAGTTATAAATATTTTACTTACTACTCGGAAACCTTTGTACAAAGAAGCAAGCACCAATAACAAAGTAGCAAAGTAGGAGAATAACACCTTTCATGTAGTGAGAAGTACCATCCTACAAATATGATATATGTTATGGTCAATACTATATAACATTTCATTAAGAGATTAATGAAAAAATTTCAAAAACTAAAATTTGGTGTTTTGTTTAATTGAATGTGAAATTTACATACCTGTAAAGTGAATGATGTGACTATGATTGCCACAGCAAGAGAACCTGTCTCAAGGAAGTTGAAGTTTAGGTCCATTTTCACACCCATCCCCCAAGCAACAATAACACACAGAGGAACCTGAATTTTAATATTGTATAAGTTTTCATTATAATTCAAATAACAACTATACGAATAAGTTTTAAATTGTGGTCCGCAACAGTAATTGTAGCCACAATATAAAGGACTTTGAGGTCTCTGCAACGGTTTTGCAGCAACAATTTCAACCACATCGGCTGCATTTCTCATACTATAAAGATTTGCAGCATAACCGTAAGTGCAATTAAAAATCAAATTATCAATATAGGTGAGAGTATATTAATTTACCACAAACATGGCGATTTGAGTTGCAGAGCCCAATGCAACACCTAAGGAAATGTCCTGCAGTCATGAAATTAGATCAGTTTCACTTGAAGATTTTTATTTTTCTTTCAATTCGTCAACTTTATAGCGTGACAAATACACGAATTTAATCATATGTTACATGAAAGGATTAAGTATGAAGTTGATTAACACTATATAAATTCTTACCAGCTTGTTCTTGAAGGCGAAAATGATTGCTCCTGCGTGTTCAGCTGCATTGCCAACTATTGGTAGCAAGATTATGCTGAGGAAGCTGACGGATAAACCCCATGAGTCTGATGCATCCTGTTAAGAATTAAATTGTGTTATCAGTTTCAATAATACAAAAACTTACTGTTTTTTGTAAGCTTGAAAAATGCTTATTTCTAACTTATTTGGACTTTTGATATAAACACATTTTTTAGTGTTCCAGAGAACTTATTGGACATATTGTAAGTTCTATCAAACAGCCTTACAAATGCTTATGTTAACAGATAAACTCAAATAAATCAATTCAAACATGCTTGTGTCTTATATATAACTGCTTATGTGATAAATACTCATCCAATAAGTGCTTAATTGAGCTGTTTATTCAAAAGAATTCCAAATTAGATCTAAACAATTTAGTTGAGTTACCTCAATTGTATCGACCACATATTCAGATAATATAGCAACGAACACAGTCATTCCAGCCAACCAAGCAAATCCACTCCCAAATCCAATCACAGCCTCTTCTTCCTCTTCATTGTTCTCACCTTCACCTTCCTGTTCAACAACGTGCATAACAGATTATAATTGCAACAATCATTCAATAATTCAACATTTTTATATACAGCTCAATTAAGAAAACATACATCTTCCGCTTCAAATAATTGCCGATGTGTCCATAGTTGAAAGATCAAGTAAGCAAAATACGCAACCAACATCACAATGCTAGCAGCTCTTGACAAGTAGAGTGAAGGTTCTACTGTGAGTTCCGGCGATGCAGCACTATATGTGAATAGCATTGGAAGCATAAGGCATAACAATGCCAATAGCAGCATCAATGAGTTCACATCTGCTTGTCTCTGCGAAATTCAACACTTAACATTAGCATTATTCCACTATAGCGAAATGAAAGAACTAAAATTTTTAAAGCGATGAAAGCCTAAAATGGATTTTTAGGATCTTACTCTGTCGTATTTTTGCTCCACTCTAATATTTGCGATGCCACCACAAATTAGAGAAGTTCCAAGAACAAGAAGAAGGTTTGAAAGAATGGAACCTAATAGAGAATACTTCACAACAGCAATCTTGTTGGTGCTAAGAGCAAATATTGCAATTATGAGCTCAGTAGCATTCCCACATGTTGCATTAAGAAGTCCTCCAACTGTGTAACATTGGACAATATATAAACTCTTAACTAGTTTCAACAAACACACCATAATCAATTAAATTCCAAATTGAACACTAATTAATTAGTACGAATGAACAGTTTTATATACTATATACCACTGACATCTCTAACAGTAGGCGTGTCGCAGTGTCTGACGCGCGTTGATATCCGACACTTATATGACACTCATATAATATGTGTTAAAAAAATGTTTTTGAGATAACAGTGTCCTATGATGTGCTGCTGTTAGTGTCCGTATTAGAGTTTGTGCTTTTATATACCTGTAGGCCCGGTGAAGAAAGCAATTTGTCTGCAATATTTGAAATAACATTCACCAAAACAGAAATTTAAACAAGAATCAGCAATCAATCCAGAAACAAAAATAATGAATTGAGAAAAAAATATATTTAATTTGTATGCAAAGAATGATTCGAATATAAATTAATTAGATTCCTTACTCCGTAAGAAAGCTCACACGTTCAGCAAGAGGAGTAAGGCCTAGTAAGCTCAATATGAAAATCCATGACTGTAACAACAATTGAAAAGATCTAGTTATAGTCATCATTGATATAACACCGACACCTTTGAAAAAAATGTATTCATATCCGTACCCATGTTAGAAACCGACACTTTAATTTACATTTAATTTATTCATTATCTCCGGTGTCCATGTTTATACAACATCATCATTACATATGGAGGACAAAATCAATAGACAAAAAAATTTACAAATGAAGAGAAACGAATGAATGGACTAACTTGTCCAAAGCGAAGGTAATGAGCTACGATTGCAGCAGGAATGGCAGGAAAGAGAAGGGAAAGCTTTGTACCAAGAATAACCTCTTGGATGTTAGCCAAGACCTTCCGAAGCGAACCCCATCGAATATGGGAGACGAGAGGAAATTTGGATTTCTTTCGCAATGAAGCTGAAGAAAAGTTATGCGCTCTTCGGCTACGGCCATTTCCGTTTCTTGAGTCATTGTTCAAGATCTTTGGATTACCGTTCTCCAAAAGCCATGTTCGTTGTTCTTCTTGGCCAGAAGTCATTTTCGTTGCAAAAAGAGGACAATCACCAATGTATTTTCTATACTTATAAATTATATACGGGAAATGCTAACCACCTCAGAGCACTTTTTAAAACTTTAAATAGTAAGAGCATTTTAAAAACTTTAAATAGTAAGTTTTTATAAAAGTATGTGCAATAAAGTGTAATAATGTGCATTGGAAATTAAAGTGTTTGAATTTTTTAAAGAATAATTTTTTAATATGGAATGTTTAAACAGTGCCTTGAGGGCACTGGTTAGCAAGACCCATTATATATATATACTTTGTATCATTTATACAAGACAGAGAATTATCCACCGCTTCTTTTGGTTATATTTATCAATAGTAAATATACGTTCAGCGTATTTTATTATATTTATCCACCTGAAATGCTTGTCCTTTTTTATTTATTTATATTTTTACAAGATAAAAAAATGTGAAATTTTTAGAATTTTTCACCCATATACCTTACATTTCCCCACCTAAATCCCAAATTACCCAACATTTCCCCATATATCCCAATCTACCCATGTTTAGGTTTTTTTTTTTAATTTTATACAAGGGGGCGCCATGGGGGATGGAGTCTCCCTTATAATTTGTATGGGGGCGCCATGGGGGTTGGAGCCACCCTACAAATTATAAAGGGGGCGCCATACCCCTTGGAGCCTCCCTTAAATGCCCTAAAGGGGGGCGCCATGCCCCATGGAGCCTCCTTTAAACGAAATTTTCAAGATTATTTTTAATGTTTAATTAGTTTAAAAATATTTAATAAATAATTTTTAATAATTTAAAAAAATTTTAAAAATAATAATTTTGTAAATAATAATTTCTGAATAATTTTTAACAATTTATATTTTAATATTTTTAATGTTTTATATTTTTAACAATTTATAAATAAATAATAATTAATATTTTCATTAATAAATTTCAAACAACAAATAAAAATTAAATTGGATTAAATAAATTTAATCACATACAAATGGGTACATTTGAAAGATCTTGTACACTAATTTCTACGACTCGGTCGATTTAAATGTCCGCCCGTACCGCATCCTCGATTACGTACGTTTCTTGGTGGTCTTTGTGGTGGAGTCGGGTCCATTGTGTCGTCATCAAGCATTTGCATCACTTCGGCCCATGAAGAGTCCATATCCATAAAGTCATCCAAATTTAAAGGGTTGCCCATGCCTTTATAATTATTTTGGGGTGGTTGGCTGGATGAGGCAATGTCAGGACGATAACCTGCCTGATCATAGGGTGAGATGGGTGTAAAGGTTTGGGTGGGTATGGGTTGATTGGGTGTTTGAAACTGGGAGTATGTGTGGTATTATGGTGGATGTTGTTTGTATTCGGATTGTGAATGAGTTTGTGTGAATGGAGTGAATTGGTTAGGAGTATGTTCATATGACTGTGATTGTGTGAGTGGGGGTTGGAAATAGGGTTGGGTTGGCGGTTGGAAATGGGGTTGGGTTGACGGTTGGAAATGGGGTTGGGTTGGCGGTTGGAAATGGGGTCGGGTTGGAGGTTGGAAATAGTATTGGGTTGATGGTTGGCAATGAGGTTGGGTTGGCGGTTGGAAATAGGGCTGGGTTGGTTGTTGGGGCCTTGATGATGAATCTTGTTGGCGTGGGTCATTAAGATACCTTGGATGTGAAATGAAACCAATTGATACAGACTTATACCAAGTCATGTATTGTATAGATTGTTTCATCTCGTATGGAAACACATTGTCGGACAAAACATAGTTGTTGCGATGCCTCCATTCACGACACTCGTGTTTTGCATACTTGGTCCACGGATTATATTCCCATTGGTCGAAGACTTTACCGTTGTGATATTTGTCGGGTATGCACTTTGGGGGACATGGAATATCTTGAAGCATTCCAAATTGAAGTTTCACACGATCACTGTTGTGCATTTCGACGGTGGTGAAGTTGATAATGAGCACCTTTGCACTCCACACCGCAGACTCTTGTTGTTCAACTTGATGAAATGCTTCTAAACCAAGATACGGCCGCCAAATGAACTGAAGGATGAAAAAAATAATGTTTAGTATTTTCTAATAATATTCAAGGAGAGTATAACATAAATAGGTAGGTGAGTGAGTTTACATCTTCTTGCGCCAAGTGATCAATAAGATTTCGGTACTGCGTTATACTGAAGTGGGGACAATTGTCATAATTCATTCCAAGCGAAGACCACCTACAAATCGAAAACAATAAAATTTATTAATAATGTGATTAATAAATAAAAAGACTATGATAGATAAATGAGAATTGGAAAAAATAATTACCTTTTAGCGAATGGGAATTCAAGCTGATTTTGTTGGATAGGTGCTAGATTGGTCATTCTTGACCAACCCCAAGCTTGTAATAATAAGATTTTGTTGAATATAAATTGTTAAAAATTATTCAGAAATTATTATTTACAAAATTATCATTTACAAAATTATTATTTTTAAATTTTTTTTAAATTATTAAAAATTATATATTAAATATTTTTAAACTAATTAAACATTAAAAATAATTTTGAAAATTTCGTTTAAAGGAGGCTCCATGGGGCATGGCGCCCCCCTTTAGGGCATTTAAGGGAGGCTCCAAGGGGTATGGCGCCCCCTTTATAATTTGTAGGGTGGCTCCAACCCCCATGGCGCCCCCTTTTATAAAATTAAAAAAAAAAACCCAAACATGGGTAGATTGGGATATATGGGGAAATGTTGGGTAGTTTGGGATTTAGGGGGTGTTTTGTAGGGTATATGGGTGAAAAATTCAAATTTTTATTCAAATAACTAATTTTTAAAATTAAATATTTAAATTAATCCACATTTTTAGATATTTTTCAAACTAATTCACTTTTAAACTTTTTTTTTAATACAAATGAATAACCAATCTTATTAACAAGAGTGAAGAGAGGAGTTACTAATTCAATTGACAACAGTGTAAAAACACAGAGGAGGGAGAATCTATGTGTTTGTACATTGTCGTCAATTGGATTAGCGACTCCTTTGTGTTGAATTTTTGTAAAGTAGATTAGTTTGAAAAATGTGTGAAAAAGTGGGTTCGTTTAGATATTTATTTGAAAAAGTAGGTTATTTGAATAAAAGTTTCAAAGAATGTTATGTGTTTTTTTACATAAGAATAACTGAAAATTGATGTTGATAACAAACTCTGAGTTTTGAAGGTGATAAATTACTTGTTTTAATCTATTGATCATTTTATTCTTGAATTAATTTTGGTTTGTATCATAATGAAAGACATTTGAGACTCAATGTGTAAGAAATTTCAAGGTCTAAGGTGAAACATTCTCATTTGCAAGCTATTCGCAGATAGTTTGAAGTTTTTGGTATGGATGAGGATGAATTTGTCGCGAATTACTTTGTAATTGTCAACAAGATGTAATAAATCTTAGTGATGGAAAAAATCTTGAGGTCCATGACTACAAGATTTGATTATGTTGTTTGCTTACTTGAAGAATTTAATGATGTCACTATCTTTTCTATGGATGAGTAGTAGAGAAGTCTTCTTGTTCATGAACAAATAATGAAGACACACATGAATAAGGATGAGGAACAGGTCCTAAAAATGATTAATTTGGTAAAGGATATGGTCGATGAAAAGGTATTATGGAATCACGAGGCATGGCAGCAGATAAGCAAGACATTGTGTAGATGTCTAAAAATGTCCTAAGTTAAGGCACTATTAGCAGATAAACAAATCTTGTGTGTGTGTGTGTGTCTCTCTCTCTCTCTCTCTCTCTCAATATCTCTTTAATTGTTGTTTTTGCAAATTGTCGAGCTCATTATTGTTTTGATCAATTCGATTGAAAATTATTTTTCAATTATCTTTTAAAGTGTTGTTGTTGATATAATCATAATCATTTTGATTGTGATTGACTTTTAACATCAACAAAATAAATTAAATTTACAAACGTTATCGATCGCACACAAAGTGTTTGATAAATTATCTTTGAGTATTTTAATTGATTTTTGTTCATTGGAAATAAGCTCTACACATAGCTTAACCTTTAATTGATTTATGAATCAATAGTTGTTAATCAAGTTGTGTTCATTATCATCCAATTGGTTTACGTTACGCATATCTGAACTTTTTGATAGTATGTTTGGTTAGACGACTCGATTCGAATTGTTTCCACTATGTCATAAAACTTTTGAAAATAATTTTTGTCAAAAGTTCTATTTTTAAATTTGTGATCTATTCACCCCCCTCTAAATCAAAGTCTATCGTCTAACAATAACAAAAGTATTCGTAAATCTTCATCAATAACATAAGATTATAATATCCTTAATATAAGTCTCTATAAAATAATATTGTATCAAACAAATAATATTTATTTCTCATTTCTATATAATTGACATGTTAAATTCTCCCATTTAATAGAGAGTAATAGTTGAATTTTTAATATAAGAGTTTTAAAAATATTTAAACAAAGACTCAATTATTTTCTCTATCACACACTGATCATGTCAAATAATGTCATGACGACATGACAGTAGATAAGCAAAACATTTTGTTGATGACTAAAAGTGTCACTTAGAAGGAGAATGTAAATTTTGCAAAATTTGATGATAGTGAAGAGCTACTACTCATGGCTTAAGATCCTATGAACACCATTATCTAAGAAGAGGTATGCTTCTTTGGTTCTGGTTGTAGTAATCATATGATATGGAACAAGGAATGACTGTTTGATTTTTATTTATTCCTTTAGATAATCAATTAAATATGGTGATGATTCAAGAATGCCAGCCATGGTGAAAGGAAATTTAAAGTTGTGCATAAGAGGAAGAACGCAGATCATTATTATTAGAGTTGAAGAAGATGAACATGGTGGTTCATCCTTGTGTAACGTAATTCTGTTACTGATGCAAGAGAGAGAGAGAGAGAGAGAGAGAGAGAGAGAGAGAGAGAGAGAGAGAGAGAGAGAGAGAGAGAGAGAGAGAGGAGGAATGAAGGAAATGAAAGTTATCTTATTATTGTACTTGACACACTTGTGAAGATACTCTATATATACATAAAGTTCACATAAGAGTAGAGTCTTTACTCTCTTTACTCTTATCTCTAATACCCCCCTCAAACTCATGGTGAGATTTTCCAAACTTGTAACGAGTTTGTGCCTTAAACTCTAAAATGCTCCAATGCCAAGAGGTTTGATAAGCGTGTCAGCAAGTTGTATAGATGTCGGGACATGATGTACACGTAGCTGCCCAGCCACAACACGTTCACGCACAAAATGTATGTCAAGTTCAATATGCTTGGTGCGAGCATGAAGAACAGGATTATGATACAACATTACTGCACTTAAGTTATCACACATTAGAATAGGAGTGTGATACATGACTTTGAGCTTAGATAACAAAGACTCAAGCCATAGTAGTTCAGAGGTGGTGTGAGCGAGAGCGTGACATTCTGCCTCCGTGCTGGAGCGAGCAACTAAGGCTTATTTCTTTGAGCTCCATGAGACAAGGTTGGGACCAAAAAATATACAGGAGCCAGACGTGGAACGCCTCTCGTCTGGGTCACTGGCCCAGTCGGAGTCACTATAGGCATGAAGTGACAACTTGGAAGCTGTAGCTGATGGAGACAGATGTAAACCCTAGGAGACAGTACCACTTAGATACCGAAGAATCCGTCTAACAGCAGACCAATGAGTATTTAGGGGATCAAACATGAGCTGGCAAGCCTTATTGACACTGTAGGCAATGTCTGGTCTGGTTAAAGTAACATACTACAGTGTACCCACAATGGATATATAGAAGGAAGGATCTGTCATCTTTGAAGCTCCATGTTTATTGAGTTTGTAGCTGGTCATCATGGGGGTTGGAATTCCATTGGCATTAACCATATGTGCGCGAGACAGAAGATCTTTGATGTACTTTAATTGTGTCAAAAGCATTGAGCCATCTGTTTGAAAGGAAACTTCAATGCCAAGAAAATACTTTGGTCTGCCAAGCTTTTTCAATGCAAAGGCAGTGTGAAGTTAATGTATTAATGTATGAATGAGAGTGTGATCAGACCCTGTAATCAGTATGTCATCCACATACACCAGAACATATAAAACAGTGCCTTGAGAGCAGTAGAGAAATAGGGAATTATCACATTTGGATGTGGTAAAACCAAACTGGATTAGAGCTTGTGCCAGTTTTTCATACCAGGCTCGTGGAGCCTGCTTGAGGCCATAGATTGCCTTGTGTAGCTTGCATACAAGAGTCTTGTTAGTTGTAGCAAAACCTGGAGGCTGATTCATGTAAACTTCATCAGTTAAAGTGCCATTGAGAAATGCATTGTTGACATCAATTTGTTGGATGTCCCATTTGTGTGTGAAAGCCAAGGTGAGGATAACTCTGATAGTGGTGGGTTTCACAATAGGAGAGAATGTTTCAGTGTAGTCAAAGCCATGTTCTTGATGATATCCCTTGGCTACAAGTCTGGCTTTGTACTTGTTGATAGATCCATCAGCATTTTCCTTGATTTTGAAGACCCATCTACAGCCCACAGCTTTCCTTCCAGGTGGTAGTTGTTGCACCCTAAAATTTGACCAACTTGTTTTACCTGATTTGCGTTTTCATAGCTTTATCATTTGCATAGTAGATCATATACATAGTTCATTCATTTGCATAGCATAGCATGGGCAAGTCATCCAACAAGGGATCAAGTGCTATTTTCATCTCAAGGAGTATATACAAAAGGTTTTTATCAAGATCCAAGCTTATTCAAGTCACCAAGAAAGAAGGTGAAGCTTTGAGAAATTAATAGATCAAGCAGTGGATTTATAGCCTATCTGGGGAGTAGTTGAAAATTATCATAGAAGTTGTGAGTTATGAATTGAGGGCATGGAATGTGTAGAGACATCATGGAATACCTAGAGGGTCATTTTGAAGATGATACAAGTCATGGGTGTGGTTGCAAGAGCTACAGTTGAAGACAGTCAACTAGGGTTTCACCTAGGTCAACCCTAGGTTTGATGCTTGATTGAAGGGCACCAAGGCCCATTTAAAGGATGTGGGGTTCATAATTTGAGATGTGGATATGGATATGGTGTTGTTACAATAAGAAATCAAGAGAAATCAAGAAGAAGAGAAGTTTCTAAATTAGGGTTTCTGAGTAAAATCCCCTAGTTTAGGTCAAACTTCCAAGCAAAATAATTCAATATGCAAGTCTCAAATGGATCCTTGGCCAACATGAAACTTGTAGATCATCTCAAGACCTTTAATTTGAGTGGTGGAAGGCCTCAAGGAGGTTTATAGAACTCAAGTTATGGTTCTTGCAAGTTACAGGTCATCTGAGAACACTGAAATTTATCTGTGAAAGTTACTTGACTTCCAAGAAACGTTTACCCCATAAGGAGTTTTCATTTGGCCAACATGAAAGTTGTTCCTCATGATCCTAGCTTTCTAGAAAGGTATGGTATGCCTCAATCTGATTTGTGGAGCTCTACTTATGGTCTTGACAAGCCAGAGGTATTTTGGGAAAGTAAGTTTATAGGTCATTTCAAGCATATGCCTAAAACTCCTACTTGCAAGCTTCAAATGGAAAAATGTTCAACATCAAACTTGCTCAAAATGATGTTTTGAGTCTAGGAAAGAAGTCATGATGGTTTGGAAATACATGGAACTCAAGATGATAAAATTGACCAAATATGGAAGGTAAAAGTCCATTTTCAAGTGATCAAATTTGGGATTTTTTGATCCAAAGCCAAAATACATCATGTGATATACCAAATTGAAGGGAAAACATGTTTTGAGATCATTGACACCATTGGATTTCGAATTTGAGGTCAAGAACTTGGACTTATCATTGGTTACTTATATGAGAAGCTACACTTGCCAAACCAAGCTAGGAGTGGATTACAAGGCAAGGAACCATTCCTACACTTTCTAATTCTCATTTGGAGAGAAATTCAGACCTTGTTCATGTGCTGTAACAGTCCAAGCTCCAACTGGTTTTTGAAACTCATTAAAGGAGAAACTTATGACATGAGATATCCAAAATCTCATGGGATCATTCCAGCACTTTCTAGATCTTTCCTACATCACCTATATAACCATTAGAGTTGATCAAGGTTGGACTTCATTTGGTGCAGAGAAGAGAGATTGAGATTCATCTTGCTCAATTGCAATTCACAATCGAATTCACACATTTCTTCATCATTTTCTCAATTTCTTGATTCAATTCAATTCAATAATCATCACTGAGTGTATTGCAATCAAAATCAGAGTGAATCCATGGTTGAATCGAGTTCTTGAAGTTGAACTTTCACACCTGCAACTGAAATTCTGTTTCAAGGATCCAAGCTGTTAGAGGAGAATCTAGTGCATACAGAAGCAATAAATCATCACACTGATCGAATCTGGAAATTATCAAGCATTGATTTGGAGCTTTGGTTCATCTGTTTTGCTCAATTTAACAGGTTGGTACATTTCAATCCCTGGCACGATTTACTTGTTTTTCTTAGATGTTAGGTGGTTAGAATGATAGGAAATGATCATGTGGAACTTTTAGGCTTTGATTCGTGGAATTTAGAGACAATTAGGTTATGAACACATTTTCTGTTTTGATGAAGAACTTGATGAATTTGGAGTCAGAAGGTGTGTTTGATAGTTAGAGTTGCTCCTAGTAAGGTGAGGAAGAGTTTAGGCATCTCAATTTGATGATTGGTGATGATTGATTTTCTGAGTAATTCTGGAGATGAAATCGGGTTTGCTGTTAGAGATGATATCAATTGAATCCAAGGCCATAGATGAACTCAGGGAAGAAAATAGAGCATGTTAGGGTTTTGGTTTATGATTTTTGATCAAGATTTGATGAGGTTCGAGTTGCTGAGTTTGGAGCTTTCTTGGAGGTTCAACAATGGAGTTTGGCTCCAACTTTGATTTGAATGGAGAAGATAAGGTCTCAGCCATTGGATGGGCGCTGACTCTTGACCAAAGCATGGATCGTGTGGTCCAGATCTCACCTCAGTTGTGAAGGTTTTGGCTGAAGGGTGAAACACGATCGTTTCACTTAAAACGTGTTGTTGGGCTTAAGCTGATTTTTTGTTGTTGACACCCCCTTTCATGGCCCATCCAATATTGCACGTGTATTGGTTGCTATTTACACCGTTTTGTTTTCTTTTTTTCTTTGATTTTCTTTTTCATTTTTATGATATGTTTGGGCCCAGGGCGCTTTGCTACGCGCACCCCCCAGCTGGGCCCAGTTGCTTGCTGCTTTACCCTTTATTGCTATCTGCACCAGATTTTTTGTTATTTTTAATTCTTTTTGTTCATTTCATTTTACAAACTTTAGAAAATCATAAGAAATAGAAAAATGGTTATTTTAAGGTGGGAATTTTTGCTATAGGTTAGTTTTGACTTCAAGAAAATTGTAAATAAATAAAAATGTTAGTTTAGGCATTTTCTTTATTTTTTATGAATATTTTACTTTTAATTGTTCTTTTTTTGAATATAGTTTGTACATAATCTTATAGATTTTTGTTTAGGTAGTTCCCATTACTTTTTTAGGTCAATCTTTTTAGGACAATTAGATATACATATTAGGTACCCCTGGATTTTATTCCGTAATTTTTAGGATTTTTTTTTGGGTAATTTTGATTAGTGGATATTGAGATGGTTAGATTAGGGTTTATACATAACATAGGTGCATTAAAACAATTTCTTTTGGGTTTTTTTAGATTGAATTAGGATTTGGGGCATATAGGGTATTAAGGGTAGGTATAATAGATTCCTTAGAAATAATCTTAGAATATTAAATACTATATTAATATTTTTACTATATTTTGCAAATTGTGTGATTGTTTGGTGTTCCCATTTGGGGTTTTTGTTTGTCTGCTTGGGCTTTTGGGCTTTTATTTGGGGTATGGGCTTGGTTTGGGCTTGTGGAAGCATGAAGAATCAAAGGAGAAGATTGAGGATAATAATCAAATGTTGAAGCTTGAAGATTGCTTGAGCTTGGAGCTGATTGAAGACTTAGGAGAAATAGGAGCAAATAGGCAGAGCCTTAGAATAGACCAAATTCCTTCATAAACATGGATGGTTTCTTCTGCCTCCATTCTTATCAATGATTAAAAGTCTCTCCTTAATACTCACATCCCTCCTTTGGAAGGATTAGTGACTGTATCTAGGAGATAGAACTTTGAGAGAAACAGTCTGTATTATGTTAACTTTCTGTAGGCCACCTTTGGTGCTCAGCAGACTGTTTAACATTCCAAATCCTCTTGTCATTATTTCTCTGCTGGAGAGCTTGCTTTGAAGAAACCCTTGAAGATTGAAGATGAAGTTCAGTGCCTTGAAGACTGATAGAAGAAGGAGCTTGTGCTGTCAGGTCTTGCTGTTTAGAGCTGTTGATGCTGTGTAAAGCTGTTGATGCTGTTTAGAGCTGTTGGTGTATTGTTTGAGTTTCTTGACTGTATTGTTTGTTAATTTTCCCCTGGAGATTGAGGTGAATCTATTTCACTTTGCTCATTGTTTTCTAGGTTCGAGGTTGAGTGGGACTCCCTTGCCTCGCTTGTACTGCTGCATTCATGCATTTTACTGCTTTACTGTATATATGCTGTTGCTTTTCCGTTTATCCCCTTAGGATCTCTGTTTCTCTCTGCGCAAGAGAGGAATATGATAGACATTAGGCTCTCATCCATGCATGACAACATTAGGGTAGATTTTGATTCCCATTTTAACCATAGGTTTTAGAGTTGCTGTTTCTTTTCTTTCTCAAAACAATCAAAAAACACAATAAACATTTCAAACCCCATAAAAGACAGTTCTTGCGTAAAAGACTGTAAACCAATAAAAAGACGTCATTTTTGTCCGCTTGGACCCATAATCAGGAGAAAACCTTTTTCAGAAGGATAAAAACAATCAAGACAAGCTTGTGTCTTCCGTAGCCCGAACTACGTTTGCTCTGATCTTTCATGCTGTATGAAAGTACGTAGGCATAGGATGCGATATCCTAGCGAGCAACCTTCCCCTCCTTTCCCGTAGGTAGGCAAACTACGTTGACTCTGATTTCTCGTTCCAGACGGGAATACGTAGGCATAAAGTGCGATACTTTGCCGAGTCATTTTATTTTCTTTTAACCCTTGACCTGTAGAATAGATAGAATAACAATCCGTACCAGAAAACAAGCATGGATCTCGTCGAGTACGACAGACGTGAGGGGTGCTAATACCTTCCCCTTGCGTAACCGACTCCCGAATCCAGGATTTGGTTGCGATGACCATTCCTTTCCGTCTTTGCGGTAGGTTTACTTCGATCGTTTCCTTTCCCTCTGTTGGGATAAATAACGCACGGTGGCGACTCTTCTGTTCAGCCGGCGCCGATTTTCGCTGTAGCGATAGCTGGCGACTCCAACGGTTCCCTACACGAGTCAATCCTAACGCTTGTTTTCCCGTCGAGGATGTTGTATGGATTTACGTTTTCTGTATTTTACATTCAGCATTATATTATTGTTATTATTGCTGTGGAGTTATGAGGGGGTTCTATGATTGAGAGATAAGCCGGACCTGGGCTTGAGTGCACCTAGAATTAGAGTGGAAATTAGTGGGCGCGTGCATGCTTTGCATGTACTAGTGTCTCATGAAATCCACGCTCGGACGAGATTCTTCTGGTTGACTTCTTTTTCAACCCTTTGGGTTGAGGGGGTTGTTGGTTAGTTGGATTGTCGACTCCGGGGACCGATCATCTGGAAGTTGGCTAAGTGAGGCCTCTTCAGGACATGATGATGCCACACCTTCTGGGTATCGTATCATCAGTCTTGAAAGTCTGTGACGCCGACGACCGCATAGGATGCCGTACCTTGTGTCAGTTGCTAGGACACCTACCTGTGAGAGGGGTTGGGCATGCAGGTAACTTAACCTCCAGATTACCGGTTTTCTTGATTGAGATTCAGTGGTGTGATATTTGAGGACAGTGTTATTGGGTCTGTCAGAGGCCAGGTTGGGACATTGTGGATGATCTTAAGCAGTTTGAAGGTCTATTTGAGGCCAATGTTGTGGATTGAATTTCTCAGCCAGGGGCACGTGATCCCTTGTTGCATTGCTTACATATTGCATTGTTTGCATCATCATGTGCATATCATTAACGTGTGTCTGTGCTGCAGGTGCATTTTCATACTTCCCGATTCTAGTGCTCCGGACTTCCATCTGTCATTATGAGTATTTTGAGGAAGACTGTCGCGTACAAGTTGCCTACTCCCGGTGTTTCTTCGCTACTTGGTTTGACATCTCTAGCTGATGATGAGGTGAAGAGAAGCTTCAGGAAGAGTTATGGGAAACTGCTCAGGCTGGTTTATAAACCATCCATGTATGAGCGTAACGGATTGTACGCACTGATGCAGTTCTATGATCCCCCGCTGAGGTGTTTTACTTTCCCTGACTTCCTTCTGGCTCCGACCATGGAGGAATATGCTGAGATCTTGGAGTTGACTATTCATAACAAGGTGCCCTTCATTCATATGGGTGCTGAGCCCAAACGGGAGGATTTGGCTGCTGCTTTGCACTTAGACCCCTCAGGACTGCTGTTAACCTCGTGGAATGGAGTTTCTGGTTTTTCTCTCAAGTTCTTAGTTGGGAAAGCACAAGAGTACACCAAGAGTGGTTGTTGGGTTGTGTTTAATGCTATCCTTGCTTTGTGTATCTATGGCATTGTATTGTTCCCTAATATGCCTGACTTCGTTGATTTGGATGCATTCTATATCTTTGCTTCAAGTAATCCTGTACCCACCCTGATTGGAGACTTCTATCACTCACTGCATTATAAGAATGAGAATAGGAGGGGCAAGAACGTCTCTTGTTGTGTACTCTTACTGTATATGTGGTTTGAGAGTCATCTGCCCAAGAAGGGTATCTTTGCTGAGTCTGCAGATATGGTGAATTGGTCTGAGCATTTGATGGGACTTTCTTCAGAAGATGTCGTCTGGTTTGACAGAGCTTTATTGGGATCTGAGATTATCCACAACTGCGCCGGATATCCTAATGTTCCTCTGATTGGGAGGAAAGGGTGCATCAACTACAATCCATCATTATTGATCAGGCAATTCGGTTATGCTTTGAAAAGCCCGCCAAAGGAAGGAGAAATACAGGAATCTCTGTATTTCACCGGTGACCTGAGTGGGGAATTATTGGCCAAGCTTCAGCACGCTTGGAATCATATCTACATAAGAGGGAAACCATTGCTAGGCAAGAATGATTGTCAGGCCTATATGCCCTACAAGGTGTGGATTTAGGAGAGGGTAAGACAGGTACAGATGCCTTTTCCAGCAGTATCACGTCCTGTTCCCATTCCAGTGGAGGAACCAACTACTGTAGCTGTTGAGGTCTATGAGCGGGTTGTGAAAGAAAAAGAGGACTTGATAAAGATCAATGAAGAGTTAGAGAAGGAACTGGCTCAGATGAGGAGTGAGAAGAACAAAGCTGTGCATTCCTTCCAGCAGCAGACTGAGTTGGTGAACAAGCTAGGGGGTGAACTGACCGAAGAGAAAAAGAAGCGTGAACACCTGGGGAAAGAATTCAGAAGCTCTCATGATATGTTAGAGTCCAAGAAGAAGTCACTCGATGCCGCCCACCGGGAAATCTCTTCTTGCAACAAAACATGGAATGCTACGCTAACCAACAACAAAAAGAGGGAAGACAAATTGAAGCAGCAAATTTCTGAACTCGAAGATCAGTTGAAGGCTAGCAAGAAAAAGTACAAAGAGGAGGTGATGGCAAGATATAGTCTTCAGAACTCATTGAACAAAGCCATCGAGTGCAAGAAGGAGGCTGTGTCTCAGAAACGGAAGTTAAAGGATCGCTCCGGAGAAGGGGCATGGGAGGAATCTACTGGTGATTTGCGACGTGTTCTCAAGCGAAGAGATCTACTTGTCGAGGGTTTGCTTACTCAACCAAATCATCCCGAGACTAAGAAGTTATTGAAGGAGTACCAGGCGTATGGTTGCATTTGACTGTCCCATGTATTGATGTGTGTGCTTTATTTGCATTGTGCTGGCCATCACCAGGATTGTTGGTTGAGGTCATGCCTTCTTATTGTACGCTCATTGATATTGTATCCCTGACTTGATGGGTTTCTCTGCAATGTATGAGGTGTTTCCTATGATTCGGCTCCGAACTTCGTATTGCTGTCAATGTCACCACACTGACACATTAGCACTAGAATTGGGGAGTGATATTCCCTAATGCACAGACACATGTCGCATTTGCATATGCATTCATATTGCATTACGGGTGATTATTGAACTGTATCTCATTTCCTGCATCGTTCAGGTCTTTTCAGGATTGAAAGTCAACGCCCGCACCGATACTCTACTCGTACCAACTGCAAGAGAGTTATGGACCAGATGCAGAGCGAAATGCAGGACATGCGTGAGAAGCTGACGCTGTTCATGCAGACAATGGAGACAATTGTGAAAGGCCAGGAAAACTTGCAAGCTCTGGTGTAGCCTTTGCTGGTGAGAAATGCTGGGCATGGAAACGAAGACCACAATTCTGTACGAGTTGACACCCTTCATGGGGATGGTACTCCCACACCGGTAGCTCCACCTATGGCGAACATACTGGCTGTGAATGTGAACAATGGCGCTGGCGTCGGGAACGGTAACGCAGGAATCGGTAACGAGACTGTCATCAACAACGTTGGGTTCGGAGATGCCAATCTGGGTGGTGATAATATTGGAGGTAATGGCTTCGGTAATAACGGGTTTGGCTATAACGACCATGGGTTTGATTATGCTAATCAAGATGGGAAGTACGGCTTCAACGCTCAGGGCTTCGGACAGGATGGATTTAGTAATACCAATCAGGGTTATGGCGGATTCGGTAACGGAAATAGCGCTGGAGCGATGTCTTTTGGACCTGCCGGGGTCGCTCAAGGGTATGGTAACAAGGGGAGGGGCCCTGTGATGAATCAGACTAGATTTGGTCGTAACAACGGGTATGATGGATACGGAAACGGGAACAGTAACTGGATAGAAGACCAACAAGAAGATGCTTTCTCTGGTGGAGGTTTTGAAGGTCCTGTAGATAACGCGCAGAGAATAAAGATGCTCAAGGAGCAGATGAAAGGTGTTGTGAATCAAAGTGCTGTTGGTTTAGATATGACCACAATGGGTCTGGTGCCTGGCCTGAGGGTACCGCTAAAGTTTAAAGCTCCTACATTTGACAAATATAAGGGAGATACTTGTCCAAAGGTGCATGTGCGGTCATACTATAGAAGGATGTCGGCTTATTCGAACGACGAGAGGATGCTGATGCATTTCTTTCAAGACAGCTTGTCTGGTCCTTCCCTTGAATGGTACATGGGCTTGGAGCCTACTCAGGTAAAAACTTGGAAGCAGCTGGCCGAAGCGTTTGTGGCTCATTATAAGTACAATAGTGACCTGGCACCGAACAGGGTCCAGTTACAGGGGCTGTCACAGAAGAAAGATGAGAGCTTCAAAGAATATGCGCAGAGGTGGCGCGACATGGCTGCAAGAGTTCATCCTCCGTTGGTTGAGAAGGAGATGAATGATATGTTCATAAGAACGTTCACCGATATGTTTTATGATAAGCTGTTTCCCGCTTCTTTGGGCAGTTTCTCGGATCTAATCTTGATGGGAGAGAAGGTTGAAAGTAATATTAAAATGGGGAGATTCCAAGCTGAGGAATCTACTTCAGCTGGCAGTAACAGAAGAGCTTTCGGTGGTCGTCGTCAAGGTGACACAAGTGCAGTATTCGGGGGCCGAGGCCGGGGCAGAGGGCGGAATCAGTACAATCACCCGCAACAGGTGGCAAGTGTCACAATTCCATTTCATCAACAACCAATACCACTACAGCAGATACCACCACAGCAACAGCAGTCACAACAAAGGTTACATCCTGCCCAACGCAGAATTCAGGGGGGCAAACCAAGGAGGGTGTTTGAAACGCCTCCTTCAACGTATGCAAAGTTGCTACAGACATTACTGGGTTTGAACTTGGTGGAAAAGAGGACTATGGCACCAATGACAGGCACTCCTCCGTTCGGTTTTGATACGAACAAACACTGCGAGTTCCACTCCGGGGCCCCGGGCCATGACATAGAGAATTGCCACGCGTTCAAGCATGTGGTGCAAGATCTGTTGGATAGCAAAGCCATAAATTTTGGACAAGCAGGTCCGAACATAGTACAACAGCCCATGCCCAACCATGGGGCAAATTCTATTTTGACTGAGGAGGGTTTGAACTTGATCATGAATGTGGATGAACTAAAGACGCCGTTGTGTGAGATAAAGAGCAGGTTATTGAAAGGAGGTGTGTATCCGGGCTGCGATGAGTTTTGTTTAGAGCGTTGGACCCAAGCTGGGGGTTGTGCTGAATTGAAGGAGGGTATTCAGAACTTGATAGATGAAGGCACGTTGCAATTCGACAGAACGGCAGTTGAGAAACCTGCAGAGGTATTAGCGGATGAGCAAAGTGATGTAGCTACGGTGACAATCCCCCGAAAAACGATAACTATAACGACGCCAGCCAGGCGACCGCCGATCACTATTACCAAGGCAGTACCAACCCCTTATGAGAGCACTAAGGCGGTACCCTGGACTTATGGGTTGGAAGCATACTGTGATGGGGTGAAAATCGATATCAGTAGACACCCAGCTGAGGTTGTAGACAATGTCGTCGGGACCGGAGGGATGACAAGAAGTGGGAGAATTTTTATATCGCCTGAGGTAGAGGCCGAACGGTTGGCAAAAGGTAAAGGAAAAATGAATGAGGATGTCCCTGTGCAGAGGAATGAAAAAGAAACGTCACTGAAAGATGTAGAAGAGTTTATGCGCCTTATTCGTAAGAGTGACTATAAGATTGTTGAGCACCTTCAACAGACGCCATCGAAGATATCCATATTGTCACTGTTATTGTGTTCCGAAGCCCATAGGAATGTGTTATTGAAAATACTGGACACGTCATTTGTACCCCAAGATGTTTCTGTAAATCAGTTGGAGGGGGTGATGGCGCACGTAAATGCAGGCCATAGCTTGGGGTTTACGGATTTTGATTTGACCCCGAAAGGGAGAGAGCATAACATGGCGTTGCACGTCTCAGTTGAATGCAGGGGCTCAGTCATGTCCCACGTGCTGGTAGATACCGAGTCTTCCTTGAACATGCTGCCAAAGAAAGCAATGATGAAATTGGACATCAGGGGGATCATGTGTACGCCTAGTGACTTGGTGGTAAGGGAATTTGATGGTATAAGAAGGTCAGTCTTTGGATCCATAAGGTTATCCCTGCAGGTGGGGCCGGAGATTTTCGAAACTGAGTTTTACATTATGGACATCCAGCCGGCATACAGCTGTCTTCTCGGACGACCATGGATCCATGGGGCTGGGGCAGTCACATCTACCCTGCACTAAAAGCTGAAATACATGGTGGGGGACAGTGTGGTCACAGTTTGTGGAGAGGAGGATATACTGGTCAGCCATTTGTCATCATTCAAGTACGTGGAGGTCGACGGCGAGATTCATGAGACACCCTGTCAAGCCTTTGAAGGGTTGCGCATTAAAGACAAAGTTCCAGGGCCGAGTAAAGCATCAGAGGTGGCAGTCTCATCATACAAGGAGGCTCAGGCTCTAGTGAAGACTGGTGAGACAAAAGGCTGGGGCAAGGTTCTGGATATTCCCGTGAAGATGGACATATTTAGGCTGGGATATCAACCGTCATCATCAACACCTGCTACTGGGACACCCCGTTTCAAAGGACCAATAACAATCACAGCTAGTGGAGTGTATCACGAGGACATCAACGCTGTTTCAGATTCCGAAGAAGGAGACAGCGACTGCGACATGGACGCCTGGATTCAGCCGAGCGTGCCAGGACAAGGATTATGCAATTGGTCTATTCAGGAGACTGTTCCTGTGACTACCAAACAGTAATACTTTGTTTTCTTAATTGTTGAACAATCAGGTGTCTTACCCGGGGCATCGTGATTTTGCTTAGGGCCGTGCTGTTATGTACATTGCATTGTTTAATCGTTAAATAAAAGGCGTTTTTCATGTACAAATATTGTGATCTCTGTTTTTCCTGTTTTTATTTTTATAATAAAATGGTAACGTGGTTATTAGCTTTATACACATTTTGAAGCATTTAACCATCCCTTTTGCAGGATAACATTTTCAGATGACATCATTGAACCGCCTATGACTCACTTTGACTTTGAGCACCCGGTATTTCAGGCCGAAGAAGAGATTATTGAAGATGGCGACGTTCCAGAAGAATTGTCTTGGTTGGTAAAGCAAGAAGAACGAATCATTCTGCCTCATGAGGAGGTCATTGAGATCATTAATCTAGGGTCGGAAGGGGTTGAAAGGAACATCCGTATAGGGGCCGCGCTGCAGAGAGACGTCAAGCGAAGACTGGTTGAAATGCTCATAGAGTATAGTGATGTATTCGCTTGGTCGTACGAAGACATGCCTGGGCTGGATACGGATATGGTTGTGCACCGTCTGCCGCTAAAAGAAGAATGCCCGCCGGTTAAGCAGAAGCTTCGCAGAACTAGACCTGATATGGCAGTGAAAATTAAGGAGGAGGTTCAAAAGCAGTGGGATGCTGGTTTCCTAGCTGTTACAAAATATCCCGCATGGGTCGCTAATATTGTGCCAGTGCCAAAAAAAGACGGTAAAGTGAGAATGTGCGTAGATTACCGTGATTTGAACAAAGCGAGCCCGAAAGATGATTTTCCACTTCCTCACATCGATGTGCTGGTTGACAACACCGCTCAATTATCCGTATTCTCCTTCATGGATGGCTTCTCGGGCTACAATCAGATTAAAATGGCGCCAGAAGACATGGAGAAGACTACCTTCATTACGCCTTGGGGAACATTTTGTTACAAAGTGATGCCCTTCGGATTAAAGAATGCTGGGGCAACGTATCAGCGTGCAATGACGACTCTCTTTCATGACATGATGCATAAAGAGATCGAGGTTTATGTCGATGATATGATTGCCAAATCCCAGACGGAGGAGGAACATTTGGTGAATCTGCTGAAGTTATTCAAAAGGCTTAGGAAGTTCAGGTTGAGACTGAACCCTAACAAATGCACCTTCGAGGTGAGATCGGGCAAACTGCTGGGGTTTATCGTGAGTGAAAAAGGAATAGAGGTCGATCCTGCAAAAATAAAAGCAATACAAGAGATGCCGACGCCTAAAATAGAAAAAGAGGTGTGCGGGTTTTTTAGGAAGGTTGAACTACATCGGTCGGTTCATATCTCACCTAACAGCTACGTGTGAGCCGTTATTCAAGCTGTTGAAAAAAGACCAGGCTGTGACATGGAATGAAAACTGCCAAAAGACGTTCGATAAAATAAAACAGTATTTGCAGAAGCCTCCTATTTTGATACCTCCAGTGGCAGGGAGACCCTTAATCATGTATTTGACGGTTCTGGAGGGGAGTATGGGTTGTGTTCTCGGTCAACATGACGAGACAGGGAGAAAAGAGCATGCCATATACTACCTGAGCAAGAAGTTTACTGAATGTGAATCTCGATACTCAATGCTCGAAAAAACTTGTTGCGTGCTAGCCTGGGCCGCCAAGCGTTTGAGGCAGTACATGCTGAATCATACAACCATGCTCATCTCGAAGATGGGTCCTATCAAATACGTATTTGAAAAGCAGGCACTATCGGGGATAATTGCCCGTTGGCAGATGGTTTTGACCGAATATGACATCCAATATGTCTCACAGAAGGCTATAAAGGGGAGTGTATTATCTGAGTATTTGGCAGAGTAGCCTATTGAGGACTACCAATCGATGAGGTTTGATTTTCTTGACGAGGATATCATGTACCTGAAGATGAAAGATTGTGAAGAACCGTTGCCAGACGAAGGACCATAATTGGGTTCCAAATGGCAATTGATCTTCGACGGAGCTGTAAACTCCTATGGTAGCGGAATAGGGGCAATCATCACTACTCCACATGGGTCGCACATCCCATTTACTGCTCGAGTGACCTTTCCGGTTACCAATAATGAAGCCGAATACGAAGCTTCTATCATGGGGCTTGAAGAGGCCATTGATTTGCGAATCAAAACTTTGGATGTATACGGAGACTCAGCTCTGGTGGTAAATCAAATAAAAGGAGAATGGGAGACACGTCAACCCAACTTGATACCGTACATGAGTTATGCAAGGAGATTGTTGCCTTTCTTTGACAAGGTTGAATTGCATCATGTGCCGCGAGCAGAGAATCAGATGGCTGACGCCCTGGCCACGTTGTCTTCCATGTACAAAGTCAACTTCTGGAATGAGGCTCCCAGAATTGTTATCTCTCGGCTTGATAGACCCGCCTTCATATTCGCCATTGATGAAGCATCTGATGATAAACCCTGGTATTTTGATATCCAGAATTTCCTGAAGAACAAAGAATATCTGGCTGGGGCATCCAGTCACGATCAGAAGACTCTCAGGAGATTGGCGGGTAATTTCTATCTGAATCTGGACGGTGTCCTATACAAGAGAAATCACGACTTGGTGCTGCTACGTTGTGTAGACGAGAAAGAGGCGAAGTTGCTCATGGAGGAAATACACGAGGGTACATTTGGTACACATGCTGGTGGGCATGCTATGACGAGGAAGCTGCTGCGGGCAGGTTATTACTGGCTAACTACGGAAACCGATTGTTTCAAGTTTGCGAAGAGGTGTCATAAGTGCCAGATCTATGCGGATAAGATCCATGTGCCTCCGAGTCCTCTGAACGTGATGTCGTCACCATGGCCATTCTCAATGTGGGGAATCGATATGATTGGAAAGATCGAGCCGACGACATCTAGCGGACACCGTTTCATTTTGGTAGCAATTGATTATTTTACCAAGTGGGTGGAAGCGGCATCATATGCTAATGTGACCAAGCAGGTGGTAGCCCAGTTTATCAGACGAGATATCATTTGTAGATATGGAATCCCCGAGCGGATTATTACCGACAACGGTTCGAACTTAAATAACAAGATGATGAAGGAGCTGTGTCAGAGTTTTAAGATCGAACATCACAACTCTTCTCCTTATCGACCCAAGATGAATGGCGCTGTTGAAGCGGCCAATAAGAACATAAAGAAGATTGTTCAGAAGATGGTGGTGACCTATAAAGACTGGCATGAGATGCTACCTTTCGCTTTGCACGGTTATCGTACGATGGTATGCACATCAACCGGGGCAACCCCGTTCTCGTTGGTATAGAAGCAGTGTTACCATTGGAAGTTGAGATTCCTTCCCTGAGTGTATTACAAGATGTCCAACTCGACGAGGCAAAATGGGTGAAAGACAGGTTGAACCAGCTGAGTTTAATGGATGAAAAGAGGTTAGCTTCTCTAGCATACGATCGTTTGTGCCAAAGCCGGATGAAGAAAGCGTATGATAAGAAGATACATCCTCGGAGCTTTCAGACGGGCGACCTTGTGTTGAAAAGGATTCTCCCACCACAGGCAGATCACAGGGGCAAGTGGACCCCCAACTATGAAGGGTCATACGTTGTCAGAAAAGTATTTTCAAGAGGAGCCTTATTGTTGTCCACCATGGACGGTGAAGACTTTACGTCGCCTGTGAATTCGGACGCAGTTAAAAAATACTTTGCTTAAAATTGACCCGCTGGACAGAAAAAAGAGAGTCCAGGCAAAAATGGGGCATCCTGGCGAACCAAAAACAGAATAAAAGGTTCGGACAAAAATTAGGGATAAAATTGAAAAAAATGTACACCCGCGAAGTTGAAAATCTACACTGGGCAGCTTCGGCAAAAAGGGGTATCCCGGTGGACTGAAAACCCGTAAAGGGCGGTTCACGCAAAAGTTAGGGATTTGAAAGGCAAATGACTGCGGTCCGAATTTGATACTACGGTGCACATTGGTGCGGGAGAATATACCTGAGAGTTTGATTATCAGATACAATCTCTTCAGAAGTTTGAATATCGGGAAAGCGCCAGAGTCAGGCGAGTCATAGGAGGATCAACTCATGATGTTCGTCTGCATCACGTTGCCGACATATGTGTAAATTGGAGTTGTCACTGTATTTATGTTTCTTGTGCATACTTGTATATTTGTTGCGCGTAACTTCCTCCTTTCAGGAGTTACATCCAGTGTACAAAACTCTGCCCATTCAGGGGCCTAATCAATAAAACATGTTATTCAGTATTTGATGCTTGTTCTTTACCGTTTTGTATGTGAAAAGCGCCAATGTTAAATAAAACTAGCAAGTGCATAACATTGCTGGCCCTTGCCAATAATTGCTAAAACTTTGAATTGGCTGAAAATGATGTCACTAACGCTAACCTGAATAGATTTGGTTGTATAGACTTATCTTGTCTCGTTTGTGGTGTTGCAGGGTTCTTGACCATACGAAGTGGACGATCGGAAGATTGCAGTCCTAACCAGAAGCTCGTAACGAAAAGACTTGATTGTTATGTGAAGTGAATCTCCATGCAGGTCGCGCTTCATTCCCGGAAGCTGAGATGACAATGTTCCTTACTGAAGAAGGATCAAATTCCCCAGCTAGTCGCAGCTTATCCGAAGGACATTCTCCAGCAGGGTCGTTTACCCTCAACAGAATTGACGATTCCAAGATCGAAGGCTGTATTCAGACAGTGTGGTGTCCCCCAAAAGGATCCCCTATCCCGAGCAGAGTGGTTTAGCCTCAGAAGATTAATATTTCCAAACTTGTGAGCTGTACCCAGACAGTCTACTCTTCCCAGTAGAGATTCCCTTCCCAGTAGGGTCATTTATTCTCCCCAACGGAGTCAGTTGATTTTCCCCAAGAGAGTCGTTTCGTCCTCAGCGGAGTTCTCTCTTTTCAGCAAGTGTTCTCTTTCCTCCCAATGGAAATCAAAGGTTAAAGCATTCTCCAACAGGGTGATATTTGTTGTCGACGGCAGAATTGATGAAACAAGTTTGTTAGAGTTTTTCCAGTAGCTCAAGCCTGCATTTGCATTGGCATATAGTGTCATATTTGCATCAACCCAAAAAAAAAACGCGTAGCATTTCCATGTTGTGTGGAGCATTACGCCATTATCAAACATACGCATTATGAAACATAGATCAGGTTGGTTGACCTTTTGCTTTCAGGTGTGTTTCTCAATAGGAGTATGGAGTTCTAAAGCTCAGATATTACCAGACAATCGAGGTCTCGCCAGGAGACGTGGGACGACATAGTTCAGTTTATTATTTTCTCCCACAGAGTTGCCAATTGAGGCGCTATTGTATCCGGCCAGCGGAATGTTTCTTCAAGTTTGTTGCTGCGGCAGCGTTTCAAGTTTTAATGGAATCAAAGTTCAGAAGTAGCCACTTGTTATCGAGACGAGTGTTTGACAATTATTTTCGGAATATCCCTAGTGGAGTTAGTTACTGCAAAGAATAGGCAAAAAAGCTATGTCCGAGGAGTTATTTTCCTGTGTGATGGACAGGGTACGTCCCGTAGCAAAGGCGGAGTTATTTTCCTGTATGGATGGATAATGTGTGTCCCGTAGCAAGGGCGGAGTTATTTTCCCGTAGCAAGGGCGGAGTTATGGATGGGCAGAAGAAGATTTTCCTGTATGACAAGACAGAATTGCGTTCTTATATTCGACAAAAGTACTTCTCCCAGTGAAGTCAATAAGTTTATTCCAGTATTGACAAGATAGTGTTGAAATCAGATTTGTAGATAGTGTTCCCCAAGTAGTGGTGCAGTTTATTTCGTAATTTATTTCTGGAAGTTGGCAAATTTCCGGGTTTATTGGTATTCAACCGTCTCGTACCTCGATTGTCTGAAGGCTCCGGGCGTTTCACCCAGTCGGGTCCAAGCCGTTTGAATAGGGGCAGCTGTTGCACCCTAAAATTTGACCAACTTGTTTTACCTGATTTGTGTTTTCATAGCTTTATCATTTGCATAGTAGATCATATACATAGTTTATTCATTTGCATAGCATAGCATGGACAACTCATCCAACAAGGGATCAAGTGCTATTTTCATCTCAAGGAGTATATACAAAAGGTTTTTATCAAGATCCAAGCTTATTCAAGTCACCAAGAAAGAAGGTGAAGCTTTGAGAAATTAATAGATCAAGCAGTGGATTTATAGCCTATCTGGGGAGTAGTTGAAGATTATCATAGAAGTTGTGAGTTATGAATTGAGGGCATGGAATGTGTAGAGACATCATGGAAGACCTAGAGGGTCATTTTGAAGATGATACAAGTCATGGGTGTGGTTGCAAGAGCTACAGTTGAAGACAGTCAACTAGGGTTTCACCTAGGTCAACCCTAGGTCAACCCTAGGTTTGATGCTTGATTGAAGGGAACCAAGGCCCATTTAAAGGATGTGGGGTTCATCATTTGAGATGTGGATATGGATATGGTGTTGTTACAATAAGAAATCAATAGAAATCAAGAAGAAGAGAAGTTTCTAAATTAGGGTTTCTGAGTAAAATCCCCTGGTTTAGGTCAAACTTCCAAGGAAAATAATTCAAAATGCAAGTCTCAAATGGATCCTTGGCCAACATGAAACTTGTAGATCATCTCAAGACCTTTAATTTGAGTGGTGGAAGTCCTCAAGGAGGTTTATAGAACTCAAGTTATGGTTCTTGCAAGTTACAGGTCATCTGAGGACACTGAAATTTATTTGGGAAAGTTACTTTACTTCCAAGCAACTTTTACCCCATAAGGACTTTTCAAATGGATTTTTGGCTAACATGAAAGTTGTTCCTCATGATCTTAGCTTTCTATAAAGGTATGGTATGCCTCAATCTGATTTGTGAAGCTCTACTTATGGTCTTGACAAGCCAGGGGTATTTTGGGAAAGTAAGTTTATAGGTCATTTCAAGCATATGCCTAAAACTCCTACTTGCAAGCTTCAAATTGAAAAATGTTCAACATAAAACTTGCTCAAAATGATGTTTTGAGTCTATGAAAGAGGTCATGATGGTTTGGAAATGCATGGAACTCAAGATGATAAAATTGACCAAATATGGAAGGTAAAAGTCCATTTTCAAGTGACCAAATTTGGGATTTTTTGATCCAAAGCCAAAATACATCATGTGATATACCAAATTGAAGGGAAACATGTTTTGAGATCATTGACACCATTGGATGTTGAATTTGAGGTCAAGAACTTGGACTTATCATTGGTTACTTATATGAGAAGCTACACTTGCCAAACCAAGCTAGGAGTGGATTACAAGGCAAGGAACCATTCCTACACTTTCTAATTCTCATTTGGAGAGAAATTCAGGCCTTGTTCATGTGCTGTAATAGTCCAAGCTCCAACTGGTTTTTGAAACTCATTAAAGGAGAAACTCATGACATGAGATATCCAAAATCTCATGGGATCATTCCAGCACTTTCTAGATCTTTCCTACATCACCTATATAACCATTAGAGTTGATCAAGATCAAGGTTGGACTTCATTTGGTGCAGAGAAGAGAGATTGAGATTCATCTTGCTCAATTGCAATTCACAATCGAATTCACACATTTCTTCATCATTTTCTCAATTTCTTGATTCAATTCAATTCAATAATCATCACTGAGTGTATTGCAATCAAAATCAGAGTGAATCCATGGTTGAATCGAGTTCTTGAAGTTGAACTTTCACACCTGCAACTAAAATTCTGTTTCAAGGATCCAAGCTGTTAGAGGAGAATCTAGTGCATACAGAAGCAATAAATCATCACACTGATCGAATCTGGAAATTATCAAGCATTGATTTGGAGCTTTGGTTCATCTGTTTTGCTCGATTTAACAGGTTGGTACATTTCAATCCCTGGCACGATTTACTTGTTTTTCTTAGACGTTAGGTGGTTAGAATGATAGGAAATGATCATGTGGAACTTTTAGGCTTTGATTCGTGGAATTTAGAGACAATTAGGTTATGAACACATTTTCTGTTTTGATGAAGAACTTGATGAATTTGGAGTCAGAAGGTGTCTTTGATAGTTAGAGTTGCTCCTAGTAAGGTGAGGAAGAGTTTAGGCATCTCAATTTGATGATTGGTGATGATTGATTTTCTGAGTAATTCTGGAGATGAAATCGGGTTTGCTGTTAGAAATGATATCAATTGAATCCAAGGCCATAGATGAACTCAGGGAAGAAAATAGAGCATTTTAGGGTTTTGGTTTATGATTTTTGATCAAGATTTGATGAGGTTCGAGTTGCTGAGTTTGGAGCTTTCTTGGAGGTTCAACAATGGAGTTTGGCTCCAACTTTGATTTGAATGGAGAAGATAAGGTCTCAGCCATTGGATGGGCGCTGACTCTTGACCAAAGCATGGATCGTGTGGTCCAGATCTCACCTCAATTGTGAAGGTTTTGGCTGAAGGGTGAAACACGGTCGTTTCACTTAAAATGTGTTTTTGGGCTTAAGCTGATTTTTGTTGTTGACACCCCCTTTCATGGCCCATCCAATATTGCACGTGTATTGGTTGCTATTTACACCGTTTTGTTTTCTTTTTTCCTTTGATTTTCTTTTTCATTTTTCTGATATGTTTGGGCCCAGGGCGCTTTGCTACGCGCACCCCCCAGCTGGGCCCAGTTGCTTGCTGCTTTACCTTTTATTGCTATCTGCACCAGATTTTTTGTTATTTTTAATTCTTTTTGTTCATTTCATTTTACAAACTTTAGAAAATCATAAGAAATAGAAAAATGGTTATTTTAAGGTGGGAATTTTTGCTATAGGTTAGTTTTGACTTCAAGAAAATTGTAAATAAATAAAAATGTTAGTTTAGGCATTTTCTTTATTTTTTGTGAATATTTTACTTTTAATTGTTCTTTTATTGAATATAGTTTGTACATAATCTTATAGATTTTTGTTTAGGTAGTTCCCATTACTTTTTTAGGTCAATCTTTTTAGGACAATTAGATATACATATTAGGTACCCCTGGATTTTATTCCGTAATTTTTAGGATTTTTTTTTGGGTAATTTTGATTAGTGGATATTGAGATGGTTAGATTAGGGTTTATACATAACATAGGTGCATTAAAACAATTTCTTTTGGGGTTTTTTAGATTGAATTAGGATTTGGGGCATATAGGGTATTAAGGGTAGGTATAGTAGATCCCTTAGAAATAATCTTAGAATATTAAATACTATATTAATATTTTTACTATATTTTGCAAATTGTGTGATTGTTTGGTGTTCCCATTTGGGGTTTTTGTTTGTCTGCTTGGGCTTTTGGGCTTTTATTTGGGGTATGGGCTTGGTTTGGGCTTGTGGAAGCATGAAGAATCAAAGGATAAGATTGAGGATAATAATCAAATGTTGAAGCTTGAAGATTGCTTGAGCTTGGAGCTGATTGAAGACTTAGGAGAAATAGGAGCAAATAGGCAGAGCCTTAGAATAGACCAAATTCCTTCATAAACATGGATGATTTCTTCTGCCTCCATTCTTCTCAGTGATTAAAAGTCTCTCCTTAATACTCACATCCCTCCTTTGGAAGGATTAGTGACTGTATCTAGGAGATAGAACTTTGAGAGAAACAGTCTGTATTATGTTAACTTTCTGTAGGCCACCTTTGGTGCTCAGCAGACTGTTTAACATTCCAAATCCTCTTGTCATTATTTCTCTGCTGGAGAGCTTGCTTTGAAGAAACCCTTGAAGATTGAAGATGAAGTTCAGTGCCTTGAAGACTGATAGAAGAAGGAGCTTGTGCTGTTAGGTCTTGCTGTTTAGAGCTGTTGATGCTGTGTAAAGCTGTTGATGCTGTTTAGAGCTGTTGGTGTATTGTTTGAGTTTCTTGACTGTATTGTTTGTTAATTTTCCCCTGGAGATTGAGGTGAAGCTGTTTCACTTTGCTCATTGTTTTCTAGGTTCGAGATTGAGTGGGACTCCCTTGCCTCGCTTGTACTGCTGCATTCATGCATTTTACTGCTTTACTGTATATATGCTGTTGCTTTTCCATTTATCCCATTAGGATCTCTGTTTCTCTCTACGCAAGAGAGGAATATGATAGACATTAGGCTCTCATCCATGAATGACAACATTAGGGTAGATTTTGATTCCCATTTTAACCATAGGTTTTAGAGTTGCTGTTTCTTTTCTTTCTCAAAACAATCAAAAAACACAAAAAACATTTCAAACCCCATAAAAGACAGTTCTTGCGTAAAAGACTGTAAACCAATCAAAAGACGTCATTTTTGTCCGCTTGGACCCATAATCAGGAGAAAACCTTTTTCAGAAGGATAAAAACAATCAAGACAAGCTTGTGTCTTCCGTAGCCCGAACTACGTTTGCTCTGATCTTTCATGCTGTATGAAAGTACGTAGGCATAGGATGCAATATCCTAGCGAGCAACCTTCCCCTCCTTTCCCGTAGGTAGGCGAACTACGTTGACTCTGATTTCTCGTTCCAGACGGGAATACGTAGGCATAAAGTGCGATACTTTGCCGAGTCATTTTATTTTCTTTTAACCCTTGACCTGCAGAATAGATAGAATAACAATCCGTACTAGAAAACAAGCGTGGATCCCGTCGAGTACGACGGACGTGAGGGGTGCTAATACCTTCCCCTTACGTAACCGACTCCCGAATCCAGGATTTGATTGCGATGACCATTCCTTTCCCGTCTTTGCGGTAGGTTTACTTCGAGCGTTTCCTTTCCCTCTGTTGGGATAAATAACGCACGGTGGCGACTCTTCTGTTCAGCCGGCGCCGATTTTCGCTGTAGCGACAGCTGGCGACTCTGCTGGGGACTCCAACGGTTCCCTACACGAGTCAATCCTAACGCTTGTTTTCCCGTCGAGGATGTTGTATGGATTTACGTTTTCTGTATTTTACATTCAGCATTATATTATCGTTATTATTGCTGTGGAGTTATGAGGGGGTTCTATGATTGAGAGATAAGCCGGACCTGGGCTTGAGTGCACCTAGAATTAGAGTGGAAATTAGTGGGCGCGTGCATGCTTTGCATGTACTAGTGTCTCATGAAATCCACGCTCGGACGAGATTCTTCTGGTTGACTTCTTTTTCAACCCTTTGGGTTGAGGGGGTTGTTGGTTAGTTGGATTGTCGACTCCGGGGACCGATCATCTGGAAGTTGGCTAAGTGAGGCCTCTTCAGGATATGATGATGCCACACCTTCTGGGTATCGTATCATCAGTCTTGAAAGTCTGTGACGCCGACGACCGCATAGGATTCCGTACCTTGTGTCAGTTGCTAGGACACCTACCTGTGAGAGGGGTTGGGCATGCAGGTAACTTAACCTCCAGATTACCGGTTTTCTTGATTGAGATTCAGTGGTGTGATATTTGAGGACAATGTTATTGGGTCTGTCAGAGGCCAGGTTGGGACATTGTGGATGATCTTAAGCAGTTTGAAGGTCTATTTGAGGCCAATGTTGTGGATTGAATTTCTCATCCAGGGGCACGTGATCCCTTGTTGCATTGCTTACATATTGCATTGTTTGCATCATCATGTGCATATCATTAACGTGTGTCTGTGCTGCAGGTGTATTTTCATACTTCCCGATTCTAGTGCTCCAGACTTCCATCTGTCATTATGAGTATTTTGAGGAAGACTGTCGCGTACAAGTTGCCTACTCCCGATGTTTCTTCGCTACTTGGTTTGACATCTCTAGCTGATGATGAGGTGAAGAGAAGCTTCAGGAAGAGTTATGGGAAACTGCTCAGGCTGGTTTATAAACCATCCATGTATGAGCGTAACGGATTGTACGCACTGATGCAGTTCTATGATCCTCCGCTGAGGTGTTTTACTTTCCCTGACTTCCTTCTGGCTCCGACCATGGAGGAATATGCTGAGATCTTGGAGTTGACTATTCAGAACAAGGTGCCCTTCATTCATATGGGTGCTGAGCCCAAACAGGAGGATTTGGCTGCTGCTTTGCACTTAGACCCCTCAGGACTGCTGTTTTTAGAGGATTGGAAATATAAGTATTTTCAGTAGTGGAAAAAGATAGTGTATTACCCTCTGGACAGATAGGGGACTCAGTCTCTGAGCTGGAAAGGCTGTTATTTTGGTCTATGAACTTTTGAGCAGTGTTGTCAAGATATGTAGAAGGGCTTACTGTAGAGGTGAGATGTCCTTTAAAGTGGGAGCAGAATTAGGAGCACCTGCCAAATTAGCTTGAGTAGCCTTTGAGGTAGTATGAGATGTAGAAACACCAAGAGGAGGTGAATTAGTAGTGATATGGTTTATGGCCAGATTAGATTGATTAGGTTGCTCAAACATTGGCACTGTTAGAGGAGCTAAGTGCCTAGACATGTGTTGAGTAGTTGTAAGTTCCATGCTTTGAAGAGTTGGGTCAGAGATAAAAGGTATGACAGCAGGGACCTGAGGTGATGTAGTACTTGTCTTGGATGGTAGTGTTGATGGACAAGCAAGGGATTTGTTTATGGAAGCAGGGCCTGCTGTAGTATTTGACTGAAATAGATGAGGAAAGGGAAAGTGTTCCTCATTAAAAGTGACATCCTTAGAGATGTAGATTCTGCCAGAACTGCTCAGACATTTGAACCCTTTGTGTTGAGGAGAAACTCCAAGATATACACACTCCTGGCTCCTTAGTTGAAGTTTGTGCTGATTATATGGTCTGAGTAAGGGATAACAAGCACAACCAAATATTCTAATGGTTTTGTAATCAGTGTGCTTATCATAAAGAGCACGGAAAGGTGAGTGATGTGTATTTAGTGGAGCTATTGGCAACCTGTTCATTAGATACACAACAGTAGCAAAACTATGATCCCAGTATGTTAGAGGAATAAATGAATGAGCTTGAAGGGTTAGGCCCATCTCAACAATGGTTATGTGTTTTCTCTCAACATAACCATTTTGATGTGATGTATGAGGGCAAGTTAATCTATGTGTTATGCCAAGCTCCTGCAGAAACCTAGTGAATGGTTTGAATTCACCACCAAAGTCAGATTGAGCTGACTTGATTGTAAGATCAAACTGAGTTTGAACAAACTTGTGGAACAGTTTAAAAGCACCTAGAGCCTCAGACTTTTGTTTAAGAAAATACAACCATGTATATCTTGTTTGAGCATTAACAAAGGCAATATAATACCTAAAACCAGAACTAGATGGTGAGGGGGAAGGACCCCAAATATCAATGTATATCACATCAAAAGCTTTATTATACACATGATATGTAAGAGGGGCATGAAGCCTATGAGCCTTACCAAGATTACATGATTTGCAGAAACTGTTTTGTTTATTTGAATGAGGAATATTATACAACTTTAGTATATGAGCAACAAATGCAGAATTAGCATGTCCTAGACTATGATGCCAAAGCATACTATTATTACATGTATTATCTATAGAGCAATCCAGCTGACAAGTAGGTGTGGAATGCACATCAGTATAAATTTGAACCTGACATGACTTATTCAATGATGTATGCAAACTGTGAGACCATGAGGACTCCAAAGGTAGAAGAGGAAAGCAGTAGAGACCACTGGAATCTAGAACTCCTTCAACCAGAATTTGTCTAGAAGCCTGAGATTTAATATAGCATTTGTTAGACAAAAATTCAAAGATGACATGATTATCATGAGAGAATTTGGAAATAGAAAGAAGGTTTCTAGTAATAGCTAGTACATGAAGGATGTCATTCATTGTCAACATGCATTTAGTCATGAGTGGTGAGCAAAATGTTGTGTACCCTATAGAATTAATGGTGAGTGTGTGACCATTACCTATATAGACTTTGTCATTGCCTGTATATACTCTAGAATTTTGTAAATAAGAGGCATATGGAGTAAGGTGATGAGATGCACCTGAATCCACAAACCATGCTTGGGAGTCCAATTCTGCAGGAAGGTTATACTGCTGAGTTGTGCCAATAGACTTGGTTGTGGCAGCCATCATTGCTACAACTTGTGAATTTTGAGGCTTGTCTGCATACTGATCTTGTATTGGCTCCATGTTACTACGTGGCTTCTCCTGAGTTTCATTAGGATTTGGAGGCATGAAGTTTTCATCAAAACTGTGCCAACAAGAGGATACAGCATGACCATATTTGCCACATAGTTGACATGTAGGTCTGTTACCATTAGGAGGCCTTGTTCTTCCCCTGCCCCTACCTCTGGAGGGCCTAGAATTCCTGCCATGGTTGGGTGTGTAATCCCTCTGTGAGTTTGAGTTTCCATGACCCGTGTGAGCAAGATTCACAGCAACACTTGATGCAGCTTGATCTAGTCGAAATTTTTCCAACTGAGCTTCTTGAACATACAACAGGGCTTCAACATCACATAGAGATGGTGGAACTGGAGTACCATACATCTGCATCACAAACGGGTTGTATTCCTCAGGAAGACCATCAAGAATAGCATCAACTTGGTCTTGCTCAGTGATGGAATCTTCAACAGCTAATAGTGAATTTGCTATGGATTTAATTCTCAGCACAAACTTTGTTATTGTGCTAGCTCCTTTCTTGGTGGATTTTAGTTCCACTCTCAATTGTCTAACCCTAGCCTTCATCTGTGCTGTGAAATACTGATGACTTTTGTCCCAAACGTCGTATGCGTATTTACACGCAAGAACACGTGGAAGAATGAATTTTGATATTGTTGAGAGTAACCAAATAAACACAGTTTGATCTTGACCTAACCACATTTCATATTCATCAGACGTCGTACCTATGATACGATCTTGCATGGTTGCGTACTTCGGCGGAATCTGCGGATTGACAATAACACGATGCATCTTCTGTATCAAGATAACTCCTTTGACCTGTTGGTTCCACAGGAGATAGTTATTTTCTTGCAGCTGAATGGAGAGTTTTGGACCGAATCGATTGTTCGATTTCATTGTGCCAAATCCAGGAATGCCTTGTTGCGATGGAAGTGAGTCTTTGACTCCTGATTCTTGATTGTCGCCAGATTCCATTGTTGCCGTTGAACAGAGCTAGAGCAAACCGGATCTTGCAAGTTTGATACAAAGTAGAACAACTCAAGAATGGAAATACAGAGCTGAGAGAGAAGAAAAGGGATGACAGAAGCGTGTTAGATCGTGGCGGCGATTGATACCATACTAGAGTTGAAGAAGATGAACATGGTGGTTCATCCTTGTGTAACAGAATTCTGTTACAGATGCAAAAGAGAGAGATAGAGGGAAAAGGAAGAATGAAGGAAATGAAAGTTATCTTATTATTGTACTTGACACACTTGTGAAGATACTCTATATATACATAAAGTTCACATAAGAGTAGAGTCTTTACTCTCTTTACTCTTATCTCTAATAATTATTGATGTCTACTACTTAATAGACTCTATAAACAATATTCTAAGCATATACCAACTATTGTAGAAGAAGTTGAGCATTGTATTTGACAACGACACCTGCAAGATGTTTCATGAGGAGAAAGGTTTGATCTTATATACATAAATGTCCTTAAATAGAATACTTGTGATCTTTGCACCTGTGGTGGTGCCTATGTGCTTTCAAATGACCAAATACAATAGCTACTAGTGGCACTGCAAATATGTTCATCTTACTTTAGAGGGCCTCAAAACTCCTGCTAAGAAATACATGGTGAAAGACATTAGTTGAATTAAGTGCCTTCGATGTGTTCAGAAGATACAAGCCATTAGTTGAAAAAGAGCCAAGTTTGTTTAATTTAATGTATTATAACTGACATATGTGGAAAGTTCACTTATATTGAATTCCATGTTTTTTTTGCAGCATGCAAGGAATCAAAATACAATTGTGTAGACTCTATACTCCTCAACAAAACGGAGTGTTAAAAAGAAAAAATAGAACATTGTTGAATATGGTAAGAAGCATGTCATAAATGAATTTAATAATGAGACCAATACACATTATTCAAATGATGAAGAAGCCGGTTCTGATGCAAATGAACTAGTGGAAAAGAGAAATAAGGCAACATGCATACCTTAGGCACTAGTCATTGGTAGGGGTGTGCAAAATAACCAATAACCATAAACCAAATTCCTATCCAAATTAATCCAAATTTTAAAATCCAAACCAAATTTATATTTTAAATTTGGTGGCCCATTTATCAAATTAAAAAATAACCGGTAACCATTTGTTTCAAAACAGATTGAGATTCGGTAACCATTTTTCAATTAATAGTTTGGAAAAATCAAGATCAACACAAATTTCAAAAACCCTAATCCTCAAAATCAAAATTTTATTTATCTCTTTCTTCTTCATCATTCTTTAAATTTTAAACCTTAATCTCATTTGTATCTTAATTCTCTAAATCACAATCATGGATTTATCGAAATAGTATACTGTTATAATTTTAAACTCTCAGTTGTTATGCTTGCATACTAGATGTTCGATCTATTTTCATTATATTAGTTGTTCGATCTATTTTTTCACTCATCATAGATAATGGCTAACGAAGAAAATTTACTTTCAAGTCGATGATTGGACCAGTCAGCAGAAATATTTTTCAGAAGCAATAGAAAGTAATTTTTTTTCTTCTGCTGTGTTCGACTTGAAAGTCAATAGGAGCACTTATAACAAGAGTAGTAGAAAAAGAAAATTCAATAACAGACTTGTTATCTACTATAGATACAACTCTCCAACGTCTCTCTTGGTATTCTTGTTCACTAAGTTTGCTGTTGTTCAAACCTCCAATAACTCTTTCTCTACCTCTATAAAAGGAAGCTTAATATTCAAAGGAAGGTTACAAGATGATAACACAATGAAAGATCTTGGAATAACTTTGAGTTGTTATTATAACTGTTATAACATAAGATCTTAAGATTTCTTATCTTAGATTATCTTAGAAATCTTATAAAGGTTGAAAACCTTTGTGATTATTATACGACTGTTATACTTATGATTGTGTATCAAAGTATTGTAGTTACCTTTTCTACTAAAATACTTGTTTAAAGTGGAGGACGTCTCTTGCCTGCGTGCTTGAGCATTGAATTCTCTTGTTTGTGTACTTGAGCAAAGGAAGTCTCTTTCTAGATTGATTGAGCAAAAGTCTCTTGCAAGCTTATTTAAGCGTAAGTCTCTTTCTAGATTGATTGAGAATTGAAGTCTATTTCAAGTGTGCTTGAGAATATTATAATTTGTTTGGTTATAGTGAAAAGCTCTTGTTGAGGCAAGGAAACTGAAATACTCTCCGTAGAGGAGAGGAACCAGGATAATCTTTGTGTATTGCTAGCATTTACTTCTGAACATTTTATTTATGCTGCTATTACCTTGATAAGATATTAGACTTTGAACGTGGTTTAGATTTTAAAGCTTCTATTTCAGAAGTGAAACGAGTTTTTGGCATACACAATTCAACCCTGCTTCTTGTGCATTTTTGTCACCTACATATCCCTCACGTTTCAATGTGTTTTTGTAAAAATGAATTAAATCAAACTTTAATAATAAAAAACCAATTATTTGATCAACTCCTAACCCTCATATATTTTATATTTATTAAATACAAATACTTATTATGCATTATTATATTATATTTATCAATAACAATTGTTCGGATCACATACAATTTCAAACTGTTTTTTTTTAAAATACAAACCAAATTGAATCAACCACGCATATATTTATTACTTACTTTTTTTTTATTAGTATAATATACTTCATTAATCTATTAATAGTTGAATTTTGTTTTTTTTATAAGTAATATTGACAATTTTAATTAATTGTTTTTTTTTAATTTATTTCAATTTTGTCATATAAGAATCTTTTGTAAAACATTATAAATAAAAAAAATATAATTTCTGCGTGATTGTCCACTATGATTTTCAATTTTTTCGTGCACACTAAATAACCAATATTTTTGTTTATGAATCAACCAAATCAAATCACACAAAATTTATTTTTTAATTGAATAATCTTTTGTGTCAACCAATCTCAACAAACACAAAAACAATAAGTATTATCCCACTAAATGGAGTCGACATCAAATTATGTCTAATGATTTATTCAATATCATGTTTCTATCATATTCGTTATTCTCAAAAAAATTCTTAACAATTTTTTAAAAGTGATTTTAGTAATTCAAGTGTTGTAGCCGGTTAACACGGGAGTGTAACCGATTACAACAAGAGCAATTTCACTTCTGGACAGAAGAACAAGGCAAAATTTTAAGGGTGTAATCGATTAACATTTGAGTGTAACTTGTTATGAATTAAAGTGTTTTTATTTTAGCACCTGTTGTAACCGGTTACAGGTCCGAGTTTTTGTGTTTTTCAGTTATGTAATTGCTTGTATTGGGTCCTAATCATTTTGTAACTTTTGTATAAATGCCTTGGAGGAATTCTCATCTTTAGTTGATGTGATTAACACTTCTCATTCTCAATTATCACTCTCTCAATTTTCCTCTCTCCCTCTCCATACTCTAATTTTCTTCATCATTCATCAATCTGGTGATTCCAAGTTCCAACATTTGGCATCAAGAACTTGGCTTTGATCCACAAACACCTAGTATGCAACATGAATTCTGTCTCCAATGAAAGAATCCCTACAAACCTACCCATCCTTGATGCGAAGAATTACAATAAATGGTGCAAGCAAATGAAAGTGTTATTCGTCTACCAATATGTTCTTGAAGTGATCAAGAACAAGGTGAATTCTCTTGTCGAAGGTGCAATGGCTGCACAACAAGCATCACATAAGGAAGAGAAAAAAAAAGATTTCAAGGCGTTGTTTTTTATCCATCAATGTGTGGATGGTGACAACTTTGAGAAAGTTGAGGATTGTGAATCGTCAAAGCAAGCGTGGGAGATCTTAGAGATGGCATACACATTGGCTGACAAGGCGAAGGTGGTGATGTTACGAAATCACAAGTATAAAATTGAATTGATTCAAATGGAAGAAAATGAGACATTCAATGATTTCACAACGAGAATCACTCGATTGGTGAATCAAGTGAAGTCATGTGGAGAAACAAGCACGAAGTAGTATGTTGTCACGAAAATCTTGCATTCTTTAAACCAATATTTGACAACGTGGTTGCAGCGATTGAGGGATCCAAGGATCTTGTGAAGATGAGGAAAGAAGAGCTATAAAGATCTCTTAAGTATCATGAGCGAAGAATAGAGGAGAGAAATAATGATAAGGCAAAGTTGGAGATCGCTTTGCAAGCTCGCTTCAACGAGAAGGACAAGAGGTCAAAAGGAAAATGGCTCATGAATAGTAAAATGAATTTTACAGAGTTTTGGTGGAAGAGAGTCTCAATATTTCAAGAATTCAACTTGTCGAATGGGTGAGAGCAGTTGCAAGAAAAATGATGGTCAAGGCAACATTAGAGGTGAAAAGAAGAAGTTTGACAAAAGTAAGGAGTAGTGTTTTAGGTGTCAAAGGTTTGGTCATTTTGCGAGATAGTGCAATGCGAAAAAGAAGAAACCTCAAGGAGACAAAGCCAAGGTTGCAAGACAAGAGTTTGATTAAGAGAATACACTCTTAGTTATGATTATAGAAGGAGAATGCAACAACAACAGTCTGCAGAACAATAGCAACAACAGTTTTGGGAATGCTGCAGAAATAGTTTGTAATTGGTTATATGAAAGCGTTAATTGTAACACACTACTTCCCGACTCGACAATTTAATAAATAAATGAAAATTAATAACCAAGCAGGATACTACTCGCACAATCAAAAATCGTTTTGAACCATATAATTTAAAATTAAATTAATTGATAAGTAGCAGAATTACAAAAACACCTGGCATAAAAGCATCAACATCATTATTAGTTTGAAAAATGGTTCATCGCAGAAATGAAATCAAATATAAAGATACAAAACATAAATAAATATAGGACAACCTAATCCATTTATGTTACGTATCATAGTGACTCTAACTATAAACCCGAACGACAAGCAACTAAAGAGGCACAACACTATCCTCAATCTCAAGCTCTTACTCAGGTGCCTGATTATCTGTACTCTAGAGGAGCACATACACAACAACACAAAAAGTGAGAATAAATTCAAATAATAAATGGTGCATAAACATTAAGGGTAGATTCACACATATACACAACCATCCAAATAATCAGAAAACACACCAAAATCATGTATTCACATCTCACCCACATCATAATCATCCAATCATAAACATGCAATATAATGCAATGACTACTCGACATGTGCTCGTCACGGTCCCTACTATGAACCTGACTCACATCTCAACTTTATATGCACACATTATAGACTCAACATTAGGTTCTTCCTACGAACCGGGTCCAAATCTCTACGAACCCCGAGTCCCCACTCTGAGCTCTAAGCCCCCGCTCAAGGGTTAGGACATCTCACTAGTCCCCACTCTGAACTAGTGAACATGCCTCTTTCATAGCAACGACACATATGATGAATGTCATATAAAATGCAGTAAAACCCCACTCTGAACTAGTGAACATGCCTCTTTCACAACAATGACACATATGATGAATGTCATACTATGATGACTTGGAAAGACCATGCTTTCCTGGAGGCCATGACGGTCTTCCCGTCACATGTTTGACGCCCATCATCACTTCATAATGCGTGACGCCCAAAGTTTCATACGAGTGATACTCGTTACTCTGCTAACAAAACCAATATTTAGTAATGCACTTTCAGAACCTCAAAAACACTCTAAAACTCATTCCAAATAGTGCAGAAAGATCACCCACATAATTACCATACAATAACATGTTAATTCATATTAATCTAACATGTTATTCCATTGATTTAACCATAAAACCCAAAATGTATTCATGCTCAAAAATCTTAATTTCATGTCAAAACCCAAGTTCATGAACAAATATCATATGACACATGTTGCAGTTAGAATAGGATATCAAAGTATTAATTAGTTTGAATCACATCTTTAGTTCACAACCGATCTTTGATTTATCCGAAGGAAAAGGTCAAAAGAAGGAAAACCTAAATTTTGTATTGTAAACAATGCGGGGAGAGACCTAGGTAAGGGGTTGGTTAAGCTTAGGGAAGGTATTAGCACCCTAAACTTCTGTAGTACTCTACAGGAGCCTTTTGTTTAACGTTTGCTATTTTGCTTTAATTATTTGCTTGAGGGAATATGCTAAGGGTTAGAAGGTGAAAAGAAAGACCTAAAGGTTAGTCCTATGTTTACTCGCCAAGACTCGCATCTTGTACCTACGTATCCGAGGTAGGGGATGGAATCAGAGTAATCGTAGTTCCCCTCGAAAGGGAGGTTAGAAACTTCTTGACTGTGGTCAAGGTTTCAATGGGGAATAAGCGTTTCTTAGGGAAGTACTTACGTGGAGTGCGACGAATCCTATTTCTACGTTGTAATTGAATTGAATTGAATTGAATTGAAAAAGGGTGAAATGAGGTATTCCACAGCGGGAAACCTAAAATGGAGTACGACGACTCCTTATCCTAATGTTAGGATAAAGGGTAATTTGGTCCACGGCGGGACGCCTAAAAATATGAGTACGACGACTCAGAGTTTCTAGGTTTGAAAGGTGAAAGAGTCAAAGGTAAGGACTTGGCACGACGGTCAAACGACTAGACCTATTACTTCGGAAGGGTTTAACAATAAATAATGAAAATAATTGAACGGCAATATGAAAATACGGGAAAGTGCGAAAACAGTAAAGGAAATGCACAACGACGATGTACTCGCGTAAATTACAACCCAAAGATGAAAATAAAATGCGAAAAGTAAAGGAATTGCAAAGCGACGATATACTCGCGTAAATTACAACCATAAGATGAAACAAAAAAATAAAGTACTACAAATCGTACAACTGGGCAATATGCGACTGCAAAAAAAAAAAATACAAAAATAACCGGTAAGGTCCGATTTGAAATTGAAAGCGAAAATGCTTGAAAATTAGCTAACAACTAAGCTAAATATCAATTTTAACTCACAATTTTAAATCCCTTAATTAAGAGGTTAAATTTCAAAAAAGTTTGAAATTAAATTTAGTCAAATTTTAACTTTAAATTTTTTGTGAAAAAAGCTTTAAATTAAATTATAAGAAAAATAAGTTCTAAACTAAGTTTTAATAAAAATGTTTTAAATTAAGTTTGAAAAATAAGGTTAAATCAATTCCCTTTTTAAATGGTTTTAAAAAAAAATGATTTTTGTCTTAATTTGAAAATTAGTTTTATTAAAGGCTTTTCTTTTAACATTTTTTAAAAAAAGTTTAATCTTACGTTATTAAAAAATAGTTTCTAATCACAAGGTTTAATTAATTACCATTACAAATTATACAAATGAAAAAGAAGATTAACCATTTACTAACTATTGAATAAAATAAATAAAATAAAAATAAAATAAAATAAAGGAAAAGAAAAATTAAATGATAAAATGTGAAATAAATGGAAAAGGGCGTTTTGCATGCTGAACATTGTTGCTTTTAGGTTTTTCCTTCTTCTTCCTTGAGGCCGACGGCGACCATTGTTGCATGGCGGAGCTTTGTTGAAATTTTCTTCCTCTTCTTTCGTTCGTTGCGTTGTACCTGAAATGGAAAAGAACAAACCGTAGGAAAAAGCGGCTCACCCTTTTTGGGTTTGAGGAGGCTTGACTCACGGTGGATTGTTGAACGATCGATTGGTGACGATGATGAAAATCCTCTCTCTTCTGAGTTTGATGTTGAACTTGTGAAGCTTGGATTCGTTTCTCTGCCTCCGTGGTTCTTCTGGGTTTCATTGCCTCTATTGGATTTCTGATGAGGATGATGATGACATTGTTCTTCTGTTTCTGGGTTTAAGAATCCCTCCCCCTATGATTTTCTTCTTCTGATGTTTATATTGTTCTTTTCTTGATGATGATTTGGGCCTGGATCTACTGAGTTTTAGGAAATAAAGTTTCACGGTTTTGTTACGTGTTGATGATTTTCAGGAATTTGTGGGTCAGATTTGATCCGCTGTTACGAAATCCATGATGGTTTTGCGAAAATGTTGGCTACTTCTCAAATGTGTTTGGAACTTGACTTTGTGCATTTTTGATGGTTTAGTAGAGCTTTTTCAGGAATTTGTTGGCTGGAACGACTTGCTTGTTGTTATGATTGTTGCTGAAGCTGTGGCTTGCGTGGCTTGTTGTTGCGACATTCTTGTTGCAATTTTCATGGAAAAAATTGTTTTTGATCCATTATGGGTTCAGAAATTGTTGGAACATTGTGTTAGTGGTCCGTTTGGCAGAAACCACTTTTTTAGAAAAACTCATTTTTTTGAGAAAAAAAGGCTTTTTCCAAAAGCACTTTTCAAAATCACTTTTCTGGAAATCACTTTCCTCTCTCCCGGTTGGATTTAGAACAGATACTGCCGATCTTGTGCCGAGGTCGAAAAAATAAGTCGGGAGCTGGCAGCAGAATATTCTGTTTCCCTCTCGACGTACCCGATGATGACAATTAACTGAGGGTATCGGAGCCGGAAAAAATCCATTTTAACTCCTTCTATTATGTTCATCTGTTAAATTATTTTGCAGGTTCGGGAAATCGAAACTTTGAAGAAATTGGATTCGAAGACAACTTTAGGAAAAATAGGACCTTGTAGGAATTTATGAATTTATTTTTGTAATTACTATTTTTTGTAATATTGTAATATTGTAAAAAATAACATTTAATAAATAAACTCAATTTTTGAATTCCTTCTTATACTTTGTAAGAAATATAGAATTTAATGAATAAATTCCAATTTTCAACAAACCGACTTTAATTCTCAACCCGACGTCTCTGATTAAATTTCCCAATAATTCATCCGCTTAAGCTCAATCAAATAAATCCATTTAATTGAATTTATTTGATTAAATTCCTCCATATAAATTCATCCAACTAAATCCACCCGTTTAAATCCATCCGCTGAGTTCAAACAAATTCCTTTGCAAATTAATTCGTAGCCGATAATAAAGTCAGTGAATATGGCCTTAAACAGATAAGTAGAGGATCCATCTTCCTGCAAAAACTAACAGACTGAACAAACCGGTTAGCGGTTAGTTAAAATGCCATGCAGAATGAGATGACGTGCGAAATGAACCTAATAATCTCGGGGCAAAATTTGGGGTATTACAACACAGTCATCAAAAATACAGTACACAAATTTTGCAATTAAATCATGGTATAAACAGAATTGGAATCATGTTATTCATCACATAACACAATCCACAAAAGAGGGAAAATTCTATTGGAGATTAAAGGAAACCCCTCTACCCTTTCATGGGTTAAGCACCCATAGATTAAGAATCCCCCTTATCTTGTAATTTCAGAAAATTTAGCAAGATAAGCCTCTAATGGTCTCTTCTCTTAAGCCCTAACACTCCTTTCTCAAGCTCTTATCTCCAATTCACTTGTTTTTCACGTACTGAAGAAAATAGCCTTTAAAAACCTAATTTTTGTCTAACTTTAGAAAATATACTATTTTATTTAGTTTTTCTAATTTACACTTTTTACCCAACCAAAGTTCATCTTTCCTCCACTCATCACTAAACTCTCTCAATTCTCAAATTTGGCCCAATTCTACATATTCTCTCCAATTTTCACTTAATTAATTAATTAATTCTCACTAACCCAATTAATTACTCACTCTTTCCCAAATTATAAGCCACTTTGCTAAAAATAATTATCCCAAATTATGAGTCACTTTACATTTCTAGTGTAACATTAATAATATTTTCCCCAATATACTCTATATCATTTATCATTATTTCTTTTTCCAATTCTTTAAATTTATCTTTCATTCATAATAAATGTAGGACAATATTGTAAAGTTATGCATAATTTTTCTTTCCCATACAACATTGATTATGTTTCTTAATTCGTGTGAAATATTTAAAACGTCTTATAATTTAGGAGAGCGAGTAACACAAAACACCACAAGTAACGTCACTGGCCAAACATTTCATATATTCACCAAAATAGTTATTTAAATAAATTACTCAATCAAATAAAATAATTAATTAAATAAGCGAATAATTAAATCGGGTGTTACAATTCTCCCCTACTTAAACACAATTCTTGCCCTAAAAAATTACCTGACAAGAAAAGCTCTGGATAAGACCATATCATCCTACTCTCGAGCTCCCACGCAACACTTCCACTAGCAAGACTTCCCAAAACAACTTTCACTAAAGCGATATCCCCGCCTTTCAAGCTTTTCACTTCACGATCCTTGATTTTCAGAGGAAAAGTCTCCACTGTCAATTTCTCTCTAACTTGAACATCATCCAACTAAACCACATGAGACGTATCTAGAATTACTTCCTCAGCTGAGACACATGAAACACATCATAAAGATTTTAAGATATGGAGGTAACCCCGCTAGTAGGCCACCTCTCCTATTGTATAAAGAATCTGAAACAAACTAATGAAACGCAGTGTAAGTTTCTTAGACTTCAAAGCACAACCAACACCAGTTACCACAGTAACTCTCAGGAACACATGATCTCCCTCTTGGAACTCAAGTTTTTTCCTTCTCATGTCTTGATAGCTCTTTTGAAGACTTTATGATGCTTTCACCTTCTCTTGGATCATCTTGTTCTTTTCAGTAGCTTGCTAAACTATCTCAGGTCCAAGTACAACACTCTCACCAAAGTCATACTAACATAATAGTGTCCTGCACCTCCTACCATACAACGCCTCGAACGGTGCCATTTTAATCCTAGAACATAAACTATTTTTGTAGGTCAACTCCACCAACGGAAAGAAACTATCCCAGTTACCTCCCTGCTCCAAAACACACGCTCTCAACAAATTCCCCAAAGACTGAATAGGCCTCTCTGTCTGACCATTTACCCGTGGATGATAATCAGAACTCAACTTCAGCTTAGTACCCATCACTTCCTGCAAAATTTTCCAAAACCTTGAAGTAAACCTTAAATCGCTATCAGACACAATACTTGAAGGAATACCATGCAAGCTAACAATCCTTTTAATATACAACTCTACCAACTTCTGCAAAGGATAATTGATCTTAATCGGTATAAAATGAGTTGATTTATTCAGTCTGTCAATAATAACCTAGATGGAATCACATCCCTTCCTCGTCTTCAGAAAACTTTTCATAAAATTCATGGAAATACTATTCCACTTACACTCAGGAGTACTCAACGGTTGCATCAGACCCGACGACTTCTGGTGTTTAATCTTTGACTTTTAACAAGTCAAACAAGCATAAACAAACTCGACTACTTCCCTCTTCATTCTTGGCCACCAAAACAACTTCTACAAATCTTGATACATCTTTGTAGCATCGAGACGAATACTCATACCACTTATATGACCTTCCTTAAGAATACTCATCTTAAGTTTCAAAAAACCAGGTATCCAAACTCTATCTCTGAACCTCATCAGACCATTATCGTCAGTCTTAAAGCCAACTCCTTTGTCTAGATTAATTAACACCAGATGACCAACCAGTCCCAAATTAATATTTTGACCTTCTCTAATCTCTTCAATGATACCACTAGTCAGCTTCAACATACCCAACTTCACGCTATTAGGATTCTCTTCACATACAAAACTATAATCTCCGAACTATTCAATCAAATCTAACTCTTGTACGATCAACTTTGACATATGCAACAACTTCCTACTCAAAGCATCTACTAAGACATTGGCTTTGCCAATATGTTAACTCAAACCTAAATCATAATGTTTCAGGAATTCGGTCAATATCCTCTATCTCATATTCAACACCTTCTGATTGAATAGGTACTTCAAACTCTTGTGATCATTGAACACCTCAAATTTGGAACTAAATAGATAATGCCTCCAAATTTTCTATGCAAATACCACTGCTTCCAACACTAGATCATGTGTATGATAATTCCTTTCATGAACTTTCAACTACCTAGAAGCATAATTGTTGCACCCTAAAATTTGCCCAACCTTATTCACTTGGTTTATGTTTCATTACCATTAGCATTTGCATATAGAGTCATGTACATAGACTAATCATCTGCATAGCATAAGCATAGCAAGTCATTCAACAGGGGACTAATCATTATTTTCATCTCTAGAGGCCTATCAAGAGGTTATTATCCCAATTCAATCTTATTCAAGTCATCAGGAAAGAATTTGAAAGTCAAGAGTTCAGCAGATCAAGCCTTGAGTCCATCTCCTAGCTGAGGGTATCTGGGGATCAACAAGAGGGTTGTGAGCTGTGAATTGAAGGCATGGAGAGTATCTAGACATCTTGAGAGACTTAGAAAGCCATTTGGAGAAGAAAACAAGTCACTGATGAGAGCATAAGAGCTACAGTTGAAGACAGTCAACTAGGGTTTCATCTGGGTCAACCCTAGGTCAACCCTAGGTCAATTGACTGGTTTAAGGGGCATTCAAGGCTATTGGAGAGATGTGGGGTTCATCATTGGACATATGAAGAAGGACATGGAGATATGCCAAGGAGAATTCAAGAGAAATCAAGGAGAAGAGGAGTTACTAAATTAGGGTTTCTGTGTAAAATCCCCTAGTTTAGGTCAAATTTCCAAGCAATATAAGTCAAAATGCTAGCTTCAAATGGCTTCTTGGCCAACATGAAACTTGTAGAGGATCTCAAGACCTTTAATTTTAGTGGTGGAAGACATCAAGGAGATTTATAGAACTCAAGTTATGGTCCTTGCAAGTTACAGGTCATCTGAGGTATCTGAATTTTTGTCTGTGAAAGTGACTTGACTTCCAAGCAATTTTTACCCCTCAAGGAGATTTCAAATGAATTCTTGGTCAACATAAGAATTGTTCCTCATTGTCTTAGCTTTCTAGAATGGTATAGTATGCCCTCATATGATGTGTGGAACTCAACTTATGGTCTTGGCAAGCAAAGGGTATTTTGGGCATTTGTGAATTACAGGTCATTTTAACCTATGTCCAAAACTCATACAAGGAGGCCTCAAATGGAAAAACTTACAACATCAAACTTGCTCCAAATGGGATTTTAAGTCTAGAAAGAAGGTCACAAATTGTTGGAAAAGCTCATAACATGAAGTTGCATAATTGGTCAAAAGTTGAACTAAAATGGCTTATAATTCAAAGAAATTCAAAGTGAAAAATGGTTTGGGAGATTTCTAAGTCCAAATGGAGACTTCCAATATATGATTTTGAATGGAAAAGGCATTCTAAGAACAATGGTTCAAACACGTTTTTGAGTTTAGAAGGAAAAAAGAAAGATATTCATGGTTACTTGCCTTTTAAGAAACATAGCCAAAATGGATCAAAGTTGGAAGGCAAGGGAATGTGCAAGATGGATCTAGAAGTTACCATTGGGGTCTATATATTCATGAAATGAGGATTGATCAAGGGTTGGCTTCATTTGCACCAAGAATTTCACAAACTCTCTCATTCTTTCTCTTGGCAATTCCACTTCAATCTCTCAAATTCTTCACCAAATCATCATCAAAATCAACTTCATTATACTGTTTCATCATCATAGATCATAATTCAATCAAGAACAAGGTGGTTAGAATCCATTTTCGTGCACTTTCTTCAAGAACATCAAAACTGCAATTTCCATTGGATAGCACAATTCAAGCCAAGGATTATTCAAGTGTTGCAAACAGAAGCAAGTAGAGCAATTGTAGATCAGGATCCAAGCCTCACAAGTCTCAGATCCACCAGATTCAGCATCATCCACAAGATTTTACACCAGGTGCGTTTTCATTCAAACAGCTTGATTCAATTAGTTTAGCATAGTTTTGTTAGTATAGGCATAATGTAGGATGTTAGTAGAATAATTAGGATGAATTTGGAGTGGTTTGGTGATGATGATTAGCAGGTTGTAGAAACTGTTAGGAGGTAGAACTTGTAGTAGAATGCATTAGAATGTTAGGTTGTTAGCGCAGATTGATAACCATTAGTCATAGATTAGATTAGGATAGGTTTGATTGAGGATTGTGATGGTGAGTTGCAGAGTGTTTCATGGTATCCAGAACTTGCCTCGATCGGGTTTGTTGATTTGTTGAGTTTTAAAGTAATCCAAGACCATAGGCTTGTAGAGGGAAGAATGTAGAATGTTTTTCATGTTGGCATCATGTTGATTCATGGCTTGGAGAGTGAGGACAGATTGGTGGAATGGTGCTCGTGCATGAGCTTTCATGGAGGCAAACCCTAATTCGTTTGATCCATTGGAGAAGACGTAATCTGGACCGTCTGTTTGGTGTTGGACCTTTGACTTGGAGGGTAATCCTAGGGCTGAGGTTTAATCTGATTTTGGGAGGGAAGTGAGTTGGTGCCAAAACGCACCGTTTCACTAATTGAAACGGGCGGGCCTAAGATGATGTTGATATCCCCACCCCCAGTTATGAGCCCATTAGGATTTTGAACGTGAATTTACTTCTGAATGCACCCCCTGCGCCTCTTTGTATTTTTCTTCATTTCTGAATGGTTCTGGGCCTTAACCAAAGCGCTAACTGCACCCCTGTCTGCCTGGCCCAATGGAATATCAACTGGGCGTGCTTGCTTAATGAACCCCCCTCCCTCTCATTTTAATTTCAATTGTTTTTAATTCCACTTTAATTTTTACCAATTTTCATAAATTCATAATAAATTCATAAAAAATCATTTTTAATCCATTCTTTTTACATCATTTTCATTAGGATGTGTAGAAAGTTATAGAAAAATAAAATTGCATTTTTATTTTTATTTCATATTTTTTCCATATTTTCTAAAATAATGTCATTCTAAATAGTTTCATTTCATGCATAAATTTGTTAATTTTTGTTCTATTAATTGCTTTAATATTTTGTGCCCATTCTTTTTATGTTGTTTAGATTAGATGTTGAACTTGAAGATTCAATTTAGTTCCCATTTTTAGGAATTGATTTTAGGTGATTAATATAGGCTTGAACATCATGAACAAACTAGGGTTTTTTTTAGGTGATGACTTAGGAAGTTTGATTCTTTCCCTTAGGACTTAGGGTTTGAATAGATTAGTTATGGGACTATAGGGGCTATGGGTAGTTATTAGATCCCTTAGAAAAAGTCAGGATTCCCCTACTGCTATTAATTTTGTCTGTGTATATCTGTTTATCTGGTGTGGTGTGCCCTATGGGGATTATTGCTTGCTTGTTTGGGTATTGGGGTTGTCTGGGGCCTTGGGAGAGCTGAAGAATTGAGGAGGTGAAGCCATTGGAGACCCAGAGATTGAAGATCAACTGCCAGAGTTGGAGAGGAGGTTCTTGCTAGCAGCTGCTGAGAGACTAGGATTTAGGAGCTAGGCAGAGCTCTAGATTAGAAAGCTTATTTCTCAAATATGGATTGCCTTGTCTGCATCCATTCTTCTCTGTGATTCAGAGTCTCTCTAAGACACTCACCCCCTTCCTTTGGAAGGCTTGGTGATAGTGTCTATGAGATAGAACTCTTGAGAGAAAATGTCTCTTGTGTTAGAAGCAGTCTGTTCACCACCCTTGGTAGTCAACTGATTGCTTAACACCCAATTCACCCTTGTGACTAATCCCTCATCCTGGGAGTTTGAGCTTGAAGAAAAGCCATTGCAGATAGAAGACTGATGATCAAAGCCCTTACCTGAAGGCCATGAAGAGGGAGATTGGTGCTTGTTGAAGCCTGTAGCTGATTGGAGATTACTTGAAGCCAGATGTTGATTCAGGGCTGCTGATGCTGTTTCTTTTGCTGTTGTATTTTATTGCTGATGTATTGATTGGTTTTCTGGACTGTATTGTGTGCTGTTTACCTTGTTGGGTTGAAAGTGAAGCCTGTTCACTTTTGCCTATTGTTTTCTAGGTTCGAGGTTGAGTGGGACTCCCTTGCCTCGCTTGTATTGTTGCATCCATGCATTTTACTGTTTTACTGTATATATCTGATATTGTTTCTGTTTCCGTTTATCCCTTAGGATCTCTGTTTCTCTCTGTGCAAGAGAGGAGCATGATAGACACTAGGCCTTAACCCATGCATGATAACATTAGGTTAGTTTGTTTCCCTTCGCAACCGTAGGTTAGAGTTTTGTCTCTTTCTTTCTCAAAACAAACAGAAAAACACATAAAATTTCAAACACAATAAAAGACACTTCTTCCGTAAAAGAATGTGAACTCATCAAAACGTCATTTTTGTCCGCTGGGACTGTTAATCAGAAAACCCCTTTTTCAGAAGGAATAAAATCAATCAAGACAAGCTTGTGTCGTACGCAGCCCGAACTACGTTTGCTCTGATCTTTCATGCTGTATGAAAGTACGTAGGCATAGGATGCGATATCCTAGCGAGCAACCTTCCCCTCCTTTCCCGTAGGTAGGCGAACTACGTTGACTCTGATTTCTCGTTCCAGACGGGAATACGTAGGCATAAAGTGCGATACTTTGCCGAGTCATTTTTATTTTCATTTTATTTTCTTTTTCACCCTTGACCTATAGTTTAGATAGAATAACAATCCATACCCGAAAACAAGCGTGGATCCCATCGAGTACGATGGACGTGAGGGGTGCTAATACCTTCCCCTTGCGTAACCGACTCCCGAACCCAGGTTTTGGTTGCGATGACCATACCTTTCCCGTGTTGTGCGAGGTTTACTCTGAGCGTTTCCTTTCCCTCCCGTGGGATAAATAACGCACGGTGGCGACTCTTCTGTTCAGCCGACGCCGATTTTCGCAGTAGCGACAGCTGGCGACTCTGCTGGGGATCCAACGTCCCCTGGCTGCTAAGGACTGCGATGGTTCTTATGCATTTGGGATCCAACGTCCCTTAAGAGAGTCAATCCTAACGTTTGTTTTCCCGTCGAGGATTTTGTATGGATTTATATTTCTGACCTTTTATTTTCAGCATTATATATTGATTATCATTGCTGTATTGGGGTGTGACGGGTGTTCTGATATGGAGTGAGAAGCCGGACCTGGGCTTGAGTGCACCTAGAATTAGAGTAGAAATTAGTGGGCGCCCGCTTGCTTTGGTGTCCCATGAAATCTACACTCAGACGAGGTTCCTCTGGTTGGCCTCCTGCCCCTTCCTTTGGTTGGCGTGGGTTGCTGGTTAGTTGGATTGTCGACTCTGGGGACCGATCATTTGGAAGTTGGCTGAGTGAGGCCTCTTCAGGAATTGATGATGCCACTCCTTCTGGGAATCGTATCATCAACCCTGAAAGTCTGTGACGCCGACGACCGCATAGGATGCCGTACCTTGTGCCAGTTATAGGGCCACCCACCTGTAAGGGGATTCAGGGTTATGCAGGTAACCAGACCTTCAGATACCGGTTTGTTCTCGATCAAAGATCCTGGGTATTTATGGAGAGTTATGAGGTCTGTCAGAGACCATTTGGAGATGTGTTCTGAGGTCTGTCAGAGACCATTTGGAGATGTGTTCTGAGGTCTGTCAGAGACCATTTGGAGATGTGTTCTGAGGTCTGTCAGAGACCAATTTGGAAATATGTTCTGAGATCTGTCAGAGACCAATTGGAGATGTGATTTGAGGTCTACCAGAGACCAGTTGGGGTTATGATTTGAGGTCTGTCAGAGACCAGTATTGGAGCTTTGTTTTGGGTCTATCTGAGACCAGGGTTGATGACTTCTGGATGGTCTATCTGAGACCTTTCTTGATTGGGTTCAGGCTATTCAGCTGCAGCTTTGGTCCCTGTTGCATGATACTTGCATTGCATTGCCTGCATATCCATTACCATTTGCATTTCACTAACGTGTGTCTGTGCTGCAGGTGCATTTGCATTTCCCTAGTTCTAGTGCCCGGACTTCTGAGTGTTTGATCATGACTAGCTTAAGGAGAACGGTTGCTTACAAATTGCCTACGCCTGATATTGTTCCTCTACTTGGGTTGATCTCTCTTGCTGATGAGGGTGTTCGTAGGAGTTTCCGGATGAGCTATGGTAGACTACTGAGATTGGTGTATAAGCCTACAGAGGTAGAGTTAGATGGGCTGTATGCTTTGATGCAATTCTACGACCCTGCTTTGAGGTGCTTTACGTTCGCTGACTTTATTATGGGACCAACCCTGGAGGAATACGCTGAGTATGTTGAGCTGCCCGTGCAGAACCAGGTTCCATTCATTCATTATGATGCCAAGCCCAAGCCGGAGGACTTGGCAAAAGCCTTGCATATTGATGCTTCTGAACTTGTGACTACTGTTTCCCGTGGAGTTCCAGGCTTCTCACTTCAATTCTTAGTTGGTAAAGCCCAAGAGTATGCCAAGAGCGGGTGCTGGGTTGCTTTCAATGCTGTGTTGGCCTTGTGCATTTATGGTATAGTTTTGTTTCCCAATATACCGGACTTTGTGGACTTTGATGCTTTCTACTTGTTTGCCGCTGGTAATCCTGTACCTACCTTACTCGGAGATCTCTACCACTCACTGCATTATAAGAATGAGAAAGGAAGAGGGAAGAATGTTCATCTGTGTGTGCCCTTGTTGAGTACGTGGTTTGAGAGTCACCTTCCTAAGAGAAGATCTGCTGCAGAGACCACAGTTCCAGTTGGTTGGCCAGAGCGCCTGATGAGGCTATCGTCGGAAGATATGGAGTGGTTTGATAGAGATCTGTTGGGATCTGAGCTCATCTTCAGTTGTTCGGGGTACCCTAATGTGCCGCTGATTGGAAGGAAAGGGTGTATCAACTACAACCCTTCTCTATTCATTCGCCAGTTCGGATATGCACTGAAGAATCCACCTCAGGAGGGAGAAGTACAGGAATCTCTGTACTTCACAGGTGACGTGAAGGGGGAATTGTTAGCCAAGTTGCAACATGCCTGGACGCGTATTAACCGCAGAGGGAAGCCGTTGTTAGGTAAGAATGACTGTCAGGCCTATGCACCTTACAGAGTTTGGATCCAGGAAAGAGCAAGTCAGTTGCGGATGCCATTCCCAGATATACCAATCCTTGTTCCCGTCCCGGTAGCAGAGCCGACTACTGTTTCTAGAGAAGTATACGAGCAAGTTGTGAAGGAAAAAGAAGCCTTGATGAAGATTAATGAAGGGTTAGAGCAAGAGTTAGCCCAGGCACGCAGCGAGAAAAACAAGGCCGTATATGCTTTCCAACAACAGATCGAGCTGGTAAACAGGTTGGGGGCTGAGTTGACCGAGGAAAAGAAAAAGCGCGAACGTCTGGGGCAAGAGTTCAGAAGCTCCCATGACATGCTGGAAGCCAAAAAGAAGGCGCTCGACGCAGCACACCGAGAGATATCCTCTTGCAATAAGACTTGGAATGCTACACTCACCAACAACAAGAAGAGGGAAGATAAGCTGAAGCAGCAAATCTCCGACCTCGAAGAGAAGTTGAAGTCTAGCATCAAAAAGTGTGAGGAAGAAGTGATGACCCGGTATAGTGTCCAGCATGCACTGAACAAGGCAATCAAGTCCAGAGATGAAGCAGTGTCTCAAAAGCGAAAGTTAGAAGATTGCTTCGGAGAAGCAACATGGGAAGAAACTGCTGAAGACGTGCGCCGTGTTCTTAAGAAGAGAAACCAACTTGTTGAGGGGCTGCTTGATCGACCCAGTCATCCGGAGACCAAGAAGTTGGTAGAGGAGTACCAGACTTTTGGGAGGATTTGATCATTTCATGTAGTAACTTGTGTGCTTTATTTGCATAGTGCTGACCATCACCAGGATTGTTGGTTGAGGTCATGCCTTCTTTGTATTCTCAGTGATATTGTACCCTGGGCTTATTGATTTTCCCTGCAATATATGAGGCTTTCTATGATTCAGCTCCGATATTCCTATTGTCAGCACTGTCACTGCACCGGCACCTTCGCACTAGAACTGGGGGAATGAACTTCCCTAATGCACAGACACATTGCATTGCATTCATGTTCATATTGCATTACAGGTAATCTTTGAATGGTGTCTTATTTCCTGCTCTGTATCAGGTACTTAACAGGATTCCAGATCAACATCCGCACCGCTATTCTACACGCTCCAATTGTCGAAAAATCATGGACCAAATCCAGAACGAGATGCAAGACGTGCGCGAGAAGCTCGCCCTCTTCATGCAAACCATGGAAGCTATAGCAAAAGGGCAGGAGAACTTGCAGGCCATGGTCCAGCCTCTGTTGGCTCGCAACGCTGGTCATGGTAATGAAGACCATCAGTCTGTCCGGGTTGATACCGCTCATGGAGACGGCACTCCCACGCCAGTGGCTCCGCCCGTAGTCAATATGCCGGCTGCTAATGTCAACAACGCAACCACTCCTGTGAATGGTAACGTCGGAGTGGGGAATGAGACTGCTGTCCATAATGTTGGGCTGGGTGATGTCAATTTGGGAGACAATCTAGGAGGCAATGGCTTTGTCAATACTGGGTTCGGATTCAAAGATCAGGGATTCGATAGCACTGGCAAGTATGGCTTTAATGCTCAAGGCTTTGGGCAAGATGGTTATGGTATGGTCAATCAGGGTTACGGAGGCTTTGGAAACGGAAATGGTACTGGATTTATGGCTGTTGGTCCTGCTGGAGGTGTTCAAGGGTATGGCAACAGAGGCCGAGGTCCGGGAATGAATCAGATCAGAACTGGACGTAATAATGCGTACGACGGGTACGGGGCTGGAAACGGTATGTGGCAAGAAGATCAGCAGGAAGACGCCTTCTCCGGAGGAGGTTTTGAAGGACCGATGGATGACTCCCAAAAGATTAGAATGCTGGAAGAGCAAATGAAGGGAGTCTTAAATCAGAGTGCTGTGGGATTGGACATGGCAACTATGGGCTTGGTACCTGGCTTGAGGGTGCCAATTAAATTCAAAGCGCCTGCGTTCGATAAGTACAAAGGAGACACATGTCTGAAAGTGCATGTGCGAGCTTATTACAGAAAGATGTCTGCATACTCAACTGATGAAAGAATGCTAATGCATTTCTTTCAGGATAGTCTGTCGGGCCCTTCCTTAGAGTGGTACATGGGGCTGGAGCCAACTGACATCAAGACTTGGAAGCAATTGGCGGAGGCATTTGTAGCCCATTACAAGTATAACAGCGATCTGGCGCCCAATCGGGTCCAGTTGGCCGGGCTTTCGCAGAAGAAGGGGGAGAGTTTTAAAGAGTACGCGCAAAGGTGGCGCGATATGGCTGCTAGGGTCCGTCCTCCTGTGGACGATAAGGAAATGAATGATATGTTTGTTGGCACGTTCACCGGGCTGTTTCATGATATGCTGTTTCATACGTCTCTGGCCAGTTTTTCAGACCTGATTTTGATGGGGGAGAAGATTGAGCGTAACATTAAGCAAGGAAAGTTCCAAGTCGAGGAATCAACTGCATCTGGCAGTAATAGGAAAGCTTATGGTGGGCGCCGTCAGGGCGAAGCTAGCGCGGTATTTGGAGGCCGAGGCCGAGGCCGAGGCAGGGGAAGAGGTCAATATCGTCAGCCGCAACAGGTGTCGAGTGTTACTATCCCCTATCAACAACAACCACTCCAGCAACAACAACCGGTTCAGCAGCAGCCAATGCCGCAGCAGCAGCAGCCTCAGCAGGGGGCACAACAGGCTCAACGAAGATTCCAGGGTAGTAAGCCGAGAAGAGTGTTTGAGAAGCCTCCCTCAACCTATGCCGATTTATTGCAGACATTGTTGGGATTGAATCTGGTAGAGAAAAGAACCCTGGCACCGATCACGGGAACTCCCCCGTTTGGCTACGATGCAAATAGGCACTGCGAGTTTCATTCTGGGGCCCCGGGCCATGATATAGAAGGTTGTCATGCTTTTAAGCACCTTGTGCAGGATCTTTTAGACAACAAGACTATCAATTTCGGAACTGCAGGTCCGAATATAGTCCAGAAGCCCATGCCTAATCATGGGGCGAATGCCGTGCTGACTGAGGAAGGGTTGAATCTGATTATGAATGTTGAAGAGTTAAAGACGCCGCTGAGCGAGATAAAGAGCCGACTGTTACAAGGGGGTGTTTACCCAGGATGTAACGAGTATTGCTTAGACTGTTGGACCCTACCTGGGGGGTGTGAGGATTTGAAGAAAGGCATTCAGGCCTTAATTGATGAAGGTATATTGCAGTTTGATCGAGCGGCAACTGATGAGCCTGCAGGGGCAGTAGTGGATAATCAGAGTGATGTGGCCACGGTAACGATTCCGCGGAAGACGATCACTATTGCAGCACCAGCTCAGCGACCACCGATCACCATAACTAAAGCCGGGCCAATCCCATACGAGAATACGAGAGCAGTCCCATGGTCATATGGGTTAGAGGTGTATTGTGATGGGATAAAAATTGATGTCAACCAGCAGCCAGTGGAGATTGTGGATAATGTTGTTGGTTCAGGAGGCATGACGAGGAGCGGCAGAATCTTTATATCTCCTGAAGTGGAGGCCGAAAGACTAGCGAAAGGAAAAGGGAAAGCGGTTGAGAATGTTCCGGTTCAAGCAAGTGAAAAAGAAGCAGCATCGAAAGATGTGGAAGAATTCATGCGCTTAATTCGAAAAAGTGATTATAAGATTGTGGAGCATCTGCAGCAGACACCGTCTAAAATATCTATCCTGTCATTGCTGTTGTGTTCGGAAGCCCACAGAAACGCTTTGCTGAAAGTCCTGGACACTTCTTTTGTACCCCAGGATGTCTCCGTAAATCAGTTAGAAGGAGTGTTGGCACATGTGAATGCTGGCCACAGTCTGGGTTTTACCGATTTTGACTTGACTCCGAAAGGGAGGGATCATAATATGGCATTACACGTATCTGTTGAGTGTAGGGGATCAGTAATGTCGCACGTATTGGTTGACACCGGATCATCTTTGAATGTGCTGCCTAAGAAGGCGATGATGAAGCTGGATGTTCGAGGAATTTTGTGCACACCCAGTGATTTGGTAGTCAGAGCGTTTGACGGCACGCGTAGAACAGTCTTCGGATCGATTACCTTGCCTCTGCAAGTGGGGCCGGAAGTGTTTGCAACTGAGTTTTATATCATGGATATACAGCCTGCGTACAACTGCTTGCTGGGAAGACCCTGGATTCATGGGGCAGGGGCTGTCACGTCCACCCTGCATCAGAAGTTAAAGTATATGGTCGGAGACAGCGTGGTCACCGTGTGCGGAGAAGAAGACATCCTTGTCATCCATCTATCTTCGTTTAAATATGTGGAAGTCGACGGAGAGATCCACGAGACGCCATGCCAGGCATTCGAAGGTTTGCGCATTAAGGACAAGAGTCCCGGGCCTAGCAAAGTGCCAGAGATAGCTGTCTCATCGTATAAAGAAGCTCAAGCGCTAGTGGAAGCAGGAGAAGCCAAGGGCTGGGGCAAAGTGTTGGACATTCCGGTGAAGATGGACCGGTTCGGGCTGGGGTACCGACCGTCGTCATCAACTCCTTCCGTGGGGGCCCCCCATTTCAGAAAGTCAATCACCATCTCTGCCAGTGGAGTATGTCATGAGGCTGTCAATGCTGCTTCAGAGTCTGATGAAGGAGACAGCGACTGTGATATGGATGCCTGGATTCAGCCAAGCACGCCAGGACAAGGACTGCGCAACTGGTCTATTCAGGAGCTTGTTCCTGTGACGTTTAAACAGTAATGCTTTGCTTTATTAATTGTTGAATAATCTGATGTCTTGCCCGGGGCATCAGAATTTGCTTAGGGCTGTGTTGTTATAAACATTGCGCGTTAATCATTAAATAAATGGCGTTTTTTCATGTGCAAATACTGTAATCTCTGTCTTTCTTATTTTGTATTTTTCAATAAAATGGCAACATGGTTATTCGCTTTATACGCATTTTGAAGCACTTAACCATTCCTTTTGCAGGATAACATTTTCAGATGACATCCTTGAACCGCCTATGACTCATCCCGACTTCGAGCACCCGGTATTCCAGGCCGAAGAAGAGATTGTCGAAGATAGCGACGTTCCTGAAGAACTGTCTTGGTTAGTGAAGCAAGAGGAGAGAGCCATTCTGCCTCACGACGAGGTTATCGAAATTATCAACTTGGGGTCGGAAGGGGTTGAGAAGAATATTCGTATCGGAGCCGCACTGCAGAGCGATATCAAGCGAAGATTGGTTGAAATGCTCCGAGAGTATAATGATGTTTTCGCTTGGTCGTATGAAGATATGCCAGGGCTCGATACTGATATGGTTGTGCATCGCCTGCCACTGAAAGAAGATTGCCCGCCAGTCAAACAAAAGCTTCGCAGAACGCGACCAGATATGGCAATGAAGATCAAAGAGGAGGTTCAGAAACAGTGGGACGCTGGTTTCCTGGCTGTGAGAAAATATCCCTCATGGGTTGCCAACATCGTACCAGTGCCAAAGAAAGATGGCAAGGTTCGAATGTGCGTGGATTATAGAGATTTGAATAAAGCAAGCCCAAAAGACGATTTTCCACTGCCTCACATCGACGTGTTAGTTGATAATACCGCTCAATACTCTGTATTCTCCTTCATGGATGGCTTTTCAGGCTATAATCAAATTAAAATGGCGCCAGAGGATATGGAGAAGACTACTTTCATAACGCCTTGGGGAACATTTTGCTATAAAGTGATGCCCTTTGGTTTGAAAAATGCTGGGGCAACATATCAGCGTGCGATGACGACTCTTTTCCATGACATGATGCATAAAGAGATCGAAGTTTATGTTGACGATATGATTGCCAAATCCCAGACGGAGGAAGAGCATCTGGTGAATCTGCTGAAGTTGTTTAAAAGACTTAGGAAGTTCAGGCTGAGGCTGAACCCTAATAAATGCACCTTCGGGGTGAGATCGGGTAAACTGCTGGGGTTTATCGTAAGCGAAAGAGGAATAGAGGTCGATCCTGCTAAAATAAAAGCGATTCAAGAAATGCCGACGCCTAAAACAGAGAAAGAGGTGCGCGGGTTTTTAGGGAGGTTGAACTACATTGCCCGGTTCATATCTCACCTAACTGCTACGTGTGAACCATTATTCAAGTTGTTGAAGAAAGATCAAGCTGTAACGTGGAACGAAAATTGTCAAAAGGCGTTCGATAAAATAAAGAAGTATCTGCAGGAGCCTCCCATTTTGATACCCCCAGTGGCAGGTAGACCCTTGATAATGTATTTGACGGTTCTTGAGGGAAGCATGGGTTGTGTTCTCGGTCAACACGACGAGACGGGGAGAAAAGAGCATGCGATCTATTACCTGAGTAAGAAATTTACAGACTGTGAATCTCGATACTCAATGCTGGAGAAAACTTGTTGCGCGCTAGCCTGGGCCGCCAAGCGTTTGAGGCAGTACATGCTGAATCATACAACCATGCTCATCTCGAAGATGGATCCTATCAAATATGTATTCGAAAAGCAGGCGTTGTCAGGTAGAATTGCCCGTTGGCAGATGGTCTTGACTGAATATGATATTCAATACGTCTCGCAAAAGGCTATAAAGGGGAGTGTGCTGTCTGAGTATCTGGCGGAGCAGCCTATTGAAGAATACCAATCTATGAGGTTTGATTTTCCTGACGAGGATATCATGTACCTAAAGATGAAGGATTGTGAAGAGCCGTTGCCAGACGAAGGACCAGAGTTGGGGTCCAAATGGAAGATGATATTTGATGGAGCTGTAAATGCTTACGGTAGCGGAATAGGGGAAATCATCACTACGCCACACGGGTCGCACATCCCGTTTACTGCCCGATTGACCTTTGCCGTTACCAACAATGAGGCCGAATACGAAGCTTGTATAATGGGGCTTGAAGAAGCCATTGATTTGCGAATCAAACATCTAGACGTATACGGAGACTCAGCTCTGGTGGTGAATCAGATCAAAGGAGAATGGGAGACACGTCAGCCCAATTTGATACATTACATGAATTATGCAAGGAGATTGTTGCCTTTCTTCGACAAAGTTGAATTGCATCACGTACCGCGGGCAGAAAATCAAATGGCTGACGCCCTAGCCACTTTGTCTTCCATGTACAAGGTCAACTTCTGGAACGAAGCTCCCCAAATCACTATCTCTCGGTTGGACAGGCCAGCTTATGTATTTGCTATTGATGAAGCATCTGACGACAAACCGTGGTATTTTGATATCCTCAATTTCCTGAAGAATAAAGAGTATCCGGCTGGGGCATCCAGTCAAGATCAGAAAACTCTCAGGAGATTAGCGGGTAACTTCTATTTGAACCCGGATGGCGTCTTATACAGAAGAAACCACGATTTGGTGTTGTTGCGTTGTGTAGACGAGAAGGAGGCAAAGCTTCTCATGGAGGAAATTCACGAAGGTGCCTTTGGTACGCATGCTGGTGGGCATGCTATGACGAGAAAGCTGCTGAGGGCAGGTTACTTTTGGTTGACGATGGAAACTGATTGTTTCAAGTTCGCCAGGAAATGCCACAAGTGCCAAATATATGCTGACAAGATACACGTACCTCCGAGTCCTCTAAATGTGATGTCATCTCCATGGCCATTTTCGATGTGGGGAATCGATATGATCGGAAAGATCGAGCCGACGGCTTCTAACGGGCATCGGTTCATCCTGGTAGCGATCGATTATTTCACCAAGTGGGTGGAAGCGGCGTCTTACGCGAATGTAACGAAACAAGTGGTGGCTAGATTCATCAAGAGAGATATCATTTGCCGATATGGGATCCCCGAGCGGATAATCACGGATAATGGTTCAAATCTGAACAACAAAATGATGAAGGAGCTCTGTCAGAATTTCAAGATCGAACATCACAACTCCTCCCCTTACCGACCCAAGATGAATGGCGCTGTTGAGGCGGCCAACAAGAATATCAAGAAAATCGTCCAGAAAATGGTGGTGACTTATAAGGATTGGCACGAGATGCTACCTTTTGCTTTGCACGGTTATCGTACGACGGTACGCACATCAACCGGGGCAACTCCGTTCTCGTTGGTATACGGAATGGAAGCGGTATTACCATTGGAAGTTGAGATCCCTTCTCTGAGGGTATTGCGAGACGTTCAGCTGGACGAGGCAGAATGGGTAACGAATAGATTGAACCAACTGAGTTTGATGGATGAGAAGAGGCTAGCTTCTCTGGCATACGGTCGTTTGTATCAAAGACGAATGAAGAAAGCGTACGACAAGAAGATACTTCCGCGAAGCTTTCAGACGGGCGACCTTGTGCTGAAAAGGATTCTCCCGCCGCAAGCAGATCACAGGGGCAAGTGGACCCCCAACTACGAAGGGCCATACGTTGTCAGTAAGGTCTTTTCAGGAGGAGCGTTGTTGTTGTCCACCATGGACGGAGAAGACTTTGCGTCACCTGTGAATTCGGACGCAGTTAAAAAATACTTTGCTTAAAATAGACCCGCTGGACAGAAAAAGAGAGTCCAGGCAAAAATGGGGCATCCTGGCGAACCAAAAACAGAATGAAAGGTTCGGGCAAAAGTTAGGGATAAAATTTGAAAAAAATGTACACCCGCGAAGTTGAAAACCTACACTGGGCGGCTTCGGCAAAAAAGGGTATCCCGGTGAGCTGAAAACCCGTAAAGGGCGGTTCACGCAAAAGTTAGGGATTTGAAAAGCAAATGACTGCGGTCCGAATTCAATGAGCATCAATGCGGGAGAATATATTTGAGGAGTCAGTTATCGGATACAATCTCTTCAGAAGTGGGGATACCGGGAAAGCATTAGAGTCGGATGAGTCATAGGAGGATCAGTTCGTGGTGTTCATCTGCATCCCGTTGCCGACATGTGTACAAATTTAATTTGTCAAAATATTTATGCTTCTTGTGCATACTTATGTATTTGCTTTGCGTAGCTTCCTCTTTTCAGGAGTTACATTCCGTGTACAAAACTCCGCCCATTCAGGGGCCCAATCAATGAAAATATGTTATTCAGTACTTGATGCTGGTTCTTTACTGTTTTGTGCATGATAAAACGCCTAAGTTTATTGAAGCTAGCATGAGTATAACATCACTGGCCCTTGCCAACAATTGTTAAAGCTTTGAATTAACTGAGTGTAACGTCACTAACCTGAATTGATTTGATTGCATAGGCTTGTCGTGTCTTGTTTGTGTTGTTGCAGGTTTCATAACCGTACGAAGAAGGTGATCAAAAGATTGCGATAACGAAAGACTCAGTCTTCACGCAGGTCACGCATGTTCTTCTTGAAGAAGGATAGAATTCCCCAGCTAGCCGTAGCTTATTCAAAGGGAGCAGAAAAGTTATTCGTCCTCAGCAGAGTGTGGCGATTCCAAGATCGTAAGGCTGTATTCAGACAAGTTCATCTTTCCCCGCAGGGTCATGCACTCTCCCCCCAGCGGAGTCAGTTAATTTTCCCCAAGAGAATCATCCCATTCCCAGCGGAATTCTCTTTGCAAGTGTTTTCATTCCTTCCAGTGGAACTCGAAGAGTAAGACTCTCCAAAGCAGAGTTGATGGTGGGTCCTGTCATTTATTTTGTCAGAGATACTGGTGATATCAGTTCACGTTCCAGCAGAAAGTCCGATCGTACTGTGCACATCTGCTATTCCCCAGCAGGGGGTTACCTCAACAGGGTGTTTGGTTCGAGTTCCCAATTTCCCAGCAGGGTCGACTTCACCTTTCCAGCATTTATTTTGCTGGAATAATTCTGTAGCATCTGGCTATCCCCGGCGGAGTCGGCATTATCTTTAGCATTTATTTTGCTGAAGCAGTTTCTGTATCTTAGCAGTTCAGGTAAAGAGAGTTCTTGCTCAAATGAACTATCAAACACTCAAGATCTCGGCATGAGACGTCCAGTGATAATGTCAGTTTCGGCAGTATTCCCCCACAAAGGCTGCAGGATGAGTTTCTCTTTGTCCCCAAGCAGAGTTATTTATGTCCCCGCCAGAGTTTTGTTGAAGTTTCTCTAGTCCGATCAGCGGATTGTTTCCTTCAAAGTTGTTGTTACGTCAACATTAAAAGGTTCCATGAATCAGAATTTCAGAGGCCACCGCCGGCTATCAGGGCAGGCGTCCGATAATTTGGGTTCCAGACATCCCCAGTAGAGTCCGCCTCAAAGTCGCTGTCACGTCAGTGCTAAGAAGTTTGTGGGTGAGGATCATTGGAGAACTAAGTCCTAACGCGGACAATTTATTCCTATATTGACGGGTTTTCTTCAGAAGTGGGCGTCCTAACGTGGACAGGTTTATTTCCCCAGATTGGTGAGGTATGTTAGTCTTTACGTGGACAGAGTCGGGTTCTCGAAATTAGTGGAATGGGAGGTCATGACGTTGACAAAAGTGATTACTCTTTGTGTTGGTGTCCTAACGTGGACAGATCAGACGAGGGTGTGAGTCCTTACGTGGACAAGTCTTATTTCCTCAGCAGGTCGAAGACGCCTGAGTCCTAACGTGGACAAATCAAGACGATATTAGTGTCCTGACGTGGATAAATCAAAGAAATTATTATTCCTAACGTGGAGAAGTGGGTCCTAACGTGGACGATGTAGTCCTTACGCGGACATATCAAAAGAGATGATTCCTTACGTGGAAAAAGATAATTTCCTTACGTGGAAATGACAGTATTCCTTACGTGGAAAGTGTGGAGTCCTTACGTGGATAGATTAAGACGGCATTCCTTACGTGGAAGAATTTAGTCCTGACGCGGACATATCCAGATTGATTCCTGACGTGGAAAGAAATGGATTATTCCTGACGCGGAAAAAATTGAGGTCCTTACGTGGACAGACTCAAGAAAAGTTGATTCCTGACGTGGAAGAATGATGTACTCCTTACGTGGAAAGTTGAGTCCTGACGTGGACAGATTCAGAATCAAAAGTTGAATTCCTTACGGGGAAAGACTAGAGTCCTGACGCGGACATGTCAAGTGGTATTGGAGTCCTTACGCGGACAGACTGATATAGCTCTCCTTATGTGGAAAGAAGATTGCTTCCTGACGTGGAAAGATGAAAGGGTTAGTCCTGACGTGGACAGATACAGAAGAAATGATTCCTAACGTGGACGACGTTATTCCCAATATGGACGACGTTATTCCCAATATGGACGATGTTATTCCTAATGTGGACAGATGTTACTCCTTACGTGGAAGAGAGTTACTCCCAACGTGGACGATTCAGTTTATGGAAATACAGACGAATTATCCCCAGCGGAGTTGCCGAGATTTTTCTGGGTTAACAGCAAGTGGAGTCCTAACGTGGACAGGTTATAGTTGAGAGTTCTTCGTATTGATGACAGATAGAGTCCTAACGTGGACAAGCAAGCAATCTGTTATGGCAGAATCCTCTTCAGAACGATGAAGGCAATCCCCAGCACCATCGCACGAGATCAGTGGGTTGCCGTAACAGTCAGATTCAGCTGATGAATGTCGTTCCTCAAGCAGGAGCGCAATCTAGTTTGCGGTTGGCAAATTTCTGGTTTCACTAGTATTCAACCGTCTCGTACCGCGAATGTCTGAAGGCTCCGGGCTCTTCACCCAATCGGGTCCAAGTCGCTTGAATAGGGGCAGCTGTTGCACCCTAAAATTTGCCCAACCTTATTCACTTGGTTTATGTTTCATTACCATTAGCATTTGCATATAGAGTCATGTACATAGACTAATCATCTGCATAGCATAAGCATAGCAAGTCATTCAACAGGGGACCAATCATTATTTTCATCTCTAGAGGCCTATCAAGAGGTTATTATCCCAATTCAATCTTATTCAAGTCATCAGGAAAGAATTTGAAAGTCAAGAGTTCAGCAGATCAAGCCTTGAGTCCATCTCCTAGCTGAGGGTATCTGGGGATCAACAAGAGGGTTGTGAGCTGTGAATTGAAGGCATGGAGAGTATCTAGACATCTTGAGAGACTTAGAAAGCCATTTGGAGAAGAAAACAAGTCACTGATGAGAGCATAAGAGCTACAGTTGAAGACAGTCAACTAGGGTTTCATCTGGGTCAACCCTAGGTCAACCCTAGGTCAATTGACTGGTTTAAGGGGCATTCAAGGCTATTGGAGAGATGTGGGGTTCATCATTGGACATATGAAGAAGGACATGGAGATATGCCAAGGAGAATTCAAGAGAAATCAAGGAGAAGAGGAGTTACTAAATTAGGGTTTCTGTGTAAAATCCCCTAGTTTAGGTCAAATTTCCAAGCAAGATAAGTCAAAATGCTAGCTTCAAATGGCTTCTTGGCCAACATGAAACTTGTAGAGGATCTCAAGACCTTTAATTTGAGTGGTGGAAGACATCAAGGAGATTTATAGAACTCAAGTTATGGTCCTTGCAAGTTACAGGTCATCTGAGGTATCTGAATTTTTGTCTGTGAAAGTGACTTGACTTCCAAGCAATTTTTACCCCTCAAGGAGATTTAAAATGAATTCTTGGTCAACATAAGAATTGTTCCTCATTGTCTTAGCTTTCTAGAATGGTATAGTATGCCCTCATATGATGTGTGGAACTCAACTTATGGTCTTGGCAAGCAAAGGGTATTTTGGGCATTTGTGAATTACAGGTCATTTTAACCTATGTCCAAAACTCATACAAGGAGGCCTCAAATGGAAAAACTTACAACATCAAACTTGCTACAAATGGGATTTTAAGTCTAGAAAGAAGGTCACAAATTGTTGGAAAAGCTCATAACATGAAGTTGCATAATTGGTCAAAAGTTGAACTAAAATGGCTTATAATTCAAAGAAATTCAAAGTGAAAAATGGTTTGGGAGATTTCTAAGTCCAAATGGAGACTTCCAATATATGATTTTGAATGGAAAAGGCATTCTAAAAACAATGGTTCAAACACTTTTTTGAGTTTAGAAGGAAAAAAGAAAGATATTCATGGTTACTTGCCTTTTAAGAAACATAGCCAAAATGGATCAAAGTTGGAAGGCAAGGGAATGTGCAAGATGGATCTAGAAGTTACCATTGGGGTCTATATATTCATGAAATGAGGATTGATCAAGGGTTGGCTTCATTTGCACCAAGAATTTCACAAACTCTCTCATTCTTTCTCTTGGCAATTCCACTTCAATCTCTCAAATTCTTCACCAAATCATCATTAAAATCAACTTCATTATACTGTTTCATCATCATAGATCATAATTCAATCAAGAACAAGGTGGTTAGAATCCATTTTCGTGCACTTTCTTCAAGAACATCAAAACTGCAATTTCCATTGGATAGCACAATTCAAGCCAAGGATTATTCAAGTGTTGCAAACAGAAGCAAGTAGAGCAATTGTAGATCAGGATCCAAGCCTCACAAGTCTCAGATCCACCAGATTCAGCATCATCCACAAGATTTTACACCAGGTGCGTTTTCATTCAAACAGCTTGATTCAATTAGTTTAGCATAGTTTTGTTAGTATAGACATAATGTAGGATGTTAGTAGAATAATTAGGATGAATTTGGAGTGGTTTGGTGATGATGATTAGCAGGTTGTAGAAACTGTTAGGAGGTAGAACTTGTAGTAGAATGCATTAGAATGTTAGGTTGTTAGCGCAGATTGATAACCATTAGTCATAGATTAGATTAGGATAGGTTTGATTGAGGATTGTGATGGTGAGTTGCAGAGTGTTTCATGGTATCCAGAACTTGCCTCGATCGGGTTTGTTGATTTGTTGAGTTTTAAAGTAATCCAAGACCATAGGCTTGTAGAGGGAAGAATGTAGAATGTTTTTCATGTTGGCATCATGTTGATTCATGGCTTGGAGAGTGAGGACAGATTGGTGGAATGGTGCTCGTGCATGAGCTTTCATGGAGGCAAACCCTAATTCGTTTGATCCATTGGAGAAGACGTAATCTGGACCGTCTGTTTGGTGTTGGACCTTTGACTTGGAGGGTAATCCTAGGGCTGAGGTTTAATCTGATTTTGGGAGGGAAGTGAGTTGGTGCCAAAACGCACCGTTTCACTAATTGAAACGGGCGGGCCTAAGATGATGTTGATATCCCCACCCCCAGTTATGAGCCCATTAGGATTTTGAACGTGAATTTACTTCTGAATGCACCCCCTGCGCCTCTTTGTATTTTTCTTCATTTCTGAATGGTTCTGGGCCTTAACCAAAGCGCTAACTGCACCCCTGTCTGCCTGGCCCAATGGAATATCAACTGGGCGTGCTTGCTTAATGAACCCCCCTCCCTCTCATTTTAATTTCAATTGTTTTTAATTCCACTTTAATTTTTACCAATTTTCATAAATTCATAATAAATTCATAAAAAATCATTTTTAATCCATTCTTTTTACATCATTTTCATTAGGATGTGTAGAAAATTATAGAAAAATAAAATTGCATTTTTATTTTTATTTCATATTTTTTCCATATTTTCTAAAATAATGTCATTCTAAATAGTTTCATTTCATGCATAAATTTGTTAATTTTTGTTCTATTAATTGCTTTAATATTTTGTGCCCATTCTTTTTATGTTGTTTAGATTAGATGTTGAACTTGAAGATTCAATTTAGTTCCCATTTTTAGAAATTGATTTTAGGTGATTAATATAGGCTTGAACATCATGAACAAACTAGGGTTTTTTTTAGGTGATGACTTAGGAAGTTTGATTCTTTCCCTTAGGACTTAGGGTTTGAATAGATTAGTTATGGGACTATAGGGGCTATGGGTAGTTATTAGATCCCTTAGAAAAAGTCAGGATTCCCCTACTGCTATTAATTTTGTCTGTGTATATCTGTTTATCTGGTGTGGTGTGCCCTATGGGGATTATTGCTTGCTTGTTTGGGTATTGGGGTTGTCTGGGGCCTTGGGAGAGCTGAAGACTTGAGGAGGTGAAGCCATTGGAGACCCAGAGATTGAAGATCAACTGCCAGAGTTGGAGAGGAGGTTCTTGCTAGCAGCTGCTGAGAGACTAGGATTTAGGAGCTAGGCAGAGCTCTAGATTAGAAAGCTTATTTCTCAAATATGGATTGCCTTGTCTGCATCCATTCTTCTCTGTGATTCAGAGTCTCTCTAAGACACTCACCCCCTTCCTTTGGAAGGCTTGGTGATAGTGTCTATGAGATAGAACTCTTGAGAGAAAATGTCTCTTGTGTTAGAAGCAGTCTGTTCACCACCCTTGGTAGTCAACTGATTGCTTAACACCCAATTCACCCTTGTGACTAATCCCTCATCCTGGGAGTTTGAGCTTGAAGAAAAGCCATTGCAGATAGAAGACTGATGATCAAAGCCCTTACCTGAAGGCCATGAAGAGGGAGATTGGTGCTTGTTGAAGCCTGTAGCTGATTGGAGATTACTTGAAGCCAGATGTTGATTCAGGGCTGCTGATGCTGTTTCTTTTGCTGTTGTATTTTATTGCTGATGTATTGATTGGTTTTCTGGACTGTATTGTGTGCTGTTTACCTTGTTGGGTTGAAAGTGAAGCCTGTTCACTTTTGCCTATTGTTTTCTAGGTTCGAGGTTGAGTGGGACTCCCTTGCCTCGCTTGTATTGTTGCATCCATGCATTTTACTGTTTTACTGTATATATCTGATATTGTTTCTGTTTCCGTTTATCCCTTAGGATCTCTGTTTCTCTCTGTGCAAGAGAGGAGCATGATAGACACTAGGCCTTAACCCATGCATGATAACATTAGGTTAGTTTGTTTCCCTTCGCAACCGTAGGTTAGAGTTTTGTCTCTTTCTTTCTCAAAACAAACAGAAAAACACATAAAATTTCAAACACAATAAAAGACACTTCTTCCGTAAAAGAATGTGAACTCATCAAAACGTCATTTTTGTCCGCTGGGACTGTTAATCAGAAAACCCCTTTTTCAGAAGGAATAAAATCAATCAAGACAAGCTTGTGTCGTACGCAGCCCGAACTACGTTTGCTCTGATCTTTCATGCTGTATGAAAGTACGTAGGCATAGGATGCGATATCCTAGCGAGCAACCTTCCCCTCCTTTCCCGTAGGTAGGCGAACTACGTTGACTCTGATTTCTCGTTCCAGACGGGAATACGTAGGCATAAAGTGCGATACTTTGCCGAGTCATTTTTATTTTCATTTTATTTTCTTTTTCACCCTTGACCTATAGTTTAGATAGAATAACAATCCATACCCGAAAACAAGCGTGGATCCCATCGAGTACGATGGACGTGAGGGGTGCTAATACCTTCCCCTTGCGTAACCGACTCCCGAACCCAGGTTTTGGTTGCGATGACATACCTTTCCCGTGTTGTGCGAGGTTTACTCTGAGCGTTTCCTTTCCCTCCCGTGGGATAAATAACGCACGGTGGCGACTCTTCTGTTCAGCCGACGCCGATTTTCGCAGTAGCGACAATAATCCACAACATGTCCAGTCTGCATCAACACCCCACCCAAACTCATCTTCAAAGCAACATAATACACCACAAATGACTCACTCGAGTTCGATAGAATCAAAACTATAGCGGATGTCAATTTCTTTTTGAGTTCTTAAAAATTCTCTTCATGTTAGACAACCCACACATATGATTCACCTTTTCAAGTCAACTGAGTCAAAGGAAAGGACAATTTGAAAAACCTTCAATGAACCTTCTATTGTAACCAACCAAACCAAGAAAAATTCTTATCTCAATTACATATTTCGAAGTCTCATACTGCAACACCTTGTTTATCTTTGATGGATCAACTACAATACCACCACTAGAAAAATGTGACCAAGGAAGCTCACCTCTCTCAACTAGAACTCGCACTTGGGAAATTTTGCATACAACTTCTTCTCTTTCTAGGTCTGCAACATAACTCTCAAATGCTTTACATGCTCTTCATCAGACTTAGAATATATTAGAATATCATTGATGAATACAAATACAAACTGATCTATGTACAAATGGAATATTTTATTCATGTACTCCATGAAAACTCCAGGCACATTACACATACTAAACAAAATCATTGAATACTCATAGTGACCATACTCCCCTCTGAAAGTAGTCTTCAAAATATCTTCAAGCTTTACACGAATATGATGATAATCTGAATGCAAATTGATCTTGCTAAACACATAAGCTCCTACCAATTAGTCCATCAAATCATCAATCCTTGGAAGTGGACACTTGTTCTTGATTTTCACTTTATTCAATTGTTGATAGTCGACACACAGTCTCATACTACCATCTTTCTTCTTAACTAACAACATTGGCACTCCCCACGGAGAAACACTCAGTTGAACAAACTTATTCTCAAGAAGATCCTCTAATTGTTTCTTCAGCTCACTCAACTCTGAAGTAGACATCCTATAAGGAGCCATCGACACTGGACTAGTACCAAGTACTAAGTCTATAAAAAAGTCAACCTCACACTTTGGCAGCAAATCACTAATGTCATCTGGGAATGCCTCGGGAAAATCACATACCACAAGTAGATCCATAATCATCCTCCCCCCCCCCCCACTCAAGGATGCGAGTTTCATGAACACTTGAGCACTCTCACTCAAGGGCATCTCTACCTGTCTCACGATCATGAAACTCAACTTCGTACTCTCTTTGAAATCTAGAAACTGCATCTATTTATCAAAATAATTGATACAAAAATGGTTGCACTCCAACCAATTCATCCCTAGAATGACGTCAAGTTGACTTAGAGGCAAAAGCACTAAGTCCATCTCAAAATATCTCCCAAAAATTATCAAAGGACAAATTAAACACACCAATAAAGTAGTCATTGAACCAGTAGTTGTGGTAACAATAACCACGCTACCATTCATATCAGACTCCTCTAACTTCAACATTGACACACACTCAGCAGATATAAATGAATTTTTCACACCCATACAATAATAGTAATCAACAGAGTATTATTGATAAAGAACATACTTTGAATCAAGTTATCTCACACGGTAGCTTCTGCTCCAAACAATGCAAAAACCTTCCCTCCAGACTGAGCCTTCTTAGGTTTATCACACTGAGTACTAATATGACCTCGCTCTCTAGAGTTAAAGCAAGTCATATTATTACTCCTATAGTCAGTAGTGTGGTGACCTAGCTTCCCACACTTGAAGTAGTTCACAGTTGTGCACTTGCACTCAGGAGCATGATTTCCATATTCACCACATTTAAAGTACCTCACAGAAGTAGGATTCTCTCCCCCACTTTGATTTTTCTCATATGGAACCCTCTGCTTTCCTTTGTCAGTTGAAGCACTGTACGACTTCCCACGAATCTGATTCTTCCCTTTCTTTTCACTAATACTCTTATAGTGAGCAGATCGGACTCTGCTATCCTCATCATAGATTATGCACTTACTCACCAGTACATAAAAGTTGCGGATATCTTGGGAACTGATACCGTGTTTGATCTCGGGATGCATTCCTCTCTCAAACATGATGCACTTCAAACCCTCCACAACAACACTATTATAATGCAGAAAAAACTTTACTAGCTTCTCAAACTTGGAAGCATACTCTGCAACCATCAAATTTCCTTACTTCAACTTAAGGAATTCACCTCCTTCTTGCGACAAACATCCTTAGGAAAGTACTTCTCTAGAGGCTGCGCTCTAAACATAGTCCAAGTAATCTTTGTACCAACCACCTTTAGCCTTTGATATAGGTTATCTCGCCAATCTCCGGCTTCTTCAGGCAACATGTGATTACTGAATAATACCTTTTATTCCTCAATATAGGTCATCACTCATAAAATATTTTCATTCTCTTTCAGCCATCTATGGGCACCCTCCGAGTCATATCTACCATTAAACTTCGGTGGATTATTCCTTTGAAATTTTCCAGTCCACGAAACTCATCACTTTCCGGATTCTGCTGTCGATGCAGCGCCTGAGCCATTGACTCTAAAGAATCAATAATTGCACGTCTGTTTCTTCCAGCCATTCAACATACCATCAAACATATATCATAAGAAATAATGCATCGACAACGTACACACAAATGTCGCATGATAAGGAACAATTATCATGTCGAAAACATGGCCGGATAGACCGACCTGCTTTGCTACTAATATGTAACACCCTATTTCCCAACTCAACAATTTCATAAGTAAATCTCAATTAATCATCAAGCAGAATATTACTCACAAAATTAAAAATCGTTTTGAACCATATAATTTAAAGTTAAACCAATTGATAAACAACAAAATTACAAAAACACTTGGAATAAAAGCCTCAACAACATTATTAGTTTGAAAATTAGTTCATCATAGAATGAAATCAAATAGAAAGATACGCAACATAAATAAATATAGGATAGTCTGATCTCCTCGTGTTACGTATCAGAGTGACTTCAACTATATACTCGAACGACAAGCAACTAAAGAGGCATAACACTGTCCTCAACCTTAAGCTTATACTCAGGTACTTGATTATCTATACTCTAGAGAAGCCCATATACAACAACACAAAAGGGGTGAGAATACATTCAAATAATAAGCAGTGCATAAACATTCAGAGTAGATTCATACATCTACATAATCATCCACATAATTAGAAAACACCCCAACATCACGTATTCACATCTCACCCATATCACAATCATCCAATCACAATCATGCAATATAATGAAATGAAAACTCGACTCGTGCTCGTCACGGTTCCCACTCTGAACCAGACTCACAAATCAACTCTATATGTACACAATATCGACTCAACATTTGATTCTTCATACAATCCAGGTTCCAATCTCTCTGAACACCGAGCCCCCACTCTGAGCTCCAAGCCCCCAGTCAAGGCTTGAGACAAGTCACTAGTCTCCACTCTGAACTAGCGAACATGCCTTTTTCAAAACAACAACACATATGATGAATGTCATATAAAATGTAGTACAACCCACTCTGACTATACATAATTTCTCAACAAAACAGATACAATACAACCCCACTCTGACTATAAACAAATATATTCACTACAATAGTAACTCACATCTTGAATCACACTTCTCATCAACTCATCGACAAGTATGCACAAAACTTATATCACGTCATACTTGCATTTTCATCACACATATTCTTACTTACACATAATACTCATTTATGTACAATTTCTCTTCACTAAATATAATTAATTATATAATTTAATTAATTAACTCATGTTCATTAAAATACACTAAACAATAGCCAATCATTGACCGCCTAACAAAACTACCCACAAAACCAACTTAGCAGGTTATAACACGCATTCTGACTCTATGATGGATGAGCCGTCACTAGGGTGACGCATGTCATCCTTCCCATCACCCAACATGTCACACTGTGATGACCTGGAAAGACCATGCTCACTTGGAGGCCATAACGGTCTCTCCGTCATATGCATGACGCCTGCCAGGGCTTAACAATGTGTGATCCCCATGGCGTTATATGGGTGATGCTTGTCACCCTACTAACATAAGAAAATTTCTGTTATGTGCTTGTATAACCTAAAAAACTCTCCCAAACTCATTTCAAACACTTCTAAACAGTGCAGAAACATCGCTCACATAATTACCACACAATATCATGTTAATTCTTATTAACCTAACATGTTATTCCATTGATTTAACCATAAAAACCATAATTTATTCATACTTTAAAATCCAAATTTTATGTTGTCATACCCTAAATTTTACCCTTATATTTCATCATCATTTTCATAAGCATTCTAGGTCAATCATCCTTGCATAGCTAACCCAATTATCAGATTTTTTTTGCTCTATTTCATTCGTGAAATAATGGTTTTGTTCAAAGAAGCTCAAAGCACTTATCAGTCAAAGTATAGAGGAAGAATCAATCAATCAAGTCCTCATACACTTCAAGGGTTCCTAATGTGCCTCTTGGTCCATCACAAGTCATTTCAGAGGTTTCCTAAGTGGATAGAGAACGTTTTGAATTCATCTGATTAAAAAGTCAACCGAGGCTCCACAAAAGTCAACTCTTGAGTTTTTTTGGTAAGTCATGGACATTTTAATTCATCCTCTATGATATCATGAGGTTTGATCAAAGAAAAATCAAGTGAGTTCATAAAATTAGGAGAAGTGTTGAAATTAGGGTTTTTGGAGAATTTTTCTAAGTATAAAATCAAGAATTTTAGCCATCTTCCAAGAACCATATCTCAGTCATCTTTGAGACAAATGGAGCAAACCAATGATCAAATTAAAGAGGACATCATATACTATAAGTTTATAGAAGGAATCAAGTTCAAAATATGAAAAGGTTTGGAGTTATGAATGTTTAAAGTTGGTAAAAATCATGACTTGGTTTTCTACACTTAGAATTTTTTCTAAGTACTAATTCAACATGTTGGAACCAACTTCAAGTGGATTTTTCTTGATGATCCAAGTCTCAATTCAATTTTCTCCCAACATCAAAGTTGTTCCTCATGATCTCAAATTTCTTTGCATACTAAGAATTCATCAAGGGGATCAATACAACTCAAGTTATGTCATGTTGAAAATGAGTGTCCAAAGTTGCAAGTTGCACGACCTAGTCATTCTCCAAAGTTTCAAGCTGGTTTTTCACATCCTTCCAAGCACAATTTCAAAGAACTTTCAACATGAAATTTGTTCATCTACCTTTTAACTTTTCATTAAGCCCAAGATCTCATCATTTTAATCAAAACTCATGAAGTTATGATCTGCTAAAGTGAGCATCACGCATATGATTGAACCATGTCACCATGTTGAGTTTTATGAACCTAGTGAAACCAAGCCTGCGTAGCACCCAAAACCTCAACTTATGTGCACCAACGTCTGTCATGTATGATCCCTAAACTTGCCAAATTGATCATTCTTTTCTTATGACATGCAAAAGGCATTATGACATAAGCATGGGAATATGTAAACACCAAACCCTTGCAGCGAATCCATTGATATCTTACTCTCACCTATGCTGCATGATTTTGTCCACAAGCCAACAAAGAACACAACCCAATACCTACACCATGAGCCAGCCCAAGCTACATCACCATCATGTCATTTTTTTCAAATTTTGACCAAAAAAACTTACCCCAAGGTTTTACCACAGTAACACTCTCTCTAACTATAATAACCTCATATATATTGTCAAAAAAGGAACCCTAAGTGATTGGCAACACACACAAAGCAAAACAGTGCAAAACATTTCGCTTTCCCTCTTCAAAAAACCAGTTTATCGAATCTCTCTCTCCCTCAACTTTCCTTCCATTTTTTTCTCATATTCCTCTCCCTCGAGACCTAAGGAGGCATTTGGCACAGTTGTTTGAGGTGTTGGAGCTCAGAAATAAGCTTGCAAAGCTCCACCTTTGGTAAACTTTTTTCAATCTCTTTCTCTTTTATTTCACATGCAATAACTTCATTTTGATACATATTTGGATGTTTGGATTGAAGTAGAACGTTTCTAGGTTATTGTTATTCCATTTCATGAGATTTCAGTTTGTGCATTGATTTTTTCATGGCTTGATTTAAGTGCCTTAGAGGCTTCAAATGATGAAACTAATTCCATATTCGTGTTCCTATTGAAAAAACGTGTGGAAAGGTGGTTTGTTTTGTGAGATTTGTCGCGTTTTGCGGACAAGCTCCGTCGGCCTTCGCCGAAGAAGACGACTAAAGCCCTAGCTCTAGTGTCTAACTTGTCATTCCATTTGACTTATTGACTGCACAATTGGTGCATATGTGGATCCAAGTCATTAAAATTTCCTGTGTGGCATCCCTTTTCTTTTTATTTATTTTATTTGTTTTATCTGTTTTTCTTATTTTTATTTTAGTTTGGACATGGGCCTGGCAGGAATGCTAATCACACCTCCACATTTTAAACCCACGCGAGTTACAACAGAAACCCAGTTGTTTCTGTTTTTACTTAACTCACCCCTTATTTTCTTTTTCTTTTTTTATTTTCCTTTTTCTTCTTTTAAGTTTTGATTTTTATTTTTAATCTTCCACTCATTTAAAAAATGATCAAAAAATATTTTTGGATACTGTGATGTCTTAACTTTTTAATAATATTTTTTATTTATTTTAAAATTAATGTTGCTATTTTATTTTAATTTATTTATGAGATGTGTTTACCAAAACACCCTTTGTTGCACCCCAAAATTTGACCAACCGGTTTCCACATCTGATTTATGTTTCGACGCATTTTGCATTCGCATCCGCATACCGCATACATTGCATTTTTTCAGTCAGATTGACTTTATCGGGATTACAGCCTCCTTTGGCGTTTCAGGCATTTCAGGCCAATACGAGGATTTTTTTAGAGAATTGGTGCTCGTTCCCTGTGTTTTCAGGCCATCTCGGTGCCCGATTTTTACCGCTTATTTTGTTGTAATCGCGTATTTGTGCTCTAATCGATTTAATTGGCTTCCTGGCATTTTTAGAAATTTCCCTTTTATTTTCCGGATTTTTTATAGATTTTAATAGATTTTAATAGATTTATTGGAGTTTTTCTAGATATTAATAGTTTTTTTAGATTTTTAAATAGATATTTCTTTTTTTAATACTTTTAAATAGATTTTGTTTTTAGATATTCAATTGGTTTTTTTTAATAGGGTTAATTGAAGTTAATGTTTTTAGATTTAATTCATAGAGGCTAATTAGGTTTTAGTCTTTTTTTAACTAGGATTAACTAGGAGAATTAATTAGTGTTTTTAATTACCTAACATTTAATTTTCGTTTTAGAGTTAAATGAGTATTATTGGAGTTTTAATGATCATTAGAGTCTTAATTGTGATTTTAATGGGGTCTTAGTTGTTAATCAGTTTTAATCAGAGTCATTAATTTTAGTGGGCCAGGTGTCCAATTCGTGGGCCCAAGTCCAAAATGCCACTTGTCCGTATATAAGGCCACCACATGTCTATTTCTCTCTCTTCCACCTCACTTTTCATTCACTCAGAACCCGCCACCTCATTTTTTCCACTCTCCCATTGCTGCCACGTATCACTCTCTCTCTCTCTCTCTCTGCCACCTTTCCAGCTTGCCACACGTCCTCCTCTCTCCCTCTCCCTCACGCCACACGTCCTCACCGAACTCTTCCTTGCATGCATGCTCGCCAGCTGTATCCCACTACCAAAGCCTCGCCGGAGACCCTGCCGCCGGCTATGCAACCACCTCCGGCCACCGCAACCGTCGCCGGAGGCTCGCCGGAAACTGCAAAAACACACCAAGATCTTCATCCAGATCTTCATCAAGACATTCTTATGTTCATCAATTCTTCATCATAGAACTTCACCGATGTTGATCGTTTCTCCCAGAGTTTCCAGAATCCTCAAGATCTTCATCGATCTTCATGATGTTCGTCGTTGAGTTTTCCATATTCGGACGCCTCTTCAGGCTTCTCAACAGATCTCCACGGTCTTCAACCTTCGACGATCTCCATTTACGAACGCGCAACATCCACAACGAACTTTATACATCAACCTTCAAGGTCTTCATCCAAGATCCATCCGTGTTCATCCAGATCTTCGACTCTTGGTCCAGATCGCATCAACCTTCGTCCGTGTTCTTCGTATCTTCGTCAACACCATAACTTCTTTTGTCCAGATCTTCAATCTGTGCTCATCATTTTCATACTCGTTTTCCAGCAACGTCAAGATTCACCAATCTTCAACAATTTCTTCAGCGAGATTCCTCATATGTTCATCACAGCATTCATAGATTCTTCAAGAATTCTTCAAATCTTCGACATAATTCCTTTTTTCCATTAACTCCCGTATCCGAGATTCTAAGTTCAGATGATGATCATGTTTGAAGGAAACAAAGTTGGGAGAGGGAGAGGTTTAGTTAAAGTTGTGAAAGACGGAGTGAGGAAAGGGAAGAGTGACGGCGGCGGAAGCTGATAGAGAGAAAGAAGTTTGAATCTAAGGTTTCTGTTTCAGAGAGAAGAGAGAATGAGAACGTGAGAACTGGGGGAAGAGGGAAGGTCTGAGTGAGTGGGCCAGAGGGCCCAACCGGTTTTTTGCCACTATCCGTTGTCTTTTTTTAGGAGTTGTTGGGCTGGGCCCTTCATAGGCTGCTACACCCTCTCTTTTCCTTATCGCGCCCCCTCCGTTTTTGGCTGCAAGTGATGTTGGGCTGGGCCCAAATATTTGTGCTTTTCTCGCTGGTTTACCCTCCCCTGAACTGTTTACACTCCCTGGCAGCATTATTTTAATTTCTTTTCTTTGTAAAGAATTTTTTGTATTTTAATTCCTTTGTAATATTTTTCTTAAATACTTTTCTTAGGAATATTATAGGAATATTAGAGGAATATTATAGTATAGTTTAGAATATTGTATAGGATTTTACGTTGTAATTTTCCATGTGCAATTTCTTGTAATTTTCTTTTAGGATATAGTTTCTATTAGAAGTTTATTTTACACTTTTAGAAGTAGAATTTAATGTCCACTTGTTAGGGGACTTTTTCCTTTCTTTTAGAAGTAGAATTAAATGTCCACTTGTTAGGGGACCTTTTTCATTTCAGTTTCCTTTTGTAAGAAGAATTGTGACGGGTCAGCGTCACACTGGTTATGGTTCAGAAGATCACCATCAAGCATCAAAGAAGACAAGCACGAAGATGAAGCTTGCACGCAAAAAGTCAAAGATCAACGGAACCATCTCTGTTCAACAGCATTGTTTTTATTTCATTTCTTTCTTTCCTTTATGCAACCTTCGAGTGTTGTGAGAGCGTTAGATCCGTGGGAAAGGGTTACGAGAGGGTTTCCCTCACGTAACCTGGATGTTTAGTATAGCACCCTTTGGGTGATGTGCGACGCATTCGCTTCTTACATTTAGGACTTTGCGTGTGCGTCCCGTTTCGACCCTTTTTTCTGTCGCATCTTGGCGATCGAGTTCTTTTCTCTTGCTTCCGTGCAATCGAGACCATTTTGTTGTATTTGGCTGAACTACAGCTGCTCTGATTTCTCGTATCGAAAGAGAATATGTAGGCATAGGATGCGATATCCTAGCGAGCACACTAACGACTAACTTCTGTTTTCTCTCGCGGCTGTGCGATCGAGACTTTCCCGCTAACGACTAATCTTCCTTTTCTCTTGCCCTAGTGCAATTGAGACCAGACCGTAGTTCTAAGTTCCTGTAGGTTCCCGTGCCCTAGCGCATTCGTCAACTTAATCTCTCACTCCTGTGTGATCGAGAATGCCTCTGTTTACCCGTAGTTGGCCCGAACTACGTTTGCTCTGATCTTTCATGCTGTATGAAAGTACGTAGGCACAAGACGCGATGTCTTGGCGAGCAACCTCCCCCGTAGTTTCCCGAACTACGTTGACTCTGATTTTCTCATGCCAGATGAGAATACGTAGGCCTAGAGCGGCGATTGTTCTATCGAGTCACTTCCTTCCGTTTAGATTTAGAAGCCGTAGATAGATTGTTTTACACCCTCTTAGACAAATAATTAAGCGTGGATCCCATCGAGTACGACGGACGTGAGGGGTGCTAATACCTTCCCCTTGCGTAACCGACTCCCGAATCCAGGATTTGGTTGCGATGACCATTCCTTTCCCGTCTTTGCGGTAGGTTTACTTCGGGCGTTTCCTTTCCCTCCTCTGGGATAAATAACGCACGGTGGCGACTCTTCTGTCATAGCCGGCGCCGATTTTCGCAGTAGCGACAGCTGGCGACTCTGCTGGGGATCCAACGTCCCCTATGCGAGTCAATCCTAGCGTTTGTTTGTTTGTCTTTGGATGTTTACTTCTGTGCATTGTATGTTGTATTTTGCTGTATTTACAATTTCCGCACTGTGGTATTATCTGTTGCTGTTGTGCTGTTGGGTGGTTGTTCCTTTGAGAGAGAAGCCAAAACCCAGGCTCGAGTACACATATAGACTTAGAAGTAGAGAGTAGTGGTTAGCCTGCTTGCTTAGCTCGCACCAGCTAGCCGCGAAATTTACGCTCGGACGAGATTCTCTTTGATGCTTCTTGCCTGGCCGTTAGGGCTCGACAAGTTGTTTGACCCGAGGATTGTCGACTCTAGGAACCTATCAATTGGGAATTCGACTAAGTGAGGCCGCTTCAAGGGATGATGATGCCACATCTTCTGGGTATCGTATCATTGCTCTTGAAAGTCTGTGACGTTGATACCCACATAGGATGCTATACCTTGTCAGATTAGGTTCATACCTGTGAGTGGGAGGGTTTTTGCAGGGAACTTAACTTCCAGCCAACCCGATATTTTGGTCTTCTCTTCAGAGCGAACGTACTCAGTCAGCAGCGCAGCAGTATTCAAAGATTTGTGGGGGCTGTGATCCCGTGTTTGCTGCATATTGCTTTGCATGCACATTGCTTGCATCATATTGCATATCATCCTCCAGCTAGCCAGAGTCTGATCCAGCCGTTGTTTTAATTCTGAAGGTGATTATCCGGTGTTTGGCCTAAGCAACTGTTGATTGTTAGAAGACGACCAAGGGGTTGAAACGGATTTGAGCAGAATCGAGCAGTGAAGTCAGTTGAGGGTTATTGGTAGCTATGTCTGAGAGCAACTTCCACTTTGCTAACACCTTGTCAGGTTTCACTATGACGACTAATCCTCTGTATGGTTCTACGTCCGAGGAAGACTTTCCGCAAGTGAACAACCTTACTGCAGACCAGTTTGTGCAACCTCCTGCTAGGAACCAGGATCGACGTGAGCAGTTTGTTGTCCGAAATGAACGCCCTCCTCTTATCAACAATCAAGGTGTTGTCTTCCCTGGGCCGAATATCCGAAGAGAGATCCCGGTAGCTAGGACTGAAGACCCAAGAGCTCTTGAGTATGCTAGAAGGCTCCAAGTGTTGGAAGAAGGAGTGAAAGCCTTGAAAGTTAAAGATGCTGTTAACCTCAATGCTGCAGACATGTGTTTGGTTCCTGGCCTAGTATTGCCTCCAAAGTTCAAAGCGCCGAGATTTGAGAAGTACAGAGGAGATAGCTGTCCGAAGCAACATTTGGTGATGTTCTGCCGAAGAATGACTTCGTTTGTGCAAAACGACAAGTTGATGATCCACTGCTTTCAAGATAGTCTAACTGGGGCATATCTGAGTTGGTATATGCAGTTGGAAAGTAATCAGATTCGATCATGGGTGGATTTAGCCAGAGCTTTTCTAAAACAGTATGATTATAACCTAGACATGGCTCCTAGTCGCATGGAGCTGCAGGAATTGTCTCAAGAGAACAATGAACCCTTCAGGAAGTATGTTCAGAGATGGAGAGAATTTGCTGCCAGAGTGCACCCACCTCTTCTAGACCGAGAGTTGATGGGCATGTTTGTAGACTCTCTGGAGAGCCCGTACTTCGAAAGAATGCTTGTAAATGCGCCAAATTTCTCTGAATTGGTAAGATTAGGAGAACGCATCGAGCATGCCGTAAAAATTGGGAAAATTCAGATTGTTTCGGACGGTCAGGCTAGTGAAACTGAATCTCTCTGTAGCTACCAAACTGAAGAAGGAGTTGTGATCAATGCAATCAGGCCAGATGTTGAGTATCCTCGAGATGAATCGGTGAAATCTGTTGGTTCTTCATCTTCTGTGTCTTGTTATGCGGGACAGACAATTGCGCCTAGGGCACCATATCCAGAACTTTATGTCGCTTCTTTTGCGAATCAGAGAACTCGTGGCCGAAGTTATCAGAATCTGCGCCCAAATCAGAACAGGCCTTGTAACAACTTGGAACAGAGGAATGCTCCTTCTTACCTAGTGCCTATGCCGTATAGCCATATTCTGCCACATTTGATCCAGAATTCTTTGGTGGAACCTAAAGCTCTTAAGCCTGTGCCAGAACCTTACCCTCCTGGGTACGATCCCCACGCTCAGTGTGGATACCACGATGGATCTCCAGGGCATTCAACTGAAGATTGTAAAGCTTTTCAGGCAAAAGTGCAACAGTTGATCGACAAAGGGTGCATTTCCTTTCCAGAAGGAGTTTTGGTTTTGCATGATAATTTCTCAGCTGCCTAAGCTCGTAGATGCAGAGGTTTATTTACAAGAAGCCAGTGGTCCAGACAGCCAGGCGTCCTCAGCATTGGCAGTCCTCAGGCTTTTATCATGTGCATTTGTAGTTTCTTTTCTGTTAGTTACTACTTGTTGTTAAACATTGTTTGTTTCGAATGGTAATGTTGATAAGGTGACTATGCATTTTTCTGAATTAATCATGTCGTTGTCACTCATTTATTGCACCGCACCGACACTTGCATTTTTCACTCCACTTTATCACTATGATTAGTAAAGATTGGAGGGAGGATGACGAAACTGAATACTCATAACCGATGATCGTATGCTTTCAGATCAAACCTTGCCGATGACGTACAAGGCATTGTTTCAAAACCCCTAAACACTGGAGATATAAGGAGTTAGTCCCTTATTAACCACTTCGAGCCAAGAAGTAGATGTTTTTTTCGGACTTTTAAACCCTCACATCTTAACCCGGGGCAGGGTAGTTGTCAGTTAGCTTGATCAAGCGTTCAAGTCTTATAGAGGAGTGTTGCCTTTCGAGGACCAATCACATCTTGTTTTTCCCCAGAGGTCATACCTCGTCCACCACAATGGTTAAACCTCACCAAGCATGAGTGAGACAGTTGCAATCCTTTCAGAGCAATCAAGATAACCAGTGTCGCACGACTTGTTCCAAGAAAAAAAAAGAGAAAGAAATAAGAAAGCCCGCTAAGAAATGAAAAAAAGCTGGAAAGCTAATACTTAGGCAAAATTTAGGGCATCCTGCTGGACTTCAAAAGAAAAAATCGAAAAGAACTCAAAAGGAGTCAGTCCAGGAAAAAATTAGGGAATCAAAAGGATGAAAAAGAAAGGATATAAAAAGAAAAATCCTCGAACAAGGACAAAGTTGTGTAGATACAGACACCGAAAACGAAAAGGAGTAACTGTCACTCCGAAAACCTTGTGAATTCTTTAACCACTGGTCCCAATATTCAACATACCTCTCGAAGAGGCGAGCGCTTGAGCCAAGTTAACTGAACTTTAGGATCGGAGATCATCACGTAGGAGGGGTAGGTACAAATCATAATTTGAGCCAAATGTCCTTTGTTTCACGAACTGTGAACCCGACCACGATACAACCCTTAAAAGACCTAATTGAGGTAGGGTTTATTCTGAAAGCGCATTACGATAAGGTTGAGTAACCTGACTCCTTCTTGATTTGCTAGTCATATCCTTGTTGTATTTTTTTTTCACGGATCAAATCAGCACTACGTTTGAACTCTGGTTCATTTGTCACTCACTATCATGACACGTAAATGAGTGACAACACAATTTTTTCAAAATCTGCATGAGCACTACATTAAAATTACCATTCGGGAATAAACAATTTTATTTGCAGGTCAGTAGTTGACAGGAAGGAAATTCCAACAGGGAATAATCGAACAGGACTGAATAATTCAGCAGTCTGGATTAGAATGGTGTATGTTGTGAAATCTTGTGAATCTGGGGCATTGACTTCCAGTGAGTTCAGAATTAGTTGGTCTAAGGACAAGTCCCGAAGCATCGGTTGATTATGGGACAGTTTACTTGAGAAGCAGTTGATCAGAAGCAAATCTTCTCAAGAGCCTATCAGGGGAAATCATCCAGAATGCTGTTATTTGAGGGCAGATCCTCCCAGTATGTGATCAGATCAGGTTAAGTCGCTCAACGCTCGTTCAGGGGCAAGTCACTTCAGAAGTATATTGAAACCAACCATGCTTAGAGTTGGTTAATTGAGGTTGAATCCTTTTGTCGTACAGATACCGGGGGAAGCCATCTCAAGGTTGTATTGTAGCAAGCTGCTTTCTGTTCAGAGTGAGTCTCCCAAGAGTTGGATTGGAGCAAGTTGAGTTGCACTGGGGCAAGTTGTTCAAGCAAGTTTGTTCACCCCAACAAGATTTGAGTATCGGGGAATCATGTCATTACCCTCATCAAAAAACCTGAAACTTCGAAAAAGACCTTGTCGTCATTGGATCATTATCCTACAGTTTAAACCTGTTACTTGACAGAACCTTGTAACATTGCCATTTCCAAAGCCCAGTTCTCGCCTGGCAAACCGGTAACCAGTTCTCGTCAGGTCCACCTTTCCGTAAATACCAGTTCTCGTCTGGTACCTGTTATCTTTTAACCAGTTATTGTCTGGCCAACCTTTCCGTAAACATCAGTTCTCGTCTGATGTATGTTAGTTTTCAACCAGCCCCGTCTGGTCACCGTCTCTTGAACCTATTTGTTGCATCAGTTCTCGTCTGGTGCATGTCAGCTTCCAAACCAGCCCCGTCTGGTCATCCTTTCCTTAACCTATCATCCGGTCAGCCTCGTCTGATGCTCCAACCGTAAATCCATTCTCGTCCGATAACGTAACCTATTTTTGCTATCAGTTCTCGCCTGGTAGTCCATCTTTGAATGCTAGCCCCGTCTAGTATTTTCCCTTTAAAACCATTTTGTTAATAACCTATTATCATCTGTAAACTAGAAAAAGCCTAAAAACACCCGACACGATTGATGTCGGTTTCCCGATTAATGTTAAATCAGGATTACGCTCCTCAGCAGATAGAAGTCACGTATTGTCCCCAAAATAGTTGAGATCGCAGTTATTCCTCCTCAGAATAGGATCAGGAGTATCCTCAGCAGGTCAGAATGGATAGACCTGACGGCAGGGGCATTCTCAGCAGTGAGCCGTGCACAATTAACCTCAGTTTGGGTAAGCCCCACAGAGTACAATCAGGTTGTCAAGGGTTTAGAAAGGGCATCCTCGTGCAGGGTCGTCGTTCCCTTCTCCGGCAGGTTATCATTCCTCTGTCAGGTTGATCATCCTCTACAGAGTTCATAACGATGAATTTGCGAGCCATCCCTCAACAGGATTGTTTCTTCCCCATGGAAGTTGGTCTCATTTTTCCAGCATTTATTTTGCTGAGATGATTCTATGATGCCCGGTACCCCTCAGTGGAGTTGACTTTGCCTTCGGCATTTATTTTGCCAAGCGGCTTTAGACCCGGCGTTTTCTGGCAGCTCGAACCTGCATTTGCATTTGCATATATTATCATGTTTGCATCTATACAAACACATAGCATCTCCATGCCGTATGGGGCATTGCATTTTCATACAAATACATAACATCTACATGTCGTATGGGGCATTGCATCATTTTCAAACATATGCATTGTGAAACATAAATCAGATCGGTTAACCTTTTGCTTTCAGGCGTGTTTTCTCAGCAGGAGTATGGGGTTCTATCTCGGATCTATTTCCAGATATTCGAAGTCTCGCTGTGAGACATGTGATGATACAGTTCTTGTTATTATCCCCACAGAGTTACTGGTTAAAGTTGCTCTTATCCGACCAGCGAAGTGTTTTTCTTCAAGTTTGTTGTTCCGTCAGCGTCACAGGGTTTCATAAATCAAAATTTCAGAAGTGGTCACTTGCTGTCGAAACGGGTGTCGGGCAGTTATTTTCAGAATATCCCCAGTGGAGTTAGCTACTACCAAGAATAGGCAAGGAAGCTATATCCAAGATGTATTTTCCCGTATGAAACAGGCGGATGAACTTTCCTGTAAGAATCAGGCAGATGAACTTTCCCGTATGAAGCAGGCAGATGACCTTTTCCTGTAAGAATCAGGCAGATGAATTTTCCCGTATGAAGCAGGCAGACGAACTTTTCCTGTATGAATCAGGCAGATGAATTTTCCCGTATGAAGCAGGCGGACGAACTTTTCCTGTATGAATCAGGCAGATGAATTTTCCCGTATGAAGCAGGCGGACGAACTTTTCCTGTATAAATCAGGAAGATGGAGTTTCCCGTATGAAGCAGGCGGATGACCTTTTCCTGTATGAATCAGGCGGATGACTTTTCCCGTAGGAAGCAGACGGATGAACTTTCCGGTATCCAGATAGATGATTCTCCCGTGATAGACAGAGTATGTGAGTTGTGTTCCGATATTTGACAAAAGTACTTTCCCCAATGAAGTCGCCGTGATTTCCTCGAGTTGACAAAATATTACTGTCCCCAGTAGAGTCCTCCTCAAAGTCATTTGTGGGTTGGGACCAACGTAGTTAGCTACTGCAGAGATAAACAGAGTTTCCTGTGTTTAGACAGATGATCTGCCCGTATGGATAGGCGGATGGAGTTTCCTGTGACTAGACATAAATGTTTCCCCAGCTAAGTCGCCAGGATTTCTTCGGGTTGACGAAATGTAAGTCCTGACGTGGACCGATTGGTGTCTAGTTGTGATTTGACAAATTTGTTTCTCTTCTTGTATTGACAAGATTAGTCCAGTTGTGGAAGGAGGTGTTCGGTACCTGTGGTGTTACATAAGTGGTTGAAGTTGAAATCAGAGTTATTATCAGACGTTGAATCAATTGTTGCCGTAACAACCAGGTTCAGTTGGTGGATGACGTTGAAATCAGAGTTATTATCAGGGTTTCTTTGGCATTCAATCGTCCCGTACCTCGAACGTTTGAAGGCCGTTCGCTCTTCACTCAGTCGGGTCCAAGCCGTTTGAATAGGGGCAGCTGTTGCACCCCAAAATTTGACCAACCGGTTTCCACATCTGGTTTATGTTTTGACGCATTTTGCATTCGCATTCGCATACCGCATACATTGCATTTTTTCAGTCAGATTGACTTTATCGGGATTACAGCCTCCCCTGGCGTTTCAGGCATTTCAGGCCAATACGAGGATTTTTTTGAGAATTGGTGCTCGTTCCCTGTGTTTTTAGGCCATCTTGGTGCCCGGTTTTTACCGCTTATTTCGCTGTAATCGCGTATTTGTGCTCTAATCGATTTAATTGGCTTCCTGGCATTTTTAGAATTTTCCCTTTTATTTTCTGGATTTTTAATAGATTTTAATAGATTTATTGGAGTTTTTCTAGATATTAAATAGGTATTTTTAATATTTTCTTATAAAATTTAATAGTTTTTTTAGATTTTTAAATAGATATTTCTTTTTTTAATACTTTTAAATAGATTTTGTTTTTAGATATTCAATTGGTTTTTTTTAATAGGGTTAATTGAAGTTAATGTTTTTAGATTTAATTCATAGAGGCTAATTAGGTTTTAATCTTTTTTTAACTAGGATTAACTAGGAGAATTAATTAGTGTTTTTAATTACCTAGCATTTAATTTCCATTTTAGAGTTAAATGAGTATTATTGGAGTTTTAATGATCATTAGAGTCTTAATTGTGATTTTAATGGGGTCTTAGTTGTTAATCAGAGTCATTAATTTTAGTGGGCCAGGTGTCCAATTCGTGGGCCCAAGTCCAAAATGCCACTTGTCCGTATATAAGGCCACCACATGTCTATTTCTCTCTCTTCCACCTCACTTTTCATTCACTCAGAACCCGCCACCTCATTTTTTCCACTCTCCCATTGCTGCCACGTATCACTCTCTCTCTGTCACCTTTCCAGCTTGCCACACGTCCTCCTCTCTCCCTCTCCCTCACGCCACACGTCCTCACCAAACTCTTCCTTGCATGCATGCTCGCCAGCTGTATCCCACTACCAAAGCCTCGCCGGAGACCCTGCCGCCGGCTATGCAACCACCTCCGGCCACCGCAACCGTCGCCGGAGGCTCACCGGAAACTGCAAAAACACACCAAGATCTTCATCCAGATCTTCATCAAGACATTCATATGTTCATCAATTCTACATCAGAGAACTTCACCGATGTTCATCGTTTCTCCCAGAGTTTCCAGAATCCTCAAGATCTTCATCGATCTTCATGATGTTCGTCGTTGAGTTTTCCATATTCGGACGCCTCTTCAGGCTTCTCAACAGATCTCCACGGTCTTCAACCTTCGACGATCTCCATTTACGAACGCGCAACATCCACAACGAACTTCATACATCAACCTTCAAGGTCTTCATCCAAGATCCATCCGTGTTCATCCAGATCTTCGACTCTTGGTCCAGATCGCATCAACCTTCGTCCGTGTTCTTCGTATCTTCTTCAACACCATAACTTCTTTTGTCCAGATCTTCAATCTATGCTCATCATTTTCATACTCGTTTTCCAGCAACGTCAAGATTCACCAATCTTCAACAATTTCTTTAGCGAGATTCCTCATATGTTCATCACAACATTCATAGATTCTTCAAGAATTCTTCAAATCTTCAACATAATTCCTTTTTTCCATTAACTCCCGTATCCGAGTTTCTAAGTTCAGATGATGATCATGTTTGAAGGAAACAAAGTTGGGATAGGGAGAGGTTTAGTTAAAGTTGTGAAAGACGGAGTGAGGAAAGGGAAGAGTGACGGCGGCGGAAGCTGATAGAGAGAAAGAAGTTTGAATCTAGGGTTTCTGTTTCAGAGAGAAGAGAGAATGAGAACGTGAGAACTGGGGGAAGAGGGAAGGTCCGAGTGAGTGGGCCAGAGGGCCCAACCGGTTTTTTGCCACTATCCGTTGTCTTTTTTTTGGAGTTGTTGGGCTGGGCCCTTCATAGGCTGCTACACCCTCTCTTTTCCTTATCGCGCCCCCTCCGTTTTTGGCTGCAAGTGATGTTGGGCTGGGCCCAAATATTTGTGCTTTTCTCGCTGGTTTACCCTCCCCTGAACTGTTTACACTCCCTGGCAGCATTATTTTAATTTCTTTTCTTTGTAAAGAATTTTTTGTATTTTAATTCCTTTGTAATATTTTTCTTAAATACTTTTCTTAGGAATATTAGAGGAATATTAGAGGAATATTATAGTATAGTTTAGAATATTGTATAGGATTTTACGTTGTAATTTTCCATGTGCAATTTCTTGTAATTTTCTTTTAGGATATAGTTTCTATTAGAAGTTTATTTTACACTTTTAGAAGTAGAATTTAATGTCCACTTGTTAGGGGACTTTTTCCTTTCTTTTAGAAGTAGAATTAAATGTCCACTTGTTAGGGGACCTTTTTCATTTCAGTTTCCTTTTGTAAGAAGAATTGTGACGGGTCAGCGTCATACTGGTTATGGTTCAGAAGATCACCATCAAGCATCAAAGAAGACAAGCACGAATATGAAGCTTGCACGCAAAAAGTCAAAGATCAACGGAACCATCTTTGTTCAACAACATTGTTTTTATTTCATTTCTTTCTTGGATGTTTAGTATAACACCCTTTGGGTGATGTGCGACGCATTCACTCCTTACGTTTAGGACTTTGCGTGTGCGTCCCGTTTCGACCCTTTTTTCTCTCGCATCTTGGCGATCTAGTTCTTTTCTCTTGCTTCCGTGCAATCGAGGCCGTTTTGCTGTATTTGGCTGAACTACAGCTGCTCTAATTTCTCGTATCGAAAGAGAATATGTAGGCATAGGATGCGATATCCTAGCGAGTATACTAACGACTAACTTCTGTTTTCTCTTGCGGCTGTGCGATCGAGACTTTCCCGCTAACGACTAATCTTCCTTTTCTCTTGCCCTAGTGCAATTGAGACCAGACCGTAGTTCTAAGTTCCTGTAGGTTCCCGTGCCCTAGCGCATTCGTCAACTTAATCTCTCACTCCTGTGTGATCGAGAACGCCTCTGTTTACCCGTAGTTGGCCCGAACTACGTTTGCTCTGATCTTTCATGTTGTATGAAAGTACGTAGGCACAAGACGCGATGTCTTGGCGAGCAACCTCCCCCGTAGTTTCCCGAACTACGTTGACTCTGATTTTCTCATGCCAGATGAGAATACGTAGGCCTAGAGCGGCGATTGTTCTATCGAGTCACTTCCTTCCATTTAGATTTAGAAGCCGTAGATAGATTGTTTTACACCCTCTTAGACAAACAATTAAGCGTGGATCCCATCGAGTACGACGGACGTGAGGGGTGCTAATACCTTCCCCTTGCGTAACCGACTCCCGAATCCAGGATTTAGTTGCGATGACCATTCCTTTCCCGTCTTTGCGGTAGGTTTACTTCGGGCGTTTCCTTTCCCTCATCTGGGATAAATAACGCACGATGGCAACTCTTCTGTCATAGCCGGCGCCGATTTTCACAGTAGCGACACCCTTAGACTAGGGTTTTGATTTTGAATGCTTAAAACATGCTTTCTTGAGCCAATATTTTTCCATCTTTTGACACATGAATATGTGATGTTTGAGTATTTTTGTTGAGCTTTGATGATACTAGTTTTGTTGTTTTTACCTGACTTTGTGGAGCCTTAATTTGTGCTCGATTAGTGAGGTACTATTAACTTGTGATTATTGGATCATTTTAAATTTTTTTATTGATGCCTCAAAATAGGGTTGCTTTGAACATGATGTTTTTGTTTTGACCTGGTTTTGGGACATACTTCTTGTGTGAACCTCTTTGATGATTGGTGATTTTAAGTGACTTAAATGCAATGTTTTAACTTCTGACTTCCATTGTTTCAAAGTGTTTTTGTTTGCTCATTTGACTTGCTTTACTTGCATTGGATGTTTGAGTCCCTTTGTGGTTGATATGGATTAATGCATGCTTAGTTCTTTGTTCATGTTTTAACATAAGGCTTACTGATACTTACTTGACATCTTGAGTATGATATTGAGTTATTGATGATGTTGTGCTACTGCCCTACCTTGGTTTTATGCTCTAACTTACATGTTTGGACCATTTGGGAACTTGTCTTTGTGTGAGCTAGTTATTGACAAGTGTGGCTAGTGTTTTGGTGATTGTTTGAGGTTCTTTTGCTCATTTTTATATCTTTGAAAAGTTTTGAATACATGTTGATGTACCTGTTGACCTTCTTTGATTTTCATTTCATTTGATCCATATTTGCTTTGGTATTTTGATTGATGATGTTGACTAGTGTTTCACTTCTTTGCATGCTTATACTTTGCTTGTTGGCTATCATTCTTAATGTGTCATATGTTTGATTCTTGGTACTATTCTTTGCCTTATAATATGATCATTGCTTTAGCACGTGCCTTACTCATGTTGTCATTCATTCATGATGATATCCTTTATGCTTAAGGCTTTCTCCTTTGCTCCTTGTTGTTTTGATTGCCTATGCCTAAATCCAAAGGAAAGGATCCCCTTTTGTTGACTTATTGTCATAAGTTAGTTTAGCCTTGCCTACCATTCCCTTGAGACCTTGTTAGAGTCTTTAGCTTTCCCATACTAGCCTTAGGATTATAGTTTGTTAACTTTAGGATTGCTATTTTTATGAGCACTTATTCTTTCCCATCCTAGCCTTAGGATTAAAGTTGTCTAGCTCTACGTAAGTGTCATTGCTATGGACACTCACTTCCCCTTTGGACCTTGTTAGAGTCCTTCTCTTTTTAACCTAGCCTTAGGTTAGATTTTCTTATCTCTATGCAAGTGTCATTGCTACGGACACTTACCTCCCCCTTTGGAACCTTGATCACTATCAAGTGTTCCTCATTCGTATTTAGGTGAACTACGAATGCTTTAATTCCATCCTTGTTAGGATACATAGGCACGAGATGTGATGTCTTGGCGAGCATACTAGCAATAAAACCTTTAGGTATTTCCTATAGGACATTTCCCAAGCAAACAATAAACATAAAACAAATACAAATAAGAGGTTCCTGTAGAGTATTACATATACTTAGGATGATAACATATTCCCTAGGTACAACCAACTCTCGAACCTTATATCTCTTTGCATTGTTGTTACATTGCACACTTAGGGTTTTCTTAGATATTTTCCTTTTCATTTGATTAAATTAAATTTCGATGGTGAACTTCAAAGATTTGTGATTTAAGTTAATTCAATAGTTTGATATCCGATTATTACCGCAACAGAAATGGCAACTTCACTGGGGATTTTTGCTTCCCTGAGAAGGTTAGGCCTATCTTGTTTGTATTTGTGTTATATTTTCTTATTTGTATACTTGGATACTTGTATATATTTGTACATATATCTGTTTATGCCTGGGTTTTTGCTGTGTGCAGGGTTGTGACCTTGAGTGGTGAGATAAGTCTTATACCCGGACTTGAGTGCACTTATGTTTAAGATGGATGGTATAGTCAAGAAGACTTTCAGGGAGTTAATTGCAAAAAAGTTAACTTGAGATCCCCCACTCAGTTGAGGCCCTCTTAATGGTAGAATTTGTTGAATAAATTTGTTATGCAAGTTTGAAAGTTTACCTCAAGTGGCAAAATGTGAAAACAAGGTGCATGAATAGTACAAGACATATTGGCTAACTTTTGGCAATGTTTTGTGATTCAAAAGGTGAAATAATGCGCATGAATTAGACACACAAGGTTTGCTTCATAAGCATGTTGAGAAAATGCCAAGAAAACTTATGTGACTTGCACCTTGAGTCAACTTCTATATTTCTCACTTTAAGCTACCATAACTTGATGGATTTTGTCGCATTTCAATAGTTCTCGTGCTTAAGAGAAAGTTAAGAGTATGATAAACAACTTTGATGTTGATGGAAAGATGAAACAAGCCTTGGATCAATGAGGAAAATTGAGTGGAAGTTGTATCCTCAAAACTATCCAAAGTAACTTAGAAAAAATTCTAAGTCATTGAACTTTTGACCTCTTTGATACCCTATCTTTGAAGCCACATATCTTGAGGAGTTTTGATCCAATAGATATGATCTAGTAATGGATAGAAATCTTGATGAATTATCTTCAACTTTCATGTTCAAGGGAAATTGATTTGAGATCAAGAACTTGGTGAGAATGCCTTGGAAAGTAACCCCAAAAATCTACCTAAGACTTGTCCAATCTTGACAACTTTGAAACCCTAATTTGGAGAGATCATAACATGAGATCTACACATCCAATGGAGGAGTTCTAGTACTAAAAAGAAAACTTGGAGGATACTCTATAACTTTTATGTTCAATAAAAAGTCACTTGAAGCTTTCATCATCATGTAAGATGGGCTTGAAAACATGTACTTCAAGCTGAATTTCCACACTTAGAAACATTTCTAAGTGTTGGAATGTCAAAATCTCCATTTTCTCAACTTTAGCTCTCTATATCTCTCAAACTATGGATCTTTTAGACTTGATTTCTTATACAAACTTGTAGTTCATGATTTCCTCTTTAATTTGATAACAAGTTTGCTTCCATTGGGTCAAGGATGAGAAAGTTATGGATGTTGCAAAATGGCTAGAATTAGGGTTTTCTACACTTAGAAAAAATCTCAATCAAACCCTAATCCAACCAAACTCCTGATTTTATGTTTCTCCTTGACTTTTCTTGTTCAAAAATCATGAAAATACATAGCATACCCTTGGTTGACCTTGAGATCCAAGACTTTGACCCCATTGACCCACAATTGACTTTTGTTGACCAGATGAAACCTTAACATCTTTTCCACCGATTGAAGCTCTTGTCATGACTTGTGGTGATACATAATTCATATAAAGGACCCTTAAGATGAGTATTGAGCCTTAGAACCATGTCTTTCTCAAATAACTAGACACAAATGTCTTTTGGACCAAAATCCTAATCTAGTTGTACACAAGATAGGAGGAGGTGATCAATGCTTGTAACCTTGATTCAAGTGATTGTGAGGTCTTTCTTGATGATGAGAAAACCTTATGACTTGAGAATGCCACAAGGTTGAGAATGAACCCTTGCTTGATATTTGAAGATGGAGATTTTCTCTTGAGTATTGAACAAGATACCTTGATCCCCTGCCTATAACCAATGCTATGCACTAAAAACAATGCAAAAATGATATGAAACATAAGCCAAGATATTAAGAAAAAGGGTGGGCAAATTTTGGGGTGCTACAGCTGCCCCTATTCAAACAACTTGGACCTGAAGGGATGATAGCAACGACTTTCAAACCTTCAAGGTACATGGTGATTGAATACCAAAAGAACCCAGAAATTTGCAACCTGCGGGGATGTATATAGTGAAGTGATTTCCAGCTGAAGGTGGACTTAAAGGCAACAGGTACCAACCAAAAGTTGGGATGACTGAAGGACATAAGATACCAACCAAAAGTTGGAATAAAAGGTTACTAACCAAAAGTTAGGATCACCCAGACGCCGATTGAAGGCGAATACATAAACAATGAAGACTACCAACCAAAATTTGGGATCGTCATTAAAGATTACCAACCAAAAGTTGGGATGAAAGACTATTAACCAAGAGTTAGGATCGTCGGAACACCGACCCGAATACAAACACACAAAAATGAAGACTACCAACCAAAAGTTGGGATCATCAACGAGAAATACCAACCAAAAGTTGGGATAAAGGCTACTAATCAAAAGTTAGGATCACCAAAACACCAACCAAAGGCGAACACACAAAAACGAAGACTACCAACCAAAAGATGGGATGATCAACGAGAAATACCAACCAAAAGTTGGGATAAAGGCTACTAACAAAAAGTTAGGATTGCCAGAATACCGACCAAAGGTGAACTCACAGAAATGAAGACTGCAAACCAAAAGTTGGGATAACGACTTCGCAGGGGAGAATACCAACCAAAAGTTGGGATACAAATGGAGACTACCAACCAAAAGTTAGGATGATCAACAGAAAGGGGTACTAACCAAAAGTTAGAGGAACCAAGACACCGACTAAAGGAGAATTCATAATGAAAGAATACCAACGAAAATTTGGGATGAAAGGCTACTTACCAAAAGTTAGAATCACCACGAGGGACACCAACCAAAAGTTGGGATGCGACCCACAAAAGATACTGTTGCACCCTATATTTTGACCTTAAGATCCCGCCTCGTTGTGCTTATTTTACTCTCTATGTGTATGTCTATTATCGCTAACCAACTCGTGTAGGTTTGTGTAAGGATGTTATTTTTCAAATGGCGATGATGCTCATTCTCACGAATTCTTCCTTCTCGGACCCCTCTTCGATCAATATTTTTGGGACAACTTGGAGGGACCTTCTAGCCATCTCGTTAAAGTCATTATTGAACTCGTCCTTTTATCGAGCCAAAGGTGGCTTAGGATCCAAATACTCGAGCACAAGAGCAAGAAGCTTATTTTTGGAGTTAGATTTGCCAAGGGTGCGAGATGTGAGTCATGATGTAAAAAACGAAGTCGCAAGTTGTGTATATTATGGCTCATGGTTTTCTTATGACATCAAGGTTTAATTTCGAGAGTTTCGAATTCAACAATCCAATTTACCGGAAGCAAGATTTAAACACACTAAGAGCTTGTGTGAATGTCTCGAGTTGGAGGTATCTAAAATCTGAACCAAAAAACTGTTCAACATTGTGGTAAGAAGCATTTTGCCATTTCAAATTACAAGATCAAGGAGATAATATAATATTGAGAGTTTCTTTGCACCATTTAAGGATTTTACGAATAGGAAGTCATTTCCATTTGAAAACCAAAGTTTACTACAATTCAGAATCAAATCCCTATTTGATTTCTCTCTACAAATTATGTAAGACAAAATTCAAATTTATGGATCAACAAAGTTATACAGTTGTTGGAAAAGTCAAGTAATACACTCAGGCTAGGATGCCCCGTACAATGCCAAGCAGGATCTCTTTCCTTAACTGCTTTCATATCATTTTTCACAACATCCATAATTTCAGTATCATGTTCTAAACTCTAACAAAAGATCGTAAAGCATTGCACTACTAAGACTTACACTACTTAACAGCTAAAGAGATTAGCCAAAGCAGTTTCCAATGATCTATGAAAAATTGAAAACATTATAATAACCAGACAAAATTAAAGCAACAGTGACATATCTTGATGTGCCTTCCTTCACTGACTCGTGATTTCCTAGGGAGTAGGCAATACGAATTCTACTCAAATAACTGGAAAAAGAAAAGAGACTATTGAAACTTATTAAGGTCTGTTGAAGTGTGAAGTATGTTGAAAGCTCAACCAAGACTTCTCCGTGCCGGCATCTATCAGAACCTCCCCAGACCAAAATCTCTACAGCAGCAGCATCATATAAATGAAGTTTCACAGGCAGCTTTATTGTGACTGGTACATTTTTGCCAACGCCATTTGATGAGAGGGATCGACATGGTTAAGACATCACTGCAAAGATAAAGGCGGTTTGATTAATATACTTGGTTATCCATTAATAGATTTATATGCTTGAAGGTTAAGTTTCATACCACACTAGTACATTGGAGCTTCGAGTTGTGTTCCATATAAGACATCAAGACTCCCTGTTTCGCTCTAACTCCACGGCAACCTATTGCAACTCTTCGGAGACGATTGGGGCGCTGAGTGTTGTATATGCGAGCTGCAGTGGTAAAACCATGTTAGAAGCTCATAATCCGTTTAAGAGGTCGTTGAGAGCAAGAGAACCCAATCCAGAAAGAATACAAATCCCGCCTAGTAGAAATACCGACGCTTCAAAGTTACCAGCCAACACTTCCTCTATTACTGCGAGCACGAAATGGAACAATTCAAAGAACACGTATCTGTTGAAAAGCTATACTCCAAGTGAAGACTCCATGCCAGCAAGTTCCATAGCACTCCCATCAGTAGCCTCAAGGCAACTCGCATACGGCAGCCCCCTAATGCCCACATCCAGCTGCTGCAGACATTTGTTTAAAATAGGATCAGTACTGACATTAATAATCATTCATTCTCAGACATATTCCAACAAGAAGTAACGACCTGCTTACCGATAAATAGAAGATAGCCGTCCAATGCTATGACCACTTGCCGGGGATTCCTAACCGTGGCAGCCTATCATATTCACGACCTTCTTGAAGTCTCAAGATATTTGCAACTTCCAGCTTTTGATCCTGAAATGGAAACAACACCGTTACCGCCATCAACCAAAGAGAAAACCTCAACTGCATTTTCAAAGTCATTAATACCTGCACTTCAATAACAGGAGTTGGTTTAGAATGTTCTATTTGGAGCAGTCTTGATAGGGAGAATGAATATGATGTAGACCCGCTCAGAACTTGTCCACATCTGCAAAAAAGGAACAAAGTATTGAATGTTACTATGATCAATTTACATGTTCAGACCGTGCTAACCTGAAGCCGGCATCCTGAGGAGCTTCGTCGACGCATCTGCTCAATTGTTTGTGAAGAAGCCATCAAGAGTTGGCGACAGACGCGTGAGCTGATGCGAATCAAAACATCTCCTTCATACTCACCATCGAGCCCAGACTATAGCCCAAGTTCACCACAACATTCACAAAGAAAAGTGAGAAGAACCTTGTCCTTTGTTTGTTTCCACAGAAGATGCATTTGATGATGTTACTATATGCAATGAGGAAAGTAAACCGTCATGTAGTCATGTAATCCCTTCCCGCCAGCTGCATTACAAGAAGGGGAATCTAGCAAGACATAGAAAGTTGTAACCTCTGGTTTGCCTCGAGTACATGTCACTACATCCGCTAATATCTGCAATTTAACCAATGTTAAAGCATACCGTAATTACTCAAGACATTAAGAAAGACGTACCCAGAATATCTTATAATAACCAATTTCTAGCTTAAGAGGATAAACTTACCATACGCCTGAAGTTCTGTTGCACCAAACGTATGAGGTGATGGAAGCCCTCACAGAGAATCAATTTTAAGGACACCAAAACTTGATAAGAATGAGGTGATGGGGTGTTCATTTAAAGCTCTCGGTGACTATTCTTTTGATAGGAGAGGTGGCGTAGGATCCTGGGTTCGTGAGGCTGCATTAGATGGCCTTGAAAGATGTACATATATGCTCTGTAAGATCGACAAGTCAGGTTGCTTAAATCAGACAGTAATGATGTTGGATCCTTAGTAAAACCTATGGCTGATGATATGCTTAATAAAATGCGGAGTTTTTATTATTCGACGAAGATCTTGCTACCAATTTAGTTGGAGGGACTTGTAAGCAAGCTGTGGACAAGTTGGATAAGTTGAGAGCAGCAGCAACATTCTTCACATAAGCAGCAACTTTTGCAACTTTATCATAACGGAGGTCGTCGGCCGCCGGTATCTTCACCTACATTACACGAGAATCAGGGTCAGTATCTCAGCCTCCAAGGACCTGCAATCAACAGATAAGAGTGCGACCTTAATTAGAGATCACAGTAGGAATAACATTCTCACGTAGCACCACGCTTCATGTTCGTAAACCAAATACCTCCTCAGTTCACGGCCAACCCTTTTTTCTGCAAGATGAAACTAGAGAAAATTAAGAGCTCCTAATTAACTTGTCCTCGACAGAAGGAAATCACGTTGTTGATAGGAAATCAAAGCGGTCATTTACCTCCGAGCACGATCCAATCAATTCCCTTTGTGACTGTGGTTTGTCGCCAAGTTTCAATCTTCGGTTATTAGGAAACTATAATGCTGGCTTAACCTTTGTAGTTGCCATTTTTGGTCCTACATAGAGCTCATGTCGTCGTGAGGCCCGTCAAACTTGGCAAGCAACTTAAGACATGATGAAATGAGAGACAACATGGATAGATACCAGTTTTTGTTTCATTCCTTGATCTGGTTTTCAACTATAAACCATCAAGTACAATGATGACATGCGTGTCGGCTATGACTCGTTTCGGCTGTGTCAATTCAACTTGCACCACAATCTTCCGCTGCACCTGATGACAGATCAAAGGGGAACGGTTGTCAGTTATCGCAATATCTTTCACAAGCGTAGCAACGGTAATTTGAATCAAAGGAAAAAAGGAAAATTATCAAGCATGAGAGGTTTCTCAGGCTTACAACCAACGCATTCAAGAAAATACCAGTGAGAATCAACAATAAGTTCGACCTTAATTGGGAATCCTAGACAGGGTTGGTACATTCCAAAACAAGTAGGAACAGGTTTCTCCAAGAATGGGAAGTGATTTACCACGTTGTCTATAGGATCAAACATAGCAGATGAATATAGAAAGGAAAGAATCGAGAGTGTTACCAATTTCCATAACAACTCTGAACAGAATCGTACGAATTTGGAAGTCAATTAAATGTCCAGCTGCAAGCAAATCAGGCGTGTTTAATTTCTCTCCGAAACAGTCCTCATACATACCTCGCCGAATTTGGAAGTTTCATTATGCCTCTTCAATTCGCATTACTCCTCACAGGCCTATAAAACCGAACAGATGAATGATTAGAGAGGACCCACAGGTCACAGATAGAATCGATACACAAAATTGCAACCACAATCCAAATTCATAAAAATCCCAATCGATGAAACCCTAGATATCAAATCACAATACAAAGGGAGGAATACTCATCTTCATCACCGAATCGCCAATCTCTGCCGAAACTCCACCACGAATCCACCGAAAAATCGCGATTTCCGCCGCCAGAAGCCATCTCTCGAAACCACTGCCGCCGTTATCGCAATCACCCGCCACGAGATCACCTTCGAAAACCCGTCGCCGGAGATCAATCATCCGCGAACCACCATTGATCCTCGTTTTTTGGGTAACTCTAATCCATCAACCTTTTGTTTCGCTGATTTGTTTTGTTTTAGTGTTCACAGGTTTGGAGTCATAGAAGAACAGAGGGGTGAGATCGGAGGAAAAAGAAGAAGGAAGTGAGAAGCGGAAAACGAAGGAGGACGAAGGAATCGTGGAGAGTGAATTGCGAGGGCGAGGGAGAGACGATGGATTGAGGGAGGGTTTTCGATTTGGGGATTGGGTTTCCGTTTTTTTCCTTTTTTTCTGTTGTTTTATTATTTGTATAATGTGATGCTTAATCACCACTAATCACACACACACACACACACACACACACACACACACACACACACACACACACCATCTAACCACCTATTAACCCCCCTAATCTCCTCATTATCTCGCCATTAATTCTCCATTAACCACCCTAATCACCTTAAAAGTCATTATCTTTCCATTAATTAATCAACTTAAGTTTTTTTAATCAGTCCAAATTGGCCTTTAACATAACCAGTTTTTTTTAAAAACAATTAATTTGCTTAACCCATTACTATTTGTTAAATCAACTCATTCTCAACTTAATTCCGTTTTATTAAACAACTTGATATTTTGTCCGTACTAATAAAAACTTTTAATAACAAAACCATTTTCATAATTCACTTAATAATAACAAACTATTTTATTTTAATTTAATTTTGATCTTTAATAACAATAACTAAATAAAAAAACTTTTAATATTAGAAAATCTCTTAAGAAAATAACTAATATTTAATTTGTTTTGCAGTGACAACTTTTAAAGTAATAAGCAATTCCTTTAATCTAACTATTTATCTTGTTATAATAAATCTTCATAAGAAACCTTCCTAATTAAAATAATTTACACCATAATTAGACTAATTATCTTTTATAACAAACTCTTTTTTATAAAATATAAACTTATCTGTATAATTAATCTAAAACAACCTTTTATTAAAATAAACAATTTCTCTTTAAGATTAACCCTTCTAGATCCCTTTTAGCTAAATTACTAATTTAAAGTTTAAATCCACCTTTAATAGAAAACCTTTATTTAAAAAATCGATTCACAAATTAATACAATATTTGGTAAAATCAATCTCATCAAACCAATCTAACTCTCTCCTAAAATCAATTTTTCCTTAGGAACAAATCAATCTCTTAAAATCAACTTCTCGCCTACAAATTTAATCACACCCTTAATCAATTAACATCGCATCCAACGCAATCGTGCACACTCATATTCACGACACATACACTCTCACACACTTCAGCGCTTTCATGTGTATGTGTATGTTTTACTCTTCTGTAATTTATTACATTTACATTATCAATTTATATTTCCGCACTGCATTCCGTCCAAAGGAAAACCCTACACATGATTCAACAATTGTGTGTAGTACATTCACATTTGCATCATACTCCCTTATGATCCTTGATCCCATTCAAGTTGATCTCTCTAGGATAGATCCTACCCCATAGGAAGGACCATTATCTTTACAACATAGATACAAAACAATACAACTCAAAAACAACAAATATATTCAAACACAATAGAGAAAAGATGCCAAATCATCTTAAGCGAGATAGAATCTCCACCCCACATCAATACAATCAATACCGTAGGGACTTTGCCTTAAGAGAGATAAAGGCGTACTCGTCAAACAATCCGAGTATTTGAGCCCTTTTCTTAAGACGATGCAAAGACTATTTTCCTACAACCTGTGGTGGTTACATCTCTCTTAAAATGACAACACGTCTCTTCTCCTAAACCTAATCAATCAACTACCCTAAACCCGTAGGAACTTTGACCACAGTCAAAGAACTCCTCATACCCTTTAGGGGAACTACAAGTACTCTGATTCCACTCCCGTAAGGATATGTAGGCATAAGATGCGATATCTTATCGAGTATACTTAGAAATAAACCCCTAGGTCTTTTATACCTTAAGCAGATAAACACTTAGCAATAAACAAAACATAAAACAAGAGGTTCCTGTAGAGTACTACAGAAACATAGGATGCTAGTACCTTCCCTAAGTTTAACCAACCCCCGAACCTAAAACTCTCTAAACCTTGCATTTGCATTGCATTGTGGGAATTTCGATCTTTATCCCTTCCTTTGGACAAATCAAAGTTCGGTTGCAAATTGAATTAAAGATTCAAACTAATCAATAGTTTGTTATCCAAATTTCACCGCGACAGATACCAACCAAAATTTGGGATAAACGGGATATACAAGAAGTAGAATCAATCGACTTACAACCTAAAAAGAATACTCCTCTGGGGAAAAGAGAAGTTTAAATAAACAGACTCCGTCGGGGAGTAAAAGTAAGATGAACACATCTACAATGATTTTTGTTGGGGATAAAGATAACACAACATCTTCTGAATTATGCCATTATCTACTGGAGAGACGACTGACAATAATGATATCAAACCTGACTTATGCTTCGGATGCATATGTTTAAATATGACGTAATGCTTCCATACAAAATGGAAATGCTACGCACTTGGGAGGATGCAATGCAAATGATCTGCAAAAGAACACCGCCAAGAAAGGTGTTGAGAAGATCAACAAACAAAATCTGCTGAGGAAGACCCACTAAACGATCTTCCCGAATATAATCTCCGCTGAAAAACCACTCAGTTGGGAATTATGAATAACATCTCTTGGGAGGTCGTCCCAAGAATCTGATTCTGAAGAAAGCCAATGATCATTGGACTTTTTTGGGGATAGCAGCCACCAATGACTTACTCCCTGAGGGAATCAACAACTAACTCTGCTTGGGGAGAGAAATCATTAACATAAACCCTGTCGAGGAATAGCCTTCAACCTTACCCTGTTGGGGTTAAGTATGCACTATTGCTGGCGAAAATACTTCTGATCTGATAATAGGACTCTGTGGGGAGACAAAATCTCTGCTGTGGGAAGACAAAGAATCTTCTGCTGAATAGATGCCTGATTGCATATCAACACCCTATCTAATGTAGTCGACTTCTGAATACTCGTTGGAGAGTGTAAATCGAACTAGATGGGGGAATACAAAATACTGAACTCCTGTTGGGGGAGGAATGGTTCACCATGCACTGCTGATATTGTTAGAACTTCACTGTCGGGGAAAAAGTTCTACTAGAGAGAGGATCATGTCATCCTGCAAACAAACAATAAGCAATAGAATGTTCTATGTAAGCGAAATGGCTACCTTGGTTACCATTCATGATAACTATTTTTCTAGAAAAATAATTATTTTCAATATGCTCTTTAAAGCCCCACTATTTTCACATGTAATGTTTTTCAAAAATATCGGATGTTTTTTGGAAACAAAACAGTAAAAGTAAAAACAAAAATGAAAAGCTCTTTGAGTGAATAATACTTTACTGATTGAAATGACCTGTAAATAGGAAAGTTACAATTTGGATGCAATTCCTGAAAAGAGGTAATTACGCAAAGAGTACAATAAGAAATATACAAATGTCGGCAATATGGAAACATATAACCACCATGTGTCGATTTAGCTATGACTTGTATCTCTTCAATGTTCACCAACGCTCCGACTTTTGAAAAGAGTGATTGTACTGATTATTATCCTTTGGAATATCTGTATATCAATATGAATTCACAGATCGAACACAGACCACAATCATTTGCTTTTAAATCCCTAACTTCTGCCTGGACCACCCTTGCGGGTTTTCAGTCCACCAGGATACCCATTTTTGCCAAAATCGCCTTTCCAGGTTTTCAACTTTGCGGATTTATTTTTTTTCTTTTTATCCTAATTTTGCCCGAACCTTTTCCTTTTATGGTTCACTGGGATGCCTCATTTTTGCCTGGACTTCTCTTTTTCTATCCAGCGGGTCTATTTTAAGCAAATTATTTTTTGACTACGTCTGTGCTCGCAGGGGACGTAAAGTTTTCACCATCCACAGTAGATAGTAATAAGGCTCCAGCAAATAAGACATTTCTTACCACATATAGACCTTCATAATTTAGAGTCCATTTGCCCCTGTGATCTGCCTGAGGAGGAAGGATCCTTTTCAAAACCAAATCACCCGTATGGAAGAACCAAGGATGCACTTTCTGATCAAAGGCCTTCTTCATCCTACTTTGGTACAACCATCCATGAGCAATGGCTACCAACCTCTTCTCGTCAATAAGACTCAACTGATTCAACCTAGCTTACACCCATTCAACTTTGTCAAGCTTCACATTAGCCAATACTCTCAAAGAAGGAATCTCAACTTCCAATGATAGGACTGCTTCCGTACCATACACTAGTGAAAAAGGAGTTGCCCCGGTTGATGTACGTACTAAAGTACGATAACCATGTAGAGAAAAGGGAAACATCTAATGCCAGTCCTTATAGGTCACCACCATCTTATACATAACTTTCTTGATGTTCCTGTTTGCTGCCTCAACAATGTCATTCATCTTCGAATGGTATGGAGAAGAATTATGGTGTTCAATTTTGAAACTATGGCACGGTTCCTTCATCATCTTGTTGTTCAAATTTGAACCATTATCAGTAATGATTTACTCCGGTATTCCATAACGACAGATGGTGTCCTTCTTTATGAATCAAACAACCACCTGTCTTGTGACATTAGCAAAGGAAGCTGCCTCTACCCACTTCGTAAAGTAATCGATGGCAACTAGAATAAAGCGATGCCCATTGGAAGCAGTCGACTTTATCCTTTCAATTATATTGATGCCCCACATTGCAAAGGGCCAAGGAGATGTCAACATATTCAGAGGGTTAGGTGGCACATGCACCTTGTCAGCATAAATCTGGCATTTGTGGCATTTCCTGGTGTATTTGAAACAATTGGATTCCATAGTCATCCAACAATACCTAGCTCTTAACAATTTTCTGGCCATTGCATGTCCACCGGCATGAGTACCAAAGGAACCCTCGTGAACCTCTTCCATTAACAGGCCTGCTTTGTGTTCATCAACACAACACAACAAAACCATGTCAAAGTTTCTTCTATACAACACACCATCCTTGTTTAAGTAGAAGTTGCCTGAAAGCCTCCTCAAAGTCTTCTTATCTTTGCTAGATGCTCCAGGTGGGTACTCTTGAGTCTTGAGAAAATGGTTGATGTCAAAATACCAGGGCTTTCCATTTGACATTTTTTCAACTGCAAATATGAAGGAAGGCCTGTCAAGACGCATGATGGTGATTGCTGGAGCTTCATTCCAGAAATTCACTTTATACATTGACGATAACGTGTCTAAGGCGTTTGCCATCTAATTTTTAGCCCTAGGCACATGATGAAACTCAACCCTGTCGAAGAACGGTATCAGTCTCCTTGCATATTTCTTGTATGGCACCAAGTTAGCCTGACACGTTTCCGACTCTCCTTTCATCTGATTAACAACTAGCAATGAATCACCATACACATCAACATTCTTGATCCTCATATCAGTGGCGTCTTCTAAACCCATAATGCACGCTTCATATTCAACTTCATTATTGGTGCAAGCGAACGTTAATTGGCCAGTGAATAGTATATGAGAACCGTGAGAAGTTATAATGATTTCCCTGATTCCATTGCCATATGAGTTAACAGCACCGTCGAAAACCAACTTCCACTGAGACCCAATCTCTGGACCCTCATCAGGAAAAGGCTCATTGCAGTCCTTCATCTTCAGAAACATAATATCTTCATCTAGAAATTCAAACTTCATTGGCTGATAATCCTCAATTGGCTGCTCAGTAAAATATTATGACAAGAAACTTCCCTTAATGGCTTTTTAGGAAACATATTGGATGTCATACTCTGTTAGAACCATTTTCCATCTGGCGATTCTTCCGAAGAGAGCTTGCTTATCAAACACGTTTTCACACCCTCTTTTTCGCCTTTAGCCTTTATACCCTACATTCGCCATATCATACATCGTTCTATTGCATATCGAGCATGTGGGTACAGATTGGGTCGGTTTGTCATTTTTCATTTCAAATGAGATAACTTGTCTATCTTGGACTACATGGAGGAAAAGGTTCATCACCTAAGGTTTGATCTAAGTTGGAAAATCTATTCATCTAGATTTCTTCAAGGAGAAGTTACTTGACAAAATATTAGGATATGCAAGATATATTCCTAATGACCATGAAATGCAAGGCATAATTCAAGATTGCTTCACCCAATTTTGTTTCAAATTCTTGATCAAGTGGAGTTCAAATTTGCAAAGCATGAGTCAAGATCACAAGTGCATAATTCAAAGTTCAAGATTAATGAAGTCAAGACTAGATTCAAGAATATGGCAAAGAAAAATTTCATGACATTTGCAAAAATGTCACATTTATTGCAAAGTCTCAAGCACTTGATAATGCTTAGAAAAATAAGCTACTTCTAGTCTTAATCCAAGCTTCTAATCAAATTCATGTTATGGTAATGCCACACCAAGTCCACATTATGCTTACAAACATCCAAGAAATATGCAAGAATTAAATCAAGATTGGAATGTTTTAAGACCAAGATTATGCATGTTTAATCATGGCAAAACAGTCCCATGCAAGAGGTGACAAATTTCTTCATGTCACAAGATCACATGTCACAAGACCAAGGGAATAACATGTGACAATGCTTCTACATATCAGAATTTTCAAAATGCTGTCAAAGGTGGTAGCATTGACCACAAGAGTTGTCCAAGCACAAGCCAACAAAATGGGTGCAAGGCACAAAGTGCTGCAGAAAAAAATAGCATAGGCAAAGTGCAACAGCAAAAATGCAGCATAACTCTTGCATGGAAATGAAAAGAAAGAGAGTGGCATGAGAAAAGGTGGTAAGAGACACCACTCCATGAAAAAATCTGATATGGGGGAGTAGAGAAAACCCTAGAGGAGCTGAGATAAAAGGAGGGGGGCTGTAAACAAAAGGAGATCACTCTTGACACATTCAACATCCATACACACATTGCAAAACCAGAAAAATAGAGAGAGCAAGAGAAACCCTAAGAAACCAGAAAAATAGAAGGGAGAAAAAACCAGAAAAAAAAGTCACATAGAAACACAAGGGCATCCATTGAGAAGCAGAATCTTCACAACATAGAGTGAAGAGTGGAGAGCACATCCAACAAAGGTTATTGGAGTACTTGTAAGAAGGATAGACAGCTCTTGGTATCCATTTCTTCAAACCTTTCTCCCTTTACTTTTTGCTTTTGTATTCATTTCATTTATTCTCTTGTGTGTTGTTGTACTGTATATATCATGTAAGGTCATAATAGGGACCAAGAAACCGTTTTTAAGATACCATAAAATGAAGGAAAACAAAGAAAAAAATTAGGTTTTTTTCACCTGGTAGCCTGACACGGGCCGTGTCACACGACACGGCCGACCGTGTCACATGACACGGCCGACCGTGTCACACGACACGGTCGACCGTGTTGCATCTCTATGTAACTTTTCATAGCACAAAATGCCCAGGACCCCTGACACGGGCCGTGTCACACAACACGGCCACCCGTGTTGCACCTCTGTTTGAGGTTTCAACGTGTAAAGTACCCAGACCTTATGAGACGGGCCGTGTCACACAACACGGCCACCCGTGTCACACCCCTGTTTGGCCTAAAAAAACTTGTTTTGTCCCTGACCCTATGACACGGGCTATGTCACACAACACGGCCACCCGTGTCACACCTCTGTCAAGCCTCAAAAATCATTTTTTGCCCAGACCTCATGACACGGGTCGTGTCACACAACACGGCCACTCGTGTCACACCTCTGTCAAGCCTCAAAACTCATATTGCATGTACCTTATGACACGGCCACCCGTGTTACACCACTGTTTTTCACTTATTTTGTCATTTTACCTCCAAAAAATTTTTTCTCAAGGAGTTCGCTTCGTGCCGTTTTTTTTGCATGTCTCGATTTTTTTTAGCCGACTAACCCCATATGTTTGCATGATTTTAGTGTGAATATTGCTATTGTCCTTGTTGACTTTTGATTCCCAAAAACCATTTTCAAAAACAAACTCTCGATTTTGTCGAGCCATTTTTTAACCTTGTAAGTCGGTTGCCTTGTGCACCGCCATCAACCTTGTCCGTATCGCTTCAAATTTATCTTTACAAACAATAAACCTTGATCCAACGTCAACTGGTTCTCTTTTCTCATAAAAATCCAAAACACAATAAAATATACGATTAGAATTATGCACCATGAGCTTTAAAGTGGTAGAGAAGGAATGAGAATGGAATCCTCCTACACTCGTTCCGAATGTTTTGAATACAAGGCGCTCGATTTGGTTATTCGAGACATTCATCTCTATCCAAAGTCTTTTGTATAATCCTAGTCAAGAATAGATTCTTCCCTAAGAAAAACCTAAAAAATAACATCAACTCATCAAACTATTTTTCGCCTTAGGGCATCAATCAAAAAACCCTTTTTCAAGGTATAAAATCAACCAACAAACAAGTATTTCGCAAGCCTCCGAACTACGGAACTCTGATTCTTCACTTCTTTTAAGTGAGGATACGTAGGCACAAGGGCCACAATCCTTGGCGAGCACCCTAATAAAAAACCAACCCTCTTTTCCCTTAAGCAAGCAAACTTTTAGATTAAAACACCCATTCAAGCTAAAACAACCTAGAAGGTTCCCATCGAGTACGATGGATGTGAGGGGGTGCTAATACCTTCCCGTCACATAACCGACTCCCGAACCCTAATACTTGGTTGCGATGACCATGCTCTTTTCCTAAAGGTTTTATCGCTATTTCCCTTTCCCTCCTTGGGATAAATAAAATCCGGTGGCGACTCTGTGTCATTTTTCGCGTAGCGACAACTGGCGACTCTGCTGGGGACCTTTTCCTAAGCGAGTCAAGCCTAACCTAGGTTGTTTTTGTGTGTTTGGATTCTTTCCTTTTTGTTTGTTTATCGCTTTCCTTGTTTTTCAATTGTATCTCACCGTGTTTGGTTTCATTGGTTCTTGGTATGGTTTGGAAACTTTGGTGGCAAACCTTGAGGGAAAGACTCTATACACGAGTCTATAGTGTTAAAATTAAGATAGGAGAGGTTGAGTAGTATGGGCTTCCGAGATGCTCATCTCGTGATATTCGATACGAGAACCTCGCTTAGAGTAGATTCATTTGAGAATGATGAGAACCGTCAACCTCTTGGCGTGTTTGATCAATGTTTTCTCAAGAATCCATTACTCTAAGGATCTTTTAGAACCCTAAACCTTTGGCCAACTAAGATTGATGGTCGCGTAGTATGGGTCCTCGAGAAGCTCTTCTCATGTGGATCGATACGAAGACCTGGTTCAGAAGAGACTTTCTTGATGGAGTTGTTGCCTGGAAATGATTGACATACGTAACAAACAGTCAAGAAAGTCCATGACTCTGAAATCCTTGTCTAGAACCCAATGTCGATGTGTCTCGTAGTGTGGGTCCCCGAGAAGTTCTTCTCGTGTGGGTCGATACGAGGACCTCACCCAAAAGAGATTCATGTGATGGAGTCATCTTCTGACATATTCATGTCATGTATGATGAACAGTCATGTGAATCCATGACTTTGGGATCCCTTTTAAACCCTAGATCACACCTTGTGAGAACCTTTTCCATAAAGCGGACAGTATCGACCATATCCATACCACAGACTTATGAACCCATATGCTCGAATTCTGCATCCGTTCATACATACATACTTCATAAAAACAAAGCTCTTAGTGTCTTGTTCTTGTTGCAGATATAAGCATTTTTCAGAAGCAGTCATGCTGAATGTGAATTTAGGAACAGTGAAGTTAAACAAGAAGACCGACCAAAAGAGTACTTTCACTTTCAAATACAAAGATCCTTCAATTGACAGTTTGAAAGCGCTAAGTGCCAAGATCACTCCCATCAAGCATAAAAAATTTCACTCTTCTTATGGGAGAATTTTGGATCTGCTGACAGAGAAGATAGAGTTTGAAGCTCTCACAACCTTGGCTCAGTACTATGACACTTCCCTCCGTTGTTTCACCTTCGCCGATTTTCAGATAGCTCCTACTTTGGAAGAATTTGAGAAGATTTTGAACCTCTCCATCAAAGATCGCAATCCTTTTCCCAAGCTCGAAGAAGAGTTCACTTTGAAGAAAGTGGCTTCTGCCTTAGGGATTCCCACATCAGATGTGATAGCCAATTGGGCACCCAAAGGAGCTAGGGGTTTCTCGGGGAAATTCTTGGAAGAACAAACGTGGAAGTATGCCAAGGAAGAGAAATGGGAAATATGTGGTTCAATTCTGGCACTCTTGGTCTATGGAATTGTGATGTTTCCAAATGGGGAAAATTTTGTGGACCAAGTAGCTGTGGAATTCTTCTTGACCAAGAACCCTGTGCCTTTCCTCTTAGGTGACTTCTACCACACACTCCATACAAGACATACAAAAGGAGGTGGAATGTTCCTTTGTTGCGCCCCACTCCTGCATAAGTGGCTAAGGACCCACATGCCCAAAAAAGGTCCTTTTACTTCCAAGGAACTCTCATGGCCTCAAAGATTCGCTTCACTCACCGCTAGTTCCATCACATGGTACAAGAGGGAATGGGAAACCAAAGATATTATATTTTCTTGTGGAGAATTTCCCAACATGCCTCTTGTGGGGACACGAGGTTGCATCAATTACAACTCGCTGTTACTCAAGAGACAGTTTGGACACTCCATGGATGACCCTCCTAAGGAAGAAGATTTGGTGCCATTCCTTGTCAATACGGTCGATCCAAGTGATCCGTCTATACGAAGAGCAAGAAGAGCATGGGTAAACATCCAAATAAGCAACCCATACAATGGGCGGAAGAACATCCTTGCTCGTGAACCTTATGTCAAATGGGTAAAAGAGAGAGTGAAAGAGGTCAGATTACCTTTTGTCTTTGATGCATCTTTTTTCCCATCGAATCCTGAGCCCGAGCCTATCTTACCGAAGATATGGAGAAACTTAAGGCTAAAATCCAAGAACTTTAAGATGAGAACACTCAGCTTCGAATTCGACTCAACGAGACTAAGCAGAAAAGCGAAGCTTGGGAAGACAAAAGCAAAGAGTTGAAAGAAAAGTTCGAGGATAGCAAGGAAAGGGCTAGGGAAGAGAAAGGAAAGAAAGAATGGGTTGGTGGAGCTCTCAAAAACGCCAACGCTGACTTGGATCACCAAAATGAAAATTTGGACCAAGTATGGCGAAAGGTCAGAGACTTAGAAGATGATGTGAGAATAGCCACCCAGATGAAGAAAGATGAAAGGGAAAAATCTGAAGCTCAGATGCACAAGTTGAAAGGCATTATGAAAGGCTGCGAAGATCAATTAGCTCGTGAGCTATTGAAAGGAATTATGAAAGGCTGCGAAGATGGAATATATGATGAGCTATATCTAGAGTTGAAGGACAGCTGCCACTATTGGGAAGAAAGTTGTCGTCAGGCAGAAGCTGCGGTACTTCAGAGAGATGACATCATCCATGATCTCCAAATTCTCTATGAGGAATGGAAGAACAAATTCATAAACTTGGCGGGATTCTCCAACTTTGTGCTTCAGTAGATCCCTGAAAGATTGAAGGTAGCCGATCAAGTGATGACTCCTGAAAACACTCATGTCCCTGTGTTCGACTTTGTGAAGTTTTGCAAGGAAACAATGGGGGAACTTGTTACAGATTTAGAGGCGGTTCGCAGAGCCCAAAGAGTCACATTTAGAGTCGATTTGTAATTTGCTTAAGAAGTGTATCTTTTGTATTTTGTATTTGAACTGGGCTTCAAGCCTTAATGAAATGAGAGTTTGTTCTATTATGTCTCTTCTGATTAATTGCAATGGAAAATGTTTATATTCTCAACAATAACTAACAAGGTTACTAAGAGCTTTGCGCATAACATTATTCATATGCATTCCATACGCATCATATCACATTTCATAAAAACAAAACCAAAACTTACAAAAACTTGACCTCCATTCGCAGTAAACAAGCTGACTTCCCGACATCCCTACTACACTCGTGGCAAGCAAAGATTACTGATGGATCAGATTGAGCAGACTCAAGCCGCTTTCAGAGACAAGATGACCCACATGAAGACTCAGATGGGCCAGTTGATGGAAGTCATCCAGGCTATGGCTAAAGGATAAAAAGAGCTGAAGCAACCTATGGAGAGAAACACTGCCAACACTCCAGTTCCTACTACTGTAGGCTCAACTCCCACTCCTGACAATGTCATTCCTACTTCTACAAATGCAATCCCCGTTCCTGGTGGCACGATCCCTACTCCTGCTGGCGCAGGCGCAATCCCTATTCCTCGTAGTGGTACGACTACCCCTCAAATCCACTTTGATGATCACGAAGGTTTCTACAACTCTCACAATGACTTGGCTGTAGACGGTTCTGGAGCACCAACTACTGACTTGGAAAAGAAGGTACTCGCCTTGCAAGAAATGATCAAAGGACTATAAGGCCCAAGCACTTTTGGGTTAGAGGCTGCGGATATGTGTTTGGTACCCGGTGTTAAGATTCCACTCAAGTTCAAAGTCCCTGACTTTGAAAAATACAAAGGGGCAAGCTGTCCCCGAACTCACATCCAATCTTATTGTAGGAAGATGGCTGCCTACTCTAATGATGAAAAACTACTAATGCATTTCTTTCAAGATAGCCTCAGTGGAGCTTCCCTTGAATGGTACATGCAGATAGAAGGTACACACATCAAGACTTGGAAAGAGTTAGCCGAGGCATTTCTGAAACACTACCAATACAATTCTGACATGGCACCTAATCACATACAACTCCAAGGCTTGACCCAAAAATCTGGTGAAGCTTTCAAGGACTATGCTCAAAGGTGGATGGACTTAGCTGCTAGAGTCCAGCCTCCTCTTCTTGAAAGAGAATTAACCGATATGTTCATGGGGACTCTTCAAGGTCCTTTCCTAGAACGCTTGGCTGGATGCACATCTACTGTGTTCTCAGATTTAGTGATGGCTGGTGAGAGGATAGAGAATATGATAAAGATTGGAAAGATTCAAATTGCTGATGGAGCTTCTAAGAAGCCCTACCAAGGTTTTGCAAGGAAAAGGGAAGGCGAAACAAGCGCCGCTTTGATGGATAAGGGGAAGGCCAAAGTATACCAAGGCTCTTATCATCATGGGCCGCTGTTACTCCAAATCAACCTCTCTCCATACCCGCAAGTCAACCGGCTGTTCAAGCTCCATATCAACAACAACGTCAAAACTATTATCAAGGTCCGCCAAGACAAAGGAGACCTGAGAAAAAAATTGATCCTATTCCGACAATGCACGCTAGGTTGCTTCCGCTCTTGCTTAGAGGTTCATTGGTGCAGTTGAGAGAAATGAAGGCTCCCCAGCTGTTCTACCTCCCGGCTATGATGCAAATGCCCATTGCGAATTCCATTCTGGAGCTCCCGGACATAACATCGAAAACTGCAAAACTTTGAAATACGTGGTACATGATCTCATTGATTCAAAAGCCATCAATTTCACCAAGAACCCTCCCAACGTGACTAAAAATCTAATGCTGCACCATGCCACAAACATGGTTGAAGAATCTAAAGGAAAGAAGTTGGTATCAAAAATTGACAAAATGAAGACTCCCTTGGCAGTTGTTAAAGAACAATTGCTAATGAAAAATGTTATCCCAGGATGTACCGAGGATTGCCAACACTGTTTGAAAGATCCCCAAAACTGTCATGAATTGAAGATGGGCATCCAAAATTTGTTAGATCAAGGTGTCATATTGATAGAACAGATGTCCAGTGCTGAAGAAGTGGCCACTCTTGATATTCCCTATGATCCAATGGAGTTTACTTATGATGACGAACAGTTGAATGGTCAAAACCGTGTACCTTTGACAATTCTGTACGATGAAGATTGGTATCCTACCCAAGTTCCACTACAAATCCCGTATGATGTTACACCGCTGACAATTCCATGTGACCAACCTCGTGCGCCCTTGGAAATCCCATGTGATTATGATTGACATTCTGTTCAGACCCCATACAATCAAGTTCGTGAACCGTTGCAAATAACCTATGATCAAGTAGAGATTCCATTATCTCCACCTTCACTTGCTCCATTAGTGATATCTACACCTGCTCCTTTCCCTTTTGAGAGCACCAATGCTGTCCCTTGGAAATATAAGCCAACTGTTTACATTAATGGGCTGAAGGTGGAAGAGGATGTTGTGAAAGTTGATAGTTCTGTAGAGAACATGGTGGGGACCAGTGGAATAACTAGAAGTGGGAGGATTTTTGCGCCCGCACCACCACCAAACGGTACAAGTGAAAAGCAGCCAACGATTGAGCAGGGGCAGACTTCAACTCAAAAAAGGAGTTCCAATGAGGATGTCGAAGAATTCTTACGAATCATTCGAAAAAATGATTATAAGGTGGTGGACCAACTCAACCAAACACCTTCAAAGATTTCCATGTTGTCATTGCTAATGTGCTCCCCTGCCCATCAGGAGTCATTGATCAAGTTCTTGAAGACTGCTCATGTTCCCCAAGAAATATCCGTTGTACAATTTGAAGGAGTGGCGTCGAACATTGCCTCCGCACATATTCTGAGCTTTAATGAGGGAGAGTTGCCCCCCGAGGGGAAAAACCATAATAAGGCTTTGCACATCTCCATTGAATGTGTTGATGTTGTGTTGTCGAGAGTATTGGTAGATACTGGGTCATCCTTAAATGTTTTACCAAAAAATTCATTGGCCAAGCTGACCATTGAAGGATTGATGATGAAACCCAATTCAGTGATAGTGAAAGCTTTCGATGGGGCAAGAAGGACCGTGATAGGGGAAGTTGATCTCCCCATCAAAATAGGACCTCATACTTTCATTATCACATTCTATGTGATGAATATCTATCCGGCGTACAGTTGTCTGCTAGGTCGTCCTTGGATTCATGCAGCCGGTGCTGTAACATCCACTCTTCACCAAAGGCTAAAGTTCATGGTTAATAACCAACTTGTCGTCATCGAGGGAGAGAAGGATATGCTAGTAAGCCATCTGTCTTCATTTCGCTATATTGAAGTAGGAGGGGAAGTTCATGAGACCCATTTTCAAGCATTCGATGTTATAAATGTGGAAATGATCCCTGCTAAGAAGGAGGACAAGAAATCAGAAAGGTCAGGACCCCCCATGGTTACTTGGAAGGACGCAAGGACCGTAATTGAGGCCGGTCACCCCGAAGGTTGGGGAAGAGTGTTGGAGCTACCCATCAACAAAAACAGAACTGGTTTGGGTTACCCAGGCAATCACAAAGATCAGCAGAAGACAACCATTGACAAGGGCAAAAGGTTTATTTCTCCACTTGCCTTTGTTAGTGGTGGACATATGGTGGATGATCAGGTGGCCGTTGTGGAAGCTAAGGATGATGCACTAAAGGAAGTCTGCATGGTGTACCCAAAGGCACCAAATCAACAACTCAACAATTGACTGTTACAGAAATACTAGAAGTCACCCTTGTCGAAGAGTAATTTTCCTTGTTTTGCTTTCAAATCCTATGCTCTACCCAAGGCATAAGGATTATTTTGTACGGCCCCCATGTTTTCAAATAATGTTTATCATGAATGAAATGAACCTCTTTGCATTCAATTGTGTTCCCTGTCTTTCTTTTTTACTTTTGCATAAATAAATGGCAATGTTTTCTCGCATTTTTCTTTTTAATCTTCTCAAAATAAAGCATAAAATCACCAATCATACAGATCTACCCCGGATTCCATTGATAACGATACTGCTACGGTTCCATATGACTTTGATAACCCAATCTACCATGCTGACAAGGATTGTGAACTCCCCGAGGAGTTAGCCAGACTATTAAAGCAGGAATCAAATATCATTCAGCCGCATCAAGAGTCATTGGAAGTTGTCAATCTTGGAACCGAAGAGGACAGGAAAGAGGTCAAGGTAGGCGTTTCCCTAGAAGAGGGTGTGAAGAGAAGACTGATCGAGCTCCTACGCGTGTGTGCAGATGTGTTTGCTTGGTCATACCAAGACATGCCCGGATTGGATTCAGACATCATGGTGCATAAATTGCCGCTCAAGGAAGATTGTCCGCCTGTAAAGCAGAAGATGAGACGAACTCGACCCGATATGGCCCTTAAGATTAAGGAGGAAGTACAAAAGCAAATTGATGCCGGATTCTTGGCAGTATCAAAATACCCTAAATGGGTCGCCAACATTGTACCTGTGCCTAAAAAAGGAGGTAAGGTGCAGATGTGCGTTGACTACAGAGACCTAAATAGAGCCAGTCCAGAAGATGACTTTCCGCTGCCACATATTGATGTGTTAGTGGATAATACGTCCCAATTCTCTGTGTTCTCTTTCATGGATGGTTTCTCCGGACACAACCAAATCAAAATGGCTCCAGAGGATATGGAGAAGACTACCTTCATTACCCCTTGGGGAACCTTCTGCTATAAGGTTATGCCATTTGGTCTGAAGAATGCTGGCGCGACATATCAACGAGCAATGGTGACTCTCTTTCATGACATGATACATAAAGAGATTGAATGCTATGTAGACGGTATGATCGCAAAATCCCAAACTAAAGAGGAACATCTCATCCACTTGGAAAAGTTTTTTGCTAGGCTAAGAAAGTTCAGGCTAAGGCTCAATCCGAATAAATGTACCTTTGGGGTAAGATCTGGTAAATTGCTAGGTTTTATCGTGAGCCAAAAAGGAATTGAAGTCGATCCTGACAAAGTAAAAGCTATCCAAGAGATGCCTGCTCCAAGAACCGAGAAGGAGGTTCGTGGTTTCTTAGGGAGATTAAATTACATATCCAGATTCATATCTCACCTAACAGCCACCTGTGAGCCAATATTCAAGCTGCTTCGCAAAGATCAGGCAATCGTGTGGAATAACAATTGCTAAAAAGCATTTGAGAAAATAAAAGAATATCTGCAAGAGCCACAAATTTTGATGCCTCCCGTGCCAGGAAGACCTCTCATCATGTACTTTACCGTTCTGGAAGGATCCATGGGATGCGTGTTGGGGCAGCATGACAAAACAGGTAGAAAGGAGCATGCCATTTACTACCTGAGCAAAAATTTTACTGACTATGAAACGAGATACTCAGTTTTGGAAAAGACTTGTTGTGCGCTCTCCTGGGCTGCCAAACGCTTAAGGCAGTATATGTTGACCCTTACCATATTGTTGATATCAAAGATGGATCCAGTCAAGTACATCTTCGAGAAGTCTGCCCTCACCGGACGAGTAGCCCATTGGCAAATGGTACTGACAGAATATGACATCCAGTACGTCTCGCCAAAAAGCTATCAAAGGGAGTGTGTTATCTGACTACCTTGCCCACCAACCTATGGAAGATTACCAGCCCATGCGTTTTGACTTCCCTGACGAAGACATCATGTTTGTCAGAGACTATGAGACGTTAGGCCCAGACGAAGGACCGGAACCAGGATCGCGATGGACGCTCGTGTTCGATGGTGCCGCAAATGCTCAAGGCAATGGGATAGGGGCAATCCTCACCTCTCCTACCAGTTTCCATATTCCATTCACCGCAAGATTATGTTTCGAATGCACCAACAATATGGCAGAATATGAAGCATGTATCTTCGGAATTGAAGCCACTATTGACCATAGAATCAAGATTCTGGAAGTGTATGGGGACTCAGCTCTAGTCATTAGTCAAGTCAGAGGCAACTAGGAAGCACGCGACAACAAAGTAGTGCCGTATCAGGATCACGTCTTGAAGTTAATCCCATACTTTGATGAGATTACTTTCAACCACATTCCTAGAGAAAGCAATCAATTGGCAGACGCTCTTGCCACGTTGTCATCCATGTTCAAAGTTAAATGGAAAAATGAGGCACCCTCTATCCGTATTGAACATCTTGATGAGCCTGCCCACTGTCTGGAAGCAGAAGTAATAATCGATGATCAACCTTGGTTCTATGATATCAAAAGGTATCTAGAAAAGCAAGAGTACCCAAAAAATGTTTCCATCACAAACAAGAAGTATTTAAGAAGGCTCTCGTCCAAATTCTTCTTAAGTGGGGATGTGCTTTACAAGCGAAACTATGACTCGGTCTTGCTCAGATGCGTGGATAAACACGAAGCCGATCGGATTATAAACGAAATCCATGAAGGTTCTTTTGGTACACATTCCAGTGGACACACGATGGTTAAGAAGATTTTGAGAGCTGGTTATTATTGGTTGACAATGGAAACTGATTGCTATTGTCACGTGCAAACATGCCACAAATGCCAAATCTATGCAGATAGGATACATGTGCCGCCAGTTCCTCTGAATGTCTTGACGTCGCCTTGGCCTTTCGCCATATGGGGTATAGATGTGATCGGACGTATCGAGCCAACTGCTTCAAACGTTCATCGTTTCATCTTAGTGGCCATTGACTACTTTACTAAATGGGTGGAAGCCACATCTTATGCCAATGTCACCAAACAAGTGGTCACTCGCTTCATCAAAAAGGAAATCATTTGTCGTTATGGGGTCCCAAATAAAATCATTACTGACAATGGTTCAAACCTCAATAACAAGATGATGAAGGAATTGTGTGAAAGCTTCAAGATCAAGCATCATAACTCATCACCATATCGCCCGAAGATGAACGGCGCCGTTAAAGCAGTGAACAAAAACATCAAGAAGATTGTTGAGAAAATGGTGAAAACATATAAAGATTGGCATGAAATGCTACCATTTGCTTTGTATGGCTATCGCACTTCAGTGTACACTTCAACTGGGGCAACTCCATTTTCTCTTGTGTATGGCATGGATGTGGTACTCCCTGTTGAGGTAGAAATCCCTTCCCTGAGAATTCTGACTGATGTCAAGCTTGACGAAGCAGAATGGGTGTAGGCGAGATTTGATCAACTTAATCTCATTGATGAAAAACGCATGGCAGCCATCTGCCATGGCCAGCTTTACCAAAAGCGGTTGAAAAGGGCGTTTGACAAGAAAGTTCGCCCTCGAGATTTCGAAGTGGGAGACTTGGTATTGAGAAAGATTCTGCCAATCCACACAGACCCAAGGGGAAAATGGACACCTAATTATGAGGGTCCATATGTTGTAAAGAAGGTTTTCTTCGGAGGGGCCTTGATATTATCCAACATGGACAGTGAAGATCTGACATCCCCTGTAAACGCAGACGCAGTCAAAAAATACTACGCTTGAGAGCAGACCCGGTGGACAACAAAAAGAAAAGTCCTGGCAAAAATTAGGGTTAAAAATAAAAAAAATAAATAATAATACCCGATAAGTTGAAAACCCTTAGGGGCAACTTAGGCAAAAAAATGGGTATCCCGGTAAACTGAAAACCCGAAAGGGCGGTCTAGGCAAAAGTTAGGGACCTAAAAAAGAAAAGACTGAGGTCTGCGAAAAGTCTGTGAGCTCATCATCATAACAAGGAGAACTACACATGGGGAAGATCAATCCATCCACCTTCCTCAGAGGCAATGTACGAGAAGCTTCAAGGCCATAAGGATCATAGCAGAATTGGAACTCAGTGGAAATCCGATCCCTTTTCACATTGCCACCGTGTTTTTGTCATATTTTTTGCAATTACCTCTTTTAGGAATTGTATCCTTATGTAAAATTACCCATTTATGGGTCACTTTATCATTAATAAAAATCTCTTTCATCAATTCGTGTGTCACATTTATTTTCTTTTATATTTGCAAAAAGTGGAATCTTCATTCTTAATAAATATTGCATTGAAAATTGTGGGATAACAATAATAATAACAAAAGAAAGCATAAAGTTGCTCTTCGAACTAGGTGTATGAAGGATAAAAATGATCTCTAGTAGGCGCACGTGTACACTAAGCATCGTCTGATCATAAAGTTCGTCGGAAACTTGACCAAATCAGGGGCAACCTAACTGGCCAGCACAGCTTGTCTGATAAGACCATCTGTAGATGATCCAAATTTCGCCACGAAGATGTTGGGAAGTCAAACTCGACGCCCCAAATCAAAGCCAAATCACTTGGAATAAATTATCACCCCTAACCTTCATGTCCTTACGTCCCTGACATTTTTGCATACATGCTGCATCATTACATGTGCTTAGCCAGTCATTCTCAAAGATGCGAATTTCCTGTGGAAATCCTGGCAGGATCCTTTTGGAGTGTTTATCCATTCACTTACCTTTTGTAAGTCCTTTTGAGCCTTTTGTATAAGATATTTTATCACCTTACCTTTCGTAAGAGATTTCATTGCCTTTTGCGTGAGATCTTTTCCCTTCGCTTCCCTTTTGTAAGCGTTTCTCGCTGTCTTTTACATGCGACAGAAAACATTGTTTTGGGTATCTTCGACCAATTTGGATGCTTGGTGCCTGCATGGCCAAGATCTGAATGGTCACCGTACTTAAGGAATATCATCTCCGCCGTTGTGCCTGTGAGATCAAATGATGTTCTAATACCCTATGAAATTTCCTCTACCTTTTGTAGGAGGATGGTTATTGCCCTTAACTTACCTTTTGTGAGTCTTTTCGAAATATCCATGCCTTGCCTTTCGCAACAGATTCAACTTACCTTTAATAAGACCTCTCGTACCTTTTGTACAGGTTCTTGTCAGCTTACTTTTCGTAAGTATCCTGTCTACCTTTTGTAGAAGGAACATTTTCTCCTAACCTTTTGTTCTGGAGTCCTTTCTGCCGTGACAGAAGGAAATATGATCGCATTCTCCCAAGGGAGTCTCCTCTACCTTTTGTAGAAGGAATACTGTCTTCAAACCTTTTGTTTTGGAGTCCTCTCTACCTTTTGTAGAAAGGAACATTTTCTCCAAACCTTTTGTTCGGGAGTCCTCCTTGCAATTTGCAAGAGGAAAACCATTTTTTTAGGGTCCTCTCTACCTTTCGTAGAAGGAATATCTCATTGTTATTTCTAGAGTCCTCTCTACCTTTCATAGAAGGAATATCTCTTGGCCAATTATGTTTCCATATTACGAGGTGTCTCCCCTTTCGGCTGGCAAAGCACTCACGTTCATTCAGCATTGTGTCGCTACTGCGAAAATCGGCGCCGGCTAGACAGAAGAGTCGCCACCGTGCGTTATTTATCCCAACGGAGGGAAAGGAAACGCTCGAAGTAAACCTACCGCAAAGACGGGAAAAGAATGGTCATCGCAACCAAATCCTGGATTCGGGAGTTGTTTACGCAAGGGGAAGGTATTAGCACCCCTCACGTCCGTCGTACTCGACGGGATCCACGCTTGTTTTCCAGTACGGATTGTTATTCTATCTACTCTAAAGGTCTGGGGTTAAAAGAAAATTAAATGACTCGGCAAAGTATCGCACTTTATGCCTACGTATTCCCGTCTGGAACGAGAAATCAGAGTCAACGTAGTTCGCCTACCTACGGGAAAGGAGGGGAAGGTTGCTCGCTAGGATACAACATCCTATGCCTACGTACTTTCATACAGCATGAATGTTTAGAGCAAATGTAGTTCGGGCTATGGAAGACACAGGTTTGTCTGACTGTTTTTTATCTTTCTGAAAAAAGGTTTTCTCCTGATTAAGAGTCCAAGCGGACAAAAAATGACACTTTGACGTTTGTTTTCAGTCTTTTACGCAAGAACTGTTTTTTATGATGTTTGCAATCTCTGACGCACTAGAGACTATGATCTGAGGGTGACTACGTCGTATGTCACCCTAAGGGTAACACACTAAGCAGCTAGATTACTGAAGAGCGACCCTCCAACAACCCTCTCTCAAATAGCTTAAGGCTCGTAGCGTACGACATCGATTATCCTTATTACCGTGTTTTGAATTATTTTGAGATAGAAGAGAAAGAACTCTAAAAACCTAGGGTTTGAAATGGGAATCAAAACTACCCTAATGTTGTCATGCATGGGTTAACACCTAATGTCTGTCATAATTCCCTCCTGCCCAGAGGAAATCAGAGATCCTAGGGGATAAATGGAAAAGAAACAGAAGATATACGGTAAACAGTAAAATGCATGAGATGCAGCAATACAAGCGAGGCAAGGGAGTCCCACTCAACCTCGAACCTGGGAAAACAATAGGCAAAGTGAAACAGCTTCACTTCAAACCTAAGGGGCAAGCTGAACAAGCCAACAATCAATGCAGAAAAAGGAAATAAAACCCAACACCAGCTCTGACAGCAACACCAGCTCTTACAACTACAGATGATCAACATCAAAAGGTTGACAGCAACACCTCCAAGCAAGACCCCATCTTCACTCTCCAATGATATTCAAGCTTTAGATAAGCTCTTATCTCCAATAATCTTCATCTTTAGCAAGCACTGAACCCCAATAAGTAGCCAGCTTTAATCAGCAGCAAGACCCTAGTACTCAACAGATACCCAGCTTTGATAGGCACAGGCTTCCTCTTTACCAATCTTCAATGAACTTCATCTTCAAGGCAAAAAACTCACAGGAGAGAATCAACTAGGAGATGAAGTTGAAATGTTAAGAGGCTTAATGATAACCCAAGGAAATCACTAAGATCTTAACACTGCAAGTGAATGCTATCCTCAGGGTTCTACCCAACCAAATCCTGCTCTACATCCCTCCTAACGAGAGATGGAACTTCTTTGGGGGACCTTGTGTCATAGGATGGAATAGAGGCACAAGAAGCTCTCTATGTTTGACAGAAGAAATCAGTCTAGTCTAAAGCTCTCCCTATATCTCCTATCTCATAAGTCTTCAAAAGCAACCTTCCAGGAAGAGGATCTTCATGCTCCAAGCTCCATCCTTTGTCTCCAATCATCTCCAAGGTCTTCATTAGCTCCATCAGGCAAAACTCAAACCCAACACCCAATTGAAATGCCCCAAACCCCACAAACAAAACAACATCCCAAGAGGGAAACATACCAATACCAACCAATTTGCAAAAATCAACTAAAATGGAAATACCCATCATAAAATCCTAGATTAATTTCTAAGGGAACCTAACTATGTACCCTATACCCCATATAAACCCCAAGGCCTAAATCAAACCCTAAGTCTCCAAACTATGCCCTAAACTACACCTAAGTATTGTAAAACCCTAATCCTAACACCCTAAAGTTCATCATTCAAAACTAGCCTAAATTTCATCATAAAAATATGAGAAAAATCACTAAGGGAGCATGTGTCTCTAATCTAATCAATCCAACAAGAATCAACTCAGAAACATTCACCAATTGATCTCAAGAAAATCCACAAAAACATGTATCAAATGTACAAAATTAAAGAAATTAATAAAATGGAAAAAATCAAATTAAATTGAAAAATGGGTGAAAATGAGATTTATTAATTTCATAAAATCACAAATAAATCCAAGATTATGGAGGTATTTTTAAAATATTTTTTGGATCAATATTGGATTTATTATGATTTTTAGAAATCAAATGGATTAAAAATAAAACTAAAATGAATTTAAAATGAAAAAAGAAAATAAAAAGCTGAAATAAATGGGAGCCATTGGATGGAAAGACTAGTAAGCGCATCTGAGAACTGGGGCGCGTCCATGCAGGTAGCTGACTGGGATGCCACTTCAATTATTGAAATGGCGCGTTTTGGGAATGGGAGGCAAATTCTGAATTTAAAACGTGGCCATTGGATCCACTCTCCAGTCAAAGGGTCAACCTGATCCAACGTCTACCAGATCATCTTCTTCCTTCAACTCAGATGACCTGAGATATTTCCAGGCGGTGGTCCATGGTGGAAACCACCATCTTCTCCGGCAAGCAAGAAACACAGGCAACCAAAAGTGACAAGTCCTATATCAATTTTGACCAGAATTTTATGTAGATTCCAAATCTCCAGTCCAAATCTCATGAATCCCCATGGATTCTTAAAACCGAATCAATCTTCAAAATGTGTCAAGGTTTCAATCATCATCAATGGTAAAATTACCACCACAGAAATGTTCCTCGTGCTTCACTGATCAATAAGAACTATCCAATTCATGATGAAACCTCAAGGTCGTGCCTAACTGATCCTCAACAGAAAATGTTCATCAAACCTAACTGTCTCTATTTGTATCAATTTCAATCCAGAAACGTCCTAACCATCATCTATAATGAATCTAACCATTTAAAACCTAGCAATTCTACATGAATCAAGCCATGAAATGCAATTCACATACCTGCAAATCTTGGATGAACAGAGTGGTAAAACCTCCAAATCAAGCTCCCAGATCTTCCAGACACGTTCAAGGATGTATGATCAAGCTTCTGTATGCATTAAATTGGACTAAAACTTCTTGAATCACCAAACTCGATTCTGACTTGCAAGGGATGATTTCAAAATGCAATCTCACGATTCTTTCACGATCTTGGCTAGAAATCTTTCTGGAATCAATCACCAACACATGATCAAGCTTCTGAGTGCAAGAATTTGGATTGAAACCTCTCCAATTGGTGTAACCGATTTGGATTTGCAAGCTATGAACTCAATGCTCAATCTCTCCAATCTCTCTTAATCTCCCCCAACTCAAGCTTTGAACCAGTTCTAAATCTTATATAGAACATGAATGAAAGCTCTAGAATCTTCTGGAAAGGTCTAATGAGAAGTTCACCATCTCTTGCTCTTGAAAATGTCATGAGAAATTCACATATGGCAGCTGAGTTTTAAGCCTGCATTTGCACCCTATTCTGACCCAAATTCTCTCCTAATGACAAATTGAATGTGTTAGGATTCATTAGAGCCTTGGTTATGCCTTGAAAAGTGGTTTTGCATTTGTTACTTATGATGTAAGTAACCATTTTACAAAGCAAGTCATTGAATTAATCCTTAACTCAAAATTGTGGAAATGTCATTGTTTTCAAAATGCATTTTCCAATCAATTTGGTATGTCATATGGCTTGGTTTGGACCCATAACTCAAAAATCTCAATTTTCATCCTTGGCTTATTTAAAATTCACCCTTATTTTAGGCCATTTTTGTGATTTTGTGAAGAAAGCCATTCCAAGTTATCATGACCTTTTATCTAGCCCAAAAACACCATTCTAAGAACATCTCATGTTGAACATTTTTTCATTTGAGGAGTGGAAGATGGAGATTTTGACCTATGTTGAAAAATGACCTATAATTCAACTTTCCCAAAATACCCCTGGATTGCCAAGATCATAACTTGAGTTCTACAAATCCTCTTGAATACTTCTAGTACTCAAATTAAAGCTATGGCCAATCCCTACAATTCTTATGTTGGACAAGAATCCATTTGAAAACTCCTTCATGGGCAAATGTTGCTTGGAAGTCAAGTGACTTTCACAGATAAATTTCAGTGTTCTCTGATGACCCATAACTTGCAAGAACCATAACTTAAGTTCTACAAATCTTCTTGAAGACTTCTAGTACTAAAATTAAATCTATTGAGAATCTCTACAAGTTTCATGTTGACCAAGAATCCATTTGAAACTTGAATTTGGACTTATCTGGCTTGGAAGTGAGCCTAAATTAGGGGATTTTACACTGAAACCCTAATTTGGTAACTCCTCCCACTCTTGATTCTCTTTGATTTATCCTTGGAACAACACCACACATGTATCAACATATCAATTCATGAATCCCACATCCTTCAATTAAGCCTTGATGCTTTTCAATCACTCAGTTGACCTAGGGTTGACCCAGATGAAACCCTAGTTGACTGCACTTCAACTGTGGCTCTTGTACTTGAATCAATGACTTGCCTCATCTTCAATATGACCCTCTAGGCATTTCATAAGCTTTGTACACATTCCATACCCTCAATTCATATAGTCATACTCCCATTGATGACTCTCAATACACCTCAGATTAGGAGAAAAGTCCACTGGTTGACCCTCAAACCTCTCAAAGCTTCAAACATTTCTTGATGACTTGGATTGTCTTAAGCTTGAATAAAAACCCTTGATGTGCTTCTTTAGATAAGAATGGCACTTGATCCCTTATTGGATGACTTGCTATGTTATGTTATGCAAATTATTAGATTATGTACATGACTTACTTATGCAAATGATAATGCAATTGAAACATAAATCAAATGAAATAGGTTGAGCAAATTTTAGGGTGCAACAGCTGCCCCTATTCAAACGACTTGGACCCGACTGGGTGAAGAGCGAACGACCTTCAAACAATCGAGGTACGAGGCGGTTGAATACAAAGAACCCGGAAAATTTGCCAACCGCAGAAATAAACTGCACAAACTGCTTGGAAAACAACATCCGCTGACTGGATCTGGTTGTTACGGCAACAAACTGATCGACCAACGACTGTGCTGGGGATTATTTTCATCAGCCTGAAAAAGATTCTATCATTGTGGGGATAGAACTTTGTCCACGTTAGGACGCGATAGTACAGAAACATTTCGACGACTTCGCTGGGGAAACGTTTCCGTCTAAACATTCATCCGCCTGCTTCATACGGGAAAAACCATCTGAATACTGTTTCTCTGCCTACCTCTGCAGTAGCTAGCTCCGTTGGTCCAACCCACAAACGATGTTTGAAGAGGACTTTACTGGGGACAATATCACGAGGAAATCACGGTGACTTCCTTGGGGGAAAATAATTTTGCCAAATATCGGAACACAACTCACATACTCTGTCTATCACGAGAGAATCATCTATCTGGATACCGGAAAGTTCATCCGCCTGCTTCATACGGGAAAACACATCTGCCTGATACTTAGAGGATAGTTCTTCCGCCTGCTTCTTACTGGAAACATAACACATCTGCCTGATATATACAGGAAAGTTCTTCCGCCTGCTTCATACGGGAAAAGATAACACATCTGCCTGATACATACAAGAAAGTTCTTCCGCCTGCTTCTTACGGGAAACATAACACATCTGCCTGGTTCATACAGGAAATTTCTTCCGCCTGCTTCTTACGGGAAACATAACACATCTGCCTGATATATACAGGAAAGTTCTTCCGCCTGCTTCATACAGGAAAAGATAACACATCTGCCTGATATATACAGGAAAGTTCTTCCGCCTGCTTCTTACAGGAAACATAACACATCTGCCTGATATATACAGGAAAGTTCTTCCGCCTGCTTATTACGGGAAACATAACACATCTGCCTGATATATACAGAAAAGTTCTTCCGCCTGCTTCATACGGGAAAAGATAACATATCTGCCTGATACATACAGGAAAGTTCTTCCGCCTGCTTCTTACGGGAAACATAACACATCTGCCTGGTTCATACAGGAAAGTTCTTCCGCCTGCTTCATACGGGAAAAGATAACACATCTTCCTGATACATACAGGAAAGTTCTTCTGCCTGCTTCTTACGGGAAAAGATAACACATCTGCCTGATACATACAAGAAAGTTCTTCCGCCTGCTTCTTACGGGAAAATAGAACCTTGGATATAGCTTCCTAGCCCGTTCGCGGTAGTAGCTAACTCCACTGGGGATATTCTGAAAATAACTGCCCAACACCCACTTCGACAACAAGTGACCTCTTCTGAAATTCTGATTCGTGAAACCCTGTAATGCTACAACAAACCCGAAGAAAGACACTCCGCTGGTCGGATAAGAGAAAATTCAACCAGTAACTCTGTGGGGAAGTAATAACAAGAAATGCATCATCACATGTCTCACGGCGAGACCTCGAGCGTCTGGTAATAGATCTGAATTATAACTTCATATTCTTGCTGAGAAACACACCTGAAATCAAAAGGTTAACCAACCTGATTTATGTTTCAAAAATGCATATGTTTGACAATGGCGTAATGCTCCATACGGCATGGAAATGCTACGCGTTTTCGGGCATATGCAAATATGATAATGTATGCAAATGCAAATGCAGGTTCAGGTTGCTGGGGAGCTCTGACAAGCTTGCTTCAACACGGCTGTTGAGGACAAATACCACCCTGTTGGGGATGAACGGGTATCACCACGTATTCGGGCAAAATAAATGCCGGAAATACAACCAACTCTGCCGGGGAGAGATTACACATCGGTTTCCACTAGGAGGAAAGAATAACACCCTGCTGGTGAACAAACTCAACTGGGGGAGAAGCGACCCTCTGGGGGACAACTGTACAGGTACAGTTTACAAACTCAGAGCTACCACTCCGCTGGGAATAATCATCTTGACGAAAGTATGACGACCTGCGGGGGAGAAAGAAAACCATCCTCGGTGGGGATAATCCTTCTGAACTTACTATCTTGGTTACGTGCCTCGAAAATCCTTCCTGTTGGGGATTGAATGCGCATATCTTCGTCTTTTTGGGGAGTATAAACTCTGCATGGGACACTGATTCTGTCTTGCTGGGGATATCCTGTGGACACTTCCATGGGGCTACTCTTCTGGGGAAACTAATCCCTCCTTCGGTAAGGGATAATATCGTCTCAACCTCTGGGGTGAGGCGCGACCTGCATGAGGATTAACGTCGCACAAAGTCAAGTCTTTCACCACGTGCCTCCGGCTGGGACCACACTTTCTGATCGTTCGCTTCAAAGGTGAGAACCCTGCAAAACACAAACGAGACAACACAAATCTATACAACCAAATCTATTCGGGTTAGTGTCCGTGACATTACTTCAGTCAATTCGAAGTTTTAACAATTATTGGCAAGGGCCAGCAAAGTTATGCACATGCAAGTTCATCGGAACATTGGCGTTTTCCACATACAAAACAGTAAAGCACAAACATCAAATGCTGAATAACATGTTTTATTAACAACAGGCCTCTGAATAGACGAAGTTTTGTACATCGGATGCAACTCCTGAAAAGAGGAAGTTACGTACACAACCTATATATATGCACGAAAAGTATAAAAATACAAGTTGAATTGGTACACATGTCGGCAACGTGGTGCAGACAAACATCACGAGCTGATCCTCCTATGACTCGCCTGACTCTGGCGCTTTCCCGATATTCAATTTTCAGGAAGAAATTGTGTTGGATAGATGAACTCTCCGGTGCTCCCAAACCACTAAGTACTGCTGTATCAGATTCGGACCGTGGTCATTTGCTTTTTCAATCCCTAACTTTTGCGTGAACCGCCCTTTGCGGGTTTTCAATTCACCGGGATACCCTTTTTTGCCGAAGTCGCCCAATGCAGGTTTTCGACTTCGCGGGTGTACATCTTTTCAATTTTATCCCTAACTTTTGCCCGAACCTTTTATTCATTTTTTACGGTTCGCCAGGATGCCCCATTTTTGCATGGACTCTCTTTTTACTGTCCAGCGGGTCACTTTCAAGCAAAGTATTTTTTAACTGCGTCCGAATTCACAGGAGACGTAAAGTTTTCACCATCCATGGTAGATAGTAGCAAGGCTCCTCCAGAGAAGACTTTTCTGACAACTTATGGCCCTTCGTAATTAGGGGTCCACTTGCCCCTGTGATCTGTTTGTGGCGGGAGAATCCTTTTCAGCACAAGGTCGCCCGTCTAAAAGCTTCGCGGACATATCTTTTTATCATACGCTTTCTTCATCCGGCTCTGGTACAACCGACCGTATGCTAGAGAAGCTAGCCTCTTCTCATCCATTAAGCTGAGCTGATTCAGTCTATCTTTAACCCATTCTGCCTCGTCAAGTTGGACATCTCGTAAAACCCTCAAGGAAGGAATCTCAACCTCTAACGGTAACACTGCCTCCATTCCATATACCAATGAAAAAGGAGTTGCCCCGATTGATGTGCGTATCATCGTACGATAACCGTGCAAAGCGAAAGGTAGCATCTCGTGCCAGTCCTTGTACGTTACAACCATCTTCTGAACAATCTTCTTTATGTTCTTATTGGCCGCTTCAACAGCGCCATTCATCTTGGGTCGGTAAGAAGAAGAGTTGTGATGTTCAATCTTAAAATTCTGGCACAGCTCCTTCATCATCTTGTTATTCAAATTCGAACCGTTGTCGGTGATAATCCGCTCAGGGATTCCATATCTGTAGATAATATCACGTTTGATAAATCTGGCGACCACTTGCTTGGTGACATTGGCATATGATGCTGCTTCCACCCATTTGGTGAAGTAATCAATTGCCACCAAAATGAACCGGTGTCCGTTGGATGCCGTAGGCTCGATCTTTCCAATCATATCAATTCCCCACATCGAGAATGGCCATGGTGATGACATCACATTCAGAGGATTTGGGGGTACATGGACCTTGTCCGCGTAAATTTGGCATTTATGACACCTCTTTGCAAACTTGAAACAGTCTGTTTCCATAGTTAGCCAGTAATAACCTGCCCACAACAGTTTTCTCGTCATAGCATGCCCACCAGCATGTGTACCAAACGTACCCTCATGTATCTCTTCCATGAGCAACTTCGCCTCTTTCTCGTCTACACAGCGTAGCAACACCAAGTCGTGGTTTCTTTTGTATAGGACACCGTCCGGGTTCAAATAGAAATTGCCAGCCAATCTCCTCAGAGTCTTCTGATCTCGACTGGATGCCCCAGCGGGATACTCCTTGTTCTTCAGGAAATTCTGGATGTCAAAGTACCAGGGTTGACCATCGGGAGCCTTGTCGATGGCAAATATGAATGCAGGCCTATCGAGCCGAGAGATGATAATCCGGGGAGCCTCGTTCCAGAAGTTAACTTTATACATCGAGGACAATGTCACCAAAGCGTCAGCCATTTGATTTTCTGCTCGTGGCACATGATGCAATTCCACCTTGTCAAAGAAAGGCAACAATCTCTTTGCATAGTTCATATATGGTATCAAATTGGGCTGACGTGTCTCCCATTCTCCTTTAATCTGGTTCACCACTAGAGCTGAGTCTCCGTATACATCCAGGTGTTTGATTCGCAAATCAATAGCTTCTTCCAGACCCATGATGCAAGCCACGTATTCAGCCTCATTATTGGTAACAAGAAAGGTCAATCGGGCAGTGAAGGGGATGTGCGACCCCTGAGGAGTAGTGATAATTGCCCCTATTCCGCTACCATAGGAATTTACAGCTCCATCAAATATTAACTGCCATTTGGAACCCAATTCTGGTCCTTCGTCTGGCAACGGTTCTTCACAATCTTTCATCTTCAGGTACATGATATTCTCGTCAGGAAAATCAAACCTCATCGATTGGTAGTCCTCCACAGGCTTCTCCGCAAGGTACTCTGACAGAACGCTACCTTTAATAACCTTTTGCGAGACATACTGAATATCATATTCGGTTAACACCATCTGCCATCGGGCAATTCTTCCGGAGAGTGCTTGCTTCTCAAACACGTATTTGATTGGATCCATCTTTGAAATTAGCAGGGTTGTATGGTTCAGCATGTATTGCCTCAAACGTTTGGCGGCCCAGGCTAGCGCGCAACACGTTTTCTCAAGCATTGAGTATCTGGACTCACAGTCAGTAAACGTTTTACTCAAATAGTAGATCGCATGCTCTTTACGTCCGGTCTCGTCGTGTTGACCGAGAACACAACCCATACTTTCCTCAAGAACCGTCAAATACATAATCAACGGTCTCCCAGCCACTGGGGGTATCAAAACAGGAGGTTCCTGCAAGTATTCTTTTATCTTGTCGAACGCCTTTTGACAATTTTCATTCCAGGTGACCACCTGATCCTTTTTCAACAACTTGAATAACGGCTCGCATGTCGCATTCAAGTGAGATATGAACCGGGCGATATAGTTCAACCTCCCTAAAAATCCACGCACTTCTTTTTCTGTTTTAGGCGTCGGCATTTCTTGTATTGCTTTTATTTTCGCAGGATCAACCTCTATTCCTTTTTCGCTCACGATGAACCTCAGTAGTTTTCCCGATCTCACCCCGAAGGTGCACTTGTTAGGGTTCAGTCTCAACCTGAACTTCCTAAGCCTCTTGAACAGTTTCAGCAGATTAACCAAATGCTCCTCCTCCGTTTGGAATTTGGCAATCATATCATCAACATAAACCTCGATCTCTTTATGCATCATGTCGTGAAAGAGAGTCGTCATAGCCCGTTGATATGTTGCCCCAGCATTCTTCAACCCGAAGGGCATCACTTTGTAACAAAATGTTCCCCAGGGAGTAATGAAGGTAGTCTTCTCCATGTCTTCTGGAGCCATTTTGATCTGATTGTAACCCGAGAAGCCATCCATGAAGGAGAATACAGATAATTGAGCAGTGTTATCAACCAGCACATCAATGTGAGGAAGTGGAAAGTCATCTTTCGGGCTCACTTTGTTCAGATCACGGTAGTCTACACACATTCGCACTTTACCGTCTTTCTTTGGTACTGGCACAATATTAGCGACCCATGAGGGATATTTTGTAACAGCTAGGAAACCAGCATCCCACTGTTTCTGAACTTCTTCCTTGATCTTCACAGCCATGTCCGGTCTAGTTCTTCGGAGTTTTTTCTTGATAGGCGGACATTCCTCTCGCAGCGGCAGACGATGAACAACCATATCCGTATCCAGCCCAGGCATATCCTCGTACGACCAAGCAAATATATCACTGTACTCTTTGAGCATCTCAACCAACCCTTGCTTGATGTCGCTCTGCAGCGCAACCCCTATACAGATGTTTCTCACAATCTCTTCCGACCCCAAATTGATGATCTCAGTGACTTCCTCATGAGGCAGAATGATTCTTTCTTCTTGTTTCAATAACCAGGTCAACTCTTCTGGTACGTCGCCATCTTCAACAATCTCTTCCTCAGCCTGAAATACCGGGTGCTCGAAGTTGAAGTGAGTCATAGGTTGTTCATAGATGTCATCTGAAATAGTAATCCTGCAAAGGAAATGGTTAAATGCTTCAAAGCACAGACAAAGCAAATAACCAGGTTGCCATTTTATTGTAAAAGACAAAAACAGGAAAAACAGGGATCACAACATTTGTATATGAAAAACGCCTTTATTTCATGATTAAACAACGTAATGTACATAACCAAATGGCCTTAAGCAAAATCACTATGCCCCGGGTAGGACACGGGATTATTCAACAATTAAGTAAACAAATCATTACTGTTTAGTTGTCACAGGAACAGTTTCCCGGATAGACCAATTGCAGAGACTTTGTCCTGACACGCTTGGCTTGATCCACGCGTCCATATCATAGTCACTATCTCCTTCTTCAGAATTGGAAACAGCATTGATAGTCTCGAAGCTCACCCCGCTTGGTGTAATGGTTATCGGCCCTCTGAACCTGGGCGCTCCTGAAGAGGATGCTGATGACGAAGGATGATATCCAAGCCTGAATCTGTCATTCTTCACGGGAATATCCAACACCTGACCCCAACCCTTGGCTTTGCCTGCCTGCACTAGAGCTTGAGCCTCTTTGTAGGATGACACCGCCACATCTGATATCTTACTTGGCACCGGAGCTTTGTCCTTAATTCGCAACCCCTCGAAGGCTTGACAGGGTGTCTCATGTATTTCGCCGTCGACCTCGACATATTTAAACGAAGACAGATGGCTAACCAGAATATCTTCCTCTCCACAAATCGTGACGACACTATCCCCAACCATATACTTTAGCTTTTGGTGTAACGTGGACGTGACTGCCCCGGCAGCATGAATCCATGGGCGCCCAAGAAGACAACTATACGCTGGCTGGATGTCCATTATATAGAATTCAGTTTCAAATATTTCAGGCCCCACCTGCAATGGTAGTGTTATCGATCCGAAAACCGACCTGCTCGTTCCATCGAACGCCCTCACCACTAAGTCACTGGGCATGCAGATAATCCCTCTGATATCCAACTTCATCGTGGCTTTCTTCGGTAGCACATTCAGGGAAGATCCAGTGTCTACTAAAACATGGGACATGACCGTGCCCCAGCATTCAACTGACACATGCAATGCCATATTGTGCTCTCGCCCTCTCGGAGTTAAATCAAAGTCTGTGAAGCCCAAACTGTGCCCCGCATTGACATGCGCCATCACCCCTTCTAACTGATTAACAGAGACCTCTTAAGGAACAAATGACATGTCTAGAATCTTCAGCAAAGCGTTCCGATGGGCCTCGGAACATAACAACAATGATAGGATGGAAATTTTTGACGGCGTTTGCTGGAGGTGCTCAACGATTTTGTAATCACTTTTACGAATGAGCCTCATAAACTCCTCCACATCCTTAAGTGACGTTTCCTTTTCATTCGACTGAGAAGGACCACTCTCAGTTACCTTGGCTTTACCCTTGGCTACTCTTTCTGCCTCTACCTCGGGCGACGTGAAGATTCTCCCGCTTCTGGTCATACCCCCTGTTCCGACAACATTATCTACAACCCCAGCTGGTTGTCCATTGACTTCAATTTTCTTACCGTTGCAATATACCTCCAACCCGTAAGTCCACGGCACTGCTTTAGTACTTTCAAAAGGGACCAGTCCTGCCTTGGTAATTGTGATCTTCGGCCGCCTGGCAGGCGCCGTTATCGTTATTGTTTTCCTCGGAATTGTCACCGTCGCAACATCGTTCTGCTTATCACACAACACCTCTACAGGCTCGTCAACCGCGGTTCTATCAAATTGCAAGGTACCTTCATCCATCATAGCCTGAATACCCCGCTTCAACTCATTACAACCCTCTGGCTGTATCCAACAATCCAAGCAAAACTCATCACAATCCGGGAATACACCCCCTCTTAACAATATGCTTTTAATCTCACCTAGCGGTGTCTTCAGCTCATTGACATCCGTCACTAGATTCAGATTCTCCTCTGTCAGGATGGCGTTTGCCCCATGATTGGGCATGTGCTGCTGTACTATATTTGGACCCACCTGTCCAAAGTTAATAGCTTTGCTATCCAATAAATTCTGAACTTTGTGTTTAAATGCCTGACAAGCCTCTATATCATGCCCGGGTGTCCCGGAATGAAATTCGCAATGCTTGTTGGCATCATATCTGTAAGGGAGCACTGCCCCTGTAGGCGGCGCCAAAGTCCTTTTCTCAACCAAGTTCAACCCTAGCAGGGGCTGGAGGAGTTCTGCATACGTGGAAGGAGGTGCGTCGAACACTCTTTTCGCTCTCGCATTCTGTACCCTTCTTTGGCCAGGATTCTGTCCTTGCTGTTGTTGCGGTTGTTGTTGTTGTTGTGGCTGTCGTTGTTAAGGAAGCGGGATAGTGACACTAGCTATCTGCTGCGGCTGAACATACTGATTTATTCCTCTGCCCCTGCCCCTGCCACCAAACACGGCACTAGAATCACCCTGTCGTCTACCACCAAATGCTTTCCTGGCACCTCCTGTTGAAGTAGACTCACTTGCTTGGAACCTTCCAACTTTAATCCCGTTTTCAATCATCTCCCCCATAAGAATCAAATCCGAGAAACTGCTTAATGATACACTAAACAATTTTTTATAGAACACCCCCGTAAATGTCCCAATGAACATATCGTTCATCTCCCTTTCAATTAAAGGAGGATGCACCCTCGCGGCCATATCGCGCTAGCTTTGCGCATACTCTTTAAAGCTTTCACTGTTTTTCTGTGACAAACCCTGCAATTGGACCCGGTTTGGCGCCAGATCGTTGTTGTATTTATAATGGGTCACGAAAGCATTAGCCAATTGCTTCCAGGTTTTGATCTGCGTGGGTTCCAGCCCCATATACCATTCAAGCGAAGGTCCTGACAAGCTGTCCTGGAAGAAATGCATGAGCATCCTTTCATCATCTGAATACGCAGACATCCTTCTGTAGTAAGAGCGGACATGGACCTTAGAGCAGGTGTCCCCCTTGTACTTGTCAAACGTGGGAGCCTTGAATTTCAACGGCACCCTCAGCCCTGGTACCAAGCCCATTGTAGTCATATCCAAGCCGGTGGAGTTCTGACTCACTACCCCCTTCATCTGTTCTTCAAGCATCTTGATCCTCTGCACAGGATCAATAGGTCCTTCAAATCCCACACCTCTTCCAGAAAAGGCGTCCTCCTGGCAGTCTTCGCCCCAATTCACATTTCCATATCCGTCGTAGCCAGTGTTGCAACCAAACCCTTGCTGATTGATCATGGGACCTCGTCCCCCGTTACCGAAACCCTGGTTGACTCTAACAGGTCCAACCCCAGTGTTGACAGGAATCACCCCAGCACCATTCATATTACCAAATATACCATACCCTTGGTTAGCGTTACCAAGACCGTCATAACCGAAACCCTGAGCGTTGAGGCCGAACTTCCCGTCCTGATTGACGTAATCAAATCCCTGATCATTGTAGCCAAAACCATTGTTGCCGAACCCATTACCGCCATTGTTGTTACCACCGCCTTGGTTGGCGTCCCCAAATCCAACATTGTTAACAACAATCTCAATTCCATTCCCTGCGTTGTCGTTGCCAGCGCCAGCGTCATTGTTCACAACCACAACAGGTGGGGTCACTACAGGTGGGACCACGGGCGTAGGGGGCCCATCTTCCGGAATAGTTTCAACGTGCGCAGAATTGTGGTCATTGTTGCCATTCCCATTAGCCTGCGTCAGCAGCGGCTGTACCAAAGTCTGGAGGCTCTCCTGGCCCTTAGCAATGTTCTCCATTGCCTGCATGAACAGATTCAACTTCTCGCGGATTTCCAGTATCTCCACTTGGACTTGATCCATGATTCTCTTGCAGTTGTTTCGGGTTGAGTAGCGGTGAACTCTTTGTTCGTCAATCCTGAAAAACCTGCAGATGCAGGAAATAAGATACGAATTCAAGAATACCGGTCATGCAATATGAATGCGAATGCAATTGTGTAAATATGCTACAGGTTACATTCCCCCTCGATTCTAGTTTCGGAGAAAAGGCCATTACGACAATGGAGTCCCTATCAAGAAAGCAAGAAATCAGAAAACCCTCATATATAAACACATGCCAAGAGGCTGAATACAAGAGTACAACTGAATACAACTGAAGAGACCTTGGCCGACAAGCCTGGCTATGGTAAAAAATACAAGTACAAATCAACAGCAAGGTAAAGATAAATCAGGCCAAATGGCGTGCTCTGACATCTTCCAATATCCTCAGCGTCTCCGAATGCCCTAGTCGGGAGATCAGCTCCTGTATCAGTAAGGCATGCCGCTCGGTAGTGGATCTCAGCTTTTTGGCGTCGTCCTGGTAGGTTCCTTCGCCAGAACTCTCGTCAAGTTTGTACCTCTTGGGACCGGCCTTCACTTCATAACCTTTCGGCTTCTCGTCAAGGTCATTGCCTTTACGCTCAACAGCGCTCCTAAGTGATGTCTCTTCGGCAATCTTTGCGTCTTGGGGTCTAATCTGTGCCTCCAACGTGGCAATCTGCAGCTTCAGTTCGTCTTCCCGCTCCTTCCGCTTGGTAAGTGTGGTATTCCACAAAGCTTCCCACTTGCTGAGACGGGAATAAGCTTTGCTTAAAAGTTCCTTCTTTGAAGTAAGCACCTTGCTAACACCGTTCAAGGCTATTCCCACTTTTTCTTTCTTGTTGGTTTCCTCCGTCAACTCGGAACCCAACCTGTTAATCAATTCAGTTTGTTCCTTCACAGTGAAGGTGGCTTCATTCTTCTCACGACGTAACTGGAAGATCTCCTTCTCTAACTCCTCATTGGATTTTTTCAATTCTTCATTTTCAGCCAACAATTTGTTATACTTCTCGCTCTCTTCCGAAGTAGGTACCTCAATCAACGGGAGATACAAGGGTTTCGCAGCAGGATAAGGCATCAAGGACATACTAGCTCTTTCGCGGATCCAAGCCAAATAAGGATCATAAGCTCTGCTGTTGCTCTTACCAAGCACAACTTTCCCTCTCCTATGGATGTTAGCCCATGCATGTCTCAACCTGATCAAAACAGCCGTGTCTAATAAGCCCGTGAGATACAGAGATTCCTGTATCTCCTTCTCAATAGGAGCGTCCCTCAAAGCATAACCGAACTGTCTTACCAGCAGTGAGGGGTTATAGTTAATACAGCCTCTCCGTCCAATCTGGGGAACATTCGGAAAACCACTGCAACTATATATAATATCAGTGCCCAACATACTCCGATCAAACCAAATGACGTTCTCAGCAGACAGCCCCATCAACCGGGAAGACCAATCCAAAGTATACAAAAGAGGAAGACAGCAGGAAACATTCTTGCCACGACGTTTCTCATTCTTGTAGTGAATGGAATGATAAACATCGCCCAAGAGAGTAGGAACTGGATTCTTCGAGGCAAGAATCAAGAAGGCTTCTGAGTCGACAAAATCTGGTACATTAGGAAACAAGACAATCCCGTAGATGCAGACAGCTAGAATGGCACTGAAAGCAACCCAACATCCACTCTTCGCGCACTGTGTAGCCTTCTCAACCAGGACAGACAGATGAAAACCATAAGCTCTGTTCAGCTTGACCAACCCTCCGGGAAACTCACAAGCGTCTAAACTGACAATCTCAGCAAGTGTAGCCAATTCAGGCTCAGCATTAGCATGTACAAAGGGCATCTGGTCTAACACAGGAACTCCCAACATCGCAGAATACTCCTCCAAAGTGGGTGCCAGAATATAGTCTGGAAATAAGAAACACCTCAGCTGCAGCTCATAAAACTGCATCAAAGTATACACCCCAGTCGTCTCAAATGCTGAAGGTCTGTACAACAAACTAAGCAATCTCCCATAGGATACTTTAAACTCAGCCCTCACTCTCTCATCTGCTAGAGCAACTAGACCCAGCAAGGAACTGGTATCTGGCGAATGCAACCGGTAAGCCACTGTCCTCTTCAGGGACTCCATGTCTGGCTAGAAGGTATACTAGAATCAGAGGGGAATGATCACACCTGCAACATAAATACATGTTAATGAAATGCAGTCATGAAAATGCACATGCATATGCAAACAAGGGACCAAGTGCAATGCTGATAGACTGTGCTGCTCGGTACTGGAGCCTGAGAACCATCAAATCTTCATCTCAAACCAACCACTCAAATGAACCCTGTAACCACATCTCACTGACATAGATAAACCAGGTATTCTGAGGTCAAAGGTTTCCTGCAAACAAACCCACCTACCCCTCACAGGTATGTACTTAATTCGCAGACGAGGTACGGTATCCTATGTGGGTTCAACGTCATAGACTTTCAAGAGCGATGATATGATACCCAGAAGGTGTGGCATCATCATCCCTTGAAGCGGCCTCACTTAGTTGAATCCCAGTTGATAGGTCCCCAGAGTCGACAATCCTCGGGTCAGACAACTTGTCGAGCCCTAAGGGCCAGGCAAGAAGCATCAAAGAGAATCTCATCCGAGCGTAAATTTCGCGGCTAGCTAGTGCGAGCTAAGCAGGCAGGCTAACCACTACTCTCTACTTCTAAGTCTATGTGTAACCTCAAGCCCAGGTCCGGCTTATCTCTCAACAAATCACCCCTTCCCACAACAGCAATAACAATATAAAGCTGATAATAAAATGTGGAAAGTAAAGACAGAAAAGTAAATCTATACAACACCCACGACGGGAAAACAAGTGCTAGGATTGACTCGCATAGGGGATATTCCTGTCCCCAGCAGAGTCGCCAGGTGTCGCTACTGCGAAAATCGGCGCCGGCTAGACAGAAGAGTCGCCACCGTGCGTTATTTATCCCAACGGAGGGAAAGGAAACGCTCGAAGTAAACCTACCGCAAAGACGGGAAGGAATGGTCATCGCAACCAAATCCTGGATTCGGGAGTCGGTTACGCAAGGGGCAGGTATTAGCATCCCTCACGTCCGTCGTACTCGACGGGATCCACGCTTGTTTTCCAGTACGAATTTTTATTCTATCTACTCTAAAGGTCTGGGGTTAAAAGAAAATGAAATGACTCGGCAAAGTATCGCACTTTATGCCTACGTATTCCCGTCTGGAACGAGAAATCAGAATCAACGTAGTTCGCCTACCTACGGGAAAGGATGGGAAGGTTGCTCGCTAGGATACAACATCCTATGCCTACGTACTTTCATACAGCATGAAATATCAGAGCAAACGTAGTTCGGGCTATGGAAGACACAGATTTGTCTGACTGTTTTTTATCTTTCTGAAAAAAAGGTTTTCTCCTGATTAAGAGTCCAAGCGGACAAAAAATGACACTTTGACGTTTGTTTTTAGTCTTTTACGCAAGAACTGTTTTTTATGATGTTTGCAATCTATGACGCACTAGAGACTATGATCTGAGGGTGACTACGTCGTATGTCACCCTAAGGGTAACACACTAAGCAGCTAGATTACTGAAGAGCGACCCTCCAGCAACCCTCTCTCAAATAGCTTAAGGCTCGTAGCGTACGACATCGATTATCCTTATTACCGTGTTTTGAATTGCTTTGAGAAAGAAGAGAAAGAACTCTAAAAACCTAGGGTTTGAAATGGGAATCAAAACTACCCTAATGTTGTCATGCATGGGTTAACACCTAATGTCTGTCATAATTCCCTCCTGCCTAGAGGAAATCAGAGATCCTAGGGGATAAACGGAAAAGAAATAGAAGATATACGGTAAACAGTAAAATGCATGAGATGCAGCAATACAAGCGAGGCAAGGGAGTCCCACTCAACCTCGAACCTGGGAAAACAATAGGCAAAGTGAAACAGCTTCACTTCAAACCTAAGGGGCAAGTTGAACAAGCCAACAATCAATGCAGAAAAAGGAAATAAAACCCAACACCAGCTCTGACAGCAACACCAGCTCTTACAACTACAGATGATCAACATCAAAAGGTTGACAACAACACCTCCAAGCAAGACCCCATCTTCACTCTCCAATGATATTCAAGCTTTAGATAAGCTCTTATCTCCAATAATCTTCATCTTTAGCAAGCACTGAACCCCAATAAGTAGCCAACTTTAATCAGCAGCAAGACCCTAGTACTCAACAGATACCCAGCTTTGACAAGCACAGGATTCCTCTTCACCAATCTTCAATGAACTTCATCTTCAAGGCAAAAAACTCACAGGAGAGAATCAACTAGGAGATGAAGTTGAAATGTTAAGAGGCTTAATGATAACCCAAGGAAATCACTAAGATCTTAACACTGCAAGTGAATGCTATCCTCAGGGTTCTACCCAACCAAAGCCTGCTCTACATCCCTCCTAAGGAGAGATGGAACTTATTTGGGGGACCTTGTGTCATAGGATGGAATAGAGGCACAAGAAGCTCTCTATGTTTGACAGAAGAAATCAGTCTAGTGTAAAGCTCTCCCTATATCTCCTATCTCCTAAGTCTTCAAAAGCAACCTTCCAGGAAGAGGATCTTCATGCTCCAAGCTCCATCTATTGTCTCCAATCATCTCCAAGGTCTTCATTAGCTCCATCAGGCAAAACTCAAACCCCAACACCCAATTGAAATGCCCCAAACCCCACAAACAAAACAACATCCCAAGAGGGAAACATACCAATACCAACCAATTTACAAAAATCAAATAAAATGGAAATACTCATCATAAAATCCTAGATTAATTTCTAAGGGAACCTAACTATGTACCCTATACCCCACATAAACCCCAAGGCCTAAATCAAACCCTAAGTCTCCAAACTATGCCCTAAACTACACCTAAGTATTGTAAAACCCTAATCCTAACACCCTAAAGTTCATCATTCAAAACTAGCCTAAATTTCATCATAAAAATATGATAAAAATCACTAAGGGAGCATGTGCCTCTAATATAATCAATCCAACAAGAATCAACTCAAAAACATTCACCAATTGATCTCAAGAAAATCCACAAAAACATGTATCAAATGTACAAAATTAAAGAAATTAATAAAATGGAAAAAATCAAATTAAATTGAAAAATGGGTGAAAATGAGATTTATTAATTTCATAAAATCACAAATAAATCCAGGATCATGGTGGTATTTTTAAAATATTTTTTGGATCAATATTGGATTTATTATGATTTTTAGAAATCAAATGGATTAAAAATAAAACTAAAATGAATTTAAAATGAAAAAAGAAAATAAAAAGCTGAAATAAATGGGAGCCATTGGATGGAAAGACTAGTAAGCGCATCTGAGAGCTAGGGCGCATCCACGCAGGCAGCTGACTGGGATGCCACTTCAATTATTGAAACGACGCGTTTTGGGAATGGGAGGCAAATTCTGAATTTAAAACGTGGCCATTGGATCCACTCTCCAGTCAAAGGGTCAACCTGATCCAACGTCTACCAGATCATCTTCTTCCTTCAACTCAGATGACCTGAGATATTTCCAGGCGGTGCTCCATGGTGGAAACCACCGTCTTCTCCGGCGAGCAAGAAACACAGGCAACCAAAAGTGACAAGTCCTATATCAATTTTGACCAGAATTTTATGTAGATTCCAAATCTCCAGTCCAAATCTCATGAATCCCCATGGAATCTTAAAACCGAATCAATCTTCAAAATGTGTCAAGGTTTCAATCATCATCAATGGCAAAATTACCACCACAGAAATGTTCCTTGTGCTTCACTGATCAATAAGAACTATCCAATTCATGATGAAACCTCAAGATCGTGCCTAACCGATCCTCAACAGAAAATGTTCATCAAACCTAACTGTCTCTATTGGCTTCAATTTCAATCCAGAAACGTCCTAACCATCATCTATAATGAATCTAACCATTTAAAACCTAGCAATTCTACATGAATCAAGCCATGGAATGCAATTTACATACCTACAAATCTTGGATGAACAGAGTGGTAAAACCTCCAAATCAAGCTCCCAGATCTTCCAGACACGTTCAAGGATGTATGATCAAGCTTCTGTATGCATTAAATTGGACTAAAACTTCTTGAATCACCAAACTCGATTCTGACTTGCAAGGGATGATTTCAAAATGCAATCTCGCGATTCTTCCACGATCTTGGCTAGAAATCTATCTGGAATTAATCACCGACACATGATCAAGCTTCTGAGTGCAAGAATTTGGATTGAAACCTCTCCAATTGGTGTAACCGATTTGGATTTGCAAGCTATGAACTCAATGCTAAATCTCTCCAATCTCTCTCAATCTCCCCCAACTCAAGCTTTGAACCAGTTCTAAATCTTATATAGAACATGAATGAAAGCTCTAGAATCTTCTAGAAAGCTCTAATGAGAAGTTCACCATCTCTTGCTCTTGAAAATGTCATGAGAAATTCACATATGGCAGCTGAGTTTTAAGCCTGCATTTGCACCCCATTCTGACCCAAATTCTCTCCTAATGACAAATTGAATGTGTTAGGATTCATTAGAGCCTTGGTTATGCCTTGAAAAGTGGTTTTGCATTTGTTACTTATGATGTAAGTAACCATTTTACAAAGCAAGTCATTGAATTAAACCTTAACTCCAAATTCTGTCAATGACATTATTTTCAAAATGAATTTTCCAATCAATTTGGTATGTCATATGGCTTGGTTTGGACCCATAACTCAAAAATCCCAATTTTCATCCTTGGCTTATTTAAAATTCACCCTTATTTTAGGCCATTTTTGTGATTTTGTGAAGCAAGCCATTCCAAGTTCTCATGACCTTTTATCTAGCCCAAAAACACCATTCTAAGAACATCTCATGTTGAACATTTTTTCATTTGAGGAGTGGAAGATGGAGATTTTGACCTATGTTGAAAAATGACCTATAATTCAACTTTCCCAAAATACCTCTGGATTGCCAAGATCATAACTTGAGTTCTACAAATCCTCTTGAAGACTTCTAGTACTAAAATTAAAGCTAAGGTCAAGCCCTAAAATTCTTATGTTGGCCAAGAATCCATTTGAAAACTCCTTCATGGGCAAAAGTTGCTTGGAAGTCAAGTGACTTTCACAGATAAATTTCAGTGTCCTCTGATGACCCATAACTTGCAAGAACCATAACTTGAGTTCTACAAATCTTATTGAAGACTTATAGTACTCAAATTAAAGCTATTGAGAAGCTCTACAAGTTTCATGTTGACCAAGAATCCATTTGAAACTTGCATTTGGACTTATCTGGCTTGGAAGTGAGCCTAAATTAGGGGATTTTACACTAAAACCCTAATTTGGTAACTCCTCCCACTCTTGATTATCTTTGATTTATCCTTGGCACAACACCACACATGTATCAGCATATCAATTCATGAATCTCACATCCTTCAATTAAGCCTTGATGCTCTTCAATCACTCAGTTGACCTAGGGTTGACCCAGATGAAACCCTAGTTGACTGCACTTCAACTGTGGCTCTTGTAATTGAATCAATGACTTGCCTCATCTTTAATATGACCCTCTAGGCATTTCATAAGCTTTGTACACATTCCATACCCTCAATTCATAGCTCATACTCCCATTGATGACTCTCAATACACCTCAGATTAGGAGAAAAGTCCACTGGTTGACCCTCAAACCTCTCAAAGCTTCAAACATTTCTTGATGACTTGGATTGTCTTAAGCTTGAATAAAAACCCTTGATGTGCTTCTTTAGATAAGAATGGCACTTGATCCCTTGTTGGATGACTTGCTATGTTATGTTATGCAAATGATTAGATTATGTACATGACTTACCTATGCAAATGATAATGCAATTGAAACATAAATCAAATGGAATAGGTTGAGCAAATTTTAGGGTGCAACACATTGCATCTCAAGCATATCATCATATCCCTCATACCCCTTCTCCAATAACAAGACACCTTTTTCAAGCCATCTCGTTGACTGTTTACTTTCACCCCATACCTCTCCAGTCGAAAATCCTGGGTATTCTAGTATTTAATTCTCTTCTACCATGAATGTTCGAGCACCTTTACCCTCCAAACATTCAGGTCCAAGAGGATTAAATAGGGGCAGCTGTCACACCCTCATTTTCACCTTTAGCCTTTATACCCTACATTCGCCATATCATGCATCGTTCTATTGCATATCGAGCATGTGGGTACAGATTGGGTCGGTTTGTCATTTTTCATTTCAAATGAGATAACTTGTCTATCTTGGACTACATGGAGGAAAAGGTTCATCACCTAAGGATATGCAAGATATATTCCTAATGACCATGAAATGCAAGGCATAATTCAAGATTGCTTCACCCAATTTTGTTTCAAATTCTTGATCAAGTGGAGTTCAAATTTGCAAAGCATGAGTCAAGATCACAAGTGCATAATTCAAAGTTCAAGGTTAATGAAGTCAAGACTAGATTCAAGAATATGGCAAAGAAAAATTTCATGACATTTGCAAAAATGTCACATTTATTGCAAAGTCTCAAGCACTTGATAATGCTTAGAAAAATAAGCTACTTCTAGTCTTAATCCAAGCTTCTAATCAAATTCATGTTATGGTAATGCCACACCAAGTCCACATTATGCTTACAAACATCCAAGAAATATGCAAGAATTAAATCAAGATTGGAATGTTTTAAGACCAAGATTATGCATGTTTAATCATGGAAAAACAGTCCCATGCAAGAGGTGACAAATTTCTTCATGTCACAAGATCACATGTCACAAAACCAAGGGAATAACATGTGACAATGCTTCTACATATCAGAATTTTCAAAATGCTGTCAAAGGTGGTAGCATTGACCACAAGAGTTGTCCAAGCACAAGCCAACAAAATGGGTGCAAGGCACAAAGTGCTGCAGAAAAAAACAGCATAGGCAAAGTGCAACAGCAAAAATGCAGCATAGCTCTTGCATGGAAATGGAAAGAAAGAGAGTGGCATGAGAAAAGGTGGTAAGAGACATCACTCGATGAAAAAATCTGATATGTGGGGAGAAGAGAAAACCCTAGAGGAGCTGAGATAAAAGGAGGGGGCTGTAAACAAAAGGAGATCACTCTTGACACATTCAACATCCATACACACATTGCAAAACCAGAAAAATAGAGAGAGAGCAAGAGAAACCCTAAGAAACCAGAAAAATAGAAGGGAGAAAAAACCATAAATAAAAGAGTCACATAGAAACACAAGGGCATCCATTGAGAAGCAGAATCTTCACAACATATAGTGAAGAGTGGAGAGCACATCCAACAAAGGTCATTGGAGTACTTGTAAGAAGGATAGAAAGCTCTTGGTATCCATTTCTTCAAACCTTTCTCCCTTTACTTTTTGCTTTTATATTCATTTCATTTATTCTCTTGTGTGTTGTTGTACTGTATATATCATGTAAGGTCCTAATAGGGACCAAGAAACCGTTTTTAAGAAACCATAAAATGAAGGAAAACAAAGAAAAAAATTAGGTTTTTTTCACCTGGTAGCCTGACACGGGCCGTGTCACACGACACGGCCGACCGTGTTGCATCTCTATGTAACTTTTCATAGCACAAAATTCCCAGGACCCCTGACATGGGCTGTATCACACAACACGGCCACCCGTGTTGCACCTCTGTTTGAGGTTTCAACGTGTAAAGTACCCAGACCTTATGACACGGGCCGTGTCACATAACACGGCCACCCGTGTCACACCCCTGTTTGGCCTAACAAACTTGTTTTGTCCCAGACCCTATGACACGGGTTGTGTCACACAACGCGGCCACCCGTGTCACACCTCTGTCAAGCCTCAAAAATCATTTTTTGCCCAGACCTTATGACACGGGCCGTGTCACACCTCTGTCAAGCCTCAAAACTCATATTGCATGTACCTTATGACACGGCCACCCGTGTTACACCACTGTTTTTCACTTATTTTGTCATTTTACCTCCAAAATTTTTTTTCTCAAGGAGTTCGCTTCGTGCCGTTTTTTTTTGCATGTCTGGATTTTTTTTAGCCGACTAACCCCATATGTTTGCATGATTTTAGTGTGAATATTGCTATTGTCCTTGTTGAATTTTGATTCCCAAAAACCATTTTCAAAAACAAACTCTCGATTTTGTCGAGCCATTTTTTAACCTTGTAAGTCGGTTGCCTTGTGCACCGCCATCGACCTTGTCCGTATCGCTTCAAATTTATCTTTACAAACAATAAACCTTGATCCAACGTCAAGTGGTTCTCTTTTCTCATAAAAATCCAAAACACAATAAAATATACGATTAGAATTATGCACCATGAGCTTTAAAGTGGTAGAGAAGGAATGAGAATGGAATCCTCCTACACTCGTTCCGAATGTTTTGAATACAAGGCGCTCGACTTGGTTATTCGAGACATTCATCTCTATTCAAAGTCTTTTGTATAATCCTAGTCAAGAATAGATTCTTCCCTAAGAAAAACCTAAAAATAACATCAACTCATCAAACTATTTTTCGCCTTAGGGCATCAATCAAAAAACCCTTTTTCAAGGTATAAAATCAACCAACAAACAAGTATTTTGTAAGCCTCCGAACTACGGAGCTATGCTGGGGACCTTTTCCTAAGCGAGTCAAGCCTAACCTAGGTTGTTTTTGTGTGTTTGGATTCTTTCCTTTTTGTTTGTTTATCGCTTTCCTTGTTTTTCAATTGTATCTCACCGTGTTTGGTTTCATTGGTTCTTGGTATGGTTTGGAAACTTTGGTGGCAAACCTTGAGGGAAAGACTCTATACCCGAGTCTATAGTGTTAAAATTAAGATAGGAGAGGTTGAGTAGTATGGGCTTCCGAGATGCTCATCTCGTGATATTCGATACGAGAACCTTACTTAGAGTAGATTCATTTGAGAATGATGAGAACCGTCAACCTCTTGGCGTGTTTGATCAATGTTTTCTCAAGAATCCATTACTCTAAGGATCTTTTAGAACCCTAAACCTTTGGCCAACTAAGATTGATGGTCGCGTAGTATGGGTCCTCGAGAAGCTCTTCTCATGTGGATCGATACGAAGACCTCGTTCAGAAGAGACTTTCTTGATGGAGTTGTTGCCTGGCAATGACTGACATACGTAACAAACAGTCAAGAAAGTCCATGACTCTGAAATCCTTGTCTAGAACCCAATGTCGATGTGTCTCGTAGTGTGGGTCCCCGAGAAGTTCTTCTCGTGTGGGTCGATACGAGGACCTCACCCAAAAGAGATTCATGTGATGGAGTCATCTTCTGACATATTCATGTCATGTATGATGAACAGTCATGTGAATCCATGACTTTGGGATCCCTTTTAAACCCTAGATCACACCTTGTGAGAACCTTTTCCATAAAGCGGACAATATCGACCATATCCATACCACGGACTTATGAACCCATATGCTCGAATTCTGCATCCGTTCATACATACATACTTCATAAAAACAAAGCTCTTAGTGTCTTGTTCTTGTTGCAGATATAAGCATTTTTCAGAAGCAGTCATGCTGAATGTGAATTTAGGAACAATGAAGTTAAACAAGAAGACCGACCGAAAGAGTACTTTCACTTTCAAATACAAAGATCCTTCAATTGACAGTTTGAAAGCGCTAAGTGCCAAGATCACTCCCATCAAGCATAAAAAATTTCACTCTTCTTATGGGAGAATTTTGGATCTGCTGACAGAGAAGATAGAGTTTGAAGCTCTCACAGCCTTGGCTCAGTACTATGACACTTCCCTCCGTTGTTTCACCTTCGCCGATTTTCAGATAGCTCCTACTTTGGAAGAATTTGAGAAGATTTTGAACCTCTCCATCAAAGATCGCAATCCTTTTCCCAAGCTCGAAGAAGAGTTCACTTTGAAGAAAGTGGCTTCTGCCTTAGGGATTCCCACATCAGATGTGATAGCCAATTGGGCACCCAAAGGAGCTAGGGGTTTCTCGGGGAAATTCTTGGAAGAACAAACGTGGAAGTATGCCAAGGAAGAGAAATGGGAAATATGTGGTTCAATTCTGGCACTCTTGGTCTATGGAATTGTGATGTTTCCAAATGGGGAAAATTTTGTGGACCAAGTAGCTGTGGAAATCTTCTTGACCAAGAACCCTGTGCCTTTCCTCTTAGGTGACTTCTACCACACACTCCATATAAGACATACAAAAGGAGGTGGAATGTTCCTTTGTTGCGCCCCACTCCTGCATAAGTGGCTAAGGACCCACATGCCCAAAAAAGGTCCTTTTACTTCCAAGGAACTCTCATGGCCTCAAAGATTCGCTTCACTCACCGCTAGTTCCATCACATGGTACAAGAGGGAATGGGAAACCAAAGATATTATATTTTATTGTGGAGAATTTCCCAACGTGCCTCTTGTGGGGACACGAGGTTGCATCAATTACAACTCGGTGTTACTCAAGAGACAGTTTGGACACTCCATGGATGGCCCTCCTAAGGAAGAAGATTTGGTGCCATTCCTTGTCAATACGGTCGATCCAAGTGATCCGTCTGTACGAAGAGCAAGAAGAGCATGGGTAAACATCCAAAGAAGCAACCCATACAATGGGCGGAAGAACATCCTTGCTCGTGAACCTTATGTCAAATGGGTAAAAGAGAGAATGAAAGAGGTCAGATTACCTTTTGTCTTTGATGCATCTTTTTTCCCATCGAATCCTGAGCCCGAGCCTATCTTACCCGAAGATATGGAGAAACTTAAGGCTAAAATCCAAGAACTTGAAGATGAGAACACTCAGCTTCGAATTCGACTCAACGAGACTAAGCAGAAAAGCGAAGCTTGGGAAGACAAAAGCAAAGAGTTGAAAGAAAAGTTCGAGGATAGCAAGGAAAGGGCTAGGGAAGAGAAAGGAAAGAAAGAATGGGTTGGTGGAGCTCTCAAAAACGCCAACGCTGACTTGGATCAACAAAATGAAAAATTGGACCAAGTATGGCGAAAGGTCAGAGACTTAGAAGATGATGTGAGAATAGCCACCCAGATGAAGAAAGATGAAAGGGAAAAATTTGAAGCTCAGATTCACAAGTTGAAAGGCATTATGAAAGGCTGCGAAGATCAATTAGCTCGTGAGCTATTGAAAGGCATTATGAAAGGCTGCGAAGATGGAATATATGATGAGCTATATCTAGAGTTGAAGGACAACTGCCACTATTGGGAAGAAAGTTGTCGTCAGGCAGAAGCTGTGGTACTTCAGAGAGATGACATCATCCATGATCTCCAAATTCTCTATGAGGAATGGAAGAACAAATTCATAAACTTGGCGGGATTCTCCAACTTTTTGCTTCAGTAGATCCCTGAAATATTGAAGGTAGCCGATCAAGTGATGACTCCTGAAAACACTCCTGTCCCTGTGTTCGACTTTGTGAAGTTTTGCAAGGAAACAATGGGGGAACTTGTTACAGATTTAGAGGCGGTTCGCAGAGCCCAAAGAGTCACATTTAGAGTCGATTTGTAATTTGCTTAAGAAGTGTATCTTTTGTATTTTGTATTTGAACTGGGCTTCAAGCCTTAATGAAATGAGAGTTTGTTCTATTATGTCTCTTCTGATTAATTGCAATGGAAAATGTTTATATTCTCAACAATAACTAACAAGGTTACTAAGAGCTTTGCGCATAACATTATTCATATGCATTCCATACGCATCATATTGTTGCACCCTAAAATTTGCTCAACCTACTTCATTTGGTTTATGTTTCAATTGCATTGTCATTTCCATAGGAAGTCATGTACATAGTCTAATCATTTGCATAACATAGCATAGCAAGCCATCTGACAAGGGATCAAGTGTCATTCTTATCTCTATGAGCATATCAAGAGGTTCTTATTCAAATTCAAGCCTAACCAAGTCATCAGAAAGAGATTGGAATTTGAGAAGTTAGTGGACCAATCAGTGGGTTTTTCTCCTATCTTGAGGGGGTTTGAAGGTCATCAGAGAAGTTGTGGACTATGAATTGAAAGCATGGAGGGTATATAGGCATCATGGAGGACCTAGAGGGTCATTTTGAAAGTGAGACAAGTCATTGATGTGATTACAAGAGCTGCAGTTGAAGACAGTCAACTAGGGTTTCATCTGGGTCAACCCTAGGTCAACCCTAGGTCAAATGCTTGATTGAAGGGCATCAAGGCCTGTTTGAAAGATGTGGGATGCCTCATTTGATATGTGGATATGTATGTGGTGTTGTTCCAAGGAGAAATCAAAATAAATCAAGAAGAAGAGAAGTTTCTAAATTAGGGTTTCTGTGTAAAATCCCCTGATTTAGGGCAAACTTCCAAGCAAGATAATTCAAAATGAAAGTCTCAAATGGATCCTTGGCCAACATGAAACTTGTATAGTATCTCAAGACCTTTAATTTTAGTGGTGGAAGGCATCAAGGAGATTTATAGAACTCAAGTTATGGTTCTTGCAAGTTACAGGTCATCTGAGGACACTGAAATTTATCTGTGAAAGTTACTTGATTTCCAAGCAACTTTTACCCCACAAGGAGTTTTCAAATGGATTTCTAGCGAACATGAAAGTTGTTCCTCATGATCATAGCTTTCTATAAAGGTATGGTATGACTTCATCTGATTTGTAGAACTCCACTTATGATCTTGGCAAGCCAGGGGTATTTTGGGAAAATGGAATTACAGGTCATTTCAAGCATATGCCCAAAACTCCTATTTCCAAATTTCAAATGAAGAAATGATCAACATCAAACTTGCTCCAAATGAGATTTTGAGTCTAGAAAAGTGGTTGTGGCAAGTTGAAAATGCATGGAACTTAGATTTGCAAAATTGACCAATATTAAAGGGAAAAATACCTTTTCAAATGACCAAAATTGTGATTTTTTGATACAAAAGCAAAACCAAGCATATGACCAACCAATTTGAAGGTAAATTGCATTTTAAGATCATTGGAAATATTAGTTTTTTGGTTTTAAGTCAAGAAATTGGAGTTATCATAAGTTGCTTGTAAGAAAAGATACACTTGCCAAATCAAGCTAGGACCAAGGTGCAAGGCAAGGGATGGTTTCTACACTCTCTAATTGTCATGAAAAGAGAAATTAAAGATATTTTGAGGGGCTGTAACAAGGCAATGCAGCACTGGTTTTACAACTTGGCCATTTTCATTTTCTCATGCAATGATATGAATAATTTCTCATGGGATCAATCTAGCATCTTCCATAACTTTCTATCCTCATCTATATAAACACTAGAGCTGATCCAAGAAGGGGTTGAACTTTATTTTGATCAAAAACCCATAGTTTCATTTCATTTTGCTCTCTTGCAAGTTGCTTCAAATCTTCTCAATTCTTCACCATCTCTTCAATTTTGTGATTCAATCCCCTTCAATAATCATCACTGAGTAGATTACAAGCAAGATCTGAAGAGGAAACTGCCTGAACCGTGCTATGCAACTTTCTCTTCTTCAAGTGCAAGAAGAATTGGTTAGGGTGATCCAGGTAGTTTGAGCACGAATTATTGAATACAGAATCAAGAGCATAGTCAAGTGAGTGATCTTGGAGCATTGTAGGTTTTGAAGTGAAAGAAATCCCCATCTGTTTTCAACTTTTTACCAGGTTAGTGTTTCTCACAATTTGGCTCGAATTAGGTAGTATGAGGTAGATTTGTTAGGTTAAACATGGTTTAGGTGGTTAGATGATTGATTTTGGAGATTTTGGGACGATATGGTGAAGGTTGACATGTGAGCATAAATTCTGTTGAAGCATAGAACATAGTGATTAAGTTGTTAGAATCTTAGATATATGGCTGGTTTTGATGAGCATAACGTGAAGATCATTTTTGTACAAAGAAAGATGAGTTATATTGAAGTCGAAATTTGATGATATGTTGAGGTTGGCTTGGTTATCCATTCGGTTTGGAGGATAGAATTTGTTTCAGTGCAATCTATTGTCACAATCGTGTTCTACGTGAAAAGTATGCCAAGATTGGTTCTTGTATCGAAGCATTTGATGGAGGAACGAGGGAGAACGACGAGATGGAAGATTGATGCATGGAACTCGTGTTTCATGGGTTCTGCAAACCCTAGAAGCCAAAGGTTGAAGACGACTTCGCCACCGTTAGATTGCACATTGACTTGTTGACAGGAGAACGATCAGACGACCATGATTTGAAAACGAATTGGAGGGAGAAACTGCAGCGTGAAACGCTGCGTTTCATTAAACGCTTGCTGGGCTTTGAGTAATTCAGTGCTAATCCCACCCCCTTCAGGCCCAAATTCCAAATTCGTACTATAATTAGATGCTATTTGCACCGCGTTCTTGTTTTTTTCTTTTTCATTTTATTTTGTTTTTTCTGAATAACAAGCTGGGCCCAGGCGCTATGCTATGCGCACCCCCCCTATCTGGGCCCAAATGCAAACTAACTGCATTTAATTTCTATTGGTACCCCCTGCATCATTTTACATTAATTTCACTCCAAATTTTTACAAATTTTAAAAATTCATATAAAAATGAAAAATGTAAAATCATAAAATGGTCATTTTACTTCATTTTTATATTTTTTGCATATTTTGACATTTAATTGCTTTTTAAATTCTTTTAGTTGATGTTATCATTTGTTGAATTTAGTTTAAGAGTTTCCTTTAGGATTTTCACCCCATTCTTTTTAGTACAACTAGATATGGATATTAGGTGCCCATGGTTTTTATACCACAATTTCTAGGATTTTATTTTAGGTAGTTTAGTTAGAAACTATTAGACTAGTTAATTAGGGTTTTGAACATAACGTAGGTGTAGCAAAATAATTTCTTTTTGGGTTTCTAGGTTGAATTAGAAGATGGGGCTATGAGGGTATTATGGGTAAGTGATAGATCCCTTAGAAAATGCTAGAAGTTCCCCTATTATATTAATACTTTTAGTATATTTTCGCATGTGATTGATTGTATGGTGTGCCCTTTCTAGGGTTATTGTTTGATTGTGTGGGGTATTGGGCTTGCTTGGGGCATGGGGTTTGAGCTGAAGACTTTGCTGATGAAGCCATTGAAGACAAAAGGAGTGAAGATCAATTTCAAGAGTTGATGAAGATTGCAGCCTGCTTATAGCTGATGAAGATCATAGGCACTAGGAGCTAGGTAGAGCTCTAGAATAGAAACTTGATTCACAAACATGGAAGGTCTTGTTTGCCTCCATTCTTTCTCTATGATTCAAAGTCTCTTTTAAATACTCACCTCCTTCCTTTGGAAGGATTAGTGAATGTATTTAAAAGATAGAACTTTTGAGAGAAAACTGTCTATATCATGTTAACAGTCAGTAGGCCGCCCTTGGTAGGCAACTGACTGCTTAACATCCAATTCATCTTGTTAACTGCTACTCATCTTGGAGAGTGGGACTTGAAGAAAAGCCATGAGAGGTTGAAGATAGAGACCTTGCTTGAAGGCTGTAAAGATGAAGATTGATGCTTGCCTGAAGCTTGTAGATGTTTTGAAGATGACTTGAAGATAGAAGATGACGGAGCCTGCTGTGCAGAGTTGCTGTTTGCTGTTTATTTTTGTTGTTTAGAGTTTTTGATGTATTGTTCAGTTTCCCTGACTGTATTGTTTGCTAATTGATCTGTTAGGTTGAAAGCGAATTTTGTCGCTTTTGCCTATTGTTTTCTAGGTTCGAGGTTGAGTGGGACTCCCTTGCCTCGCTTGTATTGTTGCATTCATGCATATTTTACTGTTTTATTGTATCTGTTGTTTTGTTTTCGTTTATCCCCTTAGGATCTCTGTTTCTCTCTGCGCAAGAGAGGAACATGATAGACATTAGGTCTTAACCCATGCATGATAACATTAGGTTAGTTTGATTCCCTTTTTAACCATAGGTTAGAGTTCTGTCTCTTCTTTCTCAAAACAAACAGAAAAACACCATAAATATTTCAAACACAATAAAAGACACTTCTTCCGTAAAAGAATGTGAACTCATCAAAACGTCAATTTTTGTCCGCTTGGACTGCTAATCAGGAAAACCCTTTTTCAGAAGGAGATAAAAACAATCAAGACAGACTTGTGTCGTACGTGGCCCGAACTACGTTTGCTCTGATCTTTCATGCTGTATGAAAGTACGTAGGCATAGGATGTGATATCCTAGCGAGCAACCTTCCCCTCCTTTCCCGTAGGTAGGCGAACTACGTTGACTCTGATTTCTCGTTTCAGACGGGAATACGTAGGCATAAAGTGCGATACTTTGCCGAGTCATTTTCTTTTCTTTTTAACCCTGACCTTTAGAGTAGATAGAATAACAATCCGTACAAGAAAACAAGCGTGGATCCCGTCGAGTACGAAGGACGTGAGGGGTGCTAATACCTTCCCCTTGCGTAACCGACTCCCGAATCCAGGATTTGGTTGCGATGACCATTCCTTTCCCGTCTTCGCGGTAGGTTTACTTCGAGCGTTTACTTTCCTTCCTTTGGGATAAATAACGCACGGTGGCGACTCTTCTGTTCAGCCGGCGCCGATTTTCGCAGTAGCGACAGCTGGCGACTCTGCTGGGGATCCAACGTCCCCTGGCTGCTAAGGACTACAATAGTCCCTTATGCATTTGGGATCCAACGTCCCTTAAGCGAGTCAATCCTAACGCTTGTTTTCCCGTCGAGGAATTTGTATGGATTTACATTATGTCATTTACTTTCAGCATTATATTATTGTTATTATTGTTGTATTGGGGTGTGACGGGTGTTCTATGATTGAGAGATAAGCCGGACCTGGGTTTGAGTGCACTTAGAAATAGAGTGGAAAGTAGTGGGCGCGTGTCGGCTTTGCTTGCATTAGTGTCCAGCAAAATCCACACTCGGACGAGGTTCTTCTGGTTGACTTCTTTTTCTACCCTTTGGGTCGAAGGGGTTGTTGGTTAGTTGAATTGTCGACTCTGGGAACCGATCATTTGGAAGTTGGCTAAGTGAGGCCTCTTCAGGATTTGATGATGCCACTCCTTCTGGGAATCGTATCATCAAACCTGAAAGTTTGTGACACCGACGACCGCATAGGATGCCATACCATTGTCAGTTACTAGGACACCTACCTGTGAGAGGGTTTGGGGCTATGCAGGTAACTAGACCTTCAGATACCGGTTTGTTTCTTGATTTGAGATTCAGGGTATTTATGGGTAGTTGAGGGGTCTATCAGAGACCAGTTGGAGTTATGTTATGGGGTCTATCAGAGACCAGAATTGAAGCTTTGTATTGGGCCTGTCTAAGACCACGGTTTGAGGAATTCTGGATGGTCTGTCTGAGACTTATGATGTGGTTCAGGCTTCTCAGCCGTGGCATTTGGTCCCTGTTGCATCTATTTGCATTGCATTGTTCGCATAACCATTATCATGTGCATTTCATTAACGTGTGTCTATGCTTCAGGTGCATTTGCATATTCCCTGATTCTAGTGTCCGGACTTCTGATTGCTGATCATGGCTGGTTTGAGAAGGACAGTTGCGTACAAGTTACCTACACCTGACGTTACTCCGCTACTTGGTCTGATTTCCCTTGCTGATGAGGAGGTTAGGAGAAGTTTCAGAATGAGTTATGGAAGACTGTTGAGACTGGTCTGCAAGCCAACTGCTGTTGAGATGAACGGGCTGTATACATTGATGCAATTCTATGACCCTGCCTTAAGATGTTTCACATTTGCTGACTTTATTTTGGGGCCTACCATGGAAGACTACGCAGAGTTTATCGAGTTGCCGGTGCAAAATAAGATTCCTTTCATCCATCTTGACGTTAAGCCCAAGCTGGAGGACTTAGCAAAGGCGTTGCACATGAATGCTTCTGAACTATTAGTGACTTCCTGGCTCGGGGTTCCAGGTTTCTCCCTCGGTTTTCTGGTTGGCAAAGCCCAAGAGTATGCCAAGGGCGGATGCTGGATAGTCTTTAATGCTATTTTGGCTCTGTGCATCTACGAAATAGTGTTGTTTCCCAATTTACCCAATTTTGTGGACTTTGACGCATTTCATCTGTTTGCTGCTGGCAACCCTGTACCCACCTTGGTTGGGGATCTCTATCATTCATTGCACTACAAAAATGAAAATAGGAGAGGAAAGACTGTTTACTGTTGTGCACCGCTGTTGAACATGTGGTTTAAGAGCCATCTCCCCCTGAAGGGACCTTTTGTAGATGGCGCAACTACAGCTGACTGGCCAGAGCGTCTGATGAGGCTATCTTCTGAAGACATTGAGTGGTTTGACCGAGATTTGCTGGGGTCTGAGCTTATTTTCAGCTGTGCCGGATATCCTAATGTTCCTTTGATAGGAAGGAAAGGATGTATCAATTATAATCCATCCCTGTTTGTTCGCCAGTTTGGATACGCATTGAAGAACCCGCCTAGGGAGGAAGAAGTACAGGAATCTCTGTACTTCACCGGTGACTTGAAGGGAGAGTTACTAGCCAAACTTCAGCACGCTTGGATGCGTATCAACAGAAGAGGGAAACCACTGTTGGGGAAGAATGATTGTCAGGCTTATGTACCATACAAAGCTTGGATACAAGAGAGAGCAAAGCAATTGCTAATGCCGTTTCCAGCTGCACCAGTCCATGTTCATATTCTAGTAGAGGAACCAACCACTGTTACTATGGAGGTCTACGAGCGAGCTGTAAAAGAGAAGGAAGCCTTGCTGTTGGCTAATGAAGAGTTAGAAAAGGAACTGGCTCAGATGCGTAGTGAGAAGAACAAGGCTGTGCACTCTTTCCAACAGCAGACTGAATTAGTAGACAGGCTAGGTGTTGAACTAACCGAAGAGTTATGGATCAGATGCAGAATGAAATGCAGGACATGCGTGAGAAGCTGGCACTATTCATGCAGACAATTGAGACCATTGTGAAAGGCCAGGAGAACTTGCAAGCTTTGGTGCAGCCTTTACTGATGAGAAATGCTGGGCACGGAAACGAAGACCATAATTCTGTGCGAGTTGACACTATTCACGGGGATGGTACTCCTACACCGGTATCTCCACCTGTGGTGAACATACCCGCTGTCAATGTGAACAACGGCGCGGCCGCCGGGAACGGTAACGCAGGAATCGGTAACGAGACTGTCGTCAACAACGTCGGGTTCGGAGATGTCAATCTGGGTGGTGATAATATTGGGGGTAATGGCTTCGGTAACAATGGATTTGGCTTTAATGACCAGGGGTTGGATCATGCTGGGAAGTACGGCTTCAATGCTCAGGGCTTCGGACAGGATGGATTTGGTATTACCAATCAGGGTTATGGTGGATTCGGTAATGGGAATGGTGCCAGAATAATGTCTTTTGGACCTGTCGGAGTCGCTCCGGGGTATGGTAACAGGGGGCGGGGCCCTGTAATGAATCAGACTCGATTTGGCCGTAACAACGGATACGATGGATACGGAAATGGGAACGGTAATTGGCTAGAAGATCAGCAAGAAGATGCTTTCTCTGGTGGAGGTTTTGAATGTCCTATGGATGATTCTCAGAGAATCAAGATGCTCGAGGAGCAGATGAAAGGTGTCGTGAACCAAAGTGTTGTTGGTTTAGATATGACCACAATGGGTCTGGTGCCTGGCCTGAGGGTACCACTAAAATTCAAAGCTCCCACATTCGACAAATATAAGGGGGATACCTGTCCAAAGGTGCATGTGCGGTCATACTACAGAAGGATGTCGGCTTATTCAAACGATGAGAGGATGTTGATGCATTTCTTTCAAGACAGCTTGTCTGGTCCTTCCCTTGAATGGTACATGGGGTTGGAGCCAACTCAGATAAAAACTTGGAAGCAGCTGGCCGAAGCGTTTGTGGCTCATTATAAGTACAATAGTGACTTGGCGCCCAACCGGGTCCAATTGCAGGGGTTATCCCAGAAGAAAGACGAGAGCTTCAAAGAATATGCGCAGAGGTGGCGCGACCTGGCTGCACGAGTTCATCCTCCTTTAGATGACAAAGAAATGAATGATATGTTCATAGGAACATTCACTGGTGTGTTTTACGACAAGCTGTTTCACACTTCCTTGGCCAGTTTCTCGGACTTAATCTTGATGGGTGAGAAAATTGAAAGCAACATTAAACTGGGAAGATTCCAAGCTGAGGAATCCGCTTCAGCTGGCAGTAACAGAAGGGCTTTCGGTGGTCGTCGTCAAGGTGATGCAAGTGCAGTATTCGGGGGCCGAGGCCGAGGCCGGGGCAGAGGTCGAAATCAGTACAATCATCCGCAGCAGGTGGCAAGTGTCACCATTCCATTTCAGCAACAACCAATACCACCACAGCAGCAGCAGCCACAATAGGGGGTACATCCTGCCCAACGCAGAATCCAGGGGGGCAAACCAAGGAGGGTGTTTGAAACGCCTCCTTCAACGTATGCCGAATTTCTACAGACGTTACTGGGTTTGAACTTGGTGGAAAAGAGGACTATGGCGCCAGTAACAGGCACTCCTCCGTACGGCTTTGACGCGAACAAGCACTGTGAGTTCCACTCCGGGTCTCCTGGCCACGACATAGAGAATTGCCACGCGTTCAAGCATGTGGTACAAGATCTGTTGGATAGCAAGGCTATCAATTTTGGACAAGCGGGTCCGAACATAGTACAGAAGCCCATGCCCAACCATGGGGCAAATGCTGTTTTAACTGAGGAGGGTTTGAACTTGATCGTGAATGTTGATGACCTCAAGACACCATTGTGTGAGATAAAGAGCAGATTATTGAAAGGAGGTGTGTATCCGGGCTGCGATGAGTATTGTTTAGAGTGTTGGACCCAAGCTGGGGGTTGTGCTGAATTGAAGAAGGGTATTCAGACCTTGATAGATGGAGGCACATTACAATTCGACAGAACGGCAGTTGAAGAACCTGCAGAGTTATCAGCGGATGAGCAAAGTGATGTAGCTACCGTGACAATCCCCCGAAAAACAATAACTATAACAGCGCCAGCCAGGCGACCGCTGATCACTATCACCAAGGCAGGACCAATCCCTTATGAGAGCACTAAGGCAGTACCCTGGACCTATGGGTTGGAAGCATACTGTGATGGGGTGAAAATTGATATTAATAAACAGCCAGTTGAGGTGGTAGACAATGTCGTTGGTACCGGAGGGATGACGAGAAGTGGGAGAATCTTTATATCGCCTGAGGTAGAGGCTGAACGACTGGCGAAAGGAAAAGGAAAGATGAATGAGAATGTCCCTGTGCAGAGGAACGAAAAGGAAACGTCGTTGAAGGATGTAGAAGAGTTTATGCGTCTTATTCGTAAGAGTGATTATAAGATTGTTGAGCACCTTCAACAGACGCCATCGAAGATATCCATACTGTCGTTGCTATTATGTTCCGAAGCTCATAGAAATGCATTGTTGAAAGTTCTGGATACTTCCTTCGTACCCCAAGATGTTTCTGTGAATCAGTTAGAGGGGGTGTTGGCGCATGTGAACGCAGGCCATAGCTTGGGATTTACGGACTTTGATTTGACCCCGAAGGGGAGAGAGCATAACATGGCGTTGCACGTCTCAGTTGAGTGTAAGGGCTCAGTCATGTCCCATGTACTGGTAGATACCGGATCTTCCTTGAACGTGCTGCCAAAGAAAGCAATGATGAAATTGGACGTCGGGGGAATCATTTGTACGCCTAGTGAATTGGTGGTCAGGGCATTTGATGGTACACGAAGAACAGTCTTTGGATCCATAACGTTACCTCTACAGGTGGGGCCGGAGGTTTTCGAAACTGAATTTTACATTATGGACATACAGCCCGCATACAGCTGTCTTCTCGGACGACCATGGATCCATGGTGCTGGGGAAGTCACATCTACCTTGCACCAAAAGCTGAAATACATGGTAGGGGACAGTGTGGTCACGGTCTGTGGAGAAGAAGATATATTGGTTAGCCATCTGTCATCATTCAAGTACGTAGAAGTCGACAGTGAGATTCATGAAACACCCTGTCAAGCCTTTGAAGGGTTGCGCATCAAAGACAACGTTCCAGGGCCGAGTAAAGTGTCAGAGGTAACCGTCTCGTCATACAAGGAGGCTCAGGCTCTAGTAAAGACTGGTGAGACAAAAGGCTGGGGCAAGGTTCTGGATATTCCCGTGAAGATGGACAGATTTGGGCTGGGATATCAACCGTCATCATCAACGCCTGCTGCTGGGGCACCCCGTTTCAAAGGACCAATAACAATCACAGCTAGTGGAGTGTATCACGAGTCCCTCAACGCTGTTTCTGATTCTGAAGAAGGAGACAGTGACTGCGACATGGACGCCTGGATTCAGCCGAGCGTGCCAGGACAAGGATTATGCAATTGGTCTATTCAGGAGATTGTTCCTGTGACTACCAAACAGTAATACTTTGTTTTCTTAATTGTTGAACAATCAGGTGTCTTACCCGGGGCATCATGATTTTGCTTAGGGTCGTGCTGTTATGTACATTGCGTTGTTTAATCATTAAATAAAAGGCGTTTTTTGTCATGTACAAATATTGCGATCTCTGTTTTTCCTGTTTTTGTGTTTTACAATAAAATGGCAACGTGGTTATTCGCTTTATACATATTTTGAAGCATTTAACCATTCCTTTTGCAGGATAATATTTTCAGATGACATCATCGAACCGCCTATGACTCATTTCGACTTTGAGCACCCGGTATTTCAGGCCGAAGAAGAGATTGTTGAAGATGGCGACGTTCCCGAAGAGTTGTCTTGGTTGGTAAAGCAAGAAGAACGAGTCATTCTGCCTCATGAGGAGGTCATTGAAATTATTAACCTGGGGTCAGAAGGGGTTGAAAAGAACATCCGTATAAGAGCCGCGCTGTAGAGCGACGTCAAGCGAAGACTGGTTGAAATGCTCAGAGAGTACAGTGATGTGTTCGCTTGGTCGTATGAAGACATGCCTGGGCTGGATACGGATATGGTTGTGCACCGTCTGCCGCTAAAAGAAGAATGCTCGCCGGTTAAGTAGAAACTTCGCAAAACTAGGCCAGATATGGCAGTGAAAATTAAGGAGGAGGTTCAAAAGCAGTGGGATGCTGGTTTCCTAGCTGTTACAAAATATCCCTCCTGGGTCGCTAATATTGTACCAGTGCCAAAAAAAGACGGTAAAGTGAGAATGTGCGTAGATTACCGTGATTTGAACAAAGCGAGCCCGAAGGATGATTTCCCGCTTCCTCACATCAACGTGCTGGTTGACAACACTGCTCAATTCTCCGTATTCTCCTTCATGGATAGCTTCTCGGGCTATAATCAGATTAAGATGGCGCCAGAAGACATGGAGAAGACTACTTTCATAACGCCTTGGGGAACATTTTGTTACAAAGTGATGCCCTTCGGATTAAAGAATGCCGGGGCAACGTATCAGCGTGCAATGACGACTCTCTTTCATGACATGATGCATAAAGAGATCGAGGTTTATGTCGATGATATGATTGCCAAATCCCAGACAGAGGAAGGACATTTGGTGAATCTGCTGAAGCTATTCAAAAGGCTTAGGAAGTTCAGGCTGAGACTGAACCCTAACAAGTGCACCTTCGGGGTGAGGTCGGGTAAACTGATGGGGTTTATCGTGAGAGAAAGAGGAATAGAGGTTGATCCTGCAAAAATAAAAGCAATACAAGAGATGCCAACGCCTAAAACAGAAAAAGAGGTGCGCGGGTTTTTAGGGAGGTTGAACTACATCGCTCGGTTCATATCTCACCTAACGGCCACGTGTGAGCCATTGTTCAAGTTGTTGAAAAAAGACCAGGCTGTAACATGGAATGAAAATTGTCAAAAGGCGTTCGATAAAATAAAACAGTATTTGCAGGAGCCTCCTATTTTGATACCTCCAGTGGCAGGGAGACCCTTGATTATGTATTTGACAGTTCTTGAGGGAAGTATGGGTTGTGTTCTCGGTCAACACGACGAGACAGGAAGAAAAGAGCATGCGATATACTACTTGAGTAAGAAGTTTACCGAATGTGAATCTCGATATTTAATGCTCGAAAAAATTTGTTGCGCGCTAGCCTGGGCCGCCAAGCGTTTGAGGCAATACATACTGAACCATACAACCATGCTCATCTCGAAGATGGATCCTATCAAATACGTATTTGAAAAGCAGGCATTATCGGGGAGAATTGCCCGTTGGCAGATGGTTTTGACCGAATACGACATCCAGTATGTCTCACAGAAGGCTATAAAGGGGAGTGTATTATCGGAATACCTGACAGAGAAGCCTATTGAGGACTACCAATCGATGAGGTTTGATTTTCCTGACGAGGATATCATGTACCTGAAGATGAAAGATTGTGAAGAACCGTTGTCGGATGAAGGACCAGAGTTGGGTTCAAAATGGCAGTTGATCTTTGACGGAGCTGTAAACTCCTACGGTAGCAGAATAGGGGCAATCATCACTACTCCGCACGGGTCGCACATACCATTTACTGCTCGATTGACCTTTCCAGTTACCAATAATGAAGCCGAATACGAAGCTTGTATCATGGGGCTTGAAGAAGCCATTGATTTACGAATCAAAAATCTGGATGTATACGGAGACTCAGCTCTGGTGGTGAATCAAATAAAAGGAGAATGGGAGACACGTCAGCCTAATTTGATACCATACATGAATTATGCGAGGAGATTGTTGCCTTTCTTTGACAAGGTTGAGTTACATCATGTACCGCGAGCAGAGAATCAGATGGCTGACGCCCTGGCCACTTTGTCTTCCATGTATAAAGTCAACTTCTGGAATGAGGCTCCCAGAATGGTTATCTCTCGGCTTGACAGACCTGCCTTCATATTTGCCATTGACGAAGCATCTGATGATAAACCTTGGTATTTTGATATCCTTAATTTCTTGAAAAACAAAGAGTATCCGGCTGGCGCATCCAGTCATGATCAGAAGACCCTCAGGAGATTGGCGGGTAATTTCTATCTGAATCCGGACGGTGTTTTATATAAGAGGAATCACGACTTGGTGCTATAGCGTTGTGTAGACGAGAAAGAGGCGAAGTTGCTCATGGAGGAAATACATGAGGGTACATTTGGTACGCACGCTGGTGGGCATGCTATGACGAGGAAGCTGCTGCGGGCAGGTTATTATTGGCTAACTATGGAAACCGATTGTTTCAAGTTCGCGAAGAGGTGTCATAAGTGCCAGATCTATGCAGATAAGATCCATGTGCCTCCGAGTCCTCTGAACGTGATGTCGTCGCCATGGCCATTCTCAATGTAGGGAATCGACATGATTGGAAAGATCGAGCCGACGGCTTCTAACGGACATCGGTTCATTCTGGTAGCAATCGATTATTTTACCAAATGGGTGGAAGCGGCATCCTATGCGAATGTGTCCAAGCAGGTGGTAGCCAGGTTCATCAAGAGAGATATCATTTGCAGATATGGAATCCCCGAGCGGATAATTACCGACAACGGTTCGAACTTAAATAACAAAATGATGAAGGAGCTGTGTCAGAGTTTTAAGATCGAGCATCACAACTCTCCTCCTTATCGACCCAAGATGAATGGCGCTGTTGAAGCGGCCAATAAGAACATAAAGAAGATTGTTCAGAAGATGGTGGTGACCTATAAGGATTGGCATGAGATGCTACCTTTTGCTTTGCACGGTTATCGTACGACGGTACGCACATCAACCGGGGCAACCCCGTTCTCGTTGGTATATGGAATGGAAGCAGTGCTACCACTGGAGGTTGAGATTCCTTCCCTGAGGGTATTACGAGATGTCCAACTAGACGAGGCAGAATGGGTGAAAGACAGGTTGAACCAGCTGAGTTTAATGGATGAAAAGAGGTTAGCTTCTCTAGCATATGGTCGAATGTACCAGAGCCGAATGAAGAAAGCGTATGATAAAAAGATACACCCTCGGAGCTTTCAGACGGGCGACCTTGTGCTGAAAAGGATTCTCCCGCCACAGGCAGATCACAGGGGCAAGTGGACCCCCAACTACGAAGGGTCGTACGTTGTCAGAAAAGTATTTTCAGGAGGAGTTTTGTTGTTGTCCACCATGGACGGTGAATACTTTACGTCGCCTGTGAATTCGGACGCAGTTAAAAAATACTTTGCTTGAAATTGACCCGCTGGACAAAAAAGGAGAGTCCATGCAAAAATGGGGCATCCTGGCGAACCAAAAACAGAATGAAAGGTTCGGGCAAAAGTTAGGGATAAAAGTGAAAAAAGGTACACCCGCGAAGTTGAAAACCTACACTGGGCGGCTTCGGCAAAAAAGGGTATCCCGGTGAACTGAAAACCCGTAAAGGGCGGTTCACGCAAAAGTTAGGGATTTGAAAAGCAAATGACTGCAGTCCGAATTTGATACTGTAGTGCGCATCGGTACGGGAGAATATACTTGAGGGGTCAAGTATCAGATACAGTCTCGTCGGAAGTGTGAATACTGGGAAAGCATTAGAGTCAGGCGAGTCGTAGGAGGATCAGCTCATGATGTTCGTCTGCATCACGTTGCCGACATGTGTACAAATTCGATTTGTCATGCTTCTTGTGCATACTTGTATATTTGTTGTGCGTAGCTTCCTCTTTTCAGGAGTTACATCCCGTGTACAAAACTCCTCCCATTTAGGGGCCCAATCAATAAAACATGTTATTCAGTATTTGATGCTGGTTCTTTACTGTTTTGGTACATGACAAACGCCAAGGTTTAATAAAACTAGCAAGTGTATAACGTCGCTGGCCCTTGCCAATAATTACTAAAACGTTGAATTAACTGAAAATAATGTCACTAACACTAACCTGAATAGATTTGGTTGCATGGATTTGTCTTGTCTCGTTTGTGGTGTTGCAGGTTTTTTTTTTGACCATAAGAAGTGAATGATCAAAAGATTGCAGTATTGACCAGAGGCTCGTAAGACTCGATCCCCACGCAGGTCGCGCTTCTGAGAGGACAATGTTCCTTACCGAAGAAGGATCAAATTCCCCAGCTAGTCGCAACTTATCCGAAGGACATTCTCCAGCAGGGTCGTTTACTCTCAACAGAATTGATGATTCCGAGATCAAAGGCTGTATTCAGACAGTGTGGTGTCCCAAAAGGATTCCCCCATCCCGAGCAAAGTGGTCTAGCCTCAGAAGATTAATGTTTCCAATTTGTGAGCTATACCCAGACAGTCTACTCTTCCCAGTAGAGTCGTTTACTCTCCCCTAGCGGAGACAGTTGATTTTCCCCAAGAGAATCGCTTCTTCCCCCGCGGAGTTCTCTTTCCAGCAAGTGTTTTCTTTCCTCCCAGTGGAACTCAAAGGTTAAAGCTCTCCCCGGCAGAGTTGGCTGTATGTCCTGGCATTTATTTTGTCGGAATACCGTGTGATACCCGTTCACTCCCCAGCAAAAGTCCAATCATGATTGGCGCATTCAGTTATTCCTCAACGAAGTTGGCTTCACTCTTCTAGCATTTATTTTGCTGGAATAATTCTGTGACGCTTGGTTGTCCCCAGCGGAGTTGGCGTTGTCTTCAGCATTTATTTTGCTGAAGCGGTTTTCTGTATCCCAGCAGTTCGAGCTTGCATCTGCATTGGCATATAGTGTCATATTTGCATCTACCAAATAAAAACGCGTAGCATTTCCATGTCGAATGGAGCATTACGCCATTGTCAAACATATGCATTTTAAGACATAAGCCAGGTTGGTTAACCGATTGTTTCTAGTGTTGATTCCCTTGCAGGTGGAGGGAGCTCTTGCTCAAATTAATTACTAAACGTTCAAGATCTCGGCGTGAGACATGTAATGATGATGTCAATTGTGGCATTATTCCCCGCAGAGTTGCTTGTTTAAGTTTCTCTTACCCCTCCAGCGGAGTATTCCTTCAAGATTGCTGTTATAACAATATTAAAAGATTTCGTGAATCGATTTTGGAAGTTGTCTGGCAGTGTGGATTCAGAAAATCCCCAGTAGAGTCCTTCTCAGATTTGCTGCCATGTCAGCCCTAAAAATTGGAAGACTAGACTCATATTGTGTTACCCATGTGATTGGTGGAGTTAGCTGTTGCAAAGATAGGCAGAAAAGTTGTATCAGAGTTATTTCCCGTAGCGATGGCGGTGTTATTTTCCCACAGTGGTGGCGGAGTTATTTCCCGCAGTGGTGGCGGAGTTATTTCCCGTAGCGATGGCGGTGTTATTTTCCCGCAGTGGTGGCGGAGTTATTTTCCCACAGTGGTGGCGGAGTTATTTCCCGCAGTGGTGGCGGAGTTATTTCTCGTAGCGATGGCGGTGTTATTTTCCCGCAGTGGTGGCGGAGTTATTTCCCGCAGTGGTGGCGGAGTTATTTCCCGTAATGGTGACGGAGTTATTTTCCCGCAGTGGTGGCGGAGTTATTTCCCGCAGTGGTGGCGGAGTCATTTTCCCGTAATAATAACAAAATTTTCCCGCAGTGGTGGCGGAGTTATTTCCCGTAGTGGTGGCGGAGTTTTTTCTGTAATGGTGACAGAGTGATTTTCCTGTATCGTTGGCAGGGTCATGTCTGGTTGACATAAGTACTTCTCCCAGTGAAGTCAATAAGTTCATTCCAGTATTAACAAGATGGTGTTGAAATCAGATTTGTAGATAGTGTTCCCCAACCAGTTGTGCAAATTATTTCTGCGGTTGGCAAATTTCCGGGTTCTTAGTATTCAACTGTCTCGTACCTCGAATGTTTGAAGGTCGTTCGCTCTTCACCCAGTCGAGTCCAAGTCGTTTGAATAGGGGCAGCTGTTGCACCCTAAAATTTGCTCAACCTACTTCATTTGGTTTATGTTTCAATTGCATTGTCATTTGCATAGGAAGTCATGTACATAGTCTAATCATTTGCATAGCATAGCATAGCAAGCCATCTGACAAGGGATCAAGTGCCATTCTTATCTCTATGAGCATATCAAGAGGTTCTTATTCAAATTCAAGCCTATCCAAGTCATCAGAAAGAGATTGGAATTTGAGAAGTTAGTGGACCAATCAGTGGGTTTTTCTCCTATCTTGAGGGGGTTTGAAGGTCATCAGAGAAGTTGTGGACTATGAATTGAAAGCATGGAGGGTATATAGGCATCATGGAGGACCTAGAGGGTCATTTTGAAAGTGAGACAAGTCATTGATGTGATTACAAGAGCTGCAGTTGAAGACAGTCAACTAGGGTTTCATCTGGGTCAACCCTAGGTCAAATGCTTGATTGAAGGGCATCAAGGCCTGTTTGAAAGATGTGGGATGCCTCATTTGATATGTGGATATGTATGTGGTGTTTTTCCAAGTAGAAATCAAAAGAAATCAAGAAGAAGAGAAGTTTCTAAATTAGGGTTTCTGTGTAAAATCCCCTGATTTAGGGCAAACTTCCAAGCAAGATAATTCAAAATGCAAGTCTCAAATGGATCCTTGGCCAACATGAAACTTGTAGAGTATCTCAAGACCTTTAATTTGAGTGGTGGAAGGCATCAAGGAGATTTATAGAACTCAAGTTATGGTTCTTGCAAGTTACAGGTCATCTGAGGACACTGAAATTTATCTATGAAAGTTACTTGACTTCCAAGCAACTTTTACCCCACAAGGAGTTTTCAAATGGATTTATGGCCAACATGAAAGTTGTTCCTCATGATCTTAGCTTTCTATAAAGGTATGGTATGACTTCATCTGATTTGTAGAACTCCACTTATGATCTTGGCAAGCAAGGGGTATTTTAGGAAAATGGAATTATAGGTCATTTCAAGCATATGCCCAAAACTCCTATTTCCAAATTTCAAATGAAGAAATGGTCAACATCAAACTTTCCCAAATGACATTTTGAGTCTAGAAAAGTGGTTGTGGCAAGTTGAAAATGCATGGAACTTAGATTTGCAAAATTGACCAATATTAAAGGGAAAAATACCTTTTTAAATGACCAAAATTGTGATTTTTTGATACAAAAGAAAAACCAAGCATATGACCAACCAATTTGAAGGTAAATTGCATTTTAAGATCATTGGCAATATTAGTTTTTTGGTTTTAAGTCAAAAAATTGGAGTTATCATAAGTTGCTTGTAAGAAAAGATACACTTGCCAAATCAAGCTAGGACCAAGGTGCAAGGCAAGGGATGGTTTCTACACTCTCTAATTGTCATGAAAAGAGAAATTCAAGAGATTTTGAGGGGATGTAACAAGGCAATGCAGCACTGGTTTTACAACTTGGCCATTTTCATTTTCTCATGCAATGATATGAATAATTTCTCATGGGATTAATCTAGCATCTTCCAGAACTTTCTATCCTCATCTATATAAAAACTAGAGCTGATCCAAGAAGGGGTTGAACTTCATTTTGATCAAAAACCCGTAGTTTCATTTCATTTTGCTCTCTTGCAAGTTGCTTTAAATCTTCTCAATTCTTCACCATCTCTTCAATTTTGTGATTCAATCCCCTTCAATAATCATCACTGAGTAGATTACAAGCAAGATCTGAAGAGGAAACTGCCTGAATCGTGCTATGCAACTTTCTCTTCTTCAAGTGCAAGAAGAATTGGTTAGGGTGATCCAGGTAGTTTGAGCACAAATTATTGCATACAGAATCAAGAGCATAGTCAAGTGAGTGATCTTGGAGCATTGTAGGTTTTGAAGTGAAAGAAATCCCCATCTGTTTTCAACTTTTTACCAGGTTAGTGTTTCTCACAATTTGGCTCGAATTAGGTAGTATGAGGTAGATTTGTTAGGTTAAACATGGTTTAGGTGGTTAGATGATTGATTTTGGAGATTTTGGGACGATATGGTGAAGGTTGACATGTGAGTACAAATTCTGTTGAAGCATAGAACATAGTGATTAAGTTGTTAGAATCTTAGATATATGGCTGGTTTTGATGAGCATAGCATGAAGATCATTTTTGTACAAAGAAAGATGAGTTATATTGAAGTACAAAGAAACTTGATGATATGTTGAGGTTGGCTTGGTTATCCATTCGGTTTGGAGGATAGAATTTGTTTCAGTGCAATCTATTGTCACAATCGTGTTCTACGTGAAAAGTAGGCCAAGATTGGTTCTTGTATCGAAGCATTTGATGGAGGAACGAGGGAGAACGACGAGATGGAAGATTGATGCATGGAACTCGTGTTTCATGGGTTCTGCAAACCCTAGAAGCCAAAGGTTGAAGACGACTTCGCCACTGTTAGATTGCACATTGACTTGTTGACTGGAGAACGATCAGACGACCATGATTTGAAAACGAATTGGAGGGAGAAACTGCAGCGTGAAACGCTGCGTTTCATTAAACGCTTGCTGGGCTTTGAGTAATTCAGTGCTAATCCCACCCCCTTCAGGCCCAAATTCCAAATTCGTACTTTAATTAGATGCTATTTGCACCGCGTTCTTGTTTTTTTCTTTTTCATTTTATTTTGTTTTTTCTGAATAACAAGCTGGGCCCAGGCACTATGCTATGCGCACCCCCCTATCTGGGCCCAAATGCAAACTAACTGCATTTAATTTCTATTGGTACCCCTGCATCATTTTACATTAATTTCACTCCAAATTTTTACAAATTTTAAAAATTCATATAAAAATGAAAAATGTAAAATCATAAAATGGTCATTTTATTTCATTTTTATATTTTTTGCATATTTTGACATTTAATTGCTTTTTAAATTCTTTTAGTTGATGTTATCATTTGTTGAATTTAGTTTAAGAGTTTCCTTTAGGATTTTCACCCCATTCTTTTTAGTACAACTAGATATGGATATTAGGTGCCCATGGTTTTTATACCACAATTTCTAGGATTTTATTTTAGGTAGTTTAGTTAGAAACTATTAGACTAGTTAATTAGGGTTTTGAACATAACGTAGGTGTAGCAAAATAATTTCTTTTTGGGTTTCTAGGTTGAATTAGAAGATGGGGCTATGGGGGTATTATGGGTAAGTGATAGATCCCTTAGAAAATGCTAGAAGTTCCCCTATTATATTAATACTTTTAGTATATTTTTGCATGTGATTGATTGTATGGTGTGCCCTTTCTAGGGTTATTGTTTGATTGTGTGGGGTATTGGGCTTGCTTGGGGCATGGGGTTTGAGCTGAAGACTTTGCTGATGAAGCCATTGAAGACAAAAGGAGTGAAGATCAATTTCAAGAGTTGATGAAGATTGCAGCCTGCTTATAGCTGATGAAGATCATAGGCACTAGGAGCTAGGTAGAGCTCTAGAATAGAAACTTGATTCACAAACATGGAAGGTCTTGTTTGCCTCCATTCTTTCTCTATGATTCAAAGTCTCTTTTAAATACTCACCTCCTTCCTTTGGAAGGATTAGTGAATGTATTTAAAAGATAGAACTTTTGAGAGAAAACTGTCTATATCATGTTAACAGTCAGTAGGCCGCCCTTGGTAGGCAACTGACTGCTTAACATCCAATTCATCTTGTTAACTGCTACTCATCTTGGAGAGTGGGACTTGAAGAAAAGCCATGAGAGGTTGAAGATAGAGACCTTGCTTGAAGGCTGTAAAGATGAAGATTGATGCTTGCCTGAAGCTTGTAGATGTTTTGAAGATGACTTGAAGATAGAAGATGACGGAGCCTGCTGTGCAGAGTTGCTGTTTGCTGTTTATTTTTGTTGTTTAGAGTTTTTGATGTATTGTTCAGTTTCCCTGACTGTATTGTTTGCTAATTGATCTGTTAGGTTGAAAGCGAATTTTGTCGCTTTTTCCTATTGTTTTCTAGGTTCGAGGTTGAGTGGGACTCCCTTGCCTCGCTTGTATTGTTGCATTCATGCATATTTTACTGTTTTATTGTATCTGTTGTTTCTGTTTCCGTTTATCCCCTTAGGATCTCTGTTTCTCTCTGCGCAAGAGAGGAACATGATAGACATTAGGTCTTAACCCATGCATGATAACATTAGGTTAGTTTGATTCCCTTTTTAACCATAGGTTAGAGTTCTGTCTCTTCTTTCTCAAAACAAACAGAAAAACACCATAAATATTTCAAACACAATAAAAGACACTTCTTCCGTAAAAGAATGTGAACTCATCAAAACGTCAATTTTTGTCCGCTTGGACTGCTAATCAGGAAAACCCTTTTTCAGAAGGAGATAAAAACAATCAAGACAGACTTGTGTCGTACGTGGCCCGAACTACGTTTGCTCTGATCTTTCATGCTGTATGAAAGTACGTAGGCATAGGATGCGATATCCTAGCGAGCAACCTTCCCCTCCTTTCCCGTAGGTAGGCGAACTACGTTGACTCTGATTTCTCGTTCCAGACGGGAATACGTAGGCATAAAGTGCGATACTTTGCCGAGTCATTTTCTTTTCTTTTTAACCCTGACCTTTAGAGTAGATAGAATAACAATCCGTACAAGAAAACAAGCGTGGATCCCGTCGAGTACGACGGACGTGAGGGGTGCTAATACCTTCCCCTTGCGTAACCGACTCCCGAATCCAGGATTTGGTTGCGATGACCATTCCTTTCCCGTCTTCGCGGTAGGTTTACTTCGAGCGTTTCCTTTCCTTCCTTTGGGATAAATAACGCACGGTGGCGACTCTTCTGTTCAGCCGGCGCCGATTTTTGCAGTAGCGACACATATCACATTTCATAAAAACAAAACCAAAACTTACAAAAACTTGACCTCCATTCGCAGTAAACAAGCTGACTTCCCGACATCCCTATTACACTCGTGGCAAGCAAAGATTACTGATGGATCAGATTGAGCAGACTCAAGCCGCTTTCAGAGACGAGATGACCCACATGAAGACTCAGATGGGCCAGTTGATGGAAGTCATCCATGCTATGGCTAAAGGATAAAAAGAGCTGAAGCAAGCTATGGAGAGAAACGCTGCCAACACTCTAGTTCCTACTACTGTAGGCTCAACTCCCACTCCTGACAATGTCATTCCAACTCCTATAAATGCAATCCTCGTTCCTGGTGGCACGATCCCTACTCCTGCTGGCGCAGGCGCAATCCCTATTCCTCGTAGTGGTACGACTACCCCTAAAATCCACTTTGATGATCACGAAGGTTTCTACAACTCTCACAATGACTTGGCTGTAGACGGTTCTGGAGCACCAACTACTGACTTGGAAAAGAAGGTACTCTCCTTGCAAGAAACGGTCAAAGGACTATAAGGCCCAAGCACTTTTGGGTTAGAGGCTGCGGATATGTGTTTGGTACCCGATGTTAAGATTCCACTCAAGTTCAAAGTCCCTGACTTTGAAAAATACAAAGGGGCAAGCTGTCCCCGAACTCACATCCGATCTTATTGTAGGAAGATGGCTGCCTACTCTAATGATGAAAAACTACTAATGCATTTCTTTCAAGATAGCCTCAGTGGAGCTTCCCTTGAATGGTACATGCAGATAGAAGGTACGCACATCAAGACTTGGAAAGAGTTAGCCGAGGCATTTCTGAAACACTACCAATACAATTCTGACATGGCACCTAATCACACACAACTCCAAGGCTTGACCCAGAAATCTGGTGAAGCGTTCAAGGACTATTCTCAAAGGTGGATGGACTTAGCTGCTAGAGTCCAGCCTCCTCTTCTTGAAAGAGAATTAACCGATATGTTCATGGGGACTCTTCAAGGTCCTTTCCTAGAACACTTGGCTGGATGCACATCTACTGTGTTCTCAGGTTTAGTGATGGCTAGTGAGAGGATAGAGAATATGATAAAGATTGGAAAGATTCAAATTGCTGATGGAGCTTCTAAGAAGCCCTACCAAGGTTTTGCAAGGAAAAGGGAAGGCGAAACAAGCGCCGCTTTGATGGATAAGGGGAAGGCCAAAGCATACCAAGGCTCTTATCATCATGGGCCGTTGTTACTCCAAATCAACCTCTCTCCATACCCGCAAGTCAACCGGCTGTTCAAGCTCCCTATCAACAACAACGTCAAAACTATTATCAAGGTCCGCCAAGACAAAGGAGACCTGAGAAAAAAATTGATCCTATTCCAACAATGCACGCTAGGTTGCTTCTGCTCTTGCTTAGAGGTTCATTGGTGCAGTTGAGAGAAATGAAGGCTCCCCAGCTGTTCTACCTCCCGGCTATGATGCAAATGCCCATTGAGAATTCCATTCTGGAGCTCCCGGACATAACATCGAAAACTGCAAAACTTTGAAATACGTGGTACAAGATCTCATTGATTCAAAAGCCATCAATTTCACCAAGAACCCTCCCAACGTGACTAAAAATCTAATGCCGCACCATGCCACAAACATGGTTGAAGAATCTAAAGGAAAGAAGTTGGTATCAAAAATTGACAAAAGGAAGACTCCCTTGGCAGTTGTTAAAGAACAATTGCTAATGAAAAATATTATCCCAGGATGTACCGAGGATTGCCAACACTGTTTGAAAGATCCCCAAAACTGTCATGAATTGAAGATGGGCATCCAAAATTTGTTAGATCAAGGTGTCATATTGATAGAACAGATGTCCAGTGCTGAAGAAGTTGCCACTCTTGATATTCCCTATGATCCAATGGAGTTTACTTATGATGACGAACTGTTGAATGGTCAAAACCGTGTACCTTTGACAATTCCGTACGATGAAGATTGGTATCCTACCCAAGTTCCACTACAAATCCTGTATGATGTTACACCGCTGACAATTCCATGTGACCAGCCTCGTGCGCCCTTGGAAATCCCATGTGATTATGATTGGCATTCTGTTCAGACCCCATACAATCAAGTTCGTAAACCGTTGCAAATAACATATGATCAAGTAGAGATTCCATTATCTCCACCTTCACTTGCTCCATTAGTGATATCTACACCTGCTCCTTTCCCTTTTGAAAGCACCAATGTTGTCCCTTGGAAATATGAGCCAACTGTTTACATTAATGGGCTGAAGGTGGAAGAGGATGATGTGAAAGTTGATAGTTCTGTAGAGAACATGGTGGGGACCAGTGGAATAACTAGAAGTGGGAGGATTTTTGCGCCCGCACCACCACCAAACGGTACAAGTGAAAAGCAGCCAACGATTGAGCAGGGGCAGACTTCAACTCAAAAAAGGAGTTCCAATGAGGATGTCGAAGAATTCTTACGAATCATTTGAAAAAATGATTATAAGGTGGTGGACCAACTCAACCAAACACCTTCAAATATTTCCATGTTGTCATTGCTAATGTGCTCCCCTGCCCATCAGGAGTCATTGATCAAGTTCTTGAAGACTGCTCATGTTCCCCAAGAAATATCCGTTGTACAATTTGAAGGAGTGGCGTCGAACATTGCCTCCGCACATATTCTGAGCTTTAATGAGGGAGAGTTGCCCCCCGAGGGGAAGAACCATAATAAGGCTTTGCACATCTCCATTGAATGTGTTGATGTTGTGTTGTCGAGAGTATTGGTAGATACTGGGTCATCCTTAAATGTTTTACCAAAAAATTCATTGGCCAAGCTGACCATTGAAGGATTGATGATGAAACCCAATTCAGTGATAGTGAAAGCTTTCGATGGGGCAAGAAGGACCGTGATAGGGGAAGTTGATCTCCCCATCAAAATAGGACCTCATACTTTCATTATCACATTCTATGTGATGAATATCTATCCGGCGTACAGTTGTCTGCTAGGTCGTCCTTGGATTCATGCAGTCGGTGCTGTAACATCCACTCTTCACCAAAGGCTAAAGTTCATGGTTAATAACCAACTTGTCGTCATCGAGGGAGAGGAGGATATGCTAGTAAGCCATCTATCTTTATTTCGCTATATTGAAGTAGGAGGGGAAGTTCATGAGACCCCTTTTCAAGCATTCAATGTTATAAATGTGGAAATGATCCCTGCTAAGAAGGAGGACAAGAAATTAGAAAGGTCAGGACCCCCCATGGTTACTTGGAAGGACGCTGTTGCACCCCAAAATTTGCCCTCACAATACAAGACTTTGTGTTCCAAGAAGGTTCACAAGGTTCACAAAATTCACAATTGGTCAGAAGAGTTGACAATTCCCTCAGACAATGCACCTCCTAAGCAGTGCATCCAAAACTAGGGTTTTGACTTTAATCAGGCTAAATGGACTTCCAAGACTTCAAGTGAGCTTCATAACATCTTATATGTGTATAAGAACCCCCATGTCAAGTTTCAAGACTTTTCTCAAAAGTTTGCTCAGTCAGATGATCAGATAAGTCAAAAGCAGTCAATGCAGTTAAAAGGTCAAACTGAGGTCAACTGTGGTCAAACCAAAGTCAAACTTCATGATTTTTTTTTTGCCAACATCAAAGAGAGGTTGGGTGAGAAATATTATCATAATAACTGTAATACCCCAAATTTTGCCCTAAGATTTGTCGTCGCATTTCATTGCATTTAATCAATTACTAACAAATTTGTGTAGTCGTTTGACTTTTTGCAGGTAAATATCATATGGCATGCATTTTTTTTTTAAAAAGTAAAAATGGCACAATTGGCAGGAGGACATGTGTAAGGAGTTATGAGTGTGAGAGGTTGAGAGTTCGAATCTCACCTTTGTCATTTTTTTTGTTTTTTATTATTTTTACTCTAAATTTTTCTATCTTTCATTAAAAAAATAACAAAAATAGTTTTTTATTATTATTTAATTATTATTTTTCGTATTTTAATTAAATCATTTTTTAAAATATTATTTTTTTCACTTTTTTCTAAATTATTCATAAAAATATCCAAGAAATCATAAAATAAAAAATATTGAAAAAAATTTTGTTCTTTTTATAATATTTTTTATTTTAGGAATCAATAGGATTATTAGTTTTTATTTTAAGTTTATTTTAATTATTTTAAATTATTTAAATTTTATTTTTTCTTAACTAATTATTTAGTTTGGGCTTTAAAATGGGCTTTAGGGACATTATTGACAATTTGGTGTTAACCCTAATTTGTTCCCTATATATACATGTGTTGCCTTGTTGGAAAAAAAGGGAGAATGAAAAAAACCTAAGAGGAGTGAGTGCCGTTTGCCGTTATTTAGTTTTCTTCTTCATCCATTACTATTGTTTCTTTTTCTTCATCGTTTACCGTTATTTCTTTTCCTTCATCCATTACTGTTGTTTCTTTTTCTTCATCTTTTACCGTTATTTCTTTTTCTTCATCTATTACCGTTATTTCTTTTTCTTTATCTATTACTGTTACGTTTATATATATATAATTTTTAAATTGTTAGAGTTTATATATATAAGATTTTTGATCGAATTATGTCGATACGATGTTTGCACATTTGTGTGCATGACGCGTGACATTTGTGTTAGTTCGATCTGGTTGCGATGATCGCATTTTTGTGTGAGCAATAATATTATTTTTTGCTTAATTTCTTTTTCTTTGCGATAAATTTTGTTTCGTCCGATTTAGATCTGGTTGCGATGAGCGCATTTCTGCGTTAGCAACATTGTTGGGTTATTTGGCACATTTAAAATTCATTATTGCTTTATTATTATTATTATTATTATTATTATTATTATTATTATTATTATTATTATTATTATTATTATTATTATTATTATTATTATTATTATCATTATTTATTATTATTATCATTATTATCATTATTATTACCATTATTATTATTATTGTTATCATTAATTTATTAAAATTTGTTATAATATAAAAATCTGTTTTTTTAAAATAAATAACATTAACATCTTTTCCAAATTAATATGAAAACCTATTATTTTTAAGAAAAACTTTTTTTAGATAAATTTAAAATAATAACTAAAATCTTTTTTTTAAAAAATAATAACTAGAACCGTTATTTATTTTATTTTATTATTGTTCAATTCAAATTTCATTATCATATTGTATCTGTTCCTCTCATGTAACCTCGCGAACTTAACAATCGCTCTTTAAATTCTGCCTTTAAATTTCTGCTTGCATGGTTTAAATTATGACATTACCTCTCTGTTTGCATGATTCAATTATCTCACGCGTTTACTATTATTTCTGTCACATTGCACACATCCGAAGGTTAGGTCTAACTGTTTGGCCGCCGCGCCAATAGTCCGTAAAACTTCACACATTCAATTTCAAATCCTCAAAACTACAAACTACAAACCCTAATTTTCACAAATGCCTCGCCGCAGGCAAAATTACAATTTTACCCTTAGCATTAGGTCAAAGAGCCGCCGCGCTCATTTTAGGGTTTCCCGCCGTGGAATCCCTAATTTAACCCTAATTACAACTTAACATTTCAACGTAGAGATTTGGAGTTTCTACACTCCACGTAAGCGTGTCCTTAAGATGCGTTTATTCCCCTTGAGACCTTGACCACAGTCAAGAAGTTTCTAACCTCCCTATTGAGGGGAACTACGATTACTCTGATTCCACTCCCGTAAGGATACGTAGGCACAAGATGCGATGTCTTGCCGAGTAAACTTAGAATTAACCCCCTTTATTATTTATTATTGCTTATTTATATTTTATTTATCTTTGCTATTTAATTATTTTGCTTATTATTTTGTAATTGTTTCTTGGATGTAAAGTTGTTTAATTATTTAATTATTATTATGGTTAGTAATTAGTGAGTGTAACAACATGTATGTAATATTAAAATAAATTTAGATCACTTTTAAATAAAGATAATTAAAATAAACACGTCACACACGTAAGTCGATTTTAATCGCCGTCTCACTTCCTAAGGATATCCCTCAAGTTGCCTACGAATAATGGTTAAGTGGGGTGTATAAAGCAAGTCCCTCAAATAAAAAAATCATCAAAGTCCCTTATGGTTGCCTTTACGAATCAAGTCCCTTTCGAAAAATGATGATGGTCCCTTATATGTGCTTATTACATCCCACAATGGCCTTCAAAGTCAAATTGTCCCTCACATATCCCTTAACATCCAAAGTAAGGGCTACCTACTCCATTATAGTAGGGATAGTCTTACTAAAGGGAAGAATAAAGAATAAGAAAGACCTTTAAACATTAGGGTAGGTTACTCCTAGGTGCTTGCTCACTTCAAAACTGTTTCACACTTAAACAAATTTTCAACAAGTTTTCAAACAAGTTCTTAACACATCCTTACATGGATTATTTATTAACTATTCTGAAAATTTTCTATTCACACACTACACTTTCAAAACAATTCAAAAGTGAGCTTAAGTACCTAAGAGCCCATGGATAACCATGGATGAAAAGGGTGCTAACACCTTCCCTTTTCATAACCTACCCCCCAGACCCAAAATATTCTCTAAGGTCTTTCCTGTTCTTTTATAACCTTTCCTTATGGATAAAATAAAAGTCGGTGGCGACTCTTGCTATCCGCAACATTGTTTAAAGTCAGTTCACCGGGTTACAGAACTGGCGACTCTGCTGGGGATTTATTTAAGAGGGGTACCCTTAGGAATTAAGATCACTTTAAATTGTTTGCCTTGTTTGCTTTATTATTATATTGTTGGGGTGCTCTTATGTGTGAAAGGTCCTAACCCGGATCTAGTGTACCTTAGGTAAATGGCAATAGACCAAGGAAACTGTACGACGTATATCGATACGGTTGATCTGGTGGCCATAGTTAGTGCGACTTCTTGGTTGGTGCTTATATTCCTTAAGTCAAGTTGAGGATAATATTGAGGCTGCCATATGTTGTCAATGCACTAACTGACTTTTAGAACCCTAGTTAACTCATCTTGGCCTTTAGAAAGTAGTGAGGTAACCGGCTTTGGTGCAGACTGAAGTTGGTTGACACTCGATACTACGCTCATTGAGATCTTAAACTTGGAGGGTTTTGGTTGGAAAGTAAGTTGCCTTCTGAACAACCACCCTTGTGAAGGATCAATGATATTGAGATCCCTTAGAACCTGGTTACTTTTGTAGGACAGGATGAACCATCTAACTTCAGGGGAGGGTACTTGCCTTTGAACCTCATGCAAGCCTTTAAACCTAGGGCTATGGTGTGACTTGTTTGTGTGTGCCACATGTTTGTGATTGAGCATGACATCATGACATCATCATGCATCATAAGCATATCATTTTCCCTAACCATTTCAAGGACCAAAGGATTTATCTTTGTTCTTTGTTGCAGGTCATGGCTTCTGCTCGTAGAAACACCATCAGGATCAACTTTGTAGGGATACCTGCTAAGCTCAAGGAGTTGGTTTCCCTAGTGCCTGATCATTCCCAGTTCAACAAGAGACATGGTCACTTATTGGATCTAGTTACTTCAGGGTTCAGTGAAGACATGATGAGTGTGCTGTTTCAGTTCTTTGACCCTAAGCACCATTGCTTTACATTTCCTGATTATCAGCTGGTTCCAACCATGGAGGAGTTCTCTAAACTTCTGGGTATCCCTGTTCCTGATCAGAAACCATTCACCGGTTTGGAGAAGGAGCTTAAACCTGAAGTTATTGCTGCAGCTCTACATCTGAAGAAGTCTGACATTGTTCTAGAGACGAGAAGTGGAGTTAAAGGTATTCTTGCCAAGGTATTAGTGGATAAAGCTCAAATGTTCTTGAAGGCTATGAGCTACGATGCTTTTGAGGAGATCTTAGCCTTATTGATTTATGGCTTAGTGTTGTTCCCCAATCCTGATCAGTTCATAGACGTTCATGCCGTCAACATATTCTTGAGTCATAATCCAGTGCCTACCTTACTTGGAGACATCCTACATTCTCTTCACACCCGTACTACAAGGGCAAGAGGAACTTTGATGTGCTGCATACCTTTACTTTCTAGGTGGTTTATTTCTCACCTTCCTCGCTCAGTAATGAAGAATGAGCAAGGGTTCAGATGGTCCAAGAGGATCATGTCACTTTCTCACTCAGACATCCATTGGTGCTCCAGATCTATGGAGAATGTCACCATCATTGACCGTTGTGGGGAGTTTCCTAATGTGCCACTTCTAGGCATAAGAGGAGGCATCACCTACAACCCATCTCTAGCTTTACGACAGTTTGGTTACGCCCGGAGCGATGGTCCACATGACATATTGATTCAGGGCATTGTGTTTGACTACGACAACGATCTTCAGGGTTACCGTCAGAGATTCATACGAGCTTGGGGAAAGGTAAACAGGATTGACAGCAAGACACTGGAGCCTAAGTACACTATTCCTATGGAGGCTTATCTCAGATGGGTACGATCTCGTGCTCAGACACTCATGATGCCATATCCTGCCGTCCTACCAGTTACCATGGAACCTGTTGCTGAAGGAGACACAGCTTATACCATCCTTCACCCAGACATGCCTACTGATATGGAAGACTTGCAGAGATCATGGATCCAACTGAAAGAGCAAAGGGATACTTTCGAGGCTCATTACAAAGCAAGCCAAGCAAGGATCCTAGAGCTAACGAAGCTACTTCATGAGGAACGAAACCTCAACTCATACCTCAACACAAAGAGGAAACGTCCATGGGAGACTTAAAACCCCATCTTTTGTACTTATTCCGTTTTCATTTTTTGTAAGCCTAAAAGGCAAAACAAGTTATTACTAATAAAAAGTTACTTTCTTGTTTGTTTAAGCAAATTTAAATCCTGCGGTCCTTGAAAACATTGCATATGCATTCCCATATCATTGCATCACAGGTTTATAATTGTGCACAGGTTTCTCATCTTCTCGCTGTTTATTTCAGCAATGGCTCTTGAACAATCAGTTAAGGATCTCCAGGCACAGAATGCACAGTTCCAAGAGCGGATCCTGAACCTATCCAAGGGGCAGGATGAATTGAAGACACTGCTGGCCAAGAAGACTAAGAAGGCTAGAAGGTCTGCTGGGTTGCTCAACATGGGAAGAAGGTTCAAAGGTCCTGTCAGGACCAAGAAACAGGTTGAAGACTATGAATCTGAAGAATCTGAGCAGGAGAGAGGCAGTCTCCACAACACTATGGGGGACTCTGATTCTGAGGCTAACTACTACCATGAGCCTAACGAAGACAAATTCAAGATGCTGGTGGATAGAATGGATGCTATGGAATTACAGAAATCATCTGGGCTGGATTTTGAGGATTTGAGCTTGATATCTGGGGTGGTCATACCCATTGGGTTCAAAGTTCCTACATTTGTTGTCTATGATGGGGTCTCTTGTCCCAAATTGCATCTAAGGTCTTATGTCAGAAGAATGCAACCCCACACTGCTGATAAAAAGTTGTGGATCCATTTCTTTCAAGAGAGTTTATCTGGAGCTCAGCTAGAGTGGTATTATCAGTTGGAGAGTGTCAACATCAGAGATTGGAATGACCTTGCTGAAGCTTTCTACAAGCAGTATCAATACAATGCTGACTTAGCCCCCACTCGCATGCAGCTTCAAAGCATGTCTATGGGTGCCAAAGAAAGCTTTAAGGAGTATGCTCAGAAGTGGAGAGACTTAGCTGGAAGAGTTCAACCCCCTTTGACTGATAGGGAGTTGGTTGATATGTTCATGTGTACGCTGAATGGTCCGTTTTACAGTCATCTCATTGGAAGCTCATCATCTGGCTTCACTGAGTTGATCATGACAGGAGAGCGAGTAGAGAATGGTATCAAGAGTGGTAAGATCCAAGTGGGCACTTCTTCATCAGGTGCTGCAAAGAAGCCTCCCACTGGGAAGAAAGAATCTAATGCTGTGTATGGTCAGCCTGATCGTAACAGAAGGCATCAGTCTGTTAGTGCAGTTCATATTTCAAATCCAACTCCTGCAACAACAGAGCAGCCTCAAGGCAACCAACAGAGGGCTAGAAGACAGTTCACGAAGATCAACATGTCAATGGCTCAGGCATTGCAACACTTGTTGAAAGCTGAACTTATTACCCTGAGGGAGGTCCCTCAGAATCCCAATGTTACCTCTCCCAAGTACAATCCCAATGCACGATGTGCATATCATTCAAACTGACCAGGACATGATACTAATAACTGCTGGGTCTTGAAGAACAAAATTCAGGATATGATTGATGCTGGAGAAATTGAGTTTGATCCACCAGGTACTCCAAATGTGATTACAGCTCCAATGCCAAATCACGAGAAGACTGTCAACGCCATTGATGAAGATGTTGATGAAGATCTGCATGTCTATTCAGTTATGGAGTTGAGCACACCATTGTCTGTTATCAAAAAGAGGTTAGTACAAGCTGGGATCTTTCCAGGTTGTCATGAAGATTGTCTATATTGTACCTATAAGCCGGATAGTTGCTTCATTTTGAGAGATGGGATTCAACGTCTCATGGATAAATATACTATAGTGTTTGAAAGAAGACCAGCATCTGTAGAAAGTATGGTGGATCATCTGACTCAGGGTAAGAAGATTGAAGAGGTTGACATGGTTGACAAAGTACCACTAAGAATCACTTCAAAGGGTCCCATTAAAATCACTCATCAGGGCCCAATCAAGATTATTGCTGAAGGTCCTGTGAAAGTTGTTGCTGAAGCCAGAGTAGCTCCTCTGATCATTACCACTCCTGGTCCTATTCCTTATACATCTGACAAAGCTGTGCCTTGGCACTATGGGTCTGATGTTTACATCCATGGTGTCAAGCAGGAGCCTTTACCTGATATGCCTGTTGACATTGATAATATTGCTGGATCTAGCAAGATCACTCGTAGTGGAAGAGTCTTCTCTCCTCCAGTTGCTTCTAAGAGTGCAGTTACTCCTGCTGTTACTTCCACCACTGATGCTCGGGGCAAGGGTCCTGTTATTGAGCCTGTATCTACTGATGTGCCAGCTGCTGATGACCTCTCTAAGCAGATGGAAGAAGTATTGAAAATCATTCGCAAGAGTGATTATGATATTGTTGATCAGCTGGGGCATACTCCCTCAAAGATTTCTATGCTCTCCCTGTTATTATGTTCTGAGGCTCATGCCAAGTCATTGATCAAGTTTCTAAAGATGGCTCATGTACCCAGTGCAATTTCTGTGGACCAGTTTGAGAATTGTGTTGCTCACCTGACCTATGACAACGGGTTAGGATTTTCTGATGCTGACTTGACCCCTGCCAAGAGGGATCATAACAGGGCCTTGCATATTTCAATTGAATGCAGGGGCACTACCCTGTCTCATGTGCTGATAGACAATGGTTCCTCTCTGAATGTGTTACCTAAGGAAGTCCTGAACAAGCTGAGTCCTAAAGATACGGTATTGAAGCCCAGTAATATTGTGGTAAAGGCTTTTGATGGTTCTAGAAGAGTAGTGCATGGGGAAATTGATCTTCCAATCAAGGTTGGCTCTCAGGTGTTTACCGCTACATTCTATGTGATGGATATTCGTCCTTCGTACTCATGTCTGCTTGGTCGTCCCTGGATCCATGGGGCAGGTGCTGTGACCTCCACATTACATCAAAAGTTGAGATATCCGGTGAATGGAAAAGTTGTTACTGTCTTTGGAGAGGAAGAATACTTTGTCAGCCATGTAAACACTTTCAAGTATCTGGAAGTAGAAGGTGAATACATTGAAACTCCATGTCAGTCATTTGAAGTGGTTCCCTGGGCTGTTAAGGATTGTGTGACTCCTCCTGCTGTGAAGAAGGTTCCTGTGGTCATCAGAAACCCTCCAACAATGGCAATGGCCTCCCTCAATGATGCAAAGGCTGTGGTGGAAGAAGGTGGTTGTACTATTTGGGGTCAGCTTCCTGATATTCCATACAAGTCTGACAAGTTTGGTTTAGGTTTCACTGCAGAGTCCCAGAAGGCTGTCCGTCGTGCCCGTGCTGTTCGTATCACCAATCAAGGGGTTATCAATGCTGTGGGAGATCAAGATGAAGACTACAACTTGGAGGCATGGATTTTTCCTACTGTGGGTGCTGGACTCAATAATTGGAAAGCTGAAGATGTTATCCCTATCTCCTTTAGTCAGGAGTAAATACTATTACTGTGTTATGTTTTTAAATTTGTAATTTCTGGAACAATTAAAACTTTCAAGCCATGTGCCTTACCCGGGGCACAATGGTGTGCTTGTTACGGGTTGTCATTTCATTTGCATACTTCATTCAATAAAATCAGTGGACGTTTCGTTTTCGTAATATTGTGTTCCTTGTCTTTCTTTTTCTTTTATTTTTGCTTTATCAGCTATGTGTTCTTACACACACCCACGTCACTAAAATGCAGATCCTCATCCACTCTGAATCCAGTTGATAACAGTTCTACTATTGCCAATTACAATTTCGAGAATCCGATCTATCAAACTGAAGACGGAAACGAGGACGATTGTGAAATACCTGTAGAGCTTGCTAGGTTGTTACAACAAGAAGAGAAAGCTATACAGCCACATGAAGAGCCAGTCGAAGTTGTGAATCTGGGAACTGAAGAAAACAGAAAAGAGGTCAAGATAGGGGCTAATTTAGAGGACAGTGTCAAGAGCAGGTTGATTCAGATGCTACGTGACTATGTGGAGGTCTTTGCTTGGTCTTATGAAGATATGCCAGGGTTGGATACAGACATTGTGGTTCACCGTTTGCCAGTGAAAGAAGATTGTCGTCCAAAGAAGCAGAAGGTTCGTCGTATGCGTCCTGAAATGTCAGAAAAGATCAAAGCAGAGGTAATGAAACAGTTCAATGCAGGGTTCTTGGCCGTAACTTCTTATCCTCAATGGGTTGCAAATGTGGTACCAGTTCCTAAGAAAGATGGTAAGGTACGTATGTGTGTAGACTACAGAGATCTGAACAAGGCTAGCCCTAAAGACGACTTTCCACTTCCTCATATCGATATTCTGGTAGACAACACTGCTCAGCATAAGGTATTCTCTTTTATGGATGGTTTCTCCGGTTACAATCAAATCAAGATGGCACCTGAAGATATGGAGAAGACAACATTTGTGACACAGTGGGGCACCTTTTGCTATAAGGTAATGCCATTTGGTTTGAAGAATGCAGGGGCAACATATCAGCGTGCTATGGTGGCTTTGTTTCATGATATGATTCATCATGAGATAGAGGTATATGTGGATGATATGATAGCCAGATCTCAGAATGAAGAGCAACATCTTGATCATCTGCACAAGTTGTTTGAGAGGTTGAAGAAATACAAGTTGAGATTGAACCCAAACAAGTGTACTTTTGGAGTTAGATCTGGAAAACTCTTGGGTTTCATTGTCAGTGGAAAAGGTATTGAAGTGGATCCTGCAAAAGTGAAAGTTATACGAGAGATGCCAGCTCCCCGTACTGAGAAGGAGGTTAGAGGTTTCTTGGGACGATTGAACTACATTGCAAGATTTATTTCCCAATTAACTACCATCTGTGAGCCAATCTTCAAGTTGTTGAAGAAAGATCAGGTGATGGAATGGAATGATGAGTGCCAAACTGCCTTTGATGAAATCAAGAGATATTTGCTATCAACACTCCAGAACATGTCACAAATGTCAAATCTATGCTGATAAAGTACATGTACCTCCATCTCCATTGAATGTGTTGACTGCTCCTTGGCCCTTTGCCATGTGGGGCATTGATATGATTGGTGAGATCAAGCCTACTGCTTCTAATGGGCATCGTTTCATCCTGGTTACTATTGATTACTTCACGAAGTGGGTAGAGGCAGCTTCATTTGCATCTGTGACTAAGAATGTTGTGGCTCGGTTCATTAAGAATAATCTCATATGTAGGTATGGTATCCCTGAAAGGATTATCACTGACAATGGCTCTAATCTGAACAACACTATGATTACTGATCTCTGTATGCAGTTCAAGATTAAGCATCACAACTCTTCTCCGTATCGTCCAAAGATGAATGGGGCAGTTGAAGCTGCTAATAAGAACATTAAGAAGATTGTACAGAAGATGACTGTTACTTACAAGGATTGGCACGAGATGTTACCATTTGCTCTGCATGGTTATCGTACTACAATACGTACTTCAACAGGGGCAACCCCATTCTCCTTAGTCTATGGTATGGAAGCAGTTCTGCCTATTGAAGTTCAGATCCCCTCCTTGAGAATTATGAAGGATGCAGGCTTGGATGAAGATGAGTGGATTCAGACTCGACTTGACCAGATAAATTTGATTGATGAGAAAAGGTTAGCAGCAGTTTGTCATGGCCAGATGTACCAGAAACGGATGATCAAAGCTTTTAACAAGAAGGTTAAGCCAAAGGTATATCAGGCTGGTGACTTGGTAATCAAGCGTATCATATTACCACAGGGTGATCCTAGGGGCAAGTGGACTCCAACATATGAGGGACCATTTGTAGTCAAGACAGTGTTCTCAGGAGGTGCCATGATACTGACTACAATGGATGGTGAAGACTTCCCACAACCTGTAAACGCAGACATAGTTAAAAAATACTACGCATAAAAAGAGACCCGCTAGGTTGACAGGCCTAGGCAAAAATAAGGGCATCCCGGCAAACCAAAAGGGTTTGGGCAAAAATTAGGGATATATATATAAAAAGATGTACACCCGGCAAGTCGAAAACCTGAAAAGGCGGCTTGGGCAAAAAAGGGTATCCCGGTGGATTGAAAACCTGAAAGGGCAATCCAGGCAAAAGTTAGGGATTAAAGCGTATGACTATGTCTCGTTTGGATCACTCATGAAACTGCAACCAGTTGTACTACTTACTCAAGCTCAAACAGATAAAGCTCAATCCAATCGTTTCCGTCTCAACAGCAAGAAGATGAGATACTTGAGTGGCAATAGTAGAATTGAAACTCAATAGGATTATTTCCCACATAGCTGATTCTTTTTGTAAAACTTCATGACAAAATTCTCTTACTAGGGTTTATGTCTCCTTGTACAAACTTACCCGTGTATGGGTCACTTTTGATATAAATAAATTCCATCTTTTGAATCCAGATTCACTTTTACCCTATTTACATAAGCGAAACGTCCATTGGTTGTGTTTGAATGTATGTATGCCTTTGAATATGATTGATGTTTACCAGAAACGCATGTATGCTTTTAATATGATTGATGTTTACCAGAAATGCATGAAAATGCAGTAATAGTATTTACTAAGGACGAACGAGGGAAGGATTTCAACGAAGCTTCGCCGGTTCATCTTTACAAGACAGTTACAAACCATCAGTAGGACTAATCCATTTTCACAAAGTCTAATCTCCCCTGGAATTTATATCCATCTCTTTTATCCTCATACGGATATACGGGAAATTACTTTCCAATAAGGGCACGATGAACGAAGACGGGATGTTATACTTATCCTACTATCAAACGAAAACGAAGGTTATCTATACCCTACTATCCCCAACAACGGGAGGTTATCTATACCTTGTTATCCCCAACAACGGGAGGTTATCTATACCTTGTTATCCCCAGCAGACGGAGGGTTATATATTCTTCAACAACGAATCGGGATTTATTTTTCTTGGCCAGCAGTTGTTATACAAGGATATCCAGACACTTCCAGCAGTGTCATAGCATACATACATCATTTACATCATACCATAACATATATGTCTATAGTACATTACCTAAGTGCATCATGTCATACATGCATACATAAAGCATAAACTAATGTTGTTATACAGAATGCTACCTTGTTTTCAGGTTAATTATCCAACAAACAATCTTATGATCTTTGGGACTGCTTTATTGTAACCTCAGGGTTACTTTATCCTCCTGATGAGCTTCTTATTACTTTGGGACTGCTTTATTGTAACCTCAGGGTTATTTTATCCTCCTGATAGCCTCTCATGACTTCAAGACTGCTTTAGAGCTACTGATTGCTCTATCCTCCTGAAATCATCCTATTACTTCAAGACTGCTTTAGAGCTATTCATTGCTCTATCCTCATGAGGTCATATTACTACTTCAAGACTGCTTTAGAGCTATTCATTGCTCTATCCTCCTGAAGCCATCTAATTATTTCAAGACTGCTTTAGAGTTATCCATTGCTCTATCCTCCTGAAATTACATTATTATTTCAAGACTGCTTTAGAGCTATCCATTGCTCTATCCTCCTGAAATCATTACTTCAAGACTGCTTTAGAGCTATTGATTGCTCTATCCTCCTGAAGACATATCACATTATTATTTCAAGACTGCTTTAGAGCTATCCATTGCTCTATCCTCCTGAAATCATTACTTCAAGACTGCTTTAGAGCTATTGATTGCTCTATCCTCCTGAAGACATATCACATTATTATTTCAAGACTGCTTTAGAGCTGTTGATTGCTCTATCCTACTGAAGCCATTCTATTACTTCAAGACTGCTTTAGGGCTATTGATTGCTCTATCCTCCTGAAGCCATTATTACTTCAAGACTGCTTTAGAGCTATTGATTGCTCTATCCTCCTGAGGTCAGATTTATCACTTCAAGACTGCTTTAGGGTTATCATTATTGATTGCTCTATCCTCATGAAGACATGCTGTTACATCAGTATTACTCCAGACTCCTGACAGTTCTCATTATACTACTGAAGAACTTTCCCCTAGTGGCATCTTTAAGCCCACTCAATCATGTTCAACCAACCATCAATATCACTCCATGCACTGGTGAGTGCAAATTTTTGGGCTTTTGTGTTCAATCCCCTTCAACCTTCCAGGTTACGACTGGCAAATATACCAATCTAACCCCTCAGGTTTCAGAAAATTGAACAGGGGCAGCTGTTGCACCCCAAAATTTGCCCTCACAATACAAGACTTTGTGTTCCAAGAAGGTTCACAAGGTTCACAAAATTCACAATTGGTCAGAAGAGTTGACAATTCCCTCAGACAATGCACCTCCTAAGCAGTGCATCCAAAACTAGGGTTTTGACTTTAATCAGGCTAAATGGACTTCCAAGACTTCAAGTGAGCTTCATAACATCTTATATGTGTATAAGAACCCCCATGTCAAGTTTCAAGACTTTTCTCAAAAGTTTGCTCAGTCAGATGATCAGATAAGTCAAAAGCAGTCAATGCAGTTAAAAGGTCAAACTGAGGTCAACTGTGGTCAAACCAAAGTCAAACTTCATGATTTTTTTTTTGCCAACATCAAAGAGAGGTTGGGTGAGAAATATTATCATAATAACTGTAATACCCCAAATTTTGCCCTAAGATTTGTCGTCGCATTTCATTGCATTTAATCAATTACTAACAAATTTGTGTAGTCGTTTGACTTTTTGCAGGTAAATATCATATGGCATGCATTTTTTTTTTAAAAAGTAAAAATGGCACAATTGGCAGGAGGACATGTGTAAGGAGTTATGAGTGTGAGAGGTTGAGAGTTCGAATCTCACCTTTGTCATTTTTTTTGTTTTTTATTATTTTTACTCTAAATTTTTCTATCTTTCATTAAAAAAATAACAAAAATAGTTTTTTATTATTATTTAATTATTATTTTCGTATTTTAATTAAATCATTTTTTAAAATATTATTTTTTTCACTTTTTTCTAAATTATTCATAAAAATATCCAAGAAATCATAAAATAAAAAATATTGAAAAAAATTTTGTTCTTTTTATAATATTTTTTATTTTAGGAATCAATAGGATTATTAGTTTTTATTTTAAGTTTATTTTAATTATTTTAAATTATTTAAATTTTATTTTTTCTTAACTAATTATTTAGTTTGGGCTTTAAAATGGGCTTTAGGGACATTATTGACAATTTGGTGTTAACCCTAATTTGTTCCCTATATATACATGTGTTGCCTTGTTGGAAAAAAAGGGAGAATGAAAAAAACCTAAGAGGAGTGAGTGCCGTTTGCCGTTATTTAGTTTTCTTCTTCATCCATTACTATTGTTTCTTTTTCTTCATCGTTTACCGTTATTTCTTTTCCTTCATCCATTACTGTTGTTTCTTTTTCTTCATCTTTTACCGTTATTTCTTTTTCTTCATCTATTACCGTTATTTCTTTTTCTTTATCTATTACTGTTACGTTTATATATATATAATTTTTAAATTGTTAGAGTTTATATATATAAGATTTTTGATCGAATTATGTCGATACGATGTTTGCACATTTGTGTGCATGACGCGTGACATTTGTGTTAGTTCGATCTGGTTGCGATGATCACATTTTTGTGTGAGCAATAATATTATTTTTTGCTTAATTTCTTTTTCTTTGCGATAAATTTTGTTTCGTCCGATTTAGATCTGGTTGCGATGAGCGCATTTCTGCGTTAGCAACATTGTTGGGTTATTTGGCACATTTAAAATTCATTATTGCTTTATTATTATTATTATTATTATTATTATTATTATTATTATTATTATTATTATTATTATTATTATTATTATTATTATTATTATTATTATTATTATTATTATCATTATTTATTATTATTATCATTATTATCATTATTATTACCATTATTATTATTATTGTTATCATTAATTTATTAAAATTTGTTATAATATAAAAATCTGTTTTTTTAAAATAAATAACATTAACATCTTTTCCAAATTAATATGAAAACCTATTATTTTTAAGAAAAACTTTTTTTAGATAAATTTAAAATAATAACTAAAATCTTTTTTTTTAAAAATAATAACTAGAACCGTTATTTATTTTATTTTATTATTGTTCAATTCAAATTTCATTATCATATTGTATCTGTTCCTCTCATGTAACCTCGCGAACTTAACAATCGCTCTTTAAATTCTGCCTTTAAATTTCTGCTTGCATGGTTTAAATTATGACATTACCTCTCTGTTTGCATGATTCAATTATCTCACGCGTTTACTATTATTTCTGTCACATTGCACACATCCGAAGGTTAGGTCTAACTGTTTGGCCGCCGCGCCAATAGTCCGTAAAACTTCACACATTCAATTTCAAATCCTCAAAACTACAAACCCTAATTTTCACAAATGCCTCGCCGCAGGCAAAATTACAATTTTACCCTTAGCATTAGGTCAAAGAGCCGCCGCGCTCATTTTAGGGTTTCCCGCCGTGGAATCCCTAATTTAACCCTAATTACAACTTAACATTTCAACGTAGAGATTTGGAGTTTCTACACTCCACGTAAGTGTGTCCTTAAGATGCGTTTATTCCCCTTGAGACCTTGACCACAGTCAAGAAGTTTCTAACCTCCCTATTGAGGGGAACTACGATTACTCTGATTCCACTCCCGTAAGGATACGTAGGCACAAGATGCGATGTCTTGCCGAGTAAACTTAGAATTAACCCCCTTTATTATTTATTATTGCTTATTTATATTTTATTTATCTTTGCTATTTAATTATTTTGCTTATTATTTTGTAATTGTTTCTTGGATGTAAAGTTGTTTAATTATTTAATTATTATTATGGTTAGTAATTAGTGAGTGTAACAACATGTATGTAATATTAAAATAAATTTAGATCACTTTTAAATAAAGATAATTAAAATAAACACGTCACACACGTAAGTCGATTTTAATCGCCGTCTCACTTCCTAAGGATATCCCTCAAGTTGCCTACGAATAATGGTTAAGTGGGGTGTATAAAGCAAGTCCCTCAAATAAAAAAATCATCAAAGTCCCTTATGGTTGCCTTTACGAATCAAGTCCCTTTCGAAAAATGATGATGGTCCCTTATATGTGCTTATTACATCCCACAATGGCCTTCAAAGTCAAATTGTCCCTCACATATCCCTTAACATCCAAAGTAAGGGCTACCTACTCCATTATAGTAGGGATAGTCTTACTAAAGGGAAGAATAAAGAATAAGAAAGACCTTTAAACATTAGGGTAGGTTACTCCTAGGTGCTTGCTCACTTCAAAACTGTTTCACACTTAAACAAATTTTCAACAAGTTTTCAAACAAGTTCTTAACACATCCTTACATGGATTATTTATTAACTATTCTGAAAATTTTCTATTCACACACTACACTTTCAAAACAATTCAAAAGTGAGCTTAAGTACCTAAGAGCCCATGGATAACCATGGATGAAAAGGGTGCTAACACCTTCCCTTTTCATAACCTACCCCCCGGACCCAAAATATTCTCTAAGGTCTTTCCTGTTCTTTTATAACCTTTCCTTATGGATAAAATAAAAGTCGGTGGCGACTCTTGCTATCCGCAACATTGTTTAAAGTCAGTTCACCGGGTTACAGACGCAAGGACCATAATTGAGGCCGGTCACCCCGAAGGTTGGGGAAGAGTGTTGGAGCTACCCATCAACAAAAACAGAACTGGTTTGGGTTACCCAGGCAATCACAAAGATCAGCAGAAGACAACCATTGACAAGGGCAAAAGGTTCATTTCTCCACTTGCCTTTGTTAGTGGTGGACATATGGTGGATGATCAGGTGGCCGTTGTGGAAGCTAAGGATGATGCACTAAAGGAAGTCTGCATGGTGTACCCAAAGGCACCAAATCAACAACAACAATTGATTGTTACAGAAATACTAGAAGTCACCCTTGTCGAAGAGTAATTTTCCTTGTTTTGCTTTCAAATCCTATGCTCTGCCCAAGGTATAAGGATTATTTTGTAGGGCCCCCATGTTTTCAAATAATGTTTATCATGAATGAAATGAACCTCTTTGCATTCAATTGTGTTCCCTGTCTTTCTTTTTTACTTTTGCATAAATAAATGGCAATGTTTTCTCGCATTTTTCTTTTTCATCTTCTTAAAATAAAGCATAAAATCACCAATCATACAGATCTACCCCGGATTCCATTGATAACGATACTGCTACGGTTCCATATGACTTTGATAACCCAATCTACCACGCTGACAAGGATTGTGAAGAAGATTGTGAGTTTCTTACTCAGGTAGTAAATAGCATGTTCTTTCCTACCTGTCTCGTCGTGTTAACCGAGCACACAACCCACTTAAGTCTCAAGAACAGTTAAATATATAATCAGAGGTCTTCCTGCAACTGGAGGCATTAGTATCATAGGTTCCTGCAAATACTCTTTATCTTCTCAAAAGCTTTCTGGAAATTTTCATTCCAAACGACTGCCTAATCTTTCCTTAGCAATTTAAAAATAGGCTTGCAAGTGGTTGTAAGGTGAGAAATGAACCTTGCAATGTAGTTCAATCTCCCTAGGAAACCATGAACCTTTTTCTCCATCCTTGGTTCATATATTTCATGAATATCTTTGATCTTTGCAGGATCTACCTCAATTCCCCTTTCACTGACAATGAAACCTAACAGCTTCCCAGATTTCACCCTGAATGTGCATTTATTAGGATTCAACCTCAGCTTGAATTTCCTCAACCTTTCAAACAATTTCATAATATTAACCAAGTGTCCTTCCTCCGTCTGTGACTTTACAATCATGTCATCAACATAGACTTCAATCTCTTGATGAATCATATCATGAAAGAGAGTCACCATTGCCCGCTAATAAGTTGCCCCAACATTTTTCAATCTAAAGGGAATCACTTTGTAGCAAAAAGTCCCCTACGGTGTTATGAAGGTAGTTTTCTCCATGTCCTCTAGGGCCATTTTGATTTGGTTATACCCAGAGAAGCCATCCATGAAGGAAAGCTTGGAATATTGAGCGGTTTTATCAACCAACGCGTCAATGAGGGGAGCGGGAAATCGTCTTTCGGGCTCAATCTATTCAGATCTCTATAATCAACGCACATCCTAACCTTTCCATATTTCTTAGGCACGAGAACAATGTTAGCGACCCACGGAGGCTAATTGGTGACAGCAAGAAACCTATCGTCCAATTGCTTTTAAACTTCTTCTTTGATCTTGACTGCCATGTCAGGACTTGTCCTTCTCAAATTTTGCTTCACAGGTAGACATTCTTCTCGGAGAGGCAGCCGGTGTACCACTATATTCGTATCCAGCCCGGGCATGTCTTGGTAAGACCAAGTGAAGATATCCATATATTCACGGAGCATCTCGACCAATCTTCTCTTGACATCGTCTTCCAAAGCAGCCCTTATTCTGACTTCCCTCTTTTCATCCTCGGTACCCATATTGACGACTTCAATATCCTCCTGATGAGGCAAAATGACCCTTTCCTCTTGCTTTAGAAGTCTGGTTAATTTCTCAGGTAGGTCACAGTCTTCATAAGTCTCTTATTTGACTTGATAGATAGGATTATCAAAGTCATACTGAGCCATAGCCGAATCAGAATCAATGGTATCTGAGATATAAGACCTGCATGATTGATGTTTTATGTTCATTATGAAATGCAAACAAACACAAATACATTGCCATTTTTCTATTTAATCAAAATGTAAAAACAAGAAGGAAAAACAAGGATTAAAATATTTGAATGCAAAAAGACGTCCTTTATTCATGATAATGTTTGAAAATAACAAAAGAGGCCCTACAGAATGAGTCACTACGTCTTGGGAAGAACGTATGACTGGACATAATAAAAAACAAGTGAAAATTACTCTTCAGCAGGGACTTGAATGATTTCCTCGGTGGTCCAATAGCATAGTTTCTGTCCAGGAATACAAGGACGGATCCAAGCATCCATGTCGCAGTCACTATCACCTTCATCGTCCCCTATGGCATGAATCCTATCATCCACCGCTGGTGAATTGAACAAGTCCCCTGTACTTGGGAGGGTTTTGAAAAGAACTGGAAAGCTTGAACTCTAGGCCGAATTTGTCCTGTTTGACGGAAACATCAGGCACCTGGCCCCACCTCTGTGAAGATCCAGATTCAATGATAGTACGCGCTTCTTTAAAAGATGACATTGAGTCCTCTAGGCCTTTGAATTCGACAGGAGGATTCCTCTGAATTTTCACTGCTTCAAAAGCCTGACAGAGCGTCTAGTGGATCTCCCCATCCACTTCTACGTATTTGAATCACGACAGCTGACTTACCATAATATCTTCCTCATTGCACACTGTAACAACCTTTCCCTCCATCATGTACTTTAGCTTCTGATGCAAGGTTGACGTAACTGCTCTCGCAGCATGTATCCATGGCCAGCCAAGCAAGCAGGTGTATGCCGGTTGGATATCCATTATGTAGAAAGTCACATCAAAGGTTTCGGGTCCAACCCGAATTGGCATGGTAATCTTTAAGAATATAGACCTCTTTGAGCCATCAAACACTTTCACCACCAAATCACTTGGCGTAAAAATCAACCCCTGAGTATCCAATTTCATCAGCGCCTTCTTTGGTAGCACATTGAGTGACAATCCTGTGTCAACTAGGACGTGTGACAGTAAGGATCCTCTGCACTCCATGGATATATACAAAGCATGGTTATGATTTCTCCTAGTAGGAGTTAAATCTAGGTCTGTAAAACCTAAACCATTGCCAGCGTTGACATGTGCTACTACCCCTTCCAATTGGTTAACTGAAATTTCCTGCGATACATAAGCTGAATTCAAGATCTTCAATAAAGAATTTCGATGTACCTCAGAACACAACAACAATGATATAATAGAAATTTTTTACGGAGTCTGATTCAAGTGATCCAAAATCTTGTAATCACTTTTGTGAATGAGCCTCACAAACACATCGGCATCTTTAGAGAATGAACTGTCACTACCAGCCTGTTGATGTGCACTCTCCTCAACTGTATCTTTCCCTTTTCCCTTGTCAACCCTGTCAGTATTAGCCTCTGGTGGGGAAAAGACTCTTCTGCTTCGAGTGATTCCACCTACACCCATTATGTTCTCAACAATAAAATCACCATATGATGAACTAGTCAACTCTTGTTTCTTCCCATTACATAACACCTCTGCCCCATAGTTCTGTGGGATGGCTTTGGTGCTCTCATACGACAAGGTCCTGGAACGGTAATGATCACTGATGCTGGCCCTGCAGGCGCTGAAATGTTAATGTCCGGTAAGGGATCAAAATCGTGGCGATTTTTCTCCCATCATTACTCACCCTGTCATCGACGTCCTCCCCAACAACTCTGTCAAATTGCAAACAACCATCATTAATCAATTTTTAGATACCATTCTTCAATAAAATATAACCCTCGGGTTGCAAAGCACACTCTGAACATCCATTCGAACATCTTGGAAAAACTCCTTCTTTCAACAACCTATCCTTCATAAAACTTAAAGGTGTCTTTAGCTCCTCAACATCCGTTATCAAATTTAACCTCTCCCCCTCCATTACAACATTTTTTCTAGCAACCCCATGATTTGGCATTGGGTTTTGGTTCACATTTGGGCCTTCATTGGTGAAATTGATGCCCTTCGAATCAAGAAAGTCTTGGACTTTATGCTTGAATGCCTTGCGGTTGTCAATGTAATATTCAAGAGCTCCTAAGTGGAACTCACACCTTGCGTTTGCATCATAACCAAGAGGAGGTGCAACAGTGAGAGGTGCCAAGGTCCTCTTTTGAATAAGTTGCAATTGAAGCAAATGCTGTAATAGTTGAGAGTACAACATAGGCGGGGTCTCGAACTGTCTGTTACCCATTTTAGTTCTATCCTGGTAACAACGAGGAGCGTTATCTTGTTGCTGTGGTGCAACTGGGATGGCTACAGTAGCAACTTGCTGATGATAATGAGGTTACGCTCGGCCCTTACCTTTGTAAGAAGAGATAGAACTAGAGTCTCTCTCCCGCTTCTTAGGGTTTCCATTATACAGTTTCTTCATTCCTTCAGATGAGGATCCTTCTCCACTTTGTATTTTCCCGATCTTGATACCATTTTCAACTTTTTCACCTGCCATAAAACTAGGTCCAAAAAACTTCTTGACATACAACCTACTAGCTTCTCATAATATGTTCCGGGAAATGTAGTTATGAACATATCAATCAACTCTCGCTCCGTCATCGGAGGTTATACTCTAGCTGCCAACCCGCGCCACCTCTGGGCGTACTCCTTAAAACCTTCGTTATTTCTCTGTGACAAATTTCGTAATTGCACCTTGTTCGGTGCCAAATCACTGTTATGCTGATAATGGCTAACGAAAGCCTTCGCCAATTCTCTCCAACTTCTGATGTGGGTTCTCTCTAACCCCATATGCCATTCCAATGATGGTCCTGACAAACTATCTTGGAAAATATGCATTAATAGCTTCTCATTGTCGGAGTATACATACATCTTTCTAAAATATGCCCAGATATGTACTCTAGGACAGGTCGTCCCTTTGTACTTGTCAAAATCTGGTACCTTGAACTTCAGGGGAATTCTGACCCATGGAACTAGACCCAGATCTGACATATCGAGACCAATTTTTTTTTGGCTCTAATAGGATTTCATCTTTTCCTCAATTAACTTGAATCTTTTGTCAGCCTCCGACGGGAGACCAACATCCATATCTCTCGTTGAAAAGACCTCATTCTGATTATCCTCCTCTCGTTGGGGACCAACATCCCCATGTACTGCACACACACTACCTCTAGCACCACCTATCTAAACTCCATCATAAGGACCTCCGCCCGGAGGCTTAACAACTATAGGAATATCATTGCCTTGTGGAACATTGCCACCAACAGGTGGAGGAATAGCAGTAGTTCCTCCATGTAGAATACCGTCTTCATCAACTCGTGCTATCAGTGGTTGGACAAGAGTTCTTAACTGTTTCTGTCCATTGGCCACATTCTGCATCAACTCCATGAATTGACTCATGCGCTCTCTAACTTCTTGAAAATGATAACGCAAAATGAAAAATGCAAACATGTCTATGTGTTTCAGGGAGATCTCCCCCTTGATTCTAGTTTCACAAATAATAGAACAGTAGAAATAGATGGAAGAATCAAACGCCTTGCTCATAAATAAAATGAGAATAAGAAGTTAGCATACATAATCCACAGATGGGAAATACAACTGAATACAAGTGCCTGTGACCTCACCCAACAAGTCTGGTGATGGTCAAATACAAGAAAGGAAAAGAAACTATTGAGATACATCATCACTAAAAATAGCCTTCCTCAACCATTATGGTATCTGCACCAAGTCTGAGCTTGTTAGGGATTACTCCCTAGAAGCATCCTTGACTATACCATCCTCCTATCATAAGAGCTCTCAGATCCGGGTATAGGATTTATCTCACCTCTCAAGACCACCCAAATAGAACAACCAATAACAGTCAAATCAACATATAAAGCACAAATAAATCAGAGTAGGCTAAACCCATTAAAAACCAGAGTCTCTAGCAGAGTCGCCACTTTCATGTAGCGGGAAAATTTGTGAGTGTAAGCTATTGATTAAATTAACTCAAAAATGCAAGAGTCTCCATCATACTTTTATTTTATCCAAAAAGGAAAAGAAAAAGAGCTAACAAAACCTAAAAATTTCTAAAATAATAACAAACAGAGAATGGGTAAGGGAGGTTGGTTACGCTAAGGGAAGATGTTAGCATCTAAAACATCTATAGTACTCTATAGGAACCCTTTTAAATGTATATGATTTTTGGTTTGAAAAGGTTTGTTTGAAAGGAGATTGGGGAGATGAGAAGAGAATTATTTTTTAATATTTTTGTGTTTGGAGAGACTTGTCGCCTCATGCCTACGTCCCCACAAAGCGCAATATAGGATCAAAACCCCGTAGTTTGTGGTACAAATAACAAAAAATGGTTTGTTAAGATTTATTTTAAATGTAAAGGCAAGTCGTCATTTCCAAGCAAATAGTTCTACTTAAAGAGATGACTAATATCTAAACTTATCAAAAAGTTTTAAAAGAAAAAGTGCGCAAAGGAACAAAAAGAGTTAGTGAGTTTTTTTTATTTGTTATGTCTTTTTGAAAATGGTTAAAATATGATTAACATTGATTGACATTTATTAAATAAAAGGAAGTTTGAAAAATCACTTGACCAAAGTCAAGGTTTTATAATGAAAGCAGTTTGATTTTGAAAACAAGAAGGTTTTGAAAAAGGGAGAAGATTTTGAAAATTAAAGAAGAGGTGGAGAAGAAGAGACTATCCTATTACATAAAGATAAAAGCTAAGGATAAGAATAATCTAACCACACAAGCAAGCTTCATAACATAAGCATCCATTCCTTTACATTAGGCCTTGATCAAGATAGGTCTTCAAAAGAGAATTTCAAGTACTCAAACATCCAAAGTTTACCATCATAAACCTCCAAGCATAGGTTAAGATCCTAGTTTTAAGTCCAAAATTACATGTCCAATGCAAAGGATAGGAACCATAGTCCACCATTAAGAGAACAAGTTTTTTAGGGGTTTAAGCCTCTATTAATGTTTTTGGTCTAAATGGACAAAAGAAAAAGTGCATAAACATAAATAAATGGTCTAAGTGGACAAAGGAAAAATGGCGGAAACATAAACAATAATATGATATGATATGATAACTTAAAGCATAAAAAATAAAAGAGATAGGGAGCGAGAAAAAAGCATAAACATAGCACAATTGATATATAACATAGAGCAATAATGATCCAAAACAAGAGAACAAATTTTTTTGCTTTTCGAAAATGCTCAACTAAACATCCGTGAGAATGAAAACATGGTCTCATACATTACCATGGGGAGGGCTCCAACTTTGATAAAATCAACAAGTATGCCAATTAACCCCCACAGGTAATAAGAGAAAGCCAATATATTTTAAACTATGCCACAGATGAATAGGAGAATGATAATTTGCTTACAAAATGCAACAATTTTCTGATTTCGGGACAATTTAGCGCTATGATAAGCAATTGTAATCGGGCTTATGTAGAATCAACGACTATCCGAGGTCAGCCAATAAAACTGTTAGTGCTAATGCATGCTAGAGAAATGATATGTAGATCACTCTCCGAAAGAAATACCGCACGAAAAGAAAAGAGTTAACAATCTCATCTTCATCAAGAACTTAAAATAAGTTTCAATGATTTCAAAGATTTTCATCGATCAAAAATAAAATGAGATAGAGGGGAGGGGAAATCCAAATTGAATCACGATTCTAAAATTCTTCCATCTTTAAGTTCAACCACTCATCTTGGTGGATTAGAGCACTAAACATATCATTAACTCAAGGCACCTAAAATGAATTGAACAATTCACTTTAAAGATAGATTTGAATTAATGAATATTTATCCAACTTCATCTACACCCTAAGTCCATTAAATTTAAAGAGGAATAAGACCTTTAAAAGTGCAATCAAAGGAAAAGAAATCAAAAGGAAATAGAAGAAGAAGAGGAAAGGACCAAAACAGTCCAAAAAACATGTAAAAATCACATTCTAGACATTGTTTAATCGATTAACCATTTGCATGTAAGAATGTGTTATTCGATTAACACTACTATGACAAAAACAAAATTTGAAAAAGAAATGCAGTATTCATGATCCAATAATTTCTTCAAACACCTCATGATCATGAATGAGAATTAGCATGAAAATTCAAGTAAAACCACAACAAATAACACCAATAAAACACAATTTGAAAGATCCAAAGATCAAGAAACAAGAATCAACAATATATCACATTATAGAAGATGGATCAAACACAACAATGATGGAATAAGGGTTTACCACTTCAAATTTGAAATTGCTTCAAACCAACTTTAAGAACCACACTTCAATGCCTTGATCTACTAAAATTGATGATGAAAAAGTGATTGGATGAAGGTTTTAGGTCAAAGATTAGTAAGTTCCAACAATGAAGAACTTCCTAACTTTCAAAAGAAGAAAGAGCTTTGGTGAATTTGGTAATTGAAGGGAATCGAGAGAAATTTTAGCAAGGTGAATTTGGCTATCAAAGCTTGAAGAATGAATGAAATGGGACATCTATTTATAGAATTTAGACTTGAAATTTTTGGTGGTTTAAAATTTGGTTTGGAACCAAAATTAGGCTTGAAATTTAAATTTGGATGCAAAATCAAGATCAAATGATGATTGGGGGAGGTGTATGGTGGAAATTAATTATGATAAGGTATGAGAATTAAAATGAAGTGACTTAGAATATTTTCATGATGAAATATTTGAAAATTGGTGCCAAAATGCTGCAGAATTTGAATTTGGCTCATTTTCACAAAAAACGCACTAGTTAATCGATTAACCATTTGCACGTACAAATATGTTAATCGATTAACACACTAGGGTATTACACACGAGATGCGATGTCTTGGCAATCATACTAGAAATAAAACCTTTAGGTCTTTCCCATAAGACATTTCCCAAGAAAACATTAAACATAACACAAATACAAATAAGAGGTTCCTGTAGAGTACTACATATACTTAGGATGTTAACACCTTCCCTAGGTATAAGCAACCCCCGAACCTTAAATCTCTTTGCATTATTGTTACATTGCACACTTAGGATTTTCTTAGGTCTTTTCCTTTTTCTTTGGATAAATTAAAGTTCGATAGTGAACTTCAAAGATTTGTGATTCAAGTTAATTTAATAGCTTGATATCCAATTCTCACTGCAACACATGTCAAAACCCATGTTTATGAACAAATATCATATTACATAATCATCACAAATACAGTACACAAATTTTGCAATTAAATCATGGTATAAAACATGATTAGAATCATGTTATTCATCACATAATGTCGCTACTGCGAAAATCGGCGCCGGCTGAACAGAAGAGTCGCCACCGTGCGTTATTTATCCCAACAGAGGGAAAGGAAACGCTCGAAGTAAACCTACCGCAAAGACGGGAAAGGAATGGTCATCGCAACCAAATCCTGGATTCGGGAGTCGGTTACGCAAGGGGAAGGTATTAGCACCCCTCACGTCCGTCGTACTCGACGGGATCCACGCTTGTTTTCTTGTACGGATTGTTATTCTATATACTCTACAGGTCTGGGGTTAAAAGAAAATAAAATGACTCGGCAAAGTATCGCACTTTATGCCTACGTATTCCCGTCTGGAACGAGAAATCAGAGTCAACGTAGTTCGCCTACCTACGGGAAAGGAGGGGAAGGTTGCTCGCTAGGATATCGCATCCTATGCCTACATACTTTCATACAGCATGAAAGATCAGAGCAAACGTAGTTCGGGCTACGTACGACATAAGTCTGTTTTGATTGTTTTTATTCCTTCTGAAAAAGGGTTTTTCTGATTACTGGTCCAAGCGGACAAAAATGACGTTTTGATGAGTTCACATTCTTTTACGGAAGAAGTGTCTTTTATCGTGTTTGAAATCTTATTGTGTTTTTCTGTTTGTTTTGAGAAAGAAGAGACAGAATTCTAACCTATGGTTGAAAAGGGAGTCAAACTAACCTAATGTTATCATGCATGGGTTAAGACCTAATGTATATCATGCTCCTCTCTTGCGCAGAGAGAAACAGAGATCCTAAGGGATAAACGGAAACAGAAACAATAGCATATATACAATAAAGCAGTAAAATGCATGAATGCAGCAATACAAGCGAGGCAAGGGAGTACCACTCAACCTCGAACCTAGAAAACAACAGGCAAAAGCGAACAACATTCGCTTTCAACCTAACAGGTCAATTAGCAAGCAATACAGTCAGAGAAATTCAAACAATACATCAGCAAAAATAAACAGCAAAGAGCAATCTTCATCAACAAGCTTTATCAGCATCTGTCTTCAAGTCATTTTCAACCATCTACAGGCTTCAAGCAAGCATCAGTCTTCATCTTCACAGCCTTCAAGCAAGGTCTCTATCTTCAATCTTTCAGGGCTTTTCTTCAAGTCTCACTCTCCAAGATGAGCAACAGTCAACAAAATGAATTGGATGTTAAGCAGTCAGTTGCCTACCAAGGGTGGCCTACTGACTGTTAACATGATATAGACAGTTTTCTCTCAAAAGTTCTATCTTTTAAATACATTCACTAATCCTTCCAAAGGAAGGAGGTGGGTATTTAAAAGAGACTTTGAATCATAGAGAAAGAATGGAGGCAAACAAGACCTTCCATGTTTGTGAATCAAGTTTCTATTCTAGAGCTCTACCTAGCTCCTAGTGCTTATACTCTTCAACTGCTGCTAGCAAGATATACTCCTCATCAACTCTGGAAATTGGTCTTCATTCCTTTAGTCTTCAATGGGCTTCATCAACAAAGTCTTCAACTCAAACTCAAGCCCCAAACAAGCCCAATACCCCACACAATCAAACAATAACCCTAGAAAGGGCACACCACACAGTCAAGCAAATACAGGAATATACTAGTAGTATTAATATAATAGGGGCAGTCTAATATTTTCTAAGGGATCTATTATTTATCCATAATACCCCTATAGTCCCATACCCCAAAATTCAAACTACAACTCCTAAAAGAAAAGATTTATCACACCTATGTCACACCTAAACCCTAATTTTGATTCCCCTAATCACACCTAAACAAACCATCTAAAATTTAGTCCTAAAATCATGAATTAAATCTCATATGAAATTTGAAGTCGTAAGTGAAGTACTCTAAACAAAATGGGTCCAAAATATAAAAGGATCTAGCTAAACTAAAATCAACAAGATCAAGTATTAAACTAAACATCATTTAAAACCTATTTAAAAGAAAAATATACTAAAAATGCAAGAATAAAATAAAATGCTAATTTTATTATATGACAATTTTCTTAACAGAAATATAAAAAAGATGCAAAAACAACCACTCAAAAATATGGAATTTTCAATTTGTTAGGAATTTCAAAGAATTAAAAAAAATGAATGAAATCAAAATGAATTAGAGTGGGTTGGGGTGCACTTAGTAGTTATTTGCATTGAAAAATGGATGATGGGCCCAGACTGGGGGTGCGCATAGCAAGGCGCGTCTGGGCCCAGTTTGATCAGAAAATACCAAAAAGAAAATAAAAATGAAAAACGGTGCAGAAAGTAAATATACTAGTTCATTAGTTTGGGCCTTGGATATTAGGGGTGTGAAAAGTAATGGCAACTTAAGCCCAGTCTGAAGACATAAGTGAAACGGTGCGTTTCACGTTTCACTCTTCCCTCTCTTTCTCAACTTCAAATCCTGGCCATTGGATGCGAGTTTCAGTCAAACAAGAAGACCTCATCCAACGCGTGAGGTGCTTCTTCTCCAATGAGAAGCTAGGGTTTCTGCAAAACTCCATGAACACAGCTTCATGCACACTATCTTCCATCAACTCATGCGTGCTCAGTTCTTCATCAAATTCAAACATGTAAAAAGCAAAATCACTCTAATTTTCTCCCTGAATCCATCTATAGCATTGGCTTTCAACTGATATCCATTTTTCCATGAAACACGATCACTGCCTCCAAATTACTCAGGATTTTCATCATCACCAATCCACAATCTAAGTGTACTAATCTCTTCATGGCCTTGCACTGATCAATAATCACTATCAACTTAAGATTCTAACCACTTAATCATCATGTTCTAAGGCTCAACAGAATTAGTGCTCCAATGGTGAACTCCATGAAATGCTCTCAAATCCATCAGAATCATTCATCTAACTATTCCTAACAGTTCTAAACTAATAACTCTACATCATGCTAACTGAATTAAGCCAATTCGAAGAGATTACTAACCTGGTGTAATCTTGAAAACAAATGGAGAAATCCTTGGATTCACAGCTTGCAATGCTTTGGACTTGATCAATGGACTTGATTCTTGGTTCTGTATGCAGAAATTCTTGCTCAACTGCTTTGGATTGCCATAACCAATTCTTTTTGCAATTTGGAGGATGAACTTGTATAGCACGATTCTTGTGATCTCTTCTTCAAATATTTCTTGCAATGTACTCAAGGATGATTCTTGAGTGGATTTGGATCATGAAATTGAATGATTGATGAAGAATTGAAGAGATTGGAATGAATTTGCAAAATTGAGGAATGAGATGTAACTATGAGTTTTCAACCAAATGAATCACCAACCAATGATTGGATCCACTCTACTCAATATATAGATGCTCATGGAACCATCTAGAACTTCGTAGAAACTTCTTGTGCACAAATCCCTTGTGTTTTGGCATGTGTAACTTCATACATAAGCAACCAATGATATCTCTCAAATTTTGACCTAAACTCAAAAATCCACTATTGCCAATGGTCTTAAAACATTATTTCCAATCAAAATGACCTATAATTTCATCCCATTTGGCCATGTTATGAAAAATCTCATTTTTAGGTCACTTTTATTCATTAAATTCACCTTTTAATTGACCAACTTTGGAACCTTGAGCTATGAGAATTTCCAAACTTTCATGATCACTTTTCTAGACTCAAAATGTCATTTGGAGCAAGTTTGATGTTGTGAAGTTTTTCATTTGAAGCTTCCTTGTATGAGTTTTAGGCATAGGCTTGAAATGACCTGTAATTCTCAAATGACCAAAATACCCTTTGCTTGCCAAGGACATAAGTAGAGTTCCACAAATCAGATGAAGGCATACCATACCTTTATAGAAATCTAAGACAATGAGGAACAACTCTCATGTTAACCAGAAATCCATTTGAAAAATCCTTGAGGGGTAAAAGTTGCTTGGAAGACAAGTAACATTCACAGACAAAATTTCAGATGCCTCAGATGACCTGTAACTTGCAAGGACCATAACTTGAGTTCTATAAATCTCCTTGATGTCTTCCACCACTAAACTTAAAGGTCTTGAGATCCTCTACAAGTTTCATGTTGTCCAAGGATCCATTTGAAGCTTGCATTTTGAATTATCTTGCTTGGAAGTTTGACCTAAATCAGGGGATTTTACACAGAAACCCTAATTTAGAAACTCCTCTTCTTCTTGATTTCTCTTGATTTCTCCTTGGCACAACACCACATACTTATCTACATGTCAAATGATGCACCCCACATCTCTCAAATAGACCTTGATGCCTTTCAATCAATCATTTGACCTAGGGTTGACCTAGGGTTGACCCAGATGAAACCCTAGTTGACTGTCTTCAACTGCAGCTCTTGCAATCTCATCAATGACTTGTCTCACTTTCAAAATGACTCTCTAGGTCCTCCATGATGTCTATATACCCTCCATGCTCAATTCACAGCTCACAACTTCTTTGATAATCTTCAAATACCCTCAAGATAGGAGATAGATCCACTGCTTGATCCACAGACTTCTTAGCTGATGACTTGGCTAAGATTGAATTTGAATAAGAACCTCTTGATATGCTCATAGAGATAAGAAGTGCATTTGGTCCCTTGTTGGATGACTTTCCCATGTTATGCTATGCAGATGAATGAATTATGTACATGACCTAATATGCAAATGACAATGCAATTGAAACATAAACTAAGTGAAGTAGGTTGAGCAAATTTTAGGGTGCAACAGCTGCCCCTATTCAAGCGACTTGGGCCCGATTGGGTGAAGAGCGAATGGCCTTCAAACATTCGAGGCGCGAGACGGTTGAATACTAAGAACCCAGAAATTTGCCAACCGCAGAAATAAACTGCACCACCGTTTGGGGACCGACGTCCACTAACTGAATCTGGTTGTTACGGCAACAACTGATCCGACGTCTGATAGTTCTGATTTCAACTTCAACCACCTATGTAACGCCACAGGTACTGAACACTTTTCGCAAAACACCTCTGTCCACAACTGGACTAACCTTATCAACACCAGAAGAGGGACAAATTCGTCAACACGAATAGAGATTCTGTTGTCACAGTAGTAACCTTGTCCACATCTGGACCCAAATTCGTCAAACCACGAATACACAAATCTGTCCACGTCAGGACTCACATCTCAACAACACAGGAATAGAACTTTGTCCATGTTAGGACGCCTGTTTCGTCAACACGAAGAAATCTCAACTAAAACTTGTCCACGTCAGGACTCCACCTGCCGTCAACACGGAAAAATCTCGGCGACTTCGCTGGGGATGACTCGTCTGCATTTCATCATCACGAGGGGATCCTATCAACATAGGAATGAATTGTCCATGTCAGGAATAAATCGTCCACGTTAGGAATAAACTTTCCACGTTAGGAATAACCTTTCCACGTTAGGAATAAACTTTCCACGTTAGGAATAACCTTTCCACGTTAGGAATAAACTTTCCACGTTAGGAATACATCGTCCACATTAGGAATAAAATTTCCACGTTAGGAATAAACTTTCCACGTTAGGAATAAACTTTCCACGTTAGGAATACATCGTCCATGTTAGGAATAAACTTTCCACGTTAGGAATAACCTTTCCACGTTAGGAATAAATCGTCCACGTTAGGACTCACACCTCGTCTTGATTTGTCCACGTCAGGACTCACATCTTCGACCCGCTGAGGAAATAAAACTTGTCCACGTCAGGACTCACGCTTCGCCAACACGAAGAAAGATAAAATTGTCCCCATCAGGACTCGCACATCTTGTCAACCCGAGGAACTATAAACTTGTCCACGTCAGGACACACATTTTGCGATTACGAAGAAAGATATCTTCTGGAGATAAATGGTCCACGAAGAGTAATCAATCTTGTCAACGTCAGGACTTCACATTCCATCAATACCGAGAAATCGAATCTGTCCACGTTAGGACTAGCACATCTCGTCAACCCGAGGAAATAAATCTGTCCACGTTAGGACCCCCATTTCTCTAGCACGAAGAAATCCCGTCAATATAGGAATAAATTGTCCACGTCAGGACTCATATTTCGTCAACGCGAGGAACTCCTATCAATATAGGCAATAAAATTTTGACGACTCCGGGGAAATACTCCTGTCAACCAGTAAGAAAATACATCTGTCTGTTCCTACGGGAAGATACTCTGAATACAGTTTCTCTGCTTATCTCCACAGTAACTAACTCCATTGGTCCCAACCCACAAACCTTTTAGCACTGACGTGACAGCGACTTTGAGGCGGACTCTACTGGGGATATTTGGAAACCAAACTACCGGACGCCTGTTCTGATAACCGGCGGCAGCCTCTGAAATTCTGATTCATGAAACCCTTTGACGCTGACGTAACAACAAATTTGAAGAAAATAATCCGCTGGTAGGACTAGAGAAACTTCAACAAGCAACTCTGGCGGGGAAAACAAGAGAAATTTAAAGAAATAACTCTGCTCGGGGACAAAGAGAACTTAACCTAATAACTCTGTGGGGAATAATGCCAAAACTGACATTTTCGTTGAATGTCTCACGCCGAGATCTTGAATGTTTGGTAATTCATTTGAGCAAGAGCTCCCTCCACCTGTAAGGGAAACAATACTTGAAACAAACGGTTAGCCAACCTGGTTTATATTTCAAAATGCATATGTTTGACAATGACGCAATGCTCCATTCGACATGGAAATGCTACGCGTTTTTATTTGGTTGATGCAAGTATGACACTATATGTCGATGCAACTGCAGACTCAAACTGCTGGGATACAGAAACCCGCTTCAGCAAAATAAATGCTGAAGACAACACTGACTCCACTGGGGATAACTAGGTGCCACAGAATTATTCCAGCAAAATAAATGCTGGAAGAGTGAAGCCAACTTCGCTGAGGGATAATTGAATGCGCCAATCCTGATTGGACTTCTGCTGGGGAGCGAACGAGTATCACACGGTATTCCGACAAAATAAATGCCAGGGCACACAGCCAACTCTGTCGGGGAGAGTTTTTTTTTTTTATGTTTGAGTTTCACTGGGAGGAAAGACAACACTTGCTGGAAAGAGAACTCCGCTGGGGACGAAACGATTCTCTTGGGGAAAATCAACTGACTCCGCTGGGGGAGGGTAAATGACCCTACTGGGAAGGATAGACTGTCTAAGTACAGCTCACGAGTTGGAAATGTTAATCTTCTGAGGCTAAACCACTCTGCTCGGGATGCACTGTCTGAATACAGCCTTCGATCTAGGAATCGTCAATTCTGCTGAGAGTAAACAACCCTGTTGGAGAATGTCCTTCGGCTAAGCTGCGACTAGCTGGGGAATTCGATCCTTCTTCAGTAAGGAACATTGTCATCTCAGAAGCGCGACCTGCGTGGGGATCGAGTCTTTCGTTACGAGCTTCTGGTCCATACTGCAATCTTTTGATCGTCCACTTCATACGGCTACGAACCCTGCAACACCACAAACAAGACAAGACAAGTCTACGCAACCAAATCTATTCAGGTTAGCGTTAGTGACATTATTTTCAGTTAATTCAAAGTTTTAGCAATTATTGGCAAGGGCCAGCGACGTTATACACACGCTAGTTTCATTAAACCTAGGCGTTTATCATGTACAAAACAGTAAAGAACCAGCATCAAGTACTGAATACCATGTTTTATTGATTGGGCCCCTAAATGGGCAGAGTTTTGTACACGGGATGTAACTCCTGAAAAGAGGAAGCTACGCACAACAAATATACAAGTATACACAAGAAGCATAAATATAATGACAAATCAAATTTGTACACATGTCGGCAACGGGATGCAGACGAACATCCTGAACTGATCCTCCTACGACTCGCCCGACTCTAATGCTTTCCCGGTATCCACACTTCCGAAGAGATTGTATCTGATAATCGACCCCTCAAGTATATTCTCCCGCGCCAATGCTCACTGCAGTATCAAATTCGGACCGCAGTCATTTGCCTTTCAAATTCCTAACTTCTGCGTGAACCGCCCTTTACGGGTTTTCAGTTCACCGAGATACCCTTTTTTGCCGAAGCCGCCCAGTGTAGGTTTTCAACTTCGCGGGTGTACATTTTTTTTAATTTTATCCCTAACTTTTGCCCGAACCTTTTATTCTGTTTTTGGTTCGCCAGGATGCCCCATTTTTGCCTGGACTCTCTTTTTTCTGTCCAGCGGGTCAATTTCAAGCAAAGTATTTTTTAACTGCGTCCGAATTCACAGGCGACGTAAAGTCTTCACCGTCCATGGTGGACAACAATAAAGCCCCTCCTGAAAAGACTTTTCTGACAACGTATGGCCCTTCGTAGTTGGGGGTCCACTTGCCCCTGTGATCTGCCTGCGGCGGGAGAATTCTTTTTAGCACAAGGTCGCCCGTCTGAAAGCTCCGAGGATGTATCTTCTTATCATATGCTTTCTTCATTCGGCTCTGGTACAAACGACCGTATGCTAGAGAAGCTAGCCTCTTCTCGTCCATTAAGCTCAGCTGATTCAACCTGTCTTTCACCCATTCTGCCTCGTCAAGTTGGACATCTCGTAATACCCTCAGGGAAGGAATCTCAACTTCCAGTGGTAGCACTGCTTCCATTCCATATACCAACGAGAACGGGGTTGCCCCGGTTGATGTACGTACCGTCGTATGATAACCGTGCAAAGCGAAAGGTAGCATCTCATGCCAATCCTTATAGGTCACCACCATCTTCTGAACAATCTTCTTTATATTCTTATTGGCCGCTTCAACAGCGCCATTCATCTTGGGTCGGTAAGGGGAGGAGTTGTGATGCTCGATCTTAAAATTCTGACACAGCTCCTTCATCATTTTGTTATTCAGGTTTGAACCGTTGTCGGTGATTATCCGCTCGGGGATTCCATATCTGCAAATGATATCTCTCTTGATGAATCTGGCCACCACCTGCTTAGTCACATTTGCATAAGATGCCGCTTCCACCCATTTGGTGAAATAATCGATCGCTACTAAAATGAAACGGTGCCCGTTAGAAGCCGTCGGCTCGATCTTTCCAATCATATCGATTCCCCACATCGAGAATGGCCATGGCGATGACATCATATTCAGAGGACTCGGAGGCACATGGATCTTATCTGCATAGATTTGGCACTTGTGGCACTTCCTCGCAAACTTGAAACAATCAGTTTCCATAGTTAGCCAAAAATAACCTGCCCGCAGCAGCTTCCTCGTCATAGCATGCCCACCCGCATGCGTACCAAATCTACCCTCATGTATTTCTTCCATGAGTAGCTTCGCCTCTTTTTTGTCCACACAACGCAGTAACACCAAATCGTGATTTCTTCTGTATAAGACACCGTCCGGATTCAAATAGAAATTACCCGCCAACCTCCTGAGAGTCTTCTGATCGTGACTAGATGCCCCAGCCGGATACTCTTTGTTTTTCAGGAAATTAAGGATATTGAAATACCACGGTTTATCATCAGATGCTTCGTCAACGGCAAATATGAAGGCAGGTCTGTCAAGCCGAGAGATAACAATTCTGGGAGCCTCATTCCAGAAGTTGACTTTGTACATGGAAGACAAAGTGGCCAAGGCGTCAGCCATCTGATTCTCTGCTCGCGGTACATGATGCAATTCAACCTTGTCAAAGAAAGGCAACAATCTCCTGACGTAGTTCATGTAAGGTATCAAATTGGGCTGATGTGTCTCCCATTCCCCTTTTATTTGATTCACCACCAGAGCTGAGTCTCCGTATACATCCAGATTTTTGATTCGCAAATCAATGGCTTCTTCAAGCCCCATGATACAAGCTTCATATTCGGCTTCATTATTGGTAACTGGAAAGGTCAATCGAGCAGTAAACGGGATGTGCGACCCGTGTGGAGTAGTGATGATTGCCCCTATTCCGCTACCGTAGGCGTTTACAGCTCCGTCAAAGATCAACTTCCATTTGGAACCCAATTCTGGTCCTTCGTCTGGCAACGACTCTTCACAATCTTTCATTTTTAGGTACATGATATCCTCGTCAGGAAAATCAAACCTCATCGATTGGTAATCCTCAATAGGCTGCTCTGCCAAGTACTCAGATAATACACTCCCCTTTATAGCCCTCTACGAGACATACTGGATGTCATATTCAGTCAAAACCATCTGCCAACAGGCAATTCTCCCCGATAACGCCTGCTTTTCGAATACATATTTGATAGGATCCATCTTCGAGATGAGCATGGTTGTATGATTCAGCATGTATTGCCTCAAACGCTTGGCGGCCCAGGCTAGCGCGTAACAAGTTTTTTCAAGCATTGAATATCGAGATTCACATTCAGTAAACTTCTTACTCAAGTAATATATTGCATGCTCTTTTCTTCCTGTCTCGTCGTGTTGACCGAGAACACAACCCATACTTCCCTCAAGAATTGTCAAATACATAATCAAGGGTCTCCCTGCCACTAGGGGTATCAAAATAGGAGGCTCCTGCAAATACTGCTTTATTTTATCGAACGCCTTTTGACAATTTTCATTCCATGTTACAGCTTGGTCTTTTTTCAACAACTTGAATAACGGCTCACACGTAGCTTTCAGGTGAGATATGAACCGGGCGATGTAGTTCAACCTCCCTAAAAACCCGCGCACCTCCTTTTCTGTTCTAGGCGTCGGCATCTCTTGTATTGCTTTTATTTTTGCCGGATCGACCTCTATTCCTTTTTCGCTCACGATAAACCCCAGCAGTTTACCCGATCTTACCCCGAAGGTGCACTTGTTAGGGTTCAGTCTCAGCCTGAACTTCCTAAGCCTTTTGAATAACTTCAGCAGATTCACCAAATGCTTTTCCTCCGTCTGGGATTTGGCAATCATATCGTCAACATAAACTTCGATCTCTTTATGCATCATATCATGGAAAAGAGTCGTCATTGCACGCTGATACGTCGCCCCAGCATTCTTCAATCCGAAGGGCATCACTTTATAACAAAATGTTCCCCAAGGCGTAATGAAGGTAGTCTTTTCCATGTCTTCTGGCGCCATTTTAATCTGACTATAGCCCGAGAAGCCATCCATGAAGGAGAATATGGAGAATTGAGCAGTGTTGTCAACTAGCACACCGATGTGAGGAAGCGGAAAATCATCTTTCGGGCTCGCTTTATTCAAATCACGGTAATCTACGCACATTCTCACTTTAGCGTCTTTCTTTGGCACTGGTACAATATTAGCGACCCATGAGGGGTATTTTGTAACAGCCAGGAAACCAGCATCCCACTGCTTTTGAACCTCCTCCTTAATTTTCACTGCCATGTCAGGTCTAGTTCTGCGAAGCTTCTGCTTGACCGGAGGGCATTCTTCTTTTAATGGCAGGCGGTGCACAACCATATCTGTATCAAGCCCAGGCATGTCTTCATACGACCAAGCGAACACATCACTATACTCTCTAAGCATTTCAACCAGTCTTCGCTTGACGTTGCTCTGCAGTGCAGCTCCTATACGGATGTTCTTTTCAACCCCTTCCGACCCCAGGTTAATAATTTCGATGACCTCCTCATGAGGCAGAATGACTCGTTCTTCTTGCTTTACCAGCCAAGACAATTCTTCGGGAACGTCGCCATCTTCAACATTCTCTTCTTCGGCCTGAAACACCGGGTGCTCAAAGTCGAGACGAGTCATAGGCGGTTCAATGATGTCATCTGAAAATGTTATCCTGCAAAAGGAATGGTTAAATGCTTCAAAATGCGTATAAAGCGAATAACCACGTTGCCATTTTATTGTAAAACACAAAACAAGAGAAATAGAGATCGCAATATTTGTACATGAAAAAACGCCTTTTATTTAACAACGCAATGTACATAACAGCACAACCCTAAGCAAAATCATGACGCCTTGGGCAAGACACCAGATTGTTCAACAATTAAGAAAACAAAGTATTATTGTTTGAGAGTCACAGGAACAGTCTCCTGAATAGACCAATTGCATAATCCTTGTCCTGGCACGCTCGGCTGAATCCAGGCGTCCATGTCGCAATCACTGTCTCCTTCCTCGGAATCAGAAACAGCGTTGATGGCCTCGTGACACACTCCACTAGCAGTGATGGTTATCGGTCCTCTGAAACGGGGTGCCCCCACAGCAGGTGTTGATGACGACGGTTGATATCCCAGCCCAAATCGGTCCATCTTCACGGGAATATCTAGCACCTTGCCCAGCCCTTTGTCTCACCAGTCTCTACTAGAGCTTGAGCTTCCTTATATGACGAGACGGCTACCTCTGACGCTTTACTCGGCCCGGGACTTTTGTCTTTGATGCGCAACCCTTCAAAGGCTTGACAGGGTGTTTCATGAATCTCGCCGTCGACCTTTACATACTTAAATGATGACAGATGGCTGACCAATATATCTTCTTCTCCACAGACTGTGACCACACTGTCCCCTACCATGTATTTCAGCTTTTGATGCAAGGTAGACGTGACTGCCCCAGCACCATGGATCCAGGGTCGTCCGAGAAGGCAGCTGTATGCTGGCTGGATGTCCATAATATAAAATTCAGTCGCGAAAACCTCCGGCCCCACCTGTAGAGGTAATGTTATGGATCCAAAGACTGTTCTTCGTGTACCATCGAATGCCCTGACCACCAAGTCACTAGGCGTACAAAGGATTCCTCTGACATCCAGTTTCATCATCGTTTTCTTGGGCAGCACGTTTAAGGACGATCCGGTGTCTACCAGTACATGAGACATGACTGAGCCCCTACACTCAACTGAGACGTGCAACGCCATATTATGCTCTCTCCCCTTCGGGGTCAAATCAAAGTCTGTAAACCCCAAGCTATGGCCTGCGTTCACATGCGCCAACACCCCCTCCAGCTGATTCACGGAAACATCTTGGGGTACGAAGGACGTATCCAGAACTTTCAACAATGCATTTTTGTGAGCTTCAGAACACAATAGCAACGACAGTATGGATATCTTTGACGGCGTCTGTTGAAGGTGCTCAACAATCTTATAGTCACTCTTACGAATAAGGCGCATGAACTCTTCCACATCCTTAGATGACGTTTCTTTTTCGTTCCCCTGCACCGGGACATTCTCATTCATCTTTCCTTTTCCTTTCGCCAGTCGTTCAGCCTCTACCTCAGGCGATATAAAGATTCTCCCACTTCTTGTCATCCCTCCGGTACCGACGACATTGTCTACAACCTCAACTGGCTGCTTACTAACATCAATTTTCACCCCATCATAGTATACTTCCAACCTATAGGTCCAGGGGACTGCCTTAGTGCTCTCATAAGGGATTGGTCCTGCCTTGGTGATAGTGATCGGCGGTCGCTTGGCCGGCGCCGTTATAGTTATCATTTTTCGGGGAATCGTCATAGTAGCTACATCACTTTGCTCGTCTGCTAATACCTCTGCAGGTTCCTCAACTGCCGTTCTGTCGAATTGCAATGTGCCTCCATCTATTAAAGCCTGAATACCCTTCTTAAAGTCAGCACACCCCCCATCTTGGGTCCAACACTCTAAACAATACTCGTCGCAGCCTGGATACACACCTCCTTGCAATAACCTTCTCTTTATCTCACACAACAGTGTCTTTAGGTCGTCAACATTCATAATCAAGTTCAAACCCTCCTCGGTTAAAATGGCGTTTGCCCCATGATTGGGCATGGGCTTTTGCACTATGTTCGGACCCGCCTGTCCAAAATTGATAGCCTTACTATCCAATAGATCCTGCACCACATGCTTGAACGCGTGGCAACCCTCTACATCGTGGCCAGGAGCCCCGGAGTGGAATTCACAGTGCTTGCTTGCATCGTAGCCGTACGGAGGAGTGCCTGTTATTGGCGCCAGAGTTCTCTTTTCCACCAAGTTCAAACCCAGTAACGTCTGTAGCAATTCTGCATACGTTGAAAGAGGCGTTTCAAATACCCTCCTTGGTTTGCCCCCCTGGGCTCTGCGCTGGACAGGATGTGCCCCCTGTTGTGGCTGCTGTTGCTGTTGTTGTTGTACTGGTTGTTGCTGAAATGGAATAGTAACACTTGCCACCTGCTGCGGCTGATTGTACTGGTTTCGACCTCTGCCCCGGCCTCGGCCCCCAAACACTGTGCTTGCATCACCTTGACGGCGCCCACCGAAAGCCCTTCTGTTACTGCCAGCTGAGGTGGATTCCTCAGCTTGGAACCTTCCATGTTTAATGTTGCTTTCAATCTTCTCTCCCATCAGGATTAAGTCTGAGAAACTGCCCAAAGAAGTGTGAAACAACTTGTCATAAAACATACCGGTAAATGTTCCTATGAACATATCATTCATTTCTTTGTCCTCCAAAGGAGGGTGAACTCGAGCAGCCATGTCGCGCCATCTCTACGCATACTCTTTGAAGCTCTCGCCCTTCTTCTGGGACAACCCATGCAATTGGACCCGGTTGGGTGCCAAGTCACTGTTGTACTTATAGTGAGCCACAAATGCTTCAGCCAGCTGCTTCCATGTCTTTATCTGAGTTGGTTCCAATCCCATATACCACTCGAGGGAAGGACCAGACAAGCTATCTTGAAAGAAATGCATCAGCATCCTCTCATCGTTTGAATACGCCGACATCCTTCTGTAATATGACCGCACGTGCACCTTTGGACAGGTGTCCCCCTTATATTTGTCGAATGTAGGAGGTTTGAATTTTATTGGTACCCTCAGGCCAGGCACCAGACCCATTGTTGTCATATCTAAGCCAACAGCGCTTTGATTCACGACCCCTTTCATCTGCTCCTCGAGCATCTTGATTCTCTGAGAGTCATCCATAGGACCTTCGAAACCTCCACCGGAGAAAGCATCCTCTTGCTGGTCTTCTTGCCAATTACCATTCCCAGTTCCGTATCCATCGTACCCGTTGTTACGGCCAACTCTAATCTGATTCATTACAGGGCCTCGCCCCCTGTTGCCATACCCCGGAGCGACTCCTACAGGTCCAAAAGCCATTAACCCATCGCCATTTCCATTTCTGAATCCGCCATAACCCTGATTAGTCATACCAAATTCGTCCTGTCCGAAGCCTTGAGTGTTGAAGCCGTACTTCCCAGCATGATCAAACCCCTGGTCATTGAAGCCGAATCCATTATTACCGAAGCCATTGCCTCCCATATTATCACCCAGGTTGACATCTCCGAGCCCAACGTTGTTGACGACAGTCTCATTACCGATTCCAACGTTAACGTTCCCAGCGGCAGCGCCGTTGTTCACATTGACAGCAGGTATGTTTACCACGGGTGGAGCCACCGGTGTGGGAGTACCATCCCCGTGAACAGTGTCAACTCGCACAGAATGATGGTCTTCATTTCCGTGCCCAGCATTTCTTACCAACAGAGGCTGCACCAAAGCTTGCAAATTCTCCTGGCCTTTCGCAATGGTCTCCATTGTCTGCATGAAGAGCGCCAACTTCTCCCGCATGTCCTGCATTTCATTCTGCATCTGATCCATAATTCTTCGGCAGTTGGTACGAGTGGAGTATCGGTGCGGGCGCTGACTTTCAATCCTGAAAAGACCTGGTACAGTGCAGGAAATGAGATACAGTTCAATACTCACCTGTAATGCAATATGAATGGGAATGCAATGCAATGTGTGTCTGTGCATTAGGGAATGTCATTCCCCGATTCTAGTGTGAATGTGTCAGTGTGGTGACTGTGCTAACAATACGATGATCGGAGCCGAATCATAGAAAACACCTCATATATTGCGGAGAAATCCATTAAGCCACATGATACAATATCACTGAGCGTACAATAAGAAGGCACGACCTCAACCAACAATCCTGGTGATGGTTAGCGCTATGCAAATAAAGCATACACATTAATACATGAAAAAGTCAAGTACTCCCATATGCATGGTACTCTTCTAGTAACTTCTTAGTCTCTGGATGACTTGGTCGGGTAAGCAGACCCTCAACAAGTAGATCTCTTCGCTTGAGAACATGTCGCAAATCACCAGCGGATTCCTCCCATGCCCCTTCTCCGAAGCGATCCTCTAGCTTCCGCTTCTGAGACACAACTTATTTCTTGCCCTCGATGGCCTTGTTCAATGCATTCTGGAGACTATATCTGGCCATTACCTCTTCTTCATACTTCTTAGTGCTAGCCTTCAACTGTTCTTCGAGTTCAGAAATTCGCTGCTTCAATTTGTCTTCCCTCTTTTTGTTGTTGGTCAGCGTAGCATTCCACGTCTTATTACAAGAAGAGATTTCCCGGTGGGCGGCGTCGAGTGCTTTCTTTTTGGACTCCAACATGTCATGAGAGCTTCTGAATTCTTTCCCCAGACGTTCACGCTTCTTTTTCTCTTCAGTCAATTCAGCACCTAGCCTGTTTACTAACTCGATCTGCTGTTGGAAGGAGTGCACAACCTTGTTCTTCTCACTACGTACCAGAGCCAGTTCCTTTTCTAACTCTTCATTGACCTTCATCAAGGCTTATTTTTCTTTTACAACTTGCTCGTAGACCTCCATAGTAACAGTGGTAGGTTCTTCCACCGGAATATGAACAAGGACCGGTGCCGCTGGAAATGGCATCAGTAACTGTCTTGCCCTCTCTTGGATCCAAACTTTGTATGGTACATAAGCCTGACAATCATTTTTCCCCAACAGTGGTTTCCCTCTTCTGTTGATACGCATCTAGGCGTGCTGAAGCTTAGCTAGTAACTCTCCATTCAAATCACCGGTGAAGTACAAAGATTCCTGTACTTCTTCCTCCTGAGGTGGGTTCTTCAACGCGTATCCAAATTGGCAAACAAACAGAGATGGGTTGTAATTGATGCACCCTTTTCTTCCTATCAAAGGAACATTAGGATACCCCGAACAACTGAAAATGAGCTCAGACCCCAACAAGTCTCGGTCAAACCACTCAATGTCTTCAGAAAATAGTCTCATCAAGCGCTCTGGCCAGTCGGCTGTAGTTGCACTATCCACAAAAGGTCCCTTCAGGGGTAGATGGCTCTTAAACCACATGTTCAACAGCGGCGCACAACAGTAAACAGTCTTTCCCCTTATGTTTTCATTTTTGTAGTGTAATGAATGATAGAGATCTCCAATCAAAGTGGGTACCGGGTTGCCAGCAGCAAATAGATGAAAAGCGTCCAAGTCCAGAAAATTGGGTAAATTGGGAAACAACACTATTTCGTAGATGCATAGAGCCAAGATAGCATTAAAGACTATCCAGCATCCGCTCCTGGCGTACTCTTGAGCTTTGCCAACCACAAAATCAAGGGAAAAACCTGGAACCCCAAGCCAAGAAGTCAGTAGTAGTTCAAAAGCGTTCATGTGCAAGGCCTTAGCTAAGTCCTCCAGCTTGGGCTCAGCGGCAGAGTGAATAAAGGGAACCTTATTCTGTACTGGCAGCTCGGTAAACTCCGCGTATTCTTCCATAGTGGGCCCCAAAATAAAGTCAGCAAACGTGAAACATCTCAATGCAGGGTCATAGAATTGCATCAAGGTGTATAGCCCATTCATCTCAACAACAGTTGGCTTGCAGACCAGTCTCAACAATCTTCCATGACTCATCCTGAAACTTCTCCTAACCTCCTTATCAGCAAGGGACATCAGACCAAGTAGGGGAGTAATGTCAGGTGTAGGTAACTTGTACGCAACTGTCTTTCTCAAACCAGCCATGAACGATAAGCAGAAGTCTGGTCACTAGAATCAGGGAATATGCAAATGCACCTGCAGCACAGACACACGTTAATGAAATGCATATGATAATGGTTATTCAAACAATGCAATGCAAATAAATGCGACAGGGACCAAATGCCAAGGCTGAGAAGCCTGAACCATATCAAAAGTCTCTGATAGACCCTCCAGAATTCCTCAAACCCTGGTCTTGGACAGACCCAATACAAAGCTCCAACAATGGTCTCTGATAGACCTCATATCATAACTCTGACTAGTCTCTGACAGACCCCATATCATAACTTCAAGCGGTCTCTGATAGACCTCTCAACTGTCCATAAATACCCAGAATCTCAGATCAAGAAACAAACCGGTATCTGAAGGTCTAGTTACCTGCATAACCCCAAACCCCTCTCACAGGTAGGTTTCCTAGCAACTGACAATGGTATGGCATCCTATGCGGTCGTCGGCGTCACAGACTTTCAGGGTTGATGATACGATTCCCAGAAGGAGTGGCATCATTAAATCCTGAAGAGGCCTCACTTAGCCAACTTCCAAATGATCGGTTCCCGGAGTCGACAATTCAGCTAACCAACAACCCCTTCGACCCAAAGGGTAGAAAAAGAAGTCAACCAGAAGAACCTCGTCCGAGTGTAGATTTTGTGGGACACTAATGCAAGCAAAGCCGGCACGCGCCCACTACTTTCTACTCTAATTCTAAGTGCACTCAAGCCTAGGTCCGGCTTATCTCTCAATCATAGAACACCCGTCACAACCCCAATACATCAATAATAACAATAATATAATGCTGAAAGTAAATGACAGAAATGTAAATCCATACAAAATCCTTGACGGGAAAACAAGCGCTAGGATTGACTCGCTTAAGGGACGTTGGATCCCAAATGCATAAGGAACTATCGCAGTCCTTAGCAGCCAGGGGACGTTGGATCCCCAGCAGAGTCGCCAACTGTCGCTACTGCGAAAATCGGCGCCGGCTGAACAGAAGAGTCGCCACCGTGCGTTATTTATCCCAACGGAGGGAAAGGAAACGCTCGAAGTAAACCTACCGCAAAGACGGGAAAGGAATGGTCATCGCAACCAAATCCTGGATTCGGGAGTCGGTTACGCAAGGGGAAGGTATTAGCACCCCTCACGTCCGTCGTACTCGACGGGATCCACGCTTGTTTTCTGGTATGGAGTGTTATTCTATCTACTCTACAGGTCTGGGGTTAAAAGAAAATAAAATGACTCGGCAAAGTATCGCACTTTATGCCTACGTATTCCCGTCTGGAACGAGAAATCAGAGTCAACGTAGTTCGCCTACCTACGGGAAAGGAGGGGAAGGTTGCTCGCTAGGATATCGCATCCTATGCCTACGTACTTTCATACATCATGAAAGATCAGAGCAAACGTAGTTCGGGCTACGTACGGCACAAGTCTGTTTTGATTGTTTTTATTCCTTCTGAAAAAGGGTTTTTCTGATTACTGGTCCAAGCGGACAAAAATGACGTTTTGATGAGTTCACATTCTTTTACGGAAGAAGTGTCTTTTATCGTGTTTGAAATCTTATTGTGTTTTTCTGTTTGTTTTGAGAAAGAAGACACAGAATTCTAACCTATGGTTGAAAAGGGAGTCAAACTAACCTAATGTTATCATGCATGGGTTAAGACCTAATGTATATCATGCTCCTCTCTTGCGCAGAGAGAAACAGAGATCCTAAGGGATAAACGGAAACAGAAACAATAGCATATATACAATAAAGCAGTAAAATGCATGAATGCAGCAATACAAGCGAGGCAAGGGAGTCCCACTCAACCTCGAACCTAGAAAACAACAGGCAAAAGCGAACAACATTCGCTTTCAACCTAACAGGTCAATTAGCAAGCAATACAGTCAGAGAAATTCAAACAATACATCAGCAAAAATAAACAGCAAAGAGCAATCTTCATCAACAAGCTTTATCAGCATCTGTCTTCAAGTCATTTTCAACCATCTACAGGCTTCAAGCAAGCATCAGTCTTCATCTTCACAGCCTTCAAGCAAGGTCTCTATCTTCAATCTTTCAGGGCTTTTCTTCAAGTCTCACTCTCCAAGATGAGCAACAGTCAACAAAATGAATTGGATATTAAGCAGTCAGTTGCCTACCAAGGGTGGCCTACTGACTGTTAACATGATATAGACAGTTTTCTCTCAAAAGTTCTATCTTTTAAATACATTCACTAATCCTTCCAAAGGAAGGAGGTGGGTATTTAAAAGATACTTTGAATCATAGAGAAAGAATGGAGGCAAACAAGACCTTCCATGTTTGTGAATCAAGTTTCTATTCTAGAGCTCTACCTAGCTCCTAGTGCTTATACTCTTCAACAGCTGCCAGTAAGATATACTCCTCATCAACTCTGGAAATTGGTCTTCATTCCTTTAGTCTTCAATGGGCTTCATCAACAAAGTCTTCAACTCAAACCCAAGCGCCAAACAAGCCCAATACCCCCACACAATCAAACAATAACCCTAGAAAGGGCACACCACACAGTCAAGCAAATACAGGAATATACTAGTAGTATTAATATAATAGGGGCAGTCTAATATTTTCTAAGGGATCTATTATTTATCCATAATACCCCTATAGTCCCATACCCCAAAATTCAAACTACAACTCCTAAAAGAAAATATTTATCACACCTATGTCACACCTAAACCCTAATTTTGATTCCCCTAATCACACCTAAACAAACCATCTAAAATTTAGTCCTAAAATCATGAATTAAATCTCATATGAAATTTAAAGTCCTAAGTGAAGTACTCTAAAAAAAATGGGTCCAAAATATAAAAGGATCTAGCTAAACTAAAATCAACAAGATCAAGTATTAAACTAAACATCATTTAAAACCTATTTAAAATAAAAATATAATAAAAATGCAAGAATAAAATAAAATGCTAATTTTATTATATGACAATTTTCTTAACAGAAATATAAAAAAGATGCAAAAACAACCACTCAAAAATATGGAATTTTCAATTTGTTAGGAATTTTCAAAGAATTAAAAAAATGAATGAAATCAAAATGAATTAGAGTGGGTTGGGGTGCAGTTAGTAGTTATTTGCATTGAAAAATGGATGATGGGCCCAGACTGGGGGTGCGCATAGCAAGGCGCGTCTGGGCCCAGTTTGATCAGAAAATACCAAAAAGAAAATAAAAATGAAAAACGGTGCAGAAAGTAAATATACTAGTTCATTAGTTTGGGCCTTGGATATTAGGGGTGTGAAAAGTAATGGCAACTTAAGCCCAGTCTGAAGACATAAGTGAAACGGTGCGTTTCACTCTTCCCTCTCTTTCTCAACTTCAAATCCTGGCCATTGGATGCGAGTTTCAGTCAAACAAGAAGACCTCATCCAACGCGTGAGGTGCTTCTTCTCCAATGAGAAGCTAGGGTTTCTGCAAAACTCCATGAACACAGCTTCATGCACACTATCTTCCATCAACTCATGCGTGCTCAGTTCTTCATCAAATTCAAACATGTAAAAAGCAAAATCACTCTAATTTTCTCCCTGAATCCATCTATAGCATTGGCTTCAACTGATATCCATTTTTCCATGAAACACGATCACTGCCTCCAAATTACTCAGGATTTTCATCATCACCAATCCACAATCTAAGTGTACTAATCTCTTCATGGCCTTGCACTGATCAATAATCACTATCAACTTAAGATTCTAACCACTTAATCATCATGTTCTAAGGCTCAACAGAATTAGTGCTCCAATGGTGAACTCCATGAAATGCTCTCAAATCCATCAGAATCATTCATCTAACTATTCCTAACAGTTCTAACCTAATAACTCTACATCATGCTAATTGAATTAAGCCAATTAGAAGAGATTACTAACCTGGTGTAATCTTGAAAACAGATGGAGAAATCCTTGGATTCACAGCTTGCAATGCTTTGGACTTGATCAATGGACTTGATTCTTGGTTCTGTATGCAGAAATTCTTGCTCAACTGCTTTGGATTGCCATAACCAATTCTTTTTGCAATTTGGAGGATGAACTTGTATAGCACGATTCTTGTGATATCTTCTTCAAATCTTGCTTGCAATGTACTCAGGGATGATTCTTGAGTGGATTTGGATCATGAAATTGAATGATTGATGAAGAATTGAAGAGATTGGAATGAATTTGCAAAACTGAGGAATGAGATGCAACTATGAGTTTTCAACCAAATGAATCACCAACCAATGATTGGATCCACTCTACTCAATATATAGATGCTCATGGAACCATCTAGAACTTGGTAGAAACTTCTTGTGCACAAATCCCTTGTGTTTTGGCATGTGTAACTTCATACATAAGCAACCAATGATATCTCTCAAATTTTGACCTAAACTCAAAAATCCACTATTGCCAATGGTCTTAAAACATTCTTTCCAATCAAAATGACCTATAATTTCATCCCATTTGGCCATGTTATGAAAAATCTCATTTTTAGGTCACTTTTATTCATTAAATTCACCTTTTAATTGACCAACTTTGGAACCTTGAGCTATGAGCATTTCCAAACTTTCATGATCACTTATCTAGACTCAAAATGTCATTTGGAGCAAGTTTTATGTTGTGAAGTTTTTCATTTGAAGCTTCCTTGTATGAGTTTTAGGCATAGGCTTGAAATGACCTGTAATTCTCAAATAACCAAAATACCCTTTGCTTGCCAAGGACATAAGTAGAGTTCCACAAATCAGATGAAGGCATACCATACCTTTCTAGAAAGCTAAGACAATGAGGAATAACTCTCATGTTAACCAGAAATCCATTTGAAAACTCCTTGAGGGGTAAAAGTTGCTTGGAAGACAAGTAACATTCACAGACAAAATTTCAGATGCCTCAGATGACCTGTAACTTGCAAGGACCATAACTTGAGTTATATAAATCTCCTTGATGTCTTCCACCACTCTAATTAAAGGTCTTGAGATCCTATACAAGTTTCATGTTGGCCAAGGATCCATTTGAAGCTTGAATTTTGAATTATCTTGCTTGGAAGTTTGACCTAAATCAGGGGATTTTACACAGAAACCCTAATTTAGAAACTCCTCTTCTTCTTGATTTCTCTTGATTTATCCTTGGCACAACACCACATCCTTATATACATGTCAAATGATACACCCCACATCTCTCAAATAGACCTTGATGCCTTTCAATCAATCATTTGACCTAGGGTTGACCTAGGGTTGACCCAGATGAAACCCTAGTTGACTGTCTTCAACTGCAGCTCTTGCAATCTCATCAATGACTTGTCTAACTTTCAAAATGACTCTCTAGGTCCTCCATGATGCCTATACACCCTCCATGCTCAATTCACAGCTCACAACTTCTTTGATAATCTTCAAATACCCTCAAGATAGGAGATAGATCCACTGCTTGATCCACAGACTTCTTAGCTGATGACTTGGCTAAGATTGAATTTGAATAAGAACCTCTTGATATGCTCATAGAGATAAGAAGTGAATTTGGTCCCTTGTTGGATGACTTTCCCATGTTATGCTATGCAGATGAATGAATTATGTACATGACCTAATATGCAAATGACAATGCAATTGAAACATAAACTAAGTGAAGTAGGTTGAGCAAATTTTAGGGTGCAACACATAACGCAATCAACAAAAGAGAGACAATCCTATTGGAGGTTAAGGGAAACCCCTCTACCCTTTCATGGGTTAAGCTCCCATAGATGAAGAATCCCCCATTATCTTGTAATTCCAGAAAATTCAGCAAGACAAGCTTCTTGTGATCTTTTCTCTCAAGCCCTGACACTTCCTTTCTCAAGCTTTTTCTATCTAATTCCCTTGTTTTTCATGCACTGAGGAAAATATCCTATAAAAACCTAATCTTTGTCTAACTTTAGAATATATACTCTTTTATTTAGTTTCTCTAATTTGCATTAATGTTATGTGTTTGTTTTTTTTACAGATACTATAGTTGTTATTTATTTATTTATTTTACTTTTTGCTATTGTGGTATGATATAATGGTGGATTTTTAATATTGTTAGTGGTAAGAGTTCTTCACCTGCATTTGCACTCTTGTTGTGCTACAGTTTCTTTAAAATTTTTGGTTTCTTTTAAATTTTTTTGTTTGTATGAACTTTTGGACTTTGCGAGCACATTGCCTTTTTTTTAAAACAATATTATACCCTTTCATAATTTTGTTAACAATTTTGTTAATAATTTTTTTCTAAACTTTTTACTAATTATTACTAAAAAAATTTGTTAGTCTATTTTTAAGATTTTGTTAATTATTTCTTAAAATTTTCCTTTGATTAATTATTTCTCTAAAACTTTTTGTTAATTTATTTTTAATATTTTTGTTAAGTTCTTGTTAATTATTCCTTGAGATTAGTTTAATTTTTCATGATCTGTTTTAATAATTCCTGTTTACTTTTCATGATTGATCAAAAATTATTTCTTTTCCATGTGTTTCTTGAATAAATTTATCATGACTTGTTGAATCATTTTATTGACTGGTTTTGTGGCTCATTGTTGATGTAGATTTGTGTTAAATTATTCAAGTTCATCTTGAAATTTGAGCTTTGCTTTGATTATTTACTTGCTTGTGAACTCTCATGTTCCCTTAGGATCTCCTAGCTCGACTTAATTTTTGATTAAGCTCGAAGTAGAATAGATTTTAGGTTCTCAATCTCTGCATGATCACATTAGGTTAGCATTTTCCCTTCAATCTCGACTTTAGGTCCATCATTGTATGACAATATTTAGGATTCAGTCTCCCATAGATTTTCCTTTCTTTTTGCATCCAAAATCTCATCTTAAAATTTCCAAAGAAAAGGATCCCATAGGTGACAGCCATGTTATGTTGGATAGCCTGTTTCATCTTTCCCCTGAGACTTATTGAGAGTCTTGCTTGTTGTAACCTAGTTTAGGTTTAGAGTCGTCGTGCTCCGTGTAAGTGTCATGGTTATGAACACTTACTTCCCTTTGGAACCTTGATCGTTATCAAGAGTTCCTCATCCCTTCCAGGTGAACTACGGAGGCTCTGATTCCTCATTCCTAGTCAGGATACGTAGGCACAAGATGCAATATCTTATCGATCCATATAACCCTCTAACAAGTAACAACTAACTCCCTTATCTCACGATGTCGTGCGATAGAGACTAGTTTACCTTTCCCTTTATCCTATCCATAGGATTGGATTCGTCGCACTCCATGTAAGTGTCATGGTGATGAACACTTACTTTCCCCGTTTGATCTAGTCTTAGGTTTGGAGTTGTCACACTCCTGTATATGTCATGGATATGAACACTTACCTCCCCCTTAAAACCTTGATCGTTATCAAGAGTTCCTCATCCTTAGTTAGGTGAACTACGATGGCTCTGATTCCTCATTCCTAGTCAGGATACGTAGGCATAAGATGCAATATCTTATTGAGCTCTTTAACCCTTTAACCACTAACAATTAACTCCCTTATCTCACGCCGTCGTGCGATCGAGACTAGTTTACCTTTCCCTTTTATCCTAGCCTTAGGATTGGAGTTGTCATAATCCATGTAAGTGTCATGGTGATGAACACTTACTTTCCCCTGTTTAACTTAGCCTTAAGTGTCATGGTTATGAACATTTACTCTCCCCCTTAGAACCTTGATCGTTATCAAGAGTTTCTCAATCCTTGTGAGGTGAGCTACGAACGCTCTGATTCCTCATTCTCTAATGAGGGTACGTAGGCACGAGGATCACTATCCTTGGTGAGCTCGCTAACAACTAACCACCCATAGTGAGGTGAACTACGAATGCTCTAATTCCATCCTAGTCAGGATACGTAGGCACGAGATGCGATGTCTTGGTGAGCATACTTAGTAAATAAACCCTTAGGTCTTTACCTTAGCAAGTACCTTTAACTTAATACAAATGCTAACAAGATGTTCCTGTAGAGTGCTACAGATACTTAGGATGCTAGCACCTTCCCTAGGTATAACCAACCCTTGAACCTTAGATTCTCTCAGCTTTGTTGTTACATAGCGCACTTAGGGTTTTCTTTGATCTTTACCCTTTCCTTTGGATAAATCAAAGCTCGGTGGTGAATTTCATAGATTTGTGATTCAAGTTAATTAATAGCTTAATATTCGATTCTTATTGCAACAGAAATGGCGACTTCACTGGGGAAAAGCTCCCCTAAGAGGGTAAAGCCCACCTTGTTTGTATATATATATATATATATATATATATATATATATATATATCTATATATATATATATATATATATATATATATATATATATATATATATATATATATATATATATATATGTATATATATATATATATATATATGTATATATATATATATATATATATGTATATATATATTACTAAAAAAATTATTACTAAAAAAATTATTTTGTTAATTATTTCTTAAAATTTTCCTTTGATTAATTATTTCTCTAAAACTTTTTGTTAATTTATTTTTAATATTTTTGTTAAGTTCTTGTTAATTATTCCTTGAGATTAGTTTAATTTTTCATGATCTGTTTTAATAATTCCTGTTTACTTTTCATGATTGATCAAAAATTATTTCTTTTCCATGTGTTTCTTGAATAAATTTATCATGACTTGTTGAATCATTTTATTGACTGGTTTTGTGGCTCATTGTTGATGTAGATTTGTGTTAAATTATTCAAGTTCATCTTGAAATTTGAGCTTTGCTTTGATTATTTACTTGCTTGTGAACTCTCATGTTCCCTTAGGATCTCCTAGCTCGACTTAATTTTTGATTAAGCTCGAAGTAGAATAGATTTTAGGTTCTCAATCTCTGCATGATCACATTAGGTTAGCATTTTCCCTTCAATCTCGACTTTAGGTCCATCATTGTATGACAATATTTAGGATTCAGTCTCCCATAGATTTTCCTTTCTTTTTGCATCCAAAATCTCATCTTAAAATTTCCAAAGAAAAGGATCCCATAGGTGACAGCCATGTTATGTTGGATAGCCTGTTTCATCTTTCCCCTGAGACTTATTAAGAGTCTTGCTTGTTGTAACCTAGTTTAGGTTTAGAGTCGTCGTGCTCCGTGTAAGTGTCATGGTTATGAACACTTACTTCCCTTTGGAACCTTGATCGTTATCAAGAGTTCCTCATCCCTGCCAGGTGAACTACGGAGGCTCTGATTCCTCATTCCTAGTCAGGATACGTAGGCACAAGATGCAATATCTTATCGATCCATATAACCCTCTAACAAGTAACAACTAACTCCCTTATCTCACGATGTCGTGCGATAGAGACTAGTTTACCTTTCCCTTTATCCTATCCATAGGATTGGATTCGTCGCACTCCATGTAAGTGTCATGGTGATGAACACTTACTTTCCCCGTTTGATCTAGTCTTAGGTTTGGAGTTGTCACACTCCTGTATATGTCATGGATATGAACACTTACCTCCCCCTTAAAACCTTGATCGTTATCAAGAGTTCCTCATCCTTAGTTAGGTGAACTACGATGGCTCTGATTCCTCATTCCTAGTCAGGATACGTAGGCATAAGATGCAATATCTTATTGAGCTCTTTAACCCTTTAACCACTAACAATTAACTCCCTTATCTCACGCCGTCGTGCGATCGAGACTAGTTTACCTTTCCCTTTTATCCTAGCCTTAGGATTGGAGTTGTCATAATCCATGTAAGTGTCATGGTGATGAACACTTACTTTCCCCTGTTTAACTTAGCCTTAAGTGTCATGGTTATGAACATTTACTCTCCCCCTTAGAACCTTGATCGTTATCAAGAGTTTCTCAATCCTTGTGAGGTGAGCTACGAACGCTCTGATTCCTCATTCTCTAATGAGGGTACGTAGGCACGAGGATCACTATGCTTGGTGAGCTCGCTAACAACTAACCACCCATAGTGAGGTGAACTACGAATGCTCTAATTCCATCCTAGTCAGGATACGTAGGCACGAGATGCGATGTCTTGGTGAGCATACTTAGTAAATAAACCCTTAGGTCTTTACCTTAGCAAGTACCTTTAACTTAATACAAATGCTAACAAGATGTTCCTGTAGAGTGCTACAGATACTTAGGATGCTAGCACCTTCCCTAGGTATAACCAACCCTTGAACCTTAGATTCTCTCAGCTTTGTTGTTACATAGCGCACTTAGGGTTTTCTTTGATCTTTACCCTTTCCTTTGGATAAATCAAAGCTCGGTGGTGAATTTCATAGATTTGTGATTCAAGTGAATTAATAGCTTAATATTCGATTCTTATTGCAACAGAAATGGCGACTTCACTGGGGAAAAGCTCCCCTAAGAGGGTAAAGCCCACCTTGTTTGTATATATATATATATATATATATATATATATATATATATATATATATATATATATATATATATATATATATATATATATATATATATATATATATATATATATATATATATATATATGTATATATATATATATATACATATATATATATATACATATATATATATATATATATATATATATATATATACATATATATATATATATATATATATATATATATATATATACATATATATATATATATATATATATATATATATATATATATATATATATATATATATATATATATATATATATATATATATATATATATATATATATATATATATATATATATATATATATATATATATATATATATATATATATATATATATATATATATATATATATATATATATATATATATATATATATATATATATATATATATATATATATCTGTTTGTGATTGGGTTTTCTGTGTGTAAGGTTGTTACCTTGAGTGGTGAGATAAGTGATAACCCGGACTTGAGAGTACACCTATGATAGGATTGTGGTATAATAAATAGTTATATGTTGGGAGTAGTCCTAACATGTCTATCATATGATAACCACGGTCAATGGAGGCCCCTTTGGGATTACTGGTGTCTGATGCAAGTAGTCGTATCGGCATCACTTTTTTTGACCTGGGAGTCCGTGAAGTTGTTGACCTTTAGTTACCTTTCACCCCTCTATGCCTTTTTAGGACGTAGTGCGGTGATTATCTAGGTGTAGACCTGTGATGGTTGTCATGCGATGCTACACTCAGACGAGTTTATCTTAAGAATATTATTAGCCTGCATGAGTAGTCGTGTAAGCCGATAATATTCGAAAGATTTATTGATGACTTTGGGAACTTTTTAGAACTCTGTTCTATAAACCAAGAACCCTTAGTACACACCTTTTGGGATGGGTAGACCATGGCTCCACACTCGTGATCTTCAAACCTAGACCCTTGTTTGTTTTCCTGTACATATCTGTATATATGTGAATATTTGTATACATGTGTTTGTGCATACATTCCTCATACATTCTCGCATCCATGAGTATCCCTTTTGTTTCAAGGAACTTAGTTTGGTCATTATTTTGCAAAAAAAATCAATACAGATCTTGGATTTTGATGAAACTTTTCAGTTTTTCCAAAATTGTTTGTAACTCCCTTTTGAGTTCCTTGAAACCATTTGGCTTCCATTCGTATTGCATGAGCATGTCGTCACATTTGCATTTCTCAGCCTTAAGTTTTATGCATCCTTTTTTCTTAACCTAGTTAACTTCCTGATACCAGCATTGGACATGAAGTAACTTTTGGAGGATCATGAACTCAGGAGAGCAGAACCACTTTGTGACAAAAGAAAATTTTGAATTGATGAAAGATCAGCTGGATCATATTGTGGAAGCTATGAAAGCCTTGGCGAAGAGAAATGACAACATTCAGAGGACTTCTATGAATAATGTTGCTCAAGATCAGCCTGTGCAGACTCGTGTTGGGAACCAAGTTATACAATAACGTACCATTGTCCAAGATGGACATTCCTCTTCTCTTGATGATACGAACTATCAGACTTTTGCATTTCCTGAGCCAGATTTCCGAGGAGCAGTCCCTGTGATGGAAGCTAAGGACCCACAATATGTTGAGATTATGGAGAAATGTCATGTGTTGGAAGAAAAGCTTGAAGCTATTAAGGGTCGTAATGCTGCTGATCCGAATGCTTTAAACATGTGTTTGGTACCCGGTCTTGAGATGCCACCAAATTTTAAGACGGTCAAAGTTTAAGAAGTACAAAGGGGATAGCTGTCTAAGGCAACATTTGGTCATGTTTTATAGAAGAATGACCTCCCAGGTCCGTAATGACAAGCTCATGATCCACTGTTTCCAAGACAGTCTGAGTGGGGCATCACTAAATTGGTATATGCGGCTAGAGAGAAGCAACATTCAATCATGGTCAGACCTAGCTAGTGCTTTTGTGAAGCAATACAACTACAATCTTGATTTGGCTCCCAACCGCCTGCATTTTCTAGACTTATCTCAAGAATACAATGAATCCTTCAGAGGGTATGCTCAGAGGTGGAAAGAAATAGTTGCTCGTGTCCAACTACCACTCTTGAATAAGGAATTAGTTGACTGGTTCATGGATACTTTGCAAGGCCCGTATCGGGAAAAGTTATTTAGCATTGTAACATCAAACTTTTCTGACTTGGTAATAGTTGGAGAGCGCATCAAGAGCGGTCTTAAAAATGGAAAAATCCAAGGCACCCGGAATATCCCAACTAGTGAGAGTGAATCAGTTGTCAGTTCTCAAGAAAAATGGGAGGAAGAAAGTAGTTCCATTTGGGAATCTCTGATACCTCAACCTCAGCGGTCATGCATCTCAACTTATCAAAGTCAACAATCTTTTAGGGTTCCGCGCCAGAGACCATTCTCTCCACATGGGCAATATTCTTATCCAAATCGAAGACCTCATTAGTATCAATGGTCATACCACTGTCAGTCACGTCAGCGCACTCGATAAAGGCCGAGGAAGCCAGAGTGGCATTTCACTTTGTTGCTAATGTCATACAATTAGATATTTCCAGATTTGATCAAAGGTGGATTGATAGTGCCGAAGGAGATAGATCTAGTGATCCCTCCATACCCATCAGGCTTTGACACCAACTCCCGATGTGACTACCATGCTGGGGCACAAGGGCACTCGACTGAAGAATGTAAGATGCTCAGGAGCAAGGTTCAGACTCTGCTTGACTCTAAGATGTTCACATTCACGCCTCAAGGCATTCAAAACAACAATCCTTCACTTGGTCAAGTGGGTTCATCAGTCCATGTTGTGGAAGAAATCACCGAGAGTAAAGGCGAAGATGATTATCAGAATGATATCGACAATCAACTCTAAAGTTGGTTACCTCAGTTGGCAAATCAAGAAAGGAAAGCCTAGTTCCCCGAAGCTGGCAATCTTTTGGCTGTTTCAGTATTTTCTGTTGTATTTTCTTTGCATGTTGGATTTGTATTTTCTTGTAACCCGTTGTTTCTCTAATTGGCAAGATTAATGAAATGCTTATGCATCTTTTGATTAAGTTCATTCGTATTCACTCTTTTTCTTTCCTATCATTGTTAAAAAAACAAAACAAAAAACAACAAAAGTTTGTTTTTCCATTCGCTTATCTTTACCAAACTGTTGTTAAGCAAAGATTGGGGAGGATGACGAGAACATCATATCCATAACTACTACCGGTATGCTTTCAATCAAACTTTTCCAATGATGTAAGGAATTGTTTCAATCCACAAACACTGGAGAAATAAGGAAGATAATCCCTCGTTAACCCCTTCGAGCCTAGAAGTACGAGTTTACTTTCCTTACAAATGACTCATAATCTCAACCTTGGGGTGGATAGTTCTCAGTTAACTTGGTGATATGTGCATACAAGACACCTTTCATATAAAGGTTATGCTCACAAGTTTTCCTTTACACACAGCAAGCGAGTGTCGAAGATGTTTTCCAAACCTAAAGGACAATGATGGTTCACCGTAGCCATTAAACTAGGTAGTCACCTTCTTTCTAAAAAAAAATAAAAAAAAAAAAAAAAGAAGAAAAAGTCCGCTAAGTCAAAACATATGAAGGAGGCTTAGGCAAAACTGGGGCATTTCGCTGACTATAAACATCAAAAGAAACAGTTCAGGCAAAATTTAGGGATAATAAAAAGAGAAATTCTTTAAAGCTTCCACTCTGAAAGTCCCCAATAGCAAAATAAAAAAACAACCAAATGTTGTAAGGGAGTAGTGACTGCCTAGGTGTCTGAACCATCACCAATTGTCATCAGTTTAATTTCTAGCCTATAGGAACCTGAATGTATAGCCTAATTTAACTGAACGTAGGATTGAAGTTCATTATGAAGATTGGGTGGGGAAAGACAAACTTTGAGCCTTTATCCTTTGTTTCATGAACCATGAACCAAGCCATATTACAACATTTAAAAGACCTAATTGAGGTAAGGTTGTTTTGAAAGCATACTGCAACAAGGTTGGATAACCTGACACCTAGTGATCTTTGTTTTTTGTTGATCACTTCACCTGTCACTCTGTAAATGACAAGATCCACTTTGTTTTTGATCATTTAATCATTACACTATGTGTTTTATCAATAAATTTTGATTTCAAAAGCTTGCATCAGTGTTGCATTGAAATTGCCAATTTTTAATGAACAATATTATTTGCAAGACAACCCAATATCAAAGGAATCCCAACAAATGCATCCAGCTAGGGAATTTGACTTGGTAAAGGAAGCTTAACCTGGGGCAACCAATTTAGAGGATTTGTTTATCAATCATTCCAAGAGTTGAGGAATCAGGGGCAGAGCTCTTCAAAGTTCAGAATATTGGGGCACATTGTCTTGAGGTCATGTTATGGCAAGTTGTTTCCCAACTTCTTTCAGGGAGAAGACTCCAATGACCAGCCAACAGGGGCAAGTCTGTTTCTCAGTTGTTACTACCAAAGTCCGAGGACTTTATTGTGCAAATGCAGTTAAACTGGGGCAGTTACGTCGAGATTTGTTTAATCTCTCCAAGAGTTTGAAGACATTGAGACATTTTGTATGTCAATTCTTCTGTAAAATAATCTTGATGGTTTATTCTCGCAGACCATGTAATCTGGGGAAGAGAACATTTGAAGATTATTATTTCAAGAGTCGCTGCTTGTTGTGATAATCATTATGCAAATTGGAGAGAAGAACTACATTGTTTGCCAACTCCCCAGTAAGTTGTTACTTTAGTTGATTTTGGAAATTCCCCATGGATATTTCTCTTCCATCAAAGAAATCAGGCTCATGATGGCAATCCTCAAGTGAAGTCTTAATGTTATACTCCGAGAGGAATACTCTCTTCCCCCAGTGAAGGTTATAATCTTGAAGTAAAACCGTTGATTTTGCATGTTCATCCCTAATGATGTTCCAATATAGTGAGGTTGGCTAGGTATCCTTGTCGAGATGTTTATTTCATCTCCATTTTTTGTTTCCCTTGTCTGTTTTGTCAACATAAGCATAAACATGGAATACATGCATTCATACATGTGCATGGCATCTGAGCATTTTTCTACCATTATGGTGTTTACTTTTTTTGTTCACTTTGGCAGTTATTCCCCAAGTGATTGGGCTTTTCTATTTCTTTCCAATAGGGTTGTTACCTTTAGGCATAAAGTGCTCATCTTTTCTATGTTTAGATAAGATACATTCCCATTTGAGTTCATTTCTCAATGGTAAAGTCTTCGTTGATCGTTTCTTTCTAGTTTGCTCCTAGATTAAACTTTGGTCCCTTGAGGGTGTTGCTTTTGAACCAAATTAGGCTGTCGAACCTAGTTTGGACGTGCATTTATTTTGCACGGTGTCTCGCAGGAAGAATCTTTTACAGATCCTCATTGAAGACAAAATCTCTTCTCCAGCAGTGTTGTTGTAACAACATCTCCTTGGAATTTATATTCAACAAGTGGCAGTCTCCTTGAGAAGCTTGTTTTGTCATTGATATTTTTGCAACAATAAGTGGCAATCTCTCCTGAGAAACTTATTTGTCTTTGGTGTTACCTTCAGCTTTTACAATGATAAGTGGAAATCTCTTCAAAGAAGCTTATCCGGCCTTGGTGTTTTCCTCAAATTTTTGTATACAACAAATGGAAATCTCTCTCAAGAAGCTTATTCGTCCTTGGTGTTATTCAACCTTTTGTGGTTACAATTGTTGTTACCCTCGATCAGTCATTTGTCACCAACCCTTTCAATGACGACTTTCAAATGTATTCTTGTCCATCAACCCCTTTGATGAGATTCCTTTTTGAGGATTTTTTTTTGTTGTCAACCCTTTTTGACGATGTATTCTAAGCTCAGGTTGTGTACCTTTAGACATGTTTTGTTGTTCATTTTGTCAATCCTTTGAAGATGTATTCTGAGCCTAGGTTGTATACATTCGAATATGTTTTGGTTTCTTGCCGTCGACCCTTCTTGACGATGTATTCTGAGCTTAGTTTGTGTACCTTCGGATATGTTTTAGTTTCTTTCCGCTGACCCTTTTTGATGATGTATTCTGAGCTCAGGTTGTGTACCTTCGGATATGTTTTGGTTTCTTGTCGTCAACCCTTCTTGACGATGTATTCTGAGCTCAGGTTGTGTACCTTCAGATATGTTTTGGTTTCTTACTGTCAATCCTTTGATGATGTATTCTGAGCTCAGGTTGTGTACCTTTAGATATGTTTTGTTATTCTTTCTGTCAATCCTTTGACGATGATAATGATTGGTGAATTGTTTCTTTTCGTCAACCCTTTTTAACGATGTATTCCGAGCTCAAGTTGTGTACCTTCGGACATGTTTTGTTGTTCATTCTATAAATCCTTTAACGATGTATTTCGAGCTCAGGTTGTGTACCTTCGGATATGTTTTGGTTTCTTGCCGTCAACCCTTTTTGATGATGTATTCTGAGCCCAGATTGTGTACCTTCGAATATGTTTTAGTTTCATTCTATCAATCCTTTGACGATGTATTCTGAGCTCAGGTTGTGTACCTTCGAATATGTTTTGGTTTCTTGTCGTCAACCCTTTTTTGACGATGTATTTCGAGCTCAAGTTGTGTACCTTCGGACATATTTTGGTTTCATTATGTTAATCCTTTGACGATGTATTCCGAGCTCAGGTGATATGTTTTGGTTTCTTGCCGTCAATCCTTTTTAACGATGTATTCTGAGCTCAGGTTGTGTACCTTCGGACATGTTTTGTTGTTCATTCTGTCAATCCTTTGGCGATGTATTCCGAGCTCAGGTTGTGTACCTTTGGATATGTTTGGTTTCTTGTCGTCAACCCTTTTTAGACGATGTATTTCGAGCTTAGGTTGTGTACCTTCGTATATGTTTTATTGTTCTTTCTGTCAATCCTTTGACGATGTCGCCAATTTTTAAGCTTTTCTTTCCCCAGTGGAGACCGTCTTTGCAATTCAACTTTCATTAAGGATCTTTTTCTTCCTAGAATGTCATCCAGTCACACTTGAACTTGATGATCAATCATTCTAGATACCTTTATTGGAGCTCATGTTTTGGTTCTACTTCCAATGAGGTTGCTTTGTCTTTTTTCCTAGAGTGTCAGCGAGTCATTGGTTGAACTTGTTGATCAATTACTCTGGATATTCCCAATGGAGACCATCCCTTGGTTCAACCTCTAGTGTGGATCCCTTCCTTCTGAAGTGCCAACCGGTCACGCTTAGACCTGTTGTTCCATCACTTTAGATATCCCCAATTTGTTTCAGCTTCCCTAATGTTGTTTTCATCCCTAGTGAGTGGTTACTCATTGTGTTGACTTTATCCCTATTTGCTTTCATTTTCGTCTGCATTTTTGTATTTATCATCCCATCATTTTCATCATGCTAGAGTCCATTGCATGTCAGCATTGCATAGTTTTCTTTTGTCCATAGCATGTCATTGCATCTAAGGGAAAATTTTTTGGTTATCTGTATTTAAATACCTTTCACCATTATTTCATGAGGATTTTTATCACTCATGTCATATGGTAAAGATATTTAAATAAGGGCAATTGTCATACCCCAAATTTTACCCTTAGATTCCATCATCATATGCATCACATATCATGCATTTCATCTTGCATAATGCCTAATTTATCAGTTGGAATAAACTTGTTGGATTTACAGCCAAATCGGTCAAATCAAAAGTCAACTATGCATAAAATTAGTGGATGAAAGATTTTAAAATTGAGCTTGCAGACGTCAAAGATATTAATCTATATTCTCCGTAGTTTAACTGGATGTGCTCGTTTGATTTTTTCAACTAATTTTTGGTTGCATTTTGAACAGCTCAAGCCATTTAACCGGGTAAATTTTATTTCAAAATTTGACATAGCCGTATTTTTTCCAATACGTATATTTCGCGCTAATCATTTTGGTGTATTCATTTTATTTTTCTGAGCACTTCGATACCAGTCCAATTACTCTTTTTTTACCAATTTAATTTGTATTTTTAATTAATAATTATTATTTTATTAATCTGGTTTTTTATTTAACTTTTATTTAATAATTTAATTTACTTATCATTTTATTTGATATTTGTTTCTTATTTTATTTTATTTTTTGACAAAACATAATGTCTAAGTTTGATAAAGCTATATTTGTTTTTTATGCATTTTAGTGAAACCTACTCTTTCATGCATGCATCACATTGACACTCTCATGTCACCCTCGCACATAAAGCCACGTCCCTATCTCATCTCCCCTTTGTGATCTACGTTGAACTTTTTCTTTTTAAAAAAAAAACCATTTACACATATTGTACACATATAAATGACACTACATCATATGTTTATAACACAAAGCCACTTCATCACGCTACACCATTTTTTCATCGTCACCTCATTTTTCGTGAGATATCCATCATACCCTTCATACCTTCATGTTTCATAACTCTATCTTGTCACAAATTTTTCATCATCAATACCATCAGCTTAATACCATACTATTGTGCTCTTCTCACATCATTAGCCTAACTCACTGTTAATAAACCATAAACAACACCTCAGGTAACTCCCACATTTCCACTAATTAAACCACCATGTAAAACAAATCAATATAATGATCCCTTCATAACAACTAACATAGGTGCCACCATCCTGCAATGAGCAAACACTTAGCAAAACTTCTCCTTCCCCCACCATATGCCACTTCAACATAACCATACACTCACTTTCTCTAACTACATCCTCCCCAAAAACTTCATTTCCTCCTTCCTCATAAACCTCATCAAAACCCGCACCGCACCGAGTAATAGCTACAAACATTTTGATCTTTGTTTCGGACATAAAGCCTCATATCCAATGACTTCATTATCACCTCCATGAACGTGTTACGACAACTTCAATCGCAACCAGAACGCCGCCACTTTACGCACGTGAGTCATACTCAGATCCACTACATCTCCGTTTTCGGTTTGCAGTGAACATAAATCCTCTTTCAATAGTACTCTACACGATACGCATCAAGCAGCTCGCGACTCAGCTGCAATTTGTAACAACAGCAATATCTCAACAAAGCTCTGGCTCGACATTTTCAACTCAGTAACTCGTCGAATTTCGTTTTGTTAACTTTTTTATTCGGTTTGTGTTTTCAAACTAAGTTTACTTTCATTTTCTACTTTGTATTGTGTCTTGTGGATGTTGCAATCTCCAAAGAAAATTAATTGAATTAGAAGATGAAAATCTATCTAACAGATCATCTTTCCTAAAACCTGTTGAAGGATACTTCCTAATCAGAAGATTTCTTTAACTGGATGAATGGAATGTGACATATATTGTTAGAAGAGTACTTCAGAAGCTTATGAGATATTCGTATTTCAACTAATTTCCCAAATCCAAGAACAAGGGGAAACACTACCAGAACCTAATGTCAGGGGTATTCATTGCATATTCATTTGAAGCTGACATTAGTGCATGATTCAGAAGAAAGAGTAGTATGGTTCTACTGGTCATTACTGCTTTTGAAGAAGCATCTGAATCCTGGAATAAAAACCAAGTATTGAAGAGAACGAGATTATGCCAAATCTATCTTGCTTCAATATTTGATAATAAAGATTCTGTTCTTTAAGGTGATATCTTCAATGACTCCATTGCTCCTTGATTAGGATCATCATGGAATTTGTGTTAAGGGACAATTCTATGAGGAACCTTTAATTCTTCTTCAAGTTCTGTCAGCAATTATATGACAGTACTTTAATTTTTTATGCCAATCTCTGATAGCAAACACTATCTGGTTCTATGCTTTTCAAAGATTTCAAAGTAAAAAGATTTAATCCAAGACAATGAAACCAATGATTCTACTAAGAATAATATCTTGTTCATATCATGACTAACGTACCTCGAAAAATATGATTTTCGCGATACACAAAACAGGGTTGCACGATCACGGATGGACTTAGAAGAGTCACCACCAAAATTTAGGCTATGTTTGGATAATTTAAAATAACGGAGCGGAGCGGAACGGAATGAAATAGGATGGAGTGGAATGGAACGGAATGGAATATAAACCTCATTCCATTGTTTGGATATTTTACAACGGAGTGGAACTAATATCTCATTCCACTGTTTGGAAATTGGACGGAGCAGAAAGCATTATAACTTTTTTATTCCATTTTTACCCTTTGCTACCATATTACATTAAAATAATATATAAGTAATCATAGAAAAATATCAACTTAACACTTGAAAGAAATTAAAACATACAGTAATAAATTAAAATGTTCATAAATGAAACATGATTATTATAACATGAAATTGCAAAGACCAAATGCACAAGTTTTGATCAACACCATACTGGGTATTCATAGTAATTCATAAACAAAATCAAGTTTTGCTAAAATTAAATGATAAATATATGTCTATAGTAGATAATGATATCAAGTCTTGCTAATAAAAAAGACAAATATTAATCCATAATAGATAATGATTCTCTTCTTTAAGCATTCCACAAAACCTGCAAAAATAAAATAAATTAAATTACGCAAATATTTCATTCGTTAAAGATAAAAAAAATACTCAAAAGTGATAAATAAATATGTTACCCTTATCAAAAGGGATAGTCTGGAACAATGAGATGTAAAATTTCCTTCCACTTATCGATTGGAATTCCATTAAAAGCTTTCAATGCATCGACATTCTTAATAAGGTACATGTAGACAAGAGGCAAAGAACTTGGTTCAACCCCAATCTCGACCAATTCGGCCCAAATATCTCCACCATTATCATTTTTACTCTGTTTGACCAGCTCCATGGAATTCATTTCAAACACATCAACCATTTTTTTGAAAGTTTTGGAAATCTCAATCATGCTTGTATCATCTTCAATAACCTTCTTTACTCGCTTCTTAGTCCTAGATGATGATACATCTTGAGAATTGGTAATAGAAGGTCTTGTAGGAAAATTGTTGGAATGATGTTCATCATTATCAAATCCCTCCAAAATAACTTTATTGGTTTCAACTAAGTGGCATATTTCTTCGATGGTTGTGCCATGATTTTTTTCAACATTTGCAACCTTTTTTGCTCTCATTTCAGCAGTTGTACCTTCATGTTCTCCTGTTGCTTGATCTTTTCCAAAAAGTTTGGCCGATTTATCATAAAATAATATTGGTTTGTTTTTCCATTCAGCAGCTTCGGGTTTTGCCTACACCAAAATAAACAAAACAATGCATCACTTAAAAAGTTTTTAATGAGTGAAATCAAATAAATATAATCGGGTAAGTGTATAAAACAATTATAGTAAATATTACCTCAATTAGCTTGTTCCAAATTTTATCTTCGGCAATCCACATATTTGTTGTTGAATCTCATCCAAACCCATTCAAGCCATTCTAGAAAAGGTCATAACAAGAATTGAACTTTGTTTTGATGTGTTTCATGTGATCTTTTATTTTTTTCTTTGGAAATTGGTTTGTCCGGAAAGTGAGTCTTCAATTCTTTAAGAATGCTATCCATAGCGCTTGTTGTCATACTATTACCATTTTTATTTCCCAATGTTTGCTGATGCAAATATGAATCAAGCAAAACTTCATCCATAGCAGTTGTCCAATTGGATGTTTCTAGACTTTTGATTTTCCTCGACCTCTTTAAACTTGCTTTCATGTCTATTATTAAAAAACACAATGAAGAATATAATAACTTATGCACAAATTCAAATGTAAAGGTTCATCATACACTAAAATTCATTCCACAAATTACAAATAAAAAATTCAATCCAAATAAAATTCTTCAAAACATTATTCATAAGAGTAACAAATCATTAAGAATAATTTTAATAATCTAGCCACATAGAACCAGCAACATTATCTCTAATTGGCTCTCCGCCAATCATATCATCATTTTCTTCTCTATGATCTTGATGACCCTCTTGAACATCTCTTTCGTTTGCAAGCTCATCTTGCACCTCATTAATTAGAGTTTGATTGGGGTCTTCACCCATCAAATAGTTGTGTAAAATGCAACAAGCAAGGATGATTTCATTTTGAGTTTTAATACCAAATGTAGGCTCTGTTGCAGTTTGTAAAATTGGAAATCTTTTCTTCAACACTCCAAATGCACATTCAATAGACATTCGTAATGACAAATGTTGATGGTTGAATAACTCATGAGGGTTTCGAGGTGGATTTCTATAGTATTCTTGTAAGTGGTATCGTTCTCTCCTATACGGTGTAATGAGACATGCTTTTAAAGGAAATCTCGCATCACTCAGATAACATTTTCCTATAAAAAATAATGAGTCCATTATTGTAGCTAATTAATTACTCATACAAATATTTTTTATTACTTTTTATTACCTTGTGGAACTTTAAGAGGGTGCCCACGTGTCAACACACTCTTAACTATTCTTGAGTCAGAAGCAGTTCCTTTCCATCCAACTAAGTCATATGTAAATTTCAAGTCAAATGAGCACGCAGCTAACACATTTTGTGTAGGATAATCTTTTCTACCATGATATCTAGGTGCGAGTTCTATTGGAACTTTAACACGCACATGCGTGCAATCAATTGCTCCAATACAGTCCTGACATTAAATTTATATATTAAAAGTGTACAAGAAAACTAATCAATATTTGTATAAGACAAAAAATTTGTTTACCTTAAAATACGGGTAGAATCTATGGATGTTAAGTATCTGCGGAGGCACTTGTGTTCCATCAGGTTGTTTTAAAAATTTTCCCTCCACCACTATCAAAGCATCTAGCACTCTATGAAAATGACGACTAACAGTTTCACTGGAGCGTCTAAAAAAGAAGGACATCACACGGTTTCTAACATTATGTCCTACTATATGAAGAAATTTTGCTACTTGTTCTTTGATAGACACTCTTCGTGTATGTGTAAGTCCACCTTGATCTTGTAATAAGGTGCACAAGTTTAAGAAAGCTTTGGGACCCATACGAATGATATCATAACATCGCTCACTTCCTACAATATGTTTCATCAACTCATTTCTAACTTTCTCTCTTTGCTCTGTGATTCAATAAGGTATTTGGGATCTTCTACACTTGTTTTTTAGCGAACATATTAGAACAATAATGATAGATACTTGAATAATCATCATTTGAACTAATTTCATATACTTGATTCTTATGTCTTCGTTAGTCATCTATAACAAATTAAACAGTAAAATTTACTCTAATTATAAATCCATATACAAATAAATCAAATTATAATATTTATAACAAATAAAATAAATCATATCAAAATCAGAACAAATAGATTAAGAATTTGTAAAACAAATCAAATATATAATTTTAATCCCAAATTAATTAAGAATCTTTATAGTTACTAATAATTATTTTCCTATTATACTACATAATATTATTAGCCAATTTTATGTTACAGTAACTAATTTTAGTTTTTCTCTATACATAATAAGAATACAATCAACACGAATAGTAGTGAAAAGCAACAGGAACAGTAGTTTTGCAACAAATATAATTTCTACTTTTTTTCTTAATAAAAAGTTAATTTAACATACAAAACACTATAAAGCAACATAAATCATAATTTTAGGTTTTATTTTTAGTAACTATACCTAATTTCTGAAAAATAAAAAAGACATGAACATGAAAATAAATCAAGATATTTAATTTAATAGAGAACACATATAAATACAGGTAAAAAAAAAAAAGAAGAAATATGATGTACCTTGTTAGGGTAGAAGAAAGATAGACTCTTTACAAGCAAGAAGAAGGCCTCTGAAGGAGAAAAATTGCAGTGAATGAATAGAAAAATATCACATTGATTGAAATAAGGAATATGAACGATTAATAATAAAAGTGAAAATTTGGAGGATAAAATTGTAATTGTTTTATTAATTGATTCCATTCCATTGGATACACCCCAATTTGGGGGAATGAAAAATGGACCAACATAGTGGTATTGGATGGAATGTGTTCCATTATACTTCATTCCATTCCATTCAATTTTTGTAAATCCAAACAATGAAACATAACTCCACTCCACTCCATTCCATTCCATTCCTTTCCATTAATCCAAACAGACCCTTATTTATTCCGAGGAGGGGAAAGGGAAAATATCGAGAAAACCTACGGGTGAAAGGATAGGGTATGGTCATCGCAGCTATATTGGGTTCGGAAGTCGGTTATGTAAGGGGAAGGTAATAACACCCTCTACATCCTTCGTGCTCGATGGAAACCATCTAAGTTGTCCAGGCACGAAAGGGTATTTGATGTCTCAAAGCTTGCTAAGGGAAAAATGGATGTTTATTTGGGAAATAAAAAAGGTTTTTTATTATTGAGTTTGTTTGAATTTTGCAACCCAATGCCTACATATCCCAGAGGGAATCAGAACTTCGTAGTTCTTGTTGAAAAGGTTTGGTTTGTTGTTAATTTTTTATGGGCGATACTAAATTTGTATTCTAGAAGTTAGATACATTGTCTGTTTGCGGTAGAATGGAAGTAACATGCCCTTTTTGAAAAGGTTTTAAAGAGAAAAGCTCGAAGGTAAAAAGATTTAAATTTTTGAGGTGTTTTATTAATATTTGAAAAGGTTGGAGATACATGTTATACTTAAGTCTATGACAATAGGATCGAGTATGTTGTACAAATGAGTCAGACGTCTCATGCACAACATACCCTAAGAAGAGGTAAGGAAAACTCCAACTCATCTTTTTCCATGTGCTTAATGCTCATGACATATCATAAGTATCGTATTAGTTAAGTTTTTTTTAAATTAAAAAATAATGATTTTTTTTGTTATATGAGAGAAGAGCGACTAAAAGTGAATTTTTGAACTAAGATTATCATGCCAAAATGTTCCTAAGGTAAAGATTGGGGGGCCTGGAAATTGACATGCTTGGATCAAAGCCTAAGATCTAGATTCAATTTATCATAGATAAAATTGAACCAAGAACCTTAAAGGAACATGGAAATCACACAGTCAAGCAATCAATAACATCATGTATCAAGAACAGTCATCAAGCACATATATCTAAATCATGACATAAATCATCAAGATTCTAAAACAAGGATTTAATCTCAAACTTAAACCAAGAATTAATTACAACCATAAAATCAAGATCCAGATTTACATCATACCCATTTTTTTTTATCAAAGATCAAAATTAGTCATAAAAATCTAATATTAAAATTAACCTAAACTAACAAAAACAAAAAAACAAAATATTTAAAAAAGAAAATGTAAGAAAATGGAAAGTGTAAGTGAAAGCCGGCCCATTGTCATTGGCCTAAAGTCATTGTTTTATTTTTAAAGGGGGGGTGCCAACTTGGATTGGGTGTTAGAAAGAAAAAAACCTTGGGATGAGATTTAAGGGAGCCAATCCGAAACAAGTGTGCGGTTTAACATAAATTTTTTGCACAATTAGAAAAGAGAAAAATTCAACATGCTCGCATAGTTTCCTCTCGCTTCGTCTCATACTCTCTCTTTCTCATTACTGCTTTTTCTTTCGCACACTTTTCCTTCTTTCAAATCGCGCCAGCTCTCTCTTCTCTCTCAAGCAACAACCTCAACGAAACTGCGACGGAATCCGCCGCGCCATGGCTTCAAGCCGGCAATCCGTTAACCTTGATTCTATTTCGCAATCCAAATCACAGCGATTCAAACAACGTGAATGTAAGGAGATCGAGACAAATAAATACCTAGAAAATCAAATACCTTGATTTCGCACCTCTTTCGTTCAATTCCGTGCGTGTTGTCACTGTTGTTGATGATTCGTGTTGCATTGCTGCTACTTCAAGTTGTTGATGTTGTTGCTTTTTTTCTCCAAACTGCTATCTGTTGTACGTGTCTTTGCCTTTTTTTCACCGTCCTTGATTCAATTCGTGTCTGACATTATATAGGCTCAAGAGTAATAAATTTCTAATTTTTAATTGAATGTCCAGGATGCTGTTTTGGAAAGAAGAAACATTGCTGTAAGTTTTTGATTTCTCGCTCGGAATACGTGATTAAATGCTTGATGATGATTAAAAAAATTTCCATTTTCAGTCTATCATGTTTGGAACTGTTTTGGAAACGTTATATTGCTTTCCATTTTCAAATTATTATGCTTCATTGCTTGTCATGAACGAGATTGCGTTTCAATTGGAAGTTAATGATTGTTGTTAATGCCTTTTGGATATGTGTATCGATTTACCGACTGTGGTATCGTTGACTAGCACTGTTATCCAACCATCATGGAGACACTTTGCTTCATTTGGCGGTGGCTGGTTTTAAAAGTCCCGGTTCCTGTAGACGGGACAAGCATGTCGAACTCTTGAAGAAATTGGTGACTGAGAAGAATGTGAAGACACGAGATATCGTCAATTTAAAGAACAACAAGGGAAGAACCGCTCTTCATGTATCCGTGATTGATAACATCCAAGTTGAGGTTGATCTCTGCATTAGGGATAAATCGTGGACTTATACCGAACAATTCTGAAACAAGTTGTAACGTGCAACCACTGCACTCCTTGCTAGTACACTGCTAGTTCTTATCTACCCACTTTATTTAACCTGGTTTTCTACCAGATACTATGCATCTGCATGAGGATTTTTGATGTTTGTAGTTGGGGCCAATTCAAGTGAAAAAGACTTCCTTGAAACATTTAATAGGCATGCAAAAATTGCCACTAGTTATTTTGGCCTTTGTTCTCTTTTTGTAAAGTTTGTGATTATACCACTTACTTCATGAATTCTTGAACTTTTGTAATGAAACTAATTTACTTGTCTTGTAAAAAACATGTAAATTTGAACTTTGTAAAGAACCATTGAAATCATCTTGTACACCTTAAAATTTTTGGAATTAAAATTAAGTTTAACATGTCAACTTGCACTTTGTAATCTTGTCATGGAAAGAAATTGAACTTGAGATGAGTAAGTTGAAATTGTGCTTGAGCTTTACAATGGATGGATTTTGTTGAACTTAAATTTGAACTTGAAATCTAAAAAATTGGAATTTGAATGAGGAAGTTTGAAATTTGATTGATGAACTTGAAATGGTGAATGAATCATGTCATGACATTAAGCTTAAAGTCTTGAATTGTGACCTTGACAAAAGGAAAATGAACATGAAATTTGGGGAATTTTGAATTGAATTTTTTTAAAAAGAAAAATAGCTTATGGCTTTAGAAATGAATTTTGAAAAAGTAGATATAGATTTTATTTATTTGGATATGAATTGAAATGGATTTAAAAATGGTTATGAAGTGGATATTGAAATGGTTAAAGATGGATATGGATACAAATGGACATGAATAAGTGGACTTGGATAATGGTGGATATTTGGATAATGGTTAGAAAAAGGTTAAGAAAAATGGATAATGAAGAACGAAAAATGAATATTAAAACTGATTTTGAACTTGAATAAACCACTTTTATCACTTGAATCCCAAGAAATCCATGCAAACTTTTTCTCATTGTGACTTAAATCAAATTCTCGAATAAAATAAATGCTTAAGAACTTGATGTCATTTGAAACATTCTTGAATCAATGAATCCATTAGCCTTCCATGTCATGCTTGTCTTATGAATCCTAATCTTCAATTTAATCACAAAGCCACCATATTCCATCTGATAAAATCTTAATCCATAACAATGAGGGCACATTTCTCCTTCATTTCCTCTTGAACAAAACACCCTAACCAGAGTTTTCCCACACCGCAAACACATATAATACCTCATGACCTAAACCCTAGGGGATCATGGCCAAAGGCCAAATGATAATCTAAAGGAAGATCAAAAAGCAACACAAAGCTAAGTACAAGAAAATAAACAAGGTAGGTCAAATTTGGGGTATGACAATGACTCATCCTAGACTAATACTCTGGATTGAATCATGGTACTGCTATCAGATTGAGGCATAAGACAAAGGAAAGCCTGTCTAGACCAACATGTATGGAATCATAGAAATGTGAGTATCATTATTTAAATGTAGTTTTTGCAGATATCAAAAAAGGAGCAAAGGTATCTTCCATGCTGCTTATCAAAGGTTGTTTATAATATTTGATAGAAGAAGAGTCTACAACCCAGACTCAAGTACTAGAGGTAATGAGTTTGATGAAAGAAGTAGAGTAAATGATTTAACATCCATTGAATCGAATCAGAATCTACTCAAAGCACTATTCAGATTCTATGGTCAAATATGAATACTCATACGAGTCTGACCGAGAAAATAACAAAAAAAAACGGTATGTCTATTCTTTTCTGACTTATTACTTGAATAAATGAAATGTTTGCGTATATGTAAATACAAAGTCTCTGTTAGATTTCTATATAATTTCTTTTGATGAAAGAATCTTCAGTGATCTTTAAGAAGAAACTATGTTGTATTTGTCTATACTGAATATATCATTAGCTAGATGATGGTCATATTTATGGAGATAATTTCCTCATATTTTGTGATGATACTGTTGTTTGTTAGCTGTCCAAGAAACCAATTCAATATTCATTAATCATTCATGACTCTTGTTTTAAGATAAAATGTTTGGTTCTAAATAGAATCTTAAAGACTGATGACTGATAGAAGATGTCTCACTCTAAGGCTAGATTTACTAGACTCTAATGAATGATAGCCGAAATTCTGGTATGCAGATCTCATATGTTCTAAGAGATGCAAAGAACATTGATCTCTACTGAAACAAGGACGAGGATAGACCATGACTAATTTAAATTGCTTTAAATTGTACCAATGTCATTATCAATGTCAGGACGTCTGTTGTAACATCAGCAGACAGACAGACTATTTATTTAACCATTTAAATTGCGCAGAATTGTAAATGCTGAAAGATAAATAACACAATGAATTGTTTACCCTGTTCGATGCAACCTCACCTACATCTGGGGGCTACCAAGCTAGTAAGGAAATCCACTATTAGCATAATCAATTCAGAGCTAAACTCCCCCGTTTACAACTCCTCACTTAATCTCTACCCAATGCAATTTCTGCCTAGAATCCACTAGACAAGAGACCCTGCTCACTCCCCCTCAATCACCGCAGTGATAATCAATTCAATGTTACAAAAGGCAATGAAGTCACACTTCAAACACACCATGATCTTGCTTCACAACTTTGATCAAGTGACACAACTCTCTTGCTTAAAAGCTTAGAGTGACACACTCAACATGCAGCTTAAAAACTCTAGACCAATGCAATCATACAACAGATAATTGCTTGGTTTACAAGTAATCCTAAGACACACTACACACGTGAAGAACAGCTGATACAATCAGACTTCTTCACTCACAAATATGTCTACCACAATGTATCCAAAGATACAAATGGTGACTTACAAAGACACACAATGGACTCTCAAAATCCTAAACCTTAATTCTACACTCAAGTTTTTCTTGTTGTGAGTGCTTAATTTCCCTTGCTTCTGCTCCTCCTTAAATAGTACTGCAGACTGGGATTGGGCTGGTCAAGAGTAACAAACATTAGGTTTAACCAAGTTAAACCACTTTCCATAATTCAAGGTGCTCTTAAATTAGGTCACAACTACTTCATGTTATGCCCAACCCTGACTAGAATCTCGCCTGAGATAACTAATGAGGCATAACAGGTTTTCTGAATTCTAGCCTGAGATATATCAGGTAAAATACCAGAAAACTAAAACACGCGCGCGGATGTCATATGCTTGATGTCACAACATCCAGCATGACATCCAACATACTTTGTTATTAGCTGACCAAACTCACCCTGCTGAACACTCCTGCAGAATCTTCTTCATAACAGTAGACACGAGCATATTATAGTTTCCTAAAAAGTCTCAAAGATCCTTTTTATGAATACCAATTAAATCTGCATTTTCATGTCATGAATATCTTTGACCTGCACGCACTTGATGAGATATATCCAACAGGATCTCTTCAAACCAAACCACTTCTGTCAAGTGATATAAAACAGCAGCACCTGCTGTACCAGACAACGATGTCATGACATTCAGTATGACATCTATGACAGCAGTTCTGTCATCAGCTCCTGCTACACCAGACAACGATGTCATGACATTGGTAATGACATCCTGTTTACAACACATGACAGCAGTATTGTCATCAACTCCTGCTGCACCAGACAACGATGTCATGACATTGGTAATGACATCCTGTTTAAAACACATGACAACAGTACTGTCATAACAGTAGATGTGGACGTTATGACATCTTGCATAACATTAGTGCAAAATCATGTTTTACCAAAATTTAGCCAATCATAGAATCATGGAACTAACAATCTCCCCCTTTGACAAATTTTGGCTAAAACAACCAATTAAACTTATCAGGGCAGCATCAGTAGTTTTCTCAAAAACATCCAGCCTCAGACACTAAGCTCCCCCTTAATAGTTGCATTTAGCAAGTTGTCGCTACTACGAAAAAAGGTGCCAGCAACGACAGAAGAGTCACCATCGTTCATTATTTATCCCAACGAGGGAAAGGAAACGAGCAGAGAAAACCTGACGAAAAGGGATAAGATCGGTCATCGCAACCAAATCTCGGGTTCGGAAGTCGGTTACGCGAGGGGAAGGTATTAGCACCCCTCACGTCCGTTGTACTCAACGGGATCTACGCTTATTTGTTTATCTAAAGGGTTGTTTGTATATCTAACTAAAGGTTTGGGTTAAAAGAAAAGAAAAAGGAAAAAAGGACTCGACAGAGCGTCGCTGCTCTGGGCCTACGTATTCCCTTGTGCAATGGGAAAGTCAGAGTCAACGTAGTTCGACTAACTACGACTAAAACATGGGGGAACGTTGCTCGCCAAGATGTCGTGTCTTGTGCCTACGTACTTTCATCTGGTATGAAAGATCAGAGCAAACGTAGTTCGGGATAAAAAGAACATAGGTTTGTTCAACTATTTTTTACCCGAGTAAGGTTAACAGGTAGTTCTAGCAGTTTGGTGTATGCAGCTCGCTCGTTGGAGACTTAGGCGTTACCGTTTGCGGTAGAACTAAGAGTTAACAACACTCTTTTATCTGAAAAGGTTTTCCTGATTAAAGGGCCCTAAAGGCAAAAGGATGTTTGACTGTTTGTTTTGAAGTCTTTTATGAGAATTGTTTTGAATGAATGTCTGTAATTTATATTACTCTAGAGACTATGACCTAGGAACGAATGCATCACATATCGCCCAAAGGACGTACACTAAACACTCTAGATGATTGAAAGGAGACCATTCAATTATCATTTCCCAAGTAGTTTAAGGCTCGTAACGTACAATACTCATTAGCCTTTATTAGGTGTTTTATTATTGTTTGAAGATGAGAAGAGAGAGAGGGATCTAAAGGGGGACTAATCAAAACCCTAATGTTCTCATGCAAGATGGTCCTAAGGTTGAGTTTAGAAAGGGAATTCTATCCTATTTGTTATCATGCAAAGGGCAAACCCTAGTGTCTATCATCACTATCCTTGAATAAGGATGTGAGAATCCTAAGGAAACATGGAAATGGAAAGGAAAACAACAGGAAATCATCATGATTATTCAACTGAAATGTAAAATGTGAATGAATGCACATGCAATGCAACAGTACAAGCAAGGGAGAGCACCTCAACCTTTAGATGCAAACATGGACTTAAGAGAAAGAATGCCTATCCTAATGCACCAAATCAAACAACATGCAGGGGAGGTGATAAACCAGATAATGAGAAAGTAAAAGGAGAACTAAACTCACTAAGTTCAATGTGTAAAGACACAGGAGTCCACAAAGGTTCAACTTCTTTATGGAATGTCCTTAGTTCGACCAAAGAAAGAATTGGGCTCTCACAAGAAGGATCTTATAATTGTAGGACAAAGAGGGATGAGGAGAAGTGTCGCTACTGCGAAAATCGGCGCCGACTATGACAGAAGAGTCGCCACCGTGCGTTATTTATCCCAACAGAGGGAACGGAAACGCTCGAAGTAAACCTAACGCAAAGACGGGAAAGGAATGGTCATCGCAACCAAATTCCTGGATTTGGGAGTCGATTACGCAAGGGGAAGGTATTAGCACCCCTCACGTCCGTCGTACTCGACGGGATCCACGCTTGTTTTCTAGTACGGATGGTTATTCTATCTATTCTACAGGGTCAAGGGTTAAAAGAAAATAAAATGACTCGGCAAAGTATCGCACTTTATTCCTACGTATTCCCGTCTGGAACGAGAAATCAGAGTCAACGTAGTTCGCCTACCTACTAGAAAGGAGGGAAGGTTGCTCGCTAGGATATCGCCTCCTATGCCTACGTACTTTCATACAGCATGAAAGATCAAAGCAAACGTAGTTCGGGGTACGAAAGAGACAAGCTTGTCTGAATGTTTTTTATATCTCCTTATGAAAGGGTTTTTCTTGATTAAGAGCCCAAGCGGACAAAAATGACGTTTTGATTGGTTTTCAGTCTTTTACGCAAGAACTGTTTTTTATTGATGTTTGAAATCTTATTGTGTTTTTGATTGTTTCGAGATGAGAAGAGAAAGAACTCTAAAAACCTATGGTTTGAAATGGGAGTCAAAACTACCCTAATGTTATCATACATGGATAAACACCTAATGTCTGTCATATTTCTCTCTTGCGCAGAGAGAAACAGAGATCCTAGGGGATAAACGGAAAAGAAACAACATATATACAGTAAAGCAGTAAAATGCATGAGATGCAGCAGTACAAGCGAGGCAAGGGAGTCCCACTCAACCTCGAACCTGGGAAAACAATAGGCAAAGTGAAACAGCTTCACTTCAAACCTAAGGGGCAAGCTGAACAAGCCAACAAACAATACAGAAAAAGAAATAAAATCCAACACCAGCTCTGACAGCAACACCAGCTCCTATAGTAAGCAGTTCAAACAACACCAGCTCTGACAGCTACAGTTGATTAACAACAAACAGTTGACAGCTTCAAGTGAACCCCAAAATCAACTCTTCAATGATCCTCTAAACACCAAGCAATCACCAAGCTTTAGCAAGCACTGAACCCCAACAGTTGACAGCTTCAGACAGCGGTAAAACCCTAATCCACAGTTGAGCAGCTTTGACATGAACAAGTATCATCTTTATCAATCTTCAAGGCAATGAATTTCTTATCTACAATGAACTTATTTCTTCAAGGTCAGCACTCCAGAAGAGAATCACTTAACAGAATAAGTTGAATGTTAAACAGCTTATTGACAACCAAAGGAAGCCTATAAGTGTTTAACATTATGAGAGACAGGTTCCTCCAAAGTTCTACTGCCAAGATAAGCCACTTATCCCTTCAAAGGAGGGATGTGAATATCTTAGAAGGACTTTTAGTCATTGGGAGGAATGGAAGCACAAGATGCTTTCCATGTTTGTAGAAGAGTTCAGTCTAATCTAAAGCTCTGCCTATTTCCTATGTCTTCAAAAACCATCTTTAAGCAAAAGAATCCCCAAGCTCCAAGCATCATTATTTGTCTTCAATCATCACTCAAAGTCTTCATGCTCCACAAGCCAAGCCCAAGCCCCACACCCCAGTTGAAATGCCCCAAAACCCAACAAACAAAGCAACATCCCAAGTGGGAAACACACCAATATCAACCAAATTGCAAAAATTAGGTAAAAATAGTAAAATTCACTATAAAATCCTAAATTAATTTCTAAGGGACCCTAACTACGTACCCTATGCCCCATATAAACCCCAAGACCTAAATCAATTTTAAAACCCTAAAACTATGCCCTAAACTGCACCTAATTGTTGTGAAACCCTAATCCTGATCACCCTAAAGTTTATGATTCAAAACTATCCTAAATTAAATCACAAAAATGTGATAAAATTCCAGGGGGAACCTAATACTCTAATCTAACCATAGCAAAAAGAATTACATCAAAATATGAAATACAATGACTATACTAAATTCAGCAAGTAACATATACCAAGTGAAAATGAAATAAATGCCATAAAAATGTAAAAATGCACCAGAAAATAAAAAATGAATGAAATGCCAATTTTATTCTTTTATAATTTTCTTGATGTTTTTATGAAAATGAAGGGAAAATCCCATGTAAAAATGACCATTTTTCAATTTGCTATGATTTATTTACTAAACTATATGCAAACATGAAAATCAAAGGAAAATCAATTAAAAATGAAAAATATGAGTGGCAAATAGCAATTTTCTACAGTTCAGAAGTGAATTGGGCTCAAGAGGGGGGTGCCAACATCAAAGCGCGCCAAGCCCAAACTTATTCAGAAAAAACATTAAAAAAAACAAGAAAAAGAAGAACGGGGGGTGGCGAATAGCAAGATTTCGCCTTGTTACCCTATTGGGCCCTAGACTGGGGGGTGCGAATAGCAAGTCTGGGCTATGGCCCAAAACAAAAACGCACTGAAGGGGGTGTCACTGGGGAAACGGGGGGAGACGACCAGCAAACCAACACCATGGGCCTAAGGCCCGAATCCAATTCCCCCTCAGTCCTAGCAACAAAACCTAAGTTACCTCACATTCCCTCACTACTGTTCACTATCTCTCTCCCAAACCCTAACGGCGCCTCCTCTATTCTCTCCATCACACAATCTGCAACCAGACTAACACCCTAAATCAAACCCTAACCTCTAACCTAATTCTGCCAAACGAACTAATACTCCACAGCCTAATTCTTCAGCTAACAAAATGTAAATCTTAATAAGTTCGGAGCGAAGAAGAAAACCTGGAGAAATGATGAAGATGGTGGAGCTTTTCTGTAGACGCTGACGAGCGAAGCTCCTTTGGAGATGGGCGTTCTTGCTAACGAGCGTGTGAGATGGCTCTTACGAATTTGAAGAATCAATGCTCCTGGGAATCCCTTACCGACGTCTGAAGATGTTCAATGTTGGTGGAGTTCTTACGAAGAGCTGATGAAGATCTCACGCCCTTGATGATGTTCTTGAAGAAACTTCTGGAAATCTGGAGATGAAAATGACGAATGTTCTTGAGCTCGCTTGAAGATTTTTGGAAAAAAGCTCTTGAATGTTGATGAATCGGTGACGAACAAATTGATGCCAAAACGAAGATCCGGGTGAAGATCAGCGATGAATTGTTGATGAATCTGAGGAAATCGTGAAGATTGGTGCAGATTTGAGTATGAATCTTGGATGAGGTACTTGAGGATTTCTGGTAATCTGGAAAAAAATGAAGATTCAGATGAGTTTTTCGGCGAATTCACCGTTTCCGGCGACGGTTAGAAGTTCCGGCGAGAGGTTACGGCGGAGGTGCGGTGGTCCGGCGAGGGTTGCATGGCCGGCGGTAGGATAGTGTTAGTGGGACGCGTGGCAGTGAGAAAGAGGGAGAGGGAGACGCGTGTGAGGAGAGAGGGAGATAGGTGGCAGAAGGATGTGAGTGGTGAGTGATGAGGTGGCTGAAAGAAGCTTAACACGCGTGGCATGTTATTTATACGACACCTGGCGCAGATTCTGGACCCCTCTGACTAGGCTTGACTAGATAATGGCCCATTAAGGACTCTGACTCTAATTAAAACCTAATTAAATGCTAATGAGCTACCTAATTAAACCCTAATTAACTAAACGAAAATTAATTGAAAAAACCCTAATTAACTAAACAAAAATTAATAATAAAAACCCTAATTAATCCTAAAACACAAAAATTAACTCTAACTAACCTATTTAAAACTAAAAAAATATTATTTAATATCTAGAAATCTATTTAAAATCCCAATTAAATCTATAAAATCAATAAAAAAATCTAATAAAATCTATAAAAAAACCTATTAAATTCCATATTGAAAACTTTATCACTATTTATTAAACCAAAATCTCACATTATTATACTCCCCTTTTTTAAACTATATCAAAAAACTATTAAAGAAAATCTAAAATCTATATTAAAATCTATATTAAACTACTCTATTTAATGATAAAAAAACTAATATCTAAAATGTAAAAAATCTATTAAATCTATTAAAAAAAGGAATATCTATTTTAAAAATCTAAAAAAACTATTTATGAAAATCTATTAAATTTTATAAAACAAAATACTAACCTATTTAATATCTAAAAAGCAAATAAATCTATTAAAAAATCTATTAAAATGCATTAAAAATCTAGAAAATAAAATAGAAAATTCTAAAAATGCCAGGAAGCCGATCAAATCGATTAGAGAACAATTGCGCAACCATAGCGAAACCCGGGCACCGAGATGGCCTAAAAACACAGGGAACGAGCACCAATTCTCAAAATACACTTATTCAGACCGGCCTGAACTGCCTGAAACGCTAGAGGCTGCAATCCCGATAAAATCAATCTGACTGAGAAAATTGCAATGCATGCAGTATGCGAATGCGAATGCAAAATGCGTCGAAACATAAACCAGATATGGGAACCGGTTGGCCAAATTTTAGGGTGCAACAGCTGCCCCTATTCAAGCGGCTTGGACCCGACTGGGTGAAGAGCGAACGACCTTCAAACATTCGAGGTACGAGACAGTTGAATACTAAGAACCCGGAAATTTGCCAACCGCAGAAATAAACTGCACCAACTGCTTAGACAACACCGCCCGCTGACTGGATCTAGTTGTTACGGCAACAAAATGATCAATTAGCGACCGTGCTGGGGATTATTTTCATCATCCTGAAAAAGATTCTATCATTGCAGGGATAGAACTTTGTCCACATTCAGTCAACACAGAGAAATCCTGACGACCTCGCTGGGGAAACAGTTCTGTCAAATATTTGAACACACTCTGTCTTGTCCTAAGACACATACTCTGTCTTATCGTGAGAAAACCATCTGCCTGAATACGAGAGATTCATCCGCCTGCTCCATACGGGAAAAGTCATCTGCCTAATTACAGGAAGCTCCATTCGCCTGCTTCGTATGGGAAAATTATCTGAATACCGTTTCTCTGCCTACCTCTGCAGTAGCCAAATCCGTTGGTCCCATACCACAAACGGCTTTGAGGAGGACTCTACTGGGGATAGTAACACGAGGAAATCACGACGACTTCCTTAGGAAAAACACTTTTGTCGAATATCGGAACACAACTCACATACTCTGGCTATCCTGGGAGAATTATCTATCTGGATACCGGAAAGTTCATCCGCCTGCTTCATACGGGAAATGTCATCTGCCTGATTCATGCAGGAAAATCCATTCGTCTGCTTCATATGGGAAAAGACAACACATCTGCCTGCTACTTACAGGAAAGTTCATCCGCCTGCTTCATACGGGAAAAGACAACTCATCTGCCTGACACTTACAGGATAGTTCTTCCGCCTGATTCTTACGGGAAAATACAACACATCTGCCTGATACTTACAGGAAAGTTCTTCCGCCTGCTTCATACGGGAAAATACAACACATCTGCCTGATACTTACAGGAAAGTTCTTCCGCCTGCTTCATACGGGAAAATATAACTCATCTGCCTGATACATACAAGAAAGTTCATCCGCCTGCTTCATACGGGAAAACACAACACATATGCCTGATACATACAGGAAAGTTCATCCATCTGATTCATACGGGAAAACACAACACATCTGCCTGATACATACAGGAAAGTACAACACATCTGCCTGATACATACAGGAAAGTACAACACATCTGCCTGATACATACAGGAAAATATAACCTTGGATGTAGCTTCCTAGCCTGCTCGCGGTTGTAGCTAACTCCACTAGGGATATTCTAAAAATAACTGCCCGACACCCGTTTCGACAACAAGTGACCACTTATGAACTCTTGATTTATGAAACCTTGAAATGTTGTCGCAACAGCGAACCTGAAGAAAAACACTCCGCTGGTCGGATAAGAGAAACTTCAGCCAGTAACTCTGTGGGGAATGATAATGAGAACTATATCATCATATGCCTCACATCGAGACTTCGAATATCTGGAAATAGATCTGAGATGGAACCCCATACTCCTGTTGAGAAACACACCTGAAAAGCAAAAGGTTAACCAACCTGATTTATGTTTCAAAGTGCGTATGTTTGGCAATGGCGTAATGCTCCATACGACATGGAAATGCTACGCGTTTTGGGTAGATGCAATCATGATAATGTATGCAAATGCAAATGCAGGTCCAGGCTGCTGGGGAGCTCTGATAAGCTTGCTTCATCAACACGGCTGTTGAGGACAAATACCACCCTGTTGGGGATGAACAGATATCGCGAAATATTCTGGCAAAATAAATGTCGGAGACACAACCCACTCTGCCGGGGAGGGATTACACATCGATTTCCACTGGAGGAAAGAATAACACCTGCTGAGAAGACTAACTCAATTGGGGGAGAAGCAACCCTTCTGGGAGACAACTGTCTGGGTACAGTTTACGGATTCAGAACTACCATTTCGCTGGGGATAATCGTCCTGACGAAGGCATGACGACCTGCGGGGAAGAAGAAAACCAGCCTCAGTAGGGATACTCCTTTCTGAACTCACTATCTTGGTTATACGCCATGGAAATCCTCCCAGCTGGGGATTGAACGCGCAAATCTTCGACTCTCTGGGGAGTATAAACTCTACATGAGACACTGATTCTGTCTTGCTGGGGATACCCTGTGGGGTAAGCTGTGACTAGCTGGGGAGAGTGATCCCTCTTCGGTAAGGGATAACAACATTTCAACTCCTGGAGTGAGGCGCAACCTGCATGGGGATTAGCGTCACACCAAATCAAGTCTTTCACCACGAACCTCCGGCTGGGGCCACAATTTCCTGATCGTTTGCTTCAAAGGTGAGGACCCTGCAAAACACAAACGAGGCAAGACAAATCTATACAACCAAATCTATTCGGGTTAGTGTCCGTGACATTACTTCAGTCAATTCGAAGTTTTAGCAATTATTGGCAAGGGCCAGCAAAGTTATGCACATGCAAGTTCATCGGAACATTGACGTTTTCCACATACAAAACAGTAAAGCACAAACATCAAATGCTGAATAACATGTTTTATTAATAACAGGCCTCTAAATAGGCAAAGTTTTGTACACCGGATGCAACTCCTGAAAAGAGGAAGTTACGCACACACACATACATATATGCACAGAAAGCATAAAAATACAAATACAACTCGAATTTTTACACATGTCAGCAACGTGGTGCAGACAAACATCGTGAGCTGATCCTCCTATGACTCGCCTGACTCTGACGCTTTCCCGGTATTCCCTTTTTCGGAAGAGATTGTATCTGATAGACGAACCCTCAGGTATTCCCAAACCACTAAGCAATGTAGTCTCAAATTCGGACCGCAATCATTTGCCTTTTAAATCCCTAACTTTTGCGTGAATCGCCCTTTGCGGGTTTTCAATTCACCGGGATACCCTTTTTTGCCGAAGTCGCTCGGTGTAGGTTTTCGACTTCGCGGGTGTACATCTTTTCAATTTTATCCCTAACTTTTGCCCGAACCTTTTATTCTGTTTTTGGTTCGCCAGGATGCCCCATTTTTGCCTGGACTCTCTTTTTTTGTCCAGCGGGTCAACTTTAAGCAAAGTATTTTTTAACTGCGTCCGAATTCACAGGAGACGTAAAGTCTTCACCGTCCATGGTGGACAACAACAATGCTCCTCCTGAGAAGAATTTTCTGACAACGTATGGCCCTTCGTAATTAGGGGTCCACTTGCCCCTGTGATCTGTTTGTGGCGGGAGAATCCTCTTCAGCACAAGGTCGCCCATCTGAAAGCTTCGAGGATGTATCTTCTTATCATACGCTTTCTTCATCCGGCTCTGGTACAACCGACCGTATGCTAGAGAAGCTAGCCTCTTCTCATCCATTAAGCTGAGCTGATTCAACCTGTCTTTCACCCATTCTGCCTCGTCAAGTTGGGCATCTCGTAATACCCTCAGGGAAGGAATCTCCACTTCTAACGGTAACACCGCTTCCATTCCGTATACCAATGAGAAAGGGGTTGTCCCGGTTGATGTGCGTACCGTCGTACGATAACCGTGCAAAGCGAAAGGTAGCATCTCGTGCCAGTCCTTGTAGGTCACAACCATCTTCTGAACAATCTTCTTTATGTTCTTGTTGGCCGCTTCAACAGCGCCATTCATCTTGGGTCGGTAAGGAGAAGAGTTGTGATGTTCGATCTTAAAATTTTGGCACAGCTCTTTCATCATCTTGTTATTCAAATTCGAACCGTTGTCAGTGATAATTCGCTCAGGGATTCCATATCTGCAGATAATATATCGCTTGATAAATTTGGCGACCACTTGCTTGGTGACATTGGCATATGATGCTGCTTCCACCCACTTGGTGAAGTAATCAATTGCCACCAAAATGAACCAGTGTCCGTTGGACGTTGTAGGCTCAATCTTGCCAATCATATCAATTCCCCACATCGAGAATGGCCATGGTGATGACATCACATTCAGAGGACTTGGGGGTACATGGACCTTGTCCGCATAAATTTGGCACTTATGACACCTCTTCGCAAACTTGAAACAGTCTGTTTCCATAGTTAGCCCGTAATAACCTGCCCGCAGCAGTTTTCTCGTCATAGCATGCCCACCTGCATGTGTACCAAATGTACCCTCATGTATCTCTTCCATGAGCAACTTCGCCTCTTTCTCGTCTACACAGCGTAGCAACACCAAGTCGTGGTTTCTCTTGTATAGGATACCGTCAGGATTCGAATAGAAATTGCCAGCCAATCTCCTGAGAGTCTTCTGATCTCAACTGGATGCCCCAGCCGGATACTCCTTGTTCTTCAGGAAATTCTGGATGTCATAGTACCAGGGTTTATCATCCGATGCTTCGTCAATAGCGAATATGAAAGCAGGCCTATCAAGCCGAGAGATAACAATCCGGGGAGCCTCGTTCCAGAAGTTAACTTTATACATGGAAGACAATGTCGCCAGGGCGTCAGCCATTTGATTTTCTGCCCGCGGCACATGATGCAATTCCACTTTGTCAAAGAAAGGCAATAATCTCCTTGCATAATTCACATATGGTATCAAATTGGGCTGACGTGTCTCCCATTCTCCTTTAATCTGATTCACCACTAGAGTTGAGTCTCCGTATACATCCAGATGTTTGATTCGCAAATCAATAGCTTCTTCAAGACCCATGATGCAAGCCTCATATTCAGCCTCATTATTGGTAAAGGGAAAGGTCAGTCGGGTAGTAAAGGGGATGTGCGACCCCTGAGGAGTAGTAATAATTGCACCTATTCCGCTACCGAAGGAATTTACAGCTCCGTCAAATATCAACTGCCACTTGGAATCCGACTCTGGTCCTTCGTCCGACAACGGTTCCTCCCAATTTTTCATCTTTAGGTACATGATATCCTCGTCAGGAAAATCAAACCTCATCGATTGGTAGTCCTCAACAGGCTGCTCCGCAAGGTACTCTGACAAGACGCTACCTTTAATAGCCTTTTGTGAGACATATTGAATATCATATTCGGTTAACATCATCCGCCATCGGGCAATTCTTCCGGAGAGTGCCTGCTTCTCAAACACGTATTTGATAGGGTCCATCTTTGAAATGAGCAGGGTTGTATGATTTAGCATGTATTGCCTCAAACGTTTGGCGGCCCAGGCTAGCGCACAGCACGTTTTCTCGAGCATTGAGTATCTGGACTCACAGTCAGTAAACTTCTTACTCAAATAGTAGATCGCATGCTCTTTGCGCCCAATTTCGTCGTGTTGACCGAGAACACAACCCATACTTTCCTCAAGAAATATCAAATACATAATCAAAGGTCTCCCGGCCACTGGGGGTATCAAAATAGGAGGTTCCTGCAAGTATTATTTTATCTTGTCGAACGCCTTTTGACAATTTTCATTCCAGGCCACAACCTGGTCCTTCTTTAATAGCTTGAATAATGGCTCGCATGTTGCGGTTAAGTGAGATATGAACCGGGCGATATAGTTCAACCTCCTTAAAAACCCGCGTACTTCTTTTTCTGTTTTAGGCGTCGGCATTTCTTGGATTGCTTTTATTTTCGCAGGATCAACCTCTATTCCTTTTTCACTCACGATAAACTCCAGCAGTTTACCCGATCTCACCCCGAAGGTGCACTTGTTAGGGTTCAGTCTCAGCCTGAACTTCCTAAGCCTCTTGAACAGTTTCAGCAGATTAACCAAATGCTCCTCCTCCGTCTGGGATTTGGCAATCATATCATCAACATAAACCTCGATCTCTTTATGCATCATGTCATGAAAGAGAGTCGTCATAGCACGTTGATATGTTGCCCCAACATTCTTCAATCCGAAGGGCATCACTTTGTAACAAAATGTTCCCCAGGGAGTAATGAAAGTAGTCTTCTCCATGTCTTCTGGCGCCATTTTGATCTGATTATAGCCCGAGAAGCCATCCATGAAGGAGAATACGGAGAATTGAGCGGTGTTATCGACCAGCACATTGATGTGAGGAAGTGGAAAGTCATCTTTCGGGCTCGCCCTGTTCAAATCACGGTAATCTACGCACATTCTCACTTCACCGTCTTTCTTTGGCACTGGCACAATATTGGCGACCCATGAGGGATATTTTGTAACAGCTAGGAAACCAGCATCCCACTATTTTTGAACTTCCTCCTTGATCTTCACAGCCATGTCCGGTCTAGTTCTTCGGAGTTTCTTCTTAATAGGCGGGCATTCCTCTCGCAGTGGCAGACGGTGAACAACCATATCCGTATCCAACCCAGGCATATCCTCGTACGACCAAGCAAAAATATCACTGTACTCTTTGAGCATCTCAACCAACCTTTTCTTGATGTCGCTTTGCAGCGCAGCCCCTATACGGATGTTTTTCTCACCCCCTTCAGACCCCAAATTGATGATCTCAATGACTTCCTCATGAGGCAGAATGATTCGCTCTTCTTGTTTTAACAACCAGGTCAACTCTTCTGGAACATCGCCATCTTCAACAATCTCTTCTTTGGCCTGAAATACCGGGTGCTCAAAGTCGAAGTGAGTCATAGGCGGTTCATAGATGTCATCTGAAATAGTAATCCTGTAAAGGAAATGGTTAAATGCTTCAAAATGCATACAAAGCTAATAACCACGTTGCCATTTTATTGAAAAAAATAAAAACAGGAAAAGCAGAGATCACAATATTTGTTCATGAAAAAACGCCTTTTATTTAATGATTAAACAGTGCAATATACATAACAGAATGGCCCTAAGCAAAATCACGATGCCCCGGGTAGGACACCGAATTGTTCAACAATTAATAAAATAAAGCATTACTGTTTCGTTGTCACAGGAACAGTCTCCTGAATAGACCAATTGCAAAGCCCTTGTCCTAGCACGCTCGGCTGAATCCAGGCGTCCATGTCGCAGTCGCTATCTCCTTCCTCAGAATCAGAAACAACATTGATAGTCTCGAATCTCACTCCACTTGGTGTGATGGTTATTGTTTTCCTTGGAATCGTTACCGTCGCAACATCGTTCCGTTCATCACACAACGCCTCTACATGCTCTTCAGTCGCGGTTCTATCAAACTGCAAAGTACCCTCATCCATCATAGCCTGAATACCCTGCTTTAACTCACTACAACCCTCTGGCTGGATCCAACAATCCAAACAAAATTCATCACACCCTGGGAATACACCCCCTTTTAGCAACCTGCTTTTAATCTCACCCAACGGTGTCTTCAGCTCATTGACATCCGTCGCTAGATTCAGATTCTCCTCAGTCAAAATGGCATTTGCCCCATGATTGGGCATAGGCTGTTGTACTATATTTGGACCCGCCTGTCCGAAGTTAATAGCTTTGCTATCCAATAAATCCTGAACTTTATGTTTAAATGCCTGACAAGCTTCTATATCATGCCCGGGTGCCCCGGAATGAAACTCGCAATGCTTGTTGGCGTCATATCCGTAAGGAAGTACTGCCCCAGTAGGCGGTGCCAAAGTCCTCTTTTCGACCAAGTTCAAACCTAGCAGAGTCTGGAGGAGTTCTGCATACGTGGAAGGAGGTGCATCGAACACTCTTTTTGGTCTTGCGTTCTGTACCCTTCTCTGGCCAGGATTCTGTCCCTGCTGCTGCTGTGGTTGTTGTTGTTGTTGCTGTCTTTGTTGAGGAAGCGGGATCGTGACGCTAGCCACTTGCTGCGGCTGAACATACTGATGTCTTCCTCTGCCCCTGCCCCTGCCACCAAACACTGCACTGTAATCACCCTGACGTCGACCCCCAAACGCTTTTCTATTACCTCCTGAAGAAGTAGACTCCCCAGCTTGGAACCTTCCCACCTTAATACTATTCTCGATCATTTCACCCATCAAAATCAGATAAGAGAAACTGCCCAACGCAACAGGAAACAACTTCTCATAGAAAATCCCCATGAATGTTCCAATGAACATATCGTTCATCTCCTTCTCCACTAGAGGAGGATGCACTCTTGCAGCCATGTCGCGCCACCTTTGCGCATATTCTTTGAAACTCTCCCCAGTTTTCTGTGACAAGCCTTGCAGCTGGACCTTGTTTGGTGCCATGTCACTGTTATATTTGTAATTAGGGCTGGAAATGAGTCGAGTCGAGTCGAACTCACCTCAGCTCGGCTCGACTCGTTAAGAATTGTTCGAATTCGAGTTCGAGTTCGAGTTCGACACGAACTTTTTTTTAAGCTCAAACTCGACTCGTTATAAGTTCACGAACAGTTCGGCTCGACTCGTTAGGTTCATCTCATTAGGTTCAGCTCACATGGTTCACGAACTTAAAAACTATTTTTTTAAATATATATATTTTTTAGTATATTTGACATTTTAAATAAATATATATTTTTAAAATAAAATATTAAAATAAAATAAAAGTTATCATATTGAAATTTAACTTTATCTTCGAAATCTACTACTTCAAAACCTACACAACTTTCAAGAGATACATTTGAGAGTCTAATTCAAAAACTAATAAATTGAAGATTAAATTTGTCTAAGATTTGAAGTAAATATTTAAACCTAATCTTAAAGACAGTATAATTCTTTTCATATGTAATCGAGTTGACTCATGAACCTAACGAGTCGAACTATGTATAGTTCAAGTTCAGCTCATTTAGTTAACGAACTTAATTTTTCGCTCATACTCAACTCATTTGGTTGATGAACCTAGTTCAACGATTTAATTGTCGAGTCGAATTCCGAACTATCTTCGAGTTGGTTTGGTTCATTGCCAGCCCTATTTGTAATGTATCACAAACGCCTCAGCCAGTGGCCTCCATGTTTTGATCTGAGTGGGCTCCATCCCCATATACCACTCCAGCAACGGTCCGGACAGGCTATCTTGAAAGAAATGCATCAGCATTCTTTCATCATTCGAATAAGCGGACATCCGTCTGTAGTAAGAGCGAACATGCACCTTTGGGCATGTGTCTCCCTTATACTTATCAAACGTGGGAGCTTTAAACTTCAGCGGTACCCTCAGGCCAGGCACCAATCCCATTGTAGTCATATCTAAACCAGTAGTATTCTGATTCACTACACCCTTCATTTGTTCCTCAAGCATTCTGATCCTCTGCACAGGATCCACAGGTCCCTCAATACCTCTACCAGAAAAGGCATCTTCCTGTTGGTCTTCAACCCAATTAACATTCTCATTTTTGTACCCGTCATACCCATTGTTACGACCAAATCTAGTCTGATTCATCATAAGACCCCGTCCTCTGTTACCATACCCTTGAGTGACCCCGGCAGGTCCAAAAGGCATCACTCCAGCACCATTTCTGTTACCGAATCCACCATAGCCCTGATTAGCATTACCAAAACCATCATATCTGAAACCTTGAGCGTTGAAGCCGAACTTCCCATCCTGATTGACATAATCAAACCCCTGGTCGTTATAGCCGAACCCGTTGTTGCCAAAGCCATTACCTCCATTGTTACCACCGCCTAGATTGGCGTCTCCGAATCCCACATTATTAATGACAGTCTCATTACCAATTCCTGTATTACCATTCCCGGCGCCAGCGTCATTGTTCACATTCACAATAGGTATATTCACCACAGGTGGAACTACAGGCGTAGGAGTACCATCCCCATGAATGGTTTCAACACGTACAGAATGGTGGTCTTCGTTTCCATTCCCAACACTCTTCGCCAGCAATGGCTGCACCAAAGTCTGCAGGCTTTCCTGCCCCTTTACAACTGTCTCCATCGTCTGCATGAACAACGCCAGCTTTTCACGCATCTCCTGCATCTCGTTTTGCATCTGGTCCATGACTCTTTTGCAGTTGGTACGAGTAGAGTATCGGTGAGGACGTTGACTTTCAATCCTGGAAAAACCTGGCGAGATGCAAGAAATGAGATACAGTTCAATAATTACCTGGTAATGCAATATGAATGTGTATGCAAATGAAACATGTGTCTGTGCGTTAGGGAATATCACTCCCCAATTCTAGTGCCAATGTGCTTTTGTGTCGTGCAGTGCTGTGACAGTGCGGCGATAAGAAGCTCAGATACATTCACATAAGAAACAACTCATTTATTGCTGAAGGGCCCCCCGAACCGGGAATACAATATACAATAACAAGGAGGCATGACCTCAACCAACAATCCTGGTGATGGTCAGCACGATGCAAATAAAGCATACACAATAGTACATAAGATGATCACGTGCGGCCATACGCTCGATACTCTTCCAGCAGCCTTTTGGTCTTCTGATGGTCTGGCTGAGAAAGCAATCCCTCGATAAGTAGATCTCTTCGCTTGAGAACACGCCGTAAATCACCAATAGATTCCTCCCATGCCCCTTCTCCAAAGCAGTCATCTAACTTCCGTTTCTGAGATGCAGACTCCTTCTTGCACTTGATAACTTTGTTCAAGGAATTCTGGACATCATACCTCCGTGTAACCTCTTCTTCCAACCTCTTCTGGCTGGCTTTCAACTGACCTTCCAGCTCAGAGATCTGCAGCCTCAGTTTGTCTTCTCTTTCCTTATTGCCGGTCAGCGTGGCGTTCCAGGTTTTGTTGAACGCAAAGATCACCCGGTAGGCGATACCGAGTGACTTCTTCTTGGACTCTAACATGTCATGAGAGCTTTTGAAGTCTTTTCCCAGGCGTTCACGCTTCTTTTTCTCTTCTGTCAGTTCAGCACCTAACCTGCTTACCAACTCAGTCTGCTGTTGGAAGGAATACACAGCTTCGTTTTTTTCACTCCGGATTTGAGCCAATTCCTTCTCTAATTCTTCATTGATCCTCATCAAGTCTTATTTTCTTTCACGACCTGCTCGTATGCTTCAATAGCCACAGAAGTGGGTTCCTCAACTGGAATGGGAACAAGACGTGATACTGCTGGAAAAGGCATCTGCACCTGTCTTACCCTCTCTTGAATCCACACCTTGTAAGGAGGATAAGCTTGACAATCATTCTTGCCTAACAATGGTTTCCCTCTTCTGCAAATATGATTCCAAGCGCGCTGAAGCTTGGCCAATAATTCCCCACTCAGGTCACCAGTGAAATACAGAGATTCCTGTATTTCTTCTTCCTTCGGCGAACTCTTCAAAGCATACCCAAACTGTCTGACTAGCAATGAGGGGTTGTAGTTGATGCACCCCTTCCTTCCAATCAAAGGCACATTGGGAAACCCGACACAACTGAAGATAATCTCTGACCCCAATAAATCTCTATCAAACCAGACGATGTCTTCTGAAGAAAGCCCCATTAGACGCTCAGACCATTCAGCTGTATCTGCAGATTCAACAAAAGGACCCTTCTTGGGCAGATGGCTCTCAAACCACATATTCAGCAAAGGTACACAACAATGGACATTTTTCCCCCTTCTGTTTTCATTCTTATAATGCAAGGAATGATAGAAATCTCCAATCAAGGTAGGCACCGGGTTGCCTGCAGCAAACAAGTGGAATGCATCCAAATCAACGAATTCAGACAGATTATGGAACAGTATAATCCCATAGATGCATAAGGCAAGAACAGCGTTAAACATAATCCAGCAGCCACTCTTGGCATATTCTTGGGCTTTGCCAACCAAAAATTTGAGAGAAAACCCAGAAACTCCATGCCAGGAAGTCAACAACAACTCTGCAGGATCCATATGCAAGGGAACAACTAAGTCCTCCATCTTAGGCTTAGCTTCAAAGTGAATGAAAGGCACTCTGTTCTGAACTGGCAACTCTAGAAACTCAGCATACTCCTCCATGGTCGGAGCCAAAATGAAGTCCTGGAACATAAAACACCTCAAGGAGGGATTATATAACTGCATCAATGTGTATAACCCATTCAGCTCATATTCAGTTGGTCTGCAAACCAAACTTAGTAGCTTCCCATAGCTCTTCCTAAAGCTTCTCTTCACATCATCGCCATCTAGGGAAATCAGACCCAACAGAGAAGTCACATCAGGAGTAGGTAACTTATACGCAACAGTCTTCCTCAAAGTACTCATAATAATAGATAGAAGTCCGGAGCACTAGAATCGGGAAGTATGAAAATGCACCTGCAGCACAAACACACGTTAATGATATGCATGTGATGATGCAAACAATGCAATATGCAAACAATGCAACAAAGGATCAAGTGCCCCTGGCTGAGAAGCCCAATCCACAATACTGGTCTCAAATAGACCCACAAATTGCTCAAGACCATCCACAAGGTTCCAACCTGGTCTCTGACAGACCCAATAACACTGTCCTCAAATATCACTGAACCTCAATCAAGAAAACCGGTAATCTGGAGGTCAAGTTACCTGCATGTCCCAACCCCTCTCACAGGTAGGTGTCCTAATAACTGACACAAGGTATGGCATCCTATGCGGTCGTCGGCGTCACAGACTTTCAAGACTGATGATACGATACCCAGAAGGTGTGGCATCATCATGTCCTGAAGAGGCCTCACTTAGCCAACTTCCAAATGATCGGTCCTCGGAGTCGACAATCCAACTAACCAACAACCCTCTCAACCCAAAGGGTTGAAAAAGAAGTCAACCAGAAGAACCTCGTCCGAGCGTGGATTTCATGAGACACTAGTGCCTGCAAAGCAAGCACGCGCCCACTAATTTCCACTCTAATTCTAGGTGCATTCAAGCCCAGGTCCGGCTTATCTATCAATCATAGAACCCCCTCATACCCACAACAATAATCACAATAATATAATGCTGAATGTAAATGACTGAAAAATGAATCCATACAAAACCCACGACGGGAAAACAAGCGCTAGGATTGACTCGCGTAGGGAACCGTTGGAGTCCCCAGCAGAGTCGCCAGCTGTCGCTACTGCGAAAATCGGCGCCGGATATGACAGAAGAGTCGCCACCGTGCGTTATTTATCCCAACAGAGGGAAAGAAAACGCTCAAAGTAAACCTAACGCAAAGACGGGAAAGGAATGGTCATCGCAACCAAATTCCTAGATTCGGGAGTTGATTACGCAAGGGGAAGATATTAGCACCCCTCACGTCCGTCGTACTCGACGGGATCCACGCTTGTTTTCTAGTACGGATGGTTATTCTATCTATTCTACAGGGTCAAGGGTTAAAAGAAAATAAAATGACTCGGCAAAGTATCGCACTTTATGCCTACGTATTCTCGTCTGGAACGAGAAATCAGAGTCAACGTAGTTCGCCTACCTACTGGAAAGGAGGGAAGGTTGCTCGCTAGGATATCGCCTCCTATGCCTACGTACTTTCATACAGCATGAAAGATCAAAGCAAACGTAGTTCGGGCTACGAAAGACACAAGCTTGTCTGAATGTTTTTTATATCTCCTTATGAAAGGGCTTTTCTTGATTAAGAGCCCAAGCAGATAAAAATGACGTTTTGATTGGTTTTCAGTCTTTTACGCAAGAACTGTTTTTTATTGATGTTTGAAATCTTATTGTGTTTTTGATTGTTTCGAGATGAGAAGAGAAAGAACTCTAAAAACCTATGGTTTGAAATGGGAGTCAAAACTACCCTAATGTTATCATGCATGGATTAACACCTAATGTCTGTCATATTTCTCTCTTGCGCAGAGAGAAACAGAGATCCTAGGGGATAAACGGAAAAGAAACAGCATATATACAATAAAGCAGTAAAATGCATGAGATGCAACAGTACAAGCGAGGAAAGGGAGTCCCACTCAACCTCGAACCTGGGAAAACAATAGGAAAAGTGAAACAGCTTCACTTCAAACTTAAGGGGCAAGTTGAACAAGCCAACAAACAATACAGAAAAAGAAATAAAATCCAACACCAGCTCTGACAGCAACACCAGCTCCTACAGTAAGCAGTTCAAACAGCACCAGCTCTAACAGCTACAGTTGATTAACAGCAAACAGTTGACAGCTTCAAGTGAACCCCAAAATCAACTCTCCAATGATCCTCTAAACTCCAAGCAATCACCAAGCTTTAGCAAGCACTGAACCCCAACAGTTGACAGCTTCAGACAGCGGTAAAACCCTAATCCACAGTTGAGCAGCTTTGACATGAACAGGTATCATCTTTATCAATCTTCAAGGCAATGAATTTCTTATCTACAATGAACTTCTTTCTTCAAGGCCAGCACTCCAGAAGAGAATCACTTAACAAAATAAGTTGAATGCTAAACAGCTTATTGACAACCAAAGGAAGCCTATAAGTGTTTAACATTATGAGAGACAGGTTCCCTCAAAGTTCTACTGCCAAGATAAGCCACTTATCCCTCCAAAGGAGGGATGTGAATATCTTAGAATGACTTTTAGTCATTGGGAGGAATGGAAGCACAAGATGCTTTCCATGTTTGTAGAAGAATTCAGTCTAATCTAAAGCTCTGCCTATTTCTCCTATTTCCTATGTCTTCAAAAACCATCTTCAAGCAAAAGAATCCCCAAGCTCCAAGCATCATTATTTGTCTTCAATCATCACTCAAAGTCTTCATGCTCCACAAGCCAAGCCCAAGCCCCACACCCCAGTTGAAATGCCCTAAAACCCAACAAACAAAGCAACATCCCAAGTGGGAAACACACCAATATCAACCAAATTGAAAAAATCAGGTAAAAATAGTAAAACTCACTATAAAATCCTAAATTAATTTCTAAGGGACCCTAACTACGTACCCTATACCCCATATAAACCCCAAGACCTAAATCAATTTTAAAACCCTAAAACTATGCCCTAAACTGCACCTAATTGTTGTGAAACCCTAATCCTGATCATCCTAAAGTTTATGGTTCAAAACTATCCTAAATTAAATCACAAAAATGTTATAAAATTCCAGTGGGAACCTAATACTCTAATCTAACCATAGCAAAAAGAATTACATCAAAATATGAAATACAATGACCATACTAAATTCAGCAAGTAACATATACCAAGTGAAAATGAAATAAATGCCATAAAAATGTAAAAATGCACCAGAAAATAAAAAATGAATGAAATGCCAATTTTATTCTTTTATAATTTTCTTGATGTTTTTATGAAAATGAGGGAAAAAATCCCATGTAAAAATGACCATTTTTCAATTTGCTATGATTTATTTACTAAACTATATGCAAACATGAAAATCAAAGGAAAATCAATTAAAAATGAAAAATATGAGTGGCAAATAGCAATTTTCTACAGTTCAGAAGTGAATTGGGCTCAGGAGGGGGGTGCCAACATCAAAGCGCGCAAAGCCCAAACTTATTCAGAAAAAACATTAAAAAAAACAAGAAAAAGAAGAACGGGGGTGGCGAATAGCAAGATTTCGCCTTGTTACCCTATTGGGCCCTAGACTGGGGGGTGCGAATAGCAAGTCTGGGCTATGGCCCAAAACAAAAACGCACTGAAGGGGGTGTCACTGGGGAAACGGGGGGAGACGACCAGCAAACCAACACCATAGGCCTAAGGCCCGAATCCAATTCCCCCTCAGTCCTAGCAACAAAACCTAAGTTACCTCACATTCCCTCACTACTGTTCACTATCTCTCTCCCAAACCCTAACGGCGCCTCCTCTATTCTCTCCATCACACAATCTGCAACCAGACTAACACCCTAAATCAAACCCTAACCTCTAACCTAATTCTGCCAAACGAACTAATACTCCACAGCCTAATTCTTCAGCTAACAAAATGTAAATCTTAACAAGTTCGGAGCGAAGAAGAAAACCTGGAGAAATGATGAAGATGGTGGAGCTTTTCTGGAGACGCTGACGAGCGAAGCTCCTTTGGAGATGGGCGTTCTTGCTGACGAGCGTGTGAGATGGCTCTTACGAATCTGAAGAATCAACGCTCCTGGGAATCCCTTACCGACGTCTGAAGATGTTCAATGTTGGTGGAGTTCTTACGAAGAGCTGATGAAGATCTCACGCCCTTGATGATGTTCTTGAAGAAACTTCTGGAAATCTGGAGATGAAAATGACGAATGTTCTTGAGCTCGCTTGAAGATTTCTAGAAAAAAGCTCTTGAATGTTGATGAATCGGTGACGAACGAATTGATGCCAAAACGAAGATCCGGGTGAAGATCGGCGATGAATTGTTGATGAATCTGAGGAAATCGTGAAGATTGGTGCAGATTTGAGTATGAATCTTGGATGAGGTACTTGAGGATTTCTGGTAATCTGGAAAAAAATGAAGATTCGGATGAGTTTTTCGGCGAATTCACCGTTTCCGGTGACGGTTAGAAGTTTCGGCGAGAGGTTACGGCGGAGTGCGGTGGTCCGGCGAGGGTTGCATGGCCGGCGGTGGGATAGTGTTAGTGGGACGCGTGGCAGTGAGAAAGAGGGAGAGGGAGACGCGTGTGAGGAGAGAGGGAGATAGGTGGCAGAAGGCTGTGAGTGGTGAGTGATGAGGTGGCTGAAAGAAGCTTAACACGCGTGGCATGTTATTTATACGACACCTGGCGCAGATTCTGGACCCCTCTGACTGGGCTTGACTAGATAATGGCCCATTAAGGACTCTGACTCTAATTAAAACCTAATTAAATGCTAATGAGCTACCTAATTAAACCCTAATTAACTAAACGAAAATTAATTGAAAAAACCCTAATTAACTAAACAAAAATTAATAATAAAAACCCTAATTAATCCTAAAACACAAAAATTAACTCTAACTAACCTATTTAAAACCAAAAAAATATTATTTAATATCTAGAAATCTATTTAAAATCCCAATTAAATCTATAAAATCAATAAAAAAATATATAAAAAAACCTATTAAATTCCATATTGAAAACTTTATCACTATTTATTAAACCAAAATCTCACATTATTATACTCCCCTTTTTTAAACTATATCAAAAAACTATTAAAGAAAATCTAAAATCTATATTAAACTACTCTATTTAATGATAAAAAAACTAATATCTAAAATGTTAAAAATCTATTAAATCTATTAAAAAAAGGAATATCTATTTTAAAAATCTAAAAAAACTATTTATGAAAATCTATTAAATTCTATAAAACAAAATACTAACCTATTTAATATCTAAAAAGCAAATAAATCTATTAAAAAATCTATTAAAATGCATTAAAAATCTAGAAAATAAAATAGAAAATTTTAAAAATGCCAAGAAGCCGATCAAATCGATTAGAGAACAATTGCGCAACCATAGCGAAACCCGGGCACCGAGATGGCCTAAAAACACAGGGAACGAGCACCAATTCTCAAAATACACTTATTCAGACCGGCCTGAACTGCCTGAAACGCCAGGGGCTGCAATCCCGATAAAATCAATCTGACTGAGAAAATTGCAATGCATGCAGTATGCGAATGCGAATGCAAAATGCGTCGAAACATAAACCAGATATGGGAACCGGTTGGTCAAATTTTGGGGTGCAACAAGAAGCATAATGTGAACCAAAGGAACCCACTATGTTTAATGTGTATCAACACAAGAGTCCATCAAAGGCTTAACTTCTTTATGGAATGCCCTTACTTCGACCAAAGGAAGAACTGGGCTCTCACAAGAAGGATCCTATGATTGTATGACAGAGTAGGAGAATATGTGTACAAACACAAGAGTCCATCAAAGGCTCAACTTCTTTATGGAATTCCCTTAGTTCTACCAAAGAAAAAACTGGGCTCTCACAAGAAGGATCCTAAGATTGAAGGACAAAAAGGAAGGAGTGTACAAAGTACTTGAGTCCTTCAAAGGTTCAACTTCTTTATGGAATGCCCTTAGTTCGACCAAAGGAAGAACTGGGCTCTCACAAGAAGGATCCTAAGATCATAGGACTTGGAGGAATTAGAAGAGGAAAATGTGGAGAAAGAATAAGCAAAAGAATGGCAAAAGAATCATGCAAAGATGGAAGTTATCCCAGGATATCCACAAGGAAGGGCTAAAGGAAAGGTCCTAAAGGAAGCCTAAGTTAGGAGTAAGGTATGAACATGATTAAGACTTGAAATTCATCACACAAGTGGATTAAGATGTCTACAACATGAATATGCAAGAGTTGGATGCATAAGCATTGCAAAGAGTTCACACAAAATGCAAACTAGGCAAGTGGTAAGGTTGAAACCACACAAATGTAGGCCAGAATGTAAAATCTACCAAAAATAGTAAAACAAGCCTAAAAATTCTAAGAAAATAATGGACACATTAAAAAGAAAATACAATATTAAATTTAAAAAGAAATTAAAAATTCAATTAAAAAATATGGAAAATTAAAACACATGCCAAAGTATCTAAATGTATTTTTTCATGATTTTTGGGATTATTTAACATTTTTGAAAGAATTAAAATGAAAACAGACTTAAAATGAAAAAAGGAATGAAAAGAAATTAAATGAATAAAAGACTAGGTGCAGAAAGTAATTATTCACGTGTAATGCACTGGGCCTAACTATGAGGGGGTGTGGTTAGCAATGTGGCCCAATCCACTTCAGAAACCACTTATTGGTGCGCTGCGTTTCATTAAAGTCAGTCAATAAGACTGAAACGTGATTCTGGCCATTGGATGGAGCTTAAGTCAATGGATCCTAGGGCTAATACACTGCCACACATGCTTCAGCTACTTAAACACAAAATAACATTGAATCAAGTCCATTGGATTGTATATGAGTCAAGAGTCCAAGCAAGATCATATGGCTATCAGTTATGACACGTGTGCCTGAGAGTTTAAAACACAAACGAAGGGAACTTATCAGACGCCGGAGCACGGCGGCTCCGGTCGTCTTCCCCGATGGGAACGCAACAGTGATCATTCACGAGTTCAACAAAACTCAAAATTGATTACACCAATTAACCCGCCTCATTGCCTACATCAAGAATCAGTGGTTCTATTCTATTAATTCCTCATAACAAGCCCTAACCGAGTCCTACAAGCTTCAGTGTCATTTCAAGAATGGTTGCAAACAGACCTAAAACTTATCCTAAATCCATCTATGTATCTTAAGGAACACGAATCCACAAAAATGGAAGCCTATATGTACATGTACAGAGAGCAATCTTGATTGAAAGCTTACCTAGTGGAGAGCTTCCACTGAGCCTTCAAAAGTGGTGAATTCCTGATGCTTTTGATCCATAAACACTCAATGAACCTTCCTAGAGCTGTTAGGATGATCAATTTTGCTTGAAGCTTCAAGAATATGAAAACATGATTTCACTCCTTCTTCCAACTTATCCAACGGTTTTCTAACTGTTTTTGGCTCCAAATTCTCTCCTCTTTGATTGTACATGATCATGAGTTTATATAGAATGTATTTGGATAGATAAAAAGCCCAATGGCAGCCTGAATCAGCCCAATTGAATTTCAATTTTTCTTCACTTGAAGCTTCATAGAATGCATGAAAACAGAGTTGGCCATGCCTTGAAATTGCTTCAGATAGCTTGCATATGTTACAATGAATCCAATGGTGGAGGTTTCTTCCTTGAAATAGGATAAATGGTTGATTTGGAATGTGTTACTTCAAGATGAAGAAACATGTACAATGCCATGGTTTTGAACCTCAATTTGCAAATCTAAAAATGCCATTGTGTTTAGAATATGTAATGCACTCAAAATATGCACAATTTTGCACAAAGTTAGTCCATTATGATTTAATTTGATTTTTGGCTTTTAATGACTTTTTCATGGAAATTCCTTCATTAAATCTCCCATCCAAGCCAAATATATGGTGTCTTGATGTTTGGCTGAGCAAATGAACCCATTTGCAGAAACTTTCAAGTTGGAAAGATTTCCATTTGAGATGTGCAAAGTGGTGAAATTGACCTATAATGAAAAGTGGCCTATAATCTTAGTTTCCCAAAATACCCCTTCCTTGCAAGCTTCATATCTTGAGCTTCACAAATCAGCTTGAGGACTTCTAGTACTTTTTAGAAAGCTAAGATCATAAGGAAGAACTTTCATGTTTGGGTCAAGATGAGGAGAGGCATCCTTCTAGGTCGAAAATTCCTTGGAAGTTGGTTGACTTTTAAGGACCAAAATCACATTCATCTGATGACCTGTAACTTGCAAGCTTCATATCTTGAGTCCTATAAATACAATGGAATACTTCTAGTACTCAAAATAAAACTAATAACATGCTCTACAAGTCTCATGTTGGAGTCAAGATGATATGAAACTTGTATCTTGAGTTGTGTGGTCTTGAAGTTGGGCACTAAATAGGGGATTTTACACTGACAAAGCTTAGAAACCCTAGCTCAGTAACTCCTCACACTCTTGAATCTTGATGAATTGGTCTTGAAATGATATTTGACATGTCTCAACACAACATTCCATGATCATAGTTTCTTGGAATTGAGTCTTAATCTCCTCTAATTACACAGTTGACTTGGGGTTGACCAGATGAAAACCCTAAGTGCACCACCTTTGGCTGTGGCTTCTTGCACTTTGAATAATGACTTGCACAAGCTCCTCAATGACCCTCAAGGCATCCAATGAGCTCTTATAATCTTCTTCATCCATAAACATGGACTCAATATCATCAAATGACTTTCAATGACCCCCAAGATATGAGGTACACCAATTTTAACCATCCCCTCCTTCAATGAGCTTTGACTTCTTTTTAAAGGCTTGTTGAGGATGATAACTTGACTATAGCTTCCTGATTAGCCCTAGAACCTTTGGTAGCCCCTCCTTAATAGGCACATCTCTTGATCCCCTGCATAAATGACAATGCAATGCATATGCTAATGCTACAATGAATGCAATGAAACATAAGCTAGGTAAAGAGAAAGGTTGGGAAACTTTTTGGGTGCAACAACTGCCCCTATTCAAACGGCTTGGACCTGACTAGGTGAAAAGCAAACGACTTTCAAACAATCAAGGTAAAAGACGGTTGAATACCAACAAACCCGGAAATTTTCCAACCGCAGAAATAAACTGCAAACAAAAATTGGGGAGGAAAATCTCCAGAGAAACTGAACTGGTAGTTGCATCGGCAACAAACTAACTGATTAACAATCAAAATCCTTGATGCAGAGTCGGAAAAGACATCTGCTAACCAAATCATGCATCTGCTAAATAAAAGCGAGCATCGAACCATAGGGCCGGATTAACCGAAATTGATAACATCTGCTACCCAGAGCAGGCAATCACTAAATAAAAGCGAGCATTGAACCAGAGGGCCGGATCAACCAAAATTGATAACATCTGCTACCCAGAGCAGGAAATCGCTAAATAAAAGCGAGCATCAAACCAGAGGGCCGGATCAACTGAAATTGATAACATCTACTAACCAAAGCAGGCAATCGCTAAATAAAAGCGAGCATCGAACCAGAGGGCCGGATCAACCGAAGTTGATAACATCTGCTAACCAAAGCAGGAAATCTCTAAATAAAAGCGAGCATCGAACCATAGGGCCGGATCAACCGAAATTGATAACATCTGCTAACCAAAGCAGGCAATCGCTAAATAAAAGCGAGCATCGAACCAGAGGTCCGGATCAACCGAAGTTGATAACATCTGCTAACTAAAGCAGGCAATCGCTAAATAAAAGCGAGCATCGAACCATAGGGCCGGATCAACCGAAATTGATAACATCTGCTAACCAAAGCAGGCAATCGTTAAATAAAAGCGAGCATCGAACCAGAGGGCCGGATCAACCGAAGTTGATAATATCTTGATGAATCACAAGAATATTTCGCTGGGGAAAAAGAGAACTTGAACCAGTAACTCTGCTTTGGGAGTGCAAAGAAACTTACCCAGGCCACTCAACTGAGGAACAAAGAGGAACTTAATCAAGCAACTCTGTTGGGGGACACATGATGAGATACACACGTCTATCATAAATCTTCTGCCGAAGTCTGAACAACTGCACAGACTTGGAGAATAAGATATCACAAATCAAAGTCCGGCGACGCCACTGGGGAATAACATAAACCGATGGCAAAATAAACGCATCAAGTTTGTCGGGACTGAAAACCGCACGGGCCAGAATAACAATCACCTATGGGAGATATACCTGAAAGCAGAGAGGTAACGACCTGGCTTATGTCTCAGAATGCATATGTTTGGACATGGCGTAATGCTCCATACGAAATGGAACTGCTACGCATTTGGGTAGATGTTATGCACAATGCAAAATGCAAAGGAACCGCTCCAGAAAAATAAATGCTAGCAACGAAGCCGACTCTGCTGGGGAAAGAAACGACCCTGCTGGGGATAGCTTACCCGTGCCAATAACAATTGGACTTATGCTGATGATGCGAGACTGAATGGCTAACTCAGCTGGGGAAAATGCCTTGATCGGCTTTCCAAGATACGAACTCTTCTGGGGAAATAGATGGATCTACTGGGAAGACAAAATAGCCTACCAAACAGCCATTCTCACCTGCTGAAGAGAAACGATGCCACAACTGACCGTCCGGGATACGACTCTCTTGGGGAACTGCAAACTCGGCCGAGGATAGACAACCAGACATTGGACTAAGTCGTACCTACGGGGAAGAATATAGCTCTGCGGAGAAATCAACTTTGCTGAAGACCTCGGTCTGAACTGCTGGGAGTTGGCAATTTACAGACAATCTGCTGGAGAAAACCGCGTGCTAAACCCGCTGCTGGGAAAGATTCCACACCTGCTGGGTGGAAAGAAACCTGCTATTGACTCGCTGAAGAGTAAGCACATATACCTACACTCTATGGGGATTAACGGTGCACCGATCAACTGCCGGTGACAAGAATACACACTTAGTCGCTCCTTTAACCTGCACTCAACTCTACTGGGGGTAGAGATGCAAACTCCCAATGCTGGACTCTGGTTGGGGAGTCTATCTCTGCTTGGGGAGACAAATCAATGCTCACAGTCCGACGTTCAGACTCCGTGGGGAAACACAACTGAATCTGCCGAGGAGTAGGCTCAATACTCCGCATATGCCTCTACTGAGGATTTGATGATCATATATTGAGGACACCTCCCCGATAAATGCCCCAAGGGTGACGATCCTGCAAAAATGAACAAACCAGACAAGACATCCTGTACAAAGGGCATATCTCAGTCGTCATTAGTGACGTTGTTCAGATGATTCAAAGTTTTAACGATTATTGGCCAAGGCCTGCAAGTTTATGCAAGTGCAGTTTATCAAAAACATAGGGCGTTTCTCATAAATAAAACAGTAAAAGTTAAAATAAGGCAAACAAGATACTTAATAGTATATGTTTTATTGATAAATGGCCTGTAAATAGGCACAATTTTACAACAGATGCAACCCCTAAAAAGAGGAAGCTGCGCAAAAAATATACAGATATGTATAGAAGCATACAAAAGTGTACAAACATGTAGGCAATGTGGTGTAGACGAACACCATGAGCTGATCCCTCTATAACTCGCCTGACTTCGATGTCTTTTCGATGCTCCGTCTTCATAAGAGATTGATTTGGATACACGGCCCACAGGTTTTCCCAAACCACTAAGCAATGAAGTATCACTCGCAGATCGCATTCCTTTTCTTTTCAATCCCTAACTTTTGCGTGAATCGCCCTTTCGGGTTTTCAATTCACCGGGATACCCATTTTTGTCAAAGTCGCCTTTTCAGGTTTTCGACTTTGCGGGTTTACATATTTTCATTTATATCCCTAACTTTTGCCCGAACCTATTCCTTTTTTATGGTTCGCCGGGATGCCCCATTTTTCCCTGGATATTCTTTTTTCTTTCTAGCGGGTCATTTTAAGCGAAGTATTTTTTGACTGCATCCGCGTTCACAGGGGATGCAAAATCCTCGCCATCCATGGTGAACAATAACAAGGCTCCTCCGGAGAAGACCTTTCGAACAACATATGGACCTTCGTAATTAGGAGTCCATTTGCCCCTGTGATCTGATTGTGGTGGGAGAATCTTTTTCAGCACAAGATCACCCGTCTGAAAGCTTCGCGGGCGCACCTTCTTATCAAAAGCTTTCTTCATTCGGCTTTGATACAACCGACCGTATGCAATAGACGATAGTCTCTTTTCATCCATCACGCTGAGCTAATTCAATCTGTTCTTTATCCATTCTGCCTCATCGAGCTTGACGTCGACCAGAACTCTCAAGGAAGGAATCTCGACCTCCAATGGCAGGACAACTTCCATGCCATATACTAGCGAGAAAGGTGTTGCCCCAGTTGATGTGCGTATTTTCGTACGATAACCGTGAAGAGAAAAAGGCAACATCTCATGCCAATCATTGTAAGTGACAACCATCTTTTGCACTATCTTCTTGATGTTTTTGTTGGCCGCTTCAACAGTGCCATTCATCTTCGGCTGATAGGGCGATGAGTTATGATGCTCGATTTTGAAGTTCTGGCATAACTCCTTCATCATCTTATTGTTAAGATTTGAACCATTGTCAGTAATGATTCGTTCGGGCACTCCGTATCTACAGATGATGTCCTTCTTTATGAACCGGGCTACAACTTGCCTGGTGACATTAGCATACAAGGCTGCTTCCACCCACTTGGTGAAATAGTCGATGGCTACCAAAATGAAACGATGGTCGTTGGAGGAGGTTGGCTCAATCTTTCCAATCATATCGATACCCCACATGGAGAAAGGCCACGGGGATGCCATAAAATTCAATGGGCTCGGCAGTACATGAATTTTGCCTGCATAAATCTGGCATTTATGGCATTTCTTTGCAAATTTGAAACAATCCGACTCCATGGTCAGCCAGTAATACCCTGCTCGTAATATCTTTCGAGTCATGGCATGCCCGCCGGCATGCGTACCAAATGTGCCCTCGTGGACCTCTTCCATAAACAAACTGGCTTCTTTTTTTTCCACACATCGGAGTAACACCAAATCATAGTTTCTTTTATAAAGAACGTCATCCTGATTCAAGTAAAAGTTGCCAGATAACCTCCTCATAGTCTTCTTATCCTGGACCGAAGCCCCTGGTGGATACTCTTGCTTCTTGAGGAAATTCTGTATATCATAAAACCGCGGCTTGCCATCGGCCGCTTCTTCAATGGCGAATACGAAGGCCGGCCTGTCCAGGCGAGAAATAACAATTCTGGGAGCATCATTCCAGAAGTTTACTTTGTACATCGAAGCTAACGTAGCCAGAGCGTCTGCCATCTGATTCTCCGCTCGAGGCACATGGTGAAATTCTACCCGATTGAAGAACGACAACAGCCTCCTTGCGTAATTCATGTAGGGAGTTAGATTAGGTTGTCGAGTCTCCCACTCCCCTTTGATTTGATTAACAACAAGCGCTGAATCTCCGTACACATCAAGATTCTTGATCCTTAGATCGATGGCTTCTTCTAAACCCATGATGCACACTTCATATTCTGCTTCATTGTTAGTGACCAGAAAGGTTAATCTGGCAGTGAACGGGATGTGAGACCCATGGGAGTCGTAATGATTGCCCCAATTCCACTTCCGTACAAATTAACAGCACCGTCAAATATTAATTTCCACTGAGAACTTCTCTCTGGCCCTTCGTCGGGTAATGGCTCTTCACAGTCCTTCATCTTAAGGAACATGATATCTTCGTCAGGAAATTCAAATTTCATCGGCTGATAGTCTTTGATAGGCTGTTCAGCAAGGTACTCTGACAGAACACTTCCCTTGATGGCCTTCTGGGAAACATATTGAATATCATACTCTGCAGTACCATTTGTCATCTGGCTATTCTGCCTGAAAGCGCTTGCTTTTCGAAGACATACTTGATCGGATCCATCTTCGAAATCAACATGGTTGTATGGTTGAGCATATACTGTCTTAAACGTTTGGCCGCCCAAGCGAGTGCGCAACACGTTTTTTCGAGCATCGAGTAACGGGACTCACAATCTGTGAACTTTTTACTCAGATAGTATATTGCGTGTTCTTTTCTTCCTGTCTCGTCGTGTTGACCGAGAATGCAACCCATGTTGTTCTCAAGAACCGTTAAGTACATGATTAATGGTCTTCCAGCTACTAGAGGTATCAATATCAGAGGTTCCTGCAGATATTCTTTGATTTTGTCAAATGCCCTTTGGCACTTATCATTCCATACGACCGCCTGATCTTTCTTAATAGCTTGAACAAAGGTTCGCAGGTGGCTTTCAAGTGAGATATGAACCGAGCAATGCAGTTCAACCTTCCTAAGAAACCGCGAACTTCTTTTTCTGTCTTCGGCGCGGGCATATCTTGTATAGATTTTATTTTCGCAGGATCAACCTCAATTCCTTTTTCGCTAACAATAAACCCCATTAGTTTTCCGGACCATACTCCGAAAGTACATTTGTTTGGATTCAACCTCAGCCTGAACTTCCTGAGCCTTTCAAACAGTTTCTGCAAATTGACCAGATGTTCCTCCTCCATTTGCGACTTTGCTATCATGTCATCAACATAAACTTCAATCTCATGATGAATCATATCATGAAACAAAGTGACCATGGCCCGATGGTAAGTTGCCTCTGCGTTTCTTATCCCAAAAGGCATTACTTTTTAGCAAAATGTCCCCCACGGCGTAATAAACGTCGTCTTATCCATGTCTTCCGGTGCCATCTTGATTTGATTATAACTGGAAAAGCCATCCATGAAGGAGAATACAGAAAGTTGAGCAGTATTGTCGACCAACACGTCAATATGAGGGAGCGGAAAATCATCTTTAGAGCTCGCCTTGTTAAGATCTTTGTAGTCTACGCACATCCGCACCTTGCCATCTTTCTTTGGTATAGGCACTACATTGGCGACCCATGGAGGGTAGGTTGTTACAGCTAAAAATCCTGCGTCCAATTGCTTCTGGACCTCTTCCTTGATTTTTACAGCCATATCTGGTCTCGTCCTTCTAAGCTTCTGCTTGACCGGCGGACATTCTTCACGCAACGGTAGGTGATGAACCACAATATCAGCATCGAGCCCGAACATATCTTCATAGGACCAAGCAAAGATGTCACTATACTCTCGAAGCATCTCGACCAATCTCTGCTTGACGTCACTCTGTAATGCAGCCCCTATTCTAATATTTCTGACAACCTCTTCAGAACCCAAATTGATGACCTCAATCACTTCCTAATGAGGCAGAATGATCTTCTCTTCTTGTTTCAAGAGCCTAGCCAGCTCTTCCGGCAGATCGTCATCTTCATCAATCTCTTCTTCAGCTTGATATATCGGATGATCAAAGTTAAAACGAGTCATAAGAGGTTCTTGATTGGTGTCATCTGCAATAATGTGAGTCTTGCGATAACAATGGTTACATGCTTAAACTAATATGCAAATTATCACAAACCACATTGCCATTTTATTGTCTAAATGAAAACAAAACATGAATAACAAGGATCACAAAATTTGAATATGAAAAAACCGCTCTTTGATTTATTGATAAAATGTTCAAGTATAAACAACGAGGCCTTGAAGATAAAACCATTATGTCCCGGGTAGAACATAGGGTTATACAATAATCGAGAAAACAAGGAATTACTCTTCGCGTGTCACTTGAATGACCTCCTGGATAGTCCAGTTGTTGAGGCGCTGTCCTGACATGCTCGGCGTGATCCAAGCGTCCATGTCGCAATCGTTATCCCTTTCCTCATCGGAAACAGCGTTGATGCATTCAAAAATAACTCCTCCCTTAGTGAACTGTACCGGCCCCTTGTATCGTGGCACGCTCTGTGAGGATCCTGAAGAAGACGGATGGTACCCCAGACCAAATTTATCCTGTTTGTTGAGGATGTCTATCACCTGGCCCCATCCCTGCACTGCCGCAGTTTGCACTGCTTCTTGGGCTCTTTAAAAGACGATAGGGCCACTTCCGGTGCTTTGCTCATTGCAGAAGACTTATCCTTAACCTGGAGAGTTTCGAACGCCTGACAGAGCATTTCGTGGATCTCCCCATCCACTTCCACATACTTGAATGATGATAAATGGCTAACCATTATGTCTTCCTCCCCACACACGGTGACGATGCTGCCACCTACCATATATTTGAGTTTCTAATGCAATGTAGAGGTCACAGCTTCTGCTGAATGTATCCACGGACGACCTAATAGACAACTATAAGCCGGATGGGTATCCATTATATAAAACACTGCATCGAACACTTCTGGCCCTACCTGGATGGGTAAAGTAAGCTCCCCGAACACTGTTCGTCGGGTTCCATTAAAGGCTCTCACTACGAGATCACTGGGTGTACAGAGAATACCCCGAGTGTCTAGTTTCATCAACGCCTTTTTTAGTAGCACGTTTAAAGAGGATTCAGTATCCACCAAGACATGGGACATAACAGCCCCTTGGTATTCGATCAAAATATGTAACGCATTGTTGTGATTGCGGCCCTTTGGCGTTAAATCTAAGTCGGTAAAACCAAGATCGTTCCCCGTGTTAACGTGAGCAACAACTCCCTCGAGTTGATTAACTGAAATTTCTTGGAGCACGTAAGCATTGTTCAAGATGCTTAGCAGCGCATTGCGGTGTGCTTCTGAGCAAAGCAACAACGATAATATGGAGATCTTAGAAGGAGTTTGTTGTAGATGGTCGACTATCTTGTAGTCGCTCTTCCGAATTAACCTTATAAACTCTTCTACGTCTTTAGCCAAAAGCTCTTTCTCTCCAGCCTGAGAGGCGTCTTCCACAACCATTTTACCCTTTCCTTTGTCCACTCTATCATCCACCACTTCGGCGGTGAAAAGACTCGACCACTCCGAGTAATACCTCCAGCACCCATCAGATTCTCCACAGACCCAACAGGCGGACCCTTCAAGTCTAGCTTCTGTCTATTAACATATACCTTGGATCCATAATTCCATGGAACGGCCTTGGTATCCTCAAAAGGTACATGACCAGCTTTTGTAATGGTTATTGTTGGTGGTTTCGGAGCAGAAATTGTAATAGTTTTGTATGGGATGTAGATCGTAGCAATCTCACCCCTCTGCTTGGTTATTACTTCCCTGGATCTGCTTTCAACGGCCCGATCAAACTGTAGAACCCCTTCGTCCATCAAGCTCTGAATATCGACTCTCAACTGATCACAACTGTAACACCCCGCTCCCCAAATACAAAAAATAATTGCAATTAAAATAAACGAATATCAGAGTCATCAAAAACACAATGGGATGTCACAGAAGAAACAGCTCCAAACATTTTCATTAAACGATTTTCAATAATTAAACAACGGAAGTCTGTCATATAGACACATGTATATATATTCACATCATATACATAAACGTCATATACACCATGTACGGCCAACGCCTAAAATATACAAGATATATTCACCCAAAAGATTCATCAAACATGATACACCACAGGGGCACACAAAATCATCAAATAAACATAAAACTCCCCAAAGCCCCGGTGTTACGTATCAGAGCATCCCTACGACAGGACTCGCCACAATCCAAGCTAGCTACACACCTGGATTATCTGTACTTCCGAAGAAGCACATACCACAACAAAAGCAAGGGGTGAGAAATCACGATCAAAATATAATGGTAATGATGTACATGAATAAAAGGCAGTAAATCACATAATTATCATTCACATACATCGACTCGGACCCGCTGTCCCACACCAACATAGCATATAAGTCAATGCAACACATGCATCTCAACCCATAATATGCGGTAACGACTCAACAATAGCAACGATGGGCACCTGGCCATCAACCCTCCACAAAGGAGTACACCAACACGTCACCGATGGGCACCTGGACATCAACCCTTCCCGAAGGAACATATAATCACCGATGGGAAGTAGGCCATCACCCTCCACACAGGAGCACATTATAAATAGGATAGATCACTTACGCTCCCCTGAGACAGGATCTATCCCTCACAATCACCGATGGGCACCAGGCCATCACCCTCCACACAGGAGCACAATATCACTACCGATGGGCTCTAGGCCATCACCCTCCACACAGGAGCACATCATCACACCATGCTATGCATAACCCCAATGCACAACACACAACCTCAGATACAGTAAGTGTACACAATTCCACTGATCACATTTTATCACACATCATATATATATATATATATATATATATATATATATATATATATATATATATATATATATATATATATATATATATATATATATATATATATATATATATATATATATATATATATATATATATATATATATATATATATATATATATATATATATATATATATATATATATATATATATATATATATATATATATATATATATATATATATATATATATATATATATATATATATATATATATATATATATATATATATATATATATATATATATATATATATATATATATATATATATATATATATATATATATATATATATATATATATATATGTATGTATGTATCACACATCACCACATTCATACGCAATCACATACACCGAATTCAATCATTTAAATTAAACGAATATCAAGGAAGTCATATTCCACACCACAGATACACTCCCCACAGCTCAATACCAATATCATACTCAACCATGACCAACAAGGATCCAACATCACGAGAGAACCGAACACACAACTTAAAAACATAACATTCTGTCACGCTCGCTGGCACATTCTCCTGGCGAAGCCCCGCAGAGAATGCTCGCTGAAGCTCGCCCGACGAAACCCCTGGCAAAGCCAGACAGTGGCTACTGGCAGCACTCGCTGCCCAGTTCGCCTGGCGAAGCCTTAGCGAAGGCTCGCCCCCTCATTCGCCCAACGAATACCTGTGATTTCAAAAAAATAATACCACTGCTCAGAGTCGGCAAACACTCTGAACTCAGCTGATTCTATTCCAAACCAGACCCCATCTTATCAGACCAATATTCTACCACCTATATACTACATCTATCCTTGATTTATCCCGATTAAATGTCAGCTCTACACGTTTAATCAGTTTCGGCATGAACTTCGAACTACCCGGAAGCCCCCAAATCAATCAAACAACACATGCAATGGATTCAGCATATCAGCATCAAACTCAGAATCACAACATCATACAAAACATAATCATCAAACCTATGGGGTTAAGGGAAATCCCCTTCTACCTAATATTCATGCACTCTACCAATTTTAACTGATTCTTCCCCCTTACCTCGATAACTTGATCAGATGAAGAAACTCTTGAAGAATCGATGATCCTAGCTCCCCCTTTCTTCCTCCTTGAATCTCTTCTTCACTCTTTCTCTTCACTTCACCGTGTTCCTCTTCTTCTTTCCTTCTCCAATTTTGATCATGTCATTTTCCTCTTTCCCAAACAGCCCCTAATACCCCTTTTCAATAATCCCTACAATTCCCCTCATCCCAATTCCTTTTATTCCAAATAATCCCAATTAATAAAATCATCATTTTCTTTTAATCCAAAATTAATATAAACTTCATAACATTAATAATAATAATAATAATAATAATAATAATAATAATAATAATAATAATAATAATAATAATAATAATAATAATAATAATAATAATAATACTAATTCTAATATCAATATTAATATTAATTATCAATTATCATCATTATCAATTATATGATATTAATATTACGTTCCTTATTTTTCAACACTTCCACACAAAGCACGCTGATAAGTAAAAAATAACACCGGAAAACTCAAATAATTAAAATGGGCGTTATAACTCTCCCCCACTTTAATTATTTTCGTCCTCGAAAATACCTGATGGAAACAATTCTGGATACGCATCCCGCATCCTGCTTTCCAATTCCCAGGTCACGTTGCCTCCTGCCGCACCTCCCCAAGCCACATTCACCAAGGATATCTCCTTCCCTCGGAGTCGGTCCTCGTTCAACAATTTGCACTAGAAGTGCCTCAACAATCAGTTTTATCTGTCACTTGCGCACCATCCAATTCAATCAAAGTAACTCCTCGGCTTAGACACATGAACACGCCCTGCAGCTTTCACAAACAACAGCAGCAAAACAGTCTAACATGCTAATTTCCTCATGCTTCTGCTGCGCCACTCTGATACAGATAAATAAAACATAATGTGCTTCTGAGACTTCAAAGCTCGACCAACCCTAGTTACCGTCATAACTCTCAACACGCATCTTTTCTTGGATCCTTTTGATCTTTTCAGTCACCTCTTGCATAATTTCCGGTCCGAGTACAACACTCTCGCCGGACACGCATCAACATAAAGGAATCCCACACCTCCTACTACCATACAAAACCTCATATGATGTCATTCCGATATTAGAATGATATCGGTTATTATAGGTAACTCAATCAACGATGATTAACTGCCCCCAATCCATCTTGATCCAACACACAAGCTCTCACCAAATCCTCTACATACGGGATAGCTCTCTCTATCTGTCCATCTGTCCCCGGATGCTAAACAAAGTTCAACTTTAATATGGCACTCAAAGTTTCTGCCACTCTCCCAAAATTTCATCGCAACCTCAGATTCCCCATCTGACACAATATTCGACGACACTTCACACTACTTCACAACTTCCTCACTATACATCTTAGCTACCTCCAGCATAGAATGATTCATCTCCATTGGTAAAAATGAGTTAATCTTTTCAATCCATCCTCAACTACTCAAACCAACTCATATACCCTTTTAAAATTCTCTAGAAAACTCGACACATAATTCCATGGAACCACTATTCTACTCCACTCAGAAATATTCAACAGTTGCATCAGGCCCAACAGTTCCCGCTGTTTTAACTTCGACTTCCCACAAGTCTAATAAGCATACACAATCTCAACTCTCTCTTCCTCCACCTATGGCCACCAAAGCAACATCCCACATTCGGTCACATCTTCATAGCACCTGGATGGGTACTCAACCCACCTTAATATCCTTCTCTCAGGGTACTCTTATTCAACTCACAATACTAGAGCACATCTCTAACACAACATCTCATGGCACCATTTCCATCAATCCGAAAATCAGACCTTCGACTTAATTCATTAAATTCAATCAGCCTACTAACTCAAATTAGAATTCTAACTCCTTGACTCTCATCAAGATTATTCATAGTCAGCCTCAACATACGAAGCTTAATTCCATAAGAAGTCCCTTCACGGACCAAACTCATATCTTGAATTTTCTTAATCAGTGCTAACTCCTTTACCATTATCATCGGTATACACCCAAAAATTCTTTAAATCGATACATCAGCTACCACGTTGTCTCGCCTGAATGGAGATTCAACCCAAAACCATACTCCTCCAAAAGTCCCAATTATTTCCTTTGTCTCATATCCAACTCTTCCAAATCAACAAATACCTTAAGCTCTTAAGTTCACAAAGCATCTCATATATCCACTAAACAATTAAGGCCTCCAAACTCTGGCACAACACACGATAGCAGCAACCAACTCTAAACCACTTGTCCGATAATTCCTCTTATGTACTTTAAGTTGCCTTAAAGCATAACTAAAACTCGCTGAAGTTGCACTTAACATACCTTCCCAATCATACCAACAAAGCATCACCAAACACAACAATTAGTTCCATCGGATACGGCAAAAACCAACACGCGAACTCTTTGAACTCTCTTCCCAGAGGCATATCACTGCTTATTCCCCAACACTGATAAATCAAGTTCTCGATGCTCAACATAATCCTCTATACTCTTCAAATATATCAGAATACCATTGGTTCACACAACCACTGACTCGCTCAACTAAGTATGGAAAATCCCATGCCAAACGGACATTCAATTTGCGAGTTATGGCGGAAACAAGAACCACACCTTCCTCACTTACCTCAACATCTAAACATATTCCATCAATAAATAACTTAATTCCATGCCACTACTTCACCATCACATAGAGCACTGAAATAGCTTTCCAACGCTTCGAACCGTGCGTCATTCCGAGTTACGGTCCTCCTGCTATGACAAAAATACCAAAACTACATTCTTCTGCCCAAGACCCCTTCGCTAGGAGAACACAGCAGCGAGCGTGGAGTCGTTCACTAGCATGCTCGCTAGGCGAAGGACCTGGCGAACATGACAGTCTAAAATCCTATTTTCGACCGTTACCTGACTTCCGAGTGTCCGATTTCGATTCCGTAAAAAGCTGCTATCTCGGAATTCGACGTACGACAACAATTTCACACTTAGAAGGCCATTCAACACATCTTTAACTCTTGAAATATTTAAAGGCCTAATTATACCAATCTTGCATTCAACATCTTACTTTCTTTAACATCCACCAGGAGTCACTATCCACCCTTTACATACTCGGCCTCACACTTCGTTGCCTTGGCACACACCAGGAACAAGTCCCAACACTACTTAATCAGTTTAATTCCTCGACCATCCAAAAGACACATAATATGGAGCTTTCATTCTCGGACTAGCTTCTTCAACTAAGTTGATCACAACTCCACTTCACGTCCTGGCTGTATATCATTGTCTTATCAGTATAGCCTCCAGACAACCACAAATGATCGGCAATTCGCCAACTTCCCCACTTTCATCAATACTCAAAATTCCCATCCAAATTCAAACACCTTAACGTTGTCCTGAGCCGACTCGTCAAAACAATTCTTAACCACCTAGCTGAACTCTAGACCATTCACTACTCACGCCATCTAAGCTTGCAAGACATGTTCGTTCCATCCAACACAATTCCAACTGCTATCAACAAGAGATTAAGGGTGATCAGTTCCTCAATTTGCCAATAGACAGCAGAAAATCATAATGGGGTACGAACCATCTTTACCAAACTATAAGAGCGTTCAACCACACACTGAGTTACCACTCCATACTTGCAGCACCCGGGAGAGGCACAAGCTTCTCTCCCACTTGAGTCATTCCCACTTCTGCAGACAAAGGTTAGACAACAAACATGTACCGACAGTGTTTTCACACACATGTCGCATACAAGGGAACAAACAACATTAGACAACTTGGCCGGACGGACCGACCTGCTCTGATACCAATTGTAACACCCCACTCCCCAAATATAAAAGATAATTGTAATTAAAATAAATGAATATCAGATTCATCACAAACACAACGGGATGTCACAGAAGAAACGGCTCAAAACATTTTCATTAAACGATTTTCAATAATTAAACAGCGGAAGTCTGTCATATAGACACGTGTACATATATTCACATCATATACATAAACGTCATATACACCATATACGGCCAACGCCCAACATATACAAGATATAATCACCCAAAAGATTCATCAAACATGATACGCCACAGGGGCACACAAAATCATCAAATAAACATAAAACTCCCCAAAGCCCCGGTGTTACGTATCAGAGCATCCCTACAATACCACTCGCCACAATCCAAGCTAGCTACACACCTGGATTATCTGTACTTCCGAAGAAGCACAGACCACAACAAAAGCAAGGGGTGAGAAATCACGAGCAAAATATAACGGTAATGATGTACATGAATAAAAGGCAGTAAATCACATAATTATCATTCACATACATCGACTCTGACCCACTGTCCCACACCAATATAGCATATAAGCCAATGCAACACATGCAACTCAACCCATAATATGCGGTACCGACTCAATAATAGCAACGATGGGCACCTGGCCATCAACCCTCCACAAAGGAGTACACCAACACGTCACCGATGGGCACCTGGCCATCAACCCTTCCCGAAGGAACATATCATCATCACCGATGGGCACCAGGCCATCACCCTCCACACAGGAGCACATTATAAACAGGATAGATCACTTACGCTCCCCTGAGACAGGATTTATCCCTCACAATCACCGATGGGCACCAGGCCATCACCCTTTACACAGGAGCACAATATCACTACCGATGGGCACTAGGCCATCACCCTCCACACAGGAGCACATCATTACACCATGCTATGCATAACCCCAATGCACAACACACAACCTCACACAACCTCAGATACACTAAGTGTACACAATTCCATTGATCACATTTTATCACACATCATATATATATATATATATATATATATATATATATATATATATATATATATATATATATATATATATATATATATATATATATATATATATATATATATATATATATATATATATATATATATATATATATATATATATATATATATATATATATATATATATATATATATATATATATATATATATATATATATATATATATATATATATATATATATATATATATATATATATATATATATATATATATATATATATATATATATATATATATATCACATCACCACATTCATACGCAATCACATACACCAAATTCAATCATTTAAATTAAACGAATATCAAGGAAGTCATATTCCACACCACAAATACACTCCCCACAGCTCAATACCAATATCATACTCAACCATGACCAACAAGGATCCAACATCACGAGAGAACCGAACACACAACTTAAAAACATAACATTCTGTCACGCTCACTGGCACATTCTCCTGGCGAAGCCCCGCAGCGAATGCTCGCTGAAGCTCGCCCGACGAAACCCCTGGCAAAGCCAGACAGTGGCTACTGACAGCACTCGCTGCCCAGTTCTCCTGGCGAAGCCTTAGCGAAGGCTCTCCCCCTCATTCGCCCAACGAATACCTGTGATTTCAAAAAAATAATACCACTGCTCAGAGTCGGCAAACACTCCGAACTCAGCTGATTCTATTCCAAACCAGACCCCATCTTATCAGACCAATATTCTACCACCTATCTACTACATCTATCCTTGATTTATCCCGATTAAATGTCAGCTCTACACGTTTAATCAGTTTCGGCATGAACTTCGAACTACCCGGAAGCCCCCAAATCAATCAAACAACACATGCAATGGATTCAGCATATCAGCATCAAACTCAGAATCACAACATCATACAAAACATAATCATCAAACCTATGGGGTTAAGGAAAATCCCCTTCTACCTAATATTCATGCACTCTACTAATTTTAACCGATTCTTCCCCCATTACCTCGATAACTTGATCAGATGAAGAAACTCTTGAAGAATCGATGATCCTAGCTCCCCATTTCTTCCTCTTTGAATCTCCTCTTCACTCTTTCTCTTCACTTCACCGTGTTCCTCTTCTTCTTTCCTTCTCCAATTTTGATTGTGTCATTTTCCTCTTTCCCAAACAGCCCCTAATACCCCTTTTCAATAATCCCCACAATGCCCATCATCCCAATTCCTTTTATTCTAAATAATCCCAATTAATAAAATCCTCATTTTCTTTTAATCCAAAATTAATATAAACTTCATAATATTAATATTAATAATAATAATAATAATAATAATAATAATAATATCAATATCAATATTAATTATCAATTATCATCATTATCAATTATATAATATTAATATTACGTTCCTTATTTCTCAAGACTTCCACACAAAGCACGCCGATAAGTAAAAATAACACCGAAAAAACTCAAATAATTAAAATGGGCGTTACAACAACCATCCAGATGGCGGGCACACTCAGCACAAAACTCCCCATATCCTGGGAACACACCCTTTTTCAGCAATTTCGCTTTCACGAAGCTCAATGGCGTCTTTAGCTCACTGACACTTGCTATCAAATCCAAACCATCATCTTCGATTATTGCACTGACTCCAACCTGTTCGTGGTTAGGCATAGGGTTTTGTATAACATTGGGGACATCATTGGAGAAGTTAATTACCTTGCTATCGATCAAGTCTTACACTTTATGTTTGAATGCTTTGCAATCATCAATGGTGTGACCGGGTGCCCAGGAATGGAACTCGCAATGAGCGTTCGCATCGTAACCGAATGGAAGGGCACCTATCGGCGGAGCTAACGTTCTCTTCTGAATAAGCTACAGTTGCAACAAAGCTTGAAGAAGTTGAGAGTGTAACACCCCCTTCTATACCCCCAAATAAATATATAAATCACATAATGAAATTTCATCAGAGTATAATTAAAATATGGTATAAAAGAGATATGTCACATCATCACGAATTTAACATACAACACCTGCTCGATAAAAGACATGCAATAGTGGGGTAGTTTCAACAGAGGAACTTAGTCCCTACACCCACATCTCGGTATTTAGAATTAAAGCGGAAAATCTAAACATTGAATCACTTAAAACATGTAATCATATAAATACATATCATTCAGTTTGTTTCATCACATCATTCATGCTTACATAAACATTTACTGTCAGATACATATACAAAATGTATCCCAAAAGAATACTATACAATCCTAACTACCCGGTGCTACATATCAGAGCATAACCGGCCAAAAGATGAAGCTATACTTCACAAAAGACCTCCATCAAAGCTAATCTGCAATGCCTCATAGAGCATTATAAAACAGCAGAAGGGTGAGAAATATTATCATAATAATCAATGTATATGAATATATATATATATACACAAGCATAGAATACACATATTCCGCATTCTCACCATAATTCATTCATAACTCATCATAGACTTCATAACATGTATAAACACACATGGATAATCACAAAACATGTTTCATCATACACATATTCATAGTTCTCAACTCAACAATCCACACACAAGCATAATTCATATAACAATGATATCTATGCTATGTGACCCAACGCAACTCGATGCAACTCATGCCATGTGGTACCAACACTTGTTATCATTTTTCGGTTTTTACACTTAAACTGGGTCCACTCTTCTAGACCGATAACAACAAAAGCCCATCCTCTAAGCTTTCAAACCCACTCTTCTAGGCTTGGGACAAGTCACTAGTCTCCACGAAACTAGCAAGCATTGCCTCTTGATTAAATGATGCATATGCAATCAATAACCAAATGCACTTAAGACCGTTCTCGCATCTTAATCTCATGCATTCTCAATAATTCATCACATAAGAATTATAACATGATTGCACACACAACATATCTCACATAATCAAAGTATTCATACTTTAAATCATCATCACCATATTATTCAAGCAATGCACACATATTCACTAATATGTTCTCATGCATTATTCACATACGATTACAAGCAATGCACATATATTCGCAATATGTTCTCATGCATTATTAATAACATCGTGCCAACATCAACGAACTCAATCACAATCATCATGCACTTTTAATCAATTTAAACAATGCATATATTGTCAAAAGACCACATTTCATCATTAATTCAACAATCTAGGATTCACGCCATATGGCTACCTACAACATATCACACCATAGCACATAACTATTCATTCCGATAAGGATCGAACACAATTGAACCAAACAATCAACATCAGATAGAATTACAAAGAAAATGAAATGCTGTCACGCTCGCTGGCTTGCTCGCCTAGCGAGTCCCTAGCGAATACTCGCTATTTGTTCGCCTAGCGAACAAGCTCGCGAAGGCAAATAGAAGCTACAGATTTCGCTCGTTACCTACTCGCTGCAGCGAGGACCTAGCGAATCCTTCGCTACCTTACTCGCTACCAGCGAACCAGATCAAACACATTATGCCCAAGTCTGGGACCACTCGCTAACTTAATTGCCTAGCGAGTTGCTAGCGAACACTCGCGACCTGTTCGCCTAGCGAAGGTGCTAGCGAACGTCTGCGAACTCAGAAACCCTCACTGTCATCAATCCTCAACTCTTCACAAAATCAACTGATTCTCACCAAACCAGTTCCTATAGTCTTAGTATAACATTCCTCGACTAAACTACACACTTTATTCTCGATTCCAACCGTTAAAACCTTGATTCTACCGATTAAACTCATTTATGCCCTAGAATGGAAAATGGAGAAAACATCCAAACAATCCAAACCAATCATACATGATCATAGACATTGATAGAATAACAACATTTCACACTCTTACCTCAATTAAATCGAAGCTAGGAGTTGTTCTTGATGGTTCCAAGCTTTTCCTTCTTCTCCTCCTCTTTTCTCCTCTTCCTCTTTCTTTCTCTTCTTTTTCTCTTATGTTTCTATCTTTTCCTTTTCTTTCCTCTTTCCTTATATGCCTTTCCATTCTATTTCCTTCCATCATATTTTCTCTCAAATATCTACCAATAATTCCAATAATTAAAATCATCCAAATAAATCAATTATTTAATACGAATAATTAGTTATTGAAAAATTGGGCTGTTACAACCCTCCCCCACTTTAGGAATTTTCGTCCTCGAAAATGTTACCTGATTCAAACAGCTCAGGATAAGACTCCCTCATCTGACTCTCAAGTTCCCAAGTCATATTTCCACCAGCCGGTCCTCCCCAAGCGACCTTCACCAAAGCAATCTCTTTGCCTCGAAGTTGCTTCAACTCTCGATCCTCTATCTGCATAGGTGATGTCTCCACAGTCAGGTTATCTCTCACCTCCACATCATCTACTTGGACTACATGAGATGGATCCGCAATGTATTTCCTCAACTGAGATACATGGAACACGTCATGGAGATTAGCAAGCGACGATGGTAAAGCAACACGATAGGATACCTCCCATATCTTCTGCAAAATCTGATAAGGACCAATAAAATGCGGCGTCAACTTACGCGACTTCAATGCCCTACCAACACCAGTCATAGGAGTGACTCAAAGAAACACATGATCTCCCTCCTGAAATTCAAGTGTTTTCCTTCTCTTGTCATGATAACTCTTCTGACGACTCTGAGAAATCTTCATCTTCTCTTGAATCATCTTAATCTTATCGGTAGTCTGCTGGACTATCTCGGGTCCAACTACAAAACTCTCTCCAGATTCATACCAACACAATGACGTCCTACACCGTCTACCGTACAATGCCTCAAACGGTGCCATACCAATACTCGAATGAAAACTGTTGTTGTAAGTAAATTCAATCAAAGGTAAGTAGATATCCCAAGCTCCTCCTTTCTCCAATACACAAGCTCTCAAAAGATCCTCAAGTGATTGAATCGTTCTCTCAGTTTGACCATCGGTCTACGGATGATAAGCTGAACTCAAACGCAACTTCGTACTCAAAGCACTTTGCAAACTCTCCCAAAATCTCGAAGTAAACCTCGGATCTCTATCGGACATAATGCTAGATGGAATATCATGCAAACTGACAATCCTTTCAATGTACAGTTTTGCCAACCTCTCCAACGGGTAATCCATTCGCATAGGAATAAAGTGATCAGATTTGGTCAATCTATCCACAATAACCCAAATAGCATCAAAGTTACTCGGCGTCCTCGGTAAACCAGATACAAAATCCATAGAAATGCTATCCTATTTCCACTCAGGAACAAACAATGGTTTCATCAAACCCGACGATTTCTGATGCTCAATTTTTGACTTCTGACAAGTTAAACAAGAATACACAAACTCGACAATATCCTTCTTCATACGAGGCCACCAAAATACTTTCCTCAAATATTGATACATCTTAGTAGCACCCGGATGAATACTCAATCCACTACGATGCCCTTCTTCAAGAATACTCTTCTTAAGCTCAACAACATCAGGAACACAAACTCTATCATGACATCTCATGATACCATTTTCATCAATCTGAAAATCATCACTTTGACCTTGATTGATCAAAGTCAACCGATCAAATAAACTCAAATCAGATTTCTGTCCTTCTCGAATCTCGTCCAGAATACCACTAGTAAACTTTAACATACCCAGCTTAACTCCGTAAGAAGTCTTCTCACACACCAAACTCAAATCACAAAATTGCTCAATCAATTCCAACTCTTTCACCATCATCATCGACATATGCAATGATTTCCTACTCAATGCATCAACTACCACGTTTGCTTTACCCGGATGGTAATTCAACCCAAAATCATAATCTTTCAGAAGTTCTAACCATATCGTCTGCCTTGCATTCAATTCCTTCTGATCAAAAAGATACTTCAAACTCTTATGATCACTAAACACCTCAAATCTCGAACCAAACAAATAATGCCTCCAAAGTTTCAGCACAAATACAACGGTGGCCAACTCTAGGTCATGCGTTGGATAATTCTTCTCATGCACTTTGAGTTGCCTCGAAGCATAAGCTACAACTTGTTTATCTTGCATCAAAATACCTCCTAAACCCGTCAAAGAAGCATCACAATACACAACAAACGGTTCTGTCGGATTCGGAAAAATCAAAACAGGAGCTGTCGTCAATCTTCTCTTAAGTTCTTGAAAACTTCCTTCGCACTTCGCATTCCAAACAAAAGCTTGACTTTTCCTAGTCAACTGCGTCAACAACAATGATAACTTGGAAAATCCTTCAACGAATTTTCGATAATATCCCGCCAAACCAAGAAAACTTCTAATCTCAAAAATTGATTTTTGAGTCTCCCATTGCGATACCGCTTCAACCTTCGACGGATCAACTGCAATACCTCTACTCGAAATCACATGACCAATGAAGCTCACTTCCTTCAACCAAAATTCACACTTAGAAAGTTTAGCGTACAACTGCTTCTCTTTCAATACAAATAACACAATCCTCAGATGCTCGGCATGTTCTTCTTCACTCTTCGAATAAATCAAAATATCATCAATGAACACGACCACAAACTTGTCCAAATAAGGATGGAAAATCCTATTCATGTACTCCATAAATACACCTGGTGCATTAGTCACACCAAATGGCATCACAGAATACTCATAATGTCCATACCTTATTCTAAAAGCAGTCTTCTGAATATCCTCAGCCTTCACACGAATCTGATGATACCCAGATCTCAAATCTATCTTACTAAAGATACTCGCCCCAACCAACTGATCCATCAAATCATCAATCCTCGAAAGTGGATACTTATTCTTGATAGTCACTTTGTTCAATTATCTGTAATCCACACAGAGTCTCATAGAACCTTCTTTCTTCTTAACCAACAACACTGGTGTACCCCCACGGTGACACACTCGGACGAATAAACCTTTTCTCAAGTAGGTCTTCAAGTTGACTCTTTAACTCTTTCAATTCTGATGCAGACATACGATATGGAGCCATCGATATCGGACTAGTTCCAGGAATTAAGTCGATCACAAACTCTATTTCTCGTTCCAGCGGTAAATCTATTATCTCCTTAGGAAAAACTTCCGGAAAGTCATGGACAATTGGTAAAGCATCAATTGTTACACTTTCACCAATGCTCACCGTTGCCATTAACAAAAATACCTTAACACCATCTTGCAGTGATTCCTCCACTTGCTTAGCAGTCATAAACAAATCTTCTTCATCATCCGGTTCAGGAAAAATAACCGTTTTGTCAAAACAGTTAATATAGACACGATTGAATTCCAACCAATTCATCCCAAGAATAACATCAAGTTGATCTAAGTGAAGACACACTAAATCAACTCCAAAGTCTTTACCAAAAATACTTAACGGACAATTCAAACACACATACGGGGTAGTTACCGAACCCATAGCAGGAGTATCAATAACCATACCTCCACTCATAACAGACAACTCAAGACTTAATCTCTTAACACAATCAAAGGAAATAAAAGAATGCATAGCTCCGGTATCAATTATAGCGATCAAAGGTATACCATTAATGAAGCACGTACCTCAGATCAATCGATCATCACTAGCAGTCTCCGATCCTGATAGAGCAAACACTTTCCCCATTCTGTTGAGTCTTCTTCGGCTTATCACACTTGGTACTAATGTGCCCTTGCTCACCACAGTTGTAGCAAGTCATGTTCACACCACTTCTACACTCCAGAGCTTTGTGGCTTGGCTTCCCACACTTGAAACACTTCATCCCAGCACCCTTGCACTCAGGAGCATGATGTCCTGCTTCACTGCAATTATAACATCTTACCGGGGTGGAAGCTCCTCCCCCACTCGGCTTCTTGCCGTAACCAGCTTTCTGTTTCCCCTTATCAGCAGGAGTCACATACGAATTTCCACTAAATTGGCCCTTTCCTTTCTTGTCACTTAAACTCTTGTAGTGGCTAGACCGAGCCCTACTGTCTTCATCATAAATTCTACTCTTGTTTACCAACTCAGAAAATCTCCTAATCTCTTGATAACCAACAACTTGCTTAATTTCCGGCCTCAGACCATTCACAAACTTGAGACACTTGGATCGCTCAACATTAACAGTGTTATAATGAGGACAAAACTTAATCAATTCCTCAAACCTTGCGGCATACTCGGCCACAGTTGAGTTACCCTGCTTCAGCTCAAGGAATTCAATTTCCTTCTTACCATGCACATCTTCCGGAAAATACTTCTCCAGAAATGCCTCTCTAAAAACATCCCAAGTAACCACAATCTCATCCTCTTCAAACCTTTGGCGAGTGTTACCCCACCAGTCCTCAGCTTCTTCTTCAAGCATATGAGTTCCAAACTGCACCCTCTGCGCATTCAAACAATTCATGACTCGAAAGATCTTCTCAATCGCTTTCAGCCAAACTTGTGCTTTGTCAGGTTCATGGGTTCCCTTGAAAACCGGTGGATTGTTCCTTTGGAACCTTCCCAAAGCACGAAACTCATCATCAGAGTTATTTCCAACATTCACATTGGCTTAAGGATTCTTCCCAATCGCTCCAGCCAACCTCTTTAACGCCTCAGCAATCGCTTCATCACTCCTGCCTGCAACCATTTTTCTTGATTCCCACAATAAATCCTCGTTAGAACAACCATATGGATAGTGCTACACACACATTCCAAATGCATAAGGGAATGAACACGTTAACAACTTGGTCAACAAACCGACCTGCTCTGATACCACTAATGTAACACCCCCTTCTATACCCCCAAATAAACATATAAATCACATAATGCAATTTCATCAGAGTATAATTAAAATATGGTATAAAAAAGACATGTCACATCATCACGAATTTAACATGCAACACCTGCTCGATAAAAGACATTCAACAGTGGGGTAGTTTCAACAGAGGAACTTAGTCCCTACACCCACATCTCGGTATTTAGAATTAAAGCGGAAAATCTAAACATTGAATCACTTAAAACATGTAATCATATAAATACATATCATTCAGTTTGTTTCATCACATCATTCATGTTTACATAAACATTTACTGTCAGATACATATACAAAATGTATCCCAAAAGAATACTATACAATCCTAACTACCTGGTGTTGCACCCCAAAATTTGACCAACATTTATTTACCCATCAACTGTTTGAAGGTTGATACCTTTATCAGAAAGTTCAAGAGATCCTCAGAGGAATTGGTTGAAACCAAGGTTGTGTGCTTCATAACTTGAGAGTTGTAGGAGCTCCTCAGGTGATTCTGAGACTTTGAGAATGGACTTAAAGCTTTGAGAAAGTTTATGAGATGTCTTGAAAGCCATCATGAAGCCCAGAGAGGTCATTATGCAAGAATTCAGGAGATTCAGCCATGAATGGTAGAATTAGGGTTTTGACTGGGTCAACCCTAGGTCAACTGAAGATTTGTAGAAGGTTGAGACCTAATCCAAGAGCCATGAGATCATGGAATGATGTATTGAGATACTATAAGGATGATTCCTAGACCAACTCATCATGATTGAGGAGTTTGAGAAGTTTTAAGCTAGGGTTTCTAAGGATTGTCAGTGTAAAATCCCCTAATTTGATCCCTATCTTCCAGGCAGTTTTAGCTCAAGATGTGATTGTCATCTCATCTTCCCCACAACATGAATGTAGTAGAGCTTGTTCTTAGCTTTAATTTGAGTGGTAGAAGTCCTTGATAGGATTTGTAGAGCTCAAGTTATGGTTTTGACAAATTACAGGTCATCTGAGGTATGTGAATCTGGGTCCTTGAAAGTCACCCAAATTGCAGACAACTTTTTCCCTAGTAGGATGATTCCTATGATCTCTTGGTCAACATGAATGTTGAATAGAATCTTCTTAGCTTTCTAGAGAGTACTAGAAGTCCTTTATAGGATTTGTAGAACTCAAGTTATGGCTTTGACAAGCCAAGCATTTTGGTCATTTGGAAGTTATAGGTCATTTCAAGCATATGGCCATATCTCCTACTTCCAAGCTTCAAATGGAAAAACTTTCAACATAAAAGTTTCTTAGAATGATGTTTTAAGGCTATTAGGGTGGTCATGAGATGTTGGAAAGGCTCATATCAAAAAGTGATAAAAATGGCCTAAAAATGAGGCATAAGTTAATTCAAGTGAAATGGAAAATCATAAAATCCAAGCTATAAACCCTAACCATGTCATATGATAGGTCATTTTGACTCCAAAGGACATTTTGAGAACAATGGTTCAGCCACAATTTTGATTTGAGGCTTAAATTTTGGGGTTGCTTTGTAATTTGGTTACTTGCATAATGGGGTACCAAACCAAAACAAGGAAAAGCTTAACGAATAAAGGAAATATGCATTGTGTATTGTCCTAAATCTCATGTAAGGAGATATTCAAGTTAATTAATCAAGTTGCAAGGGTTTTTGTCATGATATATCATATGGTGAGAATGGAAATGCAAAGTATCATGTCATGAAACTTCAAGTTCCTACTAGATTGATCTAGATGGTTCTAGACCTTTCCAAATCAGTCTATATATTGATTACAATCTCCATTGGTGAAAGGTTGGTGATTGTTGATGTTAATGGTGGTAGAGAATAGAGATTGAATCCATTTTCTCCATTTTGCAAATTGTATTGAAACTTCATCTTTCTCTTCATTACCCTTCCATTTTTTTACACAAATCATCTCTACAATCATTGCTGAGCGTATTCATCTTGCTTTGCAACCCCATTGATGAAGAATTGAGAGCTTTCCAAGTGAAGTTGCAAGAGAGCAAAAGGCCTTGGATCTTGAGATACAAGCCATTTCCATCAAATCTTGTGCAAGCAGAGGATTGTTCATCACCTAAAGACTATTCTTGAGGAGCTACAAGGCTTGATTCGAAGCTTTTCACCACCTACCATTACAAGAATCAAGGTATGCAAAATCACTTCCACACTCTGATTTAGGCATGGCTAGGGTTAGTTGTTAGTGTGAAACCATTAGAGACCATTAGGTGATTCATTTGGATGAGTTTAAGACCAATTGGTGAGGTTTCTTCCATGGTGGTTAATTCTTAATGGAGTTAGAATGATTGATTTAGGGGGTTATAATGCACGATAATTGGTTGGTTTTAATCAGCATGGCATAAGGATTAATTATATATAAAGATTGTTGAGCTTGGTGATGGTTGAAAACTGAAGAAAGTTTGGATTCATGAAGTTGTACCATTCGGTTTGGAGGATTTAGGGTGTTTCAATGAAATCCAATGGCATGGTTGTGTTCTACGTAAAATTCTAGTCAAGATTGGTTTTTGGACCGTGGAATTTGATGGAGTATTGAGGTCACACGAGTGGTGGAAAGTTCATGCATGAAGCTTATGTTTTCATGGAGGTTCTGAAACCCTAATGGACCAAGGAAGAAGACGCAATCTGAACCATTGATCGCGTGTGGGCCAGTTGACCAAGGAAGAGATCCAACGGCTGGTGTTTAAAAGCGAAATGGAGGGAAGAGCTGCAGCGTCAAAACGTTGCGTTTTATTTAATGTACCAGCTGGGCCTTATGCATTTGCTTTCCCCACCCCCCTGTCCAAGCCCAATCGGAAATGAACTATGATTTCATGCTATTTACACCGTTCCTTTTATCTTTTTCTTTTTATTTTATTTGTTTTTCTGAGTTTAAAATTGGGCTGGGGCGCGCCTTGCTCTTGGCACCCCATATCTGGTCCCATCATAATAATCAACTGAATATTATTGCTTTTCATACCCACCTCATCATTTCTCATATTATATTTACCCCAAATTTCTTTAAACTTTAAAAATTCATAACAAAATGAAAAATGAATATTTTTTAATGAGACTTTTTTTTCCCATTTTCCATTTTTTGTCTAGAAAAATATAAAACCATAAAATAGCCATTTTATTTCATTTTTATATTTTTTGTACATTTTTACTTTTAATTGCTTTGTTAATTCTTTTAGTTGATATGTTGATTTGTAGAATTTAATTAGGGTAGTTCCCTTAGGATTTTTAATTCAATATTTTTAGGATAATTAGATGAATGTCTTAGGTTCTCCCTGATTTAATTTCATAATTTTGTGATAATTTTTAGGGTAGTTTTAATTAGGTAGTTCTAGGTAGTATGGAATTTGATTAAAACTTTAATATAGGTCAATAACAATTTTAGATTTAGGTTTTTTAGGGAAATTTAGTCTATGGGGAATATATGGGACTTAAGGGTAGACATTTAGGGTCCCCTAGCATTTATATTAGGAATTAATAGAACAATATACTATTTTTGGTTGATTTTTGAATTGAATGATTGTTTGTGTGGCCTTTAGGGCAAGTTTTGTTTAGTTTGTTTTGCTTTGGAGTTTTCCATTGGTTTGAGGAGCTTGGTGTCTCTGTGTGGAGCTTAGTGAAGCATACTAGAAGGTTGGAAGAGGCTTGGAGGAGCTTGAGGAGCTTGTTCTTCTTTTCTTTTTGTTGTTTTAGGGTTAGGATTAGGAAGAGCTTAGATGTAGATAATTTCTTTCTCAAACATGGATAGTATTCTTCACATCCATTCCTCCCTGTGATTCAAAGTCCTTCCAGGGTATACACCTCTCTCCTTTGGAGGGATTAATGCTATACCTAGGAGGTAGAACTTTTGAGGGAACCCTTCATTTAATATTGAACCCTTATAGGCCACCTTTGGTGATCAAATAAACAGTTCAATATCCCCCAGCTTATCCAGTAAGTGATTTATCTCTGTTTGATTGTCTTGAGAGCTGTCAGAGCTTGAGCATGAAGATGAAGACTTCATTGAATGTTATTGAAGAGGATGAATCCTTGAAGACTGTCATTCCAGCTGAAGCTTGAAGAGCATGAAGATCAAGTTGATACTTGAAGATCCCTGAAGATAGTGAAGCCTGAAGGTGGAGCTGATCAAGAAGCTGAAGCTTAAAGGAGAAGATGAGTTAATACTCATGTTGTAGGGTTGATACCTGGAAAGCAGTTGATGATTGAAGTCTGAAGACTGAGTAGCTGCTGGAGGAGCTGAGGCTTTCTTCTGTTTTTCTTTTCTGTATTGTGTGTTTTGCTTGACTTGTCTGTTGCATTAGATTAAGTTCATCTAGAATAAGTAGAATCTAGGAGCATGATTGCATTAGAGGTTGAGTTGCTCCCTCTGCTTGAATTGTTATTGTGTGGCTTTGCTTGCGGGTATTCGGTAGAGCCCAGCTCCCTTGCCCATGTGGTTTGTTTGCCTGATGGCATTTCATTTCTTTTATCTGTATGATTGCAGTTTACTATTTATTGCTTGATAGCATGTTGTTTATTTTTCAGTATGATTGCTGTTATTTCATGACTGGCTTGAGGTTGAGATGAGCTTGTGGAGGCTGAAGCCCCACACACATTTCCTCCCTCACTTGCATTGCATGCATTTTACTGTTAAGCTGATGCTTTGTCTGTTTTGGTGTATCATTGACATGATCCCTTTAGGATTCTCATTTCCTTTGATAAGGATTTGATGATAGACTTTTAGGTTGAAACCTATGCATGACAACTTCTAGGAGTTCCCTGCTCAAACCTCAACCATAGGATGAATCCATGGCATGACAACAGTAGTACTTGATAGTCTCCCTCCTAGTTGGGCCTGTTCTCTTCTCATCTCAAAACAGTTTAAGATACAGTAATCATGAATGATTTCTTTCGTACGTTACGAGCCTTAAGCTATCTGAGAAAGGATTGTGGGAGAGTTTCTTTTCCATAGTCTGGATGTTTAGTATGGTACCCTTTGGGTGACATGCGATGCATTCACTCTCAGGTCATAGTCTTTAGTGCGGTTGAAATCGCAAACACAATAAAAAACACTTCTTTAAAGACAGGAAATAAACCGTAGTTTCCCGAACTACGTGAGCTCTGATCTCTCATGCCTGTTGAGAGTACGTAGGCACAAGATGGCGAAATCTTGGTGAGCTACCTTCCCCCATAACCCTTCGTAGGCCGAACTACATTGACTCTGATTTCTCATTCTCTGATGAGAATACGTAGGCATAAAGTGCGACGCTTTGCCGAGTCATTTTTTCTTTTCTTTTTCAGCCAGCCTTGATAGGTAGATAGAATAAAACCAACCCGTCCAAGTAAACCAAGCAAGTGTGGATCCCGTCGAGTACGACGGACGTGAGGGGTGCTAATACCTTCCCCTTGCGTAACCGACTCCCGAACCCAGACAATGGTTGCGATGACCTTGTCTTACCCTTTTTCGTCAGGTTTTTCCGATCGTTTCCTTTCCCGCTCCGAGGATAAATAACGAAAGGTGGCGACTCTTCTGTTGTGCCGACACCTTATTTTCGCGAAAGCGACAGCTGGCCACTCTGCTGGGGACTCCAACGGTTCCCTGTGCAAGTCAATCCTACCGTTTGTGTGTTTACTTGTTGGGTTACGTTTATTTATCGCATTTTTTACTTCTCGCACTTTATTTCCCGCATTTTATTTTCAGTATAATATGATTATTTGTGCTGTTGTGGGATGGGAGTTCTGATGAGTGAGAAGCCAGACCCAGGCTTGAGTGCACCATATGCTTAGAGTGGAAATTAGTGGGCGCGTGCTTGCTTTGCAGGTACTAGTGTCTCATGAAATCCACGCTCAGACGAGGTTCATCCGGTTGGCTTCACTTTCAACCCTTTGGGTTGAGACGGTTGTTGGTTTGGTGGATTGTCGACTCTGGGGACCGATCATTTGTGATTCAGCTAAGTGAGGCCTCTTCATGAGCTGGTGATGCCACACCTTCTGGGTATCGTATCACCCCTCTTGAAAGTCTGTGACGCTGATGAACGCATAGGATGCCGTACCTTGAGTCAGTTTAGGTCCATACCTGTGAGTGGGATTGGGTTTATTGCAGGAAACCTTGACCTTCAGACCACCTGGTTTTCTTGACAGTGAATCAGTTATGTTGGTACCAAGGTTTCTCAGTTGCGGATATGTCTGTTCTTGATAGAGCAGGTTTTGATCAGAGGATCTTATCATCAGGTGTATGTCTGTTCTTGCTAGAGCAGGTTTTGATCAGAGTATTGTCATCAGTGGTTGGTTCTTGATAGAGCATATTTCTGGGGTCTGAAGATCTCATCAGCAGGTGTTATTTGTTCTTGATAGAGCAGATTTTGAGTGGGGTCTGAAGATCTCATCAGCAGCTGTATGTTTGTTCTTGATAGGGCAGATTTTTGATTCGGGGTCTGAAGACTTCATCAGCAGATATTTCTTGATCATACATCCGAGGTCCTTATTATCAGACATTTGTTCTCGACAGAGCAGAATTTTGATCCTATGTATATGGTCCTATCAGATGATTGTTCTTAGCAGATCAGATCAGTGGTCTTACACCGGGGTTTTCTCCTCATCAATGATTGTTGATGCAGAACCTCCACAACAGCAGTTACCTGGATATATTATTGCATGACTGCATTTTGCATTAGTTCGCATATTCATCTTTGCATTCCATTAACGTGTGTCTATGTTGCAGGTACCGTTTCCCCGATCCAGGATTTCTTGCCTCCTACTGTATTGTTATGGCCTCTCTCAGGAAGACCGTTGCGTACAAGTTTCCGACCCCTGATGTGTCAAAGTTGACTGGTTTGATAGCTCTAGCAGATGATTCTGTGAAGGATGGGTTCAGAAAATCTTATGGCAGGTTGCTCGGTCTGGTTTGCAAGCCTTCTACGTTCGAGCTGAATGGGTTGCATGCTCTGTTGCAGTTCTATGACCCTCCGCTGAGGTGTTTCACTTTTCAGGACTTCGTTCTCGCACCGACGCTAGAAGAGTATGCTGATTTGCTGGGTGTGCCTATGAAAAGGCAGATGCCTTTTGTCCATATGGATGCTGAGCCTGATCTGGCTGGTTTAGCTTCTTCACTTCATTTGGACGCCTCAGAGTTAGTGGTGACTAGTTGGAACAAGGTTCCTGGGTTCTCTTTGCAGTTTCTGGTAGCTAAGGCTCAGCAGTGCGCTAAGGACAGATGTTGGGACGTGTTCAACGCCATCCTCGCTCTATGCATATATGGCATTATCCTGTTCCCCAACATGCCTGATTTCGTAGACTTTGATGCATTTCACATCTTCGCTTCAGGGAATCCAGTCCCTACTTTGATCGGAGATGTCTATCACTCAGTTCACTACAAGAATGAGAACCGGAGAGGGAAGAATGTCTCATGCTGCGTACCCTTGTTGTACAAATGGTTTGATAGCCATCTGCCCAAGAGGGGTTCTTTCGTCTTGTCTGCAGCCACAGCTAAGTGGCCTGAGCGTATGATGGGTTTATCTGCAGAAGATATTGATTGGTTCAACATAGACAGGTTAGGTACTGAGGTGATCTTCAGTTGTAGTGGGTTTCCTAATGTACCTCTGATAGGTAGGAAGGGTTGCATCAACTACAATCCGTCATTGCTAGTTCGTCAGTTCGCATATGCTTTGAGGACTCCGCCGAAGGAGGAAGAGGTATAGGAATCTCTGTACCTCACGGGTACTTTAGAGGGGGATTTGTTGTCCAAGCTTCAGCGTGCGTGGAACAGTATCAGTAAGAGAGGAAAGCCTTTGTTGGGAAAGAGCAACAGTCAAGCCTACCCTCCTTATTCAGCTTGGATCAGAGCCAGAGCCAACGCTATAGGGATGCCATTTCCTCATGCCAGACCAGAGAGTCCTCCACCAGTCGAAGAGCCTACTACTGTGTCCATTCATCAGCACAACCAGGTATTAGCTGAGCGGGATGAATTGAAGTGGGCAAACGCAGAACTGGAGAAGGAGTTAGCTCAGCTTCGAAGTGAAAGGAATGAAGTCGTGCATGCTTTCAAAAAGCAAACAGAGTTGGTAAACCAACTGGGTACAGACTTGGCAAAGCAGATAGCTGATTGCGAACGCTTGGGTCAAGACTTCAGGGTTGTTAATGACGTACAAGCTACGAAGAAGCAGCATTTGGACGAGGCATATCGGAGGATATCTAAGTTCGACCAGCACTGGAAGGCTTCCCTGCCACCAGGAAGGAGCAAGAGGATAAACTGATGCTGCAGATCTCTAAGCTGGAAGCTGAGGTGAAGGACAGTGAGCAGAGGTTTGATGAAGAAACCGCCCGCAGGTACGCCGCCGAAGGCCAACTCAACAAAGCCCTTGCCAACCTGAAGGAGTGCAAGCTGAAGTTTGAGTCTAAGAAGCGGAAACTGGAGGATTGCTTCGGCGAAGGAGCATGGGAAAGTTCAGTTCAGGGACTTCTGTATACCATTGTGCAGAGGGAACTACTCGTCGAAGGGTTGCTCACTTTGCCAGATCATCCAGAGACGAAGGAGTTATTAGCAGAGTACCGCGCCCGTGGCCGTGCTTGACTAGTCGTATTCCTTTTGTTTTGATCTTTGTTGTATGATGACCATCACCAGGCTTGTTGGCTGAGGTCACGCTGTTGATTTGTTTTGTACTCACTGATGCTATGTACTGCCTTGATAGGCTTTCCATATATATATATATATATATATATATATATATATATATATATATATATATATATATATATATATATATATATATATATATATATATATATATATATATATATATATATATATATATATATATATATATATATATATATATATATATATATATATATATATATATATATATATATATATATATATATATATATATATATATATATATATATATATATATATATATATATATATATATATATATATATATATATATATATATATATATATATATATATATATATATATATATATATATATATATATATATATATATATATATATATATATATATATATATATATATATATATATATATATATATATATATATATATATATATATATATATATATATATATATATATATATATATATATATATATATATATATATATATATATATATATATATATATATATATATATATATATATATATATATATATGAGATTGATGTTTCCATGATTGGGGCTCGGACTTCTTCTTCTTATTATTATCAGCACTGGCACTAAGGCACTAGGATCGGGGGAAATCTTCCAAGCATACAGACACACGCATGCATCTGCATGAAGCATTTGCATGGCGTACATTTTGTTGTTTTTCCTAACCTTTAATGTTTGAAGGTTTTTTTCAGGTTCACAGGTTCCAAGCTGTTTTCGGTGTCCAGGATTGATCAGAGACTCATTCACCGTTATTCAACTCGAGCTAATCAGACAAGGATCATGGATCAGGTGTAGTTAGATGTTCAAGAGCTCCGTGAACGGATGGATCGTTTTATGGAACTGATGCAGGTAGTCGCTAATGGTCAGGACCAGCTCCGGACTTTGGTTCAACCTTTGATCTCCAGGGTTGATAGTAACGACATACTTCATGGCGGGGCTGTGCCTACTCCTCCTCCAGTTGATACTCCGCAGAATGTTGTTCCTGTTGCCGGGGGCAACGGCAGTGCTAATGGCAATGTGATGGCCAATATCGGACTCAATGCGACGGGCGTCGACAATGGTAGTCTGGGAGCTAATGTCAACATCAGGCCAGTCAACGGCAATGCTGGCGTCGGGAATCTGTTGGTGCCTCAACCGTGGCTTGAGGATCATCAGGATGATGTATTTTCTCAAAGGGGTGCGGAAGCAGAGTTGAATGCTGAAGCGCGGCTCAGGTTCAAAGCACTGGAGGATAAAATGAGAGACATTGAGAATCAGAATACTTTGGGCGTTGATATGTCCAAGCTGGGTTTAATTGCTGATTTCAAGGTCCCTCCTATGTTCAAGGTGCCTGCCTTTGAGAAGTATAAGGGTACTATTTGCCCTCGTGTCCACCTTCGATCTTACTATAGAAAGATGTCTGCCTATTCCGACGATGAGAAGTTGCTGATGCACTTCTTCCAAGATAGTCTTTATGGACCATCCCTCGAGTGGTACATGGGCTTGGAGCCCACTACCGTGCACACCTGGAAAGATCTCGATGAAGCGTTTGTCCTCCACTATCAGTACAATAGCGACTTGGCCCCCAACCGAGTCCAGCTCCAGAACCTTTCACAGAGAAATAATGAAGGCTTTAAGGAGTACGCCCAGCGGTGGCGTGAGTTGGCTGCTCGGGTTCAACCGTCGATGGTCGAACGCGAGCTCGTGCAGATGTTTGTTGCTACCCTCCCGGGAATCTACTATGAAAAGCTAGTCAGCGGTATGTCGGGGACGTTCTCAGCTCTCATCACTATGGGCGAGCACGTCGAGAATGGTATTAAGATCGGAAAAATTCAAGGTGAATCATCCTCAACTGGAGGAGGCGGAAAGAAACCTTATGCTGGTAAACGTCAAGAAGGAGATGCAAGCGCTGTCACCAACGCTCGGAGAAAGGGCAAGGGCCCTCAGCAGCAAATAGCCAGTATAAATATCCCGGCAGCTCCGCAACCGCAGCAGCAGCAGCAGCAACAGAATCAACGGGGATATAGAAAATACCAGAATCGGGCTCCTTTGGCAAACCGTCACTTCGAAGCACCGCCTATGTCGTATGCGCAACTTTTGCAGACTTTGCTTCAGCTTCAGTTGGTTCAGAAGAGGACGATGGCACCCTTGACAGGGGCACCACCACCGGGGTATGACGCAAATGCCACTTGCGATTTCCATACTGGGGCACCAGGCCATACGATCGAGAACTGCAAAGCCTTTAAGCACAAGGTGCAGGACCTGGTAGATGCCAAGATTATTAACTTTTCCGATAATGTGCCCAATGTCACCAAAAACCCTATGCCTAATCATAGGGGAGGCGGAGTGAACGCCATTATCACAGAGGAGAGTGCAGATCTGCTGACTGATGTTAAAGACTTAAAGATGCCGCTTAGTTTCGTCAAAGCTAAGTTGTTGAAGAAGGGGTTCTTTCCAGGATGCGGAGAGTTATGCATGGATTGTGCTACACATTCTGATGGGTGTGAGCAGTTGATAGAAGGTATCCAAAGTCTGATGACTGAGGGTATTTTGCAGTTCATCCGGAGAGCTGAAAGTGTAGCAGGAGAGGTAGTGTTGAAGCAGGCAGATGAAGTCGCCACCATCACCATTCCTCGTCAACCTATTACTATTTCTGCGCCCCGACCGCCTACAATCACTATTACCAGAGCTGGGCCGATCCCATTCGAGAGCACTAACGCCGTTCCGTGGCATTATGGCGCTGAAGTCTATTGCAATGGTCAGAAGTTAGAGCTGGAGCCGTATGGGTCGACTGTGCAGAATCTCGCAGGAGTCAGTGGTATTACCCGAAGCGGAAGAGTGTTTGCGCCGACAGAGGTTGTGGCAGAGAAAGTGATCAGAGCTGAAGCTGCTGATAAGGGTAAAGGCAAAGCCGTTGAAGAGATCCCGTGTGGGGCAGAGAAGGATTTGCTAGTCAAAGATGCCGAGGAGTTTATGCGGTTAATCAAAAAGAGCGACTACAAGATTGTAGACCATCTTCATCAGACTTCGTCAAAGATTTCTATTCTCAACTTGTTGTTGTGTTCTGAAGCGCACCTCAACGCGTTACTAAAGGTATTGAACGCTGCCTACGTACCGCAAGAGATATCCGTGAATCAACTAGAAGAGGTGTAGCCCATGTTAATGCTGGCAATGGGCTAGGTTTCACAAATTTAGAGCTGACGCCTAAAGGGAGAAATCACAACAGCGCCTTGCACATCTCGATAGAGTGCAGAGGCACAATCATGTCGCACGTCCTGGTGGACACAGGTTCATCGCTTAATGTGCTTCTGAAGAAGGCATTAATGAAGTTGGACACTCGTGGATTGCTTTGCACGCCCAGTGATTTGGTGGTGAAAGCATTTAACGGAACTAAGCGCCACGTTTTCGGAGAGTTGACCCTGCCGATTCAAGTTGGTCCGGAGACGTTTGATACGGTTTTTTATATCATGGACATCATGCCTGCCTACAGTTGCCTCTTAGGTCGGCCATGGATCCATGCTGCTGGTGCCGTGACGTCCACGTTGCATCAAAAGCTCAAATATGCTGTCGGGGGAAGCATAGTGACCGTCTGTGGTGAGGAGGACATTATGGTGAGCCACTTGTCATCCTTTAAGTATGTTGAAATGGATGGCGAAATCCATGAAACTCTCTGCCAAGCATTTGAATCCGTCAAGGTGAAAGAGATAGCTCCTGTCGTCACAGAGAAGCAAGAGATGAATCTCTCCTCATTTAAAGAAGCTCGGGCCGTCGTCGAAGCCGGTTCTACCCCAGGTTGGGGGCATATTTTGGAGATACCGATCAAGCAGGATAAGTTTGGATTGGGGTATTCTCCTGAAGCTGAAGCTTTATCTTCTTCGTCTAGCAGTTCGTCACGGGGTAAGGGGCCGATCCTATTTACCCATGGCGGAGTGATTTTCGATAGCATCAACGCGGCGTCTGAAGACAGCAGGGATAGCGATTGTGATCTTGACGCTTGGATTCAGCCAAGCAAGCCGGGCGAGCGCCTCAACAATTGGACCATCAAGGAAATTATCCAGCTGACAAGTGAAGAGTAATGATTTACTTTTTACAATCATTGTACAACCCTATGTCCTACCCGGGGCATAGTGGTTTTATTGTCCGGGCCTTATGGGATTATGTACATGCATTTTGTTAATAAATCAAAGGCGTTTTCTTCGTACTCAAATATTGTGTTCTCTGTTATTCCTGTTTTATGTTTATTTTGAAAAACAGTAAAATGGCAATGGGGTTTGTGCTAACCTGCATATTCTTGTTTTAAACTTAACCCTTGTTATTGCAGGATCCACATAACAGACGACATCGACTCTGGACCTTCTACGGCTCACTACGACTTCGATTGCCCGATCTATCAAGCCGAGGATGAGATTGATGAAGACGAAGACCTTCCAGAAGAGTTGGCCCGCTTGCTGAGACAAGAGGAAAAGGTTATTCTGCCTCACGAGGAGGAGATTGAGATCGTAAATCTGGGTTCTGAAGAGCTCGTCAGAAATGTCAGAGTAGGGGCTGCGCTGCAGAATGATGTCAAGCATAGATTGGTTGAGATGCTTTGAGAGTATAGTGACGTCTTTGCTTGGTCATACAAAGATATGCCCGGACTTGACACAGACATCGTGGTTCATCGCTTGCCGTTGCGAGAAGATTGCCCTCCAGTCAAGCAGAAGCTTAGGAGGACGAGACCAGATATGGCTGTAAAAATCAAGGAAGAAGTCTAGAAGCAGTTGGATGCAGGATTTTTAGCCGTTACCACTTACCCTCCGTGGGTTGCCAATATAGTGTCTGTACCAAAGAAGGACGGTAAGGTACGCATGTGCGTCGATTATCGGGATTTGAATAGGGCGAGCCCTAAAGATGATTTCCCGTTGCCTCATATCGATGTGTTGGTCGACAACACAACCCAGTTCTCCGTGTTTTCGTTCATGGATGGCTTCTTCGGTTACAATCAGATCAAAATGGCGCCGGCGGACATGGAGAAAACAACGTTTATCACTCCCTGGGGAACATTTTGCTATAAGGTAATGCCCTTCGGTCTGAAGAATGCAGGGGCCACTTACCAGCGAGCAATGGTAACTTTGTTTCATGATATGATTCATCATGAGATCGAGGTCTATGTTGATGACATGATTGCAAAGTCCCAAACGGAGGAAGAGCATCTGGTCAACTTATTGAAGCTTTTTGAGAGGCTTAGGAAATTCAGGCTGAGGCTGAATCCTAACAAGTGCACTTTCGGAGTGCGGTCCGGAAAGTTATTGGGGTTTATCGTTAGTGAACGAGGTATCGAGGTTGATCTTGCGAAAATAAAAGCTATTCAAGAAATGCCAGCGCCGAAAACAGAAAAAGAAGTTCGTGGTTTCTTGGGCCGAATAAACTACATTGCAAGGTTTATCTCTCAGCTCACGGCCACTTGTGAACCGATGTTCAAGCTTTTAAAGAAAGATCAGGCGATTACTTGGAATGAGGATTGCCAGAGGGCATTCGATAAGATAGAGCAGTATCTGCAGGAACCTCCGATCTTGATACCCCCAGTGGCTGGACAGCCTCTAATCATGTACTTGACAGTTCTTGAGAATAGTATGGGGTGTGTTCTCGGTCAGCACGACGAGACGGGCAGAAAGGAGCATGCCATTTATTACTTGAGTAAAAAGTTCACTGAGTGTGAATCTCGATACTCGATGCTGGAGAAGACGTGTTGTGCACTAGCTTGGGCTGCCAAATGTTTACGACAATATATGCTCAATCACACCACTATGCTCATTTCGAAGATGGATCCGATCAAGTACGTCTTCGAGAAGCAGGCTCTTTCGGGCAGGATTGCCAGGTGGCAAATGGTGTTAACGGAATATGATATTCAGTACGTCTCCCAGAAGGCCATCAAGGGAAGCGTATTGTCTGATTACCTTGCCGAACATCCAATCGAGGACTACCAGCCGATGAAGTTTGAATTCCCTGACGAGGATATTATGTTTCTCAAAGCGAAGGATTGCGATGAGTCGTTGCCCGGTGAGGGGCCAGATAGGAAGTCTCAGTGGAAGTTGATATTCGATGGAGCGGTTAATTCCTATGGAAGTGGCATCGAGGCTATCATCACGACTCCCCACGGAGCCCACACCCCGTTTACTGCGAGGCTGACGTTTCCAGTTACCAACAATGAGGCGGAGTATGAAGCATGTATTATGGGTCTAGAAGAGGCAATTGATTTGAGAATCAAGAATCTAGACGTATATGGTGACTCGGCGCTTGTAATCAATCAAATTAAAGGGGAGTGGGAAACTCGTCAAGCGAATTTGGTGCCGTACATGAATTATGCTAAGAGGCTGCTTCCGTTCTTCGATCGAGTGGAACTTCATCATGTACCCAGGGCTGAAAATTAGATGGCTGATGCCTTAGCCACGTTGGCTTCAATGTATAAAGTCAATTTTTGGAATGAGGCTCCAAGAATTGTACTCTCGCGTCTTGATAGACCGGCATTTGTCTTTGCAATCGAGGATGCCGCCGACGGCAAGCCATGGTTCCACGACATCCAGACTTTCCTTATGACTAAGGAGTATCCTGCGGGTGCGTCAACCCAGGATAAGAAGACTCTGAGGAGGCTGTCTGGCAACTTTTACCTCAATCCTGATGGAGTGTTTTATAAGAGAAACCACGATCTCGTGCTACTCAGATGTGTAGATGAGAAAGAGGCGAGTATGCTCATGGAGGAAGTCCATGAAGGCACATTTGGTACGCACGCCGGCGGGCATGCCATGACGAGAAAGATCCTGAGAGCAGGATACTACTGGCTGACCATGGAGTCGGATTGCTTCAGATTCGCGAAGAAATGTCATAAATGCCAGATTTATGCTGATAAAGTTCATGTGCCGCCGTGCCCGTTGAATGTCATGTCCTCCCCGTGGCCGTTCTCCATGTGGGGCATCGACATGATAGGCAAGATCGAGCCCACTGCATCTAATGGTCATCGTTTCATTCTGGTAGCTATCGACTACTTCACCAAGTGGGTGGAGGCAGCCTCGTATAATGTGACCAAGCAGGTGGTAGCTAAATTCATAAAGAGGGACATCATCTGTCGTTACGGAGTTCCCAAGCGGATCATTACTGATAATAGTTCGAATTTGAATAACAAGATGATGAAGGAGCTGTGCCAGAGCTTCAAGATCGAACACCACAACTCATCTCCTTACCGGCCAAAGATGAATGGCGTCGTCGAAGCCGCCAACAAGAACATAAAGAAGATTGTTTAGAAGATGGTTGTGACGTACAAAGATTGGCCCGAGATGCTGCCGTTTGCACTGCACGGTTATCGTACGACGGTGCGTACTTCAACCGGGGCAACTCCTTTCTCCTTGGTGTACGGTATGGAAGCAGTCCTACCATTAGAAGTGGAGATCCCTTCTTTGCGAGTTTTGGTTGATGTAAAACTCGACGAGGCAGAATGGATTACGAATCGTTTGAACCAAATCAGCCTGATGGACGAGAAGAGGTTAGCTTCGATTGCATTTGGTCGTCTGTACCAAAGCCGAATGAAGAAAGCTTATGATAAGAAGGTGCGTCCTAGAAGCTTTCAGACGGGTGATCTCGTCCTGAAGAAGATTCTTCCGCCACACTCCGATCACCGGGGCAAGTGGACTCCGAATTACGAAGGGTCGTATGTCGTCAGCAAGGTTTTCTCGGGAGGAGCTTTGTTGTTATCCACGATGGATGGTGAAGATTTTGCATCCCCGGTGAACGCGGACGCAGTTAAAAAATACTTTGCTTGAAAGAGACCCGCTGGACAAAAAAGAAAGAGTCCAGGCAAAAAAGGGGCATCTCGGCGAACCAAAAACAGAATAAAAGGTTCGGGCAAAAATTAGGGATATATTGAAAAAATGTACACCCGCGAAGTCGAAAACCTACACTGGGCGGCTTCGGCAAAAAAGGGTATCCTGGTGAACTGAAAACCCGTAAAGGGCGGTTCACGCAAAAGTTAGGGATTTGAATAAGCAAATGACTGCGTTCCGCGTGTGGACTTTCATTGTTTAGTGGTTTGGAGGACCTGAGGGCCGTTTATCTGAATCAATCTCTTCCGAAGCTGAAGCTTCGGAGAAGTATCGAAGTCGAGTGGGTCTTAGAGGGATCAACTTATGGTGTTCGTCTATGCCTCGTTGCCGACATTTGTACATACTGATGTATATTTATGTTTTATTTTTGCGCGGCTTCCTCATTCCAGGAGCTTGCCTCTGTTGTAAAACATTTTTTTACCCATTTAGGGGTTCATCATTAATAAAATGCATATTATTCAGCAATTCTGTTTGCTTGTTTAGCATTTATCTGTTTTGTTTGCGAATGAAAACGCCGATGTTTTTGATAAAATGCGCATACATAAACTTACTGGCCTAGGCCATTGATTATTGAAACAATTAATTACCTGAATATTGTCACGAGATAATAACCTTGATAGGCCCCTTTGAGAAGGGTATCTTGTCTGTTTGTTTGTGTTGTTGCAGGTGTAGCACCTTCCAGACAGTGCGCCGTGCGCATCCCTGAAGCAGGACGAGTCCTCCTCCTCCAGCAAAGTCCAGTAGTCTCTCCTCCGCAGAGTCTGAACGCAAGAAAGTGAGCATTGATATGTCTCCCCAGGCAGAAAGGATTCTCTTCCCCAAGTAGACGCGTCCTGAAGGAACGTCACCTCATCAGCTGGATCAAGCACCGAAGCAGGTGTCTCCCCCAGCACCGGGTCACAAGTACAGATTTCATAGAAATGTTCGGGTGCCGAAGCTCGTGTTTTCCCCAGTAAAGTCGCCGAAGCTCGTACTCTCCCTTGCACCGGGTCACAAGTGCAGGTCTCGTAGGAAACTATTCATACGCCGAAGTATGCAGTAGCTGATGGTGCCCGACTGAAGTCTCCAGCGGAATTGAGATTCCCCACCAGAGGCGTATTCTCTCCCGAAGTCGGATGATTCCTTCTTCCCCAGTGAAATTGAAATTCCTCATCAAAGTCGTACTTTCCAGTGAAGTAGAATAATTTCTCTCTCCCCGGCTGAGTCCGCAGACCCCAGGAGAGCCGAATCCATGGAAGCAGTAGGGACCATGAATGGATTTTCCCTAGCAGAGCGGTGAACATCTAATGCTGTATTTTCCCCAGAGTCGTACTCTCTCCAGTGAAGCAGAATGATTTCTCCTTCCCCAGCCGAGTTTGTAGATACCCAGGAGAGCCGAATCCTTGGAAGTCGATCAGACCATGATTGGTCTTCCCCGGTGGAGTGTTGCAGCTGAAGTTGTTTCCCCACAGAGTTATCATCCCCAGAAGAGTAGCCGAGACGGCCGCGCAGTTTGTTCTCTCGATTGGCATTGCTCTCTTTCAGCAGGTCCAGGTTCTCGTAAAGCTTCGTCCCCTGCAGAAATCAACTGAAGTTGTTTCCCCTGCAGCAGTCAACTGAAGATCATTTCCCCGGACGGAGTCCAATTGATATTAGCGTGTTCACGTTCTCCTCGGCAGGATGATCCCCCTATCTGGGTAGTTCTTTCCCCTCGACAGGAGGATTTCCCCCTCGGCATTTATTTTGCTGACAGGATTGCTTCATTATGCATGATTGCATAGCATTTAGCATAAACGCATAGCATTTCCACCGTGTGAGCATGGCGCCGAAGCATATGCATAATCTAGGTTATTACCGTTCTTGTTTTACAGGTATTCCGCTGAAGGATCAGTTGCTCAGGATGATTCCTGACATTCTCCCCCAGAGTCGCTTGCTCAAGATGATTTTTGAGATCCCCAGCGAAGTCTTCAGTTCAGGATGATTCTTGAAAGCCGCAGCAGGGCCGTATCCTTAAGATGATTCTTAAGACCCCAGTGCAGTCTCCAGAGTTGGTTGCTCAAATTGGTACTTGGAGTCTCCAGCTAAGATCGCCCAGGATGATTCCTAAAGCCCCAAGAGAGCCGAATCCTTGGAAGCTGCTCAAGCCGTGATTGGTTTGTCCCCGGCAAGAGTTGCCCAGGATAATTCCTGGAATCCCCAACAAAGTGCTTGCTCAGGCAGAGTTATTTGTTCAAGATGATTCTTGAAGTCCTCAGTAGAGTTGATTTATCCAGAATGAGTTCTGGACCCCCGGGGCGGAGTTACTTGATAGTTCTCCAGATTCCTCAGCGGCGAAGCGTCATCCCCAACAAGTTTTTCCAACGGCGAAGTTGAAATCTCCCTTTGAAGACTCCATGATTGAAGTCCGACCGGGTTAATGAAGCGGTTTTCTCAGTTTCTCTGAATACCTGATGATATGATCAACTATGTACTACCGGTTACCGTGTAACCAATTCCCCAATGAAGTTTCTTCACCTTGACGGCGAGGTCAGATTATGTTTGTTTCCGACGGCGATGTTGGATGTTGTTTCGACGGCGAGGTCAGATTACGTTTGTTTCCGGCGGCGATGTTGGATGTTGTTTTGACGGCGAGGTCAGATTACATTTGTTTCCAGCGGCGATGTTGGATGTTTTTTCGACGGCGAGGTCAGATTATGTTTGTTTCCGGCGGTGATGTTGGATACTCGTATGTTTGACGGCGATGTCAGACTCTTTAACTCCCCAGCAGAGATTGTGTTGAGTACTCGACGGCGATGTCGGGTGCTTCCCAGATTATGCTAGTTTCCAGCGGCGAGGTTGGATGTGTGTTCGACGGCGATGCCGAATGTCCCTCAGAGTTATGTTTGTTTATGACGGCGATGTCAGATTCCCTATGTCTCCAGCGGCGATGTTGGGTATGTTTGTTTATGACGGCGATGTCAGATTTAGTTCTCCAGCGGCGATGTTGGGTATTTTGGTTGATCGACGACGATGTCAGATTTAGTTCTCCGGCGGCGATGTTGGATGTTTGTTTCCTCGAGTTATGGTTGTTCTTGACGGCGATGTCAGGTGATTTGGTGTTCCAGCGGCAATGTTGGGTGTTCCTCAGAATTTTATCTGCTTCTGACGGTGATGTCAGGTGGTTTAGTCTTCCAGCGGTGATGTTGGGCGTTTTGGTTGTCAGATGACAATATCAGAAGAATTTAATGTGGATAACTGACGGCGATGTCAGATCAGTATTTCTCCCGATAGTTGTCGTGCAGCTATTATTCCAGTGTTCGAAGAGTTGAGCAGTTGGCAAATTTTTGGGTTTACCGATATTCAACCGTCTCGCACCTTGATTGGCTGAGAGCCGTCCGCTTCTCACCCAGTCAGGTACAAGCCATTTGAATAGGGGAAGCTGTTGCACCCCAAAATTTGACCAACATTTATTTACCCATCAAGTGTTTGAAGGTTGATACCTTTATCAGAAAGTTCAAGAGATCCTCAGAGGAATTGGTTGAAACCAAGGTTGTGTGCTTCATAACTTGAGAGTTGTAGGAGCTCCTCAGGTGATTCTGAGACTTTGAGAATGGACTTTAAGCTTTGAGAAAGTTTATGAGATGTCTTGAAAGCCATCATGAAGCCCAGAGAGGTCATTATGCAAGAATTCAGGAGATTCAGCCATGAATGGTAGAATTAGGGTTTTGACTGGGTCAACCCTAGGTCAACTGAAGATTTGGAGAAGGTTGAGACCTAATCCAAGAGCCATGAGATCATGGAATGATGTATTGAGATACTATAAGGATGATTCCTAGACCAACTCATCATGATTGAGGAGTTTGAGAAGTTTTAAGCTAGGGTTTCTAAGGATTGTCAGTGTAAAATCCCCTAGTTTGATCCCTATCTTCCAGGCAGTTTTAGCTCAAGATGTGATTGTCATCTCACCTTCCCCATAACATGAATGTCGTAGAGCTTGTTCTTAGCTTTAATTTGAGTGGTAGAAGTCCTTGATAGGATTTATAGAGCTCAAGTTATGGTTTTGACAAATTACAGGTCATCTGAGGTATGTGAATCTGGGTCCTTGAAAGTCACCCAACTTGCAGACAACTTTTGCCCTAGTAGGATGATTCCTATGATATCTTGGTCAACATGAATTTTGAATAGAATCTTCTTAGCTTTCTAGAGAGTACTAGAAGTCCTTGATAGGATTTGTAGAACTCAAGTTATGGCTTTGACAAGCCAAGGGCATTTTGGTCGTTTGGAAGTTATAGGTCATTTCAAGCATATGGCCATATCTCCTACTTCCAAGCTTCAAATGGAAAAACTTTCAACATCAAAGTTTCTTAGAATGATGTTTTAAGGCTATTAGGGTGGTCATGAGATGTTGGAAAGGCTCATAGCAAAAAGTGATAAAAATGGCCTAAAAATGAGGAATAAGTTAATTCAAGTGAAATGGAAAATCATAAAATCCAAGCTATAAACCCTAAACATGTCATATGATAGGTCATTTTGACTCCAAAGGACATTTTGAGAACAATGGTTCAGCCACAATTTTGATTTGAGGCTTAAATTTTGGGGTTGCTTTGTAATTTGGTTACTTGCATAATGGGGTACCAAACCAAAACAAGGAAAAGCTTAATGAATAAAGGAAATATGCATTGTGTATTGTCCTAAATCTCATGTAAGGAGATATTCAAGTTAATTAATCAAGTTGCAAGGGTTTTTGTCATGATATATCATATGGTGAGAATGGAAATGCAAAGTATCATGTCATGAAACTTCAAGTTCCTACTAGATTGATCTAGATGGTTTTAGACCTTTCCAAATCAGTCTATATATTGATTACAATCTCCATTGGTGAAAGGTTGGTGATTGTTGATGTTAATGGTGGTAGAGAATAGAGATTGAATCCATTTTCTCCATTTTGCAAATTGTATTGAAACTTCATCTTTCTCTTCATTACCCTTCCATTTTTTTACACAAATCATCTCTACAATCATTGCTGAGCGTATTCATCTTGATTTGCAACCCCATTGATGAAGAATTGAGAGCTTTCCAAGTGAAGTTGCAAGAGAGCAAAAGGCCTTGGATCTTGAGATACAAGCCATTTCCATCAAATCTTGTGCAAGCAGAGGATTGTTCATCACCTAAAGACTATTCTTGAGGAGCTACAAGGCTTGATTCAAAGCTTTTCACCACCTACCATTACAAGAATCAAGGTATGCAAAATCACTTCCACACTCTGATTTAGGCATGGCTAGGGTTAGTTGTTAGTGTGAAACCATTAGAGACCATTAGGTGATTCATTTGGATGAGTTTAAGACCAATTGGTGAGGTTTCTTCCATGGTGGTTAATTCTTGATGGAGTTAGAATGATTGATTTAGGGGGTTATAATGCACGATAATTGGTTGGTTTTAATCAGCATGGCATAAGGATTAATTATATATAAAGATTGTTGAGTTTGGTGATGGTTGAAAACTGAAGAAAGTTTGGATTCATGGAGTTGTACCATTCGGTTTGGAGGATTTAGGGTGTTTCAATGAAATCCAATGGCATGGTTGTGTTCTACGTAAAATTCTAGTCAAGATTGGTTTTTGGATCGTGGCATTTGATGGAGTATTGAGGACACACGAGTGGTGGAAAGTTCATGCATGAAGCTTATGTTTTCATGGAGGTTCTAAAACCCTAATGGACCAAGGAAGAAGACGCAATCTGAACCATTGATCGCGTGTGGACCAGTTGACCAAGGAAGAGATCCAACGGCTGGTGTTTAAAAGCGAAATGGAGGGAAGAGCTGCAGCGTCAAAACGCTGCGTTTTATTTAATGTACCAGCTGGGCCTTATGCATTTGCTTTCCCCACCCCCTGTCCAAGCCCAATCGGAAATGAACTATGATTTCATGCTATTTACACCGTTCCTTTTATCTTTTTCTTTTTATTTTATTTGTTTTTCTGAGTTTATAATTGGGCTGGGGCGCGCCTTGCTCTTGGCACCCCATATCTGGGCCCATCATAATAATCAACTGAATATTATTGCTTTTCATACCCACCTCATCATTTCTCATATTATATTTACCCCAAATTTCTTTAAACTTTAAAAATTCATAACAAAATGAAAAATGAATATTTTTTAATGAGACTTTTTTTCCCATTTTCCATTTTCGTTCTAGAAAAATATAAAACCATAAAATAGCCATTTTATTTCATTTTTATATTTTTTGCACATTTTTACTTTTAATTGCTTTGTTAATTCTTTTAGTTGATATGTTGATTTGTAGAAATTAATTAGGGTAGTTCCTTTAAGATTTTTAATTCAATCTTTTTAGGATGATTAGATGAATGTCTTAGGTTCCCCCTGATTTAATTTCATAATTTTGTGATAATTTTTAGGGTAGTTTTAATTAGGTAGTTCTAGGTAGTATGGAATTTGATTAAAACTTTAATATGGGTCAATAACAATTTTAGATTTAGGTTTTTTAGGGCAATTTAGTCTATGGGGAATATATGGGACTTAAGGGTAGACATTTAGGGTCCCCTAGAATTTATATTAGGAATTAATAGAACAATATACTATTTTTGGTTGATTTTTGAATTGAATGATTGTTTGTGTGGCCTTTAGGGCAAGTTTTGTTTAGTTTGTTTTGCTTTGGAGTTTTCCTTTGGTTTGAGGAGCTTGGTGTCTCTGTGTGGAGCTTAGTGGAGCATACTAGAAGGTTGGAAGAGGCTTGGAGGAGCTTGAGGAGCTTGTTCTTCTTTTCTTTTTGTTGTTTTAGGGTTAGGATTAGGAAGAGCTTAGATGTAGATAATTTCTTTCTCAAACATGGATAGTATTCTTCACATCCATTCCTACCTGTGATTCAAAGTCCTTCCAGGGTATACACCTCTCTCCTTTGGAGGGATTAATGTTATACCTAGGAGGTAGAACTTTTGAGGGAACCCTTCATTTGATATTGAACCCTTATAGGTCACTTTTGGTGATCAAATAAGCAGTTCAATATCCCACAGCTTATCCAGTAAGTGATTTATCTCTGTTTGATTGTCTTGAGAGCTGTCAGAGCTTGAGCATGAAGATGAAGACTTCACTGAATGTTATTGAAGAGGATGAATCCTTGAAGACTGCCATTCCAGCTGAAGCTTGAAGAGCATGAAGATCAAGTTGATACTTGAAGATCCCTGAAGATAGTGAAGCCTGAAGGTGGAGCTGATCAAGAAGCTGAAGCTTAAAGGAGAAGATGAGTTGATACTCATGTTGTAGGGTTGATACCTGGAAAGCAGTTGATGATTGAAGTCTGAAGACTGAGTAGCTGCTGGAGGAGCTGAGGCTTTCTTCTGTTTTTCTTTTCTGTATTGTGTGTTTTGCTTGACTTGTCTGTTGCATTAGATTAAGTTCATCTAGAATAAGTAGAATCTAGGAGCATGATTGCGTTAGAGGTTGAGTTGCTCCCTCTGCTTGTATTGTTATTGTGTGGCTTTGCTTGCGGGTATTCGGTAGAGCCTAGCTCCCTTGCCCATGTGGTTTGTTTGCCTGATGGCATTTCATTTCTTTTATCTGTATGATTGCAGTTTACTATTTATTGCTTGATAGCATGTTGTTTATTTTTTAGTATGATTGCTGTTATTTCATGACTGGCTTGAGGTTGAGATGAGCTTGTGGAGGCTGAAGCCCCACACACATTTCCTCCCTCACTTGCATTGCATGCATTTTACTGTTAAGCTGATGCTTTATCTGTTTTGGTGTATCATTGACATGATCCCTTAGGACTCTCATTTCCTTTGATCAGGATTTGATGATAGAATTTTAGGTTGAAACCTATGCATGACAACTTCTAGGAGTTCCCTGTTCAAACCTCAACCATAGGATGAATCTATGGCATGACAACAGTAGGACTTGATAGTCTCCCTCCTAGTTGGGCATGTTCTCTTCTCATCTCAAAACAGTTTAAGATACAGTAATCATGAATGATTTCTTTCGTACGTTACGAGCCTTAAGCTATCTGAGAAAGGATTGTGGGAGAGTTTCTTTTCCATAGTCTGGATGTTTAGTATGGTACCCTTTGGGTGACATGCGACGCATTCACTCTCAGGTCATAGTCTCTAGTGCGGTTGAAATCGCAAACACAATAAAAAACACTTCTTTAAAGACAGGAAATAAACCGTAGTTTCCCGAACTACGTGAGCTCTGATCTCTCATGCCTGTTGAGAGTACGTAGGCACAAGATGGCGAAATCTTGGCGAGCTACCTTCCCCCATAACCCTTCGTAGGCCGAACTACGTTGACTCTGATTTCTCATTCTCTGATGAGAATACGTAGGCATAAAGTGCGACGCTTTGCCGAGTCATTTTTTCTTTTCTTTTTCAGCCAGCCTTGATAGGTAGATAGAATAAAACCAACCCGTCCAAGTAAACCAAGCAAGCGTGGATCCCGTCGAGTACGACAGACGTGAGGGGTGCTAATACCTTCCCCTTGCGTAACCAACTCCCGAACCCAGACAATGGTTGCGATGACCTTGTCTTACCCTTTTTCGTCAGGTTTTTCCGATCGTTTCCTTTCCCGCTCCGAGGGATAAATAACGAAAGGTGGCGACTCTTCTGTTGTGCCGTCACCTTATTTTCGCGAAAGCGACACCTGGTGCTACATACCAGAGCATAACTGACCCAAAAAATGAAGTTATACTTCATAAAAGACCTCCATCAAAGCTAAACTGCAATGCCTCATAGAGCATTATAAAACAGCAAAAGGGTGAGAAATATTATCATAATAATCAATGCATATAAATATTTATATATACACAAGCATAAAATACACATATTCCGCATTCTCACCACAATTCATTCATAACTCATCATACACTTCATAACATGTATAAACACACATGGATAATCACAAAACATGTTTCATCATACACATATTCATAGTTCTCAACTCAAAAATCCACACACAAGCATAATTCATATAACAATGATATCTATGCTATGTGACCCAACACAACTCGATGCAACTCATGCCATGTGGTACCAACACTTGTTATCATTTTTCGGTTTTTACACTTAAACCGGGTCCACTCTTCTAGACCGATAACAAAAGTCCGTCCTCTAAGCTTTCAAACCCACTCTTCTAGGCTTGGGACAAGTCACTAGTCTCCACGAAACTAGAAAAAATTGCCTCTTGACTAAATGATGCATATGCAATCAATAACCAAATGCACTTAAGACCGTTCTCGCATCTTAATCTCATGCATTCTCAATAATTCATCATATAAGAATTATAACATGATTGCACACACAACATATCTCACATAATCAAAGTATTCATACTTTAAATCATCATCACCATATTATTCAAGCAATGCACACATATTCACTAATATGTTCTCATGCATTATTTTCATACAATTACAAGCAATGCACACATATTCACAATATGTTCTCATGCATTATTAATAACATCGTGCCAAGAACAACGAACTCAATCACAATCATCATGCATTTTTAATCAATTTAAACAATGCATATATTGCCAAAAGACCACATTTCATAATTAATTCCACAATCTAGGATTCACGCCATACGGCTACCCACAACATATCACACCATAGCACACAACTATTCATTCCGATAAGGATCGAACACAATCGAACCAAACAATCAACATCGGATGGAATTACAAAGAAAATGAAATGTTGTCACGCTTGCTGGCTTGCTCGCCTAGCGAGTCCCTAGCGAATACTCACTATATGTTCGCCCAGCGAACAAGCTCGCAAAGGCAAACAGAAGCTACTGACTTTGCTCGCTACCTACTCGCTGCAGCGAGGCCCTAGCGAATCCTTCGCTACCTCACTCGCTACCAGCGAACCAGATCAAACACATTCTGCCCAAGTCTGGGACCACTCGCTAACTTGCTTGCCTAGCGAGTTGCTAGCGAACACTCGCGACCTGTTCGCCTAGCGAAGGTGCTAGCGAACGTCTGCGAACTCAGAAACCCTCACTGTCATTAATCCTCAACTCTTCACAAAATCAACCGATTCTCACCAAACCAATTCCTATAGTCTTAGTCTAACATTCCTCGACTAAACTACACACTTTATTCTCGATTCCAACCGTTAAAACCTTGATTCTACCGATTAAACTCATCTATGCCCTAGAATGGAAAATGGAGAAAACATCCAAACAATCCAAACCAATCATACATAATCATAGACATTGATAGAATAACAACATTTCATACCCTTACCTCGATTAAATCGGAAGCTAGGAGTTGTTCTTGATGATTCCAAGCTTTTCCTTCTTCTCCTTCTCTTTTCTCCTCTTCCTCTTTCTTTCTCTTCTTTTTCTCTTATGTTTCTATCTTTTCCTTTTCTTTCCTCTTTCCTTATATGCCTTTCCATTCTATTTCCTTCCATCATATTTTCTCTCAAATATCTACCAATAATTCCAATAATTAAAATCATCCAAATAAATCAATTATTTAATACGAATAATTAATTATTGAAAAATTGGGCTGTTACAGAGAGTACGGCATCGGGGGCGCATCAAATACTCTATTCACTGCCTGGCCCCGATTCTGGAATCTCCTAGGAGCATAATTCGGATTTTGATTATGCTGCTGCTGTTGTTGTTGTTGCACTGGAATTGTGACGCTGGCCACCTGTTGTTGGCGAGAATAATTCTGAATTCTATTTTTTCTGCGAGAACTGGACACTGAGTTAGTATCTCCTTCGCATTTCTTATTACCGAATATCTTCTTACCTTCTCCAGTTGAGGGTGTCTCACCTGCTTGGATCTTCCCGAGCTTTATACCGTTCTCGATCCATTCTCTCATGATTATTGAGTCTGAGAAACTACCTGACATGTTACTAATGAGCTTCTTGTAGTAGACCCCAGGTAGAGTAGCAACGAATAAATCGATTAGCTCACGCTCCACCATTGGAGGTTGTACCCTTGCTGTGAGTTCACGCCACCTTTGTGCGTACTCCTTGAAGCACTCATTATTCTTTTGGGTGAGATTCTGAAGTTGGACCCTGTTTGGAGCAAGGTCACTATTGTATGGTAATGCTTTACAAAAGCTTCAGCCAGGTCTCTCCAGCTTCGGACATGAGTGGGCTCCAGCCCCATATACAATTCAAGAGATGGTCCGAACAAGCTGTCCTGGAAGAAGTGCATCAGTAGTTTCTCATCGTTCGAATACACGAGCATCTTCCTGTAGTACGAGCGCAAGTGGACCCTAGGGCATGTGGTACCCTTGTATTTATCAAAGTCGGGGACTTTGAACTTTGAAGGCACTTTCAAATCATGGATGAGTCCCAAGTTGGCCATGTCGAGGCCCATGGCGTTTTGATTCTCAAGGTTTCTCATCTTGTCTTCTAACCACTTGAATCGTCTGCTAGCTTCAGATGTCATTTCAGCTCCGACATCCCTCACTGAGAAAATATCCTCTTGATGATCCTCGTTCCAAGGTTGATGCACATTACCATGAACAGCCCTAGCAGCGTCGTGACCATACACATTACCAGCACCAATGTTTCCAGCATTACCTATTCCACCAATATTGCCATTAGCCCCACCAACATTACATGGGCTCCACCAAAATTGTCATTAGTTCCAACAACATTGCCGTTGGTTTCAAAGTTATCGTTGCCCATTCCAGTTGCATGCACATTAACTCCAACATTAGCAGCACCAATACCATTACCACTTCCAATCCCTCCAGTAACAGGGATATTCACAACAGGTACAGAATTGTCAGCGTGAAGGGTCTCAATAAGTGGAGGATTTGCAGCATTTCCTCCATGCAACACTCTATTACTGTCCACGCGTGTAATCAAGGGCTGCACTAGAGTCCGAAGCTGCTCTTGTCCATTGGCAACTCCTTGCATGAGCTCCATAAACTGAGTCAAACGGTCTCTCATTTTCTGCATCTCGGACTGGATCTTTTCCATTGCTCTTTTCTGGTTTCCTCGAGTAGCGTACCGGTGAATATCCTGGTTGTTTATCCTGTAACACAACTAGTGGAGTAAACACAGGGGGGTTAGATAAACAAGTCCAAGGTACCTGCTATGCAAAATGATATGCAAATGCAAACATGTGTCTGTGCATTATGGATGTTTCCCCTTGATTCTAGTTCCAGAATAACAGTGAGACAAATAAGAAGCCAATCACGGAGATGATCAATATCTGATATATAACGAGCCCACACAAGCAGCATACAAGAGTAACCGAGTACAACTGAATCAACGATAATAGAGTGACCTCAACCAACAAGCCTGGTGATGGTCAACAATACAATAGTGAATGAAAGCTACAAAGAAATACAAAAGAAATCAAGTGCGGCAACGGTCACGGAAATCTTCTAATAGTTCCTTCGTCTCGGGGTGATCAGGCCTGGTGAGCAATGTAACACCCCCTTCTATACCCCCAAATAAACAATTAAATCACATAAGCACATAATAAATTTCATCAGAGTAAATTAAAATATGGTATAAAAGAAGTATGCCACATTATTCACCTAAATAACATACAACACCTGCTCTATAAAAGACATGCAACGATAGGGTAGTTCAACAAAGGAACTTAGTCCTACACCCACAACTCAGTATTTGGAAATTAAAGCGGAAGATTAAAATAATGAATTACTTAAGACATGTTATCATTTGGATACATAATTCAGTTTGGTTCACAATATCTTTCATGTTTACAAAACATTAACAACAGATACATACACAAATGTATCCCCAAAAGAATACTATACAATCCTAACTACCCGGTGCTACATATCAGAGCATAACCGACCAAAAGGATGAAGCTAAACTTCACAAAAGACCTCCAACAACCTAATCTGCAATGCCTCATAAAGCATTATAAAACAACAGAAGGGTGAGAAATATTATCATAATAGTCAAAGCATATATTTATATATACATACACAAGTATAAAACACATACATTTCACATTTCTCACCTCAATTCATTCCAACCATTATATACATCACAACATAAGTGTAACAAACATGGATAATCACCAAACATATTTCATCATGCATACATCCATAATTCTCAATTCAATACTCCACATAAAGGTAAACTTTCATACAACAATACACATTAATCATGTGACTCAATGCAACTCATGCCATGTGGTACCAACACTTGTTATCATTTTTCGGTTTTTACACTTAAACCGAGTCCACCCTTCTAGACCGATAACAACAAAAGCCCGTTCCCTAAGCTTTCAAACCCACCCTTCTAGGTTTGGGACAAGTCACTAGTCTCCACGAAACTAGAAAACATTGCCTCTTGACTAAATGATGCATATGCAATCAACCACCAAATGCACTTAAGACCGTCTCGCATCTTAATCCCATGCATTCACATAATTCATCACACAAGAATTATAACATGATTGCACACACAACATATTCATATATCATCAATACATTTATCAAGCAATGCACACATTTTCATAATGTTCTCATAATCAATTCCACAATCTAGGATTCACGCCATACGGCTACCCACAGCATATATTTCACAATATACAATTACTTATTTCCAACAAGGATTGAACACAATCGAACAAAGAAGTCAACATGGAATGGAATCACAAGAAAACAAATGTTGTCGTGCTCGCTGGCTTGCTCGCCTAGCGAGTCTCTAGCGAATGCTCGCTATCTGTTCGCCCAGCGAACAAGCACGCGAAGGCAAACACAAGCTACTGACTTCGCTCGCCACCTACATCGCTGCAACGAGGCCCTAGCGAATTCTTCGCCACCTCACTCACTACCAGCGAACCAGATCAAATACATTCTACCCAAGTCTGGGACCTCTCTAACTATTCGCTCAGCGAGTTGCTAGCGAATGTTCGCAACCTATTTGCCTAGTGAAGGTGCTAGCGAATGTCTGCGAACTCAGAAAATTCCCACTGTCATCAAATCCTCCACTCTTCACAAAACCAACCGATTCTTACCAAACCAGTTCCATAGCCTTAGTCTAACCTCCCTCGACTAAATTATACCACTTATTCTCATTTTCTACTGTTAAAACTCGGTTTCTATCGACTAAATCCAATTTGCCCTAAAATGGACGTTGTAGAAAACAACCAACAATCTAACCCAAGCATACATAATCATATACATTGACATAATAATGATATTTCACACCCTTACCTCGATTAATTGATGCTTGAGAGTTGTTCTTGAGCTTTTCCAACTTTTCCTTCTTTTTCCTTTTACTTTCTCTTCTTCCTCTTTCTTTCTCTTATGTTTCTATCTTTTTCCTTTCTCTCCACTTTTCCTTTATATGTCTTTCCCTTCTAATTCTCTCCAACATCTATTAATTCATTTAATTAATCATACATTAATCAAATAATCCTCTTAAATCATTTAATTAATATAAATAATTAATTAGTGAAAATTGGGTTGTTACAAGCAATCCCCGAATAAGTAGCTCTCTATGTCTGATGGTGCTCTGGATATCCTTAGCAAAGTCTTCCCAGGCTCTCTCTCCGAAGCAATCTTCCAATTTACATCTCTTGGAATCAGCTCTTAGCTTACAATCTTTCAAGTATGTTATAGCCTCATTCAATCGGCACTCAGCGTCACGCCTGAGTGATGCCTCAACTTCAATTTTCTCGTTCTTGGCCTCAAGCTGGATCTTCAGTTTGGCAATTTTCTACTTTAACTTCTCTTCCCATTCTTTGTTGTTGGTCAAAGTAGCGTTCCACAAGGTATAGAATTTAGAGATCTTCAAATATGCCTTATCCAAGTCCTGCTTCTTGGTGGCAAGCACGCTGCTAACGACCTTCAAATCTAACCCCAGACGCTCTCGAGCATCAGTCTGTTTGGTTAAACTTGTACCCAGATGCTTTACCAACTCAATCTATTTCTTGAATGAGTAGACAACTTCGTTTTTCTCTCTTTGGAGTTGAATAATTTCTTCTTCTAGCTCCTCGTTTACTTTCTTCAGCTCTTCTTTTTCTCGCAGCACCTAGTTGTATTTCTGAATATCAACGGAGGTGGGTTCCTCGGCCAGAAGAGGATATAATGGCTTAAAAGCGGGAAAAGGCATTAGAAACTTGGCGGTTATCTCCCGGATCCAGGCCAAATATGGTTCAAAGGCTTTGTCGTTGCTCTTTCCTAGCAAAACTTTTCCTTTTCTATGAATGTTGCTCCAAGCTTTCTCCATTTTAACCAAGGTGCCACCTTCTAGTAACCCTGTGAGATACAGAGATTCTTGTATCTCTTCTTCAACAGGAGGACCTCTCAGCGCATATCCAAATTGTCTTACCAACAAAGATGGATTATAGTTGATGCACCCTTTCCTTCCGACCAAAGGGACGTTAGGAAAACCACCGCAACTATACATAATTTCTTTGCCTAGCATGTCCCTATCAAACCAAGTGATGTTATTAGCAGACAGACCCATCAAACGTGCAGACCATTTTGAAGTCTCAGCAGTATCAATAAATGGACCTGTTTTAGGAAGATGGCTGGCAAACCATTTGTATAATAAAGGAGCACAACAAGACACATTCTTCCCCTTTCTATTTTCATTCTTGCTGTGAACTGAATGATAAACGTCTCCGAGAAGAGTGGACACCGGATTTCCGGAAGCAAATATGTAGAAGGCATTTGTATTTACGAAATCCGGGAGATTAGGGAATAACACGATACCATATATGCAGAGGGCTAAGATGGCATTGAACACAACCGAGCAACCATCCTTGGCCAACTTCTGGCTTTCTCCACCAGGAAAGGCAAAGTGAAACCAGAAACTCCAATTCTCTTGACCAACTTCCCTCTTAGCTTTGAAGCATCTAAATGAAGTGCAGCAGCCAACTTACCCAAGTCATGTTCAGCATCAACACGGTAGTAAGGCATCTGGTTCAACAAAGGTATCCCTAGCAAGTCAGAATATTCCTCTAAGGTCGGAGCTAGGACATAGTTTGGAAAAGTAAAGCATCTGAGCTGCGGATCATAAAACTGCAGAAGAGCGTAGAGGCCATTCAACTCGTACGTAGAAGGTTTACACACAATGTTCATAAGTCTCCCATAGCTTTGTCTGAAGTCTTCCATCACCTTTTTATTGGCTAGAGAAATCAAACTCTATAATTCTCAGATATCAGGTGTTGGTAGTTTGTAAGACACTGTTTTCTTCAAAGGCTCCATGTCAGCAACAAGGATCAATACCACTAGAATTGGAGAGGAAATATGCACCTGCAACACAGACATACATTAATAAAATGCAGATGAGAATGCAAAGATGCAAATGCAAAAATGCTGCAAGAGATCAAGATTGATGTGCTGTTGACTGAGAAGGACCAAAATTCTGCTTCGGCGAGACCATAACACAACTCTAATAATAGGAACCACTGATACCAATATCACTGATTCATACTGTACCGAAAACCAGGTTTTCTGAAAGCCAAGGTTTCCTGCATAACCCAGTCCCACTCACAGGTATGGACCTATCCACTGATAAAGTTCGGCATCCTATGCGTTCATCAGCGTCACCGACTTTCAGGAAATGATGATACGTTCACCATTTCTGGTTTGGCATCATCATCTCTTGAAGAGGCCTCACTTAGCTGAATCACAAATGATCGGGCCCTAGAGTCGACAATCCTCAGATCCAAAGTCCTCTCAAGTCCAAAGGACCGGTAAGGAAATCATCAAAGAGAATCTCGTCTGAGCGCGAATTACGTGGGAACTGGTGCGAGCAAAGCAAGCAGGTTCACCACTAATCCACTTCTAGTTCTATGTTTATACTCAAGCCTGGGTCTGGCTTATCACTCATCAGAGCTTCCCTCCCCACAACACAACAATAATGATAATATATAATGCTGAAAATAAATGTGGGAAAATAACGTGCGAAAGTAAATAAAGTATAACACGTATGTACAAACCCGAAAGATAAACAAACAAGCGCTAGGATTGACTCGCACAGGGAACCGTATGTCCCCAATAGAGTCGCCAGCTGTCGCTACTGTGAAAAAAGGTGTCGGCAATGACAGAAGATTCCCCAACGTTCGTTATTTATCCCAACAAGGGAAAGGAAACAAACAGAGAAAACCTGACGAAAAGGGATAAGATCGATCATCGCAACCAAATCTCGGGTTCGGGAGTCGGTTACGCGAGGGGAAGGTATTAGCACCCCTCACGTCCGTTGTACTCAACGGGATCCATGCTTGTTTGTTTATCTAAAGGGTTCTTTATATATCTAACTAAAGGTTTGGGTTAAAAGAAAAGAAAAATGAAAAAAAGGACTCGACAGAGCGTCGCTGCTCTGGGCCTACGTATTCCCTTGTGCAATGGGAAAGTCAGAGTTAACGTAGTTCGACTAACTACGACTAAAAGATGGGGGAAGGATGCTCGCCAAGACGTCGCGTCTTGTGCCTACGTACTTTCATCTGGTATGAAATATCAGAGCAAACATAGTTCGGGATAAAAAGAACACAGGTTTGTTCAACTATTTTTTACCCGAGTAAGGTTAACAGGTAGTTCTAGCAGTTTGGTGTATGCAGATCGCTCGTTGGAGACTTAGGCGTTACGTTTGCGGTAGAACTAAGAGTTAACAACACTCTTTTATCTGAAAATATCTTCCTGATTAAAGGGCCCCAAAGGCAAAAGGAAGTTTGATTGTTTGTTTTGAAGTCTTTTATGAGAAGTGTTTTGAATGAATGTTTGTAATTCATATTGCTCTAGAGACTATGACCTAGGAACGAATGCGTCGCATATCGCCCAAAGGACGTACACTAAACACTCTAGATGATTGAGAGGAGTCCGCTTAATTATCATTTGCCAAGTAGCTTAAGGCTCGTAAGTACAATACTCATTAGCCTTTATTAGGTGTTTTATTATTGTTTGAAGATGAGAAGAGAGAGAGGGATCTAAAGGGGGACTAATCAAAACCCTAATGTTCTCATGCAAGATGGTCCTAAGGTTGAGTTTAGAAAGGGAATTCTATCCTATTTTTTATCATGCAAAGGGCCAACCCTAGTGTCTATCATCACTATCCTTGAACAAGGATGTGAGAATCCTAAGGGAACATGACAATGAAAAGGAAAACAACAGGAAATCATCATGATTATTCAACTGAAATGTAAAATGTGAATGAATGCACATGCAATGCAACAATACAAGCAAGGGAAGGTACCTCAACCTTCAGATGCAAACATGGACTTAAGAGAAAGAATGTCTATCCTAATGCACCAAATCAAACAACATGTAGGGGAGGTGATAAACTAGATAATGGGAAAGTAAAAGGAGAACTAAACTCACTAAGTTTAATGTGTAAAGACACAGGAGTCCATAAAGGTTCAACTTCTTTATAGAATGCCCTTAGTTCGACCAAGGAAGAACTGGGCTCTCACAAGAAGGATCCTATGATTGTAGGACAAAGAGGGATGAAGAGAAGCATAGTGTGAACCAAAGGAACCCACTATGTTCAATGTGTATCAACACAAGAGTCCATCAAAGGCTCAACTTCTTTATGGAATGCCCTTAGTTCGACCAAAGGAAGAACTGGGCTCTCACAAGAAGGATCCTATGATTGTAGGACAGAGGAAGAGAATATGTGTACAAACACAAGAGTCCATCAAAGGCTCAACTTTTTTATGGAATGCCCTTAGTTTGACCAAAGGAAGAACTGGGCTCTCACAAGAAGGATCCTAAGATTGAAGGACAAAAAGGAAGGAGTGTACAAAGTACTTGAGTCCTTCAAAGGCTCAACTTCTTTATGGAATGCCCTTAGTTCGACCAAAGGAAGAACTGGACTCTCACAAGCAGGATCCTAAGATCATAGGACTTGGAGGAATTAGAAGAGGAAAATGTGGAGAAATAATAAGCAAAAGAATGGCAAAAGAATCATGCAAAGATGGAAGTTATCCCAGGATATCCACAAGAAAGGGCTAAAGGAAAGGTCCTAAAGGAAGTCTAAGTTAGGAGCAAGGTATGAACATGATTAAGACTTGAAATTCATCACATGAGTTGGTTAAGATGTCTAAAACATGAATATGCAAGATTTGGATGCACAAGCATTGCAAAGAGTTCACACAAAATGCAAACTAGGCAAGTGGTAACGTTGAAACCACACAAATGTAGGCCATAATGTAAAATCTACCAAAAATAGTAAAACAAGCCTAACAATTCTAAGAAAAATCCTAGGATACCCCTCTGGTATTAGAAACCAAGGGTCAAAATATGGGAAGAAAATTCTAAGTCTAGCTATGCCAACAGAAGGCAAAAGCTTAGGGTACCCTAAGAACAAGGCAAGAGGGAAGGGTCCTAAAGATTCAACCTAAACCCTAAGCAAAAGGTATAAAAAAACGGAGATAAAAATACCCTAAAATCAATTAAGATATCCACAATATGCACAAGAAATTTCATGAATTTATTTGATGTTTTGATTAGGAAAGAAAAACCAAGAAGTGAGTATGTGCAATTTTCAACAATAATGGACACATTAAAAAGAAAATACAATATTAAATTGAAAAAGAAATTAAAAATTCAATTAAAAAATATGGAAAATTAAAACACATGCCAAAGTATCTAAATGTATTTTTTCATGATTTTTGGGATTATTTAACATTTTTGAATGAATTAAAATGAAAACAGACTTAAAATGAAAAAAGGAATGAAAAGAAATTAAATTAATAAAAGACTAGGTGCAGAAAGTAATTATTCACGTGTAATGCGCTGGGCCTAACTATGAGGGGGTGTGGTTAGCAATGTGGCCCAGTCCACTTCAGAAACCATTTATTGGTGCACTGTGTTTCATTAAAGTCAGTCAACAAGACTGAAACGTGATCCTGGCCATTGGATGGAGCTTAAGTCAATGGATCCTAGGGCTAATACACTACCACACATGCTTCAGCTACTTAAACACAAAATAACATTGAATCAAGTCCGTTGGATTGTATATGAGTCAAGAGTCCAAGCAAGATCCTATGGCTATCAGTTATGACACGTGTGCCTGAGAGTTTAAAACACAAACAGAGGGAACTTACCAGACGCTGGAGCACGGCGGCTCTGGTCGTTTTCCCCGGTGGGAACGCAACAGTGATCATTCACGAGTTCAACAAAACTCAAAATTGATTACACCAATCAACTCGCCTCATTGCCTACATCAAGAATCTGTGGTTCTTTTCTATTAATTCCTCATAACAAGCCCTAACCGAGTCCTACAAGCTTCAATGTCATTTCAAGAATGGTTGCAAACAACCCTAAAACTTATCCTAAATCCATCTATGTATCTTAAGGAACACGAATCCACAAAAATGGAAGCCTATATGTACATGTACAGAGAGCAATATTGATTGAAAGCTTACCTAATGGAGAGCTTCCACTGAGCCTTCAAAAGTGGTGAATTCATGATGCTTTTGATCCAGAAACACTCAATGAACCTTCCTAGAGCTGTTAGGATGATCAATTTTGCTTGAAGCTTCAAGAATATGAAAACACGATTTCACTGCTTCCAACTTCTCCAACTATTTTCTAACTGTTTTTGGCTCCAAATTCTCTCCTCTTTGATTGTACACGATCATGAGTTTATATAGAATGTATTTGGATGGATAAAAAGCCCAATGGCAGCCTGAATCAGCCCAATTGAATTTCAATTTTTCTTCACTTGAAGCTTCATGGAACGCATGAAAATAGAGCTGGCCATGCCTTGAAATTGCTTCAAATAGCTTGCATATATTACAATGAATCCAATGGTGGAGGTTTCTTCCTTGAAATAGGATCAATGGTTGATTTGGAATGTGTTACTTCAAGATGAAGAAACATGTACAATGCCATGGTTTTGAACCTCAATTTGAAAATCTAAAAATTCCATTGTGTTTAGAATATGTAATGCACTCAAAATATGCACAATTTTGCACAAAGTTGGTCCATTATGATTTAATTTGATTTTTGGCTTTTAATGACTTTTTCATGGAAATTCCTGCATTTAATCTCCCATCCAAGCCAAATATATGGTGTCTTGATGTTTGGCTGAGCAAATGACCCCATTTGGAGAAACTTTTAAGTTGGAAAGATTTCCATTTGAGATGTGCAAAGTGGTGAAATTGACCTATAATGAAAAGTGGCCTATAATCTTAGTTTCCCAAAATACCCCTTCCTTGCAAGCTTCATATCTTGAGCTTCACAAATCAGCTTGAGGACTTATAGTACTTTTTAGAAAGCTAAGATCATAAGGAAGAACTTTCATGTTTGGGTCAAGATGAGGAGAGGCATCCTTCTAGGTCGAAAATTCCTTGGAAGTTGGTTGACTTTCAAGGACCAAAATCACATTCATCTGATGACCTGTAACTTGCAAGCTTCATATCTTGAGTTCTAGAAATCCAATGGAGGACTTCTAGTACTGAAAATAAAGCTAAGAACATGCTCTACAAGTCTCATGTTGGAGTCAAGATGATATGAAACTTGTATCTTGAGTTGTGTGGTCTTGAAGTTGGGCACTAAACAGGGGATTTTACACTGACAAAACTTAGAAACCCTAGCTCAGTAACTCCTCACACTCTTGAATCTTGATGAATTGATCTTGAAATTATATTTTACATGTCTCAACATAACATTCCATGATTATAGTTGCTTGGAATTGAGTCTTAATCTCCTCTAATTACACAGTTGACTTGGGGTTGACGAGATGAAAACCCTAAGTGCACCACCTTTGGCTGTGGCTTCTTGCACTTTGAATAATGACTTGCACAAGCTCCTCAATGACCCTCAAGGCATCCAATGAGCTCTCATAATCTTCTCCATCCATAATCATGGACTCAATATCATCAGATGACTTTCAATGACCCCCAAGATAGGAGGTACACCAATTTTAACCATCCCTTCCTTCAATGAGCTTTGACTTCTTTTTGAAGGCTTATTGAGGATGATAACTTGACTATAGCTTCCTGATTAGCCCTAGAACCTTTGGTAGCCCCTCCTTAATAGTCACATCTCTTGATTCCCTGCATAAATGACAATGCATATGCTAATGCTACAATGAATGCAATGAAACATAAGCTAGGTAAAGATAAAGGTTGGGCAAATTTTGGGGTGCAACACAAGCAACTACAAAATTTGCACTTTGCTTAGCAGTAACAACAGATAACAATACTTTACTCCCCCTTGGTTTAGTCAAAATTTGACAAAAATTGGAGTAAATGTACATACTACTCAGTTGTCATACTGCACATGGTGTCCAAGTCTGACATTTCTTGATCTCTAATAAAAAGTTTGCACCAACAATCATGGACAATGACTTAACCTCCTTGCTGAACTCACTCAGCCAGTGTAAAATCAGTCCTGAACCATAGCTCCTTGAGAGTACACCCTGAATCAGTCTTGAATTTTGAGTTCTTGCCTTGTCTGAAGCTGCACCTTCAGGAATGACACTTTTGACATCACCAATTTAAGGATAACCAATTAAATACTTGCCATGTAACAATTGATTTTTAATCCCCAATTTGAGACACACAAATATTCTGTAGAGAAAAATAAATTCTCCTAGACAAAAACCAATGTTGTTTCCTAGGCCAGTCATCACAGTCCTAGTTCAAACCAACATCAGTGGTCCAAGAACACAAGCTTGCCTGAGAATCAGCAAACTTTGTACAGGTCTCCACATCAGCAGCTACACATCAGACAGGTACATATCTTCCCCTGTCATGGATAAACATTACTCCTCCTGAAAGAGAGAATCCAGCCATATGAAGACTTACACCAACATCTTCATATTCACACACTAGTAGCACATGCAACTTTACATCCCTTGATTCACAAACCATTCTAGAACAGATAGGAGAAGAGTTGCAGGATAGACATAACTATCTGGAAGATTTCTCAGATTCAGTTTTGAAAGTCTAGAAACATCTCCAAAATGTCAGGGTTAAAGTCCTTCTGTATACATAAGATCAAGGCTGATGGTGTCTTGATCTTCATCTTCACCTGTCAAACAAGACAAAACACTTGGATAGAGGCTCAAAAACTGATTTGATCCATTGATACCCAACATTGTTAGGTTCACCATGAGCTAGAGCAGCAACATAATGTCACAACATCTGGTATGACATTCCATTCCCCTAGAGACATACAGTCACAAACTGCTTAAAACCACAAACAATCTTGAGGAATAACTATACTATTGTAGTAACAGATCCTAGATGGAAGTATAACTCCCCATATCAAGGCTAACCAGTGCTCTTTTTCTAGAAGCACGTGAATGGAAAACATAAGACTCATCTTCATGTCTTCAAGAGCTCACTCTTTATTCAACATACCTGCTGAATACATTCACTTACTGCTTGAACCACAAGCAACTAGTACACCCATCAGATAGAAGCTCTCCCCCTATCTTCTATAAAAGCTGATCCAAGATCACCACAGTATCATAAGACCAACCTCATGCTCATACAGTGAGAAGGTACCAAACTGCTCCACTTCTTTCTAGAGTTACCACTCTTCCACAAGACTTCTGGCCTGAACAGATAACAAGATAGACACCCCAAAATCCAAGACATTCTTTCCTCATCATTCTCCCATATGATAAGTAAGAACATTTCTGGTTTAATTGGTGAATATTCACTCATAAGTCCATATTTTCATGCAATGAGCCACTCCAGTCTTGTACAATACTCTCACATCATACTCCGAGACAATCCCTTTACCTCATCCTTCTCCCGTATGACAAGATAGAGTACTTCTTAGTCAAACTGTGAATCACAAGTTCCACACCATTTCTTCAAGTCCTTCTCCAAGTAGAACCAAACCAAATGATACATATCACAGACACATCATCCCCTGGTTCTTTATATGCCCACAACTGGACTTACTACTACCTAGTAGTCCAACTGAAGATCTTCAAAGAGCACAGCTCCACCAGCTTGATCAAACACATCTCCAAAAAAAGGTAATCTTCCATAAACAACTTAGGGCTTCTACCACAAGCACCACTAGATGAACAGAACCAGAACCTCCTTTGGTGTTCAACACCTACCCTTCTGCACAAGAGTAATTTTCTACAAGCACACTACTTAAATAGCCAAATGCCACTGTTTGGTTACTCAGCATCTTTCAGAGCTCTAGAGACTCTTCTGATCCACCAAGAAAACTTGATCTTTAAGTTACATGTGCTACTTGCTCCATAGCAAGGCATCTTAGATACACCAAGACTTGGACCTGTAACATCTACTTCTTCTCACAGCTCCTGCAAGTTGAAGTTTCTGCTTGATGTCACAACATCTGATCAGACATCCTGCTGGTGAATTTAGTACTTCATTATGCCATTTAGAAGAACCTCATGAAGAGTTCCATGTTCACATAGACTAGATTAAAGATATTGAGTAGACACCCTCTATTCTGCTTTATTGAATCACAACAGATACCTTGAAATGCAAATCAAACATGCCAAAAGCTTGATTCTTCAGAGAGGAGGGATCAAAAAATTTGTACAAAAGGAATCCCACTTTCCTTAAGTAGAGACTTCTTAAGAAAATCAGAGATAACTGCCACTTATCCTTGACCTCCAAGATGAGCAATATCACATGCTCCTATGTACTTAGATCAGAAATAAACTGACCCAAGCAATGCTATCACCAACACCATCTTCTAGACCAGTTTCTTGCCAGGAAACTTTCTAGATAAAGCTCAGATGTTTCTAGTAGACACTAGAATGCACCTGCTACACTTCAACAGATCTAAGAGACATGTCTTCATCTTCACTTTCATCAGTACTACATTCTAGCCTTAGTTTCTTGCCAAGAATCTTACTAGAATAAATACAGATCCATCTATACCTCCTTGAATCAACAGAATTCTGCACAATCTCTGCTGATGGAATGTCTCAACATCTGGTTGAACATCAGATTCTCAACCAGATCAAGGACCTGATACTTGTGCTACAACTGATGAGACAACTTGATCATCAACTAAGGATAATCCATTAAATATTTGAGAATATCTCAACTAGAAATGGATCTTAAATCCTTATAAGGAATCCTTCGAGGATCATCTACTTGATAAACCACCAAAAGTATTCTTTAGTTAAAGGATCTTTTAATGTTGAAACATCAGGGCTGACATCCTTGACTCAACTTCCCTATGACTTCCTCTGCTAATAGAATCCCTGCAAGTCATGAGTGGTGAAAATAAATCACCTCCCACTATCTTTTCTAAAACATCCTTCAACAATCTGTAATACACAACAGAACAACATAAACAACATCAAGCAGGATCAACATCATGTTAGACCAAGCAGAGCAGCATCAAACACCATCTTCCAATCATCTACACATCTGCCACAGTCATACATCAAACTGAATATAGGGAAATCTTCTCCTAGGGCTACCAGAGTTCTTTCATCATAAAAATATGCAGCAGAACCACCAAAAGAACATCTTCAATATGTCCTAAACAAGATTTCAGAACATCTTATAGGTCATCATACAGAAGTAGCCACTCCTCCTTTGGCAGCACATTCACCAGGTCACAGAAGCTCCTATATCAGAGGGCACAACAGCAGATACATAGAATCCTTCATAAGCATGAGTGAACACACACTTCTCTTTAACTCCATAAGTAGTAGCTCAAACATTTAGCAAGATCATCAAATCAGCTACAACTTCTCCTTATTTAAACCACCAGAAAGTATCTCCCAAGATCTCATCCAGAACAGACAGGATGTCTGCTCTGATACCAATTGAAATTCTAGAAATTCTGGTATGTAGATCTCATATGTTCTAAGAGATGAAAAGAACATTGATCTCTGCTGAAACAAGGATGAGGACAGACCATGACCAATTTAAATTGCTTTAAATTGTACCAATGTCATGATCAATGTCATGACGTTTGTTGTAACATCAGCAGACAGACAGACTATTTATATAATCATTTAAATTGTGCAGAATTGTAAATGCTGAAAGATAAATAACACAATGAATTGTTTACCCAGTTCGATGCAACCTCACCTACATCTGGGGGCTACCAAGCCAGTAAGGAAATCCACTATTAGCATAATCAATTCAGAGCTAAACTACCCCGTTTACAACTCCTCACTTAATCTCTACCCAATGTAATTTCTGCTTAGAATCCACTAGACAAGAGATCCTGCTCACTCCCCCTCAATCACCGTAATGATAATCAACTCAATGTTACAAAAGGCAATGAAGTCACACTTCAAACACACCTTGATCTTGCTTCACAGCTTTGATCAAGTGACACAACTCTCTTGCTTAAAAGCTTAGAGTGACACACTCAACATGCAGCTTAAGAACTCTAGACCAATGCAATCATACAGTAGATAATTGCTTGGTTTACAAGTAATCCTAAGACACACTACACACGTGAAGAACAACTGATACAATTAGACTTCTTCACTCACAAATATATCTACCACAATGTATCCAAAGATACAAAGGGTGACTTACAAAGACACACAATGGACTCTCAAAATCCTAAACCTTAATTCTACACTTAAGTTTTTCTTGTTGTGAGTTGTAGTACCCCAAATTTTGCCCTAAGATTAGTCGTTTCGTCTTGCATCCCATTTCATTTTGCATTGCGTTTAACTAACCACTAACGGGTTGTGCAGTTGGCCGATTTTTGCAGGAAAATATCATGTGGCGCGCCCTTTTGTTCATGGAGGGTAAAATGGTCATTTGATCGCAGTCGGCCGTCAAAGTACGAATTTGGGAGTAAACGAGTTCGGGAGAGTCGTAAAAAGCTTCATCATCCTCAAATTGAGAAGACGGAGAGACGGCGGCTCAGAAAATCCGTTGAAGAATTCATCATCATCGCCGAGGTTCAGAGAACCTCGCGGTTCATCATCATCACCTCAAGTTGAAAGAAGATCTAAGATCACCATCATCATCGGCACCCCTTATTAGCGGCCATCAATTGTTTCAAACTTCCCCCGAAGGTAAAAGTGAGTCGTTGTTTCCAGTAACAGAGTTTTCTTTGTTTCCTTTCAGGTTCATAAAAGAAGAAGGAGGAAACAAAGAAGCCATTAATGGAGGTATCGAATGCAAATGAGCAACAACGGAGGGTGAACCGTCCGCGGCGGCGCAAATGATGAGAAAAGAGAAGGAAGCATCTCAGACAAGGTATGCAAATAGGGAAGAAGACGGAAAATCTCCGTATGGGATGGCTATGGCTTGCGGCCATTTCCAATAAGGAAAAAGACGAGTTTCAAAACCCTAAACGCTGCAAGAGCGTTTTTATATCTACTGTCCTTATGTTTTGTTCTTTTGTTTTTTCCTATTTTATTTGTTCTTGGTTTTTTATTATTTTTTTGTTTTCTTAATTTAATAATTAATGTAAAGGTTCTGCTTGACATAGCACCAAAATAATTTTGGGTTTAAATTCTTAAAACAAATTCTCTTAAGGAAAAATAAGACTCTGCCCTCATCATTGAACCAATTTTCCCTTAAAAATTAATTTAATTCTTTTTTTTCAAATAAATTAACCCTTTTTGAAATTTATAAAAAAAAATCTTTTTTATATAAATGAGTTAACCTTTTCCTTTTTAACATATTAAAGTTTTTCTAACAAAATTTTACTCGCATTTTGACACCAAAATTAACTTCATTTCCCGTTAACTATTAAACTTTCTTTCTCACAAATTTTCTTAGCTAAAATTTAACACTTTCACCCTGGTTCTGACTTAAGGGTTCTGAATATAAATTTTCTTGATGTTCCCGTCGAACTTTTCGTATAATTATTACTTAAGCCATAACATTATTTTTCATTTTGCCTTGTTTAATAGTCTCGTATTTTCCATATTCTTTTTTGATTTGTAATCATGCGAGACTACCGTCACAATTATTTATTCTCGCATTTTTTTGGGATTTGTAATTTACGCGAGTGATCGTCGCGATGCTTTTGCTTTACTGCTTTCCTTATTTTCGTACTCTAATTCTGCCATGTAATAATTCATTGTTCAATTTACCATCAAAATCTTCCGAAGGATTAGGTCTAAACCGTTTGACCGCCGAGTCAATAGTCCTAGCCCTTGACCGTTTCAAAACCCTAATAGCCTAGGTGTCCCGCCGTGGATAAAAATTCCCTTTACCCTAGCATTAGGTCAAAGAGTCGCCATACTCTGTTTTAACGTTTCCCGCCGTAGAACATTTAGTCAACCCTAATTTAATTAACAATTTTCAACATAGAAATAGGAGTCTCAAGACTCCACGTAAGCGCTTCCTTAAGAAAGTTTACTCCCCTTTAAACCTTTACCACAATCAAGACGTTTCTAACCTCCCTCTCGAGGGGAACTACGGTTACTCTGATTCCACTCCCTACCCCGGATACGTAGGCACAAGATGCGAATCTTGCCTAGTAAACTTAGGACTAACCCTTAGGTCTTTATGTCACTCTCAACCCTTAGCACATATACTTCAAGCAAATAATAAAGCAAAATAGCAAAAATAAACAAAAGGTTCATGTAAAGTACTACAGAAGTTTAGGGTGCTAGTATCTTCCCTAAGCTTAACCAACCCCTTACCTAGATCTCTCCCCGCATTGTCTTTACGATGCAAAGTTAGGTTTTCCCTCTTTTGACCTTTTCGTTCGCATAAATCAAAGAGCGGTTGTGAACTAAAGATGCGATTCAAATTAATTAATATTTTGATATCATATTCTAACTGCAACAGAAAATGGGGACTTCACTGGGGATGTCATAACTTTTAAGGGTTATCCCTATTTTGTTTTGTTTTACTATTTATTTTATTATTTGATTGCTTGTATATAATATATCATTGTACCTTGCTTGGGGGTATCTGTTGTGAGATAAGTCCTACACCCGGACTTGAGTGACATTATTATAGGAAGGTGAGATATTCGACGAGGCTTGCCGGGAGTGAGTCCCGAACAAGCTGACTTGAGAATCACCGCTCAGTTGACACCCTTTCGAAAATGGTTCAGTTGAACGAGTAGTCGTGAAATATTTTACTATTGTCGATTGGAGTTCATGATACTGGGGACCGTAGTTACCTTAATACCACCTTGGCCTTATCTAGGACGTAGTGTGGGGACTATTAGAGAGTATTCCCAAAATAGTTGCTACACGATACTACACTCAAAAGAGGTTCTCTCGAGAATATTATCGACCCCCGAGTCAGTAAGAAAGTTGATAATATCCGAAAGATGGACTTATGACTTTGGGCACCTCTTTAGAACCCTTGTTCTGCAGGTACAACTAACCTATTGTACACACCTTTTGGGAAGGGTAGACCTTGACTCCGCTCATTATACCTTTAACCTAGGACTTTTGTTGTTTGTATGTATTTGTGCATGGCATTCCTAAAACATCATTCCTAGTTTCAAGGAATTCGACAGTCCTTTGCCAATTCAAAAGTCTTACATTTTAAAGTCTAAAACATGTTCCAACTTTCCTAAAAAGGAATACTTGTAATTGACCGTTGAAGTTCTTGAAACTATTGCATCGCATTAACATCATGTCTTGCATTGCATTTTCCCCCCGGTTTCTCATGTCCATTTGTCTTTATCTTCCAGTGTTCCTTTGAGTCGTCAAGCTGATTCCTCGACACAGATATCAGACCAGAGCTAACTATAGACGCAAGATGTCAGAACAAGAGACATATAACACGGTAATTCGAATGTCTGAGCTCCCTTTGAGAATCCACCCTATGACTACAATGTTGTCAGTGCATCAAAAGTGAAGCTTCAGTCCGACTTCAGCGGACTATGTCCTAAACACCAGTGTTTCAGACAAGACGACTCAGCTTTGTACTCATTTAGTCACTAGGCTTTTGTTTCTCGTTGTTTGTACTTTCCTTATTTTTATATTAACTGTTTGCCTTCAAAATATGTTTGTACTTTTACATTAATGAATTGAGCATTGAAACTTTTGATTTCAATTCATTTTGTCTATTATTTGCATCTTCATGCTTTATCTTTCAAATATTTACTTCTTGTCCAAATTCTTGATATGCAAAGATTGGAGGGAGGATGACGAAGACGTTATACCCATAACTGCTGTCAGTATGCTTTCAATCAAACTTTGTTGATGATGTAAGGCATTGTTTCAACTCCCAAACACTGGAGAAATAAGGAAGTTATCCCCTTGTCACCCCTTTGAGCCCAGAAGTTGGAGTTTCTTTCTTTACAAAAAAAACCCGCTCTCTTAACCTGGGGCATGGGTAGTTCTCAGTTAACTTGGTTGTACTTTCCTGCAATATACCTTTCATATAAAGGTTGCACTCATAATTTTCCTTCGCACACAATAGACAAGTGTCGAAGATGTTTTCAAGCCAAAAAGCCGATGATGGTTCACCGTAATCATTAAGCTAAGCAGTCACTTTCTTTCAAAAAATAAAATAAAACAATCCCGCTAAGTCAAAACCTATGAAGGAGACTTAGGCAAAACTGGGGCATCCCGCTGACTATGTGCTTTAAAAGAAACAGTTTAGGAAAAAGTTAGGGATAATAAAAAGAGGAGATCTTCAAATCCTCACCATGAAAACCCTCAATGTCAAAATAACCATATGTTATAAAGAAACAGTGGTTGCCTTTTCAAAAAGGTTTGTTGGCTTCTGAATCATCGTCATTATTATCAGTGCAATTCCTAACCTATGGGAACCTGAATGCATAATACAAGTTAGTTGAGCGTAGGACTGAAGATTATCACGTAGATGGGGTGGGTACAAATAAATTTTGAGCCTTTATCCTTTGTTTCATAAACCGTGAACCAAACCACATTACAACCCACAAAAGACCTAATTGAAGCAAGATTATTTTAAAGGCATACTATAGCAAGGTTGCATAACCTGACTCCAAAAGATCTTTGCGAATCAGTTATTTTGGCAGTACTCCTTTATTTTAAACTTTGAGCGTCTTGAACCACCGTGTTCTGGCCAACGTCTCATTTATTTTTTCATCTTTCAAAAATGATTTTTGATTTCAAAAGTTGCATGAACTTTGCATTGTCGTGTTTGTATGAACACTTGTGTTTGCAAACTGGCTTTCCTCTAAGGAATTTTCAAACAATGAGAAACTCGATCGGTGATCCTATCAGGGGCAAGTTCCTGTTACATCATGTCTAAGAATCAATGCAAGACTTGTTCAAGACAAATCCTTCTCAGAATAAGTTTATCCAAAAGATTTTTCAAGACTCAGAATGGGGCAACCTTCCGAGGGCACAGTAAAACAATCATTTTCACAAATCAGACAAGCTAAAGCATTATCAGCTCATTTACAACAAACATCTAATTTGGGGCAGTTTACTTATCAGAATCCCTAGACAACTCTTCATCCTTCCTACAGGGACTATTAGCTTAATATAGTTTAGCAGAATGACGGTGATGTATGTGTTGAGGAATTAGTTTTCCAGTCTTGTCATCTCACCAAAAGAGTCAAGCCTTGTCGTCAACATCTGCATTTTCATTTGATCATATCTCATAGCATAATTCATATACATATGCATAACATGAGTGTTTCATCCTCATTTGCATTTATCCCGAGGTCGTGTTTTATCCAGGTCTTACCTTGTGGTCGAAGTCCAACTCACTTGGCACCTACCAAACAATTTTATGCCATGTCTATCTGATGTTCTTCCAAATATGACATTTCTTATCTGATGGTGTTCCAGATATGTCTGTTTCTCCTACGTCCAATACTCTTCTCATATATTGTGTTTATACCTTTCATCCAAAGCCATTATTGGATGTCTGGTACCCTTATTTTTATTTCTCTTTCTGATGGTTTTCCATATTGAGTCTCTTTGTTCTGATGTTTTTCCAGAACTTATCTGAGGGTTTTCCAGATATTTTCCTTCGATTCTGACGGTTTTCCATAATCTTATCTGATGGTTTTTCGGATACATTTCTATTTCTGATGGTTTCCTAGATTGAGTCTTATCTGATGGTTTTCCAGATATTCCTTCGATTCTGATGGTTTTCCAGAATCTTTCCGATGGTTTTCCGGATTTATTCCTCTTTCTGATGGTTTTCCAGATTGAGCCTTTGTTCTGATGTTCTTCCAGAATTTATCTGATGGTTTTCCAGATATTCCTTTTGATTCTGATGGTTTTCCAGAATCTATCCGATGTTTTTCCGGATACTTTCCTTTTTCTGATGGTTTTCCAGATCGAGTCTTTGTTCTGATATTTTTCCATAACTTATCTGACGGTTTTCCAAATATTTTCCTTCGATTCTTATGGTTTTCCAGGATCTATCCGATGGTTTTCCGGATTTGTTTTTCTTTCTGAAAGTTTTCTAGATCGAGTCTTTCAATTCTGATGGTTTTCCAGAATTTATCCGATGGTTTTCCGGATACGTTTCTCTTTCTGATGTTTTTCCAGTTTGAGTTTTTATTCTGATGTGCTTCCAGAACTCCTTTGTTTCTTATCTGATGTTCTTCCAGATAGGTCTTCAAACTTGTCCCATACATTTATTGCTTTCCTAAATGTTTCGGATGTACCTTCAAAGACCTTGTTGTCATTTCATGCTCTTACAGATGTTCTCATTTTGTTTCTTTGTCCCAGAGTTCATTCGAAGTTTTTTCGAGTATCTCTGGTGTGTTTCAGAGTTCATTTGATGTTCTTCCGGATGTCCCAGAAATTTGTTTCTTTGTCCCAGAGTTTATTCGATGTTTTTCCGAGTATCTCTGGTGTGTTTCAGAGTTCATTTGATGTTCTTCCGGATGTCCCAGAAATTTGTTTCTTTGTCCCAGAGTTTATTCGATGTTTTTCCGAGTATCTCTGGTGTGTTTTAGAGTTTATTCGATGTTCTTTTGAATGTCCCTGAAATTTGTTTCTTTGTCCCAGAGTTTATTCGATGTTTTTCCGAATGTTTCTGGTGTGTTTCAGAGTTCATTCGATGTTCTTCCGGATGTTTCTGATGTTTGTTTCTCCTTGTATATTTTTCGACAATTCTTGAAGATCCCGCTCGATCTCTTCGTTTAAAGGAATGTCCCGGAAATTCCAGCACTTGTCGTTTACCTGATCCTACCGCCGTGTGGATCCTGTGTTACCGTTTCATCCTAAAGTGGCAGCTGGTCGCGCTTGAACCAGTTGGCCATCGCTTTAGAACTCCCCAGTGTCGTGCTGTTTCACCAGTGCGTCGCTGTCCCCGGTGTGGTTCGATCATCACGTATGTCCCCCGTGTCGTCATGTTGTCTGTATTCTTGTAGTTATCATTCTAGCATACGCATCATATTAAAGTCATAGCATTGTCAACCTTGTAGTCGTTTCGTTTTGTCCATGGCATAGCATTGCGTCTGAGGGAAAAAATTTCAGTTATCTGTATTTAAATCCCTTCACCGTGATTCCTCGAGTCGCCGCTGCTCAAATCATCCGGTGAAGCTATTTAAATAGGGGCAACTGTAGTACCCCAAATTTTGCCCTAAGATTAGTCGTTTCGTCTTGCATCCCATTTCATTTTGCATTACGTTTAACTAACCACTAACGGGTTGTGCAGTTGGCCGATTTTTGAGGGAAAATATCATGTGGCGTGCCCTTTTGTTCATGGAAGGTAAAATGGTCATTTGTTCGCATCCGGCCGTCAAAGTACGAACTTTGAGCTGTGATCAGGAACTTTGGGTCGTTTGATTTGGTTGATGTGAGTCAGGACCAAGGTTTAATTGGAAATTATTTTGGAAACGGGATTAGTCGGATAAATTGGAGGAATTAGAAATTAATAAAAAAATATTGGAATTTTACTTCATTTTCATTTTAATTCTATTTCAGTTCATCTTCATTGTTATTTTAAATCAATTGGATTTCATTATAAAACAATTCATTTCATTCTTAGGTTTATTTTCATTTCATTTTTAAATGACTTTATTTCCTTATTTTCATTTTTCATTTTAAATTGATTGTATTTTCATTTTTAACACTACTTTCAAAAGCATATGTTTTTCTAATAATTTTCATTTTTTTAGTTGCATTTCAAAAACCAAAATAATAAATAAATAAAATAAATAATTTTATTAATAATATTATTCCTTTACAAAAATAATAATAATAAATAAAATAAAATTAAAAAAAATATTTAATTACATTTTACAAAAAAATTACAAAAATAAAAAATACATTTTTTTCCTAAAATAATTCCTAAAGTTTTCCGACTCCTTTCGATTATCCGAGTTTTCTTCGATTTTTCTCTGTACCTGTAAAAAGTCAACAAAACAGACAACCATTTTATCGGTTAGAATTTTTTCCGACACCCTCAGAGTAGTATCATCATCGGGTGTCGGGAGGGTAACAGATTGCTCTAAAACTAGCTCCCGACTTTATTTTCGGCATTTCAGTAAATCAAGTCGTTTCTGTTCTTATTTTTGAGGCAACCGAGAGAGAGATAAAGAAGTACTTTTTGAAAAAAGCTGGTTTGGAAAAAGTACTTATTGAAAAAACACTTATGGAAAAAGCGCTTATTTAAAAGGCACTTATTCGAAGTGGATTTCAAACAAACAAGGCCTAAACAGTATTCCAAAAAGATTCCCAAATCCACTGGATTTGGTCCACGAACTCTAACGAACAATTAGCAACATATTCCAGAAAAAGCAACAAGTCCCAAGTTAATAGCAACCTAATTGAAGCAACAAAACCAAGCAGCGGTAGTCTCGATCAAACGACATCAAAAGCAAACCACCAAAAGCTTTTAAGCTCCGCAAATCCTGCAAAGCCAACAACAATCTCGCAACCAAATCAAATCCATCCCAAAAGAATCAAACCATATAAAATCACCAGTTAAGGGTTCATAGAGGAGGGAACCATAAACGAAAAAGGACAAAAAAACAGCGACGGCGAGTAAACGAGTCGGGAGAGTCGTAAAAAGCTTCATCATCCTGAAATCGAGAAGATAGAGGGACGGTGGCTCAGAAAATTCGTTGGAGGCTTCATCATCATCGTCGAGGTTCAGAGAACCTTACGGTTCATCATCATCACCTCAAGTTGAAAGAAGATCGAAGATCACCATCATCATCGGCACCCCTCATTAGTGGCCATCAACTGTTTCAAACTTCCCCCGAAGGTAAAAGTGAGTCGTTGTTTCCAGTAACGGAGTGTTCTTTGTTTCCTTTTAGGTTCATAAAAGAAGAAGGAGGAAGCTAAGAAGCCATTAATGGAGGTATCGAACGCAAACGAGCAACAATGGAGGGTGAACCGTCCGTGACGATGCAAATGATGAGAAAAGAGAAGGAAGCATCTCAGACAGGGCATGCAAATAGGGAAGAAGACGGAAAATCTCCGTATGGGACGGCTATGGCCTCGTGGCCGTTTCCGATAAGGAAGAAGACGGGTTTCAAAACCCTAAACGCTGCAAGAGCGTTTTTATATCTACTGTCCTTATGTTTTGTTCTTTTGTTTTTTCCTTTTTTTTTCTTGGTTTTTTATTATTTTTTTCTTTTCTTAATTTAATAATTAATGTAAAGGTTCTGCTTGACACAGCACCAAAACAATTTTGGGTTTAAATTCTTAATACAAATTCTCTTAAGGAAAAATAATTAACCCTTTTTGAAATTTATAAAAAAAAATCTAATATTAAAGTTAACCTTTTCCCTTAAAAATTAATTTTAATTTTCCCTTAAAATTAATTTTAATTTTTTTTCAAATAAATCAACCCTTTTTGAAATTTATAAAAAAAATCTTTTTTATATAAATGAGTTAACATTTTCCTTTTTTACATATTAAAGTTTTTCTAACAAAATTTAACTCGTATTTTGACACCAAAATTAACTTCATTTCCCGTTAACTATTAAACTTTCTTTCTCACAAATTGTCTTAGCTAAAATTTAACATTTTCGCCCTGGTTTCTGACTTAAGGGTTCTGAATATAAATTTGCTTGATGTTCCCGTCGAACTTTTTGTATAATTATTACTTAAGCCACAACATTATTTTTCATTTTGCCTTGTTTAATAGTCTCGTATTTTCCGTATTCTTTTTTGATTTGTAATCATGCGAGGCTATCGTCGCAATTATTTATTCTCGCATTTTTTTGAGATTTGTAATTTACGCGAGTGATCGTCGCGATGCTTTTGCTTTGCCGCTTTCCTTATTTTCGTACTTTAATTCTGCCATGTTATAATTCATTGTTCAATTTACCGTCAAAATCTTTCGAAGGATTAGGTCTAAACCGTTTGACCGCCGAGTCAATAGTCCTAGCCCTTGACCGTTTCCAAACCTTAATAGCCTAGGTGTCCCGCCGTGGACGAAAATGCCCTTCACCCAAGCATTAGATTAAAGAGTCGTCGTACTCTGTTTTAGGGTTTCCTGTCGTGGAACATTTAGTCAATCCTAATTTAATTAACAATTTTCAACATAGAAATAGGAGTCTCAAGACTCCACGTAAGCGCTTCCTTAAGAACGTTTACTCCCCTTGAAACCTTAACCATAGTCAAGACGTTTCTAACCTCCCTCTCAAGGGGAACTACAGTTACTCTGATTCCACTCCCTACCCTGGATACGTAGGCACAAGATGCGAATCTTGCCGAGTAAACTTAGGACTAGCCCTTAGGTCTTTATGTCACTCTCAACCCTTAGCACATATACTTCAAGCAAATAATAAAGCAAAATAGCAAAAATAAACAAAAGGTTCCTGTAGAGTACTACAGAAGTTTAGGGAGCTAGTAACTTCCCTAAGCTTAACCAACCCCTTACCTAGATCTCTCCCCGCATTGTCTTTACGATGCAAAATTAGGTTTTTCCCTCTTTTGACCTTTTCCTTTGGATAAATCAAAGAGTGGTTGTGAAATAAAGATGCAATTCAAATTAATTAATAATTTGATATCATATTCTAACCGCAAGATGAGTGCTTAATTTCCCATGCTTCTGCTCCTTCTTAAATAGTACTGCAGACTGGGCTTGGGCTGGTCAAGAGTAACAAACATTTGGTTTAACTAAGTTAAACCACTTTCCATAATTCAAGGTGCTATCAAATTAGGTCACAACTGCTTCATGTTATGCCCAACCCTGGCTAGAATCTCGCCTGAGATAACTAGGGAGCCATAACAGGTTTCCTGAATTCTAGCCTGAGATATATCAGGTAAAATACCAGAAAACTAAAACACGCGCGTAGATGTCATACGCTTGATGTCATAACATCCATCATGACATCCAACATACTTTGTTCTTAGCTGACCAAACTCACCCTGCTGAACACTCCTGCAGAATCTTCTTCATAACAGTAGACACAAGCATACTATAGTTTCCTAAAAAGTCTCAAAGATCCTTTTTATGATTACCAATTAAATATGCATTTTTCGTGTTATGAATATCTTTGACCTGCACACACTTGATGAGATATATCCAACAGGATCTCTTCAAACCAAACCACTTCTGGCAAGTGATATAAAATAGCAACACCTGTTGTACCAGACAACGATGTCATGACATTCAGTATGACATCCATGACAGCAATTCTGTCATCAGCTCCTGCTGCACCAGACAGCGATGTCATGACATTGGTAATGACATCCTATTTACAACACATGACAACAGTACTGTCATCAGCTCCTGCTGCACCAGACAGTGATGTCATGACATTGGTAATGACGTCCTGTTTAAAACACATGACAGCAGTACTGTCATAACAGTAGATGTGGATGTTATGACATCTTGCATAACATTAGTGCAGAATCATGTTTTACCAAAATTTAACCAATCATAGAATCATGGAACTAACAATAGCTTCTAAAAATTGTCAGACTCTGAGATTCAGAAAATGATTCTCTACTTCTGATAAATCAGTTTAAGTAAAAGGTTTTTCAAAAACTTTTATGTTACTTAGATATTCATAAAGGTGAAATCATCTAGTAGATTCAGGAAATCTGCTGGATAAGAATTTTTGGGTAATGATGTTTTTCTTTTTATATATTATTATTATCTCTATGCCCTATCTTGTGAAATATCATTTTGTGTCCTTTTTTTTTGACAAGATTCTTATTCATTTAGATTCTTTTTCAGTTCTTTTCTTTTCTTTTTGTTTTATTTGGTTGTGTGCTGATCAAACCAAACCTGAGATGAATTCTCTAGTCAATTCTCCTTTGAATCGACTAGTTATTATCAATGAAAAGTTTGTGGATTTTAATGGGTTTCTTAATCTAGGTTTTAACTTCTGGAAGACTCTGTCTGAACAAATTTGGAATGGATACTTTGAGAGGCTCTATGGTTTCATTTATCCATGTCTTGTCGAAGAGTTTTGGATTAATGCTTCCATTGTTTAGATGAATTCTGAGTGTGTTATTCTTTATAAAGTGGTTGGTGTTTCTATAATAGTGACCTCTAAATAGATTGCTAATGTGATCAATTATGAGGAGATTGGAGAAATCCCAGGAACAATTGTTTGGGAACATTATCTTCCTACATAGCATATCTTTGTAGATCCATCTAACACATATTTGGTCTCAAATCTTTGTCCTGATGCAATTGTTTGGAATCAGATTCTGAGCTCAAACTTGCTTCATAAGGATAAGGATCTAGACCTCGTGGACCCTATTGAAAAGGGTTTGCTACTACTTCTCAATTCATACTTGCAGATTGATCTTCCTCAAGTTATGTTTTACTATTTGAAAATGACTCTTTCTTCCGAAAGACTTTCTTTATTCCTAATGGATGAGTTCTTTCAGGACTACTGGTCCAGCAGGGAGTTATTATAAGTTCAGAGGCTTATTCTTCTAAAATCTGCAGAGACAAGTTTGAAGCTATCTATGAGAGATTCTGATGTTAGACTTCTGCAAATTTATGTCTTGTAACTGTCAAGACTTTTTGTGTTAAGAAATCTTATTGTTAATCCAAGTTTGTTCCTGCTTTTGTGCATCTTAACTGTTATAAATATTCATTTATATTGTTGTTCAGGAGGATAAAACAAATAAGATTAAAAACTCTCAATATGCAACATTCTCATTAACTAGAAGCTATTACAAATTGTCAAGACTTTCTAGGCATTCGGATTTTCCCTAAGGTATTCCCTAGGATCATCTGACATATCTAGATTGTCTAAATAATCTTGCCATTCTTCCTTTGTAAACTCTACAGCTTCCTTTTTCAGTTGATCTCTATGTTTTGACGTATAAGTTCTTCTTCTTCTGTGTATCCCAACGAAGGTTGCTAAAGAAGTGTGTGCTTTTGAAGCTATCTGATTACTTGTAGATCCTTCAGTTGCTGCATCACTCTTGTTTGCTTGAGTTTTTGTATTAAGCATGGTTATCTTTCTAATATCTCTCTTTGGAACCCGAATTGATTTTCCTTATACATTTAGGTGTTCAGAAGATTAAGTGGCTATGGAAGTGAGTCTGCTAAGGGGTTTTTATAGAATCATGACATTCATTACCTTTGAGTATTCATTATTTTATTATTGATTAAGTCAAATCAATTTTAAATACTGAATCTTGAAAATGATGTCTAGTATTCTGGCCTATTAAGATTTTTTTAATAGTTGTAAATAGTGTCGCTACGCGAAAAATGACACAGAGTCGCCATCGAATTTTATTTATCCCAAAGAGGGAAAGGGAAATAATGATAAAATCTTTAGGGAAAGAACATGGTTATTGCAACCACGTTTCGGGTTCGGAAGTCGGTTATGCTAGGGGAAGGTATTAGCACCCCCTCACATCTATCGTACTCGATGGGAACCTTCTAGGTTGTTTAGCTAAAATGGGTGTTTTAATCTAAAAGTTTGCTTGCTTAAGGGAAAGAGGGGTTGGTTTTTTATTAGGGTGCTTGCCAAGGATTGGGGCCCTTGTGCCTACGTATCCTCACTTAAAAGAAGTGAAGAATCAGAGCTATGTAGTTCGGAGGCTTGAGAAATGATTGTATGTTGATTGATTTTATACCTTGAAAAAGGGTTTTTAGATGATGCCCTAAGGCCAAAAAGAAGTTTGGCGAGTTGATGTTATTTTATGGTTTTGAAAGAAAGTTGTTCTTAATTAGGATCACACTAAAGACTATGGGTGGAGGTGAGTATTTCGAACGACCAAGTCGAGCGCCTTGTGTTCAAAATACTCGAAATGAGTGTAGGAGAGGCTCCATTCTCACTTCTTCTCCACCACTTAAGGCTCGTGGCGCGCAAATCCTAATCGTACTTTATTGTGTTTTTGAATTTATTGAGAAAAATGCCACTTGACGTTGGATCGAGTGTTATATTGCTTATTTAAAAAAAGGTTTTGAAGTGATACGAACAAGGTTGATGGCGTTGGACAAGGCAATCGACTTACAAGGTGAAAAAATGGCTCGATAAGAATCGAGAATTTATTTTGAAAATGGTTTGCAAAACAAAAGTCAGAATGACATTATTAATATAAGCACACAATAACGTGAGACAAAGTCAAGTTAGTCGGTTTGAGGACACAAGTTAAATTTCACAAATTTGTACATTCAAGTTATTAATTAAACTAATCATGGATATTTAATAAAACTAATTAATATTTTAATTAATTAATATTAAATAAATATGTTTAAAATAAATAACAAACTCTTTTCTCCTTGTTTATCTTATCATTTTTGTTTATTACTTTTTATTGTTATTAATAATTAAGAGAAAACATCAATTCCTAAAATAAAAAATAAAAAAAAGTCTTAATATTAATCTTTGAGTTTTGTTTTTTATCTTAAAACACTAACTAAGAAAAATTAATTTTAATCCTACGTTAAAAATTATTAAGTAAGTATTAATCCTAAATACTAAAATCAACAAATAAAGATTGGACCTAAAATCTAACTTATTAATTAAAAGAAACTAAATCTAAAATCTAAAAGAAAATAAATTAACTATAAAAAAATGGGGCAGCAAACTCTCCTATTTTCGATGAGGCCCAAGCATGCTGTAATTGGATTAACTAAACCGGGTCAGGCCAGCTGGCGACCCGAAACCGACCTCACCACAATCAAGCCAAGGGTTACAAGGAACCCTAAAAACATAGAATGGCCGCTGAAACAAAAACAGCAAGACCAACCTGTGAACGTGAGAGAAAATCGATTTCACAAGAAGCGAAAACCCATTGCTCAAAATCGTGCTCGCTCAACATCACGGATTCAACCCTCACACAGTTCTATTATCTTTCAATCTATTTCTCTCAATCTCGTTGATCTTTCTCTATTCAAACATGGAATAAAACTGCAAATCGAAATTCTCTCTCCACCCAAATGTGTAAACAACACGATTCAAACAGAAACGAAGCATTCAATAGCACCTGTAATAGTGTTCTATCTCAACCTGCATTTTATTATGCCCAAAAGTTCAATCTGGTACGACAACTTCCCCCCTGCTTTCTCTATCTCTCACAAATTCAATCTTTGTACGTGACTCAAGCACCCTATCTCACTAACGTTTCTCTCACTTGATTTCTCGACTTTGGAATAACAGACATCATATAGTAAGTTTTAGGGTCCGTTTGGTTCAACGGATGGGAGGGGAGGGGAGGGATTTTAATAAAGGGGAGGGGAGGGGAGGAAAGGGGAGGGGAGGTATTTTAACTAATGTATGTTTGGTTCAAAGAAAGGGAGGGGAGGGGAGGGGAGGGATTTTTAACTACATATATGTTTGGTTCACAAGGGGAGGGGAGGGATTTTAAAACCAAATTACATTTTTATCCTTACGAATATCATCACTTGTGTTTAGTAACACTAAAAACAATACTAGATAAAAATAGTTTTGAGTAAATTTCACCAAATAAAAACTTGGTCATTCATAAACAACACAAATTAAAACAAAATATTCAAAAAACATATTCAAATGTAAGCAAAATATTCAGAACATATTAAATTGTAAATAAAATATTCATAAAAATCATAAGAACTAAAATTCAAAAGACATAAAATTTCATATATCTAAAAGTTTTAAGATCTAATTGATTAAAAAAATCTCATTAGCTAAAAATTGACATTCTTATTCAACTTTTCTAACTAATATAAAAATTAAATAAGTTCCAACTAAATATAAGAAATAAATAAATTTAATTCTTGATTCTTTAGTTATAAATAAAAATAATAATATTATGTAGAATTGATACTCAATATACTTTGGACTTTTTACTCTTTATTATTAAAATATATTACTATTTTTTAAAAAATAATTTAGTAAATTTGATGTTTAAATCATCCATCACTAATATTTAATTACTCAATAAGGACAATCATGGAATTAAAAAAATAATTAAGGTTAAATTAGGGAATATAATAAAATTATAAATAATAAATCTTCCCTCCCCTCCAAATCCCCCCAATTTGAGGGGAGCAAAATATGAGTCTAGGAGGGATTTTGCTCCCCTCCCCTACCCTACCCTTATAAAAAATGAACCAAACACAAATATTTATAAATATCCCCTCCCCTCCCCTCCCCTCTCTCAATCTCATTGATCTTTCTCTATTCAAACATGGAATAAAACTGCAAATCGAAATTCTCTCTCCACCCAAATGTGTAAACAACACGATTCAAACAGAAACGAAGCATTCAATAGCACCTGTAATAGTGTTCTATCTCAACCTGCATTTATTATGCCCAAAAGTTCAATCTGGTACGACAACTTCCCCCCTGCTTTCTCTATCTCTCACAAATTCAATCTTTGTACGTGACTCAAGCTCCCTATCTCACTCACGTTTCTCTCACTTGATTTCTCGACTTTGGAATAACAGACATCATATAGTAAGTTTTAAGGGATATGAAAGAAACTACCTGCCATTTGAAGGAATGTGGGTTTTTGTCGTCTTCAGGTGGGCCTTTCACGCTTTTTTTTTAATATTGTGGATTTCTGAAATTATTGTGTTCTCTAATATGAGGGTATTGAAACTGTTTATGTGTTTTGCTGCTAGAGTTTTTCTTAATGTATCTGTTTTTTTTCGATTTTTCATCTCTAAGAACTCGATGGCCTCCCCCTCCTCTGCAAACCCTTCTTGTTGTTTTTTATATTGACAAAGAATTAGGGTTTATGTTTGAATCTGCTGAAGAGTCTTTGTTTTTTTTGGCATGCCTGTAACCTTTTGATGCTAAAAAGTATTTTTCCATTTTGGTGAATATGCTGCCCTTGCTGCCATTGTCTGAATTTCTGCACTTTTTGCACTTTCTTCCTTTATTTGTTTGTTTGTGTTTGGATTTTCTTAGTGGTCCCTTGATTCTCTTTTTCTGGACAAAAATTTGAATTGTTTTGGACTACCTTGAAATTCTGAGGTATGGTTTGGTTTGATTGAATATGGTATATTGTGTGACAATATGAGTTGGTGAAGAACTGAACATGGGATTATTTATAATTTTTTTTAATTGAGATGATATTTGGCGGATGGAATATGTTGTGATGTTGAATTGAAATGCTCTATGAATCTATTTAAATTGTTCGAAATACATTAGATGTTGCTAATCCCCTTCTTCTTTTTTTATGTGAGTTGGAGTTCCCTAAGGGCAAATGGCCATGAAGAAAAACAAATTCCAAGTAGCTTTCCATGGAGATTGAAGTTCACAAGTTGTACCTAATTATTTTATGACTTTTGTAGGACTTGTAGTTTATATTGGAATTGTAACTTGAAATTGAAAATTGTTATTGAATTGTAACTTGAAATTGAAAATTGTTATTGAATTGTAACTTAAAATTTGGCTTGATATGGAGTTTGGATAAAGTTTGCTTGTAATGAGATTTATCATGGTGTCTTTATTTCTCTTGAAATTTCCCAAATTGATGTAAAATTTTTTTAACAGAATTTCAAACAAAAATTAGTCCTTGAACATAAACTGGCCAACACATGATCTTGATATTTGGAATGGAGTTATTGAATAAATGATGATGGTCTTTGAACGAAACCAACAAAAAAACTCACGCCATCCTTCTCCCAATCTCGTGTGTTTTAAAACCCCTTATCCATTTGAATAATTCTTGACCTCATATCAAATTCAAAGCCCAAAATGTTCATCCCTAATGAATTCTTAACCTTAATTAGCAAGTCGAGTCAACTTTCATTACAAGCAAATAGACAAAAGTTTTGTATCATATGATATTCTTTGCGACTCAAACTACAAGTTTTTGCATTGACAACCAATAACCTCCAAAATGATATCTTGCCTTGAATAAACCTTGAAGATGATAGAACCTGAAAATATGAAAGGATGCCTGACGCGAAACCTAAAAATGAACTTCAGTTGAACGGCCCTCCTCAGACTTCAACAAAATGGGCGAGAAACCTTAATTTCTTTCCATGATAATATAATTCAAAACATTGTCAAGATTGTAAACCTTAGTCGTTTGATTGCTTTTGATAATACTCATATGCAAAAATGGCCCATGAAAAGAGGTTACTTAGTAAGCACAATCCCTTTTTGATTTGGCTTGATCGGGACCAAATCAAAATCCCTCATAAATTGGGTTGTGAATGAAGATCTAAACAAACCAATCCTAAACACAACCCTAGGGCAGAAAACCTTCCTTTGCAAACCGACATGCTTGATATACACCATGGTAATGTATGATATGACAAATGTATGAGTGAGGAGTTAGGGTGAAAACGAGGGTGTGACAAATAGTATTGTTAACATGTTAACTTTTGCTTTCAGTTATCTTATTACTTCATTAATATTTTTTTTCAGAAAATAATTAAGGGAAAAATAAAGTGATTATTTGCATGCAATGTATATAGAAATAAATTGGTCAAAACTTCTTCTTCATTGATCATGTTAAAGGATTACAAAATAAATATTACAAAAGGAATTGGTATGAACTTAGAATAAATCCTTGTCTAAGTCATTTATTTCCTTATAGAAAAATCAGTTTCCATAATCAATATCTGGTTTGTTTTCATCTATGTCCTCCTTTTCTGCCTCTGGGACAACAAGATGGTAAAACATCTTGTTGAGCCTCTTCCTCCTTGTCTTCTTCATGTACTTCTACTTTGGCTTCATCACAGCTGCCAAAGGACCTGCTTCTGTAGGTTGTTGAGGTACTATTGACGAAACATCTTCTGAAATGTTCATATTATAGGGCATAGGCCCAGTAGCAGACGCTTTTGAAGCTGTTGGCTTCTGAAGTTTTTGGATATTCAGATTCGTAGAGCTCTCTGTGACTTCTGTCACAACAGATATTTTGTTGCTCTCAGCTGATGACTTCACGACGTATTGGTGGACGTTGATGAGAATGAACTAGGTTTTGGTTGTGTTTATAATGGCTTCGAGTAACTTAATTGACAGAATAAGATCATTTGCTTGATTATTGGGACTGTTACGACCGATACATATTTAGTATGTATTGCACGATCCTTTATTGATCCTTGTTACTTGATCATTTTCCCTTCCTTGGAAACTGATCTTGTAATGATGGTCTGTTTTGCATTTATGACTGTAATTCTTTTCTTTTTTTCCTCTTTTTATACTTTTTGATGTGACAAAAGGGGGAGATAAGATAGTAAGTATTTAATTAGAAATTGAACCCATTCAGTTTGTACATAAAAATCATTTATAATTTTTATATTTAAATTCTTCTACATAATGGTTATTTTGCTCGGGCGACACATTTTAACTTTCTTGTACATAGAACTAAGGAGGAGCTTACAAACCTCAAAATTAGACTACCAGACTCAGAAGGAGCTTACAAACCTCGTATTCTGATGTTACAAAAGGAAGTTAAAATATTATTTTTAGTTTTCTTAAATATAAATCTAGGGGGGACAAACCTCAATTTTGGACTATTTTAATGTTACTAAGAAAATTAAAATACCTTTTCTTGAAAGTAGTACTTAGACTAAGTTTACAGAACCCAACTTTGGACTATTAGACTCAGGGGGAGCTTACAAACCTCATACTCAAAGAAAATTATAATTGTCTGACATTGTCCTTTAAATACTTATGTTTGTCATCATCAAAAAGGGGGAGATTGTTAGAACAAGATTTGTTAATGACATATGTTCCTTAGGTTTGATGATAAAAAGTATTAAAAGAACAATGTTTATATTTGATGTGTGTTTCACGTATGTAGGTTCTAATACTTATAGATATATATGTAGAATATGATATACAAGGGCACACTTGAGAGAAGCTGAATTGCTAGCTTCTGATGGTGCAGAATCTGAAGAACACTCTCTAAGTGATGTCTGGCATAGACTCTGAAGATGAAGGTCTCATCATTAGAAGAAGCAACATAATTTTCTCTACACTTGGTGAATGTAAATTGGCTTCTGGTGATCATTCAGAGTTAGTGATAAAGCTGAAGCTATTCGTACTGCAGAAAGCAAGTTGCATTGTCAACTAGAGTCTTAGTTCACAAGGCTCAAGAAAAGTTGGCATGCTTTATAGATATTTACTTTCAACGACTCTATAGTACATGATCTCTTTGAAGACTCAATGGTTAAACACATTACACAATGGATCAAGATCTTTTGGTGTATCTATCTTCAACGTCTCTTGTACTATGGAGAAAGCAAAGACACTTGATCAAGTTATCTCTCCAACGACAAGTCTTTTGCAAATTCTATATAAGTAGCTGAAGGTTCAAACTAAATCATTAACAAAGATCAACCTGATGAAGGAGTAACAAGATCATCAATTATCAACACAATCGAGTATGCAAAATTTTGTTGTAGGTTGTAATTGTAAAAACCTTAATATTTCTTAAACATTGAATATCTTAGAAAACTTAAGAGCTTTAGGTCTTTGTTATGGTGATCTCCCTGTACCTCTGATATTTGTATGAATTACACCTTGTTCTCTATTATGTTGAACATGTTAATTAGAAGTTTATATTAAGTCTCACGAGCCATGTAAGTCTTATGTTATGCGCTAGAGCATTGAAAGTCTTAATCAAGTAGATTGATTGAGCAACCAAGTCTCTTGCCAAGATGCTTGAGCCATGTAAGTCTCCTGTTATGTGCTTGAGCATTGAAAGTCTTAATCAAGTGGATTGATTGAGCAACTAAGTCTCTCGCCAAGATGCTTGAGCCATGTAAGTCTCTTGCTATGTGCTAGAGCAATGAAAGTCTTAGTCAAGTGGATTGATTGGGAAGAAGTCTTAAATTCGTGGGATTTAGGCAAGGAAGTCTTGGATTGAGGGTAATAGTAGAAGTCTTGAACCTGAGGGGTTTAAGTAGGAAGTCTTGGGTTCGTGGAACCTGAGCAGGGAAGTCTTGGACCGTGGGGTTGAGCAAGAAGTCTTGGGCTTGAGAGACTTGAGCAGCAAGTCTCAGGTCTGAGGGACCTAAGTAGGAAAGTCTTAGGCTGAGAGTCTAAGCAAGGAAGGCTTGAGTTTGTAGTAATTGAGCAAGGAAGTCTTGGGCCTTAGGGGTTTAAGTAAGAAGTCTCAGACTTAGGGTCTGAGCATGGTAAAAGTCTTATGCAGAATGCATAAGCGATTGTAATCATGATTTGATTATTGTGAAAACCTCTTGTGAAGCAAGGGGACTTGATTACTCTCATTTGGGAGTAACTAGTATAAATATTTGTGTCTTCTGCTATTATTTATTTGCTTCTGTTAACATTCTGCTGCTAAGTATAATCTGAGTTTGAACACCAGTTTAGATTTTGAACTCTAATCAGACGCAAATTAAGAAAACAGAAAACACAATTCAACCCCCATTCTTGTATACTTTTCTCACTTTCACACTTAATTAATCAATTAATTCCCACTAACCCAATTAATTAACACAAAACACCATAAATACCATCATCGGCCAATCATGTCATCTGCAATGCCCCAAATTTTACCCTAAGATTTGTCGTTTCATCTCGTATTCCATTGCATTTTTGCATTGCATTTAACCAGGCACTAACGAGTTTGTGTAGTTGGTTGATTTTTGCAGGAAAATATCATGTGGCGCACCCTTTGGTTCATGAAGGGTAAAATGGTCATTTGTTTGCGATCGGCTGTCAGTTTACGAGCTTTGGGGGTTGTGGTCAGGAAAGTTGGGTTGTTGAATTTGGTTGATTGGAACTGTTTGATTGAGAAGGATTTCAGCTGTTCAGTTTAAGTCGGGTCAAGTTGTTAGATTGAAGGTAGCCAGAGAATGTGATCGTGTGAGTTAATCGGACGGATTGGATTTTATTCTGATAGGTTTGTTCACTTGAGTTGCTGGAAATTTAGTCGAAAGTTTCTTCGGAGACGGGATTAGTTGTATAAATCGGAACAATTAGGAAAAGGGTTTTCATTTCAATTTTCAGTTCTTATCTTAAAGCATGTGTCTTTTTTCATTCATTAATTTTATTGCATTTTTAAAAATCAATCATATATCATTTTTAATTAATCCCACTTTTAAATCAATCATTTGTTTCGTTGTTTAAAGAAAAGTTCATTTCATTTCTAGTTCATTTTTAATTTTAGTCTCATTTCATTTTTTTTATAATTTCATTTCATTTCAAATATGTTTCATGTTTCTTTAATATTATGTTCATTCCATACTTTTATGCCAAGTTTTAATTTTATTTATTATTTGCATATAAAAAAAATAAAAGATAGTAATAATGTTCCATGTTTCCAAAATCTTAAAATAAGAGTTTTTTTATTAGAAATAATAAAAATTCTTTGCAAAAATAATAAATAACTTAAATTAAAAGATTTTCATTAATAGAAATTAAAATTACAAAAAAAAAAAAATAAAAGAATAAAATTACAAAAAATATAAATTTATATTCCCAATATTCCTAAGTTTTTTCCGATCCTCTTCGACTCTTCCCGACTTTTCTGATTAAGTCTCCGAACCTGCAAATCAAAGTAAGCAAATTTTATCGGGTTAGTATTTTCCGACACCCTCAAAGCAGTGTCATCATCGGGTGCGCCGGAGGATAAAGGATTGCTCCAAAACCAGCTCCCGACTCCTTTCCGACATTTCGGTAAATTCGGTAATTTCAGTTCTTACTTTTCGAGGCAACCAAGAGAGAGAGAGAGAGAAGTGATTTTAGAAGAGTGATTATTCTGGAAAGTGATTATGCAAAAGGTGGTTTGCTTTTGAAAAAGAGATTTCTAAATAAGCACTTTTGAAAAGCACTTATTCAAAAATGGATTTTCAGCCAAACACAGCACAAACAGCATTTCCACTGAAATCACAAAGCCCATGGATCGACCAAGAAAAACGCAAGCCTCAAGCCCATGAATATCAAACAAGTTCAAACCAGATTCGAACCAGTTTGTCAAACAAATCCAGAAACGATTCGATAAGCATGTTCAATAAACTCGGTCGCGGTCAAGCCATGAAATTCGCCACAACAAAATCACAGAAAACATAGTAACCACCAAAGCAAATCCAGCCCATAAGTGATACCATATAAAATCATCCTTAAGGGTTAGATCGAAGGGGAAGGAAGTTCTGAAACCCTAAAGGGGATCCGCAGAAACCCTAAGGTGAAAATGCGGTGAGGGTTCAGAGAGTCCGTAGACTCATCATCATCACCACCAAAGAAAGAAAAAGAAGAGTTTTGAAACAACCCTCACCGACGAACGGAGCGGAGTTCTCAGCCGTCGTCGCCATCGTCGTTCATCAAGAGATAACCGGCGGGCAATGAATCTGTAACCTCTCATGGTTTCATCACCGTCGTCATCACAAGCGAAAGAGAGAAAAAGCTTTTTCAGAAAATCCCAGCGAACTCAGAGTTGCCTCATCATCGTTCATCATCACCTACGTTATCGGCCGCCGCTTCCAACCTTCCTAAGAAGGTGAGCAATGACCAATGATTATTTGTTTTTTCGTTTCAGGCACAAAGAGGAAGCCGCAAGGCGACATGCAAACAGAAAGAAGAGGAGAAAAGCTCGGAAAGTTCATCAATGGAGTTCACGGTTCGACGAAGAAGAAGAAGGAGTTCACGATTCGACGAAGAAGAAGGAGACATGCGCAGCCAGGGAGAAGGAAAAGTGGAGATAGTCTCAACGAACCCTAATTACCCAAAGACTCCGTGTAGTCTTTATAATTTTTTTTTGCTTCTCTTTCATTTTTTGTGTTATTAATTAATTTAGTTTTACTAGTATTATTAATTTTTAGGTTAATAAAATCATAGTACTTAACACAAACCTTTTATTTAAGTGATTAATTATTATTTTTCTTTAATAAAGCTCAAACACCAAAAAAAGACATAAACATATTTTAAAAGCTATAAAAAAGAAAAGGGCCATTCGTCATAAAAAAATAATTTGTTTTTCCCTAGTGTGCCTAATTTAAAACCCATTTTTAAAAATTTAAAAATATTTTTCTGCAAAATTAAAACGTTCTTCTTTAATTAAATTTAAAAAAAAATTATTATTTTTTATTAAAAACATAAAATAAAATAATTTCTCCTTTTAAATGCAAAAATTAACTTTCTTTTAAATAAAATTCAAAAAAATGAAAATCTTGATTTAGGCGTTTCAATTTCTGTCTAACCCTCGTCATTATCTCGTTCGCTTCAGCTTATTAATCTTTCACTTGCTTGTATTGTCGTTTTTCAGTTGTAATTATGTGAGTAATTGTCGCAGTTATTTATTTTGCATTTTTTGGGATTTGTAATTTACGCGAGTGATCGTCGCGATGCTTTCCTTTACCGTTTTCTTTATTTTCGTCTTTTCAGTTTTGTCATCTGATAATATTCGAATGTTTGCATTAATTTACCGTTAGAGTCCTTCTGAAGGATTAGGTCTAACAATTTGACCGTCGAGTCATAGCCTTGCCCTTTGAATGGTTCAAACCCTAATTAGCCTAGGTGTCCCGCCGTGGACGAAAATGCCCTTTACCCTAGCATTAGGCCAAAGAGTTGTCGTACTCTGTTTTAGGGTTTCCCGCCGTGGAACATTTAGTCAACCCTAATTCAACCCTAATTTCAATTAACAAGTTCAACGTAGAAATAGGAGTTTTAAGACTCCACGTAAGCGCTTCCTTAAGAAATGCTTATTCCCCCATGAAACCTTGACCACAGTCAAGACGTTTCTAACCCCCTTTCGAGGGGAACTACGATTACTCTGATTCCAGTCCCTATCCAAGATACGTAGGCACAAGATGTGAATCTTGCCGAGTAAACTTAGGACTAACCCTTAAGTCTTTTCAGTCACTCTTAACCCTTAGCTTAGTATGTATACTTAAATAAAATAATAAAGCAAAAATAGCAAAAATAAACAAAAGGTTTCTGTAGAGTACTACAGAAGTTTATGGTGCTAGTACCTTCCCTAAGCTTAACCAACCCCTTACCTAGGTCTCTCCCCGCATTGTGTTTACGATGCAAAAATAGGTTTTCCTTCTTTTGACCTTTTCCTTCGGATAAATTAAAGTCGGTTGTGAATCAAGAATCATGATTCAAATTAATTAATAGTTTGATATCCTATTTCCACCGCAACAGAAAATGGCGACTTCACTGGGGACCGCCATAATTTTTAAGGGTTACCCCTACTTTGTTTATTGTATGCTATTTAATTTATTATTTATTTTCTTGTATATATAATATTTGTTATACCTTGATTGGCGGTATCTACTGTGTTGTGAGATAAGTCCTACACCCGGACTTGAGTGACCTTATTATAGGATGGTGATATATTCAACGGGGCTTATAGGGGGTGAGTCCCGACCAAGCTGACTTAAGAATCACCGCTCAGTTCAGACCCTTTCGAAAATGGTTCGGTTGAACGAGTAATCGTGAAAATTTTTACTATTGTCGATTGGAGTCTATGATATTGGGAACCGTAGTTACCTTAACACCACCTTGGCCTTATCTAGGACGTAGTGCGGGAACTATGAGGGAGTAATTCCAAAATAGTTGCTACGCGATACTACACTCAAAAGAGGTTCTCTTGAGAATATTATTAACCACCGAGTCAGTCGGGAAATTGATAATATCCGAAAGATGGACTGATGACTTTGGGCACCACTTTAGAACCTTGTTCTGCAGGTACAACTAACCTAGTACATACCTTATGGGGATGGGTAGACCTTAACTCTGCGCACATACCTTTAACCTAGGACTTTGTATATGTGCATTGCATCCATAAAGCATCACATTGCATTACATTTCATGGAATTCAAACCTTATTTATGAATATTGCAGGATACCATGAATTACAATAAAAAAAACACTTTGAGATATTCTTTTAAAGGTCTTAAGTTGGATGACCTAAGGAAGTTAGGAGCTTTAGTCCAAGATCTAGAAGGATTCCGAAACAAATATGGAAAGTTGCTATTTTTGGTGAAACTTCAAATGGACAAAAGACTTCTTTCTGTTTCGCCACAGTTCTACGATCCAGATTATCTTTACCTTAAATTCCCCGATTATCGGCTATTACCTACTTCGAAAGAATATTCTCAATTAGTAGGGCTACCTATATTGGATGGATCTCATTTCCTTTTTCTTGGAGGTGAACCCTAAAGAACAAGACATTGCTAAAGCCATATGCTCGAAGTTATCCGACATCAAGGACATTAATCACCGACAGTTGTGGAGACTTTTCCAAAGTACCCTTGTTTGGTTCTGGTGGAGGATTTATTTTCCTCCGACCCTCAATCTACCTTTTGAAGATAGGCGCATCCTCAAAAAGGCCCAGCTAGAAGAGCAGAGCAAGGGGCAGAACAGGAAGCTTCCTTAGGGTCACTAGTAGCTTTTTATTTAGCTATTATGCCAAGACTTTTCTAAGAATATTATTTGTAATTAATTTTCAAATTAATAAATAAAGCTTTGGTATTCCACAATATTTGCAAATATTTGAATTCCATGAAATCATTTCATTCATTTTAGCATCATATTTTGCATTACCTATGTCTCCCAGTTTCTCATTATCAGTTCTCTTGCCTTCCAGTTTCGTCACCCTGGGTCCTCCGCATCAGTACAACACTAGAGCCCAACCTCGAAAAAGGATGGAAGAGCAAAATCAAGAGATCGACCGTGTCAACCATGAACTCGAAGATCTTCGAGGAAGTGTGGGGCAGATTATGGAGATGCTACAAGCTCTTAATGCAAAGATAGATTCTCAGCCCACTGTTGTTTCTGAGATTACACATACTGTTGTGGATCCTCAACTAGCTGTTACTGTTGAGAACATACCTCCTAATGGTCTTCAACCCAGTTTGGTGCATCTTACAATGGCTCAACCAGTTCAACGAGTTACTCCTTCGAAGTGCAAAACTCCAAGCGTTTACCACCATAAAGGACCTACACGTTCGAGGAATTGCTCGATGGCTCCTCACCAACCTTAGCAACATCAGCAGAATTGCGTTCAAGGTTATCCGGTTCAGTATGCTCAACAAATTTATGTAGCTGTTGTTGCGCCTCCTTTCAATCAGCAATTCCCTCCATATCAGTCTGTGCAACCGGCTCTAGTCTATCAGCATCCGGTTTATCAATAATCTCCCGGTTATCAGCCTGCACAAACTCCTGTCAAGTGTCAACGAGCGTCCAATGCTCCTGCCAATCCACAGCCTAAAAAGCAAACACCTCGTCAGAGTGGTCCGAGGAGACAATACAAACCTTGTCCGCCGATTCCGATGACGTTCACCGAGTTGTATCCTTACTTAGTACAACGAGGTTTGATCACTATCCAAGCAATGGGTCCGCCTCGTAATCCTTTGCCTTCCGACTACAACACCGCCACTCATTGTTTATTTCATGAGGGTGTGCCTGGTCACGATTTAGAAAACTGTTATGCTCTGAAAAACATTGTCAGAGATTTGCTAGAAAAGAAGATCATGTCTTTTGAAGATCCTCAACTAAAGGTCAAGACTCCTCTCAGGGTTCCCCATGTGCCAAGATCAAGCTCTGCAGACCCTGTTTTAAACATGCCTAGGCCTGTTCCACTTCCTTCTAGTGATCCTCTAGATGATATGACCATGGTTGACCAAGCACCTGGGAAGGTTATTTTGAATGAAGACTCAAAGACTGATAATGAAGCAGTGGCAGATATAGCTGGGGCAAGCAAGATGACTCGCAGTGATCATACTCCTCATCTTATTGAGGCTCTGCCAGAGGAAACCACTACTACTATGTCGGTCCTAGATACAAAGACTTCATAAACACATTTTGAAGGACATTGAGACAGTTCATTTTATTTATATGTTTTATTTCCTTTGATTCAGCATAATTAACATGTACGAACTTGTTTATTTTGATTAATTAATGCAATGCATATTTGTCTTGAATAAATCCATTCGTTTCACTCCAAAAAATTATTTTTCATAATCTATAATGCCAACTTTACCCGATCTCTTGGGAAGAGGATGATGAACCAAAAACGTCAAATTTCTTGTCGTACGCTTTTGATTGAAACATGCTGATGATGTAAGGCATTGTTTCAAATCCCAAAAACAAAGGAGATATAAGGCAGATAGCCCCTCTTTAACCCCTTTGAGCCTTGAAGTAGGAGTTTTCTTTGCCAACCATGAAAAAACCCTTTACTTTAACCTGGGGCAGAGTAGTTTTTCAGTTAAATGGATTGAGCGCTCAGACTCTCAAAAAAAAAAGAGGAGCGAACCTGCGAGGATTTATTCTATCCCTAATATCTTAGGCAATTAGAAGCCAATGACTACCCCTTTACTACTAAAAGAGTGGGGCAGCCACGAGCCTTTCAAAAGAGTCACGCGACTTAGTCAACAAAAACAAAAAAATATAGCCCGCTAAGTTGAAACCTATGAAGGAGACTTAGGCAAAACTGGGGCATCCCGCTGGACTCCAAAGTCAAATCCAAAAGACGTCGTCCAGGAAAAAGTTAGAGAATGAAAAAATATAACAAAAACAAGGGATTATAATAAAGAATCCCCAATAAAGAACAGATTCGTGAGATTCAAAAACCAAAAGACAATAGGTGAGTGACCGCCATGTCCAAAGCCTTGATGAGTTCTCGACCCTATCAAATTCGATTGAGATACGAGTGCTCGTATCCCGTTAACTGAATAGGATTGGAGAACATCACGAAGAGGGGTGGGTACATATAACTTTGAGCCTTTATCCTTTGTTTCTTAAACCGTGAACAAGGTCACGATACAACCTTTCAAAGACCTAATTGAAATAGGAATTCCATTGCATTTTTGCCCTAAGATTTGTCGTTTCATCTTGCATTCTATTGCATTTAACCAGGCACTAACGAGTTTGTGTAGTTGGTTGATTTTTGCAGGAAAATATCATGTGGCGCGCCCTTTGGTTCATGAAGGGTAAAATGGTCATTTGTTTGCGATCGGCTGTCAATTTACGAGCTTTGGGGGTTGTGGTCAGGAAAGTTGGGCTGTTGAATTTGGTTGATTGGAACTGTTTGATTGAGAAGGATTTCAGCTGTTCAATTTAAGTTGGATCAAGTTGTTAGATTGAAGGTAGCCGGAGAATGTGATCGCGTGAGTTAATCGGACGAATTGGATTTTATTCTGATAAGTTTGTTCAATTGATTTGCTGGAAATTTAGTCGGAAGTTTCTTCAGAGACGGGATTAGTCGGATAAATCAGAACAATTAGGAAAAGGATTTTCATTTCAATTTTCAGTTCCTATCTTAAAGCATGTGTCGTTTTTTCATTCATTAATTTTATTGCATTTTTAAAAATCAATCATATATCATTTTTAATTAATCCCATTTTTAAATCAATCATTTGTTTCATTGTTTAAAGAAAAGTTCATTTCATTTCTAGTTCATTTTTAATTTTAGTCTCATTTCATTTTTTTTATAATTTCATTTCATTTCAAATATGTTTCATGTTTCTTTAATATTATGTTCATTCTATACTTTTATGCCAAGTTTTAATTTTATTTATCATTTGCATATAAAAAAAATAAAAGATAGTAATAATGTTCCATGTTTCCAAAATCTTAAAATAAAAGATTTTTATTAGAAATAATAAAAATTCTTTGCAAAAATAATAAATAACTTAAATTAAAAGATTTTCATTAATAGAAATTAAAATTACAAAAAAAATAATAAAAGAATAAAATTACAAAAAATATAAATTTATATTCCCAATATTCCTAAGTTTTTTCCGATCCTCTTTGACTTTTCCCGACTTTTTCGATTAAGTCTCCGAACCTGTAAATCAAAGTAAGCAAATTTTCTGGGGTTAGTATTTTCCGACACCCTCAGAGCAGTGTCATCATCGGGTGCACCGGAGGATAACGGATTGCTCCAAAACCAACTCCCGACTCCTTTCCGACATTTCGGTAAATCTGATAATTTCAGTTCTTACTTTTCGAGGCATCCAAGAGAGAGAGAGAGAAGTGATTTTAGAAAAGTGATTATTCTAGAAAGTGATTATGCAAAAGGTGGTTTGCTTTTGAAAAAGTGGTTTTTAAATAAGCACTTTTGAAAAGCACTTATTCAAAAATGGATTTTCAGCCAAACACAGCACAAACAGCATTTCCACAGAAATCACAAAGCCCATGGATCGACCAAGAAAAACGCAAGCCTCAAGCCCATGAATATCAAACAAGTTCAAACCAGATTTGAACCAGTTCGTCAAACAAATCCAGAAACAATTCGATAAGCATGTTCAACAAACTCGGTCGCGGTCAAGCCACAAAATTCGCAGAAAACATAGTAATCACCAAAGCAAATCCAGCCCATAAGTGATATCATATACTATCATCCTTAAGGGTCAGATCGAAGGGGAAGGAAGTTCCGAAACCCTAAAGGGGACCCGCAGAAACCCTAAGGTGAAAAGGCAGCAAGGGTTCAGAGAGTCCGTAGACTTATCATCATCACCACCAAAGAAAGAAAAAGAAGAGTTTTGAAACAACCCTCACCGACGAACAGAGCGGAGTTCCCGACCGTCGTCGCCATCGTCGTTCATCAAGTGATAATCAGCAGGCAACGAATCTGTAACCTCCCACGGTTTCATCACCGTCGTCATCACAAGCGAAAGAGAGAAGAATCTTTTTTCCGAAAATCCCAGCGAACTCAGAGTTGCCTCATCATCGTTCATCATCACCTACGTTATCGGCCGCCGCTTCCAACCTTCCTAAGAAGGTGAGAAATGACCAATGATTATTTGTTTTTGCGTTTCAGGCACAAAGAGGAAGCTGCAAGGTGACATGCAGGCGGAAAGAAGAGGAGAAAAGCTCAGAAAGTTCATCAATGGAGTTCACGGTTCGACGAAGAAGAAGGAGTTCACAGTTCGACGAAGAAGAAGGAGTCATGCGCCGCCAGGGAGAAGGAAAAGTGGAGATAGTCTCAACGAACCCTAATTCCCCAAACACTCCATGTAGTCTTTATATATATATATATATATATATATATATATATATATATATATATATATATATATATATATATATATATATATATATATATATATATATATATATATATATATATATATATATATATATATATATATATATATATATATATATATATATATATATATATATATATTTTGCTTCTCTTTCATTTTTTGTGTTATTAATTAATTTAGTTTTACTAGTATTGTTAATTTTTAGGTTAATAAAATCATAGTACTTAACACAAACCTTTTATTTAAGTAATTAATTATTTGTTTTCTTTAATAAAGCTGAAACACCAAAAAAAGACATAACATATTTTAAAAGCTATAAAAAAGAAAATGGTCATTCGTCATAAAAAAAAATTGTTTTTCTCTAGAATGCCTAATTTAAAACCTATTTTTAAAAATTTGAAAATATTTTTCTGCAAAATTAAAACATTCTTCTTTAATTAAATTAAAACAACTTTTTATTTATTAAAAACATAAAAAAAATTTCTCCTTTTAAATACAAAAATAAACTTTCTTTTAAATAAAATTCAAAAAAATAAAAATCTTGATTTAGGCGTTTCAATTTCTGTCTAGCTCTCGTCATTATCTCGTTCTCTTCAGCTTATTAATCTTTCACTTGCTTGTATTGTCGTTTTTCAGTTGTAATTATGCGAGTAATTGTCGCAGTTATTTATTTTGCATTTTTTGGGATTTGTAATTTACGCGAGAGATCGTCGCGATGCTTTCCTTTACCGTTTTCTTTATTTTCGTCTTTTCAATTTTGTCATATGATAATATTCGAATGTTTGCATTAATTTACCGTTAGAGTCCTTCCGAAGGATTAGGTCTAACAGTTTGACTGCCGAGTCAATAGCATTACCCTTTGAATGGTTCAAACCCTAATTAGCCTAGGTGTCCCGCCGTGGACGAAAATGCCCTTTACCCTAGCATTATGTCAAAGAGTCGCCGTACTCTGTTTTGGGTTTCCCGCCGTGGAACATTTAGTCAACCCTAATTCAACCCTAATTTCAATTAACAAGTTCAACGTAGAAATATGAGTTTTAAGACTCCACGTAAGCGCTTCCTTAAGAAATGCTTATTTCCCCATGAAACCTTGACAACAGTCAAGACGTTTCTAACCTCCCTTTCGAGGGAAACTACGATTACTCTGATTCCAGTCCCTATCCAGGATACGTAGGCACAAGATGCGAATCTTGCCTAGTAAACTTAGGACTAACCCTTAGGTCTTTTCAGTCACTCTTAACCCTTAGCTTAGTATGTATAGTTAAATCAAATAATAAAGCAAAAATAGAAAAAATAAACAAAAGGTTTCTGTAGAGTACTACAGAAGTTTAGGGTGCTAGTACCTTCCTTAAGGTTAACCAACCCCTTACCTAGGTCTCTCCCTGCATTGTGTTACGATGCAAAAGTAGGTTTTCCTTCTTTTGACCTTTTCCTTCGGATAAATCAAAGTTGGTTGTGAATCAAGAATCGTGGTTCAAACTAATTAATAGTTTGATATCCTATTTCCACCGCAACATCATCTATTCACAAAAATAATTATTTAAATAAATTACTCAATTAAATCAAATAATTAATTAAATAAGCGAATAATTAAGTCAGGGTTTTACATTAACCATCTACATGCAGGAGAAAATGTCATGATGAGTATGAAAGGTGCATTCCAGTGCAGTGAGGAATGGTATTTAGACTCGGGATGCTCTATTCATATGACAGGAAGGAAGGATTGGTTTGTTAAAATCAATCATTGCATGAAGAACAAAGTGAATTTCGCGAATGACACCATTCTAACAGTCGATGGGATCTGTGATGTTTTGATCATGAGAATGGATGGTGGAAATTCCTTAATCAAATATGTATTGTACACATTAGGAATCAAATGTAACCTTCTAAGTATTGTCCAATTGCTTGAGAAGGGTTACAAGATTCACATGAAAAACAAGAAGGTATGTGTTAGGGATGCAAACATGGTTTTGGTCCTTAAAGCTCCTATGGCTGCCAATAAAACCTTCAAGGTTGAGCTGAAGGTTATGAAGCATATATATCTTGCTACAACGGTAAGTCGAGAAGATTGGATATGACACTATCGTGTTGGGCATCTCAAATTTTGAGATCTCAAAGACTTGCAAAAGAACGGAATGGTAACAGGGTTTCCATTAATCAACATGTCAGATGAGATTTGTGAAGAATGTTTGCAACTGAAGCAACATAAGGGTAAATTCAGCAAAAATACAGGTTATATAACCAAGAATCACCTTGAGGTTGTGTATTCGAATACGTATGGACCAATGCAAGTAGATTCCATTGGTGGAAATAGATACTTTGTCACATTCATCGACGATTATAGTAGAAAGCTATGGACATGTCTAATCAAGAGAAAGGATGAGGTATTTGAAGTGCTTAAGAAGTTCAAGTTCATGGTTGAAAGACAAAGCGATCACAAACTCAAAGTGCTCAAAACGGATGATGGAGACGAATATGTCTGAAAAGACTTTGAGAGGTTTTGTGATCAAGAAGGGATTGTGCACGAGGTTGTACCACCTTATACACCACAGAAAAATGGTGTTTCTGAAAGGAAGAATAAATCAATCATGAACACGGTGAAAAGCATGTTAAAGGGGAAGAACTTGCCGAAAGAGTTATGGGGAGAAGTGGCATCCCCATCTGCCTATTTGTTGAATATGTGTCCAACAAAGAAGCTTGAGAAGGTAACATCGGAAGAAGAAGGGTCGGGATTCAAACTGAATCTGAACTATTTGAGAGTTTTTGGTTTTGTAGCGCATCAATAAGTTTCAGGGAAACTTAGAAAGAAGCTGGATGATAAGGGATAAATGGTGATACTTGTAGGGTATCACTCTACTGATGGTTACAAGTTATTTGATGTAGCAAAGAGGAGGGTTATGATCTTCTAAGAGGTCATTCTCAACTCAATCAAAGAGTTGCAACAACCTATAACTGGTTATGTAAAAGCTATAACTGATTACAGCTTTGAAAGTTCAGATTCTGCAGAAACAAAAAGTATAGAAACTCTCATTGTCGAAGCTTGAATTGAAGAAAATGTGAGAAGATAAACAAGAAAAAATGGTTTGCCTCAAAGGCTCCAAGATTGAGAGCTGTTCTGAGACAACGAAGTCAATGATAATGGTGATTTCGTCCATTTTGCACTTATGCCTGAATTTGAAACTGTCGAAACGGAAGAGGCTTTAAGTGATCCAAAGCGGATTTATTCTATGAAGGAGGAGCTGGAATCCATTGAGAAGAAAAATACTTAGGATTTGGTTGATCTACCAGACGGGAAGAAGCCGATTGGTGTGAAATGGGTGTTCAAAGTGAAGGCAAATCTCAAAGGTGAAATAATCAATCATAAGGCTTGATTAGTTGCAAAGGGATTCTTGTAAAAGATGACACAGACTTTTAAGAGATATTCACACCGATTACTAGAACTGGAACCATTAGACTAATTGTTAGTATTATGAACATCTACCAAATGGACGTCAAATATGCGTTTTTGAATGGGCCACTTGAAGAATAGGTGTATGTAGAATATCCCCTGATTTTATTATGAGAAACCAAGAGCTAAAGTTCATAAGTTGAAGAAAGCATTATATAGTTTGAAGCAAGCTCCAAGAGTTTGTAATAAAAGAATAGATGGTTTCCTAAAGGAGTCTGGTTTCAATAAATGTGTATCCGAGCATGGAGTGTATGTGAAGACGGATACAAGTGAAGGAGTAATTACCCTTTATCTATATGTATATGACTTGTTGATAACAAGCAGCAACAAAAAAGGCATTTCTAAGTTCAAGAATGAACTTATGAAAGAATTTGAGATTACCGACCTTGACCTCATGAAATACTTCCTTGGCATTGAATTTCACAAGTCTAAAAAAGGATTGCTCATTCACCCAAGGAGGTATGCATTTGAGATGTTGAAGAATTTTGAAATGGAGCATTGTATTGGTACCATTACTCCGGCTGAACTGAGGCTACAGTTGTCGAATAATAAGGATGAGCAAGATGTTGATCTAACTCAATATAGGACGATGAATGGATCCTAGCGATATTTGAGCAATACGCAACCATAATTATCGTTTAGTATCAGTATTGTGAGTAGATTCATGGGAAGACCGAAGGTGTCTCACTTAGTAGTAGTCAAGAGGATTCTAAGATATGTCAAATGTTTGACTACAAAATTCTCTTTTCCGCAGTAAATACGGGCAGAAAATGAAATTTGCTCGATTTTACCTATTCTAATTGGTGCGGAGATAAAGATAATTGAAAATCTACAGCTGGATACATCTTTATGTTTAGTGGAACACTAATGTCATGGTGTTCGAAGAAAAAACCAGTAGTTGCACTCTCGTCTTGTGAGGCTGAGTACATTGTCGCTTTGTTATGTGTGTACCAAATTGTGTGACTAATGAATCTATTGGAGGAGCTAGGCAACAATGAGGGTGAGGTTGTTACATTTCTGGCTGACAATGTTTCCGCAATTAATCTTCCTAAGAACCCAATTACACATCGGAGGAACAAATATATTGAGATGAATTTTCACTACTTGAGGGAGTTTATTAGTGAAGGAAGAATATGATTTGGATATTGCAGAAGTGAAGATCAAGTGGCTTATTTGTTGACTAAGCGAGTCACAAATGACGTGTTCAAGAGGTTGAAGATGAACATGAACATGAAAGACTTAAAGCACTTAAATTAAGGTGATATGTTAAAAGTGATTTTAGTAATTCAAGTGTTGTAACCGGTTAACACGAGGGTGTAACCAGTTACAACAACATGAATTTCAATTCTAAACTGAAGAACAAGGCAAAACTTCAAAAGTGTAACCAATTAACATCTAAGTGTAACCAATTAACATTTAAGTTTTTATGTTTTTCGATTATTTGATTTCTTGTATTGGATCCCAATCATTTTATAATCTTGAAAGTATTCTCATCTTTAATTAGTGTGATTAACACTCGTCACCTTCAATTATCTATCTCTTAATTTTCCTCTCTCTTCGTACTTTAATTTTCTCTATCATTCACCAACCTTTAAATTCCAACAAATTTCTCTCCTCTAATTTTACTTATTTGACTTTTTACCTTAGCATACAAAAGATATAGAGAACAAGAGATTCAGCAATTCAAAATGATTTTTACTAAAGACAACTCAAAATGATGAAAACAAATTCCATTTATTTGATAGACCCAATAAAATGCACGATAAAAAAACAATCCCTTGAATCCTATACAAATAGGAAACAAATTATATGATTTAAAATTCAGAGGCCTATTCACAAAACTTGCAATAAAATTTCCAGAGCCACTGCAGACATTTTCTTCCCTCCTATCTGGATGTGACAAAATGATTGAAATGAACCAATAACCAATGTATTGAATCTGCATTTGAGTTTGGATATATGCTACCATCCTTCATTTATGGAAGGAACCAAAATTGGCATAACCCTGAAAAATCAATCCAAACTCACATAGTTAGCTATAGAGTCATCATATAATTATTTTGCACAACATTAAATAATTATATCTGCACTGTTACATACCTATTAGGCACTTAAAACTGAATCAGTGACAGTTTTAAGAGTGATGTTATGAACATCATTCGGCTCTGTGGAAAAATTGAAATACAAATTTTAGATATATGAAGTTAAAATTAAGAATGGTATAAGTTTTGATGATTATACTTATTTTACTTACCATTGGGAATTCTTTGTACAAAGAAGCATGCAGCAATAACAAGGTAACAAAGTAGGAGAACAAGGCCTTTCATGTAGTGAGAAGTACCATCCTACAAGTAAGATATTGGTTATGTTATGTCAGTAATAATATATATAACATTTCATTGAGGTTGATGAAAAAATTTGGTGATTATGAAATGTGATTTGGCATAACTCAATTCTACAAAACTGATTTAGAGAATGAGGTTCCACTTTTGAACATATTATATATTATCTGATGAAAGACTCTTAGCACAAAGTTGAATGTGAAATTTACATACCTGTAAAGTGAATGATGTGACTATGATTGCCACAGCAAGAGAACCTGTCTCAAGGAGGTTGAAGTTTAGGTCCATATTCACACCCATTCCCCAAGCAACAGTAACACAGAGTGGAACCTGAATTTTATTATTATACAAGTTTTCATTATTATTCATAATTCTATAAAAAATAGTTTTAAACTCGGTCCACAACAACAATTATAGCTGCCATATAAAAGATTTTAACGTTTCTGTAACGGTATTGCATACGCAGTTTCGACCGCATAAATATAAAAGTTGAGAGTATGTTTATTTACCACAAACATGGCAATTTGAGTAGAAGAGCCCAATGCAACACCTAAGGAAATGTCCTGCAGTCATGAAATCAATTTAGCTTCACTAGAATAATGTTTTCTGTTTCCTTTCAATTCAACTCTTTATAGCTTAGGAAATATGGATTTGATTATATGTTAAGATGAAAGATTAAGCATGGAATTGATTATAAGTCTGTAAATTCTTACCAGCTTGTTCTTGAAAGCGAAAATGATTGCTCCTGCATGTTCGGCCGCATTGCCAACTATTGGAAGCAAGATTATGCTGAGGAAGCTCACGGATAAACCCCATGAATCTGATGCATCCTGTTAAGAATACTTTATGAGCTATTTTCATATATGCTATAAGCTGAGTTATTATAAGCTATTCTAACGAGTTCATGAAAATAAGTTGAAAAAAGCGTAAGAACATTATTATAAGATCTATCAAACAGTCTTCTTACAAGTACTTATATTAGTAGATATAATCAATTCAAACAAATTCATAGCTTATACATAACTGCTTATATAATACACACTTATTCAACAAGTGCTTAATTTAGTTGAGTTACCTCAATTGTATCCACCACATATTCAGACAACAAAGCAATGAACACAGTCATTCCAGCCAACCAAGCAAATCCACTCCAAAATCCAATCACAGCCTCTTCTTCCGCTTCATTGCTCTCACCTTCACCTTCCTGTTCAACAAAGTGCATAACAAATTACAATCGCAACAATCACTCAACAATTCAACATTTTCATATACAGCTCAATTACGAAAACATACATCTTCCGCTTCAAACAATTGCCTATGTGTCCACAGTTGAAAAATCAAGTAAGCAAAATACGCAACCAACATAACAATGCTAGCCGCTCTCGACAAATACAGTGAAGGCTGTGCGGTGAGTTCAGCCGATGCAGCGCTGTACGTGAATAGCAACGGCAGCAAATGGCATAACAACGCCAATAGCAACATCAGCGAGTTCACATCCGCTTGTCTCTGCAAAATTCATTAACATTAACAACTCAAATTCTGCGACGTAAAACAAAAATAAAAGCTTTGAAATCGATTTTTAAGGACTTACTCGGTCGTATTTCTGCTCTTCTCCAATATTCGCAATTCCACCGCAAAGTAGAGAAGTTCCAAGAACAAGAAGAAGATTCGAAAGCACGGAGCCTAATAGAGAATACTTGACAACAGCAATCTTGTTGGTGGTAAGAGCAAATATTGCAATAATAAGTTCAGTAACATTCCCACATGTTGCATTAAGAAGTCCTCCAACTGTAACATTACACATTATAAATAAAACTTTCAATTAGTTCCAAAACTTGCACTTCCAAATCAAACAATAATTAATCAGTACTAATGAAGAAACTTATATACCTGTAGGACCAGTGAATATGGCAATTTGTCTGCAAAATTCACCAAAACATAGAAATTTAAACAAGAATTAGTACCAATCAAACAATTAAAGGTGCAATGAAGTTGATTGGGTTCCTTACTCCGTGAGAAAGCTCACACGTTCAGCAAGTGGAGTGAGGCCAAGTAAGCTCAATATGAAAACCCAGGACTGTTTGCAAATAATTATAAAATAAAATTAGAGTTAATTATAAATTATAATAATAATAATCATTAATTAAGTAATTAATATATTAGCAGTAAATAAAATAAGCAATTGACCATGCAATAAAAATTATACTACACTTTACAGTTTACAAATAACAATATTCATCAACTTTTATTTCAGTCAACAAAAGCTTTAATTATCATAAACTCTTTATAAAAGCTTTATTAAAATCCCAAAAAAAAAAAACTTAATAATCTTATTATTTAAAAATTAATTAACTTTTTTTGACTAAACTCCAAAACTCTTAGTCATCTAAAACATTCTAGTTGTCGGATTCAAGTCTAATATTAAATGCATAATTATAGTTACAAATTGCGATCTGCAACTGTAATTGGACCATCAATATGAAAGATATCAAAATCGAAATTAGTTAGAAATGAACTCACTCTTCCAAAGCCAAGGTAATGAGCTACGATGGCAGCAGGAATGGCAGGAAAGAGAATGGAAAGCTTTGTTCCAAGAATAACCTCTTGGATATTAGCCACCACATTCCTAACCGAAGCGCATCGAATCTTCGACACGAGCGTTCGGTCGGACTTCTTTCGCAACGAAGAGGACGACATGTTATGCGCGGTTCGGCTCCGGCCATGTCCATGTCTAGACTCTTTGGTTAAGACCTTTGGATGACCATTTTCCAAAAGCCACGGTTGTTGCTCTTGTTGTATTTGGCGAGAGGCCATTTTCGTTGCTAAAGGATATGACAAAATGTTAAAATGCAAACAAAAAGTGAAAGTGTGGTGTATAGTACTTGTATTGCTTGCTGTGGTTATTACTACTATATCTCTTTCTGCATGTGTTGTTTTGTTCGACCATGTGTGTATTTATATATCGTATGTATAATCGCGGATTCGGAAAACTTCCAAATTATGAACCTTCCGCGAAGTTTCCTGAAAATATATTTAAGGTATTTTTAGAAATTTCTGTTTTAAAAGTTTTAGATATAAAAATTGGAAGAGAATAAAAAATATATTTTATTTTTTAAGGATAGGATTTCATACATTCTTTTTCAAAATAAACTATTATACTACTTGATAAGGATATACTTTCAAACCTTTTTATTTCTTTTATAAATTTACTATTATTATTATTATTATTATTATTATTATTATTATTATTATTATTATTATTATTATTATTATTATTATTATTATTATTATTGAAATTGATAAATTTATTATTATTCAACATGAACAAATATGATTGGCGCGAATGGAATTGAGTAGTTGCCCACTTGTTAAACTATTTGTGGTTTACTTTTAAAGATAATATTTTTACATAATTACAATGTGACACTTTAATTTATTTATTTATTTGACAAAAAAGATGTCTTAAAATTTAAAATAAAATTTCAATATCATCTTGATTTCGTGTAAACCCATAGAATAGAATAGTATAGTACCAAACAAAAATATAGTAGTATATACTATATATATCAGACATGATAATAATTATATATTCAAAAATAGTTAAAAAAGGATAATGAGGCTGAATTCGCAAGTTACTATAAAACTAATTTTTTCCTTAAAAAGATTGATGCATTTCTTTTTTTTTTTCTTTCTAATTAACATATGTTATACTGATATGATTTTTTAGTTATTTTGTAAAGTAAAATCAATATTATTACTTGACTTTTAATAAAATAAATATTTATTTTAAATTTTAATTATTATATATAAGATTAGGGGATTAAATATATACGTAATAAAAAATTGACTGACGGGTAGAAATTAGCCTAACACACAAGCTAATTAAGAATTTGTTTGTTTTAACAAATTTTTTTAGTTAAGAGAAATGATATTTTATAAATTAATAAATTAATTTTAATATTTTGTAACATAAATATACATTATTAAGGATTAAAATATAGTTAAAATTATAATTTTTTAAAAATAATTCTTTTAAAAATAATTTTTGTCAAAATCAAATTTAAGTGATTTGTTTTTAAATTTTGATATATAAAAATTTTATGATAAAAAAATAAAATAATTAAAACTATATTTTAAAAATAACACTATAAAAATCATTTTAAAAAAACTAAAACAAACTATTATAAATAATATACATGAAATTCAAAGTACTAGTGTGAGTCGGATACTAGAGTTTGTATGTGTATATCTTCTATTTACCACTCATCAAATATTTCATTTTTTTATAATATTGTATTTTTCTTAGAAATACACATACTCAACTAAAATTTACAAGTATTCAAAAAATCATTATAAAATATTTAATTAAACTAATAAATTATATTTTTTTATTAAATCAATTCAATTAATAGTTATGCATGCTCCAGAGAGACAATGTTCCAGTCACTAGGTTATGATTTAAAATTAATTAATAAATTATACTTCAATTCATATTAATTCTTATTTTTTATTAACAATTTGAATAAATTATCATTAACTTGCACCTATTTTCTTTTGTTGGTCAAAATTAACAAGTAAAATTTTAACAATTTATAATTATAACTTGATAATTTATGATTATAAAAAAATGGATTAGTAAAAACTCACAAATTTCTATATTATATAAATTATATAATTTAAATATTATCATTTACCTAATTTTCACTTTAGTCTAGTGATAATTTGTGAGTTGCTTTTCAACAAAAGTGGTATTAATGATATAATTTTTAATTATGAAAGTTCACTAATAATAATAGAGTAATATGGATAGAGTTAGAAAGCCTATGCAACTCAAAAAACTAGAAACAATATAATACAAATTTTATAGGACAGTGATTTTTAAAAGAAACGTATCCAAATGTTAAACAGTCACCGCCAGAAAAAAATTTTAAAAATTTAAAATTTATTTGATTATCAAAGTTATCAAAGTTTAAATTTATTTGAACTAATTTTCATAAAAAATAATTTTTAAATATATATTTTAAAAAAATTATATGATTTTAACTATAAATATTTATATTAATAAATCTCAAAATGAGTCTTTTGCATGAGTTTGAAATAATTTCTGCTATTATAAAAAAGTTTTTACGATAATTTTTTTGTTAAGAATGCAAAGTGTTTTTAAAATCTATAATAAACTAGCTCGTACTTGTTCGAGATATTGATTTTTTTAAAATAAAAAGAGGGTTAAAAACTCAAAAATTAAAAATTTTACACACGAACAATTTAGGAGAAACTTCTTCCAATACGGTCAAATAGGCTGGAGCCATTTTTATAGGACAACTATCATTTTTAAAATCTATCTGATGTTGAACCCAAACAAACATTAAATGCAAATCAACGACCATGATGAAATTGGGCTTGTGCTCCTGTGCATTATTCAATAATGAAGGTTTACATGTTCGTCGGTGATTGACATACTCTTATTAAATTTAACATATGGATTGGACATATCTTATTAGACCTTTGTCTAACCCGAAACATAAGTGTTCTAGTTTTAAGATATATTCTAATTCTAATAAGTCATTAAAACCCAACTTACATAAAAAAAATGATATATAAAAAGGAAAAATTTTAAATTAAGATATTTAAATAAATAATTAATATATTTTTAAGTAGACTAAGTCCTAAAACAATAAAATATACTTCTATTTAATATTTAATTTGATAGTTCAAAGAATCTAATTCTATATACTATTTCACTATTATAATTAAAAAACTATTATATATATATATATATATATATATATATATATATATATATATATATATATATATATATATATATATATATATATATATATATATATATATATATATATATATATATATATAATGTAGAAACAAAAGAAAGAAGAAAAAACTAGCATTTTAAAAATAAAGTTCATTCAGCATTAGCTGCAAAGATGTAATTTAATTTCAGAGGATGGAAGATGTGAATTAAGTCATTTTCTTTAGAAGACGCGCTTAATTTATCACATAATTTGCACTTTGATTGCATTTATAGAGGATGTGAATAACTCTAAAAGAGCTTTCTTAAGTAAGATATCCTTAATACTTTGGATCAACACTGCATGTTTATAATAATTGTTCAAGGTTGTCTCAATAAGGTTGATACTTAGGGAAAGGTTGAAGTAACAAATATAATGAGTAGTGCATATATCTTTGGGTAGTGAGAGCACTTTGTAAACAACTCTAAGTTTTGCATGGAGTATATTTGGAGAGTTCAGGATGAAACTAGAAAAGTTACTTGACATGTCCCTAGATGAGGTGCAAAAGGTACCTAGTTAATACGAATTGGCGTGGCATTACAACTTTCTTTTATATAGATAATTGTGTGTGAGTAGTTTAGAGAGTTTCGTTTGAGGAAACATTTTTCTGTTTGTAATTTTTGAGATTTAATGAATCAAATGCAAAAAGAGTCTTCCATAGAGTGAGAAGCCAAGGAGAGACGATACTTATGAATGGTTTCATGAGATGTGCATGTAGAGTTACAATTTCTCCAATCTCATCAGACTCATGTGACAAAAAATTTGTAACGGGTAGCGTGATTCCCACTTTTGATCCAAAATTTTCCTTAACGAATCGAGAAAAAAAATCTTGATGATTAAAACCAAGGTGAAACCAAGAGTTTCTATAGTCAATACAATCATGAACACAATAAAGGAATTACTTTTCTTCTAGGACATATCTGGAACATATAACCAAGAGGACCATGTTATTATGGTGAAGCAAAGAGAGAGTATGAACAAAGTTGTTACAAGCAAGGAAAAAGAGGAAACTTTTTTTTATTAGGAGGAGTTTCCAAATCTAATATCAGAATTTAGGTTAAATGTTAGAATCAAGCAAATCTTATTTGTTGCAGAGGATCCAAGAGTAACCACTCTTAGTATTGTAAGTACCACTCATGTGATCATACCAAATGAAGACATCATCTCTAATTAAAAATAAAAGTTTTGTTGGTGAAATCAGTGATGATGTTATAAGGGAGTTAAGTTTACAAGTGGTTGATGTTCGACGATATCGTAGAGTAACAATATTTAGTTGTGATATTAAGGTCATGTATATTTACATACCTAACAAGAGCAACATAGATTTTTAGACAACTGCAGTGGTTATATTATAAAGAAGATCACCATGACCCAACCATCCAATAAAATTCCTATTTTAGCATATTCTTCACTCTGACAATAAAATTATAAGTAGAGGATCATGTGGTGGCTAATAAGGAGAGTAAACATGCACCCTACAAATATTTTTGAAAGAGGAGATGCACCTAAAGTTTAACATCATTTTGAAATATTTCCCAAACCAACTACCCGAGAAGGGTTATGTTGGCATCTCTTATTGATTGAACCCCTAGGCCACCCAAATTCCTTGGATGAGTAATTATTTTTCCATCCGACCTAAAGAATACCTGTGATGGTATTATACTTCCAAATAAATATTTGAATCATACGATCATTTGTGTCACAAATATTTTGAAGAATACAGATGGTTTGCATGTAGTAAGAGGGGATAGAGGTAAGGACCTAATTAGCAATGGTAATCTTCTAGGCTTGTTGAGAAGTTTTTTTTCTAGTAATCCATGAAAATTTGTATTTTTTTTCATGACAAACTTAAAATATAATCTTTTAGCTCTACCTTTGAGAATAGGAGATCTAAGCTATTTGTAAAAAGAAGTAGTAATATGAATGCCAAAGATTGTTATCAACTAATTGATTTTAGTCTAAGGGATGCAATAGGATTCGAAGAATCACTATGAACAAAATCAGTGGTGGCAATAGTAATCTTCTTGATGCAAATGATGAATAGGTAAGGTGATAAGAGATTCCCTTGTTGAATACCATGTGAAGGCTTGAAAGTTAGAATTTTGTTTCAATTCAATAAAATAGACTATGCTTGCTAAAAGTACAATATGTGACAACCCATGGGTGTAACACCCTAATCCCCAATTCGACATTTGATAAGGTAGTTTCAAATAAAATTCCATAATTAGAGTGTCACACATGCTTCACCATAGCATCAAAACATCAATACAACATAGTTATTTAAAAATAAGTAGTTGAAAATCATTAAGTTCGACATATAAGTCTTAACTTCAAAGAATAACAAAACTTTAAGATAAGTAAGGCATAAAATAAATAAAGAATGAACAACCCATCCCCAGTGCTACATATCAGAGAGACTACCCTAAGACCTATTGATAAGAGCTAAAAATTCATCGACGTCATCCTCTAACTCAGGCGACTACTCTTGTACCTGATTGACTGTACTCTAGAGGAACACAGATGCTACAACTATAAAATAGGGTGAGAATACACCTTACAAATGTTAATGGTGAAAATTAACAGCAGGATAATAAACGAAACAACAACAAGTATAATATTCTCACATAAACACAATCACATTCCAATTTATAATGCAAATCCTAATGCACCAACTCCTCCATCAATATGCATGTGGTACCTGTTAGACGATGGCGCGGATCTAGAATGGGGGATTGAATAGATCCCTTGCTTAAAAGAGTCGGCCCTACCAATAAAATTGGTTTCTAAAAATTGTTTAATTTGCGGAAGTGGTCGAGGACTATACCTTCTATAACGAACGATTACTAGAAAATCGGATATACGTCAAGCCTATGGAATCCGATAACGAGTAATGAGAATCACTATGCTAGTCACACTATCAATTTGATTTAGCTCACAATGAGGTATGACTAGTTCCAATGCCTTAAAATATTCAACAATAAATGGGCAGCCCACAAGGCTTTTGGTTCAGACAATTTATCAAACACTTGGCGTGCAGAGTACAACAAGTGAGTTGCGCTTTGAGTAAATAGCTCAAGTTTCCTTGTACAATCAATGATTGTACTAGATTCAAAATCAGTTTAGCACTACTCAAATCGGTCCTAGATTGATATAATTGTTTGCACTAAAAACCAAAAATATTAAGCAATGTACAGTATAAGGCAAAAGACGCAACGATTTGTTGAGGCAGTTCCCCTATCGTCCTCGCTTCGGGGTACGTCTGCCCTCAATTTTACCAATAGAATTCACAAGTTACTATAAAACTAATTTTTTTTCTTAAAATTTCTTTTTTTTTAATTAATATATATTGATATGATTTTTTAGTTATCTTGTAAAGTAAAATCAATATTACTATTTGACTTTTAATAAAATAAATATTTATTTTAAAATTTTAATTATTATATGTAAGATTGGGGGATCAAATATATGTGTAGTAAAAAAATTGGTAGAAATTAGCCTAACACATAAGTTAATTAAGAATCTGTTTGTTTTAATAATTTTTTTATTCAAAAAAAGATATTTTATAAATTGAAAATTAATTTTAATATTTTATAGCATAAATATACATTATCAAGAATTAAAATATAGTCAAAATTATAATTTTTTTTAAAATAATTTTTATAAAAAATTATTTGAAATAAAATCAAATTTAAATAATTGGTTTTAAGGTCTTAGCCATTTTATCATGTTTTTTGTTCTTTTTTAAATGGGTCAGTACAATCATATGAATGGACTAATATGATGTATTTTAAGTCTTTGAAACACATCTTGAGGTATTGGCTCATGCTCAAATGAAAATTTCTCTCTAGAGGCCTTGACAAACTAAAACCCTAATTTGATGCCTCAGATGATCTTGGGGTTTGATCCATTTGAAGTGATGTAGAATTGTTCTTGATTCTTGATGAAAAGGCCTATTGATATTTAAGAGTGAGTGGGTGACTTAATAGGTTTAAGATCATGCTTATCCTTTGATAATTAATCTGCTTGAACTTTAGGGGGTCACCTAACCTGTGAAGCAATTAAGTACACATATCTTGTACTTGTGATTGGTTAGAGATGTATGAAAGTATATGATATGTAAATGATGTGGGATTTTAGGGTATGACAGATGCCCATATTTAATCTTCTTGGGCTTGAATGACGAATGGTGCAAATATTCAGGCATTCAAGGTAAAAGAGGATTAAATATCAGAATACCCAGAATTTTGACTGTGAATGCAAATGATATGACAACTTGCACAGTGACAAATTTCCAATGTTGGAACATGTTTATCCATCTTCTTTTACTAAGTTATCCTACTTAGAAAAGGTGAAACTCCCCCCTCGGTTGTGGTCTTCAGCCATGGAACTGGTCATAGTTTTTTGACATAAGCTTCCCCTCGATCCTGGTCTTCATCTATGGAACTGGTCTCAGTTTCTTCTTATCAAGTCTTTCTCTTGACAAGGTTTAGGCAGACAAGCTTCTAAAAAGATGAACATTTGTTGGATTAATAACTTTGTCGGGGATCTTCAAAGAGATGCGGGCTAATTATCTTGTAGAATAGATTTCAAAATCTGTGAGGGTCTTCATCAAACTTCTCGCTGTAATTCACTTGAGGAGATGCCATTTGATGGAAGTAGGCTTTATCATACTTCTCTTCGAGACTTCTTTGGAGAGATGCCATAGGATGAGTAAAGACATGATAGCAGACTTACTGGAGAATGCCATATACTGTAATGTAGAGGTTTGAAAACTTTTCTATTGAGACGCCATTTTCTTGGGAAGATTTCATCATACTTCCCTTTGAGACTTCTCCAGAGAGGATTCCATGTGATGTAGGAAAATTTTGAGGTGTTGATGACTTTGTTGAAAGAGAGACAAACTTCTCGGGAAGAGATTGCCATTTTTTGACCCACTGGGAATTTTTGGGATAAGAACAAGCTTCTTAAGTGATTGCCACTTGTTTTGTCAGGCATAGATTTTGATGAGGAATAAACTTATATTTGATGGTGATAGAAAAACTTTTCTAAAAGAGACTGTTATTCGTCAATTGGTAGGTACTTCTTGGGAGATGTGATATCCTTGCTACCAAGAGATTTTGTTGAAAAGATTTCACTGAGGGTTTTCCTTTACCCGGGAAAGAAAACTGTATCTTTACGGGTGGAAGAGTAAGGTTCCAATATACGTTCTTCTCCCTTAGAGGTTCAAGTTATAAAAATGGTCAAGGATCGATTTCAATCCAGAGATATTGTGTAAAAGAATATACTTCCAGATGAGTAATGAACTCAAACTGCGAATTTTATCCTACCCAGGTGCGGAAGGGAGAATTAATGTGAAACTTCCCCGAGGATCGAACTCAGTGGGGGGTTTAGAAAGAATGTACATTCTCTTCTTAAAGTTGACAACTCTATTGGAGAGGTGGAATCACTCAGGGTTGAACATAACCAAAGTGAATGACGCAACTTATGAAATATGAATATGAATATGAATTGATTATGCATGATGTATGAATGTTATGCTTATGCTGACAAAACAGACACGACACACAAATTGGTGATGAACAAAACCAGGTACTCGGCCATTATGGGGAATAGGTGTATTACTGGTGTTTTTGATGGTAAAAAAACTGTCGGGGAAAAAGACCAGATCTTCATCTTGATTCCATCATTCAGTTGGTAGAAGAAATGAAACTCGAGCCTTACTGGGGATGAATAAGATGTCCACTCTTATCTATTTGAGGTAATGATCCACCACTCGGGGATATTTGTGAGTTTGATCGCAAGAGCATTTTATTTTGTATTTTGAGGTTTTAATCACTCTTGGAAAAGTTGTTGTTATTCCTTATTTTGTTCATAAATTGAAGGAAATTGCCATCTTTATTTTAAAAGCAAAAGTAAATTTATTTATTTTTGTTTCAAGAATGAAAATCAGATAAAAATATCATTTTGCAAGGCAGAATAAAAGTGAGAATTGCAAACAAATGGCACAAAGTCTCAAATTTTCATTAACAGGATGATAATCAGCCAAATGCATGATTCCATAGAGCATTATAAAGTTAGAAAATGGCAATTTAAAGGGAAATGGCTACATTGAAATATAATGACCATTATCCTTCTAACAACTCTGAATTCCAAGTATTCTTGAGCTTCCGTTGAAAGTGACTTGAACGATGATTCTTTGATAGATGACGTTCGCCTAAGATGATCCAACCTTTTTTGATGCAGTTACTTGCCATAAATTCCTAAATTTTGCCTAGATTGGTTTTTCAGGCTTACAATCCACCGGGATAATAACTTTCTATTTATGTCTCTAATTTTTTCCTGGACCGCCCTTTCGGGTTTTCAATCCACCGGGACGCTCTTTTTTGTTTTTTGTTTTTGTTTTTAGGCGAAGTATTTCTTGAATGCATCGACATTTGTAGGTTGAGTGAAATTTTCACGATCCATAGTTGTGAGTTTTGAAGCACCGCTTGAAAAGGCTTTCTTGACAACATATGGGCCATCATAATTGGAGTCCATTTGCCCATGGAGTTGGTGAGAAAAGATTGGATCTTTTTGAGCACGACATTGCCTTATATGAATACTCGAGATCGAACCTTTTTGTCAAACGCTTTCTTCATGCTTTGTTGATATAACTGACCATGGCATAAAACCGTCATTATGCTTTGGCACCATTCAGCTTCTGTTAGCTTGGCTTCCATCAATACTCTCATTGATGAGATCTCAACCTCTATGGGAAGCACTACTTTCATTCCATATACTAGAGAGAAAGGGGGTTGCCCCTGTTGAAGTGCGAACAGATGTACGATAACCGTGAAGAGCAAATGGGAGCATTTCGTGCCAATCCTTGTAAGTCGCGACCATTTTCTGAATGATTTTCTTAATATTCTTGTTAACTGCTTCAACCGCTCCATTCATCTTTGGTCGGTAGGGGGACAAGTTATGGTGTTAAATCTTGAATTTAGCACATAATTCTTTCATCATTTTGTTGTTCAGGTTCGATCCATTATCATTAATGATCTGGCTTGGAACACCATAACGACAGATGAGATTTTTCTTGATAAATTGGACCGCCACTTGTCTAGTTACATTGGCGTATGATATTGCTTCGGCTCACTTGGTGAAATAATCAATGGCCACCAGGATGAAACGATGTCTATTTGAAGCTTTGGGTTCAATCATGCCAATCATGTCGATTCCCCATACAAAAAAGGGAATGGAGAAGAAAGAACTTTGAGAAGAGTCAGAGACACATGAATTCTACCGGCGTAAATCTGACATTTGTGACACTTCCTCATGTATTTGTAGCAAACAGATTCCATTGTCAGGCAATAATATCCTATTCTTAAAAATTTTCTTGAAATTGTATGTCTGTTAGCATGAGTGCCAATGGGTCCTTCATGAATCTATTTCATTAGCATGTTTGCTTCGTGTCTATCCATGCATCTGAGCAAAACCATGTCGAAGATTCTTTTGTATAGTACATCATTGTTCAGGAAGAAGTTACCAACCAGTCTTCTGAGAGTCTTCCTATCTTTTCTTGATGCCCCAGGCCAGGTATTCTTGTCTTTGAAGGAAGAGCTTGATGTTGTGATACCAAGGCTTGTCATTGATTACTGCTTCAACTACAAATATGCAAGTGGCCCTATCAAGGCGTGTTATGTCAATCTTGGGCATGTCGTTCCCTCGATTCATAATAATCGTGGAGGATAGAGTAACCAGTGTGTCAGCCATGTTGTTTTCTTCACGAGGAACGTGATGAAAATCAATTTTGTTGAAGAAAGGTAAAAACCTTCTTGCGTAGTCTTTGTAAGGGATTAATCCAGTCTGGTGTGTATCCCATTCTCCTTTGATATGATTTATAACCAAAGTAGAGTCTCCATACACGTCCAAATTCTTTATCCTTAAGTCAATGGCTTCTTCGAGACCTATGATGCAACCTTCATACTCGGCCTCATTATTTGTACATTTGAATGCCAACCTGGCGGTGAAAGGAATATGGGTACCCTAAGGTGTAACAATGATTGCCCCAATTCTGTTTCTCTAAGTGTTGATAGCTCCGTCGAATATTAGTCCCCATCGGGATCCTGGCTCTGGCCCTTTGTAACACCCCATTCTATACCCCCAAAATAATGCATTTAAACACTTAATCACATATACAAAAAATCATCAGAGTGTACTTATAACATGGTATAAAAGAGGCGCATCACATTACTCACGAAACGATAACATGAATAATAATGTTCACAAAGAGATAGAACAAAAGGGGTAAATCTCAACTAAAAGTAAAACATAACTCTTAGAGTCCACATATCAATGTTTTGATTAAAGCAGAAGACTAGAACATTGAATTACTTAAGACATGATATAATAGAAATACACATCATCAAGTTTGGTTCACAATATCATTCATGTTTTACAAAACATCATTAGCTGATACATATACAATGTATCACAAAAGAATACTCTACAAGCCTAGCTACCCGATGTTACATGATCAGAGCAACCGACTCAAAAGAATGAAGCTATACTTCACCCAAAAGAAAAACCTCCAGCAATCCTAATCTGCAATGCCTCATAGAGCATTATAAAACAGCAGAAGGGTGAGAAATATTATCATAATAATCAATGCATATAATTATATATACATACATAACATAAAACATACATACATTACATTTCTCACCACAATTCCATTTTAACTCATATACATAGTCCACATGCAATCATATTCCACATAATAATGACATTCATGCTATGTGACTCAATACGACTCAATGCAAACTTATGCCATGTGGTACCAACACTTGTTATGTTTTTTCGGTTTACATTAAACCGGGTCCACTCTTCTAGACCGATAACCACCAAAAGCCCGTCCTCTAAGCTTTCAAACCCACTCTTTTAGACTTGGGACAAGTCACTAGTCTCCACGAAACTAGCAAGCATTGCCTCTTGACTAAATGATGCATATGCAATCAACAATTCAATGCACTTAAGACCGACATCTTAATCTCATGCATTCAAATAATTCATCTCTTCAAGAATTATCACAACGATTGCACACACAACATATTCATACATATCATCAACATATTAACAAACAATGCACACATATACACAATATGTTCTCATGCATTCGCAATACATTTTTAATCACATTAAGCAATGTATAACATTTGTCAAAAGACCATAATTCGATTAATTCAAAAATCTAGGATTCACGCCATAAGGCCACCCATATTATAATATATCCCGACGAAATCAACGCCTCGAACATGGAAATAATCAAAGTTAAGTCGGAAATCCGACCTTGGATGGAAACATTAAAGAAAAACACATCCTGTCACGTTCGCTACTCTGCTCGCTTAGCGAGCTCTTATCGAGTATTCGCTACTTGTTCGCCCAACAAACAAGCTCGCGAAGGCAAACAGAAGCTACTGACTTCGTTCGCTACCTCGCTCGCTCAGCGAAGGCCTAGAGAACCTTCGCTACCTCTTTCGCTACCAGCGAACACCACAACATGCATTTTGTCCAAGTCTGGGACCGTTCACTACTGGCTCGCTACTAGCTCGCTTAGCGAACGTTCGCTACCAGCTCGCTCAGCGAACACGCTAGCGAATGTCTGTGAACTCCAAATTTCTTACTGTCCAACTTCCACCAAACTCCCCAAAACCAACCGATTCTCACCGAACAAGTTCCGTAACCTTAGTCTAACATCCTCCCGACTAAATACTACCACTTATTCTCATTTTCCACCGTGAAAACTCAGATTCTACCGATTAATCCATTTATGCCCTAAAATGGAAATTGTAGAAAAACATGCAATACTCTAACCCAAGCATACACAATTATATACATTGTTAAGATAATGATATTTTTCACCCTTACCTTGATTAATCCAAAGCTTGAGAGTTGTTCTTGATGATTCCAATTTCTTCCCTCTTCTTCTTCTCTTTTCTTCTCTTTCTCCTTCTTTCTCTATTCTTTCCTTTATGTTTCTATCTTTTCCTTTTCTTTCCACTCTCCTTCTTAATATGTATTTCTCTTCTATCCAACATCTATTAATTCATTTAATTAATTACCCATCAATTAAATAATTCTCATTAACCCACTTAATTAATGCAAATAATTAATTAATGAATAATCAGGCTGTTACAACTCTCCCCCACTTTAGGAATTTTTGTCCTCGAAAATGTTACCTGATTCGAACTCTGGATAAGATTTCCTCATCTGGATCTCCAGCTCCCACGTTACATTCCCACCAGCCGATCCTCCCCAAGCGGCCTTCACCAAAGCAATCTCTTTGCCTCGAAGTTGCTTCGACTTCCGATCCTCTATCCGCATAGGTGATGTCTCCACAGTCAGGTTATCTCTCATATGTACATCATCTACTTGGACTACATGAGACGGATCCAGAATGTATTTCCTCAATTGAGATACATGGAACACATCATGAAGATTAGCTAGATATGGCGGCAAAGCAACACGATAGGCTACCTCCCCTACCCTCTACAAAATCTAAAAAGGACCAATGAAACGCGGCGTCAACTTACGCGACTTCAATGCCCTACCAACACCAATCATCGGAGTGACTCGAAGAAACACATGATCTCCCTCTTGAAATTCGACTGCTTTCCTCCTCTTGTCATGATAACTCTTCTGACGACTCTGGGAAATCCTCATCTTCTCTTGGATCATCTTAATCTTGTCGGTAGTATCCTGAACTAGCTCGGGTCCAACTACAGAACTCTCTCCCGACTCATACCAACATAATGGCGTCCTACAACGTCTACCATACAAGGCCTCAAAAGGTGCCATACCGATGCTCGAATGAAAACAATTGTTGTAAGTAAACTCAATCAAAGGCAAGTAGCTATCCCAAGCTCCTCCTTTCTCCAATAGACAAGCTCTCAACAGATCTTCAAGTGATTGAATCGTTCTTTCCGTTTGACCATCTGTCTGAGGATGATAAGCTGAACTTAAATGCAATTTCGTACCCAAAGCACTCTACAGACTCTCCCAAAATCTCGAAGTGAACCTTGGATCTCGATCTGACACAATGTTAGACGGAATATCATGCAAACTGACAATCCTCTCAATGTACAACTTCGCCAATTTCTCTAATGGATAATCCATGCGCATAGGGATAAAATGAGCAGATTTGGTCAATCTATCCACAATAACCCATATGGCTTCAAAATTACTCTGCGTCCTCGATAAACCGGACACAAAATCCATAGAAATGCTATCCCATTTCCATTCAGGAATACACAACAGTCGCATTAAACCTGACGGTTTCTGATGTTCAATCTTCGACTTCTGACAAGTCAAATAAGAATACACAAACTCTGCAATATCCTTCTTCATACGAGGCCACCAAAATATTTTCCTCAAATCTTGATACATCTTAGTAGCACCCGGATGAATACTCAATCCACTATGATGTCCTTCCTCAATAATACTCTTCTTCAGCTCAACAATGTCAGGAATACAAACTCTATCACTATACCGCATAACACCATTCCCATCAATCTGAAAATTACCACCTTGGCCTTGATTGATCAAAGTCAAACGATCAACTAAGCTCAAAACCGATTTCTGTCCTTCTCGGATCTCGTCCAGAATACCACTAGTAAGTTTCAACATACCAAGCTTCACCCCATAATAAGTCCTTTCACACACTAAACTCAAATCACGAAACTGCTCAATTAATTCCAACTCTTTCACCATCATCATCGACATATGCAATGATTTCCTACTCAACGCATCTGCTACCACATTTGCTTTACCGGAATGGTAATTCAAACCAAAGTCATAGTCCTTTAGAAATTCTAACCATCTTCTCTGTCTTGCATTCAATTCCTTATGGTCAAAGAGGTACTTCAAACTCTTATGATCACTAAACACCTCAAATCTCGAACCAAATAAATAATGCCTCCGAAGTTTCAACACAAATACAACGGCGGCCAACTCTAAGTCATGTGTCGGATAATTCTTCTCATGTACTTTGAGTTGCCTCGAAGCATAAGCTACAACTTGATTATTTTGCATTAACACACCTCCCAGACCCATCAAGGAAGCATCACAATACACAACAAACGGTTCTTCCGGATTTGGCAAAATCAAAACAGGGGCCATCGTCAATCTCCTCTTAAGCTCTTGGAAACTTCCTTCACACTTGGCATCCCAAACGAAAGCTTGACCTTTCTGAGTCAACTGCGTCAACGGCGATGATAGCTTAGCAAATCCTTCAATGAACTTCCGACAATAACCTGCCAACCCAAGAAAACTTATAATCTCAAATACTGATTTTGGAGTCTCCCATTGCGATACCGTTTCAACTTTCGACGGATCAACCGCAATACCCCTACTTGAAATTACATGCCCAAGGAAACTCACTTCCTTCAACCAAAACTCACACTTAGAAAGTTTCGCATACAGCTGCTTTTCTTCCAACACAGATAACACGGCCTTCAGATGCTCGGCATGCTCTTCTTCATTCTTCGAATAGACTAGAATGCCGTCAATGAACACAACCACAAACTCGTCTAAATAGGGATGAAAAATTCTATTCATGTACTCCATAAACACACCTGGTGCATTAGTCACACCAAATGGCATCACATAATACTCATAGTGTCCATACCTCATCCTAAAAGCAATTTTTGGAATATCCTTAGCCTTTACGTGAATCTAATGATATCCGGATCTCAGATCTATCTTACTGAACACACTTGCACCAACCAACAGATCCATCAAGTCATCAATCCTTGGGAGTGGATACTTATTCTTGATAGTCATCTTATTCAACTGTCTGTAGTCCACACAGAGTCTCATGGAACCTTCTTTCTTTTTAACCAACAGCACTGGTGCACCCCACGACGACACACTTGGACGAATAAACCTCTTATCAAGTAGATCTTCAATTTGACTCTTCAACTCTTTCAATTCCGACGCGGACATACGATATGGAGTCATTGATATCATACTATTTCCAGGAACCAAATCGATCGTAAACTCCACTTCCCGTTCCGGCGGTAAATTTCTTATCTCATCAGGGAAAACTTCCGGAAAATCATGAACAATTGGTAAAACAACAATTTCTTCACTCTCACCAATACTCAAAGTTGCCAACAACATAAATACCTTTGCACCATCTTGCACTGACTCCTTTACTTGCTTAGTTGTCATGAACAAATCCCCTTCTTTGTCAGATTCAGGGAAAATAACTGTTTTGTCAAAATAGTTAATATGAACACGATTGAACCTCAACCAATTCATTCCAAGAATGACATCAATTCGGTCTAAGTGAAGACACACTAAGTCAACTCCAAAATCTTTACCAAAAATGCTCAACGGACAATTCAAGCACACATACTGGGTAGTTACCGAACCCATAGCAGGAGTGTCAATAACCATACTGCCACCTATAACTGACAACTTAAGACTTAATCTCTTAACACAATCCAAAGAAATAAAAGAATGCGTAGCTCCAGTATCAATTATAGCGATAAAAGGTATATCATTAATGAAGCACGTACCTCGGATCAATCGATCATCACTAGCAGTTTCTGATTCAGATAGAGCAAACACTTTTCCGCTCCCTTGCGTCTTCTTCGGCTTATCACATTTGGTACTAATGTGCCCTTGCTCACCACAATTGTAGCAAGTCACATTTACACTGCTTTTGTACTCTATAGCTTTGTGGCCTGGCTTGCCACACATAAAACACTTCAACCCAACACCTTTGCATTCAGGAGCACGATGTCCCGCTTCACCATAATTATAACATCTCACCGGAGTAGAGGCTCCTCCCCCACTTGGCTTCTTACCATAATCGGATCTTTGTTTCCCTTTATCTGTAGGAGTCACATAAGGTTTCCCTCGAAATTGACCCTTTCCCTTCTTATCACCCAAATTCTTGTAGTGGCTAGACCGAGCCCTACTATCCTCGTCATAAATCCTACTCTTGTTTACCAACTCAGAAAATCGCCTGATCTCCTGATATTCGACAGCTTGTTTGATCTCCAGCCTCAAACCATTTACAAATTTGAGACACTTAGATCTCTCAGCATTAACGGTGTTGTAGTGGGGACAGAACTTAATCAACTCTTCAAATCTTGCCGCATACTCGGCCACGTTAGAGTTACCCTGTTTCAACTCAAGGAACTCGATTTCTTTCTTCCCACGCACATCTTTTGGAAATTATTTCTCCAGAAATGTCTCTTTAAAAAGATCCCAAGTAATCACCATCTAATTATCCTCAAACCTTTGGCGAGTATTACCCCGCCAATCCTCCGCTTCCTCCTCCAGCATATGGGTGCCAAACTGCACCTTCTAAGCATCCGAACAATTCATAACTCGGAAGATCTTTTCCATAGCCTTCAACCAAACCTGTGATTTTTCAGGCTCATGGGTTCCTTTGAACACTGGCGGATTATTCCTTTGAAACCTTCCTAAAGCACGAAATTCATCATCTGCAAGATTCCTAACATTCAAATTGGCTTGAGGGTTTTGCTCGATCGCTCCAACCAATCTAGTCAAAGCCTCCGCAATCGCCTCGTTGTTCCTACCAGCCACCATCATTTTGTATCTCAACAACAGAACTCACAAGGTCAAACAATATCGACAGTGTCACACACAATCAGATATACAAGGGAATAAACGAGTTAACAACTTAGCCAACTGGCCGACCTGCTCTGATACCACTTAATGTAACAACCCCTTCTATACCCCCAAAATAATGCATTTAAACACTTAATCACATATACAAAAATTCATCAGAGTGTACTTATAACATGGTATAAAAGAGGCGCATCACATTACTCACGAAACGACAACATGAATATTAATGTTCACAAAGAGATAGAACAAAAGGGGTAAATCTCAACTAAAAGTAAAGCATAACTCTTAGAGTCCACATATCAATGTTTTGATTAAAGCGGAAGACTAGAACATTGAATTACTTAAGACATGATATAATAGAAATACACATCATCAAGTTTGGTTCACAATATCATTCATGTTTTACAAAACATCATCAGCTGATACATATATAATGTATCACAAAAGAATACTCTACAAGCCTAGCTACCCGATGTTACATGATCAGAGCAACCGACTCAAAAGAATGAAGCTATACTTCACCCAAAAGAAAAACCTCCAGCAATCCTAATCTGCAATGCCTCATAGAGCATTATAAAACAGCAGAAGGGTGAGAAATATTATCATAATAATCAATGCATATAATTATATATACATACATAACATAAAACATACATACATTACATTTCTCACCACTGTCGCTACTGCGAAAATCGGCGCCGGCTGACAAAAGAGTCGCCATCGTGCGTTATTTATCCCACTGGAGGGAAAGGAAATAGTCAGAGTAAACCTACCGCAAAGACGGGAAAAGGTATGGTCATCGCAACCAAAACCTGGATTCGGGAGTCGGTTACGCAAGGGGAAGGTATTAGCACCCCTCACGTCCGTCGTACTCGACGGGATCCACGCTTGGTGTTTATAAGGAAAAGGGTGTGTTTATCTATCTACTCTAATGGTCAGTCTGAAAAGAAAAGAAAAGGACAGGACTCGACAGAACATACGGTGTTCTGGGCCTACGTACTCCCTCGTGCAATGGGAAAGTCAGAGTCAACGTAGTTCGACTACCTACGTCTAGACGGGGGGAAGGTTGCTCTCCAGGACATCGCGTCCTGTGCCTACGTACTTCCACACGGCATGGAAGATCAGAGCAAACGTAGTTCGACTACGCACGACACAAGTTGTTCAAGTGTTTTTTATGGGAAAATACACCTTAACCAAGGGTTTTCATAGTCCAGGAGGACAAAATGTTTTGATGTTTGTTCAAGTCTTTTGACGGAAGAAATGAATTCACTTTTGTTTTATCCTTTGTTAAGTGTTTTTCTGTTGTTTTGAGAAAGGAAAGAGACACCCTAAAACTATGGTTGAAAAGGGGAATCTACCTAATGTTATCATGCCTGGTTAACCAACCTAATGTCTATCATAACTCCTCCACAACAGAGAAGTTAGAGCTCCTAAGGGATCATGGCAACAGAACTAAACAACAAACAGGAATCACTGCAAAGTAAAGAAATACTAGAAATATGCATGAATGCAACAACCAAACAAGCAAGGCACAAAGGCCACACACCACAGAGGCAAGGGAGCTCAGCTCTACCAAATACCAACAAGCAAAGCCACTCAATAAAAAACAAGCAGAAGGAGGACCACCTCAACTTCTCATGCACATAGAGCCTATTTCTAAGATGCACTTATCTCAGAGATATCTAGATGAAACCCTAAGTCTAATGCAGCACAGCACCACACAAGTCAACCAATCACAAAGAGAAGGCTAACCAGCCTGGCAAACTCTCATCCCATAAACAGGCCCCAAACCTTAAAACAAACCCCTGATCAAAGCCCTAAGCAAAACCTCACACAAGAGAAATTAATCCCAGTCTTCAAGCTTCAAGACAAGCTTACCAACGAAAGGGAGCTAAGTAGGCAGACTCATAGTGCCTTCCTCAGGAAAGTACTAGGAGGCTCCTGCTTAGGAATCATATCCCATGCGGCTCAACAACTGTGATCAGTTTACATTCCTCCTCAGGAGAAACTAAACTCACATGAAGGCTCCAACATCATTGGATACTTGAGAAAGCCTATATGAACTAAGGGAACTAAGTGAACAGACCCATGGTGCCTTCCTCAGGAAAGTACTAGGAGGCTTCCACTTAGGAATCATATCCCATGTGGCTCAACAACTGTGATCAGTTTACATTCCTCCTCAGGAGAAACTAAACTCACATGAAGGCTCCAACATCATTGGATACTTGAGAAAGCCTATATGAACTAAGGGAACTAAGTGAACAGACCCATGGTGCCTTCCTCAGGAAAGTACTAGGAGTCTTCCACTTAGGAATCATATCCCATGTGGCTCAACAACTGTGATCAGTTTACATTCCTCCTCAGGAGAAACTAAACTCACATGAAGGCTCCAACATCATTGGATACTTGAGAAAGAGGTGAGAAGAAAGAATGAAAGACATCCATAGTGCCTTCCTCAGGAAAGTACCATGAATTTCCCTCAAACTTCAGGATCTCCAACCTCACGGAAAGAGAGCAAACTCCTAGACTAGGACCTCAATCCATGCATCCTTGCAAGCTCCAACCTCTGGGTCTTGATCTTCACTCTTCTCCTTCATCATGCTCCTTCAACAAGGTCTTCAAAGCAAACCAAGCCCCACAATAATACCCCTCAAAGAATAAACCCCAAAGATAGACAATCAACACAAAACAATCAGTACAATCAGTCAATTCAGTCAAACTCAGAAAATACCCTAAAAATATAAAGACAAGGGGAAAAATTCCAACACTTATTCACAATGTTCTATATACCTACCCATAACATCCCTTTATGCCCACACCTCCAAAATCAAAACAAAATTCTTAAAAGAAAATGGATTATCCTACCTAAGTTCACCCTAAAAACCCTAATTGTATCCTCCTAGTCACACCTAATCAAAGCATCTAAAAATTAATCCTAAAATTATGAATTAAATCCTATGAGGAAGCTAAAGTCCTAAGTTGAATGTCCTAAAAAGAATGGGTTCAAAATCTAAGGGGACCTATTAGAATTAAAATCAACAAAATCATGTATTAACCTAAACTCATTAAAAAGCTATTTAAAAGAAAAATATTCTAAAAATACCAAAATGAAATAAAATTGGAATTTTATTACTTGTTAATTTTCTAGACAGAAGTATGAACCTAATGCAAAAAGAAGCAATTAAAAATACACATTTTTCATTTATTTATGAATTTTACAAAATTAGAAGAAAATAAAAGAAATAAAAAAGAAAATAAGAGAATGAAATGGGGAGGGGGTGTCAGAAGTAAGGGTGCTCAGTTATACTTTTAGATGGGCCAGGAGGTGGGGGCGTGATTAGCAATGCGTGCAGGGCCCAGTTGGTTTCAGAAATTAAATCAAAAATCAAAAGAAAAAAGATTAAATGCGCGGTGTATTTAGCAACAATTTGAAGTGTATTTTGGATTGGGCTTCGTTAGGGGGGTGGGGTTAGCAAGACTGATCAGGCCCATGATCAGGTTTTTAGTGAAACGCTGCGTTTCACCTTGGTCAATTCCCTCCGTTTTTACTTTAAATCTCAGCCGTGCGATCAGTCTAACAAGTCAATAATTTCATTTTAATCCAACGATCCCTGGTCATCTTCTCCAAATGACCTAGGGTTTCTAGGTTTCACCAGCTCCATGCAAGAATGTTCAACCCCTTCGTTCTCCCTTGATTCTCCATGAAATCATAAAATTCCAAAACCAAAGTTGTGCCATTTTCTTCCAAGAACATGACTGCACTCATAGTTTCATCTAAAGCCTCCTATATCTCATCAACAGAAAGCACGAATGCATGGGTTCAACCAATTTACACTGAGATCAATTATGGTAATCCTTGGTATTAATGGTACTATCTTGCTCATGGTGTTACACTGATTTCATTAAGCTATTACACGATCATTAAAACTCAATGCACAACCTATTCTTGATCTTGAAAGAAACTACAACCTGTTATCAAACCTCATGGAATGCTCTCAACCTCTCTGAAAATGATCATCTAACCTAACCTAACAATCTTACACTAACAATCTAATCTAACAATACATAATTATGGAGATAGAAGTGAAATCACCAACCTGCTTGTTGGCTATGGCAGGTATGGATGCAGATGGATTCAAGACTTGATTCTTCTTCACAATGCTCCTCTGATGGAGTGATTCTTTCTGTTTGCACAATCTTTGATGGAAGAAGCTTGCAATGGTGAATTCGAGCCTTGCTTGTAATGGAAGCTATCCTTGAATATCTCACTCTCTCCAACTGAATTCTCCAACCCCTAATCTCATTTTGATCCCCTCAATATATAACAACCATTAGAGGATCCTAGATGCTTCTAGAATGTGGTAGAAAGTTATGGAAATCTCATGTGATGACATTATGGAACCATCTCTTCTCATGCATACAGCCCCTCAAATTTGTGCTAAAATCTCTCCTCATGAGATATTGAGATGATATGTGTGAAAAATCAGTTGATCCTTGCCTTTGGTGAAGTTTTACAATGTTGCCTTATTATGCAAGCAAGAACATTACAAAGCAACTCCCATTTTTAGGCCTCAACTCAAAAATGTGTTTAAACCATTGTTTTTAAAATGATGTTTAGAATCAATTTGGTATATTACATGACCCATTTTGGATTTATAGGTTGCCCAAACCAATTTTCCATTTCAACTTTTTCAACTTATATGCCTTTTTTAAGTCATTTTTCACCAACTTTTATCAACTTGAGTTCTATGCATTTCCAAACTTCCATGACCTATTTTCAAGACTTAAAATGACATTTTGAGAAACTTTGATGTTGTGAAGTTTTTCATTTGAAGCTTCCTTGTATGAGTTTTAGGCATAGGCTAAGAATGACCTGTAATTCTCAAATGACCAAAATACCCTTTTCTTGCCAAGGACATAAGTAGAGTTCCACAAATCATATGAAGGCATACCATACCTTCCTAGAAATCTAAGACAATTAGGAACAACTCTCATGTTGGCCATAAATCCATTTGAAAATTCCTTGAAGGTCAAAAGTTGCTTGGAAGACAGACAACTTTCACAGACAAATTTCAGTGCCCTCAGATGACCTGTAACTTGCAAGAGCTATAACTTGAGTTCTATAAATCATCTTGATGACTTCCACCACTCAAATTAAATCTATGAAGATACTCTACAAGTTTCATGTGGACCAAAGATTCATATGAAGCTTGCATCTTGAGTTACACTGCTTTGAAGTTTGACCTAAATCAGGGGATTTTACACTGAAACCCTAATTTGGTAACTCCATTTCTCCTTGACTCCTGTTGATTTTTCTTTGGCACAACACCACATCCATATCCATGTAGCAAATAATGAATCCCACATTCTTCAAATGCTCCTTGATGCCTTTCAAAACAATTCTTTGACCTAGGGTTGACCTAGTGTTGACCCAGATAAAACCCTAGTTGACTGACTTCAACTGAGGCTCTTGCAATCATTCCAATGACTTGGTTACTCCTCAAAAATGATCATATAGGCTCCTCATAACATCCATACACCTCATGCTCTTGGCTCATGGCTCACACTTCCTCTGATGATCCCCAAATGACCTCAAGATAGGGGAAAACTCACTGATCAACCTGTCAACTCTTCAAAGCTCAAATTCTTCCCTGATGACCTGAGTAGTCTTGAATATGAATGAAACCCTTGAATATGCCTCTTGAGATAAAAATAGCACTTGATCCCCTGATTAAGATAGCTTGCTTATGCTATGCAATGCAGATGAATACACTATGTACATGATGCCAATGCAAATGACTATGCAATTGAAACACAAACCTAGGTTAGAAAAGGTTGGGCAAATTTTGGGGTGCAACAGCTGCCCCTATTCAAGCGGCTTGGACCCGACTGGATGAAGAGCGCGCAACCTTCAGACATTCGAGGTACGAGACGGTTGAATACGAAAGAACCCGGAAATTTACCAACTGCAAAAAATAAATTGCGTATACGACTACTGCTTGGGAAAACCCTTCAGGGAAATGACTTCTGTTGTCACAGCAACAACTAGCCATCCATCTGTCAATCTGCTTTTGTAACATAATCTGATATTGTCCGCAGACCACTCCATTCTGAAGAAATGAGCACACACCACACAATGAGAAATTGTTGATATCACTTATCAACCTCTGTTGATCTCACTTATCAACCAAGCACACGCTAACCAGCGGGAGAATATTGACTTCACTTGTCTTGTTGACTTCCCTGATCAACCTTTCATATCCTGAACAAGCATCCTGCGGGGCCACGAGAAACTTAACCAAGCAACTCTGAGAGGACAATTCTAACGACTGCCGTTAAATACCTGCTGGGGAAATTGGGAACTTAACCAAGCACCCTGACGAGAATAACCTTGTTGAAAAATACGAGGAATTTAACCAAACAACTCCCGTGGCGAATACCCTGCTGGGGACTATGGAGGACTTAAACAATTAACTCATTGAAGTAACACCCTGCTGGAGCACATAACTCCGCTGGGGGAACTACGGGTAACTACCCACAAACTGCATTACCGTCTTATAATGCTGAATCCACAGCATCCTGAGAAAGACTCAGATGGGGAATACAAGTAACTTAACCAAGCGACTTGTCAAAGAATACCCTGCCGGGGACTACGAGGAACTTAACCAAGTATCTCGTTGAAGACCACCCCGCTGGGGATTACGTATCTACTGGGGTAACTGTGGGTAACCACCCAAAATCTGCATCATGCCATTTCCACAGCACTCTGAGAAAGGACTCGGCTGGGGAGAAAAAGAAGTGCTTGACCAAGCAACTCTGCTAGGGGAACATCTGACATGATGACCACGATCACTACATGTCGCACGCCATAAATCTACAAAACTGCAACGAACATGGTCACTGCGTGTTTCGATACCACAAACAAAACCACATACTGGGACAAACACGATCACTGCGTGTTGCGTTACAACCAAAATCACATCGACCATAAATCCAACCGGATGAGGTAAACACGATCGCTGCGTGCCAGGCGGAATAAATCCACATAGAAGAGGCGAACACGTTCACTGCGTACTTCAACCACCAATATGATGAACACGATCACTGCGTGTCTCGACCAACAAACCCCCAAAATGATGTCAATACGATCACTGCGTGTGTCACAAATCCAACCCATGTAATAGGACGAATACGATCACTGCGTATGCCGGCCAACAAAACCAACTGATACGATAGACACGATCACTGCATGCTCCGCATCACAAGTTCCCATGGTACTATCAACACGATCACTACGTGCCATACGAATACGATCACTGCGTATCTTGAACACGATCACTGCGTGTTTGAACACGATCACTCCGCGTTCTGAGCCACGATCCTCTTGACTGGAGAAAACACGATCACTGCGTCCTGTGTGTCTCAACTAACCCACATAACTGGACGAATACGATCACTGCATATTCTAACCATACATAGGGTAAACGCGATCACTGCGCGCTTCATGTCACGGCCCTCTTGACTGGAGGAAACACGACCACTGCGTGCTGTGACACAACTTCAAACATGGGACGAATACGATCACTGCGCACTTCGGCCACCAACAACCAGATGAACACGTTCACTGCGTGCCTCACCCCATAACCAAACCGTATAACGGACGAATACGATCACTGCGTATACCGACCAACAAAAACTGGATGAACACGATCACTGCGTGTCAATCTATAACCACCATATAACGGACAAATACGATCACTGCGTATATCGACCAACAAACATCACGTGATATGGTAAACACGATCACTGCGTGTCCTGCACCGCCAATGGAGTGAACACGATCACTGTGCGTCCTGCCCAATAAAACCCCGAGACGATACCAACACGATCACCGCGTGCCTTACAAAACAATCTTCTTAGATCGGGACGAATACGATCACTGCGCCATTCGACCATAGATACACATACCAAGATCAACACGATCACTGCGTGTCCTACAACATGAACCCCACAAATGGTACAAATACGATCACTGCGTATTTTGACCTCAAGTCAACACTTCAAAATCAACACGATCACTGCGTGCCTTACAATATGACCCCGTAGATGGTACAAATACGATCGCCGCGTATTTTGACCACAAATCAACATCTTCCTGAACCACGACTTCTCTTATCGGCAAGGAACAACATGTCTGAAACGGAAGAGGTAACCAACCTGGCTTATGTTTCAAAAATGCGCGTTCGATAATGACGTAATGCTTCCACACAGCATGGAAATGCTACGTACTCGTACAAAATGCAGATGCTCATGATGCATGCTTATGCAAAGAGTTACTTCAGCAAAATAAATGCTGAAGACAAACTGGATCCGCTGGGGATGACCGGAACACTACCGATACGCTTCCAACAAAATAAATGTTGGAAAGATGAACTAACTCCGCTGGGGATAACCATCCTGCTGGGAAGGTAGCTCACAAACTCAAAACTTCAAATTCTGCTGAAGATGATCGTCCTGACGAGGAAAGATCAACCTGTTGGGGAAAGAGAAAAGCAATCGTAGGAACTGCTTTCAAATGTATCAATACTCTGATTACGCCCTGCGGGGATACTTCATCCTGCTATCACTGAGCTGGGGACTGACCGGCGTGCTCTGATTCGCACTACGCAAGAAACTCTTTGGGGAAGTTAATCATATCCATCTCGACCTTCGCTGGGGAAGGCTCTGGTATGCTTGATAAGCTAATTCTGAACTACTGAAGATACATTGATCTTTTCTTTCGACGCAATCTCCGTTCTCCTGGGGAGACAACATTCAATTTTGCCTGGGGAGACTTCACCGGGGAAAGACACAACGTTCATCCTCGGGAGAGGGTACCAGCCTGCCATGGACTCTGGCGGGGAACTTTGCGAGCTTTTGAATACCTGCAAAAGTCAACAAGCAAACACAAGGCAATCTATGCAAAAAGAAACGTCTTGGTAATCACCCATGGCAACCATTCAGGTAATTTCCGGTTTTAACAATCATCGGCCGAGGCCCACCTGTTTACACGCATGTAAGTTTATCAAAACATCGGCGCTTTTTACAAACAAAACTGTAAAATTAAAACCAAAGTCACACACTATACTGAATAAAACACTTTATTGATAACGGCCTGAGAATAGGCAAGATTTGTACATCGGATGCGACTCCTGAAAAGAGGTAGTCACACATAAACAAAATGCAGAAGTATACAAATATACGGAATAAAATTTGTACACATGTCGGCAACGTGTTACAGACGAACACCATGAACCGATCCTCCTATGACTCGTCGGACTCTGACACTTTCCCGATCTTTGTCTTCGGAAGAGATTGCTTTGGATAATTGACCCCCAGATGCTCCCCAAACCACTAACAATCAAACTTGGACCGCAGTCATTTGCTTCTCAAATCCCTAACTTTTGCGTGAATCGCCCTTTGCGGGTTTTTGATTCACCGGGATACCCTTTTTTGCCGAAGCCGCCCAGTGTAGGTTTTCAACTTCGTGGGTGTACATTTTTTCAATTATATCCCTAACTTTTGCCCGAACCTTTTTATTCTGTTTTTCGGTTCCCCAGGATGCCCCATTTTTTCCTGGACTCTCTTTTTACTGTCCAGCGGGTCGATTTTAAGCAAAGTATTTTTTAACTGCGTCCGAGTTCACAGGGGACGAAAAGTCTTCACCGTCCATGGTGGATAACAATAAGGCTCCTCCGGAGAAGACCTTTCTCACGACGTATGGACCTTCGTAATTGGGAGTCCATTTGCCCCTGTGATCCGATTGCGGTGGGAGAATCTTCTTCAGCACAAGGTCACCCGTCTGAAAGCTTCGAGGTCGAATCTTCTTGTCAAACGCTTTCTTCATCCGGCTCTGATACAGCCTACCATGTGCAATTGATGCCAGTCTTTTCTCATCTATCAAGCTCAGCTGATTCAATCTATTTCTCGTCCATTCTGCCTCGTCCAGCTTAACATCAAGCAAAACCCTCAAAGATGGTATCTCAACCTCCAATGGCAGGACTGCCTCCATGCCGTATACCAGTGAGAACGGTGTTTCCCCAGTTGATGTACACACTGTAGTGCGATAACCGTGCAAAGCGAATGGCAACATCTCATGCCAATCCTTATACGTTACCACCATCTTCTGAACAATCTTCTTTATGTTCTTGTTGGCCGCCTCAACAGCGCCATTCATCTTGGGTCTGTACGGAGATGAATTATGATGCTCGATCTTGAAATCCCGACACAGATCTTTCATCATCTTGTTGTTCAAATTCGAACCATTATCAGTAATGATCCGTTCAGGAATATCGTATTTGCAAATTATATCCCTCCTGATAAATTTGGCCACCACCTGCTTCGTCACATTGGCGTAAGATGCTGCTTCCACCCACTTGGTGAAGTAATCGATCGCGACCAGAATGAAGCGATGCCCATTAGAAGCAGTAGGCTCAATCTTGCCGATCATATCAATTCCCCACATGGAGAAAGGCCATGGGGATGCCATAACGTTCAGTGGACTGGGTGGCACATGGATCTTATCTGCATAGATCTGGCACTTGTGACACCGCTTGGCAAACTTGAAACAATCAGTTTCCATCGTTAACCAGTAATACCCTGCTCGCAACAACTTTCGGGTCATAGCATGCCCACTAGCATGTGTGCCAAAAGTTCCTTCATGGACCTCTTCCATGAGTAAGTTGGCTTCCTTCTCATCTACACACCGGAGGAGTACCAAATCGCGGTTCCTTCTATACAGAACGCCATCGGGATTTAGATAGAAGTTGCCTGCTAATCTCCTTAGAGTCTTCTGATCACGACTGGATGCCCCAGCCGGATATTCCCTATTCTTCAGGAAATTCTATATGTCAAAGTACCAAGGTTTACCGTCAGATGCTTCATCAATTGCAAACACAAAGGCCGGCCTATCAAGGCGAGATATTACAATCCTGGGAGCCTTATTCCAGTAGTTGACCTTATACATCGAGGATAATGTTGCAAGGGCGTCTGCCATTTGATTCTCCGCCCGAGGTACATGATGAAACTCTACTTTATCAAAGAAAGGTAGCAACCTTCTCGCATAATTCATGTACGGTATCAGATTAGGTTGGCGCGTCTCCCACTCTCCCTTAATCTGATTCACAACCAATGCTGAGTCCCCATATACGTCCAAATTCTTGATCCTCAGATCAATAGCCTCCTCTAACCCCATAATACAAGCTTCGTACTCGGCTTCGTTATTCGTCACTGGAAAAGTCAATCTGGCTGTGAACGGGATATGCGACCTGTGGGGAGTTGTAATGATTGCCCCGATCCCGCTACCGTACGAATTGACAACCCCATCAAAAATTAATTGCCACTGGGAACTCCGCTCAGGACCTTCACCAGGCAACGGCTCATCGCAATCCTTAACTTTCAAGTACATTATGTCCTCATCAGGAAACTCAAACTTCATAGGCTGATAATCCTCAATTGGCTGTTCGGCAAGATATTCGGACAGAACACTTCCCTTAATGGCTTTCTGGGAAACATACTGGATATCGTATTCTGTCAATACCATCTGCCATCTAGCAATCCTTCCAGAGAGCGCTTGCTTTTCAAACACATATTTGATCGGATCCATCTTCGATATCAGCATGGTTGTATGGTTCAGCATGTACTGTCTTAGACGTTTGGCAGCCCACGCCAATGCACAACACGTCTTTTCAAGCATAGAGTATCGAGATTCATAGTCCGTGAACTTTTTACTCAAGTAGTAAATTGCATGCTCTTTCCTTCCTGTCTCGTCATGTTGACCGAGAACACAACCCATACTGTTCTCAAGAACCGTCAGGTACATAATCAGTGGTCGTCCCGCTAATGGGGGTATCAACACCGGAGGTTCCTGCAAGTATTCTTTTATCCTTTCAAATGCCCTTTGGCAATTGTCGTTCCAGACCACCGCTTGATCTTTCTTTAACAGTTTGAATAATGGTTCACACGTGGTCGTTAGGTGAGAGATGAACCTAGCAATGTAGTTCAACCTCCCTAAGAACCCACGGACTTCTTTTTCTGTTCTCGGTGCTGGCATCTCTTGTATTGCTTTTATTTTTGCAGGATCGACCTCGATTCCTTTCTTGCTCATAATGAACCCCAGTAGCTTCCCGGATCTCACTCCAAAGGTACATTTATTAGGATTCAGCCTCAGCCTGAACTTCCTCAGCCTCTTGAACAACTTCAGCAGATTAACCAGATGTTCTGCCTCTGTTTGAGACTTGGCAATCATGTCATCGACATACACCTCAATCTCTCTATGCATCATGTCGTGAAAAAGCATTGTCATGGCCCGCTGGTACGTTGCCCCAGCATTTTTCAAACCAAAGGGCATCACCTTGTAGCAGAAGGTTCCCCACGGGGTGATAAAGGTCGTTTTTTCCATATCTTCCGAAGCCATTTTGATCTGGTTGTACCCTGAAAAGCCATCCATGAAGGAAAACACTGAAAACTGAGTCGTGTTGTCAACTAACACGTCAATATGCGGCAGCGGGAAATCATCTTTCGGGCTCGCTTTATTTAGATCCCTATAATCAACACACATTCGAACCTTGCCATCTTTCTTTGGCACAGGCACGATATTAGCGACCCAAGTGGGATAAGTGGTAACAGCCAGGAACCCAGCATCCCATTGCTTCTGCACTTCTTCCTTTATCTTTACGGCCATGTCAGGACGAGTCCTTCTGAGTTTCTGCTTCACAGGCGGGCAATCTTCTTTCAACGGCAGACGATGAACAACCATATCAGTATCCAAACCCGGCATGTCCTCGTAGGACCAAGCAAATATATCACTGTATTCACGCAGCATCTCAATAAGCTTTTGCTTGATGTCCACTTGCAACGCGGCCCCTATACGGATATTCCTGACGCATTCTTCAGACCCCAAGTTGACAATATCAATCTCTTCCTGGTGAGGTAGAATGACTATCTCCTCTTGCTTCAATAACCGACTAAGCTCTTCTGGTAAGTCACTATCCTTCATAATCTCCTCCTCAGCTTGGAAGATCGGACGCTCGAAGTCTAAACGAGTCATAGGAAGTTTTTGGTCGGTGTCATCTGAAAATTCATGAATCCTGCGAGGGAAACGGTTACGTGCTTCAAAATGATGTACAAGCAAAATGCATAACCACGCTGCCATTTTATTGAAAAATAAAAACAGAAAGAAAAGGATCACAACATTTGAATGTAAAAAACGCCGTCATTTATTGATCATGCAAACATACAGGTAAACAATTAGGCCCTAAGACAAGGTCATCGATGCCTCGGGCAAGACATGTGATCATACAATGATTGAAAAAACAATGCATTACTGTTTGGTGACTTGGATGACGTCCTGGATGGACCAGTTGCATAGGCTTTTCCCCGACGTGCTGGGTCGAATCCATGCGTCCATGTCGCAATCGCTATCCACTTCCTCCGTATCAGACACGACATTGATCCTTTCGAAGCTAACTCCTCCGGGAGTGAACACCACAGGTCCCTTGTACTTAGGCGCACTCTGCGAGGGAGATGGGCGGTACCCGAAGCCATGCCTATCTTGCTTCACTGGGATGTCCAGAACCTGCCCCCACTTCTGAGTCTCTCCTGCTTGTACCAACGCCTTGGCTTCTTTATACGAGGAGACGACCACCTCTTGCCCTTCACTCTTTAACGGAGCCTCTTCTGTAACCTTCACCCCTTCGAACGCCTGGCACAGCGTTTCATGGATCTCTCCGTCTACCTCCACGTACTTGAAAGAAGACAAATGACTGACTAAGATATACTCTTCGCCACACACTGTCACAATGCTCCCCTCAACCATATATTTCAGCTTCTGATGGAGCGTAGAAGTTACTGCCCCAGCGGCATGAATCCAAGGTCTCCTGATCAAACAGCTATATGCAGGCTGGATGTCCATGATATAAAACACTGTATCAAACACCTCCGGACCTACCTGAATGGGTAACGTCACTGACCCGAATACCGACCTCCTCGTTCCGTCAAAGGCCCTCACTACCAAATCACTAGGTGTGCACAACAGCCCACGGGTATCCAATTTCAACAGGGCTTTCTTTGGTAACACATTCAACGAGGACCCAGTGTCTACCAGCACATGGGATAAAATGGTTCCCCTGCATTCGATAGAGATGTGCAAGGCATTATTATGATCACACCCTCGAGGTGTTAGGTCAAAATCCATGAATCCCAGTCCATGCCCCGCGTTAACATGTGCCATAACTCCCTCCAGCTGATTAACTGAAATCTCTTGCGGCACGAAGGATGTCTCAAGTACCTTCAACAGGGCATTTCTATGCGCCTCAGAACACAATAACAGCGATAATATGAAGATCTTTGACGGGGTCTGCTGCAGGTGCTCTACAATCTTGTAATCACTTTTGCGAATTAACCTCATGAATTCTTCCACATCTTTGGTTATCGGCTCTTTCTCCTTACTCCCCGAAGATTCCCCCTCAACAACTTTGTTCTTACCCCTGGCCAGCCTCTCTGCCTCGACCTCAGGTGAAGTGAAAATTCTCCCGCTCCGGGTTATACCACCCGCTCCCACTATGTTGTCTACGGACCCCGCTGGCGGATCATTCAAGTCAATCTTTTCCCCATTGCAATACACCTCAGCACCATAGCACCACGGGACTGCCTTCGTGCTTTCATAAGGAACTGGCTTAGCCTTGGTAATAGTAATGGTCGGCCTTTTCGATGACGCCGAAATCGTCACCGATTTGAACGGAATGGTGATCGTAGCAATCTCCCTACGCTCTTCTTCAGATTCTGTCTCAACAGACTTCTCTCGCCCCGCAGCCCTGTCAAACTGCAAAATTCCTTCATCAATCAAACTTTGAACTCCCCTTTCCAACTTCTCACAGCCCCCAGGTTGAACCAAACAGTCAGCACACTCTTCGCTGCATCCGGGATAGACACCTCCTTTCAATAAACACTGCTTTACGTAACTCAAAGGGGTTTTCAGCTCGCTCACTTCTGAAACCAAGTTCAACTCATCATCTACCAGGATTGCATTGGCCCCAGCCCCACCATGCTTGGGCATTGGCTGCTGCGTGATATTGGGACCGTCCTTCCCGAAGTTAATAGCCGTACTATCAAGCAAGTCCTGTACTTTATGCTTGAAAGCCAGGCAATTTTCAATATTGTGCCCTGGTGCACCCGAATGGAAGTCACAGTGCTCATTAACATCATATCCGACTGGTGGCTGGCCAGTTGGTGGTGCTAAGGTCCTCTTCTCGACTAGCTGCAATTTCAACAAAGTTTGAAGGAGTTCTGCGTATGATACCGGCGGCACTTTGAATACTCTCCTTGGTCGTGGGTTCTGAAGCCTGCGCTGATTATTATTAGGCTGCTGCTGAGCCTGCTGCGGTGGTTGCTGTCTCTGCTGCTGAGAAGGCCCTGGAATGGTTACGCTTGCAACCTGTGACTGCTGATGCCAGTTCTGACTTTTATTCCTTCGTCGAGCATTGTATACAGCATTGGTGTCACCCTGCCTTTTACCACCAAACGCCTTCTTATTACCTCCTGCGGAACTGGACTCACCCGCTTGAATTTTACCAATTTTTACCCCGTTTTCAATGCGCTCCCCCATCAAGATCAATTCAGAGAAAGTACTCATCGAAAAATTTAGCAACCGGTCATAGTACATTCCAGAGAAAGTTCCTATGAACATATCCATCATTTCGCGCTCCACCATTGGAGGGTGCACCCTAGCAGCCAAATCTCGCCATCTCTGGGCGTATTCCTTAAAGCTCTCGCTAGACTTTTGAGACATGCTTTGCAGTTGGACTCGGTTTGGGGCGAGATTACTATTATACTGATAATGTCGAACAAAAGCCTCTGCCAGCTCTTTCCAACTCCTGATCTGAGTAGGCTCCAAGCTCATGTACCACTCCAGCGATTGCCCTGAAAGGCTATCCTGGAAGAAATGCATTAGCATCTTTTCATCCTCAGAATACGCAGACATACGCCTGTAAAATGCGCGCACATGCACCCTGGGGCATGTATCCCCTTTGTACTTATCAAATGAAGACGCTTTGAATTTCAGCGGGACCTTCAACCCTGGGACTAACCCCATATTTGACATATCCAGCCCAAGAGCATTCTGGCTGGCCAATCCGTTCACTTTCTCTTCTAGCAATCTCATTCGACGGTTGTCATCCCTAGCCCTTTCATAACCCTCGTTCTGACCCGAGAACACATCCTCCTGACGATCCTCCCAGCGAGGTACTGCATCGTATCCAACATAATCTGCATCACAGCCCAGACCCGTTTGGACGTACCTGGGGTCATACCTCAGATTACCCATCTCTTGAGCGTTGTATGCGCCAGTTCCATACCCAAGATTACCATAGCCACCGAACCCATCCTTGGCGCCAGCCATGCTGCCATACCCCATGTTCACACCATTGAAGCCCTGGTTACCGTTAATACCATTCATTCCGACATTCTCAACGCCCCCATTGAAACCCTGGTTGACATTACCCACAAATACCCCAGCAGTATCTGCATTGGCATTCATATTACCGGTGTTCCCGCCTCCACCTACAGGACCAGTTTCTCCGGCATTCAAACCGGTTACGGGAATAGCATCAGCACTTTGACGATTCTCAATTCGGGGAGAAGCAGCAATGTTTTCACCATGCGGTGTCCCGTTGTTTTCAGCCCTTGCGACTATCGGTTGAACCAGATTCTGCAGCTGCTCTTGTCCTTTGGCGATGGTCTCCATGGTTTGCATGAGCAGGGCCATCCTGTCACGCATCTCTTGCATTTCACTCTGCATGTTGTCCATGATCTTCTTCTGGTTGGTCCTTGTAGAGTAACGGTGGACCCGCTTTTCTGCAATCCTGAAAATACCTGGATGTATGGATGAAGAATGATAAGGAACCTGGATCACAAACCTATAATGCAATGCGGTTTATGCAAACAACAATGCAATAATGCTAACGTGCATGTGTGCGTTGGGGATATTTCCCCCCCAATTCCGGTGTCAAGGTAGCAAGACAAAAGAAACCATAAAGACAATATTTAGAAAAACCCTCATATATTGAAGAAACAGTATCACCAAGTCGTTACACAACTATGTTCCATACAACTGATATGATAAAGGAGGATCCCAACCAACATGCCTGGTGGTGATCTCAACACATAGAATACAAGAAAGAAATCAGGTGCGGGTACGGTCGCAGAAATCCTCGACCAGCTTCTTCGTCTCTGGGTGATCTGGTTGATAAATCAAGCCTTCTATCAACTGATCCCTCTTCCTGACCGTTCCTTGGATATCTCTGACAAAATCTTCCCAAGCCTTATCCTGGGCACCATCCCCAGGTTTGGGTCTTTTGGCGTCTGCTCTGTGCTGACAATCTTCCAAATTCTTCATGGCATCAATCAGTTTGCGTTTGGCCTCGTATCGACGGCATGCTTCTTCTTCAAGCTCTTCGGTCTTCACTCTAACCTGTTCTCCCAACTGAGCAACCTGTACCTTTAGCTCTTCTTCCCGCTCTTTGCGCTTGGCCATAGTGAGGTCCCAATGCTCTCTGAACTTAGTTAACTTCGCGTAGGCCCTTTTCAGCTCTTGTTTCTTAGTAGCCAATACACTGCTAACTGAGTCTACATCTAACTCCAGACGCTTCTTGGTTTCATTCAACTCCAATAAAGTAGTCTTCAGATGTTTCAAAGTTTCGGCCTGTTGCTTGGAAAAATATCCTGTTTCAATCTTTTCATGACGAAGCTGGGCATTCTCCTTCTCTAAAGCTTCTTTAGCCTTTTCTAACTCTTCTTTCTCTGCCATTAGCTGCTTGTATACCTGTATGTCTACAGTGGTAGGCTCCTCTACCGGAGGAGGATGCAATGGCTGAACTGCAGGATAAGGCATAAGGAACTTCGTAGCTCGTTCCTGAATCCATTCTACATGCAGACCAAGAACTCGAGTACCCCCTTTGCTAAATGAAGACTTTCCTCACTTATGCAGGTTCTTCCATGCTTTCTTAAGCTTGATCAACATCTCTTCCTCTATTGCCCCAGTAAGATACAGAGATTCCTGTATCTCCTCGGGCTTTGCCGCTTCCTGAGGTACATACCCAAATTGCCTGATTAATAAAGAAGGGTTGTAATTGACACACCCTCTCCTTCCTATCAAAGGAACATTAGGGAATCCTTCGCATCTGTATATGATCTCAACTCCGAACACCTCCTCGTTAACCCACACCACATTCTCGGAAGTCAACCCCATCAAGCGCTCAGGCCATCCTAAAGAATCAATAGAAGTGACGAAAGGCCCTGACTTTGGCATATGACTATTAAACCACCTGCACAGTAGAGGTACACAGCAAGAGACATTCTTTCCTCGCCGTTTTTCATTTTTGTAGTGAGTGGAATGGTGGATATCTCCCAGCAAGGTAGGAACTGGGTTCTTTGCAGCCAGAATATAGAAAGCATCCGCATCAACAAAATCAGGCTGGTTTGGGAACAAAACGATGCCATAAACACACACAGCAAGGATGGCGTCAAAAACAACCCAGCCACCCTTCTTAGCATACTCCCGAGCCTTCTCTACCAAAACAACCAACGGAAATCCCCACGAGTCTCCTCTTCTGATCATCTTCCCTGTCAGCTCAAACTCTCCTAAGCGCAGAATAGCAGAAAGCTCAGCCAGATTAGGCTTTGCGTCCGTGTGATAGAAAGGCATCTGCTCGCGAATCGGTATATCCAAGAGTGCAGAATACTCCTCCAGGGTAGGAGCCAAGACAAAATCAGGAAATACGAAACACCTGAGCTCAGCATCATAAAACTGCAACAGGGTGTAAATGCCGCTGATCTCATAAGCCGAGGGCTGGTAAACATAAGTCAGGATCCTCCCATATGTCTTCCTGAAATCTCCCATCACCTTCTTCCCAGCAATGGTAATCAACTCTGACAATAGACTGATATCTGGAGACGGGAATCTGTAGGGTAACACTCTCTTCATGGCTTCCATGTCTGCTAGGAAACAACCACCGGAACCGGGAGGGAAAATATGTACCTGCAATACACACACGTTAGTTGGATGCAAAGGGTGATGCAATGATGCAATATGATAAATGATGCAATCAGTGAACACAGAGGCCATGCTGTAGCCTGAAGAGGAACATCTCTGTTATGTCAAGAACAAAAAACCACCGCGGTCACCAGAACCTCATGATACTGGCTATCATCCGACACCCAAAATACCAATACCCTGTTAAGAAATCCATCTGGACCTCTGTCTCTGACGAGAAAACCATCTGATAATAGTATCAACCTCAGACAAGAAATCCATCTGATCTAGACAACACACCTGCTAACGAGCCAAGAAAACCATCTGATAAATACTGAATCATGGTTTCTGAAGGCCAGTTTTCCTGCAATAACCCGATCCCTCTCACAGGTATGGACCTAATCCACGGACAAAGGGTACGGCATCCTAGGCGGTCATCAGCGTCACAGACTTTCATGAGTGACGATAGGATTCCCAGAAGGAGTGGCATCATCAAGTCATGAAGAGGCCTCACTTAGCTGACTTCCAAATGATCGGTCCCCAGAGTCGACAATCCTCACGTCTGGACTCCCCTCAGATCCTCAGGATCGGAAAGGAGCGCCTCGGAGAGAACCTCGTCTGAGCGCAGATTTCGTAGGGAATGGTGTCTGCTCAGCAAACAGGTTCGTCTACTACTCTCCGCAACTATGTCTAGGTGCATACTCAAGCCCAGGTCCGGCTTCTCACTCATAGTAACCTCCCTTTCCCACAGCAATAAACATAATAATATAGTGCTGAAAGTAAATGCGGAAAGGTAAAGGTGCGGGAAAGTAAAGTGCACAAAGGTAAAACACATATGCACAACACCCAACAGATAAACACCCAAGCGCTAGGATTGACTCGCGTAGGGGATGAGAAACGGTCCCAGCATAAGGGATGGGAAAAGTCCCTAGATACTACTCCCCAGCAGAGTCGCCAGCTGTCGCTACTGCGAAAATCGGCGCCGGCTGACAGAAGAGTCGCCACCGTGCGTTATTTATCCCACTAGAGGGAAAGGAAACGCTCAGAGTAAACCTACCGCAAAGACGGGAAAAGGTATGGTCATCGCAACCAAAACCTGGATTCGGGAGTCGGTTACGCAAGGGGAAGGTATTAGCACCCCTCACGTCCGTCGTACTCGACAGGATCCACGCTTGGTGTTTATAAGGAAAATGGTGTGTTTATCTATCTACGCTAATGGTCAGTCTGAAAAGAAAAGAAAAGGACAGGACTCGACAGAACATACGGTGTTCTGGGCCTACGTACTCCCTCGTGCAATGGGAAAGTCAGAGTCAACGTAGTTCGACTACCTACGTCTAGACGGGGGGAAGGTTGCTCGCCAGGACATCGCGTCCTGTGCCTACGTACTTCCACACGGCATGGAAGATCAGAGCAAACGTAGTTCAACTACGCACGACACAAGCTGTTCAAGTGTTTTTTATGGGAAAATACACCTTAACCAAGGGTTTTCACAGTCCAGGAGGACAAAATGTTTTGATGTTTGTTCAAGTCTTTTGACGGAAGAAATGAATTCACTTTTGTTTTATCCTTTGTTAAGTGTTTTTCTGTTGTTTTGAGAAAGGAAAGAGACACCCTAAAACTATGGTTGAAAAGGGGAATCTACCTAATGTTATCATGCCTGGTTAACCAACCTAATGTCTATCATAACTCCTCCACAACAGAGAAGTTAGAGCTCCTAAGGGATCATGGCAACAGAACTAAACAACAAACAGGAATCACTGCAAAGTAAAGAAATACTAGAAATATGCATGAATGCAACAACCAAACAAGCAAGGCACAAAGGCCACACACCACAGAGGCAAGGGAGCTCAGCTCTACCAAATACCAACAAGCAAAGCCACTCAATAAAAAAACAAGCAGAAGGAGGACCACCTCAACTTCTCATGCACATAGAGCCTATTTCTAAGATGCACTTATCTCAGAAATATCTAGATGAAACCCTAAGTCTAATGCAGCACAGCACCACACAAGTCAATCAATCACAAAGAGAAGGCTAACCAGCCTGGCAAACTCTCATCCCATAAACAGGCCCCAAACCTTAAAACAAACCCCTGATCAAAGCCCTAAGCAAAACCTCACACAAGAGAAATCAATCCCAGTCTTCAAGCTTCAAGACAAGCTTACCAACGAAAGGGAGCTAAGTAGGCAGACTCATAGTGCCTTCCTCAGGAAAGTACTAGGAGGCTCCTGCTTAGGAATCATATCCCATGCGGCTCAACAACTGTGATCAGTTTACATTCCTCCTCAGGAGAAACTAAACTCACATGAAGGCTCCAACATCATTGGATACTTGAGAAAGCCTATATGAACTAAGGGAACTAAGTGAACAGACCCATGGTGCCTTCCTCAGGAAAGTACTAGGAGGCTTCCACTTAGGAATCATATCCCATGTGGCTCAACAACTGTGATCAGTTTACATTCCTCCTCAGGAGAAACTAAACTCATATGAAGGCTCCAACATCATTGGATACTTGAGAAAGCCTATATGAACTAAGGGAACTAAGTGAACAGACCCATGGTGCCTTCCTCAGGAAAGTACTAGGAGTCTTCCACTTAGGAATCATATCCCATGTGGCTCAACAACTGTGATCAGTTTACATTCCTCCTCAGGAGAAACTAAACTCACATGAAGGCTCCAACATCATTGGATACTTGAGAAAGAGGTGAGAAGAAAGAATGAAAGACATCCATAGTGCCTTCCTCAGGAAAGTACCATGAATTTCCCTCAAACTTCAGGATCTCCAACCTCACAGAAAGAGAGCAAACTCCTAGACTAGGACCTCAATCCATGCATCCTTGCAAGCTCCAACCTCTGGGTCTTGATCTTCACTCTTCTCCTTCATCATGCTCCTTCAACAAGGTCTTCAAAGCAAACCAAGCCCCACAATAATACCCCTCAAAGAATAAACCCCAAAGATAGACAATCAACACAAAACAATCAGTACAATCAGTCAATTCAGTCAAACTCAGAAAATACCCTAAAAAGATAAAGACAAGGGGAAAAATTCCAACACTTATTCACAATGTTCTATATACCTACCCATAACATCCCTTTATGCCCACACCTCCAAAATCAAAACAAAATTCTTAAAAGAAAATGGATTATCCTACCTAAGTTCACCCTAAAAACCCTAATTGTATCCTCCTAGTCACACCTAATCAAAGCATCTAAAAATTAATCCTAAAATTATGAATTAAATCCTATGAGGAAGCTAAAGTCCTAAGTTGAATGTCCCAAAAAGAATGGGTTCAAAATCTAAGGGGACCTATTAGAATTAAAATCAACAAAATCATGTATTAACCTAAACTCATTAAAAAGCTATTTAAAAGAAAAATATTCTAAAAATACCAAAATGAAATAAAATTGGAATTTTATTACTTGTTAATTTTCTAGACAGAAGTATAAACCTAATGCAAAAAGAAGCAATTAAAAATACACATTTTTCATTTATTTATGAATTTTACAAAATTAGAAGAAAATAAAAGAAATAAAAAAGAAAATAAGAGAATGAAATGGGGAGGGGGTGTCAGAAGTAAGGGTGCTCAGTTATACTTTTAGATGGGCCAGGAGGTGGGGGCGTGATTAGCAATGCGTGCAGGGCCCAGTTGGTTTCAGAAATTAAATCAAAAATCAAAAGAAAAAAGATTAAATGTGCGGTGTATTTAGCAACAATTTGAAGTGTATTTTGGATTGGGCTTCGTTAGGGGGGTGGGGTTAGCAAGACTGATCAGGCCCATGATCAGGTTTTTAGTGAAACGCTGCGTTTCACCTTGGTCAATTCCCTCCGTTTTTACTTTAAATCTCAGCCGTGCGATCAGTCTAACAAGTCAATAATTTCATTTTAATCCAACGATCCCTGGTCATCTTCTCCAAATGACCTAGGGTTTCCAGGTTTCACCAGCTCCATGCAAGAATGTTCAACCCCTTCGTTCTCCCTTGATTCTCCATGAAATCATAAAATTCCAAAACCAAAGTTGTGCCATTTTCTTCCAAGAACATGACTGCACTCATAGTTTCATCTAAAGCCTCCTATATCTCATCAACAGAAAGCACGAATGCATGGGTTCAACCAATTTACACTGAGATCAATTATGGTAATCCTTGGTATTAATGGTACTATCTTGCTCATGGTGTTACACTGATTTCATTAAGCTATTACACGATCATTAAAACTCAATGCACAACCTATTCTTGATCTTGAAAGAAACTACAACCTGTTATCAAACCTCATGGAATGCTCTCAACCTCTCTGAAAATGATCATCTAACCTAACCTAACAATCTTACACTAACAATCTAATCTAACAATACATAATTATGGAGATAGAAGTGAAATCACCAACCTGCTTGTTGGCTATAGTAGGTATGGATGCAGATGGATTCAAGACTTGATTCTTCTTCACAATGCTCCTCTGATGGAGTGATTCTTTCTGTTTGCACAATCTTTGATGGAAGAAGCTTGCAATGGTGAATTCGAGCCTTGCTTGTAATGGAAGCTATCCTTGAATATCTCACTCTCCTCTCACTCTCTCCAACTGAATTCTCCAACCCCTAATCTCATTTTGGTCCCCTCAATATATAACAACCATTAGAGGATCCTAGATGCTTCTAGAATGTGGTAGAAAGTTATGGAAATCTCATGTGATGACATTATGGAACCATCTCTTCTCATGCATACAGCCCCTCAAATTTGTGCTAAAATCTCTCCTCATGAGATATTGAAATGATATGTGTGAAAAATCAGCTGATCCTTGCCTTTGGTGAAGTTTTACAATGTTGCCTTATTATGCAAGCAAGAACATTACAAAGCAACTCCCATTTTTAGGCCTCAAATCAAAAATGTGTTTAAACCATTGTTTTTAAAATGATGTTTAGAATCAATTTGGTATATTACATGACCCATTTTGGATTTATAGGTTGCCCAAACCAATTTTCCATTTCAACTTTTTCAACTTATATGCCTTTTTTAAGTCATTTTTCACCAACTTTTATCAACTTGAGTTCTATGAATTTGCAAACTTCCATGACCTCTTTTCTAGACTTAAAATGACATTTTGAGCAACTTTTATGTTGTGAAGTTTTTCATTTGAAGCTTGCTTGTATGAGTTTTAGGCATAGGCTAAGAATGACCTGTAATTCTCAAATGACCAAAATACCCTTTGCTTGCCAAGGACATAAGTAAAGTTCCACAAATCATATGAAGGCATACCATACCTTCCTAGAAATCTAAGACAATGAGGAACAACTCTCATGTTGTCCATAAATCCATTTGAAAACTCCTTGAAGGTCAAAAGTTGCTTGGAAGACAGACAACTTTCACAGACAAATTGTAGTGCCCTCAGATGACCTGTAACTTGCAAGAGCTATAACTTGAGTTCTATAAATCATCTTGATGACTTCCACCTCTCAAATTAAAGCTATGAAGATACTCTACAAGTTTCATGTGGACCAAAGATTCATATGAAGCTTGCATCTTAAGTTACACTGCTTTGAAGTTTGACCTAAATCAGGGGATTTTACACTGAAACCCTAATTTGGTAACTCCATTTCTCCTTGAATCCTGTTGATTTTTCTTTGGCACAACACCATATCCATATCCATGTAGCAAATAATGAATCCCACATTCTTCAAATGCTCCTTGATGCCTTTCAAAACAATTCTTTGACCTAGGGTTGACCTAGTGTTGACCCAGATAAAACCCTAGTTGACTGACTTCAACTGAGGCTCTTGCAATCATTCCAATGACTTGGTTACTCCTCAAAAATGATCATATAGGCTCCTCATAACATCCATACACCTCATGCTCTTGGCTCATGGCTCACACTTCCTCTGATGATCCCCAAATGACCTCAAGATAGGGGAGAACTCACTGATCAACCTGTCAACTCTTCAAAGCTCAAATTCTTCCCTGATGACCTGAGTAGTCTTGAATATGAATGAAACCCTTGAATATGCCTCTTGATATGAAAATAGCACTTGATCCCCTGATTAAGATAGCTTGCTTATGCTATGCAATGCAGATGAATACACTATGTACATGATGCCAATGCAAATGACTATGCAATTGAAACATAAACCTAGGTTAGAAAAGGTTGGGCAAATTTTGGGGTGCAACAACCACAATTCCATTTTAACTCAAATACATAGTCCACATGCAATCATATTCCACATAATAATGACATTCATTTTATGTGACTCAATACGATTCAATGCAAACTTATGCCATGTGGTACCAACACTTGTTATCTTTTTTCGGTTTACATTAAACTGGGTCCACTCTTCTAGACCGATAACCACCAAAAGCCCATCCTCTAAGCTTTCAAACCCACTCTTCTAGGCTTGGGACAAGTCACTAGTCTCCACGAAACTAGCAAGCATTGCCTCTTGACTAAATGATGCATATGCAATCAACAATTCAATGCACTTAAGACCGACATCTTAATCTCATGCATTCAAATAATTCATCTCTTCAAGAATTATCACAACAATTTCTCACACAACATATTCATACATATCATCAACATATTAACAAACAATGCACACATATACACAATATGTTCTCATGCATTCGCAATACATTTTAAATCACATTAAGCAATGTATAACATTTGTTAAAAGACCATAATTCGATTAATTCAACAATCTAGGATTCACGCCATAAGGCCACCCACATTATAATATATCCCAGCGAAATCAACGCCTCGAACATGGAAATAATCAAAGTTAAGTCGAAAATCCGATCTCGAATGGAAACATTAAAGAAAAACACATCCTGTCACGTTCGCTACTCTGCTCGCTTAGCGAGCTCCTATCGAGTATTCGCTACTTGTTCGCCCAACGAACAAGCTCGCGAAGGCAAACAGAAGCTACTGACTTCGTTCGCTACCTCGCTCACTCAGCGAAGGCCTAGCGAACCTTCGCTACCTCTTTCTCTACCAGCGAACACCACAACATGCATTCTTTCCAAGTCTGGGACCGTTCACTACTGGCTCGCTACTAGCTCGCTTAGCGAACATTCGCTACCAGCTCGCTCAGTGAACACGCTAGCGAATGTCTGCGAACTCCAAATTTCTTACTGTCCAACTTCCACCAAACACCCCAAAACCAACCGATTCTCACCGAACAAGTTCCGTAACCTTAGTCTAACATCCTCCCGACTAAATACTACCACTTATTCTCATTTTCCACTGTGAAAACTCAGATTCTACCGATTAATCCATTTATGCCCTAAAATGGAAATTGTAGAAAAACATCCAATACTCTAACCCAAGCATACACAATTATATACATTGTTAAGATAATGATATTTTTCACCCTTACCTTGATTAATCCAAAGCTTGAGAGTTGTTCTTGATGATTCCAATTTCTTCCCTCTTCTTCTTCTTCTCTTTTCTCCTCTTTCTCCTTCTTTCTCTATTCTTTCCTTTATGTTTCTATCTTTTCCTTTTCTTTCCACTCTCCTTCTTAATATATCTTTCTCTTCTAATTCTCTCCAACATCTATTAATTCATTTAATTAATTACCCATCAATTAAGTAATTCTCATTAATCCACTTAATTAATACAAATAATTAATTAATGAATAATCGGGTTGTTACACCCTTCGTTTGGTAGCGGTTCATCGTAGTCTTTCATCTTTAGGTACATCAAATCCTTATCTAGGAAGTTAAATTTGATTGATTCACTATCATCAATTGGTTGGTGAGCCAGGTGATCGGCTAGAATACTTCCTTTGACGGCTTTCTGAGCATGATACTCGATGTCTTATTCTGATAGCAACATCTGCCAACGGGAAATTCTTCCAATTAAAGCAGGCTTCTCGAAGACATACTTGATCGGATCCATTTAGGATATTAACCAAGTGGTATGACAAATAATATACTGGCGAAGATGTTTAGCAACCCAAGCTAAAGCGTAACAGGTTTTTTCGAGCATAGTGTATCGAGTTTCACAGTCCGTGAATTTTTTACTCAGGTAGTAAATGACATACTTTTTTATTCTTGTTTCATCTTGTTGACCCAGCACACAGCCCATGGAATCTTCTAGCAATGTTAAGCAGATAATCTGGGGTCTTCCTTCCACCGGAGGAGACAAAATTGGTGGTGTAGCTGATATTCTTTGATACTTTCAAATGCTTTTTGGCAGTCTTTTATCCATACACATTCTTGATCCTTTCGGAGGAGCTTGAAAATTGGTGCGCATGTTGCTGTCATGAGAAATATGAACCTTGAGATATAATTTAGGCGTCCCAAAAATCCTCTTACTTGCTTTTCTATTCTGGGTGAAGGAATTTCTTGAATGGCCTTGAATTTATCGGGATCAACTTCAATTCCTTTCTGGTTGACGATGAATCCCAAAAGCTTTCTTGAGTGAACACCAAATGTACATTTGTTGGGATTCAAGCGAAGTTTGTATTTTCTTAGAAGCTTGAATAATTTTGACAAATTTTCCATATGTTCTTCTATTTCAGACTTAGCAATCATATCGTCCACATACACTTCAATTTCTTTGTATATCATGTCATGAAATAAAGTTGTCATTGCCCTTTGATAAGTTGCGCCTGCATTCTTTAATCCAAATGGAATCACTTTATAGAAAAAGGTTCCCTATGGTGTAATGAATGAAGTTTTCTCCATATCTTCTGGTGCCATTTTGATTTGATTATAGCCTGAAAACCCGTTCATGAAGGAAAAGACTTTTGAATTTTGCAATGCAATCAACTAACATGTCGATGTGTGGTAGGGGGAACTCATATTTTGGACTTGTTTGTTTAAATCCCTGTAGTTTACACATATTTTGACTTTTCCATCCTTCTTGAGAACTGGCACTATGTTGGCTAGCCACTGAGCATATTCTGACGTGGCAAGAAAACCTGCATCGATCTGATTTTGGACTTCTTCTTTAATCTTGATGGTCATATCTGGATAATGTCGCTACTGCGAAACTAAGGTGCCGGCAAAACAGAAGAGTCGCCATCTTTCGTTATTTATCCCTCAGAACGGGAAAGGAAACGATCGGAAAAACCTGACGAAAAGGTATAAGACAAGGTCATCGCAACCATTGTCTGGATTCGGGAGTCGGTTACGCAAGGGGAAGATATTAGCACCCCTCACGTCCATCATACTCGATGGGATCCATGCTTGTTGTGTTTATTTGACGGGTTTGTTTAATCTATCTACACTAAGGTCTGGTCTGAAAAGAAAAGAAAATGACTTGGCAAAGTATCACACTTTATGCCTACGTATTCCCTTCTGGAACGAGAAATCAGAGTCAACGTAATTCGCCTAACTACGGGTTATGGGGGAAGGTTGCTCGCCGAGATATCGCATCTCGTGCCTACGTACTTTCATACAACATGAAAGATCAGAGCAAACGTAGTTCGGGCCATGGAGAACACAGGTTTGTTCAGTTGTTTTTTATCCAAGTAAAGTTAACAGACGGTTCCAGCAGTTGGTGTTTGCAGCTCGACCTTTGGAGACTTAGGCATTACCGTTTGCGGTAGAACTGAAAGTTAACAGAACTCTCCTTCTGAAAAAGGGTTTCCAAGGGATTAGGGTCCAAGAGGACAAAAAGGATTTGATGTTTGTTTTTTAAGTCTTTTACGGAAGAAGTGAATTGAGTTCTGTTTGTAACTCGTGTTGCACTAAAGACTTGGACTTGAGAGTGAATGCGTCGCATGTCACCTAAAGGGTACCACACTAAACACTCGAGTTATGTGAGGGAAACCCTCCCACAACTCTTTCTCAAGTAGCATAAGGCTCGTAACGCACATCACGTGTTAAACTTTATTAAGTGTTTTAACTGTATTTGAAGATGAGAAGAGAAACAGGCTCTCTAAGGGGAACTGACTCGATCCTACAGTTATCATGCAATATTCGTCCTGCGGTAGTAGTTGAAGGGGAAACTAACTAATGTTATCATGCATGGTTAGAATCCTAATGTCTGTCATAATTTCTCTTGAATAAGAGAAGTCAGAGTTCCTAGGGGACCATGGCAATGGAAACAACAGTAAACAGGAAAACTGTACAAGAAATTACTGTAAAGATGCATGCAATGCAAGTGAGGGAGGAAATGTGTGTGAGGCATAAGCCTCCACAAACCCATATCAACCACAAGCCAGATATGAATAACAGCAAAGATAACAGAAGAAAGTAAATGCAATCAAACAGACCACAAACCACACAGGCAAGGGAGCGAAGCTCTACCGAATACCAGCAAGCAAAGCCATACAGTAAAAATACAAGCAGAGGGAGAAACTCAACCTCTAATGCAATACAAGCAAGGGGAGAAACTCAACCCTTAGGATTCTATTAGGCTTATTCAACTACATGACCTAATCTAAATGCATCACACCAAGCAAATCACACCAATATAGTTGAACAAGAAGAAAACAGGCAAACAGAGAAAACAAGCCAGCAAACTCCACAGCAGAGCAATCTTCTGACAGCAATCCAAAGTCTGTAACTGTTCTTCAAGTCCACCATATTCAAGAGAAGGAAAGGCATCTTCAAGCTTTAACAATGCACTCCACCAAGAATGAATAGAATCAACAAGATGAGTATTTGATAATGGGAAGCAGACGGGAAACCAAAGGAATCCCATCTGACACTCAACCAGTTATCGGAGAATGGCATCCTCAAAAGTTCTACTCATTGTAAATGTCACACATACCTCCAAAGGAGAGATGAGACTTTAACATGAGGACTTTGAATCATAGGATGGGATGGAAGGTGAATGAAACCAACCATGTTTATTTGAAGAAAAAACTATTTCTAAAGCTCTCTCCTAAAATCCCTAATCTCATAAGCTACAAAAAGCTAACAAAAAGACAAGAAAAGCTTCAATCCAAGCTCCACCAGCCACTCCACAAAAGCTTCATCATGTCCATGACATCCTCCAATAAGAACCAGAAGCCCACCATGCAAGAAAACCCCAATTTGAGTCCAATCCAAATCAATCACCAAAGTTGAAGCACCAAATGAACAATCAACTTGAATATTCTATCTAAAATATCAAAACACATTCTAAAAATCCAATTATTTTTGCATGGGAACATTCATTTATTAATGATCTACAGTTAAATAATCAGGACCTAATTCAATTTCTAAGTCCTCTAATAAAATCCTAAGTTGAAATGTTTCAATGTAATCCACAAAATTGGGAAAGCTCTAAACATCCTGCCTAAAAGAGAACCTACAATTATCTAAAAAATCTAATAAAAATCCTAAGGGAGCATGCATATCTAACCTACAACATACTCAAAAATCAAATCAAGAAACCAAACCAAATGACCAAACCAAAATTAACAACATAGATAGGTAATTATGCAAAATAAAAGAAATAACATAAAAAAGGAAAATGCAAATTAAATTGAAAATCGCAGGAAAATGCAATTTATTGATTCCAGAAAATCACAAATTGAAATAGGAGCATGGACATATTTTTAAAATATTTTTCTGATCAAAGATGAATTTTCTATGATTTTTGGAATCAATATGAATTAAAATAAAACAAAATCAATTAAAAGAAAAAAAGAAAAATTAGAAAGCTCAGAAATAATGAGGCGCGTTGGATAGCACTACTGGTCAACATATCCAAGGGATGGAAGATTTGCCACGTCAATTATTTAAACGACTTCGTTTTGGAAGTCAAAGTCAGCAAATGAAATTAAGACACAGCCGTCAGATGTAAGTACAAAGTCCATGTCTGAGCTTGATCTAACGCCTCACAAGTCATCTTCCTCAATTCAAATTCAAAACGGAGGGAACTCACAGGTGGTGGTCGGAGAAGACCTCCGGTCGTCTTCTCCGGCGAGGTCCAAGTTACAGGTGACCAAATGTCATCAAATCTTATATCAACTTGCTCAGAATTCCACGAGGATCTCAAATACCTCATCCATTTTCTCTAACTCTCAACAGGTTTTGAAAATCGAAGGCAAACAGAAATGCTACCTTAATGTTGATCATCACTAAACTCAAATCTAAAACCATAGGAATGATTCTCATGCTTCATACATCAACCTGATCTATCCAATTCAACTTAATTCCTCATGATCAGATCAAACCGTGTCCAAACAGAAATCTCATGTCAACCTAAGTTGTCTCTAATTGCTCAAATTCTTATCTAGAAACGATCTATGTCTCAACTAGATCCTAACAGCATGCTCAAAACGATCTACATCTTGCTATAATTGTGAGAAATTTGGAAGTTACATACCTGATGCAGATCTACTAACAGAGGTATCAAGAGCACGATTCACACTTCCAAAGTCTCCAGAATCACTCAAAGGTGGATGATGAAGAGTTTAGAACCTTCAATTTGCTTTGAAATTGCTTGGAATCCAAGAACTGATCTGTACTTGCTTGCTTGCAACTCCACTTGCTTTCTCTGCTTCAGCCACGAAACTTGCACCAAAATGATTCTGAACTCAATGAATGACTTATATAGAATGTGTTCATGGGCTTTAGAGGTCCAATTCAAGCCCAAACCAACAATTCCAAATTTTTGTTTTCATGTCAAAATTCAAATGCTACAGTCATGAAATATTGCTCACAGCTTGCTCTAGAAGCTTCCTTTTTGCTTGCAGAATGCCTTGTAAATCAGTTTGAACCAAAAGAGTGTTCAATTTGCCTTGGTGAATGTTTCTTTTTGTGATGTTGCTTATTTGTGAAGAAACATGTAAAAACACCAAGAATTATGAGTTAATTGAAAATTCTAAAATTGCCAATGTTTCTAAATCATCATTTCTGATTAAATTGAGTGGTCATTTGGCATATTTTGTGCACATAACAATTTATTTGAATTTTCCCACCAAAAACGCCTTTGAATTTCTCCCTTTACAAGGCCACTTCAAGCCAATCTTTGATGTGAGCCAAACCAATTCACCATGAACTCTTGGTTGACCTAAAAACCATATTTTGAGCAAGTTCCATGTTGAACAAAATTGCATTCGAGATGTGTAAGTTTTAGATTTTGACCTATGATTGAAAATGGCCTATAATCTCACTTTCCCAAAATACCCCTGACTTATTAACCTCATAACTTGAGTTCTACAAATCAGATGGAAGACTTATAATACAATTTGGAAAGCTAAGATCATGAGGAACAACTTTCATGTTGGCCAAGAAGTCATATGAAACTTCCTTCTAGGTCAAAAATAGCTTGGAAGTCAGATGATTTTCACAGACAAACTTCAGATGCATCTGAGGACCTGTAACTTGTCTGGACCATAACTTGAGTTCTATAACTCCAATGGAGGACTTCTAGTACTCAAATTAAATCTAAGAGCATTATCTACAAGTTTCATGTTGGCAAAAAATGGAGATGAAACTTGCATCTTGACTTACATGGCTTGGAAGTTTGGCACTAAACTGGGGGTTTTACCCTAGGAACCCTGACTTAGTAACTCCAACCACTCTTGATTCTTCTCAACTTGATCTCGGAACAATCTCCCATATGCCTCAACATATCATTTCATGATCTCAATGATCTAGAAGTAGGCTTTGATCTTCTTCAATTGCTCATTTTGGCCTAGGATTAACCAGATGAAACCCTAGTGACATCCACTTCAACTGTGGCTCTTGCACTTGATAAAATGACTTGATTGAGCTCCAACATGACCTTCAAGGCACTTCAATGATCTTTACCCACACATTATCTCCTTAATCAAGGCCTTAAAATCCATTGCTGATCTTCAACTGGCTCCAAGTGAGGAGATGAACCCCATACAAGTACTCAAACTTCTCAAGAACTCAACCATCTGTCTGATGACCCTGATAGCTTCTTAAGCTTGAATAATACCTCTGGTTAGGCTTCTCTTGACATGTATCACACTTGATCCCCTGTTAAATGAAGGATGCTATGCTATGCAAATGCTAGAACTATGATATGCTAATGCAATGAAACATAAACCAAGTGGTAAAAAGGTTGGGCAAATTTTGGGGTGCAACAGCTGCCCCTATTCAAGCGGCTTGGACCCGACTGGATGAAAAGTGAACGGATTTCAAACAATCGAGGTAGAAGACGGTTGAATACCCCAAAACCCAAAAATTTGCCAACCGCAGAAATAAACCGCAAAAACTGCTTGGGGAAAAAAAGTCCAGAAAATTGGATCCGGTTGTTACGGCAACAACTGATCAATCCTTTGATAAAGAAACTGGTTTCAACATCAACCACCTGTGTGACGCCACAGGTATTGAATCCAAACAATCTACTTCAAAATATGCTACAATAAGCGGGTACTACGTAAAGTGCGTCATCCCTGTACTATCTAGGATCTTCCTTTTCCAAGCCACGCTGCGGGGAAAATTTGGCAACAAACTCCAAAGTCTAATCATGAAGTCATCCAATGCCAATAACAACAACTTCAAAGTCTAATTATGAAGCTATTCAATGCCGACGAACTCCAAAGTCTAATTATGAAGTCGTTTGATGCTGACGAAACTTTCTGACAACAACTCCAAAGTCTAATCATGAAGCTGTGGTAATGCTGACGTAACAGCAACTAGAGGAAACTCTGTTGGGGAATTTCTAACGACGACTCCAAAGTCTAATTATGAAGCCGTGTAATGCTGATGTAACAGCCACTCTAGGAACACTCTGCCGAACTCCAAAGTCAAATTATGAAGTCTACAATGCTGACATAACAGCTACTCGAGGAAAATTCTGCCGAACTCCAAAGTTAAATTATGAGGTCCTCCAGAATTTTTCCGAAGAAATTCTGCCAACAACTTCAAAGTCTAATTATGAAGCCTTGACAACAAGTAATGACTTCAACCGTCTAATCGCTGAAATCTTTCTTTTAAAATGCTGACAACAACTTCAAGGTCAAATCATGAAGCCTAGTAGCACTGATATAACGAACTTCAAAGTCTAATTATGAAGCCGTTCCATGCGGACAACAAACTTCAAAGTCTAATTATGAAGCCGTTTAATGTTGATAATAACTTCAAAGTCTAATTATGAAGTCGCTCCAAGCTGACGTAACAACAACCATAGGAAACTCTGTCGAACTCCAAAGTCAAATTATGAAGCCTTCTAGAACTCTTCCGGGGAAATTATGACAATAGCTCCAAAGTCTAATTATGAAGCCCTTGTAATGTTGACGAACTTCAAAGTCAAATTATGAAGTCGTATAATGTTGACAACAACTTCAAAGTCAAATTATGAAGCCTTGACAACCAGCTGAGGATAACTCTTCCGGGGAAATTCTGACGTCAACTGCCAGACATTCACATTGACGACGAGTAAGGACTTCATATGTCTAATCTCTGAAATCTTTCTTTAAAATGTTGACAACAACTTCAAAGTCAAATTATGAAGCCTTGACAACAAGTACTGACTTCAACCGTCTAATCGCTGAAATCTTCTTTTCTGAAATGCTGACGTGACAGCAACCCGAGGGAAAACTCCACTTGGGAATTTTTGAAAATAGATATTGGAGCTACGTAAAGCGCGAACTTGACATCTTTTTTGAGGAAACACGCGAAGCACTAAATAAAAGTGCGAATCTGGCACCCGAAGACTTGAACGAACAGCTCCATGGGACCAACTCCATCAACACGGGTGATAACTCTATCAACACAGGCAACGACTCCGTCAACACGGGTAAAAGTCTCCGTCAACACGGGTAACAATCTCTGTCAATCATAGGTAACTTCTCCGTCCATCACGGGTAACAATCTCTGTCAACACAGGTAACTTCTTTGTCCATCACGGACAATAATCTCTGTCAACACAGGTAACTTCTCCGTCCATCACGGACAAAAATCTCTGTCAATCACAGGTAACTTCTCCATCCATCACGGGTAACAATCTTCAAGATTTTCAAAACTGTTGTACGGCAGCCTGAAGAATACTTTGCTGGGGAAGACGAGAAACTTAACCAAGCAACTCTGATGAGGAAAAACTCTATTGGAGAAGTCACGCGTAATAACTCTAAAAGTTTAAACCATGAAATCTTTTAATGCTGACATAACAACAATCTGAGAACAATTCTGCTGGGAAGAGAAGAGAAACTTAATCAAGTAACTCTGCTAGGGGAGCATACGACAGGGAGAACACTATCATCGCATATCTCGCGCCACAAATCTGAATATATGGACACCTTCATGAACAATAATCTCAATTATCTGCAGGGAAACATACCTGAAAACAAAGAGGTAATCAACCTGGCTTATGTTTCAAAATGCATGTGTTTGACAATGGCGTAATGCTCCATACAGCATGGAAATGCTACGCGTTTGAGTAAATGCAAATATGATGATATATGCAAATGCAAAGAGGTGCTCTAGCAAAATAAATCCTGAAGGCAAACCAAATCCGCAGGGGATAACCAGGTATCACAGACATATTCCAGCAAAATAAATGTTGGAAAGGTGAAACCAACTCCGCTGGGGATAACCATCCTGTTGGGGAATGGCTCACAAGCTCGAGGTTATGAACTCTGCTGATGATGTTCATCCTATCGGAGGAAAAACAACCTGCTGGAGAAAAGAAAAGGAAATCCTGCTCGGGGATGCTCCTTTCAAAACCGCTGATCACCTAATCATGCTCTGTGGGGATTAACCATGTTGTTGGGGATCCTCAGCTGGGAATCGATTCATACTCTGATTGTACTCTGCGAGGACTCTTTCTGGGGAGTAAATGCGCTCATAACCAACCACCGAGAATGCATGCTCCGCTGGGTATAACAATCTCGACCCACTAGGGATGACTTTATCCTACCGAATAAGTCAATCTTGAATTGTTGAGGATAATCTGATCCTACTCTGATGCAATCCCAACTCTTCTGGGGATAAAAACTTCAACTTCCATCTGCTGGGGAGGAAAAGCAAATTCTGTCTGCTGGGGAGGAAAATTTTTCACATAAAGCCTGCTCTGGCTGGGGAATCATGATCCCTTGGATATCTGTTGCAAAGTTAACGACAATGCCCCAGTCCAAATATTTCAACTTGAAAAGGCAAACTTGCCATAAACCGACTTCGAGATGGCTTGCCCCTGACCCTGCGTCAATTTCTGATAACCTCTGATAAAACAGAGAGGAATATTTCGTTTGCTTCTACTTCCGCTCCCAGCTCGTGGGATGTTCGTAAAATCTTCCCCTAAAAGGCCCCTGCAATCTCTGTACCCTGATGGTTAGCTACAAACTACTTTCGCGTTTCGAACCTTGAAGAGGTGTTTCAGACTAATTACCTTCTGATCAACAATAACATTTGTGCTCTCAGGGTGGCCTGCCCCAGTCTTGCAACTACTCTGCCCCTGATTAGCTGATTCGTGGTAGTACTTCCGACTACGAGAGATTTACCGAATCTCGACCTGATTGCCCCAGATGGATGACTTCATTGGGGATTATTTGATATGGCTGGCCACAACTTGACGGAGTATTCAACGTTCTACATTCTATCCCGATCAAACTTTCCACTGCGGAAACTTTCTTGCTGTCAAGCGTTTACTCGCAAGTAAAACACTGTTCTGCATAAAAGATATATTAAATGCAATGCATATGACATTTTTGAAATTCAAGTCTGTTCACTGGAAAAAAAAATTTATGACATAAATGAATCAACTATCAAAATGTCAAAATTAATACAACGCTGCAAGAGGAATCCTTTCAGGAGTCAGTTTCGATGCGGTCTTTACCGAAGTATACTCTCGAAATAAACCTGCTTCAATTAGGACTTTTCCGGGTTGTAACGCGGTCGGGTTCACGGTTAACAAGAAAGGATATAAGGCTCAAAGTTCTTTTTAACCCACCCATTCTCCTTGATGTTCTCCGCTCCTATATTCAGCTAATTCGACCTTAGCACTCACCTTTCATAGAAGTGAGAGTTCGAGAAACCATGAGTTTCTAGAGTGACAGCCACTCACTTTTCGTCTTTGACACTTGGGGTCTCACGACTCGTATTTTCGGGGATTTTTCTTTTGTAATCCTTTTCAGTTTTTCCGCTTCCCCTAATTTTTGCCTGGACTGGCTCTTTTGAGTCTCTTTTGATTTTTAAGTCCAGCGGGATGCCCTCGTTTTCAAGATTCGACTTAGCGGGCTTTCTTCTTTCTCTTTTTTCGTTTCGAACAAGTCGTGCGACACTGGTTGTCTGACTCTTTAGGGAATAAATGTGACTGTTTCACTTTTGATGTTTAACCATTGTGGTTTTTTTTAGGCACGACCTCTAGAGGTGTGATTGATCCTCGAACGGACACTCCTTTTGCAATTTGGACGCTCGGTCAAATCAGCTAACACCTACCCTGCCCCCGGTTAAAAATTGAGGGGTTTTCGTTTTCAGAAAGAACTCCTACTACTAGGCTCAAAGGGGTTGACAAGGGATTATCTTCCTTATATCTCCGGTGTTTGGGGATTTGAAACAATGCTTGTACATCATCAACAGGTTTCATTCAAAAGCGTACAATCGGAAGCTCTGTGTCTTTCGATTTTCGTCATCCTCCCCGGATTCCACTTAAACAAGCGTTTAAAATAAAAGCAATAAAGTGAACACGACTGGATTAGTTCAAAACACGCATATTTATTTCATTATCAATATCGGTTGACAAAACAACAAGTTTTACAAGCGAAAATTCGCATATGGACAAGAAAGTAACTACAATGCAAAGAAATAACAGAATAAAATGCAGACTGCCAGCCTTCGGGTACTGGGCTTTCACACTATTTTGCTGCTGGGCCAGCCATCTTCAGAGCTGATCGTCGAAATCATCTTGATACTCCTCTGAACATCTGTTTTCAGTGAACTCCCTCATAACCTGAACTGACACACCCACTTGGCTGGATGAAGGAAGGTTGACACCCCGAGGCATGATAGATATCCTATTAGAGTCCAACAAGGTTTGAATTTGGCTTCGCAACACCTTACAGTCATCTGTTGAATGCCCCTGTGTCCCAACATGGTACTCACAGCGAGCGTTGGCATCAAAATCTGGAGGGTAAGGCGGGATCATTGGACCAGTCTCTTTCGGCACTATCATCCCACTTTTGACCAAATCTGACAACAATTGACTATACGACACCGGTAGCTGCATAAACTGCCTTTCGGGCTTCTTTGGTCTTGGTTTGGCGTGTCGTCCCTGCTGATGGTGATACGACCGTTGGTTCCGGCAAGGAGCTGACGTCTGATGCGCGGCCCCTAGGGGTTGCTGACTTTGAACGGTCAAGACATCGGGAAATTGAGCCTGAGATACCAAGGACTCCTTTTGCTCTGAGGCGCTTATCCTTAGGTTTAGCCCCGGAATTGGCAAGAGTTGTGGGCATGGAGATTCAGAAGTCATAAATTGCAGGGCCTCCTTAGGGTCCAATGCTGTTTTGGGGATAAAAGCAGGAGTGTCCACCTTTTCTGCAATGCCTGGAATGAGACCCTCTGTTAGACTCGCGTCGCCCGATGCGAAATTAATAGCCTTTGAGTCGATCAAGTCCTGAACTACGTGCTTAAAAGCTTTGCAGTTCTCAATGTAGTGTTCGGGTGCCCCCTCATGGAAATCACAACGGGCGTTTGCATTATAGCCGCGTGGTAGGGTCCTAGTTGGTGGATGTAATTTCTGTAATTCAACCAACCGAAGCTGAAGTAAGACTGACAACAACTGAGCATAAGTCATGGGGATCGGATCGAAAGTTCTTTCAGCTGACATTACCTTTTGGGCGTTCTCCCCCTTAGCCGCATGATTATCCCTAGCAGCGCCAGGTTGAAGAGCAAAATTCACAGCTCTTTGTCGACTATGAGACATCTGAGCTGGTTTCACGGGCACATGTTCCACAGACCCGAGTGGATTAAGCATCTTTACTGCGATTTCAGGTAGCTGATCAGCTTCTTTCCTAAGCACATCCTTTAACACTTCCATGATCAAGCCCACTTGGGTCTTCAGCTGATTGGTTTCATCTTTGAGTGCCTCATGCTTCAGACACAACTCTTGCATGTCTCCCATAACTCGCCTCATCTGGCCTCGGACCTCACTCAACTCTGCTCGTACCAGTTCCATAGCCTTGTGGGGACACGTAATCTTCCCGATCGGATCCTGAGATAACCTGCATCAACATAGGGTTAGGAAACATAGTACGAGGCACCTGCTATGTGAATGATTTATGCAAATGCAAACGTGTGTCTGTGTGTTAGAGAGATTTTTCCCCGGTTCGAGTGCCATAGTGTCAGTGCTGATAGCAAGAAGTCCGGATCTAGTCATTGAAATAACATCTCATATATATATGGGCCAACAAGGCAGCAGTACAAAGTCAATGAATACATGGGATATCATTAGCATGACCTCAACCAACAAGCCTGGTGATGGTTAGCCTACAGCGGAAATCAGAAAGAATACAAAAGGTTACAAAGATAATCAAGTGCGACAGCGGGCACGAAACTCCTCCAACAACTCTTTTGTCTTTGGGTGGTCAGGACGAGTGAGTAACCCTTCGACGAGCAACTCTCTCGGCATAATAGTACGCTGGAGACTTTCAACCGAATCTTCCTGGCCAAAGCACTCCTCTAACTTCTGCTTCTTGGACTCGAACACCTGCTTGTGATTCTTCAGGTTGGCAAGGGCTTTGTTGAGCCTGGCTTCGGTGGCATATCGGCGAGCAGTTTCCTCATCGAACCTTTCCTCACTAGCCTTCAGGTTGGAGATCTATTGTTTCAGTTTATCCTCCCTCTCTTTGTTGTTAGCTATGGTGGCATCCCACTGCTAATTAAACTTGGATATTCTTCTGTACGCTTCATCCAAGTGCCGCTTCTTGGTAGCCAGTGCGTCATTGACGGATTTGAAGTCCCTACCCAAACGCTCACGTTCAGCCATCTGCTTAGTCAAATCCGCACCTAACCTGTTCACCAACTCTGTTTGCCTCTTGAAGGAGTGGACAACTTCACTTCTCTCGCCTCTGATTTGTGTCAACTCTCTCTCTAACTCTTCGTTCGCCTTCTTCAGCTCTTCTCGCTCAGCTAACACCTGATTATACTACTGAATAGGCACGGTAGTAGGCTCTTCTACCACTGGAGGGCATTCCTGCTTAGCAGGTGGAAATGGCATCCCTATGGTCTCTGCTCGGCTCTTGACCCAGGTCACATACGGAGTGTAGGCTTGGCTATTACTTTTCCCCAACAATGACTTCCCTCGTCTACTAATATCATTCCAGGCATGCTGAAGCTTAGATAACATGTCCCCCTCTAGAAAACCAGTGAGGTAGAGAGATTCCTGCACCTCTTCATCCTTTGGCGGAGCTCTCAGAGCATAAGCAAACTGTCTGACAAGTAGAGATGGATTATAGTTGATACAGCCCTTTCTTCCAATCAAAGGCACATTCGGAAACCCACGGCAGCTGAATATAACCTCAGTACCCAACATATCTCTATCAAACCACACGATACTCTCTGCTAATAAACTCATCAATCGCTCGGACCACTCAGCTGTGGCTGCAGATGAAGCAAAGAGACCCTTCTTGGGTAGGTGACTATCAAACCATCTATAGAACAAGGGCACACAACATGATACATTCTTACCCCTTCTATTCTCGTTCTTATAATGGATAGAATGATACACATCTCCAATCGAGGTAGGGACCGGATTCCCTGATGCAAAGATATGAAAGGCATCTAAGTCCACAAAATTAGGCATATTAGGAAACAGAATGATACCATATATGCAGAGAGCAAGAATGGCGTTGAACACAACCCAACAACCATCTTTGGCACATTGTTGGGCTTTCCCAACTAATAACTACAAAGAGAAACCAGGAACCCCATTCCAACTGGACAAGATCAACTCAAAGGCATCCAGATGAAGAGAAAGAGCTAAATTAGCCATATTAGGCTCGACATCCATATGAACAAATGGCATCTGACTCTTGATAGGCACCCCTAACAATACATCATACTCCTCTAATGTAGGTGCCAAAATGATGTTTGGGAAAGTAAAGCATCTCAAAGGAGGATCATAGAACTGCAGCAAGGCGTACAACCCATTCAACTCAAACCCAGAAGGTTTACGGACCAAACTGAGCAGCTTCCCATAAGACTTTCTGAATTCACCTTTCACGACATCATCTGCTAAAGCAACCAAACTGGACAACTGAGCAACATCTGGAGTGGGGAGCTTATAGGCCACAGTCTTCCTTAGAGAACCCATAATAGAACAACAACAGGCAAGAAAATACTGGAACCGGGGAATAATGCACCTGCAACACAGACACACGTTAATGATATGCAAATGAGTATGCAAAATGCAAAAGGTAAACATGAAACAGGGGATCAAGGTGGCTGCTGAGAAGACCAAAGCCCTAATCCAACATAATCAAAACTCTGCTCTGATAGCACAACCCTGAAGAGGACCAATAGATACACACTGTTGAGAACAACCACTTCACTGACGATAAGAACCTCTGAACCCAACAACACTAATTCACTGACAAGAAAACCAGGTAGTCTTAAGGCTAAGGTTTCCTGCAATAACCCGACCCCGCTCACAGGTATGGACCTAATCACAGACAAGGTATGGCATCCTATGCGTTTCCCAGCGTCACAGACGTTCAAGAGCGATGATACGATACCCAGAAGGTGTGGCATCATCATCCCTTGAAGTGGCCTCACTCTGCTGAGTCACAAATGATCGGTCCCCAGAGTCGACAATCCTCCAAACCAACAACCCCTCGGGCCCAAAGGGCCGGAAAAGAAGTCAACCGGGAGAACCTCGTCTGAGCGTGGATTTCATGAGACACTAGTGCCTGCAAAGCAAGCACGCGCCCACTAATTTCCACAACTAATGCTAAGTACACTCAAGCTTGGGTCTGACTTCTCGCTCATCAAATCCCCTTCCCACAACAACATAATAATAATCATACTGAAAATAAGATGCGGAAAGTAAATGTGATAAATAAAACCCAACAGGTAAACACACAAGCGCTAGGAATGACTCGCACAGGGAACCGTTGGAGTCCCCAGCAGAGTCGCCAGCTGTCGCTACTGCGAAAATAAGGTGCCGGCAAAACAGAAGAGTCGCCACCTTTCGTTATTTATCCCTCAGAACGGGAAAGGAAACGATCGGAAAAACCTGATGAAAAGGTATAAGACAAGGTCATCACAACCGTTGTCTGGATTCGGGAGTCGGTTACGCAAGGGGAAGGTATTAACACCCCTCACGTCCGTCGTACTCAATGGGCTCTACGCTTGTTATATTTATTTGACGGGTTTGTTGAATCTATCTACACTAAGGTCTGGTCTGAAAAGAAAAGAAAATGACTCGGCAAAGTATCGCACTTTATGCCTACGTATTCCCGTCTGGAACGAGAAATCAGAGTCAACGTAGTTCGCCTAACTACGGGTTATGGGGGAAGGTTGCTCGCCGAGATATCGCATCTTGTGCCTACGTACTTTCATACAGCATGAAAGATCAGAGCAAACGTAGTTCGGGCCATGGAGAACACAGGTTTGTTCAGCTGTTTTTTATCCAAGTAAAGTTAACAGACGGTTCCAGCAGTTGGTGTTTGCAGCTCGACCTTTGGAGACTTAGGCATTACCGTTTGCAGTATGTTGCACCCCAAAATTTGCCCTCTTTCAAGGCTTGACTCATTTCTTCTTTTCTTTCAAATTCAATGACATAAGGGAGGCCCATCATTCCAAATTCAAGGTTCATGAATTCAAGGCTAGATTCAAGAATATTACAAAGGGAAATTTCATGACATTTGCAAGAATGTCACATTTGTTACAAAATCCAAACTCTTGGTAATGCTTAGGAAATTAAGCTATTTCTAGTCTTAACTCAAGTTTTTAAAAATAACTTCATGCCATGGTATCCCCCATGCCTCATCAAGTCCACATGGTCCTCTTTGTACCTACAAACATGCAAGGAAAATATTTGAGAGCTAATTCAACATTGGAATATCTCAAGATCAAGGCTATGCATACATTCATGGGCAATTTGAATATGGTCCAAAACAGCCCCATGCAAGAAGTGGCAATGTGTATCATATTACAAAATCATTTTATGTCACAAAACCAAGGCTATAAGCTTATGTTGATACATCTACACATCAAAAATCAGAATTTGAAAATGATGTCCAAAAGGTAGTGTATTGACTACATGGGTATGTCCAAACAAATCAACCAACCAATGGGTACAAGGGTGAATAGAGAGGTAGAGTGCTGCAGAAGAAAATGCAGCAAAAACATACTAGAAATGGAAGGAAAGTGGGGCTGCACCAAAAGGTGGTAAAAGATATTGCCAAGAATGGAAATTCTGAAAATGAAGAAGTGTGAAAGAGTTGTGGTTTTGGTACAGCAGAAAATGCAGCAGAAAAAGTGAGATAAGGAGGCTTGGAGGCTGCACAAAAGAGGATTCACTATCATTCACTATCATTCACAACATTTTGAGAGATATTGAGAGCAAAGAGTAAGGGAGAAAACTAGAAAAATAGAGAGAGCAAACAAAACCCTAAAAAACAGAAAAAGAAGAAGGTGAGATAGAACCAAGAGGATCATTGAGAAACAAAACCTTCATAACACAAGGTGAGGAGCGGTGAAGCATATTCAACCAGAACCAAGGAGGACTTGCAAGAAGAATAAAAAGCTCTTGGGTAACCATTTCTTCAAACCTTTCTCCCTTTACTTTTTGCTTTTATATTCATTTCATTTATTCTCTTGTGTGTTGTTGTACTGTATATATCATGTAAGGTCCTAAAAGGGACCAAGAAACCCTTTTGAAAGAACCACAAAAAGAAGCAAAAAACAAGAGAAAAGTTTGGTTTTTTTCTTCTGGTAGCCCAACACGGGCCGTGTCACACGACACGGCCGGCCGTGTTGCATCTCTGTGTGACTTTTCAAAGTACAAAATGCCCAGAACACATGACACGGGCCGTGTCACACAACACGACTACCTGTGTCACACAACACGGCCACCCGTGTCACACTTCTGTTTGCCCTAAAAAATCATTTTTCTCCCAGACCTTGTGACACGGGCTGTGTCACACAACACGGCCACCCGTGTCACACAACATGGCCACCCGTGTCACACAACAAGGGCCACAATCCTTGCCGAGCACATTCCCCCATACCCGTAGTTTCCCGAACTACGTCGACTCTAATTTTCTCACATCCGTTGAGAATACGTAGGCCTAGGACCGCGAAGTCCTACCGATTCTTTTCTTTCTTTTCTTCCCCGTTATCCCTCCTCCTCTATCCTTTGGAACACTCTTTTATAGCATAATCTTTTAGCAAATAAATCACACACGACAAACAAATGGTTCCCATCGAGTACGATGGATGCGAGGGGTGCTAATACCTTCCCCTCGCATAACCGGCTTCCGAACCCGTTCTTGGTTGCGAGACCATCTTATCTGTTCTTTTCTTGAGGTTTTCTCGATATTTTCCTTTCCCCTCATGGGATAAATAAAATTCGGTGGCGCCTCTTCTGTCCTTTTTCTTTTCGCCTTCCCCGTCGTTGCGCGTATTTTTCGAGTAGCGACACGGTAGAACTGAAAGTTAACAGAACTCTCCTTATGAAAAAGGGTTTCCAAGGGATTAGGGTCCAAGAGGACAAAAAGGATTTGATGTTTGTTTTTTAAGTCTTTTACGGAAGAAGTGAATTGAGTTCTGTTTGTAACTCGTGTTGCACTAAAGACTTGGACTTGAGAGTGAATGCGTCGCATGTCACCCAAAGGGTACCACACTAAACACTCGAGTTATGTGAGGGAAACCCTCCCACAACTCTTTCTCAAGTAGCATAAGGCTCGTAACGCACATCACGTGTTAACCTTTATTAAGTGTTTTAACTGTATTTGAAGATGAGAAGAGAAACAGGCTCTCTAAGGGGAACTGACTCGATCCTACAGTTATCATGCAATATTCGTCCTACGGTTGTAGTTGAAAGGGAAACTAACTAATGTTATAATGCATGGTTAGAATCCTAATATCTGTCATAACGTCTCTTGAATAAGAGAAGTCAGAGTTCCTAGGGGAACATGGCAATGGAAACAACATTAAACCGGAAAACTGTACAAGAAATTACTGTAAAGATGCATGCAATGCAAGTGAGGGAGGAAATGTGTGTGGGGGCATAAGCCTCCACAAGCCCATCTCAACCACAAGCCAGATATGAATAACAACAAAGATAACAGAAGAAAGTAAATGCAATCAAATATACCACAAACCACACAGGCAAGGGAGCGAAGCTCTACCGAATACCAGCAAGCAAAGCCATACAGTAAAAATACAAGCAGAGGGAGAAACTCAACCTCTAATGCAATACAAGCAAGGGGAGAAACTCAACCCTTAGGATGCTCTTAGGCTTATTCAACTACATGACCTAATCTAAATGCATCACACCAAGCAAATCACACCAATATAGTTGAACAAGAAGAAAACAGGCAAACAGAGAAAACAAGCCAGCAAACTCCACAGCAGAGCAATCTTCTGACAACAATCCAAAGTCTGTAACTGTTCTTCAAGTCCACCATCTTCAAGAGAAGGAAAGGCATCTTCAAGCTTTAGCAATGCACTCCACCAAGAATGAATAGAATCAACAAGATGAGTATTTGATAATGGGAAGCAGACGGGAAACCAAAGGAATCCCATCTAACACTCAACCAGTTATCGGAGAATGGCATCCTCAAAAGTTCTACTCATTGTAAATGTCACACATCCCTCCAAATGAGATATGAGACTTTAACATGAGGACTTTGAATCATAGGATGGGATGGAAGGTGAAGGAAACCAACCATGTTTATTTGAAGAAAAAACTATTTCTAAAGCTCTCTCCTAAAATCCCTAATCTCATAAGCTACAAAAAGCTAACAAAAAGACAAGAAAAGCTTCAATCCAAGCTCCACCAGCCACTCCACAAAAGCTTCATCATGTCCATGACATCCTCCAATAAGAACCAGAAGCCCACCATGCAAGAAAAACCCAATTTGAGTCCAATCAAAATCAATCACCAAAGTTGAAGCACCAAATGAACAATCAACTTGAATATTCTACCTAAAATATCAAAACCCATTCTAAAAATCCAATTATTTTTTTATGGGAACACTCATTTGTTAATGATTTACAGTTAAATAATCAGGACCTAATTCAATTTCTAAGTCCTCTAATAAAATCCTAAGTTGAAATGATTCAATGTAACCCACAAAATAGGGAAAGCTCTAAACATCCTGCCAAAACAGAACCTACAATTATCTAAAAAATCTAATAAAAATCCTAAGGGAGCATGCATATCTAACCTACAACATACTCAAAAATCAAATCAAGAAACCAAACCAAATGATCAAACAAAAATTAACAAAATAGATAGGTTATTATGCAAAATAAAAGAAATAACATAAAAAAGGAAAATGCAAATTAAATTGAAAAATGCAAGAAAATGCAATTTATTGATTCCAGAAAATCACAAATTGAAATAGGAGCATGGACATATTTTTAAAATATTTTTCTGATCAAAGATGAATTTTCTATGATTTTTGGAATCAATATGAATTAAAATAAAACAAAATCAATTAAAAGAAAAAAATAAAAATTAGAAAGCTCAGAAATAATGAGGCGCGTTGGATAGCACTACTGGTCAACATATCCAAGGGATGGAAGGCTTGCCACGTCAATTATTTAAACGACTTCGTTTTGGAAGTCAAAGTCAGCAAATGAAATTAAGACACAGCCGTCAGATGTGAGTACAAAGTCCATGTCTGAGCTTGATCTAACGCCTCACAAGTCATCTTCCTCAATTCAAATTCAAAACGGAGGGAACTCACAGGTGGTGGCCGGAGAAGACCTCCGGTCGTCTTCTCCGGTGAGGTCCAAGTTACAGGTGACCAAATGTCATCAAATCTTATATCAACTTGCTCAGAATTCCACGAGGATCTCAAATACCTCATCCATTTTCTCTAACTCTCAACAGGTTTTGAAAATCGAAGGCAAACAGAAATGCTACCTTAATGTTGATCATCACTAAACTCAAATCTAAAACCATAGGAATGATTCTCATGCTTCATACATCAACCTGATCTATCCAATTCAACTTAATTCCTCATGATCAGATCAAACCGTGTCCAAACAGAAATCTCATGTCAACCTAAGTTGTCTCTAATTGCTCAAATTCTTATCCAGAAACGATCTATGTCTCAACTAGATCCTAACGTCATGCTCAAAACGATCTACATCTTGCTATAATTGTGAGAAATTTGGAAGTTACATACCTGATGCAGATCTACTAACAGAGGTATCAAGAGCACGATTCACACTTCCAAAGTCTCCAGAATCACTCAAGGGTGGATGATGAAGAGTTTAGAACCTTCAATTTGCTTTGAAATTGTTTGGAATCCAAAAATCGATCTGCACTTGCTTGCTTGCAACTCAACTTGCTTTCTCTGCTTCAGCCACGAAACTTGCACCAAAATGATCCTAAACTCAATGAATGACTTATATAGAATGTGTTCATGGGCTTTAGAGGTCCAATTCAAACCCAAACCAGCAATTCCAAATTTCTGTTTTCATGTCAAAATTCAAATGCTACAGTCACGAAATATTTCTCACAGCTTGCTCTAGAAGCTTCCTTTTTGCTTGCACAATGCCTTGTGAATCAATTTGAACCAAAAGAGTGTTCAATTTGCCTTGGTGAATGTTTCTTTTTGTGATGTTGCTTATTTATGAAGAAACATGTCAAAACACCATGAATTATGAGTTAATTGAAAATTCTAAAATTGCCAATGTTTCTAAATCATCATTTCTGATTAAATTGAGTGGTCATTTGGCATATTTTGTGCACATAACAATTTATTTGAATTTCCCACCAAAAACGCCTTTGAATTTCTCCCTTTACAAGGCCACTACAAGCCAATCTTTGATATGAGCCAAACCAATTCACCATGAACTCTTGGTTGACCTAAAAACCATATTTTGAGCAAGTTCCATGTTAAACAAAATTGCATTCGAGATGTGTAAGTTAAAGATTTTGACCTATGATTGAAAATGGCCTATAATCTCACTTTCCCAAAATACCCCTGACTTGTTAACCTCATAACTTGAGTTCTACAAATCAGATGGAAGACTTATAATACAATTTGGAAAGCTAATATCATAAGGAACAACATTCATGTTGGCCAAGAAGTCATATCAAACCTCCTTCTAGGTCAATGTTGCACCCCAAAATTTGACCAACATTTCTTTACCTAGCTTGTGTTTCATTTCATTCACATTAGCATTATCATTTGCATTTCATTGACATGTATGCAGGAGATCAAGAGGTATGATCACCAATCAAGAGCTATACAAGACTATGAAGCTATCCAAGAAGGTTATTCAAGTGTTCAAGGGTAGATATCTTTGTCAGAGAAGTTAGAAGATCCTCAGAGAGAGTGGTTGAAACCAACAGGGTGTGTCTCCTCACTTGAGAGTTGTGGGAAGACCTCAGATGATTATGAAACCATGAGGATGGACTTGAAGCCTTGAGAGAGCTTATGAGATGTCTTGAAAGCCATCATGAAGCCTATATAGGTCATGGTGCAAGATTAAGAAGCCTCAGCCATGATTGGTGTAATTAGGGTTTGACTGGGTCAACCCTAGGTCAACTGATGATTTGAACTAGGTTGAGACCTAATTCAAGAGCCATGTGATCATGGGTGGATACATTGAGATGTTATAAGGATGATTCTAAGGTCAACTCATCATGATTGAAGAGTTTGAGAAGTTTCAAGCTAGGGTTTCTAAGGCTTGACAGTGTAAATTCCCCTAGTTTGACCCCTATCTTCAAGGCAGTTTAGCCCAAGATGTGATTGTCATCTCATCTTGCCCCCAACATGAATGTTGTATAGCTTATTCTTAGCATTAATTTGAGTACTAGAAGTCCTTGATAGGATTTGTAGAACTCAAGTTATGACATTGACAAGTTACAGGTCATCTGAGGTGTGTGAATCTGGGGGCTTGAAAGTTACCCAACTTGCACCAAACTTTTGCCCAAGAAGGATGATTCCTGTGGACTTTTGGTCAACATGAATGTTGTTCTTTATCATCTTAGATTTCTAGAGAGTACTAGAAGTCCTTGATTGGACTTTGACTGAGTGAGTGATCCAACGACCACGTTTTGATTTCAATTTGTGAAGGAGTTCTGATTATGAAACGCACCGTTTCATTTAATCAGTGGTTTTGGGCTTAGTGAAGTAACTGATATCCACACCCCCTAAAGGCCCAATCCATTATTTGAACTGATTATCATTGCTATTTGCACCGCGCGTGTGTTATTTTTGTTTGATTTTCATCATTTTTTTCATTTTATTCATGGTTCTTGGAAAAATCATATAAAATTGAAAATTAATCCAATTAATCCCATTCTTTTTGAATTTTACTCATGATTGAGTCTAGTATTTTTTCGATAAAAAATATTTTCATTTCATGTATTTTCTGATTTTATGTAAATTTTACATTTTAATTAATATTAAAATGGTTATGTTTAATACATAATTTTGTGGAATTTTGTGTGATCATGTGGTGATGATTTTGATCCCAATTTTTTTTGTGTGATTAGGTTAGACATGTATGCTCCCATAGCATTTTTATCACATTTTTGTGATGAAAATAGATGTGCTTTCTAGATTGAGATTTAGGTGCTTCCTTTTAGGGTTTAGGTTTAGTACCTCATAATGTAGAATTTACTTCTAGGTCTAATTTGATGATTTGATCTCTGGAATTAATGTGGTAGAGTCATGATTGATCTAGGTTCCCATAGATATTTTTGTAAGATTTTACAAGTGGTTTTAGTATTTTAGTTAGGACTAACTTTAGTACTAGGTTTTAGGTGATCCTAACTTACTAATTCAACTAGTTTAACTTCTTTAGTCCCCTTAGATTAGGGTTTTTGCTTTGTTTGCCTTTGGTTGAGATTGAAGACAAGTTGAAGACAAGGTGAGGATGCTTGAAGTTGCTTGGATCTTGGAGTTGCTTGTGCCTGAAGGTGTCTGATGAGGATTTAGGAGATAGGAGACATAGGGAGAGCCTTAGAATTAGAATGATTTCTTTCAGAAATATGGAAAGCATCTTGTGCTTCCTTTCTTCCCAATGACTGAAAGTCCTTCTCAGATATTCACATCCCTCCTTTGGAGGGATGAGTGGCTTTATCTGGGAAGTAGAACTTTGAGGGAACCAGTCTCTCATAGTGATAAACCCTTACAGGCTTCCTTTGGTTGTCAATAAGCTGTTTATCATTTCCACTCATCCTGTTAAATCAATTGTCTTCTGGTTTGAGTATCTTGAAAGATGTTGGACTTGAGTTTGAAGATGAGGACTTCACTGAAGAGTGTGGAAGAGGATGATTCCTTGAGCATTGCCATTGCAGCTGAAGCTTGAAGAGCAAGAAGACCAAGTTGATACTTGAAGATTCAATGAAGATTGAATGAAGAGCTGAGGCTTGAAAGAGAATTGAAGGATGAAGTTGACACTTCCAGGTGATTGAAGACTACTCTGAGAAGCTGAAGCTTGTAGGAGAAGATGACCAAGTTGATACTGGTAAAGCAAAGAGAGCTGAAGCTTGAAGACTAAGTTGATACTTATGAAGAGGATTCAATTGAGATTGAGTGTAGAGCTGAGGCTTGAAGAATAAAGGATAAGTTGATACTTACACTGGTGCTTGGAGAGCCTGAAGGAACCAAGTTGATACTGGTGGTTAGGAGTGAAGCCTAAAGGTGGAATTGACTGAAGAGTTGAAGCTTGAAGAAGAGAGAATAAGTTGATACTTATGTTTGATGGATTGAAACCTTAGAAGCAAGTTGATACTTGATAGCCTTGAAGGGTGGTTAAAGTCTGGATTGCTGTTAGAAGAGCTGAAGCTTGGAATTGAAAGAGGGAGTTGTTGATCTGCTTTCTTGTCTGTTTTCTTTTCTGTATTGATGTGCCTTGTTTGACTTGCTTGATGCATTAGAATAAGTCCATATCTAGACTGACTGTAAGCTAGGAGCATTATTGCACTAGAGGTTGAGTTGCTCCCTCTGCTTGTATTGTTACTGTATGGCTTTGCTTGCGGGTATTCGGTAGAGCCCAGCTCCCTTGCCCATGTGGTTTATGTTGCTTGATAGCACTTTATGTCATTTCCTTTGTATAATTGCAATTATTGTGTTTTGCTTGATAGCATTTTATTTCTTCTGTATGATTGCAGTTATTCATATCTGGCTTGAGGTTGAGATGAGCTTGTGGAGGCTGCTGCCCCACACACATTTCCTCCCTCACTTGCATTGCATGCATTTTACAGTCGTTTACTGTTTACTGTTTACTGTTTAAGCTGGTGCTTTATCTGTTTCTGTGTATCATTGACATGATCCCTTAGGAATCTCACTTCCTTTGATAAGGAAGTGATGATAGAACTTTAGGTTGAAACCTATGCATGATAACTTCTAGGAGCTCCCTGTTTCAAACCTCAACCATAGGATGAATCCTTGGCATGACAACAATAGGACTTGATAGTCTCCCTTTAGTTGAGCCTGTTCTCTTCTCATCTCAAAACAGCTTAAGATACAGTAATCATGAATGATTTCTTTCGTACGTTACAAGCCTTAAGCTATCTGAGAAAGGATTGTTGGAGAGCTTCTTTTCAACAGTCTGGATGTTTAGTATGGCACCCTTTGGGTGACATGCGATGCATTCACTCTCAGGTCATAGTCTTTAGTGCGATTGAAATTGCAAACACAATAAAAGACACTTCTTCCGTAAAAGACAAAAAACAAACTTCAAACCTTTTTGCCCCGTGGGCCCGTAATTCAAAGGAAGCTTTTCTGAAGAAAAGAGTGTCGTTAAACTTCAGAGCCACCGCAAACAGGCTTTGTCCCTAACTGCTGGAACTGCTGTTTAACTCTACTCGATAAAACAGATGAATCTGAATTCCCGTAATCCGTATTATCCCGAACTACGTAAGCTCTGATCTCTCATACCTGTTAAGAGTACGTAGGCACAATACTGATGTATTGGCGAGCCACCTTCCCCGTAACCCGTAGTAGGTCGAACTACGTTGACTCTGATTTCTCATTCTTTGATGAGAATACGTAGGCATAAAGTGCGACGCTTTGCCGAGTCATTTTCTTTTCTGTTTAAGCCAGCCTTGGTAGGTAGATAGATAAAACCAACTCGTCCAGTAAACACAACAAGCGTGGATCCCGTCGAGTACGACGGATGTGACCGGTGCTAATACCTTCCCCTTGCATAACCGATTCCCGAACCCAGACAACGGTTGCGACGGCCTTGTCTTATTCCTTTTCGTCAGGTTTTTCCGATCGTTTCCTTTCCCGTTCTGAGGGATAAATAACGAAAGGTGGCGACTCTTCTGTTTTGCCGGCACCTTATTTTCGCGGAAGCGACAGCTGGCGACTTTGCTGGGGACTTGATAGTTTCCTGGGATCCAACGTCCCGTATGCGAGTCAGTTTGGGGATCCGACGTCCCCTGCGAGAGTCAATCCTAGCGCTTGTATGATTACTTATTGGGTTGTGTTTATTTATCGCATTTCATTTCCCGCACTTTATTTTTCAGTATGATATGATTATCTATGCTGTTGTGGGAGGGGCATTCTGATGAGTGAGAAGCCAGACCCAGGCTTGAGTGATCATAGCATTAGTTGTGGAAATTAGTGGGCGCGTGCTTTCTTGGCAAGCACTAGTGTCTCATGAAATCCACGCTCAGACGAGGTTCTCCCGGTTGACTTCTTTTTCAACCCTTTGGGTTGAGGGGGTTGTTGGTTTGGAGGATTGTCGACTCTGGGGACCGATCATTTGGGATTCAGCAGAGTGGGGCCGCTTCATGAGCTGGTGATGCCACACCTTCTGGGTATCGTATCACCCCTCTTGAATGTCTGTGACGCTGATGACCGCATAGGATGCCGAACTTGAGTCAGTTTAGGTTCATACCTGTGAGCAGGGTTGGGTTTGTTGCAAGAAACTTTGACCTTCAGACTACCTGGTTTTCTTGATAGTGAATCAGTTTTGTTGGTACCAGAGGTTCTCATCATCAGATATATGATTGTTCTTGATAGAGCAGAGCTTTGGTCCGGTATCAGAGGACCTTGTATTCAAAGATGTGTATTTGTTCTTGATGGAGCAGGTTTATGATTGGGATCAGAGGGTCTCATCAGCAGATGTATGTTTGTTCTTGATAGAGCAGAGCAGTTTTGGTCCTGTATCAGAGGTCCTTATTATCAGATGTTTGTTCTTGACAGAGCAGAGTTTTGGTCCTATATCAGAGGTCCTGTATCAGATGTTTGTTCTTGACAGAGCAGATTTATGGTCCTATGTGTGGGTGTTCTTGACAAAGCAGATTTGTGGTCCGATACCAGGGATTTCTTATTATCAGATATAGTGGTTGTTCTTGACAGAGCAGCATCATGGTTTTGTTGATACAGAATCTCCACAGCGCAGTCGCCTTGATCTCCTGCTGCATGATTGCATTTTACATTGCCTTGCATACTCATTTGCATTTCATTAACGTGTGTCTGTGTTGCAGGTACCGTTTTCCCTGATCCAGGATTTCTTGCCTCCTATTGTATTGTTATGGGTTCTCTGAGGAAGACCGTGGCTTACAAGCTCCCTGCCCCTGATGTGGTTCAGCTGACTGGTTTGATTGCTTTAGCAGATGATTCTGTGAGAGATGAGTTCAGAAAATCTTACGGCAAATTGCTCAGTTTGGTTCGTAAACCTTCTGCGTTTGAGTTGAATGGGTTGCACGCTCTGCTGCAGTTCTACGACCCTCCGTTGAGATGCTTTACTTTCCAGGAATTTGTTCTCGCACCCAGACTAGAGGAATATGCTGATTTGTTAGGTGTGCCTATCAAGAGGCAGATGCCTTTTGTTCATATGGATGTCGAGCCTGATCTGGCTAGTCTAGCTCTGTCACTTCATCTGGATGCCTCTGAGTTGGTATTCTCTAGTTGGAACAAGGTTCCCGGTTTCTCCTTGCAGTTCTTAATGGGAAAGGCTCAGCAGTGCGCCAAAGACGGGTGTTGGGTCATGTTCAACGCCATTCTCTCTCTGTGCATATATGGCATCATTCTGTTCCCCAATATGCTCGACTTTGTAGACTTCGACGCATTTCGCATCTTTGCTTCAGGGAATCCAGTCCCTACCTTGATAGGAGATGTCTACCATTCCATCCACTACAAAAACGAGAACAGAAGGGGCAAGAATGTCTCGTGCTGTGTGCCCCTCCTCTATAAATGGCTTGATAGTCATCTGCCCAAGAGGGGTCCCTTTGTTTCATCTGCAGCCACAGCTGAGTGGTCCGAGCGTTTGATGAGTCTATTAGCGGAGGATATTGACTGGTTTGATAGAGACAGGTTGGGTACTGAGAATATCTTTAGCTGCAGCGGGTTTTCGAATGTGCCTCTAATAGGCAGGAAGGGTTGCATAAACTATAATCCGTCTTTGCTGGTTCCACAGTTCGCTTATGCTTTGAGAGCTCCACCGAAGGATGAAGAGGTGCAAGAATCTTTGTACCTCACTGGTCTTCTAGAAGGGGATATGTTATCTAAGCTTCAGCGCGCTTGGAATGACACCAGTAAGAGGGGAAAACCATTGCTGGGGAGAAGCAACAGTCAAGCCTACGCTCTGTACGTGACTTGGATCAGAGCCAGAGCAGATGCTATAGGGATGCCGTTTCTTCCTGCCAAGCTAGAGAGCCCTCCAGTGATTGAAGAGCCTACTACCGTGCCCATTCAGCAGCATAATCAGGTGTTAGCTGAGCGAGATGAATTGAAGAGGGCAAATGAGGAACTGGAGAAGGAATTGGCCCAACTCAGAAGCGAGAGAAACGAAGCCGTTCATTCCTTCAAGAGACAGATAGAGCTGGTGAACCAGCTAGGTACAGACTTGACTAAGCAGATAGCTAAGTGTGAGCGCATGGGTCGAGACTTCAAAGCCGTCAATGATGTACTAGCCACGAAGAAGCAGCACTTGGACGAAGCGTATCGGAGGATATCCAAGTTTAACCAGCATTGGAAGGCCACTCTAGCCAACAGGAAAGAGCGGGAGGATAAGCTGATGCAACAGATCTCCAAGCTGAAGGCCCAAGTGAAGGCTAATGAGAAGAGGTTTGATGAAGAAACCGCTCGCAGATATGCCACCGAAGGCCAGCTCAACAGAGCTCTTGCTAACCTAAAGGAGCGCAAACTGACGTTTGAGTCCAAGAAGCGGAAGTTAGAAGATTGTTTCGGCGAAGGAGCATGGAAAGATTCGGTCGAAGGTCTTCAGTACATTATTATGCAGAGAGAGTTACTCGTCGAAGGGCTGCTCACTCGGCCTGATCATCCGGAAACAAAGGGGTTGTTAGAAGAGTTTCACGCCCGTGGCCGTGCTTGACTATTTGTATTCCTTTTGTTTGATCATTGTTGTATGCTGACCATCGCCAGGCTTGTTGGCCGAGGTCATGCTATTGATTCTGCGTGTACTCACTGATGTTGTGTACTGCCTTGATGGGCTTTCTTTATATATGAGATGTTATTTCCATGACTGGACTCGGACTTCTTATTATCAGCACTGGCACTCAGGCACTAGGATCGGAGGACATCTCCCTAACGCACAGACACACGTTTGCATTTGCATGAAGCATTTGCATAACAAGCACTTTGTCGTTTTTCCTAACCCTTTTGTGTTTTCAGGTTGTTTCAGGTTGTTCCAGGATTGATCAGAGACCTATCCACCGCTATCCGACCAGAGCAAATCAAACCAGAATCATGGAGCAAGTGCAAACTGATGTTCAGGAACTCCGCGAAAGAATGGATCGCTTCATGGAGCTCATGCAAGCGGTTGCCAATGGCCAGGATCAGCTTAGAACCTTGGTCCAGCCTCTGATTTCCAGGGTCGATAGTAATGGCGTACTCCATGGTGGGACTGTGCCAACTCCTCCACCAGTTGAAACTCCTCAGAATGGCGTCCCCGTGACCGGGGGGAATGGCAGTGCCAACGGCAATGTGATAGCTAACATGGGACTCAATGGTAATACGACGGGCGTCGGTAATGGAAATTTTGAAGCTAACATCAATGTCGGGCTGGACAACAGCAATGCGAGTGTTGGAAATCTGCTCGGGCCTCAGCCATGGTTAGAAGATCGTCAGGACGATGTGTTCTCTCAGAGAGGTGCTGAAGGGGAGTTGACTGCTGAAGCACGTCTAAGGTTCAAGGCACTCGAGGATAAGATGAGAAATATCGAGAACCAAAACATTTTGGGTGTTGATATGTCCAAGTTGGGACTGATTGCTGATTTCAAGGTGCCTCCCAAGTTCAAGGTACCTGACTTTGAAAAGTACAAAGGCACCACTTGCCCTCGCGTCCATCTGAGATCATACTACCGGAAAATGTCCGCTCATTCTGAGGACGAGAAGTTGCTGATGCACTTCTTTCAGGACAGTCTGTCCGGGCCATCCCTCGAATGGTACATGAGTCTAGAACCTACCAGTGTGCGCACGTGGAAGGACCTTGCTGAAGCATTCGTGCACCACTACCAATATAATAGCAACTTGGCCCCGAACCGAGTCCAGCTGCAGAATCTGTCGCAGAGGAACAACGAAGGGTTCAAGGAGTACGCCCAGCGGTGGTGTGAATTGGCAGCCAGGGTTCAGCCGCCGATGGTTGAACATGAGCTTGTGCAGATGTTCGTAGCCACCCTTCCAGGGGTTTATTATGAGAAATTGGTCAGCGGTATGTCTGGAACCTTCTCAGATCTCATTATCACGGGTGAGCACATTGAAAATGGGATCAAACTAGGGAAAATTCAAGGTGAGTCATCCTCAGCTGGAGGAGGCGGAAAGAAACCTTATGGTGGCAAAAGACGGGAAGGAGAAACGAGCGTCGTGACCCACGCTCGAAGGAGGGTAAAGGCCCTCACCAACAGGTGGCCAACATAACTATCCCGGCAGTTCAACAACCACAGCAGCAGCAGCAACCGAAGTAACAAGGGTAAAGAAAGTATCAGAATAAGGTACCTCTGTCGAGCCGTCACCTCGAGACACCGCCCATGTCGTATGCACAACTATTGCAGACTCTGCTCCAGCTACAGTTGATCCAGAAGAGAACCCTGACTCCCGTGACAGGGGCGCCTCCGCCAGGTTATGACGCGAATGCAACTTGTGAGTTTCACTCAGGGGCACCAGGCCACACAATAGAGAATTGCAAAGCCTTCAAGCACAAGGTGCAGGACATGGTGGATGCCAAGATCATCAACTTCTCGGATAATGTGCCAAATGTCACGAAGAACCCTATGCCGAATCATAGGGGAGGTGGAGTAAACGCCATTATTGAAGACGAGAGTTTGGATTTGTTGACTGACGTCAAAGATCTGAAGACACCGCTTAGCTTCGTTAAAGCTAAGCTGATGAAAAGAGGTTTCTTTCCAGGTTGCGGAGAGCTGTGTATGGGCTGTGCGACAAGTCCTGATGGATGTGAACAGTTGATAGAGGGGATTCAAAATCTGATGACTGAAGGGATCTTACAGTTTAGCCGAAGAGCCGAATGTGGATCGGGAGAGATAATGCTGAAGCAAGATGATGAGGTCGCCACCATCACCATCCCTCGCCAGACGATAACTATTTCTGCACCCAGACCGCCCACGATTACCATCACCAAAGCTGGGCCGATACCGTTCGAAAGCACTAATGCTGTCCCATGGCATTATGGGGCTGAAATCTACTGCAACAGACAGAAGTTGGAGCTAGAACCGTTTGGGTCGTCTGTAGATAACCTTGCAGGAGTAAGCGGAATCACTCGCAGCGGGAGAGTGTTTGCACCACCAGAGGTCGTGGCAGACAAATCAGACAGAGCTGATGCAACTGATAAAGGTAAAAGTAAAGTCGTTGAAGAGGTCCCGCGTGGGGCAGAAAAAGACTTACTCGTTAAAGACGCCGAGGAATTTATGAGGTTGATTAAAAAGAGTGATTACAAGATCGTGGATCATCTCCATCAGACACCCTCGAAAATTTCCATCCTGAATTTGTTGCTGTGTTCTGAAGCACACCGCAACGCACTGCTGAAGGTGTTGAACGCCGCATATGTACCGCAGGAAATATCGGTAAACCAGTTAGAGGAGGTCGTAGCCCACGTGAATGCTGGAAATGGGTTAGGGTTCACTGACCTAGAGCTGACGCCGAAGGGGAGGAACCACAATAGCGCCCTGCACATCTCGATAGAGTGTAGGGGAACGATTATGTCTCCCGTGTTGGTAGACACAGGGTCGTCGCTCAATGTTCTTCCGAAGAAGGCATTAATGAAGTTAGATACTCGCGGAGTGATTTGCACACCCAGTGATCTGGTTGTGAAGGCGTTCGATGGAACCAAACGCCATGTTTTCGGGGAGGTGATGTTGCCAATCCAAGTCGGGCCGAAAACATTCGACGCGGTCTTCTACATTATGGACATCATGCCTGCCTATAGCTGTCTCTTAGGCCGGCCGTGGATCTATTCTGCTGGAGCCGTGACCTCCACGTTGCACCAGAAGCTCAAGTACGGTGTCGGAGGTAGCATCGTGACCGTATGTGGCGAGGAAGACATAATGGTGAGCCATTTGTCGTCCTTCAAGTATGTTGAGATGGACGGGGAAATCCACGAAACCATATGCCAAGCGTTCGAAGCTGTTAAAGTCAAGGACGTAGCTCCTGTGGTGAATGAAAAGCCAGAGATGACTCTCTCTTCCTTCAAGGAAGCTCGGGCTGTTGTTCAAGCCGGATAAACCCCAGGCTAGGGGCGAATTTTGGAGATACCTAACAAGCAAGACAAGTTTGGGTTAGGATACTCTCCTACGGCTGAAGCCTCCTCTTCTAGCAATGCGTCGCGAGGTAAAGGGCCGATCCAGTTTACCAGCGGCGGGGTGATATTTGAAAGCGTCAACGCAGTGTCTGAAGACAGCGGAGATAGCGACTGTGACCTAGACTCTTGGATCCAGCCAAGCAAGCTAGGCGAGAGCCTCAACAATTGGTCCGTCAAGGATATCATCCAGATGACAAGCGAAGAGTAATGATTTACTTTTTCCAATCATTGTACAACCATATGTCCTACCCGGGGCATAGTGGTTTTATTGTCAGGGTCTCGTTTGATTATGTACATGCATTTTACCAATAAATCAAAAGGAGTTTTCTTCGTATTCAAATATTGTGATCTCTGTTATTCCTGTTTTATATTTGTTTTGAAAAATAATAAAATGGCAATGGGGTTTGGGCTAACCTGCATATCCTTGTTTTAAGCTTAACCCTTGTTATTGCAGGATCCACATAGCAGATGACATCGACTCTGGACCTTCTACGACTCACTTCGACTTCGATTGCCCGATCTATCAAGCCGAAGAAGAGATTGATGAAGACGAAGACCTTCCTGAAGAGTTGGCCGGCTTGTTGAAACAAGAAGAGAAAGTTATTCTGCCTCATGAAGAGGAGATCGAGATCGTGAATTTGGGTTCTGAAGAACTTGTCAGGAACGTTAGGATAGGGGCTGCATTGTAGAGTGATATCAAGCAGAGATTGGTCGAGATGCTGAGAGAGTATAGTGACGTCTTTGCTTGGTCATACGAAGATATGCCCGGACTTGATACTGACATTGTGGTCCACCACTTGCCGTTGCGAGAAGATTGTCCTCCCGTTAAGCAGAAGCTTAGGAGGACACGACCTGATATGGCCGTTAAGATCAAAGAAGAAGTGCAAAAATAGCTTGATGCTGGCTTCTTAGCGGTCACTACTTACCCTCCGTGGGTCGCCAACATAGTGCCTGTACCGAAGAAGGACGGTAAGGTACGCATGTGCGTCGATTATCGGGATTTGAATAGGGCGAGCCCTAAAGATGATTTCCCGCTGCCTCATATTGATGTGTTGGTCGACAATACAGCTCAGTTCTCTGTGTTTTCGTTCATGGATGGCTTCTCCGGCTACAATCAGATCAAGATGGCGCCGGAGGACATGGAGAAAACTACGTTTATCACTCCCTGGGGAACATTTTGCTACAAGGTAATGCCTTTCGGTCTGAAGAACGCAGGGGCCACTTACCAATGAGCAATGGTTACTTTGTTTCATGACATGATTCATCATGAGATTGAAGTCTATGTTGATGACATGATTGCGAAGTCCCAAACGGAGGAGGGACATCTGGTCAATTTGCTGAAGCTTTTTGAAAGGCTTAGGAAGTTCAGGTTGAGGCTGAATCCTAACAAGTGTACTTTCGGAGTACGGTCCGGAAAGTTACTGGGGTTTATCGTGAGCGAAAGAGGCATCGAGGTTGATCTTGCGAAGATTAAAGCGATACAAGAAATGCCAGTGCCAAAAACAGAAAAAGAAGTTCGTGGTTTCCTGGGCAGAATAAACTACATTGCAAGGTTTATTTCTCAGCTCACGGCCACGTGTGAACCGATGTTCAAACTGTTAAAGAAAGATCATGCGATTATCTGGAACGAGGATTGCCAGAAGGCATTCGACAAGATAAAACAGTATCTGCAGGAACCTCCAATCTTGATACCCCCAGTGGCCGGACGACCATTAATCATGTACTTGACAGTTCTTGAGAATAGTATGGGGTGTGTTCTCGGTCAGCACGACGAGACAGGCAGAAAAGAGCATGCCATTTATTACTTGAGTAAGAAGTTCACAGACTGTGAATCTCGTTACTCGATGCTGGAGAAGACGTGTTGTGCACTAGCCTGGGCTGCCAAACGTTTACGACAGTACATGCTCAATCACACGACCATGCTAATTTTGAAGATGGATCCGATCAAGTACGTCTTCGAGAAGCAAGCGCTTTCGGGCAGGATTGCCAGATGGCAAATGGTGTTGACGGAATATGACATTCAGTACGTTTCCCAGAAGGCCATCAAGGGAAGCGTATTGTCTGAATACCTTGCCGAACAGCCGATCGAGGATTATCAGCCGATGAGATTTGAATTTCCTGATAAGGATATCATGTTTCTGAAAGCGAAAGATTGCGATGAACCGTTGCCCGACGAGGGGCCAGATAGGAAATCCCAGTGGAAATTGATATTTGACGAGGCGGTTAATTCCTACGAAAGTGGCATTGGGGCAATCATCACGACTCCCCACGGATCCCACATCCCGTTCACTGCGAGACTGACGTTTCCAGTCACCAATAATGAAGCGGAGTACGAAGCATGCATCATGGGTCTAGAAGAAGCAATTGATTTGAGAATCAAGAACCTAGATGTATATGGCGACTCGGCGCTTGTGATCAACCAGATTAAAGGGGAGTGGGAGACTCGCCAATCGAATTTGGTGCCGTACATGAATTATGCCAGAAGGCTGCTTCCGTTCTTTGATCGAGTGGAACTCCATCATGTGCCCAGGGCCGAGAATCAGATGGCTGACGCCTTAGCCACGTTGGCTTCGATGTATAAAGTCAATTTTTGGAATGAAGCTCCAAGGGTTGTCCTTTCTTGTCTTGATAGACCTGCATTCGTCTTTGCAATCGAGGAAGCCTCCGACGGCAAGCCATGGTTCCATGATATCCAGACCTTCCTTATGACTAAGGAGTATCCTGCGGGAGCGTCAACCCAGGATAAGAAGACTCTGAGGAGGCTGTCTGGAAATTTCTATCTCAATCCTGATGGAGTTTTGTATAAAAGAAATCACGATCTCGTGCTACTCAGATGTGTAGATGAGAAAGAGGCGAGTATGCTCATGGAAGAAGTCCATGAAGGCACATTTGGTACGCACGCCAGCGGGCATGCTATGACAAGAAAGATCCTGAGAGCAGGATACTACTGGCTGACGATGAAATCGGATTGCTTTAAATTCGCGAAGAGATGTCATAAATGCCAAATTTATGCTGATAAAGTTCATGTGCCGCCGTGCCCGTTAAATGTCATGTCCTCCCCGTGGCCGTTCTCCATGTGGGGCATCAACATGATAGGCAAGATCGAGCCCACTGCATCTAACGGTCATCGCTTCATTCTAGTAGCTATCGACTACTTCACCAAGTGGGTGGAGGCAGCCTCATACGCTAATGTGATCAAGCAAGTGGTGGCTAAATTCATAAAGAGGGATATCATCTGTCGTTACGGAATTCCCGAGCGGATCATTACCGATAATGGTTCGAATCTGAATAACAAGATGATGAAGGAGCTGTGCCAGAGTTTCAAGATTGAACACCACAACTCATCTCCTTACCGGCCGAAGATGAATGGCGCCGTTGAAGCGGCCAATAAGAACATCAAGAAGATTGTTCAGAAGATGGTGGTGACCTACAAGGATTGGCACGAGATGCTGCCATTTGCACTGCACGGTTATTGTACAACGGTACGTACATCAACCGGGGCAACTCCTTTCTCCTTGGTGTACGGTATGGAAGCTGTCCTACCGTTAGAAGTGGAGATCCCTTCTTTACGAGTTTTGGTTGACGTGAAACTCGATGAGGCAGAATGGATTAAGAACCAACTAAACCAACTCAGCCTGATGGACGAGAAGAGGTTGGCATCGATTGCGCATGGTCGTCTGTACCAAAGCCGAATGAAGAAAGCTTAAGATAAGAAGGTGCGTCCTAGAAGCTTTCAGACGGGTGATCTCGTCCTGAAGAAGATTCTTCCTCCATACTCCGATCACCGGGGCAAGTGGACTCCTAATTACGAAGGTCCGTATGTCGTCAGCAAGGTCTTCTCGGGAGGAGCTTTGTTGTTATCCACGATGGATGGTGAAGATTTTGCATCCCCGGTGAACGCGGACGCAGTTAAAAAATACTTTGTTTAAAGAATGACCCGCTGGAAAGAAAAAGAGTATCCAAGCAAAAATGGGGCATCCCGGCGAACCATAAAAAAGGAAAAAGGTTCGGGCAAAAATTAGGGATATAAATTGAAAAAATGTACACCCGCAAAGTCGAAAACCCGGATGGGCGACTTTGGCAAAAAAGGGTATCCCGGTGAATCGAAAACCCGAAAGGGAGATTCAGGAAAAAGTTAGGGATTTAAAAAAGCAAATGAATGTGTTCCGCGTGTGGACTTTCATTGTTTAGTGGTTTGGAAGACCTGAGGGCCGTTTATCTAAATCAATCTCTTCTGAAGCTGAAGCGTCGAAGTCGAGTGGGTCATAGAGGGATCAACTCATGGTGTTCGTCTACGCCCCGTTGCCGACATGTGTATATACTGATGTATATTTATGTTTTCACTTTTTTGCGCAGCTTCCTCATTCCAGGAGCTTGCATCTGTTGTAAAACATTTTTACCCATTCAGGGGTTCGTTATCAATAAAATGTATACTATTCAACAATTCTGTTTGTTTGTTTAGCATTTATCTATTTTGTTTGCGAAAAAGAACGCTGATGTTTTTGATAAAATGCGCATACATAAACTTGCTGGCCTAGGCCACTAATTGTTGAAACAATGAATTACTTTGAGAAGGGCATCTTGTCTGTTTGTTTGTGTTGTTGCAGGTGTAGCATATTCCAGGCAGTGCGCCGTGTGCGTTCCCAAGCAGGATGATTCCTCCTTCTCCAGCAAAGTTTGGCAGCCTCTCCCCGCAGAGTCTGAACGTGAGATCGTAAGCATTGATATGTCTCCCCAGGCAGAGAAGATTCTCTCCCCAATCAGATGCATCCCGAAGGAATGTCAATCTCCCCAGCTGAGTCGTGTACTGAAGTGTGCAGCAATTGATAGTGCAAGACTGAAGTCTCCAGCAGAATTGAGATTCCCCACAGAGTCGTACTCTCCCCTGTAAGCAGGACGATTCCTTCTTCTCCAGCCGAGTTTGCAGATCCCCAAGAGAGCCGAGTCCTTGGAAGCAGTTCGGGCCATGATTGGTTGTCCCCAGTAGGGTGTTGAATAGCTGATGCCGTATTTCCCCACCAGAGTCATTATCTCCCAGAAGGTTTTGCTGCGAACGCCGTACAGTTTATTTCTGCGATTGACATCGCTTTCCTCAGTAGGTCTGAGTTCTCGTAGAGCTCTATTCCCCTGCAGCAGTCAACTGAAGTTTGCTTCCCCATGCGAAGTCCGATTGAGATTGGTGTGACTTCTTCTCCGTGGCAGGATGATTCCTTCCCCCACCAGAGTGTTGTTTCTCCTTGACAGGAGGATTCTCCCTTCAGCATTTATTTTGCTGACGGGATCGCAGCATTTTGCATGATTGCATAACATCTACCCTAAAAACGCGTAGCATTTCCACCGTGTGGAGCATTACGCCATTGATGATCATATGCATATGAAAAATGAGCTAGGTCGTTACCGTTCTTGTTTTACAGGTGCTCCTCCGCGGAATGGTTTGCTCAAGATGATTCTTGAATTCCCCAGTAAAGTTGTGTGTCTAAGATGATTCTTAAAATCCCCAAGGAAGTCGCCAGGGAGGGTTGCTCAAGATGATGCTTGAAATCCCTGGCAGATTGTTTGTTCAGGATGATTCTTGAAATCTCCAACAGAGTTATTGGTTCAGGATGATTCTTGAAGTCCCCGACGGAGTTATTTGTTCAAGATGATTCTTGACTTTCTCAGCAGAGATGATTCAGTCAGAATGATTTCTGAATACCCCGAAGCAGAGTTACTTGATAGTTATCCAGAATCCCCAGTGGGGATGTGTCATCCCTAGCAGGTTAAACATAGAAGTTGAACTTTCCTTGGAAGACTTGATGATTGAAGTCTGGCAGCGGGGCCAAAACCCTGAAGGCTTGATGATTGAAGTCCCACCGTATTAACGAAGCATTTCTCCCAACTGATGCGGAGTGCCTGATGGCAGAAGTTTGGATATCCCCAATTGGGTCATGATTGACTGAGAATTCTATTCCCGACTTACTGATGAAGTCCGACTGATGCCCGAAAGCTCTCTTTGAATGCCCGATGGCATGATTGACTTGATTGTTGATATGATAAGTCCCGAGGAACCTTGATGCCCGACGGCATGATCGACCACTTATTACCGGTTACCGTGTGACCAATTCTCCAGCTAGTTGCCGTGCAGCTAATATTTCAGTTTTCGAAGATTTGTCCCATCAGAGTACCGTGTACTTGTGTAGTTGGCAAATTTCCGGGTTTGTCGGTATTCAACCGTCTCGCACCTTGATTGGTTGAGAGCTGTTCGCTTCTCACCCAGTCAGGTTCAAGCCGTTTGAATAGGGACAGCTGTTGCACCCCAAAATTTGACCAACATTTCTTTACCTAGCTTGTGTTTCATTTCATTCACATTAGCATTATCATTTGCATTTCATTGACATGTATGCAGGAGATCAAGAGGTATGATCACCAATCAAGAGCTATACAAGACTATGAAGCTAGCCAAGAAGGTTATTCAAGTGTTCAAGGGTAGATATCTTTGTCAGAGAAGTTAGAAGATCCTCAGAGAGAGTGGTTGAAACCAAGAGGGTGTGTCTCGTAACTTGAGAGTTGTGGGAAGACCTCAGATGATTCTGAAACCATGAGGATGGACTTGAAGCCTTGAGAGAGCTTATGATATGTCTTGAAAGCCATCATGAAGCCTAGATAGGTCATGGTGCAAGATTAAGAAGCCTCAGCCATGATTGGTGTAATTAGGGTTTGACTGGGTCAACCCTAGGTCAACTGATGATTTGAACTAGGTTGAGACCTAGTTCAAGAGCCATGTGATCATGGATGGATACATTGATATGTTATAAGGATTATTATAAGGTCAACTCATCATGATTGAAGAGTTTGAGAAGTTTCAAGCTAGGGTTTCTAAGGCTTGATAGTGTAAAATCCCCTAGTTTGACCCCTATCTTCAAGGCAGTTTAGCCCAAGATGTGATTGTCATCTCATCTTGCCCCAAACATGAATGTTGTAGAGCTTATTCTTAGCTTTAATTTGAGTACTAGAAGTCCTTGATAGGATTTGTAGAACTCAAGTTATGACTTTGACAAGTTACAGGTCATCTGAGGTGTGTGAATCTGGGGGCTTGAAAGTTACCCAAATTGCACCAAACTTTTGCCCAAGAAGGATGATTCCTGTAGACTTTTGGTCAACATGAATGTTGTTCCTTATCCTCTTAGATTTCTAGAGAGTACTATAATTCCTTGATAGGATTTGTAGAACTCAAGTTATGGCTTTGACAAGTCAAGGGCATTTTGGTCATTTGGAGATTACAGGTCATTTCAAGTATAAGGCCATAACTCCTATTTCCAAGCTTCAAATGGAAAAATGTTCAACATCAAACTTGTTAAAAATGATGTTTTAAGGCTAGTAAGGAGGTCATGAGATGTTGTAAATGCTTGTAGCTCAAAGTTGCAAAAATGACCTAAAATAAGGGTATAAGTTAAATGAATCAAAGTTGGAAATTGATATTTTCAATCTACACATCCAAACCATGGCATGTAATATATCATTTTGACTCTAGAAAACATTTTAAGAACATTGGTTTAGCCACATTTTTGAGTTGAGATTCAATTTGTGGACTTGCTTTGAAAAGTAGTTGCTTGGATATTAAGTAACATGTGCAAAACCTAGAATCAAGGCATGAGCAAGATCCCTTGCAAGCCAAACACTTTCAAAATGTCACTAGGGGAGAAATTGTAAGTGAATGAGGTTGGTTTCAAGTTGTTTGCAGCATTATGCATAGCATGGCATATGGTTGAAAATTTCATGACATGAGAGATTGAAACTCTCATTAGAAGGGTCTAGAGGGTTCTAGATCACTCATACATCATCTATATATTGAGTAGAGGTGATCCAATGCAAAGGTTGGTGATGATTGAAGAAGAGAGCATAGATTGAGATTGAGATTTCTTGGCTTGCAATTGAATTCGGTTTCACCAAATTCTTCACTTTCCATCCATTTTCTTGATTGAAACTTCTTCCATGGATGCTAAGGATTGAATCCAGATCATAATCCAAGAGAATTCGTGGCTGAATCGTGTAGGAGCAATTGAATTTTTCCACCTGCAACTCACCACCGGGTTTCAAGATTCAGGAGCTTTTAACCGGTTCTTTTGCATACAGAAGCAATGAGATGATCCATTGATCGTGTCTGGAAGGTTGAAGAGCTTGAATTGAAGGTTTAGTGCATCTGTTCATCCAAGATTTTCAGGTTAGTAACTTTCTTCCTCTAGCATGAATTAGGTAGAATCAAGATGAATTAAGGTGTTAGATGCATTGTAGAACGGTGTAGGAAGGTTTTCAGATAGTTAATTTGAGAATTAGAGACAAAATAGGTGTGTTACCATTTTAGGTTGAGAATTGGATATGGTAAATCTTGAGGTTTCAGAGAGAATTAAAGGCATGAATGAGTTCGTGAGGGAATTTGGGACATGTTTCATTAAGGGATCGTGGCCTATGGTGGACTCTATGATGAACTAGGTTGTGGAATGATGACCGGAGCACCACCGGTGGTGGCCGAAGCTGGGCGCGAAGTTCAGAGGTTCAAAAGGTAGAAGATGACTCTAGAGCCATTGGATGGGGGTTGGACTTTGACTGAGTGAGTGATCCAACGGCCACGTTTTGATTTCAATTTGTGAAGGAGTTCTGATTATGAAACGCACCGTTTCATTTAATCAGTGGTTTTGGGCTTTGTGAAGTAACTGATATCCACACCCCCCTGAAAGCCCAATCCATTATTTGAACTGATTATCATTGCTATCTGCACTGCGCGTGTGTTATTTTTGTTTGATTTTCATCATTTTTTTCATTTTATTCATGGTTCTTGGAAAAATCATATAAAATTGAAAATTAATCCAATTAATCCCATTCTTTTTGCATTTTACTCATGATTGAGTCTAGTATTTTTTAGATAAAAAATATTTTAATTTCATGTATTTTCTGATTTTATGTGAATTTTACATTTTAATTAATATTAAAATGGTTATGTTTAATACATAATTTTGTGGAATTTTGTGTGATCATGTGGTGATGGTTTTGATCCCAATTTTTTGTGTGTGATTAGGTTAGACATGTATGCTCCCATAGAATTTTTCTCACATTTTTGTGATGAAAATAAATGTGCTTTCTAGATTGAGATTTAGGTGCTTCCTTTTAGGGTTTAGGTTTAGTACCTCATAATGTAGAATTTACTTCTAGGTCTAATTTGATGATTTGATATCTGGAATTAATGTGGTAGAGTCATGATTGATCTAGGTTCCTATAGATATTTTTGTAATATTTTACAAGTGGTTTTAGTATTTTAGCTAGGACTAACTTTAGTACTAGGTTTTAGGTGATCCTAACTTACTAATTCAACTAGTTTAACTTCTTTAGTCCCCTTAGATTAGGGTTTTTTTCTTTGTTTGCCTCTGGTTGAGATTGAAGACAAGTTAAAGACAAGGTGAGGATGCTTGAAGTTGCTTGGAGCTTGGAGTTGCTTGTGCCTGAAGGTGTCTGATGAAGATTTAGGAGATAGGAGACATAGGGAGAGCCTTAGAATTAGAATGATTTCTTTCATAAATATGGAAAGCATCTTGTGCTTCCATTCCTCCCAATGACTGAAAGTCCTTCTCAGATATTCACATCCCTCCTTTGGAGGGATGAGTGGCTTTATCTGGGAAGTAGAACTTTGAGGGAACCGGTCTCTCATAGTGATAAACCCTTACAGGCTTCCTTTGGTTGTCAATAAGCTGTTTATCATTTCCACTCATCCTGTTAAATCAATTGTCTTCTGGTTTGAGTATCTTGAAAGATGTTGGACTTGAGTTTGAAGATGAGGACTTCACTAAAGAGTGTGGAAGAGGATGATTCCTTGAGCATTGCCATTGCAGCTGAAGCTTGAAGAGCAAGAAGACCAAGTTGATACTTGAAGATTCAATGAAGATTGAATGAAGAGCTGAGGCTTGAAAGAGAATTGAAGGATGAAGTTGACACTTCCAGGTGATTGAAGACTACTCTGAGAAGCTGAAGCTTGTAGGAGAAGATGACCAAGTTGATACTGGTAAAGCAAAGAGAGCTGAAGCTTGAAGACTAAGTTGATACTTATGAAGAGGATTCAATTGAGATTGAGTGTAGAGCTGAGGCTTGAAGAATAAAGGATAAGTTGATACTTACACTGATGCTTGGAGAGCCTGAAGGAACCAAGTTGATACTGGTGGTTAGGAGTGAAGCCTGAAGGTGGAATTGACTGAAGAGTTGAAGCTTGAAGAAGAGAGAATAAGTTGATACTTATGTTTGATGGATTGAAACCTTAGAAGCAAGTTGATACTTGATAGCCTTGAAGGGTGGTTAAAGTCTGGATTGCTGTTAGAAGAGCTGAAGCTTGGAATTGAAAGAGGGAGTTGTTGATCTACTTTCTTGTCTGTTTTCTTTTCTGTATTGATGTGCCTTGTTTGACTTGCTTGATGCATTAGAATAAGTCCATATCTAGACTGACTGTAAGCTAGGAGCATGATTGCACTAGAGGTTGAGTTGTTCCCTCTGCTTGTATTGTTACTGTATGGCTTTGCTTGCGGGTATTCGGTAGAGCCCAGCTCCCTTGCCCATGTGGTTTATGTTGCTTGATAGCACTTTATGTCATTTCCTCTGTATGATTGCAGTTATTGTGTTTTGCTTGATAGCATTTTATTTCTTCTGTATGATTGCAGTTATTCATATCTGGCTTGAGGTTGAGATGAGCTTGTGGAGGCTGCTGCCCCACACACATTTCCTCCCTCACTTGCATTGCATGCATTTTATAGTCGTTTACTGTTTAAGCTGATGCTTTATCTGTTTCTGTGTATCATTGACATGATCCCTTAGGAATCTCACTTCCTTTGATAAGGAAGTGATGATAGAACTTTAGGTTGAAACCTATGCATGATAACTTCTAGGAGCTCCCTGTTTCAAACCTCAACCATAGGATGAATCCTTGGCATGACAACAGTAGGACTTGATAGTCTCCCTTTAGTTGAGCCTGTTCTCTTCTCATCTCAAAACAGCTTAAGATACAGTAATCATGAATGAATTCTTTCGTACGAATACAAGCCTTAAGCTATCTGAGAAAGGATTGTTGGAGAGCTTCTTTTCAACAGTCTGGATGTTTAGTATGGCACCCTTTGGGTGACATGCGACGTATTCACTCTCAGGTCATAGTCTTTAGTGCGATTGAAATTGCAAACACAATAAAAGACACTTCTTCCGTAAAAGACAGAAAACAAACTTCAAACCTTTTTTCCCCGTGGGCCCGTAATTCAAAGGAAGCTTTTCTGAAGAAAAGAGTGTCGTTAAACTTCAGAGCCACCGCAAACAGGCTTTGTCCCTAACTGCTGGAACTGCTGTTTAACTCTACTCGATAAAATAGATGAATCTGAATTCCCGTAATCCGTATTATCCCGAACTACGTAAGCTCTGATCTCTCATACCTGTTGAGAGTACGTAGGCACAATACTGATGTATTGGCGAGCCACCTTCCCCGTAACCCGTAGTAGGTCGAACTACGTTGACTCTGATTTCTCATTCTTTGATGAGAATACGTAGGCATAAAGTGCGACGCTTTGCCGAGTCATTTTCTTTTCTGTTTAAGCCAGCCTTGGTAGGTAGATAGATAAAACCAACTCGTCCAGTAAACACAACAAGCGTGGATCCCGTCGAGTACGACGGACGTGAGGGGTGCTAATACCTTCCCCTTGCGTAACCGACTCCCGAACCCAGACAACGGTTGCGACGACCTTGTCTTATTCCTTTTCGTCAGGTTTTTCCGATTGTTTCCTTTCCTGTTCTGAGGGATAAATAATGAAAGGTGGCGACTCTTCTGTTTTGCCGGCACCTTATTTTCGCGGAAGCGACAGTAAAAAATAGCTTGGAAGTCAGATGATTTTCACAGACAAATTTCAGATGCATCTGAGGACCTGTAACTTGTCTGGACCATAAATTGAGTTCTATAACTCCAATGGAGGACTTCTAGTACTCAAATTAAAGCTAAGAGCATGATATACAAGTTTCATGTTGGCCAAAAATGGAGATGAAACTTGCATCTTGACTTACATGGCTTGGAAGTTTGACACTAAATAAGGGGCTTTACCCTAGGAACCCTGACTTAGCAACTCCAACCACTCTTGATTCTTCTCAACTTGATCTCGGAACAATCTCCCATATGCCTCAACATATCATTTCATGATCTCAATGATCTATAAGTAGGCTTTTATCTTCTTCAATTGCTCATTTTGGCCTAGGATTAACCAGATGAAACCCTAGTGACATCCACTTCAACTGTGGCTCTTGCACTTGATAAAATGACTTGATTGAGCTCCAACATGACCTTCAAGGCACTTAAATGATCTCTACCCACACATTCTCTCCTTAATCAAGGCATTACAATCTATTGCTGGTCTTCAACTGGCTCCAAGTGAGGAGATGAACCCCATACAAGTACTCAAACTTCTCAAGAACTCAACCATCTGCTTGATGACCCTGATAGCTTTTTAAGCTTGAATAATACCTCTGGTTAGGCTTCTCTTGACATGTATCACACTTGATCCCCTATTAAATGAAGGATTCTATGCTATGCAAATGCTAGAACTATGCTATGCTAATGCAATGAAACATAAACCAAGGGGTAAAAAGGTTGGGCAAATTTTGGGGTGCAACAGATAAGTCCTTCTCAATTTTTGTTTGACTGGTGAACTTTCTAGCTTTAATGGAAAATGATGTTCCACAATGTTGGTATCTAACCCTGGCATATCTTGGTAGGAACAAGCAAACACATATGGAAATTCTTTGAGATGTTGTACCAGACTCTTTCTGACAGTTGAACTGAGCAGGGATCCAATCTTAACTTCTTTTCTTTCTTCTTCTGAACCCAAATTAATTGTTTCCAATGGCTCTTTGTGGGATTGGATGGAGTTTCCCTCATGTTTCAGTAGTTGATTGATCTCATATGGAATTTATTTGTCCTCTTCTTCTTCGGCTTCGAATACCAGGAACTCAAATTTGGGAGAAGGCATTGGATCATATATTTCGACAGGAATTTTAGCAATTAATCTGCATAATGTGATTGACGATTCCTTTTTAGAGAATATTGAAAAATGAAAAAAGTGGCGTGCAGTGTATTTTGAAAAATGTTCGTTATTTTTTTCCTGTTTTAGGATTACCATTTTCTGAAAAAGCAAAAAGCAAAAACAACAATAAATGCGGGAATTCAGAATGACATCTTTATTTATGATTTGTCGATTCTTGAAACACAAGTCCTATAAAAGAAAACTCATCTGCCTTGGGCAAGGCAAAGAGGAAATATTTATAGGAGACCATGCCCTATAAAACATCATTTCACCCGGGCAAGGTAAGAGGTCAAAATAAAGACAAGGCAATTACTTTGTGATGTAAATGATATTTGGGACATCCACAACTATCCAATTGTGACGAACACCTCTGTGGATTACAAAGTCTGGTATTTTCCTTCCGAGATTGTCTTCGGTAATGACACTGACTTCTAGCGAAGTTGGATTACTAGAGTCTTCTTCCCATGTAGAGTTATTAGCAGAGAAATTTTATGTTGCCTTTTCACATGTATCTTCTTGATCAGGAGGGTCTCCCCATCCAGTTGTTGGATGTCTTTAAACATGATGTGAGAGCTTTCAAGAGCAGTATACTTCACTAGAAAATCAAACTTTCCACTTGGTTGTCCCAAGGTATACCAAGTTTCTGAGGGGTTGTTTTCCTTGATGACATTGACTTCAGGTAACGTAAAGTTGATAAATTCTTGTCCAAAAATTCTCGCGACTTCATCGAGATGATGTTGGATATGTTCAGGATTTTCTGAGTAAGGCCTTCATGCTTCTAAAGGAACAGATGAATTTTTTTCAAGGTTATATGGGAAATATGCGTTCCCGTACTGGCTTGATATCTGGATCTTCCATGTAAGGCTCCCAAATAGGTAAATCATCCATGGGATCATCCGAGATGTAGTCAAAATCATCTTTCATCAGAGTATCAATTTCTAATGAATTGGGAGGAGCATGACATCCTTCAGTATTATAATCTCCATAGATCATCTCGACATCTGATTTCGGTATATATCTGGAGTTTTTTATGGATAGAAAAATGGTATGTATGTCTCTCCTTGTGATACATAACCTTCATCTTTGAGGTATGAATTCCATTCTTTTCCTGGGTCGGAAGAATTGTCTTTGAAGTCATCTTCTTCGATGGTTTGGACCTCTTGGGAAACAGGATAGAGGAAACCCCCACTGTGGAAGAAATCTTGAATGCTGGTAAATGCTGGATAGTGGCCTCCTCCTTCTTTGTAGTCTTGGTAAATGCTGGTGTAAAACCAAGACCTTTTCTTATTCAGTTATCGGTAGGAATCACAACTTGTCCCCATCTTTTAGTGGTACGGTTTTCCACTATTCGAACAACGTGTTGATATGAGGAAATAGATGTTCCCTTTTCTCGATTGCTTTTGTTACTTACAGAAAGCACCTGGAATTGAGTTCCAATAGTTTATTCTGGTTCCAAATAGGGGAATGATAATAGATTTATTACAATTAAAGCTTGTTCTTTACATACCGTGACCAACTTGTTGTTCTTTACAAACTTCAGCTTCTGGTGAATTGTTGAGGTGACTGCTTCTGCTTCATGGATCCAAGGTCATCCGAATAAAAATATGTATGTTGCTCGGATATCCATCACTTGGAAAGTGACTTGGAACGTGTCGGGACCAATGGTTATAATAAGGTCTACTTTACCATAATTGTTTTTCTAGATCCGTCAAAAGCTTTGACTATGATCTCGCTGCCTCTCATTGGAGTGCCTTTAAAATATAGTTGCTAGAGCATCGTCCCCATAACTGATTGTGACATTAAGTGCCATGTTATGATTTTTGCCCTCCTTTAGGAGCTCTTCATCACAGAAACCTAAGTTGTTACAAGAAGTGATATTAGAAACAATGTTATCAAATTAATCTACCGTTACGTCTTGTTTGACAAAGGTTTGTTCCAAAATCTTTTGTAAAGTTTCCCTATGAGTTTCTGAACTCAGTAGAAGGGATAATACAAACATCCGAGAAGGAGTATGCAGTAATTGATCCACAATGTTGTATTCACTTTTTTGGGTTAGCTCTAACATTTCGTCATTGTTTTTCACTTGATCTGTACCACTTGACTGGCCAATATGTTTATTAGGAACTTTTATTTGAGATTCTTTTTCTTTTGTGGGCTTTCCTATTCCTCTGTTGAAAATTCGGCCACTTCGGGTGACACGACTTTCATCAGCGGTGTTGACAATGGATGGCAGTGTAACTTCTGTTCCATCATCTATCATGGTAACATTGTATTTGTAAGGAATGACTTTCTCTGATTTATATGGCACCAGGCCTAGAAAGTAGATGACCAAAGGAGCTATGTGACTTTTCTGACTGTCATAAGCAACTTCTATTAGTTTTAGTTTGGGGATACCAGGAAGTTTTTTGAAATTCTGGTATGCAAATCTCATATGTCCTAAAAACAGTGATCTCTGCTGAAACAGAACAAGGACAAGGACAGACCATGACCAATTTAAATTTCTTCTAAATTGTACCAATGTCATGACCAATGTCATGACGTTTGTTGTAACATCTGTAGCCTGACATACTGTTTATCTAAACATTTAAATTGTGCAGAATTGTAAATGCTGAAAGATAAATAACACAGTGAATTTTTTACCCAGTTTGGTGCAACTTTACTTACATCTGGGGGCTACCAAGCCAGGAAGGAAATCCACTATTAGCATAATCAATTCAGAGCTAAACTCCTCCGTTTACAACTCCTCACTTAATCTCTACCCAATACAATTTTTGCCTAAACACCACTAGACAAGAGTATACCCACTCACTCCCCCTCAATCACAACAGTGATATACAATTCTATACAAAAGACAAACTTTAGAAGACACTCTTCAAAGTCACAATACTTGATTTTGCTTAACAGCTTCAATCAAGGACAATGAACACAACAGTTCATACACACTAACCAAAGCAATTATACAACATACAATTGCTTGGCACACAAGAAATTCTAAGACTCCTACACACATGAAGAATCACTGCATACCACAAAATTCTCCACTCACAAATATGTCTAACGCAATGTATCAAAAGATACAAAGGGTGACTTACACACAAGGAACTCTCAAACCCTAGACCTTTATTTTACACTCTGGTTGTTCTTGATGTGAGTGATTGATTTCCTCTGCTTCTTCTCCTCTTTAAATAGCAATGCAGATTGGGCCTGGGCTGGTCACAAGTAACAAACTTTAGGTTTAACCAAGTAACACAAATTTCTACAATTCAAGGTGCTGTCAAATTAGGTCACAGCTGCTTCATGTTATGTCCAGCCCTGGCTAGAATCTCGCCTGAGATAACTAAGTAACCCTAACAGGTTTCCTGAAATCTAGCTTGAGATATATCAGGTATCATAACTGAAAAACAAACCATGCACGTTTGATGCCATACGATCAATGTCATAACATTCAGTTATGAAATTCAGCTTCACTTACTCTTAGCTGACCAGACTCCCCCTGCTTAACACTCCTGCGGAATCTTCTTCACAATAGTAGAAACAAGCATATTATAGTTTCCTAAAAAGTCTCAAGGATCCTTTTTATGGACACCAATTAAATCTGCACTTTGTTCCTAATGAATCACTTTGGCCTATACATACTAATGAGGTGTATCTAAAGCACTTATGTCAAGTGATAAAATAGCAGCACCTGTTGTACTAGACAACGATGTCATGACATTCAGTATGACATCCATGACAACAGTTCTGTCATCAGCTCCTGCTGCACCAGACAGTAGTTCTGTCATCAGCTCCTTCTAGCTCCTACTGCACCCATGACAACAGTTCTGTCATCAGCTCTTGCTGGTTCCTGCTGCACCAGACAGCGATGTCATGACATTGGTAATGACATCCTGTTTAAACACATGACAGCAACATTGTCATAACAGTAGATGAAGATGTTGTGATCTCTGGCTTAACATCAATGCAGAATCATGTTTTACCAAAATTTAGCTAATCCGAGAACCATAGAAACATGGTACTAACGATCTCCCCCTTTGGCAAATTTTGGCTAAAACACCCAAGCAAACTTGTCAGGGAAGCAACGGCAACAACAACAGTAGCTTGCTTAAATACTCCCCCTTAATAGTTGCTCTCTCCATGGCAATAGCGGTAGATAACTACACTTTACTCCCCCTTGGTTTAGTCAAAAATTGACAAAAATTGGAGTAAATGTACCATAATCACCATGCTTCAAGGCAGGACTCAGCTGACAAACTGCACATGATCTCCAAAAATTCAGTCATCTCACAATCTCCTATGAGATACACAAGCTGCTTGAAAATTGCACCATCAAATGCTGTAAGCTCAATCCAGATGTGTGCATCCTCCACATCATATTTCAGCATGGAGTTACCCCATGACCATTGTCATTGGATCTTGGGTTCTTGCCTTGCCTGAATGACACTTTTGACATCACCAATTAAAAGATAATAAATTAACTACTTGCCACAAGTAACAATTAATCTTAAATCCCCAATTTGAGACATACAACTATTCTGCAGAGAAAAATAAATTCTCCCAGACAGTAACCCATAAACATATTGCCAAGGCACACCAATACACCAGCCAGCACAATGTTAAGACATCTTGTCTAACATTACAACCTCATTAGTGGTTCAAGAACATAAGCTTGCCTGAGAATTAGCACACTCTGTACAAAGCTCCATAGCAGCACAATGTCAACACAAGTAATGCAGCCACACATCAGACAAGTACACAGCTCCCCCTGTCATGCATAATCAGCACTCCCCCTAAAAGAGAGAACCCAAACACATGAAGACTCATTGCACCTTCTTCATATTCACACACTGGAACCACGTGCAATTCTACACCCCTTGTTTCACAAGCCATGCTGGAACCAATATCAGAAGTAGTTGCAGGATTACTATCTGGAAGATTTCTCAGATTTCAGCTTTGACAAAAACTCCAAGATGTCAGAGTGAAAGTCCTTCCTTATACATAATATCAAGGTTGATGGTGTCTCGATCTTCATCTTCACCTGTCGAACAAGACACACCACTTGGATAAAGGCCCAAATACCTGAGTTGATCCATTGATACTCAATGACAAACAAGAGGCACTCTCAGTTTCACCATGAGCTGGAGCAGAAACCTAATGTCACAACATCTGGTATGACATTCCATCCTCCTAGAGACATACAGTCACAACCTGCTTGAGGCCACAAACAATCTTGAGATACAGCTGTACTATTGCAGCAACAGATCCTAGATACAAGTATAACTCCCCATATCAAGGCTAACCAGTGCTCTTTTTCCAGAAGCACGTGAATGGAAAACATAAGAATCATCTTCATGTCTTCAAGAGCGCACTCCTTGTTCAACACACCTGCTGAACTTATTCACTCACTACTTGAACTATAAGCAACTAGTACACCCATCAGACAGAAGCTCTCCCCCTATCCTCTATAACAGCTGCTCCACATTATATCTCAAGACCAACTCCATGCTCATACAGTGAGAAGGTACCAAACTGCTTCACTTCTTGCTAGAGTTAACACTTATCCACAAGACTTCTGGCCTGAGTCAGAGAGCTAGATAGACACCTCGTAATCCAAGACATTCTTTCCTCATCATTCTCCCATATGATAAGTTAGAAAGCTTATGATTTAACTGGTGAATCTTCTCATCAGAATCCAGACTTTCATGCAGTCAATCAATGATACACTCCAGTCTTGTCCAATCCTTTCACATCATACTCCAAGATAGTCCTTTTACCTCATCATTCTCCCGTATGACAAGATAGAGTACTTCTTAGTCAAGATGTGAATCACAAGTTCTGCACCAGATCTTCAAGTCCTTTGCCAAGGAAAACCAAACCATATCCACTGGTTATTTATCTGTCCACAATTGGACTTACTTCTGTCTAGTAATCCAACTGAAGATCTTCAGAGAACACAGCTCCACCAGCTTGATCAAATACATCTCCAAACGAAGGTAATCTTCCATACACAGCTTAGGGCTTCTACCACAAGCTCCAATATATAAACAGAAACAGATCCTCCTTTGGTCTTCAACCAACTACCCTTCTGAATAAGAGTAATTAGTTCCAAGCATGAACAGTCCCAGAACCTTCTGTGCTCTTCAAATAACTACCGTTCTGCACAAGAATAGTTTTCTAAAGGCTCACTACTTAAATAACCAAATGTCACTGTTTGGTTACTCAACATCTTTTAGAGCTCTAGCAAGCTTGATCTTCATATCCTACATGCTTCAAGGCAACTTAGATACACCAAGAGTTGGACATGTAACACCTACTCTTTCATACAGCTCCTGCAAACTGCATGAGATAATATCAATTCCATTCATACCTGAGAAGATTATCTTCAAATGATGTACCACAACATCCATTGAGGCCCTGAAGTTACTGCTTGGTGTCACAACATCTGATAAGACATCCTGCTGATGAGTTCAGGCTTTCATTCTACCACTTAGAATAGCCTTATCACTCTGTCAGAACAAGAGTTCCATGTTCACAGAGACTAGACACCCTCTATTCTGCTTTAACAGATACCTTGAACTGCATTTGCTTCAGGAACTCTTCTTTAGAGAAACCAATCATTCCAAAGCTTGATTCTTCAGAGAGGAGGGAAACAATATTTACAAAAGGAATCCCGCTTTCCTTAGGTAGAGACTTCTTCAGAAAATTAGAGATAACTGCCACTTATCCTTGACCTCCAAGCTGAGCAAGATCTCATGCTCCTGTGCACTTAGATCAGAAATAAACTAACCCAAGCAGAGCTACCAACACCATCTTCTAGACTAGTTTCTTGCCAGGAAACTTTCTAGATACAGATCATATGTTGTTGCACTCCAATAAACTGATCCAAGAAGAATTTCTTCATCTTCACTTCCATCAGCACTACATTCTAGCCTTAGTTTCTTGCCAAGAACCTTGCTAGAATAAAGACAGATCCTACCACACATGTGTATGGTACCAAGGTCATCATAATCAACTGCACACTCTCTACTGATGGAATGTCTCAACATCTAGTTGACCACACACAACAAGGGTCAGATGCTTTGTGCAATAAAAGAGATCCTTCTTCCTGAAGACAAACTTGGATCATGCACCTGATGAACCAACAAAACTTTGACAATTTTGATCATTATGGATAATCAATTAAATACTCGTGCATTCCACAAATAGAGATTGATCTTAAATCCATGCAACTTGTCGAGAAATCCAGATGATTGCACTTCAGCAATACCAAGAGTATTCTTTAGTATAACTATCTTTAATGTTGAAACAACAAGGCTGCCACCCTCTCTTATGACTTCCTCTACTGATAGAATCCTTGCAAGTTATGAGTGGTGAAAATAAATCACTTCCCACACAACAGAACAATCCAAGCATACAAGCAATTGCCCAGGCACTCAAACAACATAGCTACAACATTCAGTAATCTGATTATAGGGCAATCTTCTCCTAGGGCTACCAGAGTTCTTTCATCAGAAAAATATGCAGTTGAACTACCAAAAGAACATCTTTAACATGCCTTAAACAAGCTGTCAGAACATCTTATAGGACATTATAGCCACTCCTCCTTTGGAAAAATATTCAACAGGTCACAGAAGCTAAAAGGGCACAACAGCAGAAACACAAAATCCTTAAACTCCACAAGCAGCAGCTCAAACATTTAGCAAGATCATCAAATCAACTACCACTTCTCCTTGTTTAAAACCACCAGAAAGTATCTCCCAAGATGTCATCCAGAACAGACAAGATGCCTGCTCTGATACCAATTGAAATTCGGGTATGCAGATCTCATATGTTCTAAGAACATTGATCTCTGCCGAAACAGAACAAGGACAAGGACAGACCATGACCAATTTAAATTTCTTTTAAATTGTACCAATATCATGACCAACGTCATGATGTCTGTTGTAACATCTGTAGCCTGACATACTATTTATCTAAACATTTAAATTATGCAGAATTGTAAATGTTGAAAGATAAATAACACAATGAATTGTTTACCCAGTTCGGTGCAACTTCACCTACATTTGGGGGCTACCAAGCTAGGAAGGAAATCCACTATTAGCATAATCAATTTAGAGCTAAACTCCCTCGTTTACAACTCCTCACTTAATCTCTACCCAATGCAATTATTGCCTAGAGACCACTAGACAAGAGTATACCCACTCACTCCCTCTCAATCACAGCAGTGATATACAATTCTATACAAATGACAGACTTTAGAAGACACACTTCAAAGTCACAATATTTGATTTTGCTTAACAGCTTCAATCAAGGACAATGAACACAACAGTTCATACACACTAACCAAAGCAATTTTACAACATACAATTGCTTGGCACACAAGAAATTCTAAGACTCCTACACACGTGAAGAATCACTGCATACCACAGAATTCTCCACTTGCAAATATGTCTACCGCAATGTATCAAAAGATACAAAGGGTGACTTACACATAAGGGACTCTTAAACCCTAGACCTTTATTTTACACTCTGGTTGTTCTTGATGTGAGTGCTTGATTTCCTCTGCTTATGTTCCTCTTTAAATAGCAATGCAGACTGGGCTTGGGTTGGTCACAAGTAACAAACTTTAGGTTTAACCAAGTAACACAAATTTCCATAATTCAAGGTGCTGTCAAATTAGGTCACAGCTGCTTCGTGTTATGTCCAGCCCTGACTAGAATCTCGCCTGAGATAACTAAGTAACCCTAACAGGTTTTCTGAAATCTAGCCTGAGATATATCAGGTATCATAACTGAAAAATAAACCCTGCACGTTTGATGCCATACGATCAATGTCATAACATTCAGTTATGACATTCAGCTTCACTTACTCTTAGCTGACCAGACTCCCCCTGCTGAACACTCCTGCGAAATCTTCTTCACAACAATAGAAACAAGCATATTATAGTTTCCTAAAAAGTCTCAAGGATCCTTTTTATGAACACTAATTAAATCTGCACTTTGTTCCTAATGAATCACTTTGGCCTGTACATACTGATGAGGTGTATCCAAAGCACTTCTGTCGAGTGATAAAATAGCAGCACCTGCTGTACTAGACAGTGATGTCATGACATTAAGTATGACATCCATGACAGCAGTTCTGTCATCAGCTCCTGCTGCACCAGACATTAGTTCTATCATCAGCTCCTGCTAGCTCCTATTGCACCCATGACAACAGTTTTGTCATTAGCTCCTGCTGGTTCCTGCTGCACCAGACAGCGATGTCATGACATTGGTAATGACATCCTGTATAAACACATGACAGCAGTACTGTGATAATAGTAGATGAAGATGTTGTGATCTCTGGCTTAACATCAGTGCAGAATCATGTTTTATCAAAATTTAGCCAATCCTAGAACCATAGAAACATGGTACTAACATTTTCCACTATCGAAAGGGATTTCCAAGCACTTTGGCTCACTGAGCAGAGGAATTATTGTGAAGACATCCCCATCAACTCCATAATTAATGGATTATCTTTCATTGAAGATTGTGATGGTCCTTCTGTTTAATAGTTCTTGAATCTCATTTCGGATGCGGAAGCAACCATATCGGCTTCTGCAGCATCTTCTACAAGCTGAATGATCATGGTGATTTGGTCCAAAGCAGTTAAGTCCACACAAGCATTTGTGAAATTTGACCAATGATGTTTCAATGTTTTTGACGTTATTAAATGCATATTGCCCTGGGTAATCTTGCATCATATTGATTGACCGATAATCCCCTATTCTTTTTGGTAGGATCTCTCCTCAGTCCAACTGATTCTGGAGAGCTGCTCAGACAAGGTAGCGTCCTTGGTTATTTTCTTAACATATCCCATAACGTTCATAATTGTGAGGAGGTACTCGACCATATCCACTCTATATGCAATGCATCTTTACCAAGTCTGTTTCCAATAAGCGAATGCCATAACTTTCGTGTCTACTTAGGCCTTCATCAGCTATATTGACTTGATAAGTCTCTGTGTTCTAGCATATTGGAAACCACCAGTGATCTAATAAGTATTGAAAAGCTCTTTGTACAAGCGCATAATCTTGATTGTTCTCGAAGCAGACTTTACAAACCTGATAGTTGTGCGATGCTAAGAAGCCAAGTAGGACCTATTTGGCATGTAGTTCTACCAAACTTGTGTTCATCATGCGAATGTCGAAGATTTTAACTCTATTTGGACATTCGTTAATCATGTTGATCTGATGATTGTTCCTTCTATGATAGTCTTAGATCCAACCTAGATCCATTTGACGTTGGAGAGCTTCTTGCACAAAAGGACATCCTTGATTATCTTTTGAACAAAATGGGCAAGCGTTGTAGTCGTACGACGGCATATTGTAATGCTAACTTTGTCTAGAATGTATCTCCACCAAGTTTAAATTCATTATGTGAATGTCAAAATTTTAAATGATACCAGGATATATGTAAACCAGGTTTACTCCACGAATTCTATGATCTTGGATCCAACCCAGATCCATCTGCTCTTGAAGGGTTGTCTGAACAATGCTTCATCCTTGGTTGTTCTTGGAACAAATATCAAATTGATGATAGTTATGAGGTGGCACATGGCCATATCCACTTTGCCTGCAATGCATCTTAACCAGATTTGTTCCTAGTAAGCGCACATCATGAATTTGGTAACTGTTGCCAAGACCTTCATTGATTAAGTTTACCGAAGCCTTCTCATGTTGAGGTAGAGGATTTTTTCGTACATTTGGATTAGTGTCTTTGAAAGACAAAGCTCCATTCTTGACAAGTTTTTGTACATCGGATTTAAAATTGAAACAGTTCTCGATGTTATGCCCCGATGCTCCTTGATGATAAACACATAATTGGCCAGCCTTGAACCAATAGGGGAATTTTCGAGAATGGCAGGAGGAATTCTGGTTTGAATGTGTCCTTTTTGTAGTAACACTGGGAATAACTTTGCATATGGCATTGGTATAGGATCAAACCCTAGTGCCTTAAAATACGATTGTTGTTGTATTGCAGGCGAGCCTGCTGAAGAGGTTGTTGTTGCCTTTGCTGATACTCTAGTTATTGATTTTGATTATGAGAAATCTATGGTTGATATGCTGGAACTGGCGCTGAGTTGATAACAGGAGATACCATTGCTACTTGTCGAGGTTGGCATCTTCGTCTTTGTTTACCCTGCGTGATAATGTTGATATCTCGCTCTTTCTTCTTCTGGAAAGCGCTTCCATACCTCTTGTTACTGTTGGTTGGTTCTGTATCTTTGACCAATCGACCCTCTCAAACTGCCTCCTCAAGGCGTACTCCCATGCTCACCATCTTAGTGAAGTCACTACACGCACTAGCGACCATTCGATCATAATAGAACGAGCTCAAAGTTTTTAAGAAGATTTTTGTCATTTCCTTTTCCTCGAGAAGAGGACAAATCTGAGCGGCAATTTCACGCCATCTTTAAGCGTACACCTTGAAGGTTTCTTTATCTTTCTAAGAATAGCTCTGAGTTGATCTCTGTCAGGCGCCATATCTAAATTGTACTTGTACTGATGAACAAAAGCTACTCCAAGATTTCTGAAGCTACTGATCTTCATACGGTTTAATCCCATGTCCATTTAAGTGCGGCACCAGTTAAACTATCTTGAAAGTAGTGGGCCAGTAATTGCTGATTTCCCGTCTGAGTAGACATCTTCAAAGCATACATTACCAAGTGACTTTGAGGGCAAGAGTTGCCTTTGTACTTTTCAAAGTCAGACACCTTAAATTTGTGTGGTATTTTGACATTTGGGACTAAGCAAAGATCATCAGCATTTTTTCCAAACAAGTCTTGTCCATGAATGGTATGGAGTTCTTTCTACATTTCCAAGAACTATTCCTGGAATTCATTTTTCTTTCATATTCCTCTACATCCTTGCTTGGAGTAGCATGCAAGATTTACTCTTCTGGAATGGTATGTACCATAAGTTGTGGCATAGTCATTATTGTTGCGGCTCTTGGCGCTTCTGTGATTTGAAGTTTGTAACCTTCAGATATGAGAATCTTTGTCATAATTCTCGCATCTTCGTTTACCTGAAGTTTGTAACCTTCAGGTCTGGAGATTCTAGTCATAGCTTTTGGGCCTTCAGGGACTGGAGGTATATATCCCTCAGGCAAAAAATTGAAAGGCATGCCCCATGGAAAAACTTTAGGCATGTTGTATTGAGGAAGGCTAACAGGTACCTCAAATATTGGTGCAAACACAACTTCTAAGATTACAGTCCTTTGAGATAGTTGATCCTGATCTACTGCCATTGATTCTATCATGATGTTGAGCCTTTCCATACCTTCCTTTAGATTAGTGACCTCCTCTCTTAGCTCTCTATTCTCTTCCTCAAGACCGTCCATTTTCTTCTAATGATTGGCCCGAGTATTGTATGAATGAGACAGTTTAACTCTAAAGTGTGATAAAGTGTAAGTTTTTTTATGAAAAATTTGTGAAATGCTAGAATGATGCATGATATGCAATGCAAATGCTTTTTTTGTTTTTAAAATAAATTTTAATAATTATGTTGCAAATATCATACAACGACATAACCTTTTTATTGAATTCAAAGAATTACAATATTTTACAGAGAAAAGTACATTATTTTACAAAGTGCAAGAAGGAAAACTAGGCTTTTGAGTTCTGAGGAATCCTTGACGAAGGTCTAGATGCTAGTTGTTGATTCCCTTTTTGTCTCTTTGGTTGGGCTTCTTCAATCGTTGTCGGGTCGATGATCCTTTGACAGGTGAAAGGAGAGAGTAAACTTTTCCCTCCCTCTTGACTTTCTACAGCATGCTGCTCCAGTATCTCAATCAGAGTATCTTTTTCCTCTCGTAGCTTTTGAATCTTTGTGCACTCCAAGCTGACAATTTGATACTTGTTCCCCCAAGAGTTCTTTTCACGTTGAGTTTTTATTAAAAGTGGCCTGAAGTTTCTCTATGTCATTCATGAAGTAGAGGGTAGATTCCTTTAGGGGGAATAATTTTTGATGAGGGTAAGGCATTTTTAACTTGATGGCTCTAGCTTGTACCCATTAGAGATAAGGCTTCATAAAGATGCAGTTTGGTTTCCCCATAGACTCTCTTCCTTTCCTATGAATATGATGCCAGGCATGTACAACTTCTTTTTTAAGTTTTCTGTCATTTTATCCCTCCTTAAAGAAAATACCTTACAAATGAATGTTGTATGGTATGTCCTTCATCGGGTAACCAAGCTGACGACGGGCTAACACTGGGTGGTAATTAATTCCTCCTTTAGTACCAATGAGGGGTACATTTGGGAAACTTCCGTAGCTATCAATGATCTTTGTTCCGTCATATACCTGATTGTACCAATCTATGTCAAAATGAGTGAGGGACATAATCTTTTGCGACCATCACATACCACTTTTGAGATTCCACAAAGCAGCAGAATTGGGTAAGTGAGAAATAAACCATTTGTAAAGTAATGGTACACAACATGTAATCATCCATCTGTTGTACAAATTCCTTAGATGCACTAAGTGGTAAGTATCTGCAAGCAAAGTTGGGACTGGATTCCCGATTAAGAGTATCTTGATAGCATTGATGTCGAAGAAGTTATCAATGTTGGGGAAAAGGAATAACCCATAGATGAGTAAAACAATGATATCCTCGAAAGCAACCATGTTCCCTATGCTGGCAAAGTATAGGGCTTTTTCCATCAAGAATTTAGCTGGTAGACCTTGAATTCCTCCCTTGGGGGTCATGTGAGCTTTGATATCTGACACTTCCAAGGAGGTAGCTGAAGGTGAGATAATACTTAGAAGGGGGGTTGAATGAGTATGAAAGATTAAAACTTAGAATTGAAACACAAGTATTTTTATCCTGGTTCGTTGAACTCAACTACTCCAGTCCACCCTTCCTAGAGTGATTTGCCTTTCTCAAACAAGGACTTAATCCACTATTTAATCAAACAGATTACAATAGTAACACCTAAGAACAACTATTCTTAGTCTTCTCAAGAGCTACTGATTCCAACTGAATCCTCTTAAGGAAATCCTTTACAATCAATGTAAATCTAATACAAGAGTAAGAATGCTTCTAAAAAGCTTTAATCACAACAGTGATATTTCTCTTAACTTTAAGTACAATGAAATTAATTCTAAGAATGAATATGAAATTATGAGAGCTTGAATGTTTTAATTCTTTTTCAGCAAAACGTCTAACTGAAGAATTTGGTGGAGACTTGCTTTTATAGGCAGCTGATCCAAGGGAGCTGCACGTTGAGAAGAGTGTCCCAAAAGGTCTGAGCCTTTTTATCTTCACATCAAGTGACCTTTCCTAGAAGAAGAAGGCACAGAAAAATCCTTTTTGTCTGTGTTCTTGTGTCTAGCATAAATAAGGAAAGAGACGTTTGATTTACTCCAACAGATATAATCTTTGAATATTTCTTCTTCAGTTTTCAGCAAGTTCATCAGAGTCTAATAGAGTCAGAGTCTTCTGATGATGATCAGAGCTTGCTGGATCAGAGTCTTCTGCAGCAGGTGTGCTTTCAGCGTGTTAAATATCAAAGCATATTTAGAACAGAACTTTAGTACTGGCAGCTTTAGTACTTTCAGAAACTTCTGTAGAATCTATGCTTTGAAAAACTCTTCATACAAAATTCTTCTTTGCTTCAGATGCTTCTGACTTGCTTCAGATTCTTCTGGAGCTACTTCTTCAGATCCTTCTGGAGCTTCTGCTTCAGATTCTTCTGGAGCTTTTTCTTCAGATTCTTCTGGAGCTTCTGCTTCAGAATCTTCTGGAGGCTACGCTCAGAATCTTCTGTTGGCAGCAATCAGAATCTTCTAATGAGTGCATCTGGCGCTTCAGAGTCTAGTTAACTTCTTGCATTCAATTCTGATTTGCTTCTGGAGTATTAATTTCTTTACTATCTGCAGTAAAAACTCTCAAGCAAATTTTAGAGTATATAATTCTTAAATACAAAATTTCCTAATAATTATCATCAAAACATAGAGATATTATTAAGAACCAATCTGTGTTCTAACAATCTCCACCTTTTTGATGATGACAAAAACATCAGAAATTTTGTTTAATTGAAAATATTAAAAATATAACTCCCCCTGAGATGTTGAATCTCCCCCTGAGTTAAATACAGAAAAGGAATAGAAACTTCCCTTTTGTCTTGAGTAATCTTCAGAGTTAGATCTTGTTTGTTCTTTTAACATTTGACAGTCAGAATGTCTTGCAGAATTAATATTCAGAGTTTGATAATAGTTATAATGATCTGAGTGACTCAGAGTATCTTTTACAGAATGTACTTATCAAATATTCTGAAATAGTCAGATTAAATGTTAGATAGAATAAATATGTCTGAAGTTTCATTCTGGTGAAGTTATATTAAACAGTTCAAATCTATATTTTCTCCCCCTTTTTTGTCATAAGCAAAAAGTAAAAACTTTAAAAAGACAAATAAAAGGAAACAGTAAATGAGATAATTTAATGGAGAAAACTTTGATTCATTCAATAGATCAAGAGTACATGCATCAGAAGATATAAGAAATACATAGCAAACATCAGATGCAAAAACATTAGAATGAAAAAAAATCTAAAAGTGTTTGGACAAAAGCATCTTCAATAAATCTGTAATCTCAGAGGAGGACTGCTCTTGCTTGGACATCCACTTAGCCATAGTTTCATTCTTTTGATCCTGCTTAGACATCCATTCTGTCATGTCCTTAGATTTCTTATCCTGTTTTGCCATCCAGGACTTGATCTCAGATTGACCAGCTTCCAGAGCAGCAATCTTATCTTCAAAATCTGGATGTTCTTTCTTTAACTCAGATGAAGAAGTATGATCAGGTTCTGGAGCTTGAACAGAGTCAATTTCCATGGGTTTTGTAGAGTCTGGAGCATTAGAGCTAGAAGGAGGGTCTACCAGAGTCATGGCCAATTGATTTTCTTCAGATGCAACTTCAGTAATGTCTTCTGGTGAGGGAGGAGCATCTGTAAGGAGTAGAGGTTCAGATTTCTTGACTGTCCAGAATAGAGTTCTTGCAGCTTCAGCAAATCTGAGCTTCGCATCATCAGAACAAATGTTTTTCAGATTTGAGGCCACAAAGTTGAATTTGTTGATGAATCCATTCCAGATGATATCAGATTCTTTGGCATCCATTGTTGCTGAGCATTTCTTCTGTACAGTACCTAAATACAACTGTATTTCTTGCAAAAATGATTGAAATAAAGGATTAACATTAAGTCTGGGCTTAGGATGTAACAGGGTTTCCAGAGTTATTGGTTTTGGTTAGGGAGTTGGTGGAAAAAGAGATTTTTGAATGGAGATCAGAGGAGGAGGATAATGTGGAATGAAAGGAATTTCAGGAGCTTTTTCTTTTGATCTATTTAATGCATTTAATAGATCAGGTTTTGCTCTGGTGTGAAGGGTAACTACATCAAAAGGTTCATTTGAGTAGGTTTGGAAGGCAGATTTGGGGGGTTCATCAGAAGCAACATTGTTATCAGAGGAAATGGGGATAGCTGAAGCAACAGCTTTATCAGTTTTAGCAGAGCAGGATATAGTTGCTAAGGAATCTACATCTGACTTGGATTTTATATAGTCAAGAATCACAGATGGAAGCGTCATTGTGAGTTTTAGTTTCAGAGGGGTGATAGGGTCAGATGGTTCAACTCTGTCATAAAAATCTTTGAGTTTGAAGCCATATGCCAAATTGTGAAATAGTGATGAAACTTGGGCACAAGAAATAGATGTTCTTGGGTTGGAACTTGGAATCAATATTTTAGATGATGGTGCAGGTGTGGGAATAGGATCTGGAATGGGAGCTTTAGAAGGTATAATAGGTTCAGGTTGGTTTACCTCAGAGTCTCTGTGAGATGGAGAGACTAGAAAGTCTGGGTGGATGTCTGATTCTGAGGAGTTTGAAGAGGTGGTTGGTGTGCAGGAAGTAGAAGATACTTGAAACACAGTTTTTAAGGGTGTGACATCAAGAACTTTTGTTTCAGGAATGTGGGGTTCAGAGGTGTTTGTTGGTTCTGAAGGAATTTCAGAGGGTTTTGATGGTTGTTCTGAGATGGGTGTATCAGATGGGATTGTGATTGGTTCAGATGAGACTTGAACAGGTGTTATTTTTGTAGGTTCAGATGCAGTGGTTTCAGATGATTTTGAAGGTGGATTATTTGAAGGTGGTTGATTCTCAGAGGCTTTTTCTGGTTGAGATTCTTGTGGTTTTTCAGGTTGTTTTTCTTGTGGATGTTGTTGTTGTTCAGATGGCTTTTGTTTAGATGGTTCAGAGGATTTTTGTTGTACAGAAGGTTGTGGTTGATGTTCTGTAGGTTGTTGATCTGATGGTTGTTTCTGCGAAGATTGTTTTTGTGGAACAAACTGTTGATTTGGATTTTTGGTTGAGATGATTGTGGTATAGAGACTTTTGGTGTTGGAATTGTTTTTGTTGTTGGTGGTGTTGGAATAGAAGTTTGTTTTTGTGGTGATTTAGAACTAGGAGCAGTAACAGAAGTAGTTTGAGTAGAGGGTGGTTTAGGAACAGACTTAATATTAGAATCATTTAAAACAACATTACTTGCAGAAGATACAGAAGATTTAGTACCTTTTATCTTGATTCTCTTGGCTGGTACAGAAGAAGTGTCTCCAGAATCTTTTCTCTTCAAGAGCTTCTGTGGCTTCTCAGCAATCTTGACCTTCTTCTGAACAGGTGCAGCTTCTACTGCTGGCTGAGTCCTCTTTCTTTGGAGTTGTGCTTCTTCTTCTTCTTCTTCTGCATCAGGTAGAGGTTGTCTTGCTAGTTGTATTATGTTTGCAGGAACAGGCTTTCCTTCTTTCTTACATTCATCAATGTACATCACAACAATGTGCCTTGGTTCTTCAGCAAAGAATAATGGAAAATCATCTACAGGAATCCTCTTCTTACTCATTTCAGAAACATTCAGCTTCTTGGGAGCTGTTGTGAGTTCATCCACTATTTTAAGTCTCTGAAGACTTTTGGCATTCAGAGGCTTTCCCATTATGAATTCCAATTCCTCTATAACTCCAGCAGCGTACAGAGCAGAGACCAATCCATTCTCAGTTAGAAGATCCGAGATCAACCTTCCAAAAGGGATCCAGGTTCTGATCTTCTGTCTTTTTTCTTTCACATACTCTCTAGAGGCATTTATATGGTTCCACAGATGCATAAAGAGAATATATGGAAGATTTACCTTGGTGCTCTGACTGAGGCAATACATGAAATAGAGCTGTTCATTATTGACATAGTCTGGAGAGTTTGTTGATTTCCTATGATGGATGCATCCCATGAAGATCTTAGCCCAGATCTTGTAGTCAGGCTTCAGATCCTTGAACTTGTTAGAAGCTTGACCAGCAATCATCACTTCTTCATACACTTCATCCATATCCACACGCCCAGCTGGCAAGTGGGAAACACCATCTGTTTCTTCATATCCAATTAGCTTTCTGATCAAATCTTCTGTTATAATGATTTCTTTTCCCAGTACAGAAGATAGGATGAACTTAGGGTAAACTGATGCATGGATCCAGAACTCTTTCACAAGGAGGGGGTAAACTGGTCCAAAGAGTCTATCAAAGTACTTTACCCATCCTTGAGCACCTATGATAGAACGAAACTCAAAGCCATTTTCTGCAAGTGAATCAAATTCTACATTCACACAAAACCTCCAACTTTTCAACAGGGGTCAATAGAGTTCTTTTAGGAGGAGAGTAAGGAGAAACACCCATGTTTGCAGAAGTAACTGCAGCCATTGAAGATTGGAATTGAGCAGCTGTTGATGATGAAGTTGCCATTGAAGACTGCTTTGTCACACGCTTAGGTTTAGGGTTTTTATGCAGAGAGAAGAGAAGATGAAAATGCATAAAATTTTCTGAGATTGTGAAAAGTGTGAAAGTGAAGATAGGTCAAGTATTTATACTAAAACAATTAGGCATACCATCAGTCAGAATTTTTTGCACGTTTGAACAAGCATTAAATGAAAAGAATAATAATCATTTCAAACATTTATTGCTTCTGACAAATTGGGGAGAAAATCAAGATTTTCACTATTCAAACTTCACCTCAAACGTCTCTTCAGTAATGTACACGCCACCTTTGCAGATTTGGTGTGACACGTGTTTGCTTGCATGTGTTCTGAATTCTCTTGAGAAATGAAACGTTAGCCAACGTTCAGATCTTCTAAGGATTGTTAGTTCAGAGTTTCACAAAAAAAATATTAAGCAGAACAAGTAAGCAATCAGAAGAAATACTTCAGAGCGTTAGGCATTTTTGCATCTGTAAATATTGCTTCTGACAAATATCATTCTGGACAAAAATCCATGCCAATATTTTTCAGAATAAATTTGAATCTATCTTCAACAAGGGGTTTTGTAAAAATATCTGCCCATTGATGATCTGTATCAACAAAGGCTAAATTTATTATTCCCTTCTGAACATAGTCTCTGATGAAATGATGCTTAATTTCTATATGTTTTGCCTTAGAGTGTAAAATAGGGTTTTTAGACAAACATATAGCATAAGTATTATCACAAAAGATAGAAATGTTACTTTCAAAAATTTGATAATCTTCTAGTTGACTTTTCATCCAGAGCATCTGCGTGCTACATCCAGCAGCAACAATATATTCTACCTCTGTGGTTGAAAGTGCAATTGTAGGTTGCTTCTTGCTGTACCAGGAGATTAGATTTCTTCCTAGAAATTGACAACTTCCAGAAGTACTTTTTCTTTCCACTCTGTCTCCAGCGTAGTCAGCATCACAGAATCCAACTAATTTGAAATCATCAGATTTTCTGTAACACAAACCCACATTAGAAGTACCTTTCAGATACCTTAGAATCCTCTTGACAGCTGTCAAGTGTGACTCTCTAGGATCTGATTGGAATCTAGCACACAAGCATACACTGAACAATATGTTAGGTCTAGAAGTAGTTAGATAAAGAAGAGAACCAATCATACCTCTGTAGAGCTTCTGGTCTACTTTCTTACTTACCTCTTCCTTGCCAAGTGAGCTAGTAGGATGCATGGGAGTCTTTGCCAGCTTACTATCAACCTTGCTAAATTTCTTCAAAAGTTCTTTAACATATTTGGTCTGATGTATGTAAGTGCACTCTGGAGTTTGATTGACTTGGATTCCTAGAAAGAATCTGAGTTCTCCCATCATGCTCATTTCAAATTCTGCCTGCATACATGTAGCAAACTCCTTTCCAAGCATAATATTTGTTGATCCAAAAATAATATCATCCACATAAATTTGACAAATTAGAAGATCTTTCTTAATTGATTTACAAAAGACTGTTGTATCCACTTTGCCTCTGATGAAATTTTTCTCTAGAAGAAAATTGCTCAATCTCTCATACCAAGCTCTAGGAGCTTGTTTTAAACCATATAGAGATTTCTTTAGTTTGAAAACATGATTTGGAAACTTTTCATTTTCAAAACCAGGAGGTTGGTGGACATAAACTTCTTCTTCTATAATACCATTAAGAAAGGCACTTTTAACATCCATCTGATATAGAGTGATGTTATTTTGTGCAGCAAATGAAATAAGAAGGCGTATAGATTCTAACCTTGCCACTGGAGCATAAGTTTCAGTGTAATCAATACCTTCTTGTTGATTGTACCCTTGAGCAACTAGCCTTGCCTTATTTCTTTCAACTTCTCCTTTCTCATTCAGTTTATTTCTGAAGACCCATTTTGTACCAATTATATTGAATCCTTGTGGTCTTTGAACTAGATCCCATACATCATTTCTGGTGAATTGATTTAGCTCTTCTTGCATGGCAATAATCCAATCATTGTCTTGCAGAGCTTCATCTACAGAAGATGGTTCAATTTCTGACACCAGTCCAAATAATGATGCTTCAGATGATCTTAGAAAGGATCTTGTTCTGATGAGATCATCTTTCTTTCCAATAATGACATTCTCTGGATGAGAAGCTTTAATTCTGAATGATGATCCTCTAATAGTTGATTCTTCAGAAATGTTTAGATTGATCATATGAGAAGTTAAAGGAATAGCATCTGGCGTTGCTTCTGGTTCCTTCACTTGAATTTTGTCTGCTTCTGGGACTTCAGAGTCAATGAAGACTACTTCTCTATCTGCAGAGTTTTCAGACTGCTTTGGCTTTTCAGAGCCAAGCTTATCATCAAATCTGACATGAATGGATTCTTCCACAATTTGTGTCTCAGTGTTGTATACTCTGTAGCCTTTAGAGCGTTCAGAATATCCAAGCATGAAACACTTATGTGCTTTGGAATCAAACTTGTTCAGATTTTCCTTAGTATTTAACATATAGCAAATACATCCAAAATGATGAAAATATGAAATGTTGGGCTTTCTGTTCTTCCACAGTTCATAAGGAGTCTTTTTCAGAAGAGGTCTTACAAACACTCTGTTCTGAATGTAACAGGCTGTGTTGATTGCTTCTGCCCAAAAGTGTTTTGCCAGATTTGTCTCATTGATCATGGTTCTGGCCATTTCTTGCAGAGTTCTGTTTTTCCTCTCTACAACCCCATTTTGTTGTGGAGTTCTAGGACAGGAAAAATCATGAGCAATGCCATTTTCAGAAAAATATTTTTCAAAATATTTATTTTCAAATTCACCACCATGATAACTTCTGGCTTTTATAATTTTGAAATCTTTTTCATTCTGGACTTGCTTGCAGAAGTCAAAGAACACAAAATGTGACTCATCCTTGTGTTTTAAGAACTTTACCCATGTCCATCTACTATAGTCATCAACAATGACTAATCCATACTTCTTGTCTCTGATGGATGCAGTTTTCACTGGTCCAAACAAATCAATATGAAGTAATTCTAGTGGTTTGGAAGTAGAAACAACATTTTTTGATTTAAAAGATGATTTTGAAAACTTCCCTTTTTGGCATGCTTCACAAAGAGCATCTGAAGTGAACTTCAGATTAGGGAGTCCTCTGACAAGATTAAGTTTATTAATCTGAGATATACGTCTCATATTAATATGGCCCAATCTTCTGTGCCAGACCCATTGCTCTTCATTAACAGACAAGAGGCATTTAACATTTTGAACTTTATGTTCTGAAAGATTTATTTTATAAATGTTGTTTTTCCTCTTACCACTAAATAGGATAGAGCCATCCTTTTGACTAATAGCTTTATAACATTTTTGATTAAAGGTAATATCATAACCATTGTCACTTAATTGACTTATGGACAATAAGTTATGCTTTAACCCTTCAACAAGTAAAACATTAGTAATAGAGGGAAGTTTACCATTTCCAATGGTGCCAGATCCAATGATCTTGCCCTTCTGGTTCCCTCCAAACTTCACATCACCTCCAGATCTAAGTTCCAGGCTTTGGAACATAGACTTTTCTCCTGTCATGTGTCGTGAGCATCCAGAGTCCAGGTACCATGATTGGTGTCCTGACCTTGCTGCTAAGAACATCTGCAACATGAATTATTTTATTTTTAGGTACCCAGATCTTATTGGGTCCTTTGGGGTTAGTTGGTTTGTAGGTTTGTCTAAACTTCTGTTTTTCAACATAATGTTTATTCTGACTTGCCTTGGGTTTAAACACATAAGTATTCTTCTCAGAGCTTGTGTGTTTAATGTCACTTAAGTGACCAAATTTAAATTGAGAATACAGAAGTGTCTTCTTGATGAAAAGTTTGTCAACAGATTTTGGATTACTTCCAGATGAAGATTCATATCCAATACCTCTACTGTTGTTCCCACTAACACCATAGATCATAGAAGCCATCTTGCTTCTGTCTATGCTCTTAGTAAGGAATCTCTGAAAGCTAGAGTCATATTTTTCTAAAATGTTTTCACATGACTTAGTCTCAGATTCAGATTCTTGTTGAGTTATTTCAAAGTCATTTTTTATTTTCAGATTAATTTCTTTTTGCTCAACAAGTTCTGTCTTTAGAAGATCAATCTCAGATTCAAGATTGCTTTTCAGCTTCTTGTATTTGAGTTTGATATTGTTATAACTTTTAAGAACTTCTGATAAAACTTTTATAAGTTCTTCTTTGGTAAGTTTAGCCATTACCTCTTCAGCGTCATCATCAGATTCAGAATCTGATTCATATCCTGAGGTTCCTTCCTCCTGATCTTCTGTGTTGTCCATCAGTGCAACATTAGCACATTCTTCTTCTGATTCAGAAGATGATTCAGATTCATTTGAGTCATCCCATGTTGCCATCAGAACCTTCTTCTTTTTGTTAAACTTCTTCTTGGGTTTTTCTTTTTGAAGTTTGGGGCAATCATTCTTGTAATGCCCAGGTTCTTTGCACTCATAGCATACAACTTCTTTCTTGCCAGATCTTCTGTGCCCAGAAGATTCCTTTCTATGATCAGATCTTCTGAAGTTGTTGAACTTCTTTCCCTTGTGCTTCTAGAGTCTATTGATCCTTCTGGACAACATGGATAATTCATCTTCTTCAGAAGAAGATTCTTCAGAGTTTTCTTCAATAACCTACAAAGCTTTAGCAGATTTATTAGATTTTAAAGCAACAAATTTACCTTTTTCTTTCTTCTGAGGTTCATCTTCCTCAAGCTCAATTTCATGGCTCCTTAGTGAGCTGATGAGTTCTTCTAAAGAGATCTTGTTCAGATCTTTAGCCATCTTCAAGGCAGTCACCATTGGTCTCCATCTGGTAGGTAGACTTCTGATGATTTTCTTTACATGATCTGATGTGGAGTATCCCTTGTCCAGAACCTTTAGCCCAGCTGTGAGGATCTGAAATCTGGAGAACATAGCTTCAACAGATTCAGAGTCTTCCATCTTGAAGGCCTCATACTTCTGGATCAGAGCCAGAGCTTTTGTTTCCTTGACTTGAGAATTTCCCTCATGAGTCATCTTTAAGGATTCAAACATATCAAAAGCAGTTTCCCTGTTTGTAATTTTTTCATACTCAGTATGAGAAATTGCATTCAATAATATTGTTCTGGCCTTGTGATGATTTCTAAAATCTTTCTTCTGAGCATCTGTCATAGATTTTCTATCTATCTTCTTGCCATTCCCATCCGTGGGATGAACATATCCATCTATGACTAGATCCCATAAATCAGCATCATATCCAAGTAAAAAACTTTCAATTCTGTCTTTCCAGTAATCAAATTTCTCCCCATGAAACATAGGGGGTTTGGTGCTGATTCTGTCCCTTTCTTCATATTTATTGTTAATGTTGGATGTTGTATTATAAGCCATAGTAACAACTAAATTTATATCAAAGTATTTCTCTCTAGATCTTTACTGACACTGTTAAGTGGTAGCACACACAGAACCGGAGCTCTGATACCAACTGAAGGTGTGATAATACTTAGAAGGGGGGTTGAATAAGTATGAAAGATTAAAACTTAGAATTAAAACACAAGTATTTTTATCCTGGTTCGTTGAACTCAACTACTTCAGTTCACCCTTCCTAGAGTGATTTGCCTTTCTCAAACAAGGACTTAATCCACTATTTAATCAAACAGATTACAATAGTAACACCTAAGAACAACTGTTCTTAGTCTTCTCAAGAGCTACTGATTCCAAGTGAATCCTCTTAAGGAAATCCTTTACAATCAATGTAAATCTAATACAAGAGTAAGAATGCTTCTAAAAAGCTTTAATCACAACAGTGATATTTCTCTTAACTTTAAGTACAATGAAATTAATTCTAAGAATGAATATGAAAGTATGAGAGCTTGAATGTTTTAATTCTTTTTCAGCAAAACGTCTAACTGAAGAATTTGGTGGAGACTTGCTTTTATAGGCAGCTGATCCAAGGGAGCTGCACGTTGAGAAGAGTGTCCCAAAAGGTCTGAGCCTTTTTGTCTTCATATCAAGTGACCTTTCCTAGAAGAAGAAGGCACGGAAAAATCCTTTTTGTCTGTGTTCTTGTGTCTAGCATAAATAAGGAAAGAGACGTTTGATTTACTCCAACGGATATAATCTTTGAATATTTCTTCTTCAGTTTTCAGCAAGTTCATCAGAGTCTAATAGAGTCAGAGTCTTCTGATGATGATCAGAGCTTGCTGGATCAGAGTCTTCTGCAGCAGGTGTGCTTTCAGCATGTTAAATATCAGAGCATATTTAGAACAGAACTTCAGTACTGGCAGCTTTAGTACTTTCAGAAACTTCTGTAGAATCTATGCTTTGAAAAACTCTTCATACAAAATTCTTCTTTGCTTCAGATGCTTCTGACTTGCTTCAGATTCTTCTGGAGCTTCTGCTTCAGATTCTTCTGGAGCTTCTGCTTCAGAATCTTCTGGAGGCTACGCTCAGAATCTTCTGTTGGCAGCAATCAGAATCTTCTAATGAGTGCATCTGGCGCTTCAGAGTCTAGTTAATTTCTTGCATTCAATTCTGATTTGCTTCTGGAGTATTAATTTCTTTACTATCTGCAGTAAAAACTCTCAAGCAAATTTTAGAGTATATAATTCTTAAATACAAAATTTCCTAATAGTTATCATCAAAACATAGAGATATTATTATGAACCAATCTGTGTTCTAACAGTAGCTCTTGCAATGGTTTGATCTTTGGGAATTTCTTCCAAGCCGGAGAAAGGATTTTGATCAGTGATAGGTAGATCAATCAGCTGAGAGTATTATTCCAATGTTGATATGAGCTGATAATCTGGAAACGTGATACAATGGTATACTGGATCATAGAATTGAACCAATGTAGATAGGACCCCTTCCGCCATGTTGATTTTTAAAAGGGACAAAAGCCATTCGTACTTAGCTCTGAAAGCTTCAGGATTAGTAATCAACCTTCCCAATCTTCTCAAGTCTTCCAATTTTGGACTTCTGAAGGTGTACTTCTGAGTTTTTCTTCTACCAAAATCTATAGCATAATTTCTCGCTCTGATATTTGCAACAACAATATTTTTTTAGTTCTTTTGAAAAGCTTGAATATGACTTTTTTTTGGGATATTTTTTGATGAATGCATGAATTCAACAAACACAAGTATATGAAAACATAGGTTTAAGGGTTCACTGTCACGAGCATGGAGCCATGTATCTACCCATCCCTAAGATATGTAATAGGGGTTCAATTTTGTAACTATAGAAGGGGTCCTAACAAAGGTTCCCAAAATCATTGACTCCTCTTTAGGATATTACCAGCAAATCGATTGACTCATGAGAGCTGTAACATCCCCGAGATAGATCTCATTTGAGTGTAGTATCGCGTATCAACTATTCCTGATAGTCATTGCACTACGTCCTAAAATGGCCGACTGGTTAAATTTTTACTAATCCCCAGTTTCACAGGTTCCCAGTGGAAAAAGTAATATATTCATGACTTGCTCGCTCAACGTCAGTAATTCCAAAAGGGCACCTCTACTGATTTGGTGGACTTTCAAGTTAGCTTGGTTGGGAATCACTCTCTATAAGCTTTCTTGATTTTTCCACCTCTTATCTTAAAATATGCTCTCAAGTTCACTAAGGACTTTTTGACTCACCACATGCGTATTAATCATATTCCCAGATAAAAGCAAGTTAAACAAGTACGGAAAATAAGCAGATAATATGATGGAAAACAACATATGATATCAAATGAGAAAGAAAATAAGCAAATGAAACAGTAAAATATATGCAATGCAAGGCTTAACACTCTAGACAGATAAATCGCCCCCAGTGAAGTCGCCATTTTTCTGTAGTTCCGGTTTTCATTACGTAGCCACTACCGCATTTAGTGCTACTTTCGAATTGCTAATATTTATCCTATGATGCTTAAAAGGAAGGGGAAGAAATCTAAACTAACCTTGCTCGCAAATGTTTTTCCTACAAATGCTAAGAGATCTGGAATCGGGGGTTGGTTATATTAAGGGAAGCTATTAACTTCCTAAGTATCTATAGTAATCTACAGGAACCTTGATTGTATATTTCTACTGTTGAATTACTTGCTTGCTTAGGTTTGTCTGATTTTTAATTGGGAAAGTTTCTCCTTTGTGAAAATTGAGGGGATGTTTTTGTTTGGTGTTTCTATGATTTTCTATTGTTTTTGGAAGGTACCTAGACCTAAGGGTTTTTTTTATTAGTGTGCTCGCTAAGATCTCACAATCTTATGCCTACGTATTCTCAAAAAGGAAATTGAGAAATTAGAGTGTTCGTAGTTCCTCCTAATCTATGGGAGAAAAAAATTTGTTTTGTATCTTGTTTAACGCCAAAGATGATAAAGCTAAAACGAGTGTTTGAAAGATTTCACAAATTGTCATCTTTAAGGGAGATATCTCACCTATTCACTGCAATCATTTAAGAGTAATGTCATAAGGAAAGAAAGCTTTGAACTTATTGTGTTTAACCAATGCCACTTTTTCCTTTATGAATTATTTACATACTAAGAGAGGGACCTTAACTTGTATATAGGATCGACAAGTGTGCCACTAATATCAGTTAGATGAAAGAAAAGTTTTTGAACCATGATAAGAGAGAGACTCCAACTTGGATTTTGAATCAACAAGTGTGCCACTTACATCACTTACATCGAAAAAGGGTTTTTAATGTTTGATTTTAATTGTAATGATTAGAAGAGATATCTTCCTACAGAGATGACTCAAAGTCTCATCTATAAGAAGACGGATTCATTTAAGTATCTTGATTGGAGCCCAGGATATGAAACTAAAAGATTCAAAACTGACTCGACTGGGGAGTTTTATTTGTCTTGTAAGAAGCCCAAGATTGAGGCTGAGTGACTGAAGAAATGATTTGTTATAAAAAAACCTGAGAGGAGGCTAATGATTGTTGAGGAAATTTGAAGAGACTGACTCAATACTGATGATTTGACTGACTCTTTTGGGGATTTTTATTTGTATCCTCTACAAAGCCTAGGATTAATGAGGCTAAAGGATTTTGTTTGTATCCTGTACAAAGCCCAGGATGGTGAGGCTAAAAGATTTATTTGTATCCTGTACAAATCCTAGGATGATGAGGCTAAAATATTTATGTATAGATGACTGAGACTTGACTTATACTTTTAAGAAGCCTGAGGATCCTTGTATGAAGCCCAATAGAAGGCTATAGGAAATTGAATGAGACTTACCAAGTCTCCTTGAATGAAGCCCAAGAGGAGGCTAATCTTACTGGGGAGATTCTTTTTATGATGTCCAAGAGGAGGCAATGATGCTTGTATAAGGCCCAAAAGGAGGCCAGGGAACTAGTTGTATGAACTAAGTTATGATTAAAGGGATCCTATTGTTTGACCTCTATCTAAACTAGGGATGATGTAAATGTCAAGAGAAACTTAACAGAGTATGAACAAACATGATTGAAGATTCACAAGTATAGACATTGATATGATATGTTTTAATTCACAGAGGATTTTTGCATCTGTAGGGGTTTGATGTGTTGAATGCTTTATTTTTGTGTTTATTTGATTCACAAAGGTGTTGGGTCTTACATTCTAAGCAGAGGCTCATGACTTATTGGAAAGAAAATAAAAGGTGTTGTGTCTTACACTCTAAGTAGAGGCCCATAACTTATTGAAAAAAAATATAAGGTGTTGGGTCTTACACTCTAAGCAGAGGCCCATGACTGAAAAGAAAATAAAGGGAAAGAATGATGGGTTTTACACTCTAATGGAGGTCTAAGAGAGTTTAAAAGTTGAATGCCACTAGGGTTGTGTTTTATGAAAGTTGAGAATTGAGTTTTGAAAGATTGAAAGTTTTGAGAAATTGAAGAAAGTTTTGAGAAAAGGGAATGGACTTACACTCTAATATAGACCCAAAGTGTTCTTCTTGTTTTGAAAACATAAGATGATTTTGAAAGAAAGGGATGAGGCTTACACTCTGAATTAAGGCTCAAGATTTAAAACAATTGATTTTGAAAATGTGAAAAGTGATGGGTCTTACACTCTAATAGAGGCCCATGAATTTTGATGATTTTAAAATCAAAAAGGGTTGGGAGTTACACTCTAGCAGAGGCCCATGACTTTGAATTTGAAAAGTTTAATCGGGAGAAAAACCCTAATTTTGAAAGAATTAATCAAAGGTGTTTTTTTTAAATGAATTTAAACATGATATAAGTGATGTGTAAGTTAAAATAAACATGTTGTTATCTTAAAATAAAGTTTAAAACATTACGTTTTATTCATATGAGAATTAAAATGAACTAGGTTTAAAAACAATTAAGAAGAAAATCAAATTTTCAAGGTTTTTAAACATAAAAATCAATTATTTTCAATTTATTAAAAAGTGATTAAATAATTTTTTTTTCATAAATTTTGTATGGATTCATAAAATATATAAGATAAATGAGAATTGTGCAAAAAATTGGCTCAAAATAATAATTTTTGATAGGTGAAATAAATTGATGAAGTTGTGAAGAAAAGCGAAGAAGATAGTGATAGAAAAAAAATAAGGAAGGGCCCTCCCAAGGATTGAACCCACACCTTTGGGGTGGAGGGTTCAAAATTTACCAACTGAGTCATGTACATGTGGTGATAGCATGATGGAAGGAGAAAATGATATATTGAAAACCCTTTTGAAAATAGTTTAAAAAATAAAACCAAAAGGTCTGGGGTGAGAGGGATTCAAACCCCAGGCATTGGACTCGCTCACACACAAATACTAGTGTTTCCACTAGGGTGCAATGTCAATTCAGGTTTTAAGTTGGAGACCAAATAATATATATTAAAAATTCTTTTTATTTTGAAAAACGATTCCTATCTTACTCAATTCGTAGCCATTTTCCAAAGTGTAAACATGAAAGTTATGTGTTTTTCATCAAGGAATTCAATGGTTCTTTTTAGTTTTAATTATTTTAAGTGTATCATAAGATATCATGTTACAATCAGATGAACCCTAAAAAAGGCAAAAACTATATGAAATCCTATATACAACAGATAGTATGCAATTGATTGAGGAGAAACAACATATATAGGTGCAGAAACACAATGGTAACTTAAAATAACAAGTATGATGCATGTGTCATTGAGTTTGAGAGATTGAGGCTTACCTATGCAATAAGGAATCCAATTCTATGGTAGAGGTGTTCCAAAAGCGAAACAATGATCCTCACAGCTTCCTTGAGTCTCAAGGACCGTGTTGCAACCTTTGGAATGATTTGAAACTCCTTGGATCAACTGGCTTGAATCAGACTGCAATTGGATCAAGTGAGGATGAAGGGTGTTGATCCTGGTGTTACATATGTGTTTGAATGATTCAAATCACTTCTATATGACATTTATGAGGTGTGTGGATGATTGGTTTGAGTGGAATTGCTCTGAAATGAGAAATTCGATTTCTCACTTTCTTGGTGTTTTGAAATTTTGAACAAAGATGAATTTGGAGAAAACAAGTATTGAAGTTGTTTTTGTTGTCTTAGGTGATCATAAGTGAGCTCTATTTATAGGTGGACAAATTTGTCTTGGCTGAATAGTGATGGCTTGAAGGATAAGAGCTCATTCAATGTTTTTGGCAAGATACCATTACTTCCATGCCAAGGTACATTATCTCTTCCAAATAGCATAGCTATGTTTTGACCAATTCCACATTCTACAGAGTGATTTAATGTTGTTTAAGTAGAGATCTTGACTGAGGAAAGTAGCTTTGTTGAATGTGCACTATTGCACATAAATGCAATTTTAAATTCAAGGCATATGTGGCAAAACTTCATCATTCCAAATGTGATTCTTCTTGACTCAATACCTGATCTTGTAAGTTTGTGGTGATTCATTCTGATCTTTGTTGAATTAGTACGATCATGATTATTGCACTTGACTTTAAAGTCGTGTAGTGCAAGAAATGCTTTAAATTGATTTTGCAAAACAGTTGCAGCAAGGTGTATTGCACCCACCATAAATCTTTGCTCAAGTTGAGTTTGATGGAGTTCTTAGACATTTTGGAAAGCTGGTATACCATACTTCAACTTTGATAGTTTCATTTGGTTTTGATTAATCTTAGATCTTGGAGAAAAATGGCCTCAAAATTGGCTAAAACATAAAACAGATTTTGTCCAAAATTTTTCACTAAGTGTTAAAGTTTAAAAGGTTTTGAAACCTAACTTCATGCCTTCATATCTCAAAATATATGCACCTTTTGGGAATCCACCCTAAGTGACAAAGTTGTAATATATAACAAGCTCTTCAATTTGATCTTTGGATCCAAGAAAATGGTTTCTTGGTTTGGAAGTTATGATCTTGCAAAGTTTGCTCCAAATTAGGGTTTTCCTTATAACTTAGAAAATTTTCACTTCTTTATGGTTGCCCTTTTTACAAGTAACCTCACTTTTCTTGATTTTTCTTGATAAATCATGATTAAAATTACATATTATCGTCATTCTTGACTTGAAGAAACCATGGTTGATCAAAAAATTCAAAAGCCAAACTTGATTTTGGATAAAGTTGACTTTTGTATCAGATGAATTTTAAACTTTGTGATCTCTTATGAAATCAAACCTTTGGGCTAAATTGAATATCATGGATAGACTTCAATGGTATTTTATGAGTATCTTGAGTCATATCCCAAGGTTTAAGATCATGTCTTGGCCAAAATTCAAAGGTATGGTTGACTTTTTTGTTAGAAACCCTAGTTTATAGTCCATATGAATTTGAATCTTTGCACTGCTTATGAATCAATTTCTTTGCGTCAGTACAATCATATGAATGGACTAATATGATGTATTTTAATTCTTTGAAACACATCTTAAGGTATTGGCTCATGCTCAAATGAAAATTTCTCTCTGGAGGCTTTGATTAACCAAAACCCTAATTTGATGCCTCAGATGATCTTGGGGTTTGATCCATTTGAAGTGATGTAGAATTGTTCTTGATTATTGATGAAGGAGGCCTCTTGATCTTTATGAATGCATGAGAGACTTGATAGGTTGAATATCATGCTTATCCTTTGATAATTCATCTGCTTTATCCTTAGGGGGATCACCTAACCTGTGAACAAGTAAGCACACGATATACAAATGATGTGGGATTTTAGGGTCAAAATTTAGGGTATGACAGATATGTAGATCATTCTCCTAAAGTCATGCCACACGAATAGAAAAGAGAAGGGTCTCATATTTTAATCAAGAGTATCAAATGATCAACCAAGGGCAACCTATCAATACCTCAAAGTATCTAGAATGATCTAATGATCATTTATTAATAAGTTTGAAGAATTGAAGGTTTAATCCACCTAGTGACCATTACTCCATGACTTTTGAAATTATAACTTGGCCCAGTTATTATTTGCACCTCCATATTGATTCTTGAATTATATGCTTGAGAACTTGGCCATAACATTCCTTCAACTTGATTCTTTACTTAAAAGATCATGACAATTACACTTGAATCTTCAAAAAAAAAACTCACACAACCAAGGTTCCACCCTTCCTGGATTTTCACTATAATTGAAATAAAACATGAGTCAATCCTTGAAAATTAATCATGAATTCCTCTTGGACTTGAAATGAATCAGAACCTTGAATCAACATGAACCCACCACTGAATCAATCCTTGAAATTTTCCGCTTGCACTTTGAGAAACCAAAGCCTTCGATATAAACCAGGTAAGCAGAAACATGCCTTGAAATCAAAGGATTTGAAATATGGACTTCAACACACTGCACAAAACCCTAACTGAAAGATGAACTGAATTATGATGATTCTTTATCCATGAAGCACCCGATCTGCTCGGGATAAGAAAAATGAAAGGGTAGGACAAATTTAGGGTATGACACTACACCAGGAAGGTCACTACACTACGTCCTAAAAGGCCAGAGGGGTTAGAAGTGTTCTAAAGGTCTCTCAGAATCCCAGACTCCCAAGTTGAAAATAATAGCGCCATTACGACTACTCGCGTGACATTAATACCTCCAAAGGGGCCTCATTTAAGCGGGATTCTCATGCTAACCTAACAACGCTTAACGCCCACAAGGTCGACATGACTATGCAACCATCCTAGCTTAAGTGGACTCAAGTCCGGGTAGGAGGCTTATCTCACCACACCAAGATCACCAAGCACCCAAAACCAAAAATAGAAAACAAAATCAATAATATACAAAAGCAATAATAAACACATATAAACAAGATATGCTTAACCCTCTTAGGGACTACTCTCCAGCAGAGTCACCAGCTGTCACGGTGGGAAAAATCATCTAGATTAAGCTATTGATAAACTTAACTCGAAAAAGCAAGAGTCTCTACCAAACTTTATCGAGGAAGAAGGAAAAGGTCGAACAAAAATCATAAAAAGTAAAAAGCTAAAAAAGAAAGATTTGGATACGAGTGTTGGTTATGCAAGGGAAAATATTAGCACCCCTCACATCTGTTGTACTCAACTGGAACCACTTGCAAATCTGTATTTATATAAAATTGGGTTCTTGGTTGACTGATTTTAATTGAAAAGATATTTTGTCGTATTCGAGTGGAAAACTCAACTTACTACTCACAAGTATGAGGAAATGAGCATTTGCATCATCTTGGTAGTGAGAATTCTTACTTGGACGTTCTCACAAGTGCATCTCAATATTCAAGTGGAAAATGTAAGTCATTTCTCAGCATCTTGTAGAAGTATAGTGGTTTTCACCACTAAAAGAATAGATTAATATCTAATCTTTTGAAAAAAATCTCTTAAAGAAAAGGTGCACAAAGGCACAAAAATGAGTTTAATGGGGTTTTTCTTTTTTAGAAGTTTTGAGAAGAGTTTTAATATGCTTAAGTGTTTTAGCATTTATTAAGAAAAGATTTTCTAGATCACTTGACAAAGTCAAGGTTTATTAAGAAAAAAGTGTGATGTTTGAAAATAAGAAGCTTTTGAAATAGGGAGAAGTTTTGAAAATTTAAGAAGTGGGAAGGAGATGAAGAGACTATCCTAAAGCATAAAGTAAATGGCGTCATTGTTAGATATCACAAGAGAAAGCCTTTGTGTGTGCAAGTGTACTAACAAACAGAAGAGCAAGCATTTGACGTTGGTCAAAACAAGCATTCCTTTCCCTTTGGATTGAGCCACAAGATAACAAGCACATTAGCAGATGAAGATCTAAAGATCCAGATGAAGATAAAGAAACATCCAAGACTTGAATTGAAGATCAGAGGGTCCATAGGGATCACAAGGTCTCAGATGAAGCATAAAGCCTCAGATAAATCTCAAAGTCTCAGATACCATTCCAAGCAAAGGGAAAACACTAAGTCCTAAGGTCCAAAGTCCAACATATTACTCAAGCAAGGAATATAATAACACAAAGTCCAAAGCATTAGATCAAAGTTTTTTAAGGTCTTAACCATTTTATCATGTTTTTTGTTCTTTTTGAAATAAGATAGAAAAAGAATGCATAAAGAGAAAAGGCAAAAATAAAAAGGCATGAATGTAAGAGCCATGATTGTAAATGACATAAGAGTAAATGACATAAATGTAAAGACATAAAGGAAAAGACATAAATGTAAAGACATAAGTGTTAGCACTATTAATATGCCAATTTAGTGTTAATGAGAACTTAATCGAGTCGGGACAATTATTGCTATGTTTAGCAACTGTAAGTAGACTTATATAGAAGTGACACCTATCTGAGGTTGGTCAATAATAATTTGTGTTCACACATGTTAGATAAATAACACAAAGTTATTATCCTAAACATGTACCACAATGAGAAAAACAAAATAAGAAGATAGATGGAGAGAGAGAGAGAGAGAGAGAGAGAGAGAGAGAGAGAGAGAGAAAGATCTAAGGCAAACATGTTGGGATCATCTATCAACAAGTCAAAGACTTAAAACATGGTCCAAACAAGGGATGACCTATCTCTGATGCAAAGTGTCAAAAATGATCAAATGATCATTTATCAACAATTTTGAGCCAGAGAAGATTGAATCAACCAGAGGACTAATCAATCAAGGATTTGAAATGTTGAAAATATGTTCAACCAAGCAACCAACAAGAGCCAAGCTCAAGGCTAGCAAAATATTGAATAAAAAACAATAAAAATGATTTAAAATAGAAATTAAATGGAAAATACCAAAGAGGTATCAAAATATCAAATAAATGGCTAAAAAAATGAGAAATGTCAAGAATATTACAAGTAATGAGATCTCAAAAGTTGGAACCCAAAAGGTTTGAAAATGGTATAAAATTAAATGCAAAAAGAAAATAAGAGAAAAAAATTAATAAATTCTTAAAATGATTTTAAAAATGTTTACGAAATAAAATCATATTGAAAATAATGTTTAGGATTCATTAAAAAAAAATGGAGTCAAAAAGGAGTTAAGAGCTATTTTTAATGAATTTTAAAAATAAAAAGGAATTTAAAAACTAATTAAAACAAAATTAAAATAAGCGAAAAAACATGAGCCATCATATCTGATTACTAAAGGCTAAGTCATCATATTACATGGTCAGGAATTAAAGTCAAAGCATGCTCAGCATAGGATCACTGCACCAGATTGCAATCGTAAAAGGAATTTTAAAAAAGTGTGTTAGTCCATGATTGGTTGGATTCAAATATTTTGGTGAGAAAAACACAAGAACACGAGGGAAACGTTGTTGCCTTCATCCTCAAGTTCATCCATGGAAAATTAATAACTTGTTTTTTTGGATAGAAACAAGATCATTTCATGCCTCTAACACATCATCATCCCTCACTTCATGCTTCAGAGCCATTGATTGGCCCTAAGCATTGAGGATTTTCTCAATCAATAGATGAACCCTAAATCTTAAAACAAAAATTAAATGCTAAAAGTAAAAGATAAATGCGCAAGGACAGTGGGCTTTTGATTCGTGAAGCAAGATAAATCCAATGGTAACCCGATTGTGCGGTTACTTTATTCAAACCACCTTGTCTAAATCAAAGCTCAAGGTTGAAGATGGTGAAAACATTTAGTGTAATTCACTTGATCTCAAGGCTGGGTTCTAGTTGGAGAAGGTTCACAAGATGTCGATGAAGCTTTATGGGAAAAGAAATAAGATCAAACAAGCTTGGTTTAGTGCAATGGTTAACTAGTTTTTGAGTGAAGTTGCAGAGGAAATGTCAGGGTTTCTGTGGCTTTATAAGCTTGAAAAATAAGGGAGAAGTCTCCTCAACTTATAGGGAAGGATGAATGAAATTTATATGCGTGAAGTGAGCAAGACCCGTGTGGGTTTGGATATGAAATTGTGAATTGCAAGCTTGATCCAAGTGAGATGTGAAATACGTGAACCAGTAAGGTAGCATAGCCATTTTGCATGCATTTTGCTTTGTTTTACATCACTGAATCAAATGCACATGTGTTTGGTGGTCCCATGTGAAGTTGGAATGAATTTTGTGACTTGAAACTTGTGTAATAAGCAGAGCTCATGAAGTCATGTTTGAAGCTAGCCAAATGGAATTGGCTCATGCGTTTTGGATTTTTGCTTGTGGCAAATGTTCCTTGCTTTGCAAAGGACTTAAATGAAAAATAGAATCACATCAAAAGGATGCTTGGATTGCAAATGGCATGATCTCAAACTTGGGGTCATGACCTGAAATTCTAGGCCAGGCATTAGGTCGCCAGGTCTTGGGCCTACTTTTGTGCATACATGGGCAGCTTAGCAAATCTCAAAATTGATGGACTTAGAGGTTGAATTGATGTTTGACCCTTGAAACAAAGTTGTACAGGAGTTCAAATGTGACATTTGGCTCAAAGATGATTCCAAAAATGTTGAAAATGAGAAAGTTATGGTGTTTGGACCAAGTGACATGCCATACTTGATTTTAGGCCAACTAAACATGTGTCAACTTGTGATTTATTTCTATTACGTTGCATACAAAGGCCCAATGGTGAACACTTAAACACCAAATGAAATAAGCTTGATTTTACCTTGAATAATCTTTGATGATTACTTGAAAATTTGATGAAGATGGCATATAAATAAACACATGAACCATACTTGAATCATCCTTGAAATCATGCACCAACTTGAAGTTCTCTTGATCAAATCATGTTAAATGAAGCTTAACATGAAAGTGACCTAAGATCATAGGTCATGCCTTTAAGTAAAAGCTCTTTTGAATCATTTGTTGACCAAACTTTGACTTTGGAAATCCAAACCCTACTTTAGAAACCAAGTTTGATCCTTTGATTGCAAGCCCCTACCTTGTACAATAAGAAAAGGAAACAAAACATATTTTTTGTATTTTGAATAAGGTTAGAAATGTTATAATGTAAGCAAGCAAAAGGGTAACAAGAGAAAACAAAGGGTGCTTGGTGATCTCCCACAAATACAAACCCAAAAATATAAGGGTTAGGAGGAGACCATGCCTATGATTTTGATTGAAATGGTAATGATATCATGTATGGAATCTTAGGGGTAAAAATTAGGGTATGACAGTCATGACACAACTTTAGGGAAATAGGGTCGTATAATATAAGGAACTGGATGCTCTCTGAGAAGAGAAGGCCAATTTAAACAAATAATTGTTGGATCTCTCTGATGGCGGTCGGAAAGAAGTTACCTTCCATAATGTTGTGTGTCAGCTAGAGTTGCTTATACCTGACCTTAGGGCTTTTCATGGCTTCCTCAAATTGTTTGTTGATCACGACTCGTTGTAATTTGCTGCTATATGCATTAAATGATATTTAATACATTGTTCACTTGATGTATTTGTGAGGGTAAAGCCTTAGATACTTGATATGCGTGTTTCGATGATGTCAAAATCGAGCCGCATGGAAGAATAGTCATTTGGCGTTATCACCATGATGCATAAGCATACCTTATTTCTCATGTTTATTTGCTTGCACTAAATATCTCGAGTATTGCATTTAGAGTTGTCAAAATATGCGTCATACGAGTCAAACTCAATTGGTCTATCATAGCTTTCATCCAAGAGAATCAAAAATATGAATTTAGGCATTTTTTGATGTTTCAGGTCTTTGAGTTGACCTAAACTCTGCTCTGGTCGACTCATGGCAAGTGTCCTAGAAATGCATTTTCCTCGAGTTAGGTATGGTCGACCTACCGATTGACGCATACTGTTGTCATTTGCATTTGTCTAAAAATCCAGGTCTTTGAGTCGACCTAAACTCTGCTCCGATCGACTCATGGCAAGTGTCCTAGAAATGCATTTTCCTCGGGTTAAGTATGTTCGACCTACCGGTAGATGCATACTGTTGTCATTTGCATTTGTCTAAAAATTCAGGCTTTGCATCGACGCATGCCTTGTTCCGATCGATGCATAGCTGTGTGTTTTGCACAATATTTTACCTCGGGTTAGCTCAGGTCGACCCTGCACTCTGCATGGGTTGACCGCTCGTTGTTTGCTACATATTTTCTGATTTGTCTATTATTTTTTAAAGTTATTTTCATCAGTTATAACAGTTTTGTCTGGTATAAATATTTAGTTGCTCTATTCATTTCAAATCAATTGAATCAATTACAACAACAAGAAAAGTGAAAGAGGTGTCAATTCAAGTTCTCATCATCTTCATCTTCTACATTGCATACCACAACAATCACACACAATACTCTTTGTTGTGCATTATGGATTGTCTAAGGTGATAATTTTCGAAGCCGTGATTGGGTAATCCGGTTCGGGTTAAGGAATTGACAGGTTTTTCATGAATAAAACCTCTAGGGTTTTGTCCTCCAAGATTCTCTGAACTTGGGGGTTTTTAGACGAGTCTTCTCAACATATATTCGGCCGAGTGAAGGTGATCGAGGAGCGGTGGGTTCCGTCAATCTAGTAGCGGTAATCGGCGAATTGTGAAGGAGAAGTTCAGGTTCGACACGTGAGTGTTTGAGATCAGTCGGGTTGGGGTTTGAAGACGGAAGGTTGTCCAAACATAGATCTGTAACTGGAGGTTCATACACAAGTTGTCGAAGGACTGGATTCGACTCGAATCAATGGACAAGAGGAGATAGCTTCTACAACAACAAAGGAGTTCGTTTGTTTGATTGCTATTTCATCTTGTATATACGATTCTACAATAGGTTAAATTTATATTATAAGAGCTCAATTCTATTGTTAGAATTGAGGGCAAACGTACCCAGAAACGAGGACGTACCTCAACAAATCATTGTGCCTTTTCCCTTATGCTTTTACATTTGCTTAATATTTGTGTGATTTTCATACAAACAATTATATCAAATATATGACTGTTTTGAGTAAGTGTTGAACTGATTTTGACTCTAGTATAATCGTTGATTGTACAAGGAAACTAGAGCAACTCACTCAAAGCGGAACTCACTTGAAGTGCTCCGCACGCCAAGTGTTTGATAAATTATCTGAACCAAAATCCTTGTGTGCTGTCCATTTATTTTGTTGGAATTTTAAGGCATTGGAACTAGTCATACAAAGTAGTGATCTAAATCAAGTTGATAGTGTGACTAGCGTAGTGATTCTCATTACTCGTTATCCGAGTTCCATCGGCTAAAACGCATATCCGGTTTTTTAGTAATCGTTTGTTATAGACGGTATTTTTCCACGGGTGCTTCCGCAAATTAAACAATTTTTAAAAACCAATTTTATTGGTAGCGCCAACTCATTTTTAAAATAAGGGATCTATTCAACCCCCCTTCTAGATCCGTGCCATCGTCTAACAGTATTTAGCTTTCATTATGTTTGTTTTCTGTATTTAGCATTCACTATTTCATTATGTTGTTCATGACATATATTCCTTGGGTTTTGATAATAACAAAGCATTTAAAGAAAAATGGTTATATTTGATGTATGTTTCTTGTATCCAGATTCTAATACTTGTAAATATTTATATAAAAAATGTGATATACAAAGGAACACTTGAGAGAAGCTGAATTACTAGCTTCTGGTGGTGCATAATTTGAAGAACACTTGCTAAGTGATGTCTGGCGTAGACTCTAAAGCTGAAGTCCTCAACATCAGAAGAAACAACATAATTGTCTCTACACTTGGTGAATGTTAATTGGCTTCTATTATCATTCATAATTGGTGATAAAGTCGAAGGTGTTCGTGGTTAACATGTTGGAGTCAGTTTGCTTGTTGGAGTCTGAGTTCACACGGCTCAAGAAAGGTTAACATGTTTTATAGATACCTACTCTCACGGATCTATAGTACAATATATTTTTGAAGATTCAACGGTTAAACATGTTACATAGTGGATCCAAATCTTTTGGTGTATCTATCTTCAATGACTCTTGTAATATGGAGTAAAGCAAAGACACTTGATCAAGGTATCTCTTTCAATGGCTAGTATGTTGCAACTGCTATATAAGTGGGTGAAGGTTCAAACTGAATCTTCAATAAGGATTAACCAGATGAAGGAGTAACAAGATCACTAATTATCAACTCTATCATGTATGTAGATTTTCTGTTGTAGGTTGTAATTGTAAAAGCATTAACATTTCTTACATATTGAATATTTTAGAAATCTTAAGAGCTTTAGGTCTTTGTTATGGTGATTTTTCGTACCTCTGATATTAGTATCAATTACACCTTGCTCTCTATTCTTATGAACTTGTTTAGCATTTTAGATTAAGTCTCTCGCCAAGATGCTTGAGCCATGTAAGTCTCATTCAATGTGCTTGAGTAATGAAAGTCTTAATCAAGTGGATTGATTGAGCAGACATCTTGTATAATTGGGATTCAAGCAAGGTAGTCTCTCGCTAAGATGCTTGAGCCATGTAAGTCTCATGCTATATGCTTGAGCAATGAAAGTCTTAATCAAGTAGATTGATTAAGCGGGATGGCTTGGTTTGTGAAACTTAGAGCAGAAGTGTTGAACATGAGGGGTTTGAGAAGAAAGGCTCGTTTCATGGAACTTGGAGCAGAAGTCTTAGGCTATTGTGGCTTGAGCAGGATGGCTCAACTTGTGGAACTTGGAGCAGAAGTCTTAGGCTATTGTGGCTTGAGCATGATGGCTCAACTTGTGGAACTTGGAGCAGAAGTCTTGAACCTGAGGGGTTTGAAGAGGAAGGCTCGTTCCATGGAATCTGGAGCAGAAGTCTTGGACCTAGGGTCTGAGCAGTGTAAAAGACTTATGCAAAAGACATAAGCGATTGTAATTATGATTTTGTTATATTGAAAATATCTTGTGAAGCAAGAGGATTGGACTACTCTCAGTTGGGAGGAACCAGTATAAATCTTTGTCTCTTCTACTAGTATTTATTCACTTATATTAAAATCCACTGCTAAGTATAAACAGAATCTTAACACCAGTTTAGATTCTAAACTCTGATCAGACGCAAATTAAGAGAATGGAAAACACAATTCAACCCGCTTCTTGTGTACTTTTCTCACCTTCAAAGGATAGAAAAGCGATCAATAGAAAAAATGACATAAAAGTATTTGCATTCATAGTTATGTCAATCTGTTACATTGAAAATGTGGAAAAAGTAGATAAATAAACTATTCAATTATAATAACTCTTTAGTTTGGCGAAATTTCAAGTCTTTGATACTTTTTTCCATTCGAGAGGCTCCAAGACATACGCTCATTTCTCGGTGTTAGTCTGCATCTTGTAGGGTCCTTCCCAATTTACTACTAGCTTACCATCCTGAACATTTTTTCCTCCTATGACGGTTCTTTGTAGCACCAAGTTCCCTGTATGGAATTATCTTGGCCAGACACATCGTTTGCATATGGAGGTTGTGGTTTGCTTGACGATGGCATTGGTGAAGGTGGCTTGCATCCTTTTTTCTTCTAAAAGGTTGATCTCCTCAGTGATGGCTATGTCATTACTTTCTATTGGTAAAGGGTTAAATGTCCTTTGACTTATTAATTTCCACTAGAATGACCTCTTCTACGCCATACGTCAGTCGGAAAGGAGTTTCTTCTTTATTCGATTGGGGAGTGGTACGATAAGCCTACAGGACGTGCAACAGTTTGTAGGCCCAGTTACCCTTGGCCTCCTCTTGGGAAGACCATTTTTGTAACAAAAAGAACTTTGATAGATGTTGAAAAAAGATAACTCGCAATGAGGGTAATTTGGCAACAAGTGGTATCTAGCGTCCTCAATTCATTGAAATATCCTGAAGAAGACATAGTTGATTAGTCATTAATATCTAGTTGGGATTCCCTAGTTCATGAGCAAGTCCTCAAGAGAAATGATGAGTTGGAACAAGAATTGATTGAACAAGACAAGGATGCATTGATAAGGGAAGGTATCTTAAGTGGACCTCTTTTTCCCATTAATGGAAGGATGGAACACTTTGAGACCCTGAAAATCGCAGCTAAATTGGTGGAGCACAATGTCCCATTTATAGAAAAACCACTTGAATTGGAACTAAAATAACTCCTTTCTATCTTCAATATGCCTAACTAGATGATGGGCACAATTTGCATGTGATAATTGCTTATGATTTGTCTGATGAGCAACAATGTCAACTTCTGACACTTTTGAAAGAGCACAAGAAGGCCATTGCTTGGAAAATATCTGATATCAAGGGAATCAACCCTACAATGTTTATGCATATAATACAGTTGGAGGAAAATGCCAAGAATAACATAGAAATCCAAAGAAGGTTGAACTGTATCATAAAAGATATAGTGAAAAAGGAGATCATCAAGTGGTTAGATGTAGGAATTATCTACCGAATATCTGATAGTGTATATATGAGTATTCAATGTGTCCTAAAGAAAGGTGGCATGGTTGTGATTGAGAATGAGAAGAATGAAGTAATCCCTTCAAGTGTTGTTACTGGTTAGAGAATATGTATGGATTATAAGAAGTTAAAGAAGTCTACAAGGAAAGACCATTTCCCTCTTCAATTCATTGATCAAATACCAGATAGGATGGCTGGAAAGGAATTTTATTGTTTCCTTGACGGATACTCATGATATAATCAGATAGTAAAAGCCCTTGAAGACCAAGAGAATACAACATTTACATCTCCCTATGGAATCTTTTCCTTTAGAAGGATGACACTTGGTTTATGTAATGCTCCTGCAACATTCCAAATATGCATGATGGGTATCTTCTCCGATCTTATTGAATGCTCCATGGAAGTGTTTATGGATGACTTTTTAGTATTTGGAAAATCATTTAAAAATGCTTGGATAACCTAAAGTTCGTACTAGTAAGATACAAAGAAAGAAATTTAGTGCTAAATTGGGAGAAATGTCATTTAATAATTAAGGAAGGAATAATCCTAGGGAATATAATTTCAAAGGTAGGATTGTAGGTAGACCAAGCAAATATTTAAGTAATTGAAAAGTTGCCACCACCATCCAACATCAAGGGGATAAGAAGCTTTCTTGGTCATGCTGGTTTCTATAGGAGATTCATAAAAGATTTTTCAAAAATTACAAAGCCTTTGTGTCAACTATTGCAACATGATGTGCCATATGTCTTTAATGCTGAATATGACCAAGCTTTCAAGACTTTGAAAAAGGCTTTAATATTTTTACCAATTGTAGAGGCACATGACTGGACCAAACCATTCGAGCTCATGTGTGATGCAAGTGACTTTGTCATTGGATCTATTCTTGGGCAAAGGCTGATAAAATGTTTCACACCTTTTATTATGCTAGTAATACACTGATAGAGGCTCATATTAATTACACCACCATTCAAAAGGAGCTACTAGCCATGGTATTTGCTTTTGATAAGTCCATATCTTGGTAGGAACTAAGTTTATAGTCTACATAAACCATGCATCAATCAAGTACCTTGTTGCTAAAAATGATGTAAACCCAAGATTGATAAGATTGGTACTAATACTAGTATGCATATATTGTGAATTATTTGGTATGTGGATATGTTCATCCAAAACTTAATTCTCATCAAAGGAAAATATTCTTTCATGATTCCAAGTACTACTAATAGGATGAATCGATCCTATACAAGAAGTATGCTTATAAATTTTTAGAAGACATGTGGACTATCCAGAGGTGCGCCATATCTTATCTGTGTGCCACAGTGCACCTTATGGAGAATATTTTGGAGGAACCATAATTGTTGCTAAGGTTCTACAATCATGTTATTTATTTCCTTATTTATTCAAGGATGAAAATGAATTTGTTAAAAATTGTGATATATGCCAAAGAATAGGGAATATTTCCATGAGGCAAGAAATGCCACTTACTAATATTTTAGAAGTTGGATTACTTTATATGTTAGGCATAGACTTCATGAGGCCATTTCCCCAACCCTTTGGAAATTTGTACATACTTGTGGTTGTTGATTATGTGTCCAGGTGGGTAGAGACAATAGCAACTCTCATTAATGACTCTAAGGTTGTGACCAAATTTTTAATCAAAAACATTTTTTCTAGACATTGTACACTTAGAGCCATCATCAGTGATCAAGGAACATATTTTTTCAATAAACTTTTTGAGGATTTGATGTATAAATATTAGGTTAGATATAAATTTGCTACAACCTAACATCCTGGAAGTAGTGGACAAGGTAAACTGTCTAATAAGGAGATAAAATGAATTATTGAAAAAGTAGTTAATTCTTCTAGAAAAAATTGGTCAAAACATATAGAAAATGCTTTCTGGGCTTATATAAATTCTTTCAAGACACCTTTAGAAATGTCTCCCCATATACTAGTTTATGGAAAGGGTTTCCATCTATCCATTGAGTTGCAACACAAGGTTTTTTGGGTTGTTAAAAAACTGAAGTTCAACTTGCATGTTATTGGGCATGCAAGAATGCTGCAACTCAATGAGCTAGAAGAGCATAGACTATTTTCTTATGAGAATGATGAGTTTTACTAGAAAAATACCAAAATATGGCATGATATGAGATGTCAAAAAAGAGAGTTGATAGAAGGACAAAAGGTTATTTTGTTAAACTCAAGGTTGAAACTCTTCCCTGGTAAATTGAAATTAAGATGGCCAGACCCATTTAAGTTGTTGAAAATTTATTCTCTTGGGAATATAGACCTTTGATGAAAATTTTCATCACATGATTTTTATGAGAAATTTAGAAAGAGTTCGGTGAATAATGAGAAAAATCCATGTCAAAGTGTGAAGAGTTGAAGCAAAATGCAAGACAAGGAAGAAATAAGCACTTAGTTGTGAAGAAAAAGAGAAAAAAAATGTCCAATTTGCTTATGGAATTCTCGCACTCATGATGAATCCCAACATGGTGCGAAGAGGTTTGCATCACAACACAATATTGATGTATCATGGTGCAATGTGACATGTTTTGGCTGATACACATTCCTATTTAAAGGCGTTTTTTGGCTTTTTTTTGGCAATTATGAAACCAGGAGATAAAGTGACGGCTAGGGATATTCAAAGGGAAAATTTGGAGCACATTAGAGTCACTGGAGAGAAGTTATTCGATATATTTTGATTGTGAATACTTATCAACTCATGGTATTTGTTATTTTATCAATAAATAGCTAAGTTTCTCTAAGTTAGATCTTTTTTAGATGAACCTAATTTTTACTCTGTTGTATCATGTGATTGTTTGAGATTTATCGAGAATTTTATTATTATTATTATCATTATTTAAATTTTTCTTGAGTTTAAAGCTTTTTGTCGCTTACAGGCGTACAAATGGATTTAGATATGTGGGAATTCCTGACCATTAGTTTACTTATTTAATCTAGACAATTTATTTGGCTTTGTAATTAACTAGGGATAGATAATTATAATTCATTTATTATGAATTAAACACTTATAACGCCTAAGTTAACTTGGATTGACCTAAAAAATTAGGAGATTATTGTATAAATTAGTGAGTTGCACACCAAGGATTTAGGTGCAATGATTTTGTTAATTCGCAGTGAGATAATAACTTAATTGAAACTCAATAAATACATAGTTCATCAACATGTCAAAAAGAGGGGATTCGATAAAAGACCTAATCGTCTTTCTCATATTAAATTTAATCCTCATAATTTCTCATTTTATAACCGATTTTCTAATGACCCCCCATTTAATTACTTAAAATCTCATATAATTCTCTTGTTAAGTTACAATCCTCATGGAATAATATTTTCATTATTACTTCAATGTTATCGATACACTTTCCAGATTATCAGGCTTATTAATGAGCAAACATAGGAGATGTTTAAATTGAATGGGAAAAGAGTAAAAACCTACATTGGGGATCTTTTAAGTGACACAAGGACCCCCAAGGGATTAAATGACTAAGAATTATATTTAAAGTCAGGCTACAAGACTTAAAAATAATGCTAATGTGAGGCAGTCTAGAGTAATGTAGGTTTTTTTTTTAAAAAAAATTATGTTGCTGAAGACATCTAAAGTCTTGTCACTTCTGTGACATGTCAAGATAGTGTGGAAAGTTAGGATTGAAAGTGAGAAGAAATGGGTGGAGTTATCCATAAATGGGCTGAGTAAAATGAAAAGAAAAAGGAAGTTGAAGAAATGAGAGAGGACATGCGCTAGCAGACAAAACCTAGGGGAGCCACGTACAAGACTCTGATGCATCATACAAGGACTATTCAATGAGGGATTTATCCATATCAAAGCACATGGGATATATAGCCGGTCTCACAAGTTACCGTTATAGTAATAGCAAATGGTTATTTTGTCTTTCTCCAATTTCAAATTTCAAAATTTTCACTCTCCCTCTCACATACCACTACTTAATTGTACTTTCACTTCTCAAACTCATCCTTTATCCACTGAAAGAAACAAACCCAAATTGCATCCTTTCTTATGAAAAGAAAAATTACGCTCAAATATCGAAATATTCCTTAAACTCCTTTATTATCATTTCAAATACTCATCAATGGAGCCTAAATCAACTAAAAAAATAATCAAGACCTACACACGAAAAAACGCCACTCCTCATGTAGTGTATTTAGATTCAAAATCCTCTGATGTTGAAACATTTTTCAATGGTGATGCTCAAATTATATTCACATTGCTATTTACTTTCAGGAGTGTGATATCTCAAAGATGTTTCGTCTTGGATTTAGAAGATGTAGACCTTGGTCACAGTGACAAAATTAAGTGCATCATATCCGGTAAGAAATGGAAAACATTTTGCAAGTATTCTTTTCCCTACAATGTTCATATTTTCAAAGAGATCTACTCCAACTTGTTCAACATCACTCATAAGAAGATGCAAGTGCTTATGATAGGAAAGATGGTTTAATACTCAGAAAATACTCTTAACATGGTGTTAGAAGTGAAAGAAGTGGAAAACTTATAACAATCCCTATTTGAAAAGGTTGATGATGTAGACATGGAAATCATTACAGAATCTCATTGTCTCCGAGAAATAACTTGGCTAGAGATGTAACACACTAAAACCCAATAAAAATTTATAAAACATTGCAGAAAATATTAACATGAAATAAGGGTGTCAGGTTTATAAAACATTCACTTTTTATTTCAAAGGTGGAATTTAAATTCAAACCATGACATAATGATTCAGTTTAAAACAAGTCATAAGACATGGAAAAGTATTACCAACTTGATGTTACAATATCATAGAAAAATCCGAAATAATACTAATAGCCAACAAAGGTCTAGCGAAAACACCAAACAGAATCCAAACAAACTAAATAGGCTAACTATCCCATCCTCCACAAAACAACAACTATAACTCCTCAGTCTCAACCTTGGAATTATCTACATAAATGTGTATAGGTAGAAACATGTAAACAAGAAGGGGTGAGAATAAATTCCATAAATCAAATGGTGTAAAAACAAAAAGGATAGTACACAAGATCATTTATAGTCAACACAAATACATCATTCATAATATAGACAATGTTGATTATGCAATGCTTAATTCCTCCACTCCCATGTGTCTTAATACCAATCACTAGATATCAGAGGTATGTTACTGTGTAATCCTAACACTGGACTGAAGTCCTAAACACAAGTCCTAATACCTAAACATTGGACCAAAATCATAAGCTCACTCTGATACACATGATGCATGATATCACAAATAAATGCAATTCTCCATCCAAACCCCCTACACCATCATTAACACTGTCGGATAAGGCTAACACTGGTTCTTCTTGAACCTAAACATATCATACACTGGTTCTTATAAACATAAATGTATCAAATTGTGGTTCTTATAAACCTAAACATATCAAGCACTGGTTCTTATGAACCTAAACGTGTCAACATGGCTGTTACGGCTAAACAATGGTTTGCCTTAAACTTGAACCATCAATATTCAATATCCCGTACTCACAAGGTGACTATCAATTAAATTGATCATAAACAAACATAACTATTTTCTCAAAAATTATCACTTAACAACCATTATCACTTAAATTGATAATAAGGGTCGCCCGTCAGGATCACTGATGTCCGTCAGCTAGGCGAGGCACACCTTCTTCTCCAACGCGATGAAGGTCAGACCGCCACCTTGGGTTACCCTTGTCATCACTCATAAAACTTATTATCCAGGTTACATTGATCCTCTTCATCTTCAGTGTTGGAGATAAAACATATGTTTTTGTTCTTCTTTTCAGGTCTGTTACTAATAGTCAACTCAAAAGTTTGAAGTGCCCCAATAAGTTCATCTATTTTCATGCTGTTGATGTTTTGGGTTTCTTTAATGGATGTTACCTTCATGCCAAATTGTCGCTACTGCGAAAATAAGGTGCCGGCACAACAGAAGAGTCGCCACCTATCGTTATTTATCCCAAAGGAGGGAAAGGAAACAATCAGGAAAAACCTAGCGAAAAGGATAAGATCGATCATCGCAACCAAATCTCTGGGTCCGTGAGTCGGTTACGCAAGGGGAATGTATTAGGCACCCCTCACATCCGTCGTACTTGACGGGATCCACGCTTGTTGGTTTATCTGAAAGGGTTGTTTTACTATCTACCTATCGAGGCTGGCTCAAAAGAAAAGAAAAGGACAGGACTCGACAGAATTTCACAGTTCTTAGCCTACGTACTCCCTTGTGCAATAGGAAAGTCAGAGTCAACGTAGATCGACTACCTACGACTAAAAGAATGTGGAAGGTTGCTCTCCAAGACACCGCGTCTTGTGCCTACGTATTCTCATCAGAGAAATCAGAGCGAACGTAGTTCGGGATAACGAAGCACAGGTTTTGATTCATCTGTTTTTACCTGATTAGGATTAACGAATAGTTCCAACAGTTTGGTGTATGCAGCTCACTCGTCGGAGACTCGTGCATTACCGTTTGCGGTAGAACTGAGAGCTAACGACACTCTTTTTTATGAAAATGTTTTCTTGATTAAGATAGCCTACGGGGCAAAAGAAAGTTTGATTTTTTTTTAGTCTTTTACGAGAAGAAGTGTTTTTTATGAATGTTTACGATTCATACTGCACTAGAGACTATGACTTAGGAACGAATGCGTTGCACATCGTCCTAAGGACGTGGGCTAAACACTCTAGATGATTGAGGGGAGACCGCTCAATTATCATTTCCCAAGTGGCTTAAGGCTCGTAGCGTACAATAAGAACTAGCCTTTATTACATGTTTTATTGTGGTTTGACTCTACAGGGGAAAACCAAATCCTACAGTTATCATACAATATGTCCCTATGGTTGAGTTTGAAGGGGATACTATCCTATGTGTTGTCATGCATGGATTAAACCTCATGCCTATCATCACCATCCTTGAACAAGGAGGTAAGAATCCTAAGGGAACATGCAGAAAGGGAAAAAGAAACACAGCTATCAAGCAGGTGAATCATAAAGTATCTGGATGCAGATGCAATGCAACAGTACAAGTAGAAGGAGGAAGCCTCAACTTCTAATGCAAACATGGGATGCAAACAAAGATGCACAGAGAAAAGACACAAGCAAAAAGAGAAAAGCTCAAACTTTAATGCAGACATGACAGGTATGAAAGCAGAGAAACAATCAAGCAAATGGACACAAGCTCAACCTTTCAATGCAATCATGCTCCTAAGCAAAAGTATTCTACTCATGCAGTTCTATCCTAATGCAGCAAGCAAATCAATCAAACAGGGAGGAGGAGTGTAACCAAGATGAGCAACAGGGAAATTATCCCATGCTACATCAAGTTGGATGTGTGTCAACACAAGAGTCCATCATGGGCTCAACCTCTTGAGGAATGCACAGAATCCAACCAAAGGAAGGATTAGGCTCTCCCAAGAGGGATCCTATGTCAATAGGACAGAGAAACTGGGTGTTGGTCCTAGATGTCAATCTAAGGTATCTGGTTAAGGTGTATCAACATAGAATGTCCATCAAAGGCTCAACCTGTTGAGGAATGCACAGAATCCAACCAAAAAAAGGATTAGGCTCTCCCAAGAGGGATCCTATGTCAATAGGATAGAGAAAGAAGATAGTATAAACCACAGGAATATACTATGTCATTGAATGTCTATCCAAGGCTTAACCTGTTGAGGAATGCACAGAATACAACCAAAGGAAGGATTAGGCTCTCCCAAGAGGGATCCTAAGAATAGGACTTGGAGAAGGAATATAGTGCAAACCAAAGGAATGTACTATACCATTAAATGTCTATCTAAGGCTCAACTTCTTGAGGAATGCACATAATCCAACCAAAGGAAGGATTAGGCTCTCCCAAGAGAGATCCTAAGAATAGGAATTGTAGAATGAAGATAGTGCAAACTCAAGTAAAGAAGCCCCACAAGGGAGAGAAATCATCACAAAACTTCTAAAGAAATCTTCAATGTTTAGCTCTAAGGAAAGTTCATCCTAAGGGAGCTTAATGGTATGCTAGAGACTTGAAAATGAACCTATAAAGGTGTCAACCTAGGTACTATGGGTTATGAAAGGGTTAGGGGCTTAATATTGGCTACAAGCTTCATTTATGAGGCCAAACTATGAGAAGGTGCAAGTTGAAACATGCAAACATTGGTCAGAATGCAAAATATGGGAAAACTAGGAAATCATACCTAAAACTCCTAAGAAAATCCTAGATGATCCTAAATGTGTTAGGAGGCTTGGGTAGAAATTTCAAGTCCAAACTATAAGCCTAAGGATACTAACCAGATGTTATACCTAGATGTATGCTATGGGAGATTCAAATGGGGAAGGCTCTAAAGATGTGCCTCAAAACCTATTCAAATGGAATCTAAAAAATGCAAGAAAAATACTACAACATTATTCCATGTATCAACAATCACTACACCAAAAATCAGACATTTATATGGATTATTGAAAGGGAAATAAAATCACAAAGCATGGCATGTAATTTTTCAATTATTAAAAACACATTAAAAGAGAAAATATGCCATTAATTGAAAAAGAAATGGAAAATAAAAATACAAATCATGAAAAAATTCTACACATATTCAAGTATCTCCAATATTTTTCTCATGATTTTATGACTTTATCTGCTATTTAAAATGAATTAAAAGGAAACCGAAAAAATAAAATGCAAATGAGAAAAAAGAAATAAAATGGAAAAGGCCAGGGGTGAATTTAGTAATTAACCACGTTGTACTTGGTTGGGCCAGCTAGGAGGTGGGAAAAGTACTTAGGGCCCAAGATCCAATACGCCCAAGGGAGACTCTGAGTGATCCCATACGTTCTGGTCAACAGCAACCTACCGTACGTCTTAATCACATGCGTGCATTGTTTTGGTATGCTGATCCAACTCATCTCACCGTGCCACGTCAACAAGTCAAAGTCACCCTAATTGACTAGCCATCTCACGTGTTGGATTCACGGACCAAGTCAAGGAAGACTTGAGATCCAACAGCCTAGCAGAGGCCTGAGAATTTTAAATGGAGAAGGGGGGAAATGAACCAGGCGGTGGCCGGAGCCACGCCGGTCATCTTTTCCGGCACCTCTGCAACTACAACTCTCTCTCCAATTCACCAAAATGCAAAATTAATTATACCATTCTCTTCACCTTGCTTCCTATATCACGATTCTACCACTCGTTTCCATTTTTACCCTATAATGAGCCCTAACCGAAGCTAGCAATGAAACGTGCTCTATCAAGAATTCTCACGAACGACCATGGAATCTATCCTAAATCCATCTATGATCTTAGGGGAATGTGAATCCATAAAAATGGCATGTGTTTCTATCAAGAACAGAGAGTAATTGTGAAAAATAAGTTACCTATCGGAGCTCCTCCAATGGATCTTCAAATGGTGCTCAAACTTGTGGAGAAGCTGCAGAATCCTTCACTGATCCACCCTTGAGCTTCTGCAATCCTTGATTTAGCTTGAAACTCCTTAAATTGCATAAATCGAATTTCAATTTTCTTGAGCTTTTTCTAACTGAATTTCTGTTATCCTTGCACCAAATTTTGTTATGGCAGTTGGAAAACATCAAGGAGATTATATGCAATGGATATTGAGTGATTAGAAGCCCAATTGAAGCCCATGGAAGCCCAATTCAAAATCCACTTTTTCCATGTTTGAAGCTTTTATGTTATGGTGAGAACAGAGCCAAACATCTTGCAAATTGATCTAATTGCTTTGCTTGTGATGTAAGGAACATGTGTGGATAGGATTGAGGCCTTGGAAATGAATCTATGGTAGATTTACATTATGTTGCTTAAGGATGAAGAAACCTTGGATTTGGCATAGCAAATGAATTCAAACTTGATTTCTGATTTTTCCATTGTTCTTAAAACATCAATTGGACTCTAAACAAGCACAAATACGACATGAATTGGTTCCAAAATGAATTGATTTAAATTAGCCCTTTTCAAGCTTCCTTTCATGAATTTTTCTCCAAGCATTTTCCAATTCAAGCCATGTCAATGATCCCTTGAGGTTTGATTGACCAAATAATCCCATTTGGAGCAACTTTGAAGTTGGAAAGATTTTCATTTGAGGTATGCAAAGTGGTGAACTTGACCTATAATGAAAATGACCTGCAATCTTACTTTCCCAAAATACCATTCACTTGTAAGTATCAAAACTTGAGTTTTAGAAATCCAAATGAGGACTTCTAGTACTCTTTGGAAAGCTAAGATAATGAGGAACACCATTCATGTTTATCAAAAGTTGAGGAGAAACATCCTTCTAGCTCAAAAATGTCTTGGAAGTTGGTTGACTTTCAAGTACCAAAATCACATTCATCTGATGACATGTAACTTGTCTGCCTCATAACTTGAGTTCTAGAAATCCAATTAATTCCTTCTAATACTCAGAAGAAAGGTAAGAACATGATCTACAAGTATCATGTTTATGTGAATATGAGATGAAACTTATATCTTGAGTTATGTGGTCTTGAAGTTGGGGCACTGAAATAGGGGATTTTACACTGTCAAGCTTAGAAACCCTAGCTCAATAACTTCTCACACTCTTGAATATTGATGAATTGATCTTGAAATGATCTCTTAAGTGTATCAACACCTCTTTCCATGATCATAGTTGCTTAGAATTGAGTCTTAATCTCCTCAAGACTCACAGTTGACTGAGGGTTGACCAGGTGGAAACCTTAGTTGCACCAACTTTGGCTGTGGCCTATAATGACTTGAATAATCTCCATAATGACTCTCAAGACCTCTTATGAGATCCCACAATGCTTCATACCTATATCCATGGACTCACAATCATCTGGTGATCTTTTTATAGCCTCCAAGATAGAAGGTGAACCACATACATTCATCTGCCCTCTGACCTTTCTAATGGTGATGATAAGCTCTTGAATAACTTGAATATAACCTCTTGATTAGGCTTAGACCTTGGATAACCTCTTCTTGATGATCACAACTCATTGATCCCCTGTGTATGGGTCATGATATGCGTATGTTAATGCAATGAAATGCAATGCTGATGTTATGTGAATGCAGTGAAACAAAGCCGGTTAAAGAAAAAGGTTGGGAAAATTTTGGGGTGCAACAGCTGCCCCTATTCAAATGACTTGGACCTGACTGGGTGAGAAGCGAACGACTCTCAACCAATCAAGTTAAAAGACGGTTGAATACCAATAAACCTAGAAATTTTCCAACCACAAAAATAAACTGCAACACTGATCGGGAACGAGATCTCTGAAAACTGAACATAGTTGCACGACAACACTGACTGCTCATCAGATACAGAACACCTGACCTCATCGCCAGTCATCTGTGTAACGCCACAGACACTTAACCCATAGGCCGGATCAACATGCACTTGATCCTTCCCATTGTCTAAAGCTGGATCAACATGCACTTGATCCTCTCACTTCGTCTAAGGTCAGATTAACATGCACTTGATCTTTCCACATTGTTTAAGGCTGGATCAACATGCACTTGATCCTTTCATTTCGTCAGAAAGAAAACAATACTCGCATCATCTAAGGAAATACGGGAAGTCACTCTTGAAAGCTGGATCAACATGCACTTGATCCTTTTCATTTCGTCAGAAAGAAAACAATACCCACGTCGTCTAAAAGTAGACAGGAAGTCACCATACGTTCACATTGCCTAAGGATAGACAGAAAGAAAGCCACCACGCTCACATCATCTGAGGGTAGACATTCAATACTCACGTCTTCTAAACAAATACGGAAAGACTTCAACCCGCTCCCGTCATCTGAGGGTAAATAGGAACAAATTTGATACTCACATCGTCTAAAGAAAGACGGGAAGACTCCAATACTCACATCGTCTAAAGAAAGACGGGAACACTTCAATACTCACATCGTCTAAATAAAGACGAGAAGAAGAACTTGTCGGAAGAACCACATCGTCAATAGGAATCGACGGAAAGAAAGATCAAATCAATGATTACATCAACGAACTTCGTAACTATTCAGCAAACTTCTGAATCCTTTCGTCCATAAGAATTGATGAAAAAGAAAATATCTTAAGAGGGTCACATCGTCAATAGTGATTGACAGAGAGAACCACCTTCAACGAGTCATATTGTCAATAGGAATTAACAACAAGGAAATCAAACAATCTTTAGAGAGCCACTGCATCAATAGGAATTGACAGCACAAAAATCTTCTTGGAACAATCTCGTCTTATCTGATAAATGGAAAGAAAACCATTTCCAAAACTCACATCGTCTAAGGATAGACGGAGAGTAAACCATATCTGAATTTCGCCTTGAAACCTCGCATCGTACAAGGATAGACGGAGAGAAAATAATATCTGAAGTCTAAATCATTGAATGCTGAAAAAACGGAAGATCATATTCACAACTCACATCGTACAAGGATAGACGGTAAGAAGACTTGATGAGGAGACACATTGTTAATAGAGATTAACAGAAAGAGAATCTGCTCGGAGATACACATTGTTAAATAGAGATTAACGGAAAGAATCTGTCGACATTAGAGGACTGATGGGCAAAGGAAATCTGCTTGGGGATGTCATCATCAGAGGACTGACGGACAAAACATAAATGTTGTATGATCTGAAACCCGAGAGAAAGCAAGCTGATGAGCTGTCTAAATAAAGTTGTTGGATAAATGCCCCTGTATCGATCGCAGGGTGATTCACGTTGCCACGGGAGGCTGACAAACTGGCTTATGCTTCGTATGCACATGCGTATGTTTGAATGGCGTAATGTTCCATATGAAATGGAAATGCTACGCATTTGAGGATGAAATGCAAATATGATGCAAATATGATGATATATGCAAAGATGCAAATGCAGGCTCGGGCTGCCGGAGAGAGCTGGGTACGACAAATTTGCTTCAACAAAATAAATGCCGAAGACAAGGCCAACTCCGCTGGGGATAACCGGGTATCACAGAATTATTTCAGCAAAATAAATGCTGGGAAGGTGAAGCCGACTCCACTGGGGGATAGCAGAAGGTGCCAAGTATGATTGGACTCTCCTGGGGATGGCTTGTGTGTGCCAATGATGATTGGGCTCTGCTGGGGAAGACAGACGAAGTTTTCCTGCGTATTAATGGCAATTGGATTCTGGAATGATGCGTCAACACGGATTGGGTTCCTGATGATCACCAATAGGAATTGGGCTTTAGGTTATCCGTGATGGGTCAGGTACGACTGAGGCTAGCAAATATCCTGTTTGGATTCAAAGGTTTTGGTTGAAGGGTCGAGGGATAGTAGCACGGCTTCCCGACATTTGTTTTGAGCTTGCAAGTTGATCAAACCCGTTTGATTAGCTCTGATGATACGGAGAGGAACGATTCCTTTGTTTCCATATTTTGCCCCAGCCTGTGGGATCTCTGTGGGGATGTTCTTTGAAAAGAAATATGTAATCTCTACACCCTGATATGCCTCAGCATTATGAACTTCGAAGAGGTGCTGCATATTAATTGCCCCACGAGCAAGAAATAACTGTTTTGCTCTTAGGGTGGCCTGACCCTCTCTTGCAACGACTTTGCCCCTGATTGGCTAATCTGTGGGGAAATACCTTGATTGTACTCGAGATATTTATCAAATCTCGACCTGACTGCTTCCGATTAACTGACTTCTAGATGGCTGAATCCCATGTTGTGATCGTTTGACATTGCTTGCCCCGGTTCACCGGAATTCAGGAATTCTGCATTCTATTCTGGTCAGACTTTCCATTGTGGAAACTTTCCTACTGTCAAGCGCTTACTTGCTAGTAAAACAATTTGTTCTACATAAAAGACATATTAAATGCAATGCATATGAAAGTTTTAAAATTCCAATCTGTTCACTAGAAAAAATTCGTGACATGAAAGTTATGAATCATTCATTAACATGTCAACATTAATACAACGCTGTAAGAGGAATCCTTTTGGGGAGTCAGTTTCGATGCGATCTTTACTGAAGTAGGCTTTCGAAACAAACCTGCTTCAATTAGGACTTTTCCAGGTTGTAACATGGTCGGGTTCATGGTTTAAGAAAGAAAGGATAGAGGCTCCAAATTTATTTTAACCCACCCATTCTCCTTGATGTTCTCCAATCCTACATTCAGCTAATTTGACCTTAGCACTCACCTTTTAAAGGTTGTATGACAGGAGTGACGGTTCAGGGAATCACACTTTCGAAGTGACAGTCACTCGCTTTTCACTTTTGTTTGGGCACCAGTAGCCACACGATTTCGTTCTCGCTTGAGGATTTTCTTTCGTAATGCTTTTTCGCTTTTCATTTTTCGTTTTCCCCTAACTTTTTCCTAGACTAACTCTTTTGAGTTTCTTTTTCGATTTTGAAGTCCAGCGGGGTGCCCTAATTTTTGCCTAAGTCGCTTGCTTTCAAGATTCGATTTAACGGGCTTTTTTCTTTCGATTCTTTTCTTTCTTCTTTTTTTTTTTTTGAACAAATCGTGTAACACCGGCCTGTCGGACTCTTTGGGGAATAACATGACTGTTTCACTCCTCATCGGCCAGGTTTAACCATCATGGTTTAGGTACGACCTATATAGATGTGATTGATCCTCGAACAGAAACTCCTTTTGTAATTTGAACGCTTGGTCAAATTAACTGACACCTACCCTGCCCCGGGTTAAGATTGAGGGTTTTTCATTTTCAGAAAGAAACTCCTACTACTCGGCTCAAAGGGGTTAACAAGGGATTATCTTCCTTATATCTCCGGTGTTTGGGATTTGAAATAATGCATGTACATCATCAACAGGTTTTTATTCAAAAGCATAGCATCGGAAGCTTGCTTCTTTCGATTTCGTCATCCTCCCTGGACTCCACTTAAACAAGCGTTTGAAATAAAAGAAAGCAATAGAGTGAACACAAATGGATTAATTCAAAACATGCATATTTATTTCATTTATCAATACCAATTGAAAAACAACAAGTTTTACAAACGAAAATTGCATATAGACAGGAAAGAAACTACAAATGCAAACAGAATAAAATGAAAATTGCCAGCCTTCAGTAACTGGGCTTTCACACTGATTTGCTGCTGAGGGGAGCGACCTATTGAAGTCTTCAGACTCGATCAGAAGAGCGGTTGTTGTGAGGTCGACTCTGATTCAAGCTCCGATAGTTTCGCTGCAATGGAGCAAGAGGTTGCTGATTCTGAACGGCAGAAACATATGGAGAAAAGGTTTGAATCATTGAGGATTCTCCTTGTTCAGGGGCTTTCATCCTTAAGCTCGATCCTGGAACCGGCAGAGATTGCGGGCAAGGCGATTCAGACTTTAAAGACTGCAGGATATACTCCCGATCTTTCTTAGCTTCAGGTGAGGGAATGGGAACAAATTTGCCTAATGCCTTCATGCCGCCCGACACGAATTCAATTTCTCTCGAATCAATCAAGTCTTAAACCTTATGCTTAAAATCTTTACAGTTCGTTACATCATGCCCCAGTGATCCAGAATAGAATTCGCAATGGGAATTTACGTCCCAGCCGGGTGGTAGTTCCTCAGTCAATGGAGCCATAAGTCGGGGTTTGACCAACTGAAGTTGGAGCAAGAGTTGCACCAACTGAGCAAAATCCAAAGGGATTGGATTAGAGATTCTGTCAGATAGTTTCATCTTTTGACCATATCTTCTAGGGTTGTCCTGAGAAACCTGACGTGGCCGCTGACGGGAAATGTTTTGAGCTTCAATCTGTGCAGAGGGTCTCGGTGGCCTATCATGCCTTGGTACAGGTACTTCAGACACAAGTGGAGCGAGCATCTTTGCTGCAGCTTCGGGTACTTGATCACATTCTTTTCAGAGTACGTTCCTCAACACTTCTGCAATCAAACCCACCTGGGTCTTCAGCTGATGGTTTTCCTCTCCGAGCATCTGCATGTCCCTCATGAACAGCCCCATCTGGCCTCGGATCTCACTCAGCTCTGCTCGTACCTGTTCCATAGCCTTGTGGGGATTTTTGTAAACTTCCTGATCGGATATCCTGCAACAAACTAGTTAGCACAGGGAATAAGATCAATGGTTCTATTATGCAAAAATTGTCATACAGAATGCAAAAACGTATGAATGCAACAGGGAAATAGCAATAAGGCAAATAGGAACCCAAGATTCAAGCCTAGGGATAACCATCACACAAATATGCATCATATAAGAGTAACTAGGTACAAACAGAGTGACCTCAACCAACAGGCCTGGTGATGGTCAACATGCAGTAATGAACAAATGCTACACAGAGAAACAGCCCTCAACTGATTCTTCAGTTTGATAATCTTCCAAACAAATGCTCTCAGTGAATTCTTCCATAACATGAGCTAACACATCTGCCTGGCTGGATGAAGGAAGATCCTTAATCTGAACACCCTGAGACGTGACTCAGATCCTGTCAGAATCCAACAGAGTTTGAACTTGGCTTCTAAGTACCTTACAGTCTTTAGTTGAATGCCCCTGTGCCCCAGCATGGTACTCACAGTGGGCATTGATACCAAAACCTGGCAGATACGGTGGAATTGCAGGATTAATTTCTTTTGGCACAACCAATCCACCCTTGATCAAATCCGACAACAATTGAATATACGACACCGGTAGCTGAGTAAACTGTCTATCTGGCTTCCTTGGCCTTCGTCTGGCGTGTTGACGCGGTTGACGACGGTATGACTGTTGACTTTGAATACTTGAAGCATCAGAAAACTGAATCTGAGATACTGGAGATTCTGGGATGACATCACTTTCTCTCTCCCATTCTTCTTGAGAACTGACAACTGATTCATTTTCATCAACTGGGATAAAAGGGATGTCTCAAATCTTTCCATTCTTGAGCCCGCTCTCAACACGTTCACCCATTATCACCAAGTCAGCAAAGTTTGACATTCCGCCACTGATCAACTTGTTAAAGTAATGGCTTTTCAAAGTACCCAAGAATACATCCACCAACTCTCTGTCCTAAAGTGGGGGTTGCACACGAGCAGCAAATTCTCTCCATCTCTTCACATATCCTCTGAAGGATTCATTGTCCGCTTGAGATAATTCTTGCAATTGCACGCGGCTAAGAGCCATGTTAAGATTGTAGTTGTACTGCTTCACGAAGGCATTGGCTAAATCTGACCATGATTGGATACAACCACTTTCCAACTGCATATACCAACTCAACGATGCTCCACTCAGACTATCCTGAAATTAGTGAATCATCAGTTTGTCATTGTGGACATATGAAGTCATTTTTCTGAAAAACATTATCAAATGCTGCTTCGAACAACTATCCCCTTTGTACTTCTCAAAATTTGGCATCTTGAATTTCGGAGGCAACACAAGGCCTGGCACCAAGCACATGCTCGAAGCATTCAAATCAAGAGTATTCTGACTCATCAGGGCATCAATCTTCTCCTCTAACAATTGATATCTTCTCATAAATTCAACAGTCTGTGGGTTCTCAGCGATAACCTTTGGGACAACCCTCTGAGGATATGGCACAGGGAAAATGAAATTCTGATAGTCCGTGTCATGGAGAGAAGATGAATCTTTATCTCTGACAGGGATCTGCACATTCTAAGCTTGAGCAACATTGTTCATCGGAATCCTTTGATCATTAGCCTCATCTCTGGTTATAGCTGCCACAGCCTCCATGAATTGACTCAACTGATCCTTCAACAGTTCAAACTCTTCCCTGGTAACAACCAAGTTCTGCTCTCTTGAGTCCATGATCCTGTAGCTGATTCAAGTCCAATGCGAATGTCGGGAAACCAACTGACGAAGTAGGCGAAAGATGGGTGAGCTCCCTGTTCCGGCTGAGGAATGGATATGCAAAAATGACATGCAGATGTAATACAATGCAAACATGCAAAATGCTAATGCACACAAAAGGGATCAAGACTGCTGCTTGTTAACCAAAGTTTTGCCTTGACAAGAACATAGCACTGCTCTGATAGGAACCAACTGATACCAAGAATTCTGATTTAAACTGTAGAGAAAACTGGGTAGTATGAAGGTAAAAGTTTCCTGCATAACCCCGGTCCCACTCACAGGTATAGACCTAATCCACTGACACGGGTATGGCATCCTATGCGTTCCTCAGTGTCACAGACTTTCAAGAAATGATGATACGTTCACCCTCTCTAGTTTGGCATCATCACCCCCTGAAGAGGCCTCACTTAGCTGAGTCACAGATGATCGGTCCCCAGATTCGACAATCCTCAGATCCAAAATCCTCTCAAGTCCAAAGGACTGATAGGAAATCATCAAAGAGAATCTCGTCTGAGTGTGGATCACATGGGAACTGGTGCGAGCAAAGCAAGCAAGTCTACCACTAATCCACTCTAATGCTATGTTTGCTCTCAAGCCTGGGTCTGGCTTATCACTCATCAGAATCAGTCCCCTCCCACAACAGCACAACAAATAATCATATCATACTGAAAGTAAAGTGTAGGAAAGTAAAGTGCGATAAATAAATGCAAACACAACAGATAAACACGCAAGCTCTAGGATTGACTCGCATAGGGGATGGGAAACGGTCCAAGCATAGGGGATGGGAAAATTCCTCAGCAGCTATAAAGATACCCAGCAGAGTCGCCAGCTGTCGCTACTGCGAAAATAAGGTGCTGGCACAACAGAAGAGTCGCCACCTATCATTATTTATCCCAAAGGAGGGAAAGGAAACGATCAGGAAAAACCTAGCGAAAAGGATAAGATCAGTCCTCACAATCAAATCTCTGGGTCCGGGAGTTGGTTACGCAAGGGGAAGGTATTAAGCACCCCTCACGTCTGTCGTACTCGACGGGATCCACGCTTGTTGGTTTATCTGAAAGGGTTGTTTTACTATCTACCTATCGAGGCTAGCTCAAAAGAAAAGAAAAGGACAGGACTCGACAGAATTTCGCAGTTCTGGGCCTACATACTCCCTCGTGCAATGGGAAAGTCAGAGTCAACGTAGTTTAACTACCTACGACTAAAAGAATGGGGAAGGTTGCTCACCAAGACATCACGTCTTGTGCCTACGTATTCTCATCAGAGAAATCAGAGCGAGCGTAGTTCGGGATAACGAAACACAGGTTTTGATTCATCTGTTTTTACCTGAGTAGGGTTAACGAACAATTCCAGCAGTTTGGGGTATGCAGCTCGCTCGTCGGAGACTCGTGCGTTACCGTTTGCGGTAGAACTGAGAGCTAACGACACTCTTTTTTCTGAAAATATTTTCTTGATTAAGAGAGCCAACGGGGCAAAAGGAAGTTTGATGTTTATTTTTAGTCTTTTACGGGAAGAAGTGTTTTTTATGAATGTTTGCAATTCATACTGCACTAGAGACTATGACTTAGGAACGAATGCGTCGCACATCGTCCTAAGGACGTGGGCTAAACACTCTAGACGATTGAGGGGAGACCGCTCAATTATCATTTCTCAAGTGGCTTAAGGCTCGTAGCGTACAATAAGAACTTTCCTTTATTAAATGTTTTATTGTGGTTTGAAGAGAGAAGAGTGAAGACTCTACAGGGGAAAATTGAATCCTACAACTATCATACAATATGGCCCTATGGTTGAGTTTGAAGGGGAAACTATCCTATGTGTTGTCATGCATGGATTAAACCTAATGTCTATCATCACCATCCTTGAACAAGGAGGTAAGAATCCTAAGGGAACATGCAGAAAGGGAAAAAGAAACATAGCTATCAAGCAGGTGAAACATAAAGTAACTGGATGCAGATGCAATGCAACAGTACAAGCAGAAGGAGGAAGCCTCAACTTCTAATGCAAACATGGGATGCAAACAAAGATGCATAGAGAAAACACACAAGCAAAGGGAGAAAATCTCAACCTTTAATGCAGACATGACAGGTATGAAAGCAGAGAAACAATCAAGCAAATGGAGACAAGCTCGACCTTTCAATGCAATCATGCTCCTAAGCAAAAGTATTCTACTCATGCAGTTCTGTCCTAATGCAGGAAGCAAATCAATCAAACAGGGAGGAGGAGTGTAACCAAGATGAGCAACAGGGAAATCATCCCAGGCTACATCAGGTTGGATGTGTGTCCACACAAGAGTCCATCATGGGCTCAACCTCTTGAGGAATGCACATAATCCAACCAAAGGAAGGATTAGGCTCTCCCAAGAGGGGTCTTATGTCAATAGGACAGAGAAACTAGGTGTTGGTCCTAGAGGTCAATCTAAGGTATCTGGTTAAGGTGTATCAACATAGAATGTCCATCAAAGGCTCAACCTGTTGAGGAATGTATAGAATCCAACCAAAGGAAGGATTAGGCTCTCCCAAGAGGGATCCTATGTTAATAGGACAGAGAAAGAAGATAGTATAAACCAAAGGAATATACAATGCCATTGAATGTCTATCCAAGGCTCAACCTGTTGAGGAATTCACAGAATCCAACCAAAGGAAGGATTAGGCTCTCCCAAGAGGGATCCTAAGAATAGGACTTGGAGAAGGAATATAGTGTAAACCAAAGGAATGTACTATGCCATTGAATGTCTATCCAAGACTCAACCTCTTGAGGAATGCACAGAATCCAACCAAAGGAAGGATTAGGCTCTCCCAAGAGGTATCCTAAGAATAGGACTTGGAGAATGAAGATAGTGCAAACTCAAGCAAAGAAGCCCCACAAGGGAGAGAAATCATCACAAAACTTCTCAAGAAATCTTCAATGTTTAGCTCTAAGGAAAGTTCATCCTAAGGGAGCTTAATGGTATGCTAGAGACTTGAAAATGAACCTATAAAGGTGTCAACCTCGGTACTATGGGGTTATGAAAGGGTTAGGGGCTTAAGGTTGGCTACAAGCTTCATTTATGAGGCCGAACTATGAGAAGGTGCAAGTTGAAACATGCAAACATTGGTCAGAATGCAAAATATGGGAAAAATAGGAAATCATACCTAAAAATCCTAAGAAAAATCCTAGATGATCCTAAATGTGTTAGGAGGCTAGGGTATAAATTTCAAGTCCAAACTATAAGCCTAAGGATACTAACCAGATGCTAAACCTAGACGTACGCTATGGGAGATTCAAATGGAGAAGGCTCTAAAAATGTGCCTCAAAACCTATTCAAATGGAATCTAAAAAATGCAAGAAAAATACTACAACATTATTCCATGTATCAACAATCACTACACCAAAAATCAGACATTTATATGGATTATTGAAAGAGAAAGAAAATCATAAAGGATGGCATGTAATTTTTCAATTATTAAAAACACATTAAAAGAGAAAATATGCCATTAATTGAAAAAGAAATGGAAAATCAAAATAAAAATCATGACAAAATTCTACACACATTCAAGTATCTCCAATATGTTTCTCATGATTTTATGACTTTATCTGCTATTTAAAATGGATTAAAAGGAAACAGAAAAAATAAAATGCAAATGAGAAAAAAGAAATAAAATGGAAAAGGCTAGGGGTGCATTTATTAATTAACCACGTTGTAGTTGGTTGGGCCAGCGCGCTAGGGGGTGGGAAAATCACTTAGGGCCAAGATCCAATACGCCCAAGGGAGTCTCTGAGTGATCCCATGCGTTCTGGTCAACAGCAACCTACCGTACGTCTTAATCACATGCGTGCATTGTTTTGGTATGCTGATCCAACTCATCTCACTGTGCCACGTCAACAAGTCAAAGTCACCCTAATTGAATAGCCATCTCATGCGTTGGATGCACAGACCAAGTCAAGGAAGACTTGAGATCCAACGGCCTAGCAGAGGCTTGATAATTTTAAATGGAGAAGGGGGGAATGAACCAGGCGGTGGCCGGAGCCACGCCGGTCATCTTCTCTGGCACCTATGCAACTACCACTCTCTCTCCAATTCACTCAAACGCAAAATTAATTATACCATTCTCTTCGCCTTGCTTCCTAGATCACAATTCTACCACTCGTTTCCATTTTTACCCTATAATGAGCCCTGACCGAAGCTAGCAATGAAACGTGCTCTATCAAGAATTCTCACGAACGACCATGGAATCTATCCTAAATCCATCTATGATCTTAGGGGAATGTGAGTCCATAAAAATGGCATGTGTTTGTATCAAGAACAGAGAGTAATTGTGAAAAATAAGTTACCTATCGGAGCTCCTCCAATGGGTCTTCAAATAGTGCTCAAACTTGTGGAGAAGCTGCAGAATCCTTCACTGATCCACCCTTGAGCTTCTGCAATCCTTGATTTAGCTTGAAACTCCTTAAATTGCATAAATCGAATTTCAATTTTCTTGAGCTTTTTCTAACTGAATTTCTGTTATCCTTGCACCAAATTTTGTTATGGCAGCTGGAAAACATCAAGGAGATTATATGCAATGGATATTGAGTGATTAGAAGCCCAATTGAAGCCCATGGCAGCCCAATTCAAAATCCACTTTTTCCATGTTTGAAGCTTTTATGTTATGGTGAGAACAAAGCCAAACATCTTGCAAATTGATCTAATTGCTTTGCTTGTGATGTAAGGAACATGTGTGGATAGGATTGAGGCCTTGGAAATGAATCTATGGTAGATTTACATTATGTTGCTTAAGGATGAAGAAACCTTGGATTTGGCATAGCAAATGAATTCAAACTTGATTTCTGATTTTTCCATTGTTCTTAAAACATCAATTGGACTCTAAACAAGCATAAATACGACATGAATTGGTTCCAAAATGAATTGATTTGAATTAGCCCTTTTCAAGCTTCCTTTCATGAATTTTTCTCCAAGCATTTTCCAATTCAAGCCATGTCAATGATCCCTTGAGGTTTGATTGACCAAATAATCCCATTTGGAGCAACTTTGAAGTTGGAAAGATTTTCATTTGAGGTATGCAAAGTGGTGAACTTGACCTATAATGAAAATGACCTGCAATCTTACTTTCCCAAAATACCCTTGACTTGTAAGTCTCATAACTTGAGTTTTAGAAATCCAAATGAGGACTTCTAGTACTCTTTGGAAAGCTAGGATAATGAGGAACACCATTCATGTTTATCAAAAGTTGAGGAGAAACATCCTTCTAGCTCAAAAATGTCTTGGAAGTTGGTTGACTTTCAAGTACCAAAATCACATTCATTTGATGACCTGTAACTTGTCTGCCTCATAACTTGAGTTCTAGAAATCCAATGAATGCCTTCTAATACTCAAAAGAAAGGTAAGAACATGCTCTACATGTCTCATGTTTATGTCAATATGATATGAAACTTGTATCTTGAGTTATATGGTCTTGAAGTTGGGGCACTGAAATAGGGGATTTTACACTGTCAAGCTTAGAAAGCCTAGCTTAATAACTTCTCACACTCCTGAATATTTACGAATTGATGTTGAAATGATCTCTTAAGTGTCTCAACACCTCTTTCCATGAACATAGTTGCTTAGAATTGAGTCTTAATCTCCTCAAGACTCACAGTTAACTAAGGGTTGACCAGGTGGAAACCTTAGTTGCACCAACTTTGGTTGTGGCCTATAATGACTTGAATAATCTCCATAATGACTCTCAAGACCTCTTATGAGCTCCCACAATGCTTCATACCCATATACATGGACTCACAATCATCTGGTGATCTTTTCATAGCCTCCAAGGTAGGAGGTTAACCACATACATTCATTTGCTCTCTGACCTTTTTGATGGTGATGATAAGCTCTTGAATAGCTTGAATATAACCTCTTGATTAGGCTTAGACCTTGGATAATCTCTTCTTTATGATCACAACTCCTTGATCCCCTGTGTATGGGTCATGATATGCAAATGTTAATGCAATGAAATGCAATGCTGATGCTATGTGAATGCAGTGAAACAAAGCCAGTTAAAGAAAATGGTTGGGCAAATTTTGGGGTGTAACACAAATATCTTAGGTTGAGACTTGATAATTTTTCTAACCAGCTTTTTTTCAGTCAACTTTTCTCCCAAGGCACTAAAAGAATTTTCTATTTCAAGAACATTCATGTGAAAGTCATGAATGCTTTCATCATATTTCATATTTAAATTTTCAAATCTGGTAGTGAGAAGTTGAAGTCTTAACATCTTCACCTTAGATGTGCCTATATGAGTGATTTTGATGATTTTCCAAGCTTTTTTTTTCCACAGTACAGGTGTTTATTAATCTAATCATGTTTTTGTCAACTCCATTGAATAGGGCATTAAAAGCTTTGGAGTTTCCAAGAGCAATTTCATCTTCTTCCTTAGACCAGTCCTCTTGTGGCTTCAAAGTCTCATTCACATCTTTGTTCCTTAACAAAAGGATGTTCCCAACCCTTGATGATAGCTTTCCAGGTTTTTCTATCCAGAGATTTTAAGAAAGCCACCATACGTGCCTTCCAATAATCATAGTTGGTATCGTCTAAGTCGGGGGTTTGTTAACATTTCCCCCTCTTTCCTTTCACATAGTACCAACAAGTATCTTCCCCGGATCTCACCCAGAAATAGAGCAGAATGCTAGCTCTGATACCAATTGAAATTCAGGTAATCAGACACCAGATGTCGTATACGATGTCACGACACTGGGATTAAGACAACAACACAACACATATAATTATGCAATTAAAGTAAATAGCTGGAAGTAAATAACACAGTAAATTGCTAACCAAGTTTGATGCAACATCACCTACATCTGGGGGCATCCAAGCCAGGAAGGAAATCCAATATAATAGTATTAGTTTGAAGCCCAAGTAAAAAACCTCTGGTTTACAATCTTCGCACCTAATCAATACCCGTGCTATTTCTATCTAAGACAATCCTAGATATGAGACCCCTCTCACTTTCCTTCAATCACATAATAGAAATAAAAACTTATAACAGTGAACAATAGAAGACACACTTCCAATGACACATAATCCACTCTTGCTTAAAAGCTCATGAGTGATTCATAATTAAAACTTAATAAACTCAGTCCACTTCAAGCATCTAAGTGATTCATGAAAGGCTCACAAACAGCAATTCAAAAACACATTCCAACTATGATATCAAAGTGATATAAGAGTGGGTCACAAATAACAAACTAAACCCTAAAATATCCTTGCACACACATGGCTTAGTTGCTTTATTTAGGTTTAGAAACGTCCTTTAAATAACCTTTGGTAAGCATGGCCTTCAAACTCTTCAAATAAATGTAACACTTATCCAAAATGCTTTCTGCATAAATTATGCAGAATCTTCTGCACAAGAATAGGAACAACATCACAAGTTTCCAAAAATGTCTTAAGGTTCCTCTTTATGAAACAAGTGCATATCTGCAACAAAACAGGTGTTCCTAAAATACCATTCTTGGACTGTGACAGTATGTGAGCTAAAACCAAAAGGAATCTCACATTTTAAAAATAAATCTTCCAAGAAGTAAAACCTAAAACATGCACTGATGTCTAACCAACATGTCACGACATCATGCTTAACATCTATGTAATGATGTCTGACCAACATGTCAAGACATCTTGCTCAACATCTTGTTGTGATACATATTTTAACTGAAATTCTAGTAACAGACAGTCGATGTTATAACGGATGTTATGACATCCACTACTGAATAGACTATAGAACTTAACAATAAACAGAAACTGAGAGCAGTAAATAACACAGGGAATTGTTGACCCAGTTAAGTGCAAATCACACCTACTATGAGGGCTACCAAGCCAGGGAGGAAATCCACTATAAGCAGTGTTAATTCAGAGCCAAACTACCAGTTCGCACTCTTCACTTAAGACCTACCCAATGCAACTTCAGCCTAACACTAGACCTGAGTTCCTACTCACTCCCCCTCAATCACAGCAGTGATATCAACCAACTAAGTTACAGATTAAAAACAAGACACACTTCAACCAAATCTTGATCTTGCTTTACAGCTTCAATCAAGAGACACAACACTCGTGCTTAAAATCTTATAGTGACATAATAAAAGTACAACTCAAAACACACTAGTCCAATGCAATCATCTAGGTGATAATTTCTTGGCTCACAAGAAATCCTAAGACACAAAAGCCCACGTGAAGAACAAGTTACACAAACAGAATTCTTCACTCACAATCTCTAAGTCCGTCCATAATCAGGATTGTCACTTCTTTATTTATATGCAGCGCATGGACCTTGTGCCTAAGTGGCAGAAGTTAGGTTTAACCAAGTTAAACCCTTTTCCATAATTCAGGGTTGTTTCAATTAGGTCATAGGCATTTCGTGTTATGCTCAGCACTGCCTAGCATTTCGCCTGAGATAACTACGAACCCTAAAATGTTTCCTGAAATCTAGCCTAAACTAACTCATGCATTATACCAGAAAAACAAACACGCACCCTTGCTGGTCTCTACCTGATGTCATAACATCCAGCATGACATCCAATACACTATGTTCTAGCTAACCAAACTTACCCTACAGTACACTACACACGAATGTCATGACATCAGTCAAGACATCTACACACATCAATGTTTTACCATAAAATGCAGCCAATCAAAAACATCTACGAACTCCCCCTTTTGAAATTTTTTGGCTAAAATAATTTGTCACAATATCAGAGAACATATGCAGCAGAAAAGTTCACACTACACATCTAATCATGCAGGATAACTACTAGCTAATACTACCACACAACACACATGTTGTACTACCAAATCAGAGTCAACTACACTACCAATCACACACAATCATATAGACTGTTCTGGCTTATGAATGTCAAGACATCCAGGTTGACATCCTGAAAAACACATGTTTCTCAGCAAAAATACCACCTGCTAGTTCAGACTACAAATGTCATAACATCTGGTATAACATCCTGTGATTCTCCGTCTCAAGGGATGCATAACAAATCATGGCACACCAGCCAACCACAACATACCAACAACCTGCAGAAACACACACACATGGCACACCAGCCAACCACAACATACCAGCAACCTGCAGAAACACACACATCCAAGCACAAGCACCAACACCAACATCTAGGATACTACTAAGTTCAAACCAGGAACACACACACACTCACCAGCAACAACAAACATCAAACACACAGGATCATCATCATGCTCACACGTATAAGAGATCAACTCCAGCACATCAGCATACCTGCAAATCAACTCAGAGCAGCAGCATATCACCTTCCATCTGTGAAGCACAAACAACTGAACCTGCTGTTTTTACTACTACTTCTCCCCCTTTTTAGCCACAAAATTAAGATCCTAACTAATGAATTAGCATTGATCAAACACAGTTGGAAACACATATGTTAAAGAAATATTACAACACAACAACACATAAAAGTTGTTCACATAATAACTTATTTTGGAGCAAACAAACTAAGAACTCTAGTCATCAGACTCATAGTCAGCATCATCACTATCACTTTCTTTATCAGTGTCATTCTCAGAACTGACAGTTGCTTCTTCTGAATCAACTTCCTAATCATCACTTTTCCCAGAACCATCATCATGCTCATCCTCATCATTTTCAGCAAACTCAGTATCTTCATCCTTCTTAAGAGAGATGATCAATTTTTCAAGAGTCAGCTTTCTTGTTTCCAGCTCCTTGCATATCTTCTTGAGCATAGTAATAACTTCAGCTTTCCCTGTTTTAGAACTTCTCTTGGATGTCTCAGCAGAAGTCATGACAATGTCAGGAACATGCGTTCCTTGAAACATCTTGTGGTGAAAAGACAAGGGACTTTCTCTCTTGTACACAGGTTCATTGTCTTTTAGGATATTAGGATACTGATTCAATAAGATCCCACAAATGAGTGATGGAAATGCAATGGGGCTTTTTACACAGTAGCTGCCTGCATGTTTCATTTTTTGATCAAAGATGTATGTCCCATAATCAAACTTTGTTTTGGTCCCAACAACATAGATGAACTTTCCAAGGACAGTAGCCACAGTGGATTTGTGGTTTGTGGGCACCCATTTGGCAACACCAATCTTATGCAGCATAACATACTTTACACTTAGTTTAATGGCAACCAGTTTCCCTTTTGAGTGCCAGCTTTTGACCTGGTTGGCAATTATAACTTGACAAACTTTGTTTCCAAAAGCAGCTTGATCAGTTTGAGGTTCATCTGATCTTCCTAGATAGTTATTAATGACAGTTGAGGAGAAAGTGACACACTTGCCTCTTACATATACTTTTCCAAACTCATTTGATTTTCTATCAGCACAGTCTTCTGATAGGTTCACTATGAACTCCTTCACAAGTATTTCATAGCATTTAGAAAACTGAGTGACAGTCCTCATTAAGCCAGCTGCATGAATAAGATTCATGATCTCCCTACATTCAAGGGAATTCTGAGCCAACTCTCTTTCCAATGCCAACCTCTTCTGATACAGATATTTCCACCTATTGACACTAGAGGGATAATGAAACGAGATATTGTCAATAGGAACTTCAAGAACACTAGCAGCAAGTTTGCTAGTTGTTAGCTTCTTCTTGGGTGGGATGTTAGTGACATCACAAGCAACATCCGAGTCTGAGCCAGATTCAGTACTTATTTGAGCCTTCCTTTTCTTTGGAACCACCTTGCTCCAAGCTGTTGTAGGGCCAACATGGGTACTCTTTGTTACAGCTTTCTTCTTGGTAGGACTCTAAGCAACTGCCTTCTTCCCTTTCCAAGTTATGAGCCTTTTGGCTATACTAGGGTTGATCGTGGCTATCAGATCATTATCTGAATAATCATCAAGGTTCACTACATCAGCATCTTCCTTTTGGACATCATTATCATCATTGTTATCACCTTGCACATTATCATCATCACTCTCAGAAGTTTGACCCTTATCATCATTCTTTCGTGAGGTCGTACCCATGGTTTCAACATCTTGAGTAACATCAGTTTGTTGATCCAGATGGGGAGCAGGAACCTCAGTGTTAAGGGGGATGGATATCGCCGGCACATCATGTGGCTCATTCAATATCCTAGATACCAAATTTGCAATAGTGTTGTGGGCATGCCTAGAGCCTTCCCTATTGGTATGCTCATGAGGGATGGAGGTTGAAGTGTGAGGGGCCTGACCTGTGACTAGTTCTTTAGGTCTTCTTGCATGCGAAGTCTGTGGTTTCTTCACACTCAGACCTTCTGGGGTCAACATTCACAAGGGTGCTACCTCAAGAACCTGGTTAGGGTTGCTAGAGTCAGTTCTAGCACTAGAATCTGGATCAACGATGGTGGACATCTTCTTGGACGAGATAAATTTTGATTGTTGAGACATTTCAGGAGACATTGGCAGTGTGAGAGAAGGTTTTCTGTGATTGTTGAAGGAGGTATGGAAGAAGAAGAAGTGGTATGGGCACCAAATGAAGCAAACGTATCGTGTGTAGGGGGTAGAGTGATATGATTGCAAAAGAAGAGGGAACTCAAAATTTTGACCAATCAGCAAATGATTAAGATTTAGACTATTCAAAATACAATTCCCAAATACCATTAATTTCTATAACTCCTTATAGAGACACATTCCCAATTTGCTTCTTAAATTTTCAATTTGAGTAGTCTCGAGATCTCTTGTAAAAATGTCAGCACTTTGTAGGTCAGAGTCCCCAAGCTCCACATAATCCTTTCCAAAGTGATGTCTATTATCACTATACATGGTTTTGTTATGCTGAATTAGGTTCATATTGATGGCACTAAGATTATCACAATATAATGTCATGACATCCTGAGTGACATTGCTTCCTTCATGATGGTCATCATTCACGGATTCCATCAAATCCATGTGTAACAGATCTAGATTTTTGGAGGTTTTATGATGTCCACTCTTTGGATGTGCCATCTTGGCTTGCCTGCCAACCTGACATTTACCCCAAACTTTTCTTTCACCTGGTGTTAACCTTGGCGTTCCTCTTACTGCTTCCTTGGATATGATCTTTTTCATCCCTTGAAGATGTCCATGTTTTTTAAGCCACAGTTGATCCTCCTTTTCTTCTTTGGTCATAGTACAAACAGTGGAGTTACTTTTAGGCTCCCATAAGTAACAATTATTCTTAGCTCTAGATCCCCTCATGACTTCCTCATTTTCTCCATTGGTGACAACACATTCACCCTTAGTGAATTTAACATTGAGTCCTTGGTCACAGAGCTGATTGATACTAATAAGGTTTACAGTTAGTCCATTAACCAGCATAACATTATCCAGTTCTGGAACACCAGGACAGTCTATTTTTCCAACACCTTTGATTTCTCCTCTAGCTCCATCACCAAAGGTTACATGACTCGTGGAATGAGGTTTGATGTCCGCCAAAAGGTTCTTTATTCCAGTCATATGTTTAGAACAACCACTATCAAAATACCAGTCTTCTTTAGCTGATACCCTTAGAGAGGTATGAGCTATTAGAGCAATCTCCTTGGCAACCCATTGTTGTTTCTTAATAAGAGCATCCTGTTTGGGTTTGACTTGATGAGTGTGGCTGAGAAATCCATGCAGCCTAAAGCAAAAAGCCTTTATGTGTCCAAATCTTTCACAATAGTGACACCTCCACCTTTGGAACTTTCTCTTGGTCTGGTTCATGCTTTTGTTCCCCTGATGTTGAGACATCGGTCGTGACATCCGATTTGACCTGTGATTTTCAGGCTTTGGCCTCTTGAACCCCAATATGGGTCTCTGTTCACCAACAAAGCCTATTCCAGACATGTCTCTAGCTTTCTGACCACTTTGTAGAATTTCTTCTAGAGTGTCAGTCCCATTGTTCAACATCCTGATAAATTTTGACATCTGATTAAGTTTGGAATTCAATAAGCTAACCTCACTGTTGAGTGAGTCTATTTTTGTAAGATGCTCCTTCTTCTCAGCCTCCAACTCCTTTATGATTTTATTTTGCTTCTCCCCTTGTTGACACACTTCTGCATTTCTGATACACAGTTGTTTATATGAAGCTGCAAGCTCATCAAAAGTTAGCTCATCTTCACTAGAATCATCATCAGATACACATACACTAGTTAGTGCAGTGACATGTTTTGCAGATTCTTCTTCTGATCCACTCTCAGAATCTTCATCTGACCAAGTGACATTTAGACCTTTCTTTTGCTTCTTGAGGTAAGTGGAACATTCAGCTCTAATGTGACCATATCCTTCACATTCATGGCACTGAATTCCTTTGCCTTGGTTAGACTTATCTTCACATTTACCTCTTCTGCTGATGTAATGTTCTTGACATTAGGTCTCGTCTTCTTATCTATTCTTTTGATCAGTTTGTTAAATTCCAAGCATAGTTATAGCTTCTGATAGATTCTCCTCACTTCCACCATTCTCTTCATCTGAGTCCTTTGCAGTATTTGATAAAAAAGCTATGCTTTTGTTCTTCTTCTCAGCATGATCACACATTGCCATCTAAAAGGTTTGGAGAGAACCAATGAGTTCATCAACCTTCATGTTGTTGATGTCTTGAGCCTCTTCAATAGCAGTAACTTTCATGGAAAATCTCTTGGGCAATGATCTGAGAATCTTCCTTACAAGCTTTTCTTCAGACATTTTTTCTCCTAAAGCGCCTGAGGTATTGCCAATCTCAAGAATATTCATGTAGAATTCATGAATAGTCTCATCCTCCTTCATTCTCAGATTTTGAAACTTAGTAGTCAGCATCTGTAATCTAGACATCTTGACCTTAGAGGCACCTTCATGAGTTGTTTTGAGAGTATCCCAAACCTCTTTGGCCAGTTCACAGTGATGCACAAGTCTGAAAATGTTCTTATCTATCCCATTGAATAAAGCATTTAGGGCCTTAGAATTCCCATGAGCCAAAGCTTCTTGCTCTTTACTCCATTCTTCTTCAGGTATTAGCACAGTTGATCCATCTTTATCTGTCTTCACTGGATGTTCCCATCCTGAGTTAGTTGCTCTCCAGGCCTTGCTATCCAAAGACTTCAAGAAAGCTATCATACGAGGTTTCCAGTAGTCATAGTTAGAGACATCCAGAATTAGTGGTTTATTTGTGAATCCTATATCCTTGTCCATAGTACCATAATTTATCTTCCCTAGATCTCACCCAGAAAATAACAGGCAGGGTGCCTGCTTTGATGCCAATTGAAATTCTAGTAACAGGCAGTCGATGTTATAACGGATGTTATGACATCCACTACTGAACAGACTATAGAACTTAACGGTAAACAGAAACTGAAAGCAGTAAATAACACAGGGAATTATTGACCCAGTTCGGTGCAAATCACACCTACTTTAAGGGCTACAAAGCCAGGGAGGAAATCCACTATAAGCAGTGTTAACTCAGAGCCAAACTACCAGTTTGCACTCTTCACTTAAGACCTACCCAATGCAACTTCATCCTAACACTAGACCTGAGTTCCTACTCACTCCCCCTCAATCATAGCAGTGATATCAACCAATTAAGTTACAGATTAAAAACAATACACACTTCAACCAAATTTTGATCTTGCTTCACAGCTTCAATCAAGAGACACATCACTCGTGCATAAAAGCTTAGAGTGACACAATCAAAGTACAACTCAAAACATACTAGTCCAATACAATCATATAGGTGATGATTGCTTGGCTCACAAGAAATCCTAAGACACAAAAACCCACATGAAGAACAAGTTACACAAACATAATTCTTCACTCACAATCTCTAAGTATGTCCATAATCAGGACGGTCACTTCTTTATTTATATCCAGCCCATGGACCTTGGGCCTAAGTGGCAGAAGTTAGGTTTAACCAAGTTAAACCCTTTTCCATAATTCAGGGTTGTTTCAATTAGGTCATAGGCATTTCCTGTTATGCTCAACACTGCCTAGCATTTCGCACGAGATAACTACGAACCCTAAAATGATTCCTGAAATCTAGCCTGAACTAACTCATACATTATACCAGAAAAACAAACACGCGCCCTTGTTGGTCGCTACCTGATGTCATAACATCCAGCATGACATCCAATACACTCTGTTCTAGCTAACCAAACTTACCCTGCAGTACACTACACACGAGTGTCATGACATCAGTCAAGACATCTACACGCAACAATGTTTTACCATAAAATGCAGCCAATCAAGAACATATGCATTAACAAAATTGCTGCCAATCCCAAAATCACAGACCTAACACCTCTTTTTCCTTTTTATCAAACTAATATGTGTTCTCTAAATCCCTCTATTCTTATATGTAAAAATAAAACCCTAGTTCCATTTTATTTATTTTATTCTCAATAATTCCCTAAAATTTTAATTAATTATATCCACCTACCTTTATTTTATCAATTCACTCTATTGACCCATAATCTCTAATTAAATGAAAACCTTCAACTTCTTTTATTTCTAATACTTTTTAAATTTAAATTGTTGTTATTTTAAAAAATAAAAAACATGCTACTTAATAAAAAAAAATACACCAAAAATTGAATAAAATTTTGGGGTGTTACAAGAGACGCCCAAATATGCTGTGAAGACTGTGTTACGTATGTATTTGAGGCCTCTCCCAAAAATGTGGTAGCAATTTTTGAAGCATTCCTTGATGCCAAATGCATACAATGAGACTGTAAATAAGGCAAGGTTAGTTTTGCTCCATTGTATCACTACATGTACCTAAATCAACATTGTAAAAATCATATGTCAAGAGATACATGCATGTGTTAAGAAGAAGGATGTGATGCTCTACTTACCGCGCTTATTCACTACATCTTGCAAAAGGTATGGAGTTCTAGAAAAGCTAATAGATGAAATCTCTAACCCACAGGTACGATTTGACAAGGATGTTGTGATAACTTGTAGAAGACCAAATGGAAATAGACATAACCAACGACGTTCCATAAAATGTTATAACCAAGTTTAACACATAACGATGGAGAACTCGTGTGGTAAACTCTACAAGAAATGCAGAGGTACCAACGAGAGTTCTATAAGTTTGTAAAGGAGCAACATACCTAGCATAAACGACTGTATAACCTCCACAAGGGTGGAGTGATGAGTATACCCCTCATATTCCCAAATCACATCTTAGGCAACCAATCAACTAAAGAAGAATAACACCAGTAGGAGCAACCTGTAAGGAAAGTCAAATTTGAAGGTAACTTGGAAAAGAAAAATAAGAAAGAAAAAGTAAATAAGAAGAATGCCTTTTTCTTGATGATTAAAGTTGTGCCAGAGGCAACTTATGAAGCACTTCCACAAGAACCATAATAGAAAAAAAATCTAACAAGGCTGAAAAGAAAAGAAAAAGTCCATATAAAAAGAGTAAGGTACTAGAGACAATGGTAACCAAACAATTTGACATGAATGAACCAACAGAGTAAGAACAAGAAGAAAATATTGATGAGGAATGGCCAAGGAAGTATCCAAAGAAAAGGAGAAAAAGCAAGTAATTGAGAAGGTTATTGATGAAGCTAACGAGGGCAATGAGGAAATAACAACAACAATAATGAAGAAGAAGAGGAAGCTAAAGACAATGGAGATAATGAAGACAACAATAAAGAGGAATACAAGGATGGAGAAAAAGACAAGGAATGCCATGCTGAAAAGGAAAATTAAGAGGAACATGTAACCAATGAAACACATTTTTTCTTGTGAAAGCATTTGTTGAAGAAAAACAAGAGGAAGAAAAAATTCAAATTAAAAAAACACCAACAACAGGATTTTGATGATGAGGGCACTAAGCTACTTTTAAGCGATGTCTCATTCAAAAGAAAAGGAAAAATACCAAGAAAAAGTAAAAAGAAAATAATACCTTTTGACGCGGCATAACGTTTCATATAGCCCCCAAACAAAAAAGCAGTAGAGGACCACTGAGTCCTTTCCAAAACTGAAATCGAAGAAAAAATTTGTTGTTATTTTTTAGGGAAGTATTGACTCAGAAGGTACACCACTAAAGGATAAGAAGAATAAAGAAAGGAAAAAGAGGAAAAGAGTTGAAAAGCCTCGTGCAACTAGGAAAAGCAACATGTTTCATGCATTATTGGTATTTCCAACTAAACATCTTCACATTTCAGTCAAGTTTTTTTAGCTGTTGTCTGATGTGCCAAAAATTTTCAGGCTGATAGTAAGGATACTATCCTTACTTCAAGTTGGGGGGGTGTGGGGAGTGAAGGCACCTTTTATCTGTTAAAGTTAGGTTTTCTTATTTTCGATTATGTTTGTTTTAATTCCAAGTAATGAAAATGTCTTGTGTTTTTCTATTTTATATATATATATATATATATATATATATATATATATATATATATATATATATATATATATATATATATATATATATATATATATATATATATATATATATATATATATATATATATATATATATATATATATATATATATATATATATATATATATATATATATATATATATATATATATCCCCAAAACAACAAAAAATTTAGTCTAACTTAAAAGATTTTTAATAAGATGATTGAAAAAATGGAAACAGTGTCTAAAAATAATAAGCAACGCACAAATTGTGACTTAGTGAGGAACCCATGTCACGCCAGATGAAGTTAGACAAATAGTTAGCCTTTAAGTTGTTTGAATTATTCTAAAGTTTGGAATAAGATTCATTGTAGGATTTAGTTTGGGAGAGGAAAATAATAGTAATTAGAGATAATTGGTTTATTATACATTTCTGATATTATATGTTGCATCACCTAATGACAGATAATGATTTAAGTTTGGGGGGTGTGATAACCCACTATTTGTGAGATAGTTAAACCTTTACGGAAGGTGAGAAAAACACAAGAAGAGAGAGTTGGATTATGTTGGATTTTCTTCTCTAAGCTCTTTCTTCTCCTGCATATGGTTGATCTTTACCAGATTTTGAACACTTAGTTCAAAGTCTAAATTAGAATCACTAGGTTTTCTTCTAAAAGTGCTTATAAGATTCTAAACTAGAATCTGACTTAGAGTTGTACAGTTGAAAACAGAGGAATGATTAGATCAGAAACTAGAAAAGTAAAAGCAAGGACACACAACAGTTATCATGGTTCCTCTCATAACTTGAGAGTAATCCAATTCTCTTGTACTTCCAAGGGATTTTCAGTATAACCTACAAGATTACAAATGCTCAAACACCAAACAAGAGACTTACAATGCTCAAACCCTCAAGTAAGAGACTTGTATGCTCAATCACACAAGAAAGATACTTCAAATTATCAAATCCCTCAAGTAAGATACGTTTATGCTCAAGCACACAAACAAGAGAATTTAAATTCTCAAGCACTAAAGCAAGAGACTTATGACTCTATAACAATCTGTTAAGATATTTTGGGTAAAACTACACTTGATATGCAATCAGAGTTGTAGATAGAATATAACTTTTTAAGATTCTTAAGACTTTAAGAACTTCTAAAACATACACAATCGTTAAGATGTTCTAAGTATAACTAATTTGACAAAGTGAATTCTCTATGAAATGTCAAGGATAAGAGTCTTGTATTGTAGTGTATTAGTTTTCATATTCAAGTTTTCAGCTTCTTATATAGAGAGAAGGAAAATAGACGTTTGGAGAATTTCACCAAAATGTTGGATAAGCTTTGCACTTGATTGGACACAACAAGAAAACACCTTTTTGCAAAAGGTATTCTCCAGTGAAGCTCAGAAAACTATGAAGAGATTTTTCCTTATATCTTTACGTGAATAAAATATCTATGAGTTTGTCAAAGTTTCCTCAATTGAAGAGATTAGACAACCTTCAAATTCTAGAACCCAGGTTCTAATCCTTCAGAGGTTGAATTTCTTAGAACTTCTCTCTTCAGAGGCTGATCTCTTCAGAGCCTGCTTCTTGGCTTCCAAAGCTTCAGAGTCTGGATCACCAAAGGTTGTTTTTCTTTAGATGTTAACTTTTTCAGAGTATGGATCTTCCATCAGAGCCAGAGTCTTCAGAAGTGATCTTCAGTGTCAGAGTCTGATCTTCAGATTCAAAATCTATAAGCTTATTTTCATATATTATTAGTCTTATAATCTTGCATATTTTAGCAAATGTTAGAATATACAATTGTTCTTTAAATACTTTTTTATCATCAAACCCCAAAGGATATGGTATCAACCAATTTTGTTCCAATAATCTACCCTTTTTTATGATGACAAACATAAGTATTTAAGAACAATGGTTGTAAAATTTTAATTAACATGTTGACTTCAGGGTCTGAGGTTCGTAAGCTCCCCCTGAGTCTGATAGTTCAGAGGGTGAGGTTTCATAAGCTCCCTCTAAGTCATATCCATGTTAATTAAATTTCTTTTAAGGCACACTCTTCAAATATTAAATAACCATTTTCTTTCTCCCCCTTTTGTCATCAACAAAAAGTAATATCAAGGAAAGAAAAGAGTTTGAAGAAAAATGAATTTATAGGAAATACTCAAGTCTGAGTAAAAAGAATTAATAATTAGGATTTGTTCTCCCCTTTTGTCATCAGTTAAAAAACATAAAATTAAGAAATATGCGACGTTAATAAATGACTAGAATAGTTGGAATTTTTTTTTACATAACACGAGATGTTCCAAACTTTTTGAGCCTATGAGACATAGCAGTCAAACCTTAGAAAGGGAGTCTGAAGATCAAGAATATATCTCTCTCTTGATTTCATTGGTGCATATTAAACTAGACAGATTTCTCTTTCTCCCATACTCCCTATAAAAGCCAGTTTATAACAAGCAAAAACAAATTCCTCATTCTTTCGTTAAACTTCTTTCTTGATCAAAATGAGTAAATCAGGTGAAAACACAAAGAGTGGTTCCTCATAAGAAATTAAGAAGACTTTGAAGGTTCAGAAAGATGACTGAATCAACTCTTCCAAATTTTCTGAAACTTCTATTAGAGCAACTAGGGTTGGAAGAACAACATAAACAAAGATGAAGTAACCCAAGAAAAGAGAGTCATCTGATGATGAGTGGGATGAGGACTACAAAATATTCATCATGTCAGGAGGGTGGTCTAATCGCCAAGTTTGAGTATCCTCTTGTATTTCACTTTTGATTTTCAAAGACTTTTAATCTTTTCTCATTAAATAAAAAGAAGATCTTTTCCCATAGCTTTATTTGAATCTCTTTTCAACCATCAAAGTCATGTGAGTGTAGTGAATTTTCAACAAAAAAATGCACAAACTTACACTAACTGATGTCCAAGGAAATTGCAAAAAGAATATTTTATTTTACAAGACATAATATCCCAACATTATTATAACTTAGAGATAGAGTAAATAAGTAAAAAAAAAACTGAAAGCTTAACATATATAAGACAAATTCAAAATGTTTTTTTTCTCCAGATTTGTGACACATAAGTGGACAACATACAAAAAAGATAGTTTCAACAGAAAAACTACTTATATGGCATCAGAAACATTTAACCAAATTCTGAGCATTAGAGGTTAAGATGCTTCAGAGGTTACTACACGTCAGAAACTAGTTAGAGCTTTTGATCATCTTCAGACTCTGATCCTTCATTCAGAAGCAAGCACTAATCTTTCATAAAATGCATGTTCAGATTCTTTTTATTGAAATCAAATCTTTCTATTGTAAGAGGTTTGGTAAATATAACAACCCATTGGTGATCTGTATTAATGAACTGTATATCTATTACACATTTATGCACATAATCTCTAATAAAGTGATGTTTTATTTCTATGTGTTTGGTTCTAGAATGTTAAACTAGATTTTTTGTAAAACATATGGCAATAGTATTATCACAGAAGATGGGAATACTGCTTCCATTTATCTAATAGTCTTCTAGCTGATATTTCATCCAGGGGAGTTGTGTGCAACATTTAGTAAATGAGATGTATTCTATTTCTACTATTAATAAAGCAATAGTTGTTTATCTTTTACTAGCCCAGGATATTAGGTTTTCACCTATGAATTAACAATTTCCACTAGTGGGTTTCCTTTCAATTATATCCCCAACATAGTCAGCATCACATAATTCAACTAGCTTGTAATCTAGGGATTTTTTATAAAGCAAACCTAGATTAGTTGTTCCCTTCAGGTACCTAAAGACCCTCTTAACAACAGGTAAGTGAGTCCATAGAGTGGCTTCTTAAGTTTTAAAACATGTTCTAGATGGATTGAATACTCAAACCCAAATAGTTGTTTTGCACATACATCTTTAGAAATAACACCATTTTAAAATGCACCACTAACATCCATTTGATATAGAATGATTTTATGATTAATAGCATAAGAGACAAGTATCCTGATTGCCTCTAACCTTGCATTAGGTGCAAAGGTTTTTGAGAAATCTATACCTTTTGGTTGACTGCAGCCTTGAACTACCAGTTTGGCTTTGTTTCTTACCACTTCTCCTTGCTCATTAAGCTTGTTTCTGAACACACATTTTGTTCTAATGATTTTATTTTTATGAGGCATGGGTACCAAATCCCACACATCATTCCTTTGAAATTGGTTCAGTTCTTCTGGTATGGCTATAATCCATCCATCATCAAATAAGGATTCAACAACAGAAGTTAGTTCTATCATGGAGATAAGTCCCATCATTGAATGCTCTTTTCTGAATGTAGATCTTGTTTTTAAAGGGCTATCTTTATTTCCAATGATTAACTCTTATGGATGAGATGACTTATACTTGAAGGTATCTCTTGATTGTGAAGCTTCTTGAGAGTCACAAATAGCTTCTTCAGAACTCTCTTCCTCTGTATGTATTTTAGAAGTTGGGTTTGGTTATGTACCACCAGCTTCTCAACATCTAACTTTTGAACCTCTAGCTTATAAACATTCAACTTCCAAAGGAGTTAAAACTTCTGATCCACCAGCTTCTGGAGAGACTTAGGATATATGAAATTTTGAAAAAATTTCAACTAACTTTGACGTTTTACTATCAGACTCTTTGTCATCAAATTTGATATGCGTAGAATCTTATACCATTTTAGTTTCAGAGTTATACACCCTGTACGCCTTCGAGCATTCAGAGTATCCTAAAAGATACCCTTTTGTGCTTTGGCATCAAATTCCTTCAGATAGACTTTAGTGTTTAAGATGCAACATGTACATCCAAATTGATGAAAATAATAAGTGTTAGGTTTTCTTCCTTTGAATAGCCCATATGCAGTTTTCTTTAGAATGGGTCTGATGTAGATCCTGTTTTGAACATAACATATTGTGTTTATAACTTCTACCCATTAGTATTTAGGAAATTTATTTTCATGAATCATGGTTCTGGCCATTTCTTATAAGGATTTATTCTTTCTCTCTACAACTCCATTTTATTATGGAATTCTAGGATAAGAGAACTCATAGAGAATTCCATACATTTCAAAAACGTTTTCAAAAGGTTCATTTTCAAATTCTCCTCAATGATCACTCCTTACTTTTAAATATTTTTGACTTTTTTTTCATTTCGTACTTGAATACATAAGACACTAAACACATCATATGATTCATCCTTGGCTCTAAGGAATTTAATCCAAGTCCATCTACTAAAATCATCAACTATGAAAAATCCATATTTCTTCCTATTGATTGATGCACTACAAACAAAACCAAATAAATCAATGTGAAACAGTTCTAAGGGTCTGGAGGTAGAGACTGTTTTTTATTTTAAAAGAGGTTTTGTTAATTTTCCCTATTTGGAATGCTCTACAGAGAGTATCTGAATGATAGTCAAGATCTGGAAGCCCTTTAAAAAGTTTCAACTTGCTAAGCTTGGAGATTAATCTCTATTTAGCATGATCTAACCTTCTGTGTCAGACCCACTTTTCATCACTTATAGATGGGAAAGTACCTTCTGATCAGCCAATTCAAAAAAATTAATTTTATAAACATTTCCTTTCCTCTTACCCTTGAACATTAGAGATTTATCAAATTGATTTATGATTGTATATATGTTCTTATTAAACACTACTTTATAACCACTATCACAAAATTGACATATGATAAGTAGGTTATGTTTTATTCCATCTACTAACCAGACATTATTAATAGAGATAGAAGAGTTACCGATAATACATGTACCAATGATCTTCCCTTTTTGGTTTCCTCCAAATCCCACAGTTCCTCACTCTGAATTTAGAACATATGATTTTCTCCTGTCATATGTCGTGAGTAGCCATTGTTTGGGTACCATGACTGCTTCTTTGCTTCTCCCTTGAACCATATATGTAGCAAAAATGATTTTAGATTTAGGTACCCATAGTCTTATGGGTTTTTTGGGATTAGTTCTGACATGTTTTCTCTTGTTTTGTACCAATTCTCTTACATGGAAAGGCTTAGAATCATTCAATACTTTTGATTTAGAAGCTTGTTGTCTTGATTAAGTTTGACCTTAGGTTCTAAACCTTACAGAACCTCATGACCTGATGCCTTAGGTTTTGGTTCCTTAAGAACCTTTAATTTCACAACCTTTTACTTTAGAGTCTCAAGTTATGATTTCTTTAGAACCCTTGACTAAATAGTTTTAGGTTCTGATTGGTTCAGAACCTTTGCATAACCATTTTTTTGTTCATTTTTAAGAAGAAGGATCTGATGGTTTAATCAAGGTTTCATCCCTTGGTTTAAAAGGGTTTTGATAGTAACCAATGCCTTCTCCTCTACTTCTACTTGTAGAAGCATGCTACAGTCTCAAGTTTTGATGATGTCAATGCTACTCAAAGTTAATATCTCTTGATTGCAAAAAGACAAGTTGTTCAAAGTCATCAAGATCAAGTCAAGCTATCTTTCAAGTCAAGCTATATGGAACTGATTCTTCCAGACTTGCCTGCATTACTGGTATATCAAATCCACCTCTTTAATTTTGATATACAAGTGTTCAAAAACATCAATCTTTTGTGCATAATACATACACATGTTTTTGAAACTTTAAAAATGGTATAACATTAATTTTAAAAAGCATTTTTCTGAAAATTAGCAGTGTTAACCGATTAACCATATGGGTTAACCGGTTAACCATTTTGAATTTTGAATTTTCTGGGCTAACGTACCAGTGTTAACCGATTAACCATATGGGTTAACCGATTAACACTGAACGTGCTGTGAAAAATTGTTGTGTTTTGAGTTCAAAATTATTTTTAAAATCATACCTTTTCATGGTTTGAATCTTTTAAAATCATACCTTTTGTGAAAGGTTATTTTACTCATATAAATTCTGAGTTTCTCATTTTTTTTAAAATGACACCAACAACAAAAAACCAATACTCATTTTTAAAATTGTCTTAGAATCAAATTCATTTTAAAAAAAAGTGTTCATACTTGCATTTAAAGTTTCATATTCATTGAACACTTGTATTGAAAAATTACAAAGAGTGAATTTTGATTCATTGGAGAAGATCACTTTGACAATTATACTCAATCCAAATTCATTACAATTATTTTGTATTTGACTTGTGATCCAGGATTGTTGGACACAAGGGTGAGTGTTTACAAGAGGATTGTTCTTGTACACTTGTGAGTTTTTATTGTTTGATAGTAGGCCTCACCGGTTGATGGTGTGATAGGTTGTACTGTTTTAAACAATAGTGAAAATTCTCTTTCATGTTGAAAGGGGAGTGGAGTACTCTCGGATTGTGAGGGGAACCACTATAAATCCTGTGTCTTTCTTTCTTTCTGTTGATTTAATGCTTTCCATAACCAAGAACACCATCCAGTATATTTCCAAGAACCATATAAAAACCGAAAAAATTTCAAAAGTCCTAATTCACCCCCCCCCCCCCTCTTAGGCATACTCTGTTCTTACAATTGGCATCAGAGCAGGTTAAGGTAACCTGTTCCTAACGATTCAGTATGGCTTCCGCAAGTACCAACCCGGTTTTCAAAGATGGTGGAAGTAGTAACAAACCACCACTCTTTTCTGGAGAATACTTCAATTTTTGGAAAATCCGTATGAAGGCACATCTTGAGGCTCAAGGAGATGGTATATGGGAAACCGTTGAAACTGGTCCACATGTTCCTACAAGTGTGGTAAATGGTGTTGGAACCCCAAAGATCAAATCCTCATATGATGAAGATGACAAGAAGAGAATCTTGAATGAGAAGAAAGCAATCAACATACTTCAAAGCGCTCTCAGTATGGATGAATTCTTTCGCATATCACAGTGTCAATCGGCAAAACAGATTTGGGATACCTTGGTAGAAACGCATGAAGGAACAGCAGAAGTAAAAAGATCAAGACTTAACACGTTAAGTCAAGAATATGAGATGTTCCGTATGCAGCCCGGTGAATCTATTGTTGCCTTGCAAAAGAGGTTCATTCATCTGACAAATCACCTGATTGCTCTTGGGAAGACCTTCACCAACGATGATCTCAACTTAAAAGTCCTAAGATCCTTGACAAGAGAATGGCAACCAAAAGTGACTGCCATTTCGGAAAAGAAAAGTCTTTCAACGATGACATCCGCTTCATTATTCGGGAAACTTCAAGAGCATGAACTGGAACTTGGAAGGCTTGAGAAACATGAAAGTCAAGACAAGAAGTCCAAAGGAATTGCCTTGAAGACTGACACAAAGGATGACAAAATTGACGAATCTTCTGAAGACGAAAATTTCATGCTTCTAGTAAAGAAGCTTGGTAAGTTTTTCAATAATAATAAAACTTCTTCTTTTCCTAAAAAGAATAAACATTTCAGGAAAAAGGAAGCATCCACATCAAACCAAGAAATTACATGCTATGAATGTGGAAGACAAGGTCACATAAAGCCAGACTGCCCAAAACTCGCAAATAAAGGAAAATTCAAGGGCAAGAAGGATTTCAAAACAAAGAAGGCTTATGTCGCATGGGACGACAACGAAGTGAGTTCATCATCGGAATCAGATAGCGATGAATGTGCAAATATTGCCTTAATGGCCTCTCACCATTCTGATGACGAAAATGAGGTTAGTAGTAATTTTTCTGTCTATGATAATGATGCACAAGAAGTTATAGATGAACTTCTAAAAGAGTGCAAAACTTTGTACAAAGACATCTCATCACAAAAGAAAAGAATTTTACTTTTAGAAAAACAAAATTCTGATTTCCTGAAAAATATTGAAGATGAAAAACAAAAAGTGATGGATGAAGAACAAAGTCTTGTATGTAAGAATTGTGAGTCTTTGTCTTTTCAAATTGTTCAACTTAAAAGAGTTTTAGAAAGATACGAAAAGGGTCAAATTGGCTTGGAAGAGATTCTTAAACATCAAAGGTATCCTAATGATAAAAGTGGATTGGGATATTCTAAATTTTCAAAACCAAGCACCAATAAGACCATTTTTGTAAGAGCAAGTGAACAAATTGTGAAGAAAGAGACAAGCACTTCTAAGACTCAGCATCAAAATCATAACAAGAAAAGAATTAATAAGAAAAAGAATTATATTCCTAGATATAGAAGTCATTTTCAACCTACATGTTTTTATTGTGGTATTAAAGGGCACACACCTAATGCTTGCTATGTACGTAATATTGGTGTTGCAAAGGGGCATTATGTGTGGGTGGAAAAAGGTACTAACTATCAAGGACCCAAAGCAACTTGGGTACCTAACACTACCTAATTTTGTTTTGTAGGTATGCTTGAAGACAACCACAAATGAATGGTATCTTGATAGTGGTTGCTCGAAGCATATGACGGGAGATATAAACAAATTTTCAAGTCTATCATTAAAGGCCAAAGGATACGTCACTTACGGTGATGATAATAAAGGAAAAATTCTTGGAGTTGGAACCATTGGTGCACCTCCATGTACCGTCATCGAAGACGTTCTTTTTGTTGAAGGCCTTAAGCATAACCTGCTTAGCATCAGTCAATTGTGTGACAAAGGGTTCAAAATCAACTTCACAAAGGAGGAATGCTTGATCGAACACGAAGTCACTCATGAGATTCTGCTAAAAGGTAAAAGATACAATAATATTTTTATGATCTCTTTTGATGATTCTTCTTTGAAGGTAAAATGTCTTATGGCGAACAACAACGAGGCATGGCTTTGGCATAAAAGATTTGCTCACATTCACATGGAGCATTTAAACAAATTAATCAAGCATGATCTGGTTGTTGGGCTTCCGAAGATAAAATTCATCAAGGATAAATTATGCGATGCATGTCAAAAGGGAAAACAGACCAAGACAACTTTCAAATCCAAGCAAGTGGTTTCTACATCAAGACCACTTCAATTGTTGCACATGGATCTTTTTGGTCCATCAAGAACGAAGAGCTTTGGAGGTAGTATTTATGCTTTAGTTATTGTTGATGATTTTTCTCGATATACCTGGACAATGTTTTTAGTGCAGAAAAATGATGCGTTTAAAGCATTCAATAAGTATGCAAAACAAATTCAAAACGAGAAGTCACTCACTATAGCCTCCATAAGAAGCGACCACGGTGGAGAATTTCAAAATTCAGACTTTGAAGAATTTTGCGAAGAAAATGGAATTTCTCATAATTTTTCGGCACCAAGAACTCCTCAACAAAACGGCGTCGTAGAACGGAAGAATCGCTCACTAGTTGAACTTGCTAGAACAATGCTCAGCGACACAAATCTTCCAAAATATTTCTGGGCAGAAGCAGTAAGCACGGCATGCTTTGTAAGCAACCGCGTGAATATTCGACCGCTACTCAAAAAGACTCCGTATGAGTTGTTCAAGGGAAGGAAACCGAATATATCATTCTTCCACATATTTGGCTGCAAATGCTTCGTTCTCAACAACAATAAGGACAATCTCTGTAAGTTTGATGAGAAGTCCGACGAAGTTATTCCAGATGGATGTCAAAAGCGCTTTCCTGAATGGATACATTAATGAGGAAGTCTACGTCAAGCAACCTCCGGGTTTTGAAGACTTCAAAAATCCCTCACATGTTTTCAAACTGAAGAAGGCTCTCTACTGTTTAAAACAAGCACCACGAGCATGGTATGATCGCCTTAGCAACTTCTTATGTGAGAAAGGATTTACAAAAGGAAAGGTTGACAAGACGCTGTTTATAAAGAAGATCAAGGGTAACACCTTGTTAGTACAAGTCTACGTCGACGACATCATATTTGGATCAACAAACAAAGAACTGTGCGAAGAATTCTCACTCATGATGCGAGAAGAATTCGAGATGTCCATGATGGGAAAGTTAAATTATTTTCTTGGACTACAAATCAAGCAAACCAAGGATGGAATCTTCCTCAACCAATCCAAGTACTGTAAGGAATTAATAAAGAAATTCGATATGGATAGTTGCAAGATGATGTCTACTCCTATGGGATCCGGAACGTATGTTGATCAAGATGAATCTGGTACTCCAGTTGATATTACTAAATATCGAGGTATGATTGGTTCATTACTATATTTGACGGCAAGCCGTCCTGACATTATGTTTAGTGTTTGTTTGTGTGCGCGCTTCCAAGCAAATCCGAAGGAATCGCATCTCACTGCTGTGAAGAGAATTATCAAGTATCTCAAAGGAACGACCAACGTTGGATTATGGTATCCTAAAGGTAGTATTTGTTCTTTGGTTGGTTATTCTGACGCTGACTATGCAGGATGCAAAACCGATAGAAAAAGTACAAGTGGTACATGTCATATTCTCGGAAATGCTCTAGTATCATGGGCCTGCAAGAAGCAAGCTTGTGTAGCACTCAGCACCGCCGAAGCAGAATACATCGCCGCAGGAAGTTGCTGTACACAGATTTTATGGCTGAAACAACAACTTCTGGATTATGGTGTTGACCTCGGATGCATTCCTCTACGGTGTGACAATACTAGTGCCATAAATATCACAAAGAATCCGGTTATGCATTCCAGAACAAAGCACATTGATATCCGGCATCATTTCCTTCGAGATCACGTATTAAACAGAGATGTTGATGTTACTTTCGTCGACACACACAACCAACTCGCTGACATCTTCACCAAGCCTTTGGCAAAAGAATCATTCTACAAAATTCGGAGAGAACTTGGAATTCTTGATGAAGGTGACATCTGATCCTTGTCTCTATTTTATGTATGCATTAATTGTGATATGTTTTCATGTATATGCATTCTGTTTTTATGTATTTTTCAAAAATTCGAGCATGTTAATCGATTAACCATATGGGTTAACCGATTAACACTGTTAAATTTTCAATTCTGATTAAATTTTTTTAATGTGTTAACCGATTAACCTATATGGTTAACCGATTAACACTATAAATTTTTCAAAAAATCAGAAACGAAAATTATATTAATTTTTGAAAATTTTATATTTTTTCTTTATATATTTTGTGTGGTCCATATTCTCTTAAATATCCACATCCATATCCAAAATCCACATTCCCTCTTAAATCATAACTTCTCTCTCCCACTCTTAAAAGTTGGAAAAACTCCCCATAACCTCTCAAACCCTAACTTCCTCAGAACCCACAACCCCAGTTTCTCTCAAACCTCCATCCATGGCTTCAGCATCAAACCGCGGCAAGGGAAAACTTCCAGAACATCACTCTGCATCTGATGAAGATATTCCTATGGAAACAACCAAGAAGCGCAGAATGGATTTCAAAGTCCGAGTTCGGTCTATCCTTCCGGTAAAGTATGTGAATCTTAAGGCTTTTCCTGCATCATCTTTTGATTTTCCTGCTTTGCTCAAATATCAGAGGATCGATAAATTTGTGTCTGATTCTGGAAACTGCTACCCGGATCTTGTCAAATCCTTTTTGCATAAACTGTCTGTGTTTCTAAATGCAAATGATGAGCATATTATGAAAACAATTGTTAGAGACTGTGTTGTTGAAGAAAATCTGTCTGATGTTGCTGCAATGCTGAACATACCATCATCTGGGTATTTTCTGAGAAAGGGAGTTAACCACGTGGAAGGGCCGTGGTCCAACTACGACAAGATGGAGTTCTATTATCAGATCTGCAGATTTCCAAAGGAGATGATTATCGCCAACCAACGTACTGCTCGTCTGTTGTGCTATGCAAAGAATCTTACCGTCTCTGATCGGATGCTTCACTACATAATCTGCTATGTGCTGATTCCCAAGGATTCGAATCATGCACAAATTAATGATCTGGAAATGCAACTTCTTTTCGCCATCAAGAACAAGATTCGTGTCAATTGGATTCTGACCATCATGTATCACCTTCAACAACAACTATCTCTGTTGACCCGTCTTCCTTATGCACGGCTGATATCAAGAATTTTGGAATTGACTACTTTGGATCTTAACCGTGAACCAACCATCAAGATGAAATCAACCACCAATGAGATCAACGAGATTACAATTGTCAAGAATACTGGAATTTTTAAGGATAATGACGGTACTTACAAGTACTCAGAAGAAGGAGCCAATGCTAACCAGGCCTTTCCCGTACCTGCAGGAGGCATCACCAACGAGTTCCTTTACCAAACTATCATGACTCAGCATAGAGAAACCTCCCGGGCCATTGCTTCCCTCCGGAACCTTGTCCTGTCTTCTCACCATACCAACCCTGACAGCCCTGTTGTATCTGATGAAGAAAATGAAGAGGAAGAAGAGGAGGAGGATATGGCGGATGAGGATATTTAGAGGATATGCTGCTGTTGTTGTTTTTATTGCTTTTCTTTGATTTCTAGTTATAAGTTTTTATGCTTTCATTTGAACTATGTTTTATTGTAACAAGTACAATTTCTATTTGCTGCATTTTATATGTACTACTGTTTGTGCTTTGTGTTTTCTTGGCTTTGCATGTGCTTATTACTATATTTGTTGCTATCTTGTGATTTCTTTGAAAGCTCTTCCTTTTTGCTGATGTCAAAGGGGGAGAAGAGCTTGGTTCTGTTAATATCTCTCTGTGTGCAGATTTTTTTTCCTCTGTTAAGATAGGGGGAGTTGCTAGACATAGGGGGAGAACCAGATCAAGAACCAAGAGATATCGCACAACATTTTTTGATTGCCATCATCAAAAAGGGGGAGAATGTAGAAGCATGCTTCAGTCTCAAGTTTTGATGATGTCAATGCTACTCAAAGTTAATATCTCTTGATTGCAAGAAGACAAGTTGTTCAAAGTCATCAAGATCAAGTCAAGCTATCTTTCAAGTCAAGCTATATGGAACTGATTCTTCCAGACTTGCCTGCATTACTGGTATATCAAATCCACCTCTTTAATTTTGATATACAAGTGTTCAAAAACATCAATCTTTTGTGCATAATACATACACATGTTTTTGAAACTTTAAAAATGGTATAACATTAATTTTAAAAAGCATTTTTCTGAAAATTAGCAGTGTTAACCGATTAACCATATGGGTTAACCGGTTAACCATTTTGAATTTTGAATTTTCTGGGCTAACGTACCAGTGTTAACCGATTAACCATATGGGTTAACCGATTAACACTGAACGTGCAGTGAAAAATTGTTGTGTTTTGAGTTCAAAATTATTTTTAAAATCATACCTTTTCATGGTTTGAATCTTTTAAAATCATACCTTTTGTGAAAGGTTATTTTACTCATATAAATTCTGAGTTTCTCATTTTTTTTAAAATGACACCAACAACAAAAAACCAATACTCATTTTTAAAATTGTCTTAGAATCAAATTCATTTTTAAAAAAAAAGTGTTCATACTTGCATTTAAAGTTTCATATTCATTGAACACTTGTATTGAAAAATTACAAAGAGTGAATTTTGATTCATTGGAGAAGATCACTTTGACAATTATACTCAATCCAAATTCATTACAATTATTTTGTATTTGACTTGTGATCCAGGATTGTTGGACACAAGGGTGAGTGTTTACAAGAGGATTGTTCTTGTACACTTGTGAGTTTTTATTGTTTGGTAGTAGGCCTCACCGGTTGATGGTGTGATAGGTTGTACTGTTTTAAACAATAGTGAAAATTCTCTTTCATGTTGAAAGGGGAGTGGAGTACTCTCGGATTGTGAGGGGAACCACTATAAATCCTGTGTCTTTCTTTCTTTCTGTTGATTTACTGCTTTCCATAACCAAGAACACCATCCAGTATATTTCCAAGAACCATATAAAAACCGAAAAAATTTCAAAAGTCCTAATTCACCCCCCCCCCCCCCCCCCCTCTTAGGCATACTCTGTTCTTACACTACTTACACCATAGGTTATGGATGCAAGTTTGATTCTTTTAAGTCCAATTAAGATAAATTCTTAAAGAGCCATTTCATGCTCATCAAGAGTTTTATAAGATACATCTTTAACAGGAGCAATATGATCTCTCTCAAGAGCTTCATTCTTTTTTGGATAAGGTCTTAATTTCTCTTTCAAAATATCATATTGCTTTGTTAATATTTTCATGTGTTTGGCCTTTTCCTGACACCTACTCATTAGATCTTGAATAAAAGTAATCAAATCAGGACGAGATAATTTAGAAAATACCTCATCCTCTTCAAATTCTGAACCAGAATCTGAGTCATATTCTACTTCAGAATATGTAAGAGCTATCAAAGCTAGATTAGCTTTTTCTCATCTTTCTCGGAGTCTTCTTCATTGTCAAGTTCATCCCATGTTGCCATGAGATACTTCTAGAACATGTTTATGAAGATTTCCTTCTGGAAGCTTCCCTTATTTGACTTGTTCCTTTACAACTCTGGACAATGAACAATGAAGTGACCAGACTTCTTACAGTTGAAGCAATTAAGTGATCATCCTGCTTATCTCTTGAATTTGATCCTCTAAAGCCATTACTTCTGTCAAAGAATCTTTTGTTATTGTTGGCCAAGTATTGAAATATTTTAATGATAAAGGCCATTTCCTCATCCTCTGAGTCTTCTTCAGAACCTTCTAAATAAGAAGCTTTTTCTGAGTTCCATACTTTAGGAGTCTTTACCGTTTTGTAGAAGATTTCAAAGCTAGGGACTTTGACTTCTTTGCAGGTTCATTTCCATTGAGCTCTATCCCATGACTCTAGAGATTGCTGATAAGATTTTAAAGACTTAATGTGTTTAAGTCTTTAACCTCCTAAATAGTTTTTACCTTTAGTCTTTTCAGACATGAAGACTCATAAGAATCTTCTTGACATGATTAGAGGTAGTGTAGCTCTTGCTCAGAACCTTAAGTAAAAAATGTGAGAATTTGAAACCTAGAAAGCATGGTTTCAATATTTCCATCTTACTTCATTATGAACATCTCATATTGTTGAACTAGAAGGTTAGCCTTAGATTCCTTACCTTGTTGATTCCCTTCATATGTAGCATATAGAGATTCAAAAATGGTCTTAGTAGTAGATTTATCAATTATTTTAATGTACTCTGAGTGAGGTAGAACATCAACCAAGATGCCTCTAACTCTGTGTTGTTTTCTGTAAGTCTTTTTCTGAGTAGGTGTGAGATATTTTTTTGTCATACATCATTCCAACTTAATTGACTTAAATATCAATGTCATCTTCCAAAATATTCCATAACTCATCATCAAGACCTATGATATGAGTATACATTATGATCTTCCACCATTCAAAATTAATAGAGTATCCACTGAAAGTTGGAGGTCTAGATGTATAATAGTTTTTCTTAGAGGTACTGTAGTCATAACTGACAGCTCCAAAAGGACTACCCTCACTAGTGATATTTGGTTGCGGATCACCCATTATAACAAAGTGTTTTTCTCAGGATATTTTCTGCACCACTGTTAAGTGTTTAGCACAAACCTTGCTTTGATGCCACCTGAAGGTGAGAAAAACACAAGAAGGGGGTTGAGTTTTGTTGGTTTTCCTCCTCTAATATTTTTCTTCTTCTGCTTTTGGTTTATCTTAATCAAATTCTGAACACTTAGTTCATAGTCTGAATCAGAACCACTAGGTTTACTTCTGAAAGTCCTTATCAGATTCTGAACCAGAATCTAACTCAGAGTTGTATAGTTGAGAACATTGAAATGATAATATTAGAAACTAGGAAAGTAAAAGATAAGACACACAACAGTTATTCTAGTTCCTCTCATAAATTGAGAGTAGTCCAGTCCCCTTGTACTTCCAAGGGATTTTCACTATAACAATCAAGGTTACAAACTCTCAAGCACCAAGCAAGAGACTTCCAATGCTCAAACCTTCAAGTAAGAGACTTTTATGCTTAAGCATACAAGCAAGAGACTTTAAAAGCTCAAACCCTTAAGTAAGAGAGTTCTATACTCAAGCACACAAGCAAGAGACTTCAAATTCTCAAACCCTCAAGTAAGAGACTTATATGCTCAAGCATACAAGCAAGATACTTCTAATGATTAAGCACTAAAGTAAGAGGCTCCTGACTCTATAACAAACTGTTAAGAGGTTTTGGGTAAAACTACACTTGATATGCAATCAAAGGTGTGAATAGAATAAAACTTGTTAATACTCTTAATACTTTAATAAATTCTAAAATATGCATAATTTTTAAGATGTTCTAAGTTTAGCTAATTTGACAGAGTGACTTCTCTTTGAAATGTCAAGGATCAGAGTCTTGTATTGTAGTGTATTAGTCTTCATCTTCAAGTCTTTCAGCTCTTTATATAGAGAGAAGGAAAAGAGACGTTGAAAGACTTTCACCAAAAAGTTGGATAAGCTTTTTACTTAATTGTACACATTAAGAAATCACCTTTCTACAAGAGGAATTATCTGTTAAAGCTCAGACAACTATGGAGAGATCTTTCCTTAAGTCTTCACGTGAATAAAATATCTCCGAGTCTGTCAGATTTTCCTCGATTGAACAGATTTGACAACCTTCAGATTCTGGAACCCAAGTTCTGATCCTTCAAAGGTTGACTTTCTTCATACATAACTCTTCAGAGGCTGATCTCTTCAGAGTTTGCTTATTGGCTACAAAAGCTTTAGAGTTTGGATCACCAAAGGCTGACTTTCTTCAAATGTTGACTTCTTCAAAGTCTAGATCTTTCATCAGAGCCAGAGTCTTCAGAAGTGATCTTTAGATCCAGAGTCTGAACTTTAGATTCAGAATCTTCAAGTTTCTCTTCATCTCTTCTTAGTCTTATAACCCTACATACTTGAACAAATGTTAGAACACCTAAAGGGATATTTTGTTCCAACATTTACTCATAAGTAAAGAGACTTGAGAAATAACATAAACAAAAGTCTCATTTAGAGAAGAAGAAATCTAAACTAGAAGTGAAGAAAGTCTTTCATCGTCCCTCTCATGAAGAAGCGTTGAGTTTCCACACGTGACAGAACTCGCCTCTTACTAATTGAAAGATTGCAAGAAGTAGGATTGTTACAAATTAAATTTTTGTTTTTGTTTTAATTAGTTTTTAGAAATGTTAATTTTAATTTTAATTTAATATCTTGTATTGTTGTATTTATTTTGCTTATCATGAGCTAAACTCTTTGTGTTGAGTAATGTAAAGTTTAATGAAAAGTGTCATTTTTTGTTACATGCCGTGATTTGAAGTGATACTTTTTATCATGTGAAATAATTTTATAAATATGTTTCTCAGCTTGATCACCTTAAAATAGGTAAAAGTTGGTTAGTGACTCAGAGATTTATTAACTAGTGGATTTCATGGTGAATATAGTTGAAAATAGTAAGACAGAAATATTCACTAGATTAATCACTTTAAACGTAAAGGACTACATCCATAGAAAAGTAAAGTCAAGACTAAAGGAAACACTGATAGCATGTAGAAACAAGAGTAATCAAATAAAGTAATACTAAATAAATAAATGCAATAACAACGAATATTCATTCATTCACCAATAAGTGTTATATCGGGATGAAAAAGCTCATTCTCCCCCAATGCATTTTCAAAGGAAACCTGCATAACAAAGTAATTGTCTTCCACCGACCTCGTATAATCTTTGAATAAGTTAAGGTTTTCAAGATGCATCCCTTGAAGGTCATATTGAGACTTCATTCAACCCTTACAAGCTTTATTCAAATACATCTCCAATTCCTTTACCATATTGTAGTAGAAAACCAACGCTCGTTCTGCCTTAGCAAGGGTTGCCTCAAATTTAGATAGTGCCTTAAGAGAATATGTTAGAGCAACATCCTTCTTATTTATCTCTAGATCCAATGTCTACACCATTTTGACCAATAAATTAAGATACTTGAAAGATTGTATCTCATTCCTTATTTATGTCAACATACCTCTTGTTTTTGTAAGTTCTTCTAGAAATCGGTTCCTCTAAATAGTGAGATCACTAATGTGCACCTCAAGCACCTATTTTCCCCTTCAAAGACGATCAAGCAAGGAGAAGTTTCCCATTTCAATGGAACCAAAGGCTAGGACAATTGACATCCTGGGTATTTGATAAGACCTTCATGTCGACTCCTCTTGACAGACTTCTTCACCCTTACTCAAAAAACAAGCATAATATCCTTCAAAAATAAAAGATCAAAGCTCCCTAACCGTCTGAAGACCATGGCGTGCCAAATGTAGTGGCAAAAATTTTCCTGAGGTCAATGTTGAGCATCCCTCGTGACTAGATCTTCCCAAGTCTTGTGCAATTATCCATTAATTTTATCAAACAACCCTCTCCTAGGGAACATTTTAGCGGAATACCTTGTAAGAATTCCCTCAATTTGTGCATTACAACAAGTGTATGACATCCCCACAAAGGGGAGATTAGGAGAACCATGTTCCTTCGTCCTAATTGGGATAGAAAGGTTGTAACAGACCAGATCAGCATGTAACCTCGTAGTTAGAACTCTTCTGATAGTCGACATATGAATAGCTTCAGAAAGTGAAAGGGTTACCCTAGGTGCCTTTCTTCATTTGAATCATTGTCTTGTGACACTTCATCTTATCTACAAATAAGAGATAAATTGGGCATCTCTAGTAGAAAGTAAGAAAACTTCTATGTTACTCACTAAAGATGACATGTCTCACCCCTCTAGTAGAAACTTCCACCAGTAAACGCGTCTCTATGTACCATTTCCTTTGTTTCTTTGATGATGCCCAAGAAAGCACGACGCCATCGATAAATCCCAAACATTCCAATAAGGCCATTAGTTTCCTCTTCATATAGGTATCCTCATGGATTTAGTCGTACAAAATGTAAATGTAGGACCCACCCTTAACCAAGAAATGGCTTTGGTGCCAAAATTTTGGAGATTTATTCGAACATTTGAAGGGTGCCTCAAATTGAATGTTACACATGCTCGCATGGGTCGCCTTGGTAAAAGGAGTAACCGGTCTTTGAAATTCTTCATGTTATTGAAGTATGTTAGGTTGTTTATACGGTGATTGGCAGTATTTTGTTAAAAACAAGTGAAATTGCAAGATGTTGTGACATACTTGTACGACGTCGTGGTGTGCTGTATGGGAAAATTTAGTTTTAAGCGTGAGATCACTGAAGATTCTTTGAAAATTTGTTTCACATATATTGTAGTCTAAGAAGCGTGTGTTTTTGGAAGCTCAAAGTTAGGTTACAGTTGTGCAATATTTCCTAAGAGTGGTTGTTAAAAATTTTAAGGAAAGATTAGATTTGATTTGATTCTGTAGAAGATTATACAACAAATATAGTTGGATCCGCGCTTTAGGAAATAATGTGTTCACTTCAAAATATTATGGATCTGTATTTAATAATATACTCTCTTCCACAATATTATAGATGTGCTATTTATTTTAGCCTGATTTTCTCATTAAGCCCATGTTATTCGAAGGCTATTTATAAAAGACTCTAAACCCAAAGAAAGATAGAGGAGCTGTATTGTGTGAGAGATTTTTTTAGGATTTTGTTTTTTTTTTTCGTTGTTTGTGAGCCATTCTTGTATCACCTTGATACTATGGTAGAACTATTTTGGTTGAGTTGTATGTGTGAATCACCCATGAGCTTTTAAGCAAGACTAGATTATGTTTATTGGAGTGTGTCTCCTTCTTTGATTGTTATCTTGTTATCATGAACTATTTGTTATGAGAGGAAGTGATAGGGGTCTCATATCTAAGATAGTCTTAGATAGAAATAACACAGGTAGTGATTAGGTGCGAAGTTTGTAAAACCTGAGGTTGTTTAGAACTTCAAACTAATACTATTATAGTGGATTTCCTTCATGGCTTGGATGCCCCCGGATGTAGGTGACGTTGCACCGAACTGGGTTAACAATTGATTTGTGTTATTTACTTCCTACAATTTTTTTAAATTGTTCATTGTTATTTTTGTTGTCACGACGTCTTAACATTGCATTCGACATTCTGGTGTCCTGACATCATATACGACATCTGTCCACTACGTGCCAGAATTTCAAAGTAGACCTCAAACATCTTATAGACTTGCCTAAGGGAAAGTAATCCTTGAACCTCTACTGAATCATTAGAACAACATTTGATGTTAAAAAATGTATAAAAAAAAGTGTGGCAAGATCGACAAATTTTTCTTATACTTTCACTAATACCGGAAGACTTTGACATACACCCAGCTCATTGAATGCAGTTGCAATATGGAATTCACAAATGATTAAGAATGTATGCCTTAATGTCATTGAAAGGAAGACGAAAACCTCATATTTTCCACACACATTTTTGTTTCCTTCAAAGGAAAGCACTCCCCAGTCTGAGGAGGTACCCATTTCAATGAAAGCATGACCTAGACCGACCTTATCAATGAAGAAGAATACAACATCTACCATTTCTTGGTCCACCCACATAGAAGAACTGTCTTTCTTCAAGTTCTGGGTTCTTGGTCGAGAGTTTTCCATCTTATATTTACTACTATTACACAAAAAATAATGATTATAAGTATAAGCATGAGATTGGGATTCCAACCACCACTTTACTTAACTATTAGAAGGTTTACAACCAAAAGCGCGATGATGTGCTCTGATGTAAGTCTCGATCTTGCATTCCTACTTAAAATCATTTACGACAATGGGATTCATCTAGGGCAAAGAAGGAAAAGTGAAACCTCTATCAACCTGTTTCCCTTGAAAATTGGAAAACAACCGCTGATCTTCCAAATCTAACTTTGGTGACTCACAGGATCGATCAGATTGATCCTAGAACGTGTGCTAAAAGGTTTCGTTTTCTAGAATCTGCCTAAGTTACACACTTCGACAATATTAGGTGAAAAGTCTTAATGGTAGAATTGCTTATTAGACTGAAGAGAGGAAGAAGATAGAAATTTGGATAGAAAGAAATAGAAATCTTTAGAGGAAGAAAAGGGGTCCAAGGCAAAGTAAGAATGCATAAAAATTGGAAAGTATGGCGAGAAGGTAAAGAAAACTTAATAAAAGTAAAAGGACAAAGTAAACTTCATTGAAAAGTAAAACATGGTGTGTTTACATCACGTACATTCTCCTTGATACTCTCTTTCTCTACACTCGGATACTTGGAGTAATTTTAGGAGTGACTTGTACAAAAGTAAATTACAACACCTTTAATTCAACCTCTAAAAATCCTATTTATAATAGAAGAAATAACTAACAATAACTTCCCAAAACCATCACCTTCCGACACATGTCGTGATGCATGGATTCCTTCACCCACCGGATGCCACATGTCCTCTTAGTCATTAGCGAATGAAACTAATCCCTCCAATTTATTTGAATTTCAAATCTTTAAGATAATCATCAAGCAATGTCTCGGTCGAAGCATGACCCTTCGAAGTTTCATGATTTTCCCAAAGTCGTCCAAATGTTTTGACTCTTCTTCTTCGTAGACCTTGAACTCTTTGATCAGCTTTTATCTCCAGCAAGATTTTGATGCTTTCTCTTAAATATCTTAACATGCAAGAGGTGTCAAATTTAGGAGCTAACAAATTGCCCCCCCAAAAAATGTCTTTTTCGACCCCTATGTAGAAAACGTGTATTTTTTTGACAGCATCTAATTCGACGTTGCTATTTCGACTCACACATGTCAATTGATGTGCTTTAGCCGAATACTGCCTGGGAAGATGAAAGGGGAAGAGAGAGAAAAGGAAAATATAAGAAACACGCAAGAAACTGCTCCGTCACCTTTGTGCACGTTCCTGACGTCATGGGTCATCATGGCAAATTTCTTGGAACTCACAAAAATCACAAATCATCATCATTCTTTTAGAGCCTAGGGGATGTTGGTTATAATTGCCACCCCTATTTCTCCACCTCAGGACATACTCGTGGCCCACTAACTCTAGCCACTTATGATAAAAAACTCTTGATTTCCAATACTTCATATAAATAACTTCCTTAGGCATTATTTTTAACCTTTTCAATTCCCAGCAAAAACTCTTGAGTTTTTCTTTCCAAATATCCTTTTCTTCCTAAGAACACTTCCTTCCCTAACTTCAACAATGGTTGAGCACTAGAATTAGAAGCAAAATACACAACCCAAAGGGCAATCCTTTACATCGGTCCGCCCTCCTTTCACCACCCTGAGTGGCCCCAAAGTCGTGAAGAACCAAAAATTCATTCGCGAACCCTTGTTGGAGGAAAATCGCCATATCTACGAGTCCCAGGTAATCATCCCTATCACTGTTGCAGGTAAACCACTAGCTATGTCTGGCGCACTGTCTCCCTTATGTCTTGATTATTCTAGTTTAAGCGACTTCTTCCCTTCTTACAGAACAACCAAACCCTTAGGGCAAAAGGATTCTAGCAAGATTCCCGCTGATGGTCCTGATAGTCTAGCTTCCTACAACATAGACCTTAAGTACCTCCATGATGGAGCTAGGTTGTTTAGAGTCACCCCTTATTTTAAGGACTCCGAACTTTACCTTAACTGGTTAGCAAAAGTGGAGAAGGTAAAAGCCCAGGACTGGAAAGAGACTGGCATCTATGACCTCATAATGATGTCGAAGGTCGGCCCCAGTTATTGTCCCCTCATGCTAGCTTCCTCTTTGTTTTTCTAGGACAACACCCATTACACTTTCCACCTTCCGTGTGGGATGATGACACCTACACTTTTTGATATAGCTGCCATCATAGGGCTGAAACCCCATGGATTAGTTTATGACCATGAAATTGACTGTCAAGATACCATAGGATTTTCTAATACAAAGCATATCTACACCCACTTCGTCCACCACTATCACAATAAGGACACTACTACTGTCGAGGATGAAGAACATATAGCCTTCTTGGCCATGTGGCTGTCTCACTGTGCCTTCTGTACTAAATCTTTCAGGTGGCACGAAAATACCTCATTTTGGCAAATCAACTACACCTAAAAAGAGGCATTTGCTTGAGCGAGATGATCCTAGCTAGTCTCTATGAGGCCTTGAGCGAAGGCGCTGGTAAGCTGAAGGACCCTGAAAGTCATGGCAACCTATTAATGTCAGGTCCCTTCTGGCTACTCCAGTTGTGGCTCAATGACACTTTCGAAGGAAGCCTTCCCAACAAAGGATAAGTCGATGAGGGTTCGCCTTCTATTTTTGAAAGACAAGTCGAATGGCCCCGCTTAGTTCAACTTACTCCAAGCGAAGAAGGAAACACGCTTCAAGCCAACCTTTCAAACTTCATCCATATGTATGCCAAACGTCATGAGTTTACCCCAAGAATGGCTTCATTCGCAAAAAGGAAATACGGCCCTGAGTGGTTCACCAGACCTTTCCCTCCTCCGCTAAAGAAACATGAAGACAAATCGAAGCTGATCTGGGAGAGATTTCTCACACCTCGACTGTTAGTTCACAAACTCAATCTCGTCAGGGGACAAGCCACTTTGGTAGCCTATCAGCCAAACTTGGTATCACGGTAGTTCGGGCTAATACAAACTTTACCCAAATGTTTGTATGATAAGAAATCACATGTTATACTCCCTCTCACCATTGTCAACCTCATAGAATGCTCAACACAACTGGCATGTCATGCTCACAAGTCTCTTCTTACACCCATTTATTTCGAACCTTCCCACTCTGCTCCCCAAAATTCTACAATTGGTGGTCCAGACATTATGCCTCAGAGTTTCTTGACGTTTTGAGCTTTACTCGCTTGATTGACCAGGCTTTCGTTGATGTGCAGGAGAAAATCAAGAAAGGTACGTCTACCCATATCAAAGAGATTCAAGCTTTTCAGAAGTACTTTGACACCGCCTATCGACCAAATGATGTTAGTCGGACCATTCGCGAGGCTGTTGTCACTTAAAGCTAAAAGTTTTCTAAGAAAATGGAAAATTTAAACATTCCCTCATTTGTTCCTTGTGAGATACGGTATGAGGTTGCTTTTAAACTATTTCCTCTAAAAATTCCTCGATTACCAACTATTGATTTTGGTGTGGCTCTTGCCCCTCCATTTCCAGATTGGTTCATCTGTGGAGATTCTATAAAAATCCTCCGACAACAGTCAAAACCCAAAGCGCAACGGGTGGTTCCGACTAAACATACGCTCGATACTTTTAAAGGGAACCTTCACGTTAGTACCAAATATGTTTACATCGAATCCGACATTCTTGAAGGTCATCCCCCTTTGATTTGGACTTTTTAAACTGAGCTTTATTGTTACTGACTGGTAGCGGCATGATTTGTTTTGCAGCTGCTCCTAAAAGAAATGCTCCAGCATCAAAGATTGAAGGCAGGATCGAAGGCCAAAAGGCAACCCCCTGCAAGCCTTTGTTAGCTTGACTTCCTTAATTGTTCCTAACATCTCTCGTTGTTTCAGATAAGCCGCAAACCTCCTACTCCTCAAAAGAAACTCAAAAGAGCTTCTGCCCAAATCATCATTGATTCAGAAGATGAAGACGGATCTCCTCGTGAGGATGCTCAAATAAAGAGAAGGCGAAGGGTTACCCATGGCCTAGGTATCACTGATTCTCCATCTGCCCCCTCGACAGTCAAAACTCCTAAGATGAACACTCCCTCTCAAGATCCTGGTAAAGCTACTGCAGAGGATGCCTCGATTCCGCATATCATTGCTATTGAAAGTAACAACTCAAGTCCCGCTGATGAAAACATTAAGGTATACTATGTATATAACTGTTTTCTTTTGGAACTTGATCTGTTTTGTCTTGCTCTTTCTTATGTTTGTTTCTTCGTCTAGGCTGATGCTGGAGGTTTGAAAACTACTCTACCCAAGTCTCCTTCACCGAACTTTCCCTTGAACAGCCAAGGTGAGCCCACTTATCATCCTACATCTGATTTGGGTTCTGGTATGAGTTCTCTCGGCGAGATTAGTAAACCTAAATTTACCACAGTTCCTCCTTCACCTACAAAAACAACAACCCAACAGTCTCAGACCAATGGATCCAACCATGAAGAAGACAACATTCCGCCTAATCCTGACGTAACAAATGATGAAGAGACTCCTATGGAGGAGGATGCAAACTTGGCTGACACAAATAGTTCTCCTTTAAATCAAGCGATGGCCGCTGATGAAAAACCGTAGGGGAAGATGATGTTGTCGAAGATAAGACCATGCATCAGTCAGAACTGGATGAGTCTAGCGGCGAAGACACTGAAGACGAAATGGAAGAAGATGCAACAGAAGATGGTAAAATCAAGGAAGTAAAACCTGAGGAACATCCAGTTGATGGACCTACCCCTGTTGAAATGGCTGCGACTACCATCGCTACTGTTTCCAAGGAAAGTGAAGTAGTGCCCATCAAGGGTGAGGCAAATCTTACCAAGGCAGAACTTGATGCCTTGAAGGTCTCCAACCCTCAACATTACATCAAACTCCTCCTGAGCCAGCGAGGCAGTTCTTCTGGTAAAGCCCCTAGCACTTCGACTTCTGAAGACCAAGTCTCGAGCCACCCATCTGATAGCATTCTCGAGAAGATCAAGGGGAATATCTTCAAAGAGGATCTCTTCTCCCTTTTACAAATGGGCGCTGGCCACCACCTTTCCTTGAGGACTCTCCTACAACAAGTGGATCTTAAATCGATCTCTCCCGAGGCTGCTAGCGTCATCCAAGAGATTGGTTCTTTAATCGACCAAGTCCACAAGGAATTTCGACTGTTACCCCAAATTGAGAATGATCTTTCGTTGAAGGCCGGTAGTGAAGCCGCTGCTTGGACCGCTGTCGCTGAGTCTGAACAAAAAAATGCAGAATTAGAGGAGAGAAAAGAGAAGAATCAACAAGAGATCCCCGTAAATGAGGAGAACATTGCTTGTTGGGAGCACAAAATCAAGAAGCTTCGCAACAAGATAACAAAAGTTAAGAAGAAGAATGTTGAATTATCTTCCTTTAACGATTCTTCTTTATCAACTGAACTTGACCATGTCGTCAACTTTACTGAGGAAGCTCGTCATTTGGAAACAGAAATTGCTCAATTGAGAACCGACAAAGCCTTATGTCAGAAACGCCTTGAGCTTCAAAAGTCGAACTATTTCAAGATGCGGGTCAATCTTCCTTTTTAGTCTGTTGATATTTTTAGTAATAGCTTTTGTTGGCCTTTGTAAGCCATAGTTCTAATTTCATGTTGTAAGGTACTGATCCATTTTGGCATATTACATTAATACCATTTATGGCTTCGTTTTATATTAACTGTTATTCTGTTGATATTTTTACCTCTTGAAGCACAGGCTTATATTTTTTCAAATATTTGCCATTCACTTTTAATATTCTCTTATCTTCGTTTAGCTCTTCCACTTCGTACGCTCTATTGAAAAAGACTTTCGAAACTTTAAATGGGCCTTCCCATTTTGGGGACCATTTGCCTAGGGACCTAACCTTTCGATCCATAGGCAGGATTACCCTCCACACCAAATCTCCAACCAGAAAGGCCTTTGCTTTAACCTTATTGTTATATGACTTCTCCATTCTTTTCTCTTGCCTTCTAAAAAGTTATAGAGCTTTAAGTCTTTCCACATCCAGGTCCACTAACTCGTCGAGCATCATATCCCAATAGATTTCTAGAGGGATTTCGTGATGTCTCTGAATCCTAACTGACAGTATATAGATCTTGATCGGCAGCACTGCATTGTGGCCAAAGGTCAAACGATATGGAGTACTATTGGTTGCTTCCTTAGGGGATGTTCGACATGCCCATAGGACTTGGTCCAACGTTTTATGCCAATTTTTTGGCTTACTCCCAATCTGCTTTTTTATCATACCAATCACTACCTTATTTGCTGCCTCAACTTGACCATTGGACTGGGCGTAATAAGGCGTCGAGGTTAGAAGCTTGAACCCCATTTCTTTGGCGAACTTCTGCATTTTCCGACCTGTAAACATTGACCCTTGATTCGTCGTTATTGTTTCTGGCAGCCTAAATCTATAAATGATATACTACTGAATGAACTCGATGACATCCTCTTAATCTACTTTTGGTAAAGGTATCGCTTCGATCCATTTGGTGAAGTAGTTTATACCTACTAGGATATACTTTTGATTTTTGGAAGACGCAGGTCGAATCTCTCCTATCAGATCTAAAGCCCATCCTCTGAATGGCCACGGATTGACTATGGAGTGTAACTCGCTTGCTGGAACATGTTGTATGCCAGCGTGGACTTGGCATTCTTGGCAACCTTTGGCGAAATCAATACAATCTTTCAGCATCGTAGGCCAATACATACCTTGGTGAAACAATAGCCATTTTATCTTATGGCCTACCTAGTGTGACCCACATGTCCCACTGTGGACTGATGACAATGCCAGGTATGCCTCAGATTCACTAAGGCATTTAAGCAAAACCCCCTTAGAGGTTTTCTTGAATAACTCGTTTCCTAGAAGAACGTAGCTTAGTGCTTGATACATCACTTTTCATTCTGTGGCTGCTGAAGGGTTCTGAAGGTACTCGACCAAAGGTTTCCTCCAATATTTGTCTGTCAAACCTTCGACTATAAAATTTTCGAAAGTTTCTCCATCAGGGTAGCCAAACTTTATCACTTCCAGCTCTGACGGTCGCAGACCTACAGACACTACCTTACCCCTGGCTTTGATTACTTCTTGCAAGTCTTCTTTCGAAACCCTATATCCTGATGCAATTTGCGCCAAATCGTTGGCCACCTGATTGTGTAGCCGTGGTATATGTCAAATAGTAAACACTTCAAATTTTTTGAGTAACCTATTGGCTATTATGAAGTACATGATGAGATTTTCTTTGACACATTTGTACTCCTTTGTTAACTATTTTACAACCAACTCTGACAAAATTTCAAGTCCGGCTATTAAGGCTTCATACTCGGCCTCATTATTGGAGCATGGCCCATCGAATTTGTACTTGAATTTTGTTGGAATTTTGTAACGCGAAATAATCAACAGACCTATGCATATTCCGTTCTTATGGCTGGAACCGTCGAAGTACAACTTCCAAGGCTCTGGCTCGACAATGTTTAGGGCATTTTCATTTATGGAGTGATCGATAATAAAGTCTGCCACTATTTTCCCTTTAACCGCTTTTAGCAGTCTATAAGTCAAAGAATACTCAGTTAATATTAATGCCCACTTACCAATTCGACTATGTAAAATAGGCTTGGATAACATATGTTTAATAATATCGAAATGCGAAGAGACATACACATCAACTGGCTTTATATATTGCTTCAACTTTGTACACGATAAATACAAACACATGCATAGTTTTTCTATCTCACTATATCTAGTTTCTGCATCATTCAAAACCCTGCGAAGGTAGTAAATAGCCCTTTCAATGCCATTTTCATCCTCTTGAACCAACATGCTCTCTAGAGTCTTGTTTAATGCTTCTATGTACAATCTCATGCTCTTGCTTCTACAGGGTGGCGAAAGGACTGGAGGACGAGTCAAATAGTCTTTGATCTGGTCAAAAGCTTCCTGCCGATTTTTTCCCCATTCGAACCTTTCTTTAGTGACTTGATGCAATGGTGAGAAGGCCTGCGTTTTGCCACTTAGGTTTGATATAAATATTCTCAAGAAGTTTATTTTACCTAGAAACGATTGCAGTTCCTTCTTGTTCGATGGTGCTTTTGCTTCCATAATGGCTTTCGTCTTGTTCTGGTTAATTTCGATCCCCTTTTTGTGGACCACAAAACCTAAGAAATCTCCCGCCTGCACACAAAATGCGTACTTTAGAGGTTTCATCTTGAGACCATAATTCCTCATCCTTATGAAGGATTGTTGCAGATGGTCTATATGATCTTTTCCTGACACGTACTTCACCATAATGTCATCAATATATATCTGCATGAAGGACTCAATATAATCATGAAAAATTGAATTCATCGCTCGCTGATATGTTTCCCCAGCGTTCTTCAGGCCAAAAGGCATCACTACCCATTCATAAGTGCCTAAAGCCCCTGGACAATGAAACACTGTTTTGGGAACATCGTCTTCTACGATGAAAATCTGGTTATAGCCAGAGTATCCATCCAACATGCTAAGATACTCATGGGTGGCGGCAGAATCGACTAACATCTCTGCCACCGGCATCAAATATTCATCTTTAGGGGTTGCTGAACTCAGATCCCTAAAGTCTATGCATACTCTTAAAGATCCGTTTTTCTTAATAACTGGTACAATATTGGCTAGCCATTCGACATACCTGGTCGTGCGAATAAACCTGCATCGAAGGAGTTTTTCGACTTCTTCCTTTATTTTCGAGAAAATTTCTGGAGAGAAGCGTCTTGGATTTTGCTTCATTGGCTGCTTGCCAGGTTTGATCGGCAATCTATGTCCAACCAAATCCCTCTTCAAACCAGGCATCTCATCATAATCCCAGGCAAAACAGCCTTTGTATTCCCGCAGCAACTGGATAATTTTGACCTTGAGTTACGAGTCGAGATTGGCACTGATGTATGTTGGCCTTTTGACCATTCCTTCTCCTAGATTTACTTCCTCCAATGGGTCTAGTGCGAGCATCTTGACATCGTTCGCCAGAGGATCCTTCTCGAAACCAGAGGCTTTTTGTCATAAATAGCATCGAGCCTTTGGTCTTCGTGCTGAATCTTATCAGGTGATTCAGGTTCGAAACCTTTACTAGGGCCTATTTGACAAGATTCCTCATTGGATTTTTCAGCCATTTTTTTGTTGGCAGCCTCCAAGGCCGTTTGTAGTTTTGTTTCGGCCATGTAGGCCAAAATTCTTTGAAGCGTTACAGCTTCAGTCATCATTATTGAATTTGCTTCCCCATCCAGTGGGCTCTACCGGAGCTGTGCCAAGGTATGAGGGTCTCTCACTTGGCACCTCCTTATCCCAGCGGAAACCATCGACAGGGTGCAGACAAAGTGAGCAGTATACTTCATCATTTAGCACAAACTCGAAATTTGCCGAAACACACGGACCTATGTTGGCCAGGTGCTTGTCGAATTATCTTCGGTCAACGTGGTTTATGGGTGCCTTAAAGTATCCTTGGTCAGCTTCGATATTTTCCACGATGCCATCTGGTCTCAATATGAAAATTCTTTGATGCATTAAAGATGGTACTACCCTAATGTCATGGATCCATTCCCGCCCAAGCAGCAGATTGTAGTTAGCTGTTGTTTCTACCACCATAAAAACAGTTGGTCGTGTAACCGTTCCGACTGTAACATCCACCTGTATAATCCTCATGGTCGAACCTACTTTGCCTTCGTAGTTTGACAAAACCATGTTGTGCGGTTTCGTATCGGTATCATATTTGCCGATTTTGTTCAACAAGAAATGTGGCATCAGGTTTACTGTCGCACCACAACCCACCAGAATCTTATTAATTGGGACATTTTCCACTTTCACTGTGATATAAGGAGGCTTCAAATGGTTTTTCATTACTTCTGTGGGCCGTTCGAAAAAGGCATTGTGTTCTTCGACACAGTCGTTATTCATAACACAGTAACACACAAGCTTGTGTGCTGCCATCTCCCAATCTGTGTAAGTACCCAGATTTTCGACTACTGATATTCTGTCAAACTCCCTTGGCATTACCAACACTACATTAACCAGAAATTTCAAGGAATCATTGGAGTTGAAATAGAAATTATCAGTCATTTTATCATCGACTCCAATTGGCTTTTTCTGCTCTTCGACCTGGGCAGGAAATAATCTGCGTCCCACAGGTGCTTTTCCAAATGTCTTCGACTGTCCCTCTCTATTCTAGATAGGGGCATTAGTACTGGATTCTTCCTGGTTCTTCAGTGAGCTTTCCCTGAGGGCTTTCCTCTTGCGTTGCTCCTGTCTCCACTGTGACCGAGACATAGGATTCTTTCCTTTGTAATTCTCAGATACGTGGACAGTTCTTAAAGATTGGAACTCCTTTCGATAAGTAACTGAAGATCCTCGATTTACCTCAAAGTTTTTCCACCTCTGATGTCCTTGCTGTCTATCTTCGTTGGGTTTCATCCACTTACCATTAGCAATTTCAGCAATGGGTTTGAAACTGGTGGGTTTAGTTTTCAGGGCCTTGATGCGAGGCTCAGATCTCTTTCGAAAGTCGAATCTAGGCACCTCTCTACCTTGTTTGAATTTTCGTGTTCCTTCTAGTTTCTGGGCAGCTTTCTTGTCGAAGATGGCACTGCATCAAGGGCATAACATCACACTGGACCCTTTCCCTTGGCAACGGTGGAGAAAATCGACAACTGACTCTTCCTGTATTGGGTAAGCCTCTTTAGTGGGTTCCTCCTGGAAGTTCGATTCGATATCCCCTATGGTTTCATGCTGGGTGATTTCTAACATATTAATTTCGACCCCTTCGACCAGATTCAGTTTCCTCAAGCCTAACTCCAAACCTTCAGTGGCCTGGTCCATTTTGACGAAGTGATCAGCAGTTTCCTTAGTCACCATTTCCCAACTTGGATTACCCATGTCATTTGAACTTGGATTATCATCAAACCTGGTCGAGGTCGTCAGTAGCCATCTTTACACAATCCTCTTGTTTGAAACCCGTGATAACCTTTGCCATTACAACCCCACTCGCGAGATTATTAGTAACCTCTAACATGTTAATCAAAAAGTCATAGCTAGTAGTGGCTTCGACCATGTTGGTCTCCAACGGCTCTGTATAATGGGCATCCGCCATCTGCAGGGGGTCCGTATTGACCTTCATTTGGCTATTGGCCTTCTCCCCGAGTTTCAGACCTTCCTCTTGAATTGCATTTTGAACGAGATCCCTGAAAAGAAAACATTGAGACATTTTATGATCCAAAAAATTATGGTATTTACAAAACCCTCTTTTTTTCCTTTTTTCTAAAGACATTATTTTAGCACCAGGTGGCACTATAATTTGCCCATCTTTTACTAATAAATCGAAAATTTCATCGTATTTCATGATGTCAAAAGCATACGTTTTCTTTGGGAACCTATCATTCTTTTCAGATTCGACAAAATTCTTCCCCTGTGGGGGAGCCAGTACTTTGCAAGAATAAGGGGGGACCTTGTTTAAGTTCAGCAAGATCCACTTCGCTTTCGTCGAAATATAATGGATCTTCGCATACCCCTTTGACATTTTCATTATATTCGATAAAAGCTACTTTCTTGCTTTTATTGAACTTAGCCTTTTTGTCTTTAAGTCGTTCCAGTTGTCGGACTCTATCGGCTAGTTGAGCCATGTCCCTTAGGTACTGGGTGTCCAACTTCTTTCTAATGGAATAGTCGAGACCTCCAGTGGCCATTTCGACCAACTCGTGTTCAGGCACCTGTGTGAAACATCTGGCCTTAAGTAATCAAAACCTATTAAGGCACTCTTCGATTGGCTCGGAAAACTTACGCTTCACACTAGCGAGTTCCTTTAGACTAATCTTGGTTTGGCCCATGTAGAACTGTTCATGAAATAAACATTCTAGTTGGGTCCAATTACACACCGTATTGGGAGGTAGCGTTGTAAACCAAGTGAAGGCATTTTTAGTGAGAGAACTTGGAAAGTATTTTATTCTAAGACTCTCATCATTTGTTATTTCTCCGGCCTCGATTATATAACGAGCAACATGTTCGACAGTGGATTCCGTCGTATCTCCTGAGAACTTAGTAAACTTGGGCACTTTCGTTCTAGGAGGTAACTCTTCTTGAAGGATATAATCCACTATTGGAGAGGTGTAGTTTGGCCTGGTGAACCTAGTGTTCAAACCATTTTGAGCCATAATTCTTTCGACCATGGCTGCTAGATTATTATCGACAGCCATGTTATTACGTTGAACCTGTTGGACGACATTGTCTGCGTCCTGGTTTCGATTCACTATGATTACTCCTGGGTCCCTCTCCCCTGGAGCATGAACCTGATTTCTTAACGGTTCTTCCCTAGGTGGTTCGAATACAACATGATCGACTCTTCCCTGGTTTTCCATATTAACTTCTGCCATGTTTCCCAAGTCTTGTCATGGAACGTTCGCTATCGGGGCCTGATTCCTGGCCAGAGGAGGTACCCCCATGAATTCAGCCAATCGCGTCAATTGTACTACCAACTGTTGATTGGTGTGGGTCGTGTTCTGGATTAACGGTTCAAAGATTTCACCCATGGTTTGGGGCAGAGTCTGAACCATTTGCAAATTGCTTTCATCCATTTGTTGTCTTAAACACGCAACCGAGGTATTGGTTAAGTTAGGGCCCTGCATCAAATATCCTAGACTCAGACTTCGGGGATTTCGACCAATGTTAAACCCAGATCTTGATCCTTGTAATGGCAAAGCCATTGCGTTATCTGAGAATATGGGGGGAGCATTTTGGAGCCCTTGCATTACAGTTGTGGGCATCCCATATGGAGGGTTTCTTGTTAACTACGAAAACCCGGGAGGAGCAAACTATCTAGACGCCGAACTTCCTCCTAATGGAGTTTGAGGATTCGACACTTGAGGTCCAACATACTCCAACACTGGTTGACTATAAGGTCTTATTATGGTCGATCCAGTCCCTAGCACTAAGGTGTAGAAGCATGCCTCAGTCTCAAGTTTTGATGATGTCAATGCTACTCAAAGTTAATATCTCTTGATTGCAAAAAGACAAGCCGTTCAAAGTCATCAAGATCAAGTCAAGCTATCTTTCAAGTCAAGCTATATGGAACTGATTCTTCCAGACTTGCCTGCATTACTGGTATATCAAATCCACCTTTTTAATTTTGATATACAAGTGTTCAAAAACATCAAATCCTTTGTGCATAATACATACACATGTTTTTGAAACTTTAAAAATGGTATAACATTATTTTTAAAAAAGCTTTTTTCTGAAAATTAGCAGTGTTAACCGATTAACCATATGGGTTAACCGGTTAACCATTTTGAATTTTGAATTTTCTGGGCTAACGTACCAGTGTTAACCGATTAACCATATGGGTTAACCGATTAACACTGAACGTGCAGTGAAAAATTGCTTTGTTTTGAGTTCAAAATAATTTTTAAAATCATACCTTTTCATGGTTTGAATCTTTCAAAATCATACCTTTTGTGAAAGGTTATTTTACTCATATAAATTCTGAGTTTCTCATTTTTTGAAATGACACCAACCACCAACAACAAAAACCAATACTCATTTTTAAAATTGTCTCAGAATCAAATTCATTTTTCAAAAGGTGTTCATACTTGCATTGAAAATTTCACATTCATTGAACACTTGTATTGAAAAATTACAAAGAGTGAACTTTGATTCATTGGAGAAGATCACTTTGACAATTATACTCAATCCAAATTCATTACAATTTTTTTTTGTATTTGACTTGTGATCCAGGATTGTTGGACACAAGGGTGAGTGTTTACAAGAGGACTGTTCTTGTACACTTGTGAGTTTTTATTGTTTGATAGTAGGCCTCACCGGTTGATGGTGTGATAGGTTGTACTGTTTTAAACAATAGTGAAAATTCTCTTTCATGTTGAAAGGGGAGTGGAGTACTCTCGGATTGTAAGGGGAACCACTATAAATCCTGTGTCTTTCTTTCTTTCTGTTGATTTACTGCTTTCCATAACCAAGAACACCATCCAGTATATTTCCAAGAACCATATAAAAATCGGAAAAATTTCAAAAGTCCTAATTCACCCCCCCCCCCTCTTAGGCATACTCTGTTCTTACAATTGGCATCAGAGCAGGTTAAGGTAACCTGTTCCTAACGATTCAGTATGGCTTCCGCAAGTACCAACCCGGTTTTCAAAGATGGTGGAAGTAGTAACAAACCACCACTCTTTTCTGGAGAATACTTCGATTTCTGGAAAATCCGTATGAAGGCACATCTTGAGGCTCAAGGAGATGGTATATGGGAAACCGTTGAAACTGGTCCACATGTTCCTACAAGTGTGGTAAATGGTGTTGGGACCCCAAAGATCAAATCCTCATATGATGAAGATGACAAGAAGAGAATCTTGAATGAGAAGAAAGCAATCAACATACTTCAAAGCGCTCTCAGTATGGATGAATTCTTTCGCATATCACAGTGTCAATCGGCAAAACAGATTTGGGATACCTTGGTAGAAACGCATGAAGGAACAACAGAAGTAAAAAGATCAAGACTTAACACGTTAAGTCAAGAATATGAGATGTTCCGTATGCAGCCCGGTGAATCTATTAGTGCCTTGCAAAAGAGGTTCGTTCATCTGACAAATCACCTGATTGCTCTTGGGAAGACCTTCACCAACAATGATCTCAACTTAAAAGTCCTAAGATCCTTGACAAGAGAATGGCAACCAAAAGTGACTGCCATTTCGGAAAAGAAAAGTCTTTCAACGATGACATCCGCTTCATTATTCGGGAAACTTCAAGAGCATGAACTGGAACTTGGAAGGCTTGAGAAACATGAAAGTCAAGACAAGAAGTCCAAAGGAATTGCCTTGAAGACTGACACAAAGGATGACAAAATTGACGAATCTTCCGAAGACGAAAATTTCATGCTTCTAGTAAAGAAGCTTGGTAAGTTTTTCAATAATAATAAAACTTCTTCTTTTCCTAAAAAGAATAAACATTTCAGGAAAAAGGAGGCATCCACATCAAACCAAGAAATTACATGCTATGAATGTGGAAGACAAGGTCACATAAAGCCAGACTGCCCAAAACTCGCAAATAAAGGAAAATTCAAGGGCAAGAAGGATTTCAAAACAAAGAAGGCTTATGTCGCATGGGACGACAACGAAGTGAGTTCATCATCGGAATCAAATAGCGATGAATGTGCAAATATTGCCTTAATGGCCTCTCACCATTCCGATAACGAAAATGAGGTTAGTAGTAATTTTTCTGTCTATGATAATGATGCACAAGAAGTTATAGATGAACTTCTAAAAGAATGCAAGACTTTGTATAAAGACATCTCATCACAAAAGAAAAGAATTTTACTTTTAGAAAAACAAAATTCTGATTTCTTGAAAAATATTGAAGATGAAAAACAAAAAGGTCAAATTGTAGATGAAAAACAAAGTCTTGTATGTAAGAATTGTGAGTCTTTGTCTTTCTAAATTGTTCAACTTAAAAGAGTTTTAGAAAGATACGAAAAAGGTCAAATTGGCTTGGAAGAGATTCTTAAACATCAAAGTTATCCTAATGATAAAAGTGGATTGGGATATTCTAAATTTTCAAAACCAAGCACCAATAAGACCATTTTTGTAAGAGCAAGTGAACAAATTGTGAAGGAAGAGACAAGCACTTCTAAGACTCAGCATCAAAATCATAACAAGGAAAGAATTAATAAGAAAAAGAATTATATTCCTAGATATAGAAGTCATTTTCAACCTACATGTTTTTATTGTGGTATTAAAGGGCACACACCTAATGCTTGCTATGTACGTAATATTGGTGTTGCAAAGGGGCATTATGTGTGGGTGGAAAAAGGTACTAACTATCAAGGACCCAAAGCAACTTGGGTACCTAACACTACCTAATTTTGTTTTGTAGGTATGCTTGAAGACAACCACAGATGAATGGTATCTTGATAGTGGTTGCTCGAAGCATATGACGGGAGATATAAACAAATTTTCAAGTCTATCATTAAAGGCCAAAGGATACGTCACTTACGGTGATGATAATAAAGGGAAAATTCTTGGAGTTGGAACCATTGGTGCACCTCCATGTACCGTCATCGAAGACGTTCTTTTTGTTGAAGGCCTTAAGCATAACCTGCTTAGCATCAGTCAATTGTGTGACAAAGGGTTCAAAATCAACTTCACAAAGGAGGAATGCTTGATCGAACACGAAGTTACTCATGAGATTCTGCTAAAAGGTAAAAGATACAATAATATTTTTATGATCTCTTTTGATGATTCTTCCTTGAAGGTAAAATGTCTTATGGCGAACAACAACGAGGCATGGCTTTGGCATAAAAGATTTGCTCACATTCACATGGAGCATTTAAACAAATTAATCAAGCATGATCTGGTTGTTGGACTTCCGAAGATAAAATTCATCAAGGATAAATTATGCGATGCATGTCAAAAGGGAAAACAGACCAAGACAACTTTCAAATCCAAGCAAGTGGTTTCTACATCAAGACCACTTCAATTGTTGCACATGGATCTTTTTGGTCCATCAAGAACGAAGAGCTTTGGAGGTAGTGTTTATGCTTTAGTTATTGTTGATGATTTTTCTCGATATACCTGGACAATGTTTTTAGTGCAGAAAAATGATGCGTTTAAAGCATTCAAAAAGTATGCAAAACAAATTCAAAACGAGAAGTCACTCACTATAACCTCCATAAGAAGCGACCACGGTGGAGAATTTCAAAATTCAGACTTTGAAGAATTTTGCGAAGAAAATGGAATTTCTCATAATTTTTCGGCACCAAGAACTCCTCAACAAAACGGCGTCGTAGAACGGAAGAATCGTTCACTAGTTGAACTTGCTAGAACAATGCTCAGCGACACAAATCTTCCAAAATATTTCTGGGCAGAAGCAGTAAGCACGGCATGCTTTGTAAGCAACCGCGTGAATATTCGACCGCTACTCAAAAAGACTCCGTATGAATTGTTCAAGGGAAGGAAACCGAATATATCATTCTTCCACATATTTGGCTGCAAATGCTTCGTTCTCAACAACAATAAGGACAATCTCGGTAAGTTTGATGAGAAGTCCGATGAAGGTATATTTCTTGGTTACTCTCTTTATAGTAAAGCTTTTAGAATTTTTAATAAAAGAACTCTTACCATTGAAGAGTCCATTCACGTTTCGTTTGATGAGACTAACCCCTCGAAAGAGGATAATATTGTTTTGGATGATGATGATGATTTTGTAGATGCTTCACCAAATGAAGAAATTACTTCAAAAGATCAAACAATATTACAAGAAGATGTTACTCAAGAAAATCAAGATCTTCCGAAAGAATGGAGAACACACAAAGATCACCCAATTGATAAAGTTATTGGTGATATTAGTCAAGGCGTGGCAACTCGACTTAACTTAAAGGATGCATGTCTCAACATGGCATTTGTATCTCAAATTGAACCATCAAAGATCGATGAAGCTTTAGGCGACGACCAATGGATTATAGCAATGCAAGAAGAACTTAATCAGTTCGAAAGAAATCAAGTTTGGACCCTTGTACCAAGACCGGACAATAAGCATATTATAGGAACCAGATGGGTATTCAAGAACAAACTTGACGAGAACGGGATTATAGTTCGTAACAAGGCAAGATTGGTCGCACAAGGCTACAACCAGGAGGAAGGGATTGATTTTGATGAAACATTCGCTCCGGTAGCAAGGTTAGAAGCAATTAGATTACTACTTGCTTACGCTTGTTCTATGAATTTTCAGTTATTCCAGATGGATGTCAAAAGCGCTTTCCTGAATGGATACATTAATGAGGAAGTCTACGTCAAACAACCTCCGGGTTTTGAAGACTTCAAAAATCCCTCACATGTTTTCAAACTGAAGAAGGCTCTCTACGGTTTAAAACAAGCACCACGAGCATGGTATGATTGCCTTAGCAACTTCTTATGTGAGAAAGGATTTACAAAAAGAAAGGTTGACAAGACGCTGTTTATAAAGAAGATCAAGGGTAACACCTTGTTAGTACAAGTCTACGTCGACGACATCATATTTGGATCAACAAACAAAGAACTGTGCGAAGAATTCTCACTCATGATGCGAGAAGAATTCGAGATGTCCATGATGGGAAAGTTAAATTATTTTCTTGGACTACAAATCAAGCAAACCAAGGATGGAATCTTCCTCAACCAATCCAAGTACTGTAAGGAATTAATAAAGAAATTCGATATGGATAGTTGCAAGATGATGTCTACTCCTATGGGATCCGGAACGTATGTTGATCAAGATGAATCTGGTACTCCAGTTGATATTACTAAATATCGAGGTATGATTGGTTCATTACTATATTTGACGGCAAGCCGTCCTGACATTATGTTTAGTGTTTGTTTGTGTGCGCGCTTCCAAGCAAATCCGAAGGAATCGCATCTCACTGCTGTGAAGAGAATTATCAAGTATCTCAAAGGAACGACCAACGTTGGACTAAAGGTAGTATTTGTTCTTTAGTTGGTTATTCTGACGCTGACTATGCAGGATGCAAAACCGATAGAAAAAGTACAAGTGGTACATGTCATATTCTCGGAAATGCTCTAGTATCATGGGCCTGCAAGAAGCAAGCTTGTGTAGCACTCAGCACCGCCGAAGCAGAATACATCGCCGCAGGAAGTTGTTGTGCACAGATTTTATGGCTAAAACAACAACTTCTGGATTATGGTATTGACCTCGGATGCATTCCTCTACGGTGTGACAATACTAGTGCCATAAATATCACAAAGAATCCGGTTATGCATTCCAGAACAAAGCACATTGATATCCGGCATCATTTCCTTCGAGATCACGTATTAAACAGAGATGTTGATGTTACTTTCGTCGACACACACAACCAACTCGCCGACATCTTCACCAAGCCTTTGGTAAAAGAATCATTCTACAAAATTCGGAGAGAACTTGGGATTCTTGATGAAGGTGACATCTGATCCTTGTCTCTATTTTATGTATGCATTAATTGTGATATGTTTTCATGTATATGCATTCTGTTTTTTATGTATTTTTCAAAAATTCGAGCATGTTAATCGATTAACCATATGGGTTAACCGATTAACACTGTTAAATTTTCAATTTTGTTTAAATTTTTTAATGTGTTAACCGATTAACCTATATGGTTAACCGATTAACACTGTAAATTTTTCAAAAAATCAGAAACGAAAATTATATTTATTTTTGAAAATTTTATTATTTTTCTTTATATATTTTGTGTGGTTCATATTCTTTAAAATATCCACATCCATATCCAAAATCCACATTCCCTCTTAAAATCATAACTTCTCTCTTCCACTCTTAAAAGTTGGAAAAACTCCCCATAACCTCTCAAACCCTAACTTCCTCAGAACCCACAACCTCTCAAACCTCCATCCATGGCTTCAGCATCAAACCGCGGCAAGGGAAAACTTCCAGAACACCACTCTGCATCTGATGAAGATATTCCTATGGAAACAACCAAGAAGCGCAGAATGGATTTCAAAGTCCGAGTTCGGTCTATCCTTCCGGTAAAGTATGTGAATCTTAAGGCTTTTCCTGCATCATCTTTTGATTTTCCTGCTTTGCTCAAATATCAGAGGATCGATAAATTTGTGTCTGATTCTGGAAACTGCTACCCGGATCTTGTCAAATCCTTTTTGCATAAAATGTATGTGTTTCTAAATGCAAATGATGAGCATATTATGAAAACAATTGTTAGAGACTGTGTTGTTGAAGAAAATCTGTCTGATGTTGCTGCAATGCTGAACATACCATCATCTGGGTACTTTCTGAGAAAGGGAGTTAACCACGTGGAAGGGCCGTGGTCCAACTACGACAAGATGGAGTTCTATTATCAGATCTGCAGATTTCCAAAGGAGATGATTATCGCCAACCAACGTACTGCTCGTCTGTTGTGCTATGCAAAGAATCTTACCGTCTCTGATCGGATGCTTCACTACATAATCTGCTATGTGCTGATTCCCAAGGATTCGAATCATGCACAAATTAATGATCTGGAAATGCAACTTCTTTTCGCCATCAAGAACAAGATTCGTGTCAATTGGATTCTGACCATCATGTATCACCTTCAACAACAACTATCTCTGTCGACCCGTCTTCCTTATGCACGGCTGATATCAAGAATTTTGGAATTGACCACCTTGGATCTTAACCGTGAACCAACCATCAAGATGAAATCAACCACCAATGAGATCAACGAGATTACAATTGTCAAGAATACTGGAATTTTTAAGGATAATGACGGTACTTACAAGTACTCAGAAGAAGGAGCCAATGTTAACCAGGCCTTTCCCGTACCTGCAGGAGGCATCACCAACGAGTTCCTTTACCAAACTATCATGACTCAGCATAGAGAAACCTCCCGGGCCATTGCTTCCCTCCGGAACCTTGTCCTTTCCTCTCACCATACCAACCCTGACAGCCCTGTTGTATCTGATGAAGAAAATGAAGAGGAAGAAGATGAGGAGGATATGGCGGATGAGGATTTTTAGAGAATATGCTGCTGCTGTTGTTTTTATTGCTTTCCTTTCTAGTTATAAGTTTTTATGCTTTCGTTTGAACTATGTTTTATTGTAACAAGTACAATTTCTATTTGCTGCATTTTATATGTACTATGTTTGTGCTTTGTGTTTACTTGGCTTTGCATGTGCTTATTACTACATTTGTTGCTATCTTGTGATTTCTTTGAAAGCTCTTCCTTTTTGCTGATGTCAAAGGGGGAGAAGAGCTTGGTTCTGTTAATATCTCTCTGTGTGCAGATTTTTTTCCTCTGTTAAGATAGGGGGAGTTGCTAGACATAGGGGGAGAACCAGATCAAGAATCAAGAGATATCGCACAACATTTTTGTTTGCCATCATCAAAAAGGGGGAGAATGTAGAAGCATGCCTCAGTCTCAAGTTTTGATGATGTCAATGCTACTCAAAGTTAATATCTCTTGATTGCAAAAAGACAAGCCGTTCAAAGTCATCAAGATCAAGTCAAGCTATCTTTCAAGTCAAGCTATATGGAACTGATTCTTCCAGACTTGCCTGCATTACTGGTATATCAAATCCACCTTTTTAATTTTGATATACAAGTGTTCAAAAACATCAAATCCTTTATGCATAATACATACACATGTTTTTGAAACTTTAAAAATGGTATAACATTATTTTTAAAAAAGCTTTTTTCTGAAAATTAGCAGTGTTAACCGATTAACCATATGGGTTAACCGGTTAACCATTTTGAATTTTGAATTTTCTGGGCTAACGTACCAGTGTTAACCGATTAACCATATGGGTTAACCGATTAACACTGAACGTGCAGTGAAAAATTGCTTTGTTTTGAGTTCAAAATAATTTTTAAAATCATACCTTTTCATGGTTTGAATCTTTCAAAATCATACCTTTTGTGAAAGGTTATTTTACTCATATAAATTCTGAGTTTCTCATTTTTTGAAATGACACCAACCACCAACAACAAAAACCAATACTCATTTTTAAAATTGTCTCAGAATCAAATTCATTTTTCAAAAGGTGTTCATACTTGCATTGAAAATTTCACATTCATTGAACACTTGTATTGAAAAATTACAAAGAGTGAACTTTGATTCATTGGAGAAGATCACTTTGACAATTATACTCAATCCAAATTCATTACAATTTTTTTTGTATTTGACTTGTGATCCAGGATTGTTGGACACAAGGGTGAGTGTTTGCAAGAGGACTGTTCTTGTACACTTGTGAGTTTTTATTGTTTGATAGTAGGCCTCACCGGTTGATGGTGTGATAGGTTGTACTGTTTTAAACAATAGTGAAAATTCTCTTTCATGTTGAAAGGGGAGTGGAGTACTCTCGGATTGTGAGGGGAACCACTATAAATCCTGTGTCTTTCTTTCTTTCTGTTGATTTACTGCTTTCCATAACCAAGAACACCATCCAGTATATTTCCAAGAACCATATAAAAACCGGAAAAATTTCAAAAGTCCTAATTCACCCCCCCCCCCCCCTCTTAGGCATACTCTGTTCTTACATAAGGGTGTTGGGTCTGGCCTCACAGGAGGCGCTATTTGCTCTCCTGTCGACGGTATCGAAGGCGGCACTACGTTGTTTCTTGTTCCTTCGCTAGAACCGTCTCCTTGAGGGTTACGGTTATTTGGCTGAATCATATCTGTCGCCATATTTCTAACGTTTCGTCTTGTTAGTCTCTCTTCATTTACAGCGGTAATTCTACCACTTCTCAGCAACATAAAACGTACTTTTCACGAAAAGATCAATAAGACTGCAATTTCTACAAATTAAATTGTATAAAAGAAAATTTTTTTAGCATTGTCCCACTGGGCGTGCCATTTTGTTTCCCTTGAAAATTGGAAAACAACCGCTGATCTTCCAAATCTAACTTTGGTGACTCACAGGATCGATCAGATTGATCCTAGGACATGTGCTAAAAGGTTTCGTTTTCTAGAATCTGCCTAAGTTACACACTTCGACAATATTGGGTGAAAATTCTTAATGGTAGAATTGCTTATTAGACTAAAGAGAGGAAGACGATAGAAATTTGGATAGAAAGAAATAGAAATCTTTAGAGGACGAAAAGGGGTCTAAGGCAAAGTAAGAATGCATAAAAACTAGAAAGTATGGCGAGAAGGTAAAAAAACTTAATAAAAGTAAAAGGACAAAGTAAACTTCATTGAAAAGTAAAATATGGTGTGTTTACATCACATACATTCTCCTTGATACTCTCTTTCTCTACAGTCGGATACTTAGAGTGATTTTAGGAGTGACTTGTACAAAAGTAAATTACAACACCTCTAATTCAACCTCTAAAACTCATATTTATAATAGAAGAAATAACTAACAATAACTTCCCAAAACCATCACCTTCCGACACATGTCGTGATGCATGGAGTCCTTCGCCCACCGGATGCCACATGTCCTCTTAGTCATTAGTGAATGAAACTACTCCCTCCAATTTATTTGAATTTCAAATCTTTAAGATAATCATCAAGCAACGTCTCGATCGAAGCATGACCCTTTGAAGTTTCATGATTTTCCCAAAGTCGTCCAAATGATTCGACTCTACTTCTTAGTAGACCTTGAACTCTTTGATCAGCTTTTATCTCCAGCGAGATTTTGATGCTTTCTCTTAAATATCTTAACTTTCAAGAGGTGTCGAATTTAGGAGCTAACACAACCTCCCTAAAGGGCGAGGCTACCAACTACCTTTCCTCACTCGTCAATAGTTGCTTCCTTCAAATCCTCAATCCCCACCTTTCCAAGAAACCTTAGTGAAGTAAAAATTAAAATAGAAAATAAAGGGATTTCGAGTCGTTACCTTGAAAGAGATGAGCTTGATGATTCACACAGAAGTTCGCTAGAAGTGAGAGTACAAAAACGCCAAAATAATTGCCAATGGGAAAATATTAATAAAAATGAAAGGCAACTAAATAAGAATGAGAAGGTGTCTAAAGTCTTATAAATGGCAAAAAGAGGGATGGTTATAAAAAAAATCTTTATATATTCTTCAAACAACAACGCGATCCCATGACACTAGGTGTTGGGAAGTGTGACCATGCTACCAACACTCATGAACTCACATCGAACTATTCATAACACTCGAATACCTTAAGATAAGAAGTCATCATTATTGTCAGACCTAGGGCCACACTCGAAACCTTATAGAAAAAAAATTGTAAGTTACAAGAAAGACATTCATTGCACTTGTTCCCAATACTATCAACATCGAGGCATTCATATTCCCTTCGACCAGGGGACATATTAAAAACCCACACAATAAAACCCTCGTTCTAGTCAGTAGAAACAATGGCTTAGGGAGCAACTATTTTAGGCCGCTCACAAGGCCTACACACAAAGGCTCAATTGCAAGCACCACGAGGAAAGACACGAGGATTAGGTGTGACATCGCTTGAGCACATAACATGTAATTTTGACCTCATGCCAACTCCCCACTATTAGATCTAATAGGATGGTAATCCACGTGAAGCCTGAGATTAAGCGAAATCAACTTTAATTACTTAATAAACTATATAAAGCTTTACGCAATCATATTCAAATATTCTATTCACTTTTATGCCATGTTTGGTTGGAGCGAAAGAGGTGGAAAGAAAGTTTAAGGAAAGAAAACTTAAATTTTAAGATCTTTCCATTATTTGGTTTGCACAAAAATAAAGAAATGAATATTTTTATTGGGATCCAACATAAACATATTTCCACTCAAGAATGAAGAGAAAATTGAATGGAAGAGTGGTAAAATGGACAAGGAAAAAAAAACTCTAATATCTCATGCTTCATACGTGGATATTTATGTAATTTTAAAATAAATATCTTTCTTTTCTCTCACTTTCTATTCACTTTCATTCATACCAAACAACTTAATAATTATCTTATTTTCGCTCTTTCTAATTACTTTCGTTCCTTCAATATTCGTTTCTCTTACATTTTATCATTTTTCTTTCACTTCGCATCAAAACAAAACCTCAATCTTAAACAACTTCGCATTCATTCACAACTTAAACATTAAAATGATAATCTTCTAATAATCTTATAAGTCTATTCTTCTCACCGTATCAAAAACATATATAATGCGTATTTAAACTTTATTTCACTTAATCATAAAGTATTATAATTCAAGAACACAACAATTACAAATGAAATAGTCAAAATTAAGAAAGTACTTGTACCTCTCTATATTATTAGTTTTTGGCCTTTTCCTACCAAATTGGCCGTACATCTATTTGTACTTATTTTGTACCACAATAAAGTACGCAACTATATTTTCAAACAAAAGATTACTAATAAAAATACGTGTTTATTGCATGAACCACTATTATTCTGCTCAAAAATATTCTTGAGTATATTCTTCCTCATTATTGACTCTCCAACTAGACATGATTTAATTTAGAACGTGACAACTTGATTTTGATTTTTCTGGGAGATCATGAATCCGTACAAAAATTTGAGTTGTGGCTTTCAATTTTTCTTTTGCTTATAGAAACTGATAATATACTTTCCATTTCAATCCCACTCGAACACATTTCTTGGTCAAATTAAACTGCAATGATCTGATAGAATTATCTGGTATTTTAAAATAGTGTTATTTAAACTTTTTTTTTTGCTAGTTATTTAAACATTTAAAATTTAATATCGAACTTCAAAGTATTAGAGTTTGACTTAATACTATTTTACAAATAGGTTGATAAGATGAGGAGTGTCACTATTTCAATACTGTATCTCTAATCAATATAAAACTTTAGAATCTTTCTAATACAGCACCATATTAAAATATAGTATTTATAAAAGCTGCTATAACAAGAAGAAAAAAAATCATAATTTAAAATAACGTTTCTCTTATTTTATTAGTGTAAAAATTTAATCAATATTTTTACATATTACTTATATATAATATTGATCACATGATTACAACAAAACAAAAAGAAAAGAAATGATCACATGCATATAATGTACCTAGTTTGCTGAATTGTCGTTCTCAGTTGTTATATGTACAGTTCTTAGTGAAAATGAAATATCTTTACTGAGCGAGACTATATTGGTTTAATTACAATTTTATATTTTATACTTTACCGCATTCACAAGACTAATTTTTTAATTTCAAATTTAAATAATTTTTTTATTACTATATTTACACTTAAAATTAATGATATATTTATTTTAAAATAAAATATCATTTATAAAACGTAACAAATTATTATATAAAAATCTTTGTAAAACTTTAATACTAAAAACTTTAAATTATATAATATTAAAAAATAAAGACATCATCAATTTTTAATGAAAAAGTATAAAAAAAAACTTATTTTATATATATATATATATATATATATATATATATATATATATATATATATATATATATATATATATATATATATATATATATATATATATATATATATATATATATATATATATATATATATATATATATATATATATATATATATGCCTACGTCATTAATTATTAGTATAAAAATATGAGAGAAAATAAAATAGAAAGATCAAAGCTATTATTAACCTTATTGTATATTTAGAATGAACTATTTTCTAACTTAAGAATGAAATCTTCGATTAATAGAGTCATATGTTTATTCTTAACATGTTTGATATAAGTTTGACATGTGCGCTAGAGAAAATGTAATAAGATACATCTCAAAAGAGGTAACTATCCGAGTTTATCTAAATTCGGTTTGTTATTACATGACTTTTGTATTTTAAATTGAGTTCAGAGTCGTCTTAAACTTTTGAGAGACCCTGTGTAAGAAGCTGAAGTTAGCATCAATTGAGTTATGAAATTTTTTAAGAGGCTCAATTTAGTTGTAAATTAACTGGGAAATATGTTTATAGGGGCTTTTTTGCCATAGTTTAATCATGAAAATTTGTGAGACGTTGTGTTGTAGGTCGCCTTTCACTCCCATAAAGATGGCCCTGATTGAGCCAAATAACATTATAGAAATTCTCATTGATCAACATTGATCTCCTGTTATGCAAGAAGAGTTATACAAATTTGAAAGAAGCAATGTTTGGGACTTGCATCATGAATTTTAAACTCTTTCAAATAGATGTGAAAAGTGTGTTCATAAACGACTACGGCCAAGAGGAAGTTTATGTTAATCAACCTCCTCGTTTAAAAACATCTCTTCCCTTAATCATGTATTCAAGTTGAAATGTGAGATATTGGATCAAACTCTAGTATGGTCGAAGGGTAGCTTATGGTTCGACAAGAATTAAGCATGAGGTTGAAGTAGGTTCGCATGCTGATGTCAGAGTAATGTGTGTTGTAGTCGAAGTTTGTTCTAACATACATTAATCAATATTTCTAGGGTTGTTAGCATATTGGATTTGGTCTTCCTTGTAAGCCCAAGTGTTTAAGTTAGATTGTACCCTAAGTTAGCTTGTAATGGGTAATTGTTAAAAAGCCCATTAGCTTAATATGCTATTTTTCTTATAAATAGGATGTTAGTTTCTCAATCTTGATATAAGGAAAAATAGGAAGATAAAATTCTAGTTTCAAGTGAGAGAGGTTATTTTGTTATTCTTGTATACTTGTAATCTTGTTCTAAGAGTAAGGAAAGAATAGTAGTTTATAACCAATCCTTGTTGTTCCTTATTGTTTTACCTTGTCTTCTTTGTTAACCCTAACCCTTTTGTGTTTCTTGATCATTAAGAAACCTTTTATACTTTGATTAAAGACATATGATTCACAACAAATTGGTGCGGTGAGTCTGGGGAAGATGCCTTCAACAAAGTATGAGATTGAAAAGTTCACCGGAGTGAACAACTTCGGTCTGTGGGGCTTGAAGATGAAAGCCCTATTGGTTCAGCAGGGTTGTTTAGAAGCGTTGAAGGGAGAGGCAGCCATGGACGCTGCATTAACGACAAAATAAAAAACGGGTATGATTGAGAAAGCCCACAATGCAATATTGTTGAGCCTTGGTGATAAGGTTCTTTGACAGGTACCAAAGGAGACTATAGCATCGGGATTATGGGTGAAACTTGAAAGTTTGTACATGACCAAATCTCTGGTGAAACGAATAAACCTGAAGCAAGTTTTGTATTCATTCAAGATGAGTGAAGATAAAGTGTTGGCTGAGCAGTTGGATATGTTCAACAAGCTGATTCTTGATCTTGAGAATATTGATGTGAAAACCGATGATGAAGGTCAAGCATTATTGTTGTTGTTGTGTGCTTTTCCTAGAACACATGCTCACTTCAAAGAAACTCTCTTGTATGGAAGGGAGTCCCTGACCTTTGAAGAAGTTCAATCAGCCTTGTATTATAAGGATTTGAACGAACAAAAGGAGCACAAACCTTTGACGGTGGGCGAAGGTTTGGCAGTTAAGGGAAAATTCTTGCGAAAGTATGGTAAGTTCAATAAGAAGAAAGGTAAAAGTCAACAGAAATCTTATAGTGGCGAAACATCTAGTATTCAATGTTATCACTGTAAGAAGGAGGATCGCACAAGAAAGGTGTGCCCTGAACGCCTGAAAGATCATGGAGGTAATGGCAATACTTGCCATTGTTCAAGATGACTTTGACTCATCTGATGTTCTTGTGGTTTTAAGTGGCGACTCGAGAAAAGAGTGGATTATGGATTCAAGTTTCACTTGTCACATGACTCCAAACAAAGAATTGTTTAAGGAGCTATATGATTAAGATGGTGGATCTGTGCTGCTAGGAAACAACAAATCTTGCAAAATTGCAGGTATTGGATTTGTGAGATTCAAGCTCCATGATGAGTCAATAAGGTTATTAACTGAAGTTAGGTATGTACCTGACTTGAAGAGAAACTTGATTTTTCTTGGTGAATTCGACAGAAAGGGATACATTTTTCAAGGAGAGAAAAGTATCCTAAGAGTCATGAAGGGGTCGAAGGAAGTCTTAAGAGGCACGAAGAAATAAGGCTTGTATACCCTTGAGGATGAGGTTGTAAGTGGTTCGACAAATGTTGCATCCATGAAACCTGTGTCGAAGACAAAATTATGGCACAAGAGATTGGGCCATGTCAGCAAAAGAGACCTGGTCGAATTAGGGAAGCAGAACCTGCTAGGAGGTGACAAAGTCGAAAAGTTGGAGTTTTGGGAATCTTATGTATTTGGTAAATCCTGTAGGGAGAAGTTTAACAAAGGCAAGGAAAGAACACATGGATCCTTGGATTACATCCATGCTGATCTTTGGGGGCCCTGCAAGAAATCCTTCACACTCAGGTGCAAGATATTTTCTATCCATCATTGATGACTATTCCAGAAAGCTATGGGTATTCATTCAGAATACGAAGGATGAAACTTTTGAGAATTTCAAAAGTTGGAAGATTCTGGTTGAAACTCAAACTAGCAGAAAGGTTAGGAGGTTGAGAACCGACAATTGCCTTGAATTTTGAAACGAAGTGTTCGAAAATTATTGTGTTGAGTCTGGGATTGCAAGGCATAAGACTGTAGCAGGTACTCCTCAACAAAATGACTTAGCTGAGAGATTCAATCAAACAATCCTTGAAAGGGTTAGATGCATGTTGGTTAGTGCTGGATTGAAGAAGGTGTTTTGGGCGGAAGCTGTTTCGACAACATCTTACCTGATAAATAGATGTTCCTCGACTGCCTTGGGAATGAAGACACCTGAAGAAGTTTGGTCGGGACATCCACCTAGTCTCGACAGAATAAGAGTATTTGGTTGTGTGGCCTATGCTCATATTAGGCAAGACAAGGTTGAACCTAGAGCTCTGAAATGCATGTTCATGGGATACCCTAAAGGAGTCAAAGCTTATAGGCTATGGTGCCTAGAGCCAGATCACAGGAGATGTGTCACCAGTCGAGATGTAGTTTTCAATGAAGCAGAGATGACTTTCAAGAAAACTGATGATGTTGACGAAGAGCTGGAACAGGCAGGGATTCCTGTTGAGGTAGAACATGTTGATGCTGAATTGTGTACCCCAGATGAAGTCGAAGAAGATGCAAAAGACATTGTTGAAGATGAGGAGACTGGTAATGACTACCTACTAGCAAGAGACAGGTCAAGTAGAGTTATTAAGCCACCTCAGAGACTTGGGTATGCAGATCTTATAGCTTATGCCTTAATCTCTGCAAGTGAGGTTCTAGACGAAGAACCTAGAAACTATAAGGAAGTTATGCGGAGTCGAAAGAAGATTGAATGGCTGAAGGCCATGGATGATGAGATGAAATCTCTTCATGATAACAATACCTGGGAACTGATCAAGAAACCTGTTGGAGCCAGGTTAGTCAGCTGTAAATGGATTTTCAAAGTTAAGGAAGGAACCAAAGGAGTGGCGTCGAAGAGATACAAGGCAAGATTGGTTGCTAGGGGTTCACTCAGAAAGAAGGTATCGACTTTAATGATGTGTTCTCTCCTGTTATGAAGCACATATTCATTCGAATGTTGCTTGCCACAGTGGCACAGTTCGATCTTGAACTAGAATAGATGGATGTGAAGACTGCTTTCTTGTATGGTGACTTAGATGAAACAATCATGATGAGGCAACCTGAAGGGTATGTCGAAAAAGGGAAGGAAGATTATGTGTGCAAGCAGAATAGGTCCTTATATGGACTGAAAAAATCTCCTCAACAGTGGAATAGGAGGTTCGACAAGTTCATGACATGCATAAGTTTCATCAGAAGTCAGTTCGACCACTGTGTTTACTTTAGATTTCGACTTGGTAATTCATTTGCTATTTTGTTGCTCTATGTGGATGATATTCTAATAGCAAGCAACAATGTCGAAGAGGTAATAAGAGTGGAGGCTGAACTCAATAAGGAGTTCGGCATGAAGGATCTAGGAGCTGCGCCCAGGATTCTTAGGATTGACATCCGAAGAGATAGAAAATAGTCGAAATTATGCTTATCTCAAGAGGCATACCTACGGAAGGTTCTTGAAAAGTTTGGTATGTCGAATTCAAAGCCTGTTATGACTTCGGCAAGCTCTCAATTCAAGCTGAGTATAGATCAGTGTCCCAGCACTAATGTTGAAAGAACTTATATGAATAGCATTCCATATGCTAATATAATGGGTTCTTTGGTGTATGCTATGGTATGTACTAGACCTGACATATCATATGCAGTAAGTCTTGTAAGCAAGTACATGGCGAATCCTGGAAAGGCTCACTACCAAGCATTGAATCCTGGAAATGTGTATATATTGGTTTGGCCGCAAGTTTGAATTTAGATGTGGAGCAGCTAGATGTGAAAAGTGCATTTCTTTATGGTGATTTAGAAGAAAATATTTACATGAAGCAACTAGAGGGATTCAAAGTCAAAGGGAAATAAGACTTAGTATGTCGGCTAAAAAAGAGTTTATATGGACTTAATCAAGCACCACATCAATGGTAGAAGAAATTTGATTCCTTCATGATTGATCATGAATACTGAAGGACTACATTAAATCATTGTGTATTTATTAAGATATTTTTTATGGTCAGTTTATCATACTACTTTTGTATACCGACGATATGTTGATCGTAAGAAAAAATAGTGACAAGATAAGTAAGTTACAGAATTAAATGAAGAAGTGTTTTTCAATGAAAGACTTGGGACTGACAAAGCATATTCTTGGTATGTCCATCAGTTGTGATAGGAAGGAACTTAAATTTAGGCTATCATAAGAAAAACATATCGAGAAGTTATTGGAGGGGTTTCATATGGAAAAGGCAAAGTCAGTTGCTACTTCACTTGCTAGTGACTTTAATCTTAGTTTAAAGCAGAATCATACAACTGAATTTGATCACAAAGTGTAATATGCCTCAACTTTTGATAGCTTGATGTATGCAATTGTATGCATACAAGCAGATATAGCACACACAATTGGTGTTGTTAGCATATTCTTGGGAAATCAAGGAAAGGAGCATTGGAATGTTGTGAAGTAGATCTTATGATATCTTGTTGAGTCTCATTTTTAGCAACAAAAGTAAGTAATTATGTTATCGTCTATGCCAAGACTGATGTGGTATTTAAAATCCATTCAATAATCATTATAATTTTTAGAAAAGCATTTGAAAATTTTGTTTTATTTATAGAACTAAACTGAAATAATAGTAAATGGATTGTTATGGTTATATTTCTTTATCATGTCCTCATATATCCTCGTGATCAGTTATATATTCTTAGCCACCAGTTAATATTATCATATATTGATCTGTGTATGTTATTTATGTCTAAACAACAATGTGAAATCAATCATATTAATTAAAAGACGGTTTCTCAGCCAGTTAACCAATACAATATCATTAAGTTTCAGTAGTATACGTGAATGCTAGATTTAAATTCGTGTTCACAATTTTAGCAAATGACAGATGCAAATATTTGATCTAGGTAAGAAAATTATTTATGAATATTAATTCAAAACCATTATAACAATTTATAAGTACCTAATTCATGACAGATATATTTGAATCATTAAAATTAATGAATAATTAGAACATATATATTTGGACAATTACATCTAACACCAACAAAAGAGAATTTATCTACTCATACTCATATTATCTTTACAAGAATGATCAAGAAGAAAGATTTGGAATAGTATCAACGACAATCTTTCTGACCAAATAGAACTTCCACATTTTGTAACACCCCAGATTTTATTGGAATAAATCCTTGATTTACAAACTCATAGGGAAATAAATCGTTGATTTATAAACTCACTCCTACAGCAACAACAAACCATAAAAAATGGAATAACAAGTTAATATTCCTCCCCACGTGTATTCATTCATTCATTTTTCATGATTATAAAATACATTAATTCAACTTTTATATCAACTTGCTTCATTTTGAATAACAGGTTATGTTTATTAACTACTCTTTTGAATCTAAGTGGTTCATGAGTGTCCATTATTAACGGATAATATGGGTTCAAATCTTAACTAAAACAACTTATTTATTATATTTTATTTCTTTCATTGATCCAACTCTAAGTTTTCACAACTTCTTTCCCTTTAAAGCTCTAAAACATGATTACCTCTAAATTAATGAAATTTCAGCCATGAAACAGAAGTACATAACACTATAAGAGTGAACATTCAAGTACAATAATTCAATTTAAAATTTCATCTTTGCAAACACCAGTCCCAATTACTATGTAGACAGGAATGTATCAAATCATATTGTACTTTAAGAACATTTGGAAATAAAACTCTAATCAATTATTGCAAAGCAATAAAGTCACTTATCTTTTGATGTTGGTATTGGTGATGTGATCCTCTCATTGCTCGTGTTCGATTATACATAAGGCGGGGAGGTTCGTTGAGACGGAAAAGGCGACTTCTAATCTCCATACAAAACCAGAATCATGTCTTTTCTTTGATTTTCAGCAAAGGTGGCGCTTTTCTCCTTCGAATCAGCAGTGCGGTCACCCGAAATAAGACATGAACCAGTTCCTTGTCACCATATATACAACTTCATCACCGCTTAAGTTTTCCACTTTCCAGCGCATCATACCTCGTTATCTCAACAACTATATTAGAACCAATTCAAAATCTAATATAATTCAAGAAAAAAACCTAATAAATTAAAATTAAATACTAACGAGAACACAAAAGAGATTTAGCGTTATAACCTTAAACCTATAATCACATATAATCTTTGCGTAAAATGAAAATTGTGGCTCATTACAATAGAACGCATGACAAAAGAGTCGGAGACCCATTCAGTATGCAACGATTCCAAGTGATTCATTTGTTCATTAAAGTGTTTCTGGGAGAACAGATTTTAGATCAAAGGAGAAAATAGGGATGAAAGTTCTATATCAAAGGAGATAAGAGAGGAATTTCAAATTAGGGTTCTTCTGTGTTTTTTAATTTGAGGAAAAGAGATAAGAAAGTGAAACGAAAAAGAGAGAGGGAAATGAAAAAAATGAGGCGCTCGATTGCCAGAGAGGGAAATTGAGATTCCGTTTTTTGTTTCTGATGGCCTATACGGTCATTATAACTTTTGGTTGGTACATGAAACTAATATCAATGAATTTTAAATGATGTTACTAAAGCTATCTTTTGCTATATGGCAATTTTTTTTAGTTGTAGATTCACGACGGTTAGTCAAAACTGTCGTCTGAACTGTCGTAATTTGTAAGTTGCGACAGTTACGTGTCAACAGTCGCAACCTAAGTGTCGCAAATAAATATTTTCTTGTAGTGAAAAACCCCCTCAAAATCCAAGGTTCTTGGAGGAAAAAATCCTCAAGGTTTTATTCAAGAAAAACCCATTAATTTCTCAACCCAAACCCAATACACCAATCCTAAGTTTGGACGTTATCACCTCGATGATGCAGAATACACAACAAAAATGATTATGTGTAGTTGTTGAGAAAATGCAAGAAAGAGGATGAAGATGATGAGAACCAAATCAGTGTATATTTTCACTTTTCTTGTTATTTTGTTTAGAATAAACTAACTCAATATATATGCACGGTTGAAATCAATTAATCAACATAATAGACACTTTGAATGTTACACATAACAGAAATTCTGTGAAAAACGCGCAAGCGGTCGACCTACAACAAGGGGAGGGTCGACCTGAGCTCTCTTGATTTTAGGATTATGCAGAAAACAACATTTTGCGTCGACCGGAACAGGTCCACACGTCGACGCAAAGGACCCCAATTTAGACAATCACAAATGCACACAGTATGAGTTGACCGAAGGGTCGACGCGAGCTCTCCTGAGAGCAACACATGAAAAATGACTTATGTATGACTCGACCTAAGCAAGCCATGAGTCGACTCAAAGACTCAGAACTTGCAAAAATGCAGTTTTTCATACATTTAGCTACTTTTAAGAGATCTTAATGCATCTGTAACTTGACCAACATGATCAAACTTATATGGAACACACATGGTGTTTTTTCTATATGTACCTAGACATGTTTTGACCAATGTTTGATGCAAGAGAGATAAAGTATGCATATGCAACTCGATGATAACGTCCAAAGTATATTTTTCTAACTATGTATGTTTTAACATCATTAAAATAAGTATAGCTAAGTATGAGGAACATTGCCCTCACAATAAACACCAGAACCCCATGCATGCACCTCCTTTAAAGCCTCAATAAACTCTCTGTCATCTTGTAGAAATCCCATAGCAAAAAATGCTTCTCTAAAAGATTTATGTTGGAAACCATCAACCGTTTTAATGTCTTCATAACTTATTGGTCCTTTCTTGACAGTAAGCATCATCCGTAAATAAAATAATTCAGTTGTGTTTTGAGGAACCCAAATAAGACAACCAATTGTATACCCTATTTTCCTAGGCTTCCAAGTCCTAGTTTTCTTATGGTAAACAAATTTAGTCACAAAGTCACTATATGTCAACAACTTAGCTTCATCATATTTTTTGTTTGCCTCAAACCATGCTGTAAACATAGATTCTGTAACACTCGGTTTGAGTAAAAAATTATCAATTTGTTCAAAGTCTTTGTAGTAAACCTAATTCTCACCTTCCATATGAAAAAAAAAGTCCCTCCACAGGTGGTTTTATACCATGTATAAAATATGAGAGAATCCCCCAACATGCCTCACTTAGGGAAATGTATCTACAATCAAGATATTGTTTGATCTCATCAATGTTCTTCTTCTTACTAATCGTATTTTCATCTGAAGATTGAATAACAGTAGAAATTCTATCAGAACATTTGTTAATATACTTGAATAAGTATTTGATTGAAGTACTTTGGTTGCACCATTCCATGTTGATATGCGTGCTTCATACTTCAACAATAAACTTGGGTTGTGAGGAACTGCATGACCGTTATAAAGAATGATTCCATTTTTATCAGTTGTGTGTTCATTGTCTCTTCTCCTATAAACTGGATAGTCATCTTGATCAACTATGTTTGTAGTTTGAAACTTTTTTGGATAATACTTGGAACATTTCCCATCTTTCATGCATTGTGAACTTAGATTCGGCAAACCACAAGGGCCATGAACCATATAGTTTTAACCAAGTTGTACAACTTTGGTTCCTTCAAAGGATCAAACACTTCGACACTTATAATCTTGTCAATGTCTTCGGGTGTTGGATATTTGTTATAAAGATGCAAGAATATCAAAATATGTGCATGTGACAACCTTCTCTTTTGAAACTCAACGGTGTACATATCTAAAAATATATATTTAGGGTTTTCATTTCTTGTGATTTAAGTTAATAAGTGGATATGTTAAATGAGTAATTTTGACATTTATCATGTCTTAGAGGAATTTCTAAAATGAGTTTGTGCTTTGGAATTATAAAACCTAAATTAATTGGCGAGACAAATCCAGATATGACGAGAGACATTGTAGCAGTCAATTTCTAGGGTTTTTATTATAGGGGTTTGTATCGTAGCAGTCAAAACTACAAAATTGTGTTGCTTTATGTATCACATAGGCACAATTCACTACAACAACATGAGCTTGTAAGAAAATTCTATGGGTGAAGTAGTTCTTGAATGAATTTGGGCATGAACAAATGAGATGCATTGTGCATTGTGATAGTCAGAACATAATTCACTTAAGTCAGAAATCGTTTTTACTCGAGATCAAAGCAAATTGATGTGAGATATCACTAGATACGTAATAATTGCTTTGATATGATTATTAAATTCTTACAAAAGGACATGAATGAGTTTTATAAGAAAGTTGTTGAAGTGTTGGATCCCTACACCTAAATTGAAATGGAAAAATTGATGAAATTTTCCTCTTTAAAAGAAGAGAAAAAGAATGATAGATAAGTTATAAAATAGTAAATATAATTAAAGTGATTACTGCAAATAGTAAATTGAAGGAAAGAAAAATTCTCCTTATAATATAATCATATATTTGTTGCATGCATTGGCTATATTTGTTTAATTTATATTAATATTGGAGTGAAAGCATTTTAAAAGAAAAATCAAAAGACAATTTAGTCATATTTTTTTTGTGAGGTTATAATAAATATTCTTGCTAGTTTACATAGAAGATTTGTTTATATTACTATTATTATTATAGTGTGAATAAAATATAAATGAAACAATCAATTATCCCTTGGCCATATATTAGGTGTTTTAATTGATATGTTTCTCAATAATATTATTATACAAGTTTAAATGTTTACTAAATCTATACATAAAAAAACACAAAGAGAATGAGTAGAAAAAGACTAGATGCAAGAGCATTGTTGTCTTTTTAGAACCTATCTTTCCTTTTTGTTCTATTTTATTTTGGGGCTTTAGTCCCTTTGTCTTATCAATGCTGAAAAGCACCCCAACATAAAAAGTGGTCAAAAATTTTCAAAATAACTTTTTATAAAAGTACTATTCATCTTATATAGTGTGAGAGACACAAATCTCTTAACTAAGGTACTGTCCTACACTTCTTTATTCACGGGCTTTGTTAACTTCATCACCGTCTAATATATTGTAAGCAACAAGTTTTATATATTTTAAGTGTTTTTTTACTTTATTTTATTTTATTTTATTGTGAGGTAAAATCAAGTTTTTTTAATACTTTGGATACGGCCACAAATTTGAAATTTCATTTTGGTTGAACTTAATTTGTGGGAGTATCTACTAGTTATATAATTGATAGCTTGCTTATATTTGAATTTTAATAATTTTCTATTCTGCAAGTGCATAATTCACAACTCAATCATTGATTTGATGGTAGTTGTATTTTAATATATTTTCTTGTTATTTTATGTTACTAAAATCAACGCATAGAATCCCTACAAGATAAGGAATTTCTGCAGACATGTTTGCTGATAATTCATTGCCATAGAATAAATGTTTGTTAAATAAAATATTATTGAAAATTAAACGTATAGATAAATATGAAAAAATTTGGCTCTATTATTGTTTCATATATCTTCTAAAGATTCATCCATCATGCTCTAACACACCACAGATTTAAGAAATCATAGGCAACTACATATATTCCCAAAAAAATTGTGGTCCCACTTCCATGTCCAAGAAGATTGCAAAATATTGAAATTGAGACTCTATTAATAACTATATATATTCATAATTAATTTTGTCATATGCACAAGTCTCACTGTCATATAAGTCTCTCATCACCTATAGAGGATCACATGCTTCAAGTAGCAACAAGCTCATTCACCTTAATTTGTTCTATCTAAAATTTAAGATAAATATTATAAAATTTTATTTAATTATAATTTTGAGAACAATGAATGAGAAAAATGATAATTCAGAAATTCCAAAATGTTGAAAACTCTCCATATGCTAGCATGGTCACATTCCATCACTTGCCTCCAAATACACACTGATTGGCTTTATTCCCATCCATATCTGGTAAATCTCAACCCTTTAACATAGCCAATAGTCACTAACTATGTATGAATATGTTTGCATCTCTCCATACATATGCATTACCTCACATGCATTTGTTTACTTATTTTTTAGACACAGTTTCTAGGAAGCTTCCTCCTTTCCTTTCAAATATAATTTCATCCCAACATGATCATATATACATGTCACTCTTGCCAATATATGCAAGTAACTTGTTTTTTCTTATTTATAAACATATACATGCATGTGTTACATTCAAAAATGAGTATAATATATTGTTTAGAATTTAATTAACACATGGAAAGTCCAAATAAGTTTTATACCAACATTCAATAACAGATTCAACAGTAGAGTGTTGTAATTTATGAACAATAGATATATATCAGTGTGTTTTAAAATTATAAGAAAAGAGGAAGAGAATAAATGTCAATAAATGATTAGAAAATAGTCCAACATAGAAAGTTTTACTCACTTTAAAAGCTTTTATAAAGATTTATGAGCATTAACTCAATAAAAGGACAAAAGAGAATAAAGTGTCACATAGACAAATGTGGTGGTCTCAAATATTATGCCACTTGTTTCCTCCATACACCCCTCTCCGATGTTGCCAAGTACGCACTTAGGCACGACGTATTGAGCTACTTGCGGCATTATGAGGTGGCTCCGGTGGTCCTAAATCCATTCAACTTTAGTGATATTTCTAATAATCTTAAAAGTATTCAAATGGCTTCCGACGCTACAGTTTCAAGCATCAAAGTCTTGAACCAAGACCTATAGAGGACGAATTGCTATGTCATGGACATATCCTGAATACACTATCTGACCATCTCTACTACCTCTATACTGATTCTCTTGCAATAGAAATCTGGAAAGCACTCGAGCTTAAATTCAAGGCCGAAGAGGAAGGTACGAAGAAGTTTTTAATTTCTAAATACTTTGATTTTAAATTCATAGATTCCAAGCTAATTCTTCCCCAAGTGCACGAGTTACAGGTTCTCGTGAATAAAATAAAAAAGTTGTGAAAATAGACATTCCTGAAACCTTTCAAGTTAGTGCAATCATTGCAAAATTACCACCTTTGTGGAAAGGCTATAGAAAAAAATGCTTGCACAGTTCTGAGGACTTCTCTCTAGAAAAAATTCAGAAACATCTTCGAATCGAGGGGGAATCAAAGGAAAGGGGAAATCATAATTTGTTGGTATTTCCAAAGTCAATGTTGTGGCTGCCAAACGAAAAAAAAAATACATGATGACATGAAAAGTCATCTTGGACCTAAAAGGGAACATAACAAATTCAAAAGTTCTGGCGGACCGAAAGGTCTGAAAAGCGTCTATTCCGTAAGTGGAAAACCTGAACACTATGCTCGAGATTGCAGGCACAACAAGTCAAAAAATGATATCAATGCAGCTCATGCAAATGACGACATAATTGTTACGATGAGCAAAATAATTGCAATCAAAGACAAAGTACAAGGATGGTGTTATGACACATGTGCTACAATGCATCTCACTTATGAGAATGGTGCTTTTAAAACCTATTCTAGGGTAATTGATGGACATGAAGTAAAAATGAGAAATGAAGTATGATCTAAAGTTGTTGGAACCGGATCCGTTGAACTCAACTTCATTTCTGAAAAGAAAGTCACTCTTCTTAATGTGCTTCATGTCCCCGACATGACTAGGAATCTTGTTAGTGGGGATTTGTTGGGTAAACCGGGTATTAAATATGTATATGAATCGGGAAAACTTATATTGACCTGTAATGGTGTATTTATAGGAAAATGATATTCCGTTGAAGGAATGATCAAACTCTATACTACCGAAAATATTATTAATGAAATTTCTAATTTTGCTTACTTGCTTGAGTCTGTTTCTTTATGGCATAATAGATTAACACATACCAGTATTAGTTCTATGAATAGACTAATTAAATCTGGTTTGATTTCATGCAATATAAATGATTTTAAAAAATGTCAATTATGCGTTAAATCAAAGATGATTAAGAAACCTTTCAAATGTGTTGAAAGAAATACAAATCTCCTTGATCTTGTACATTCATATTTGTGTGAATTTAATGACATGTTAACCATGGAGTAAATAGATACTTCATTACATTCACAGATGATTCTTCTAGGTACACATATGTATATCTTTTAAGGCATAAAAATGATGCTTTTAATGTCTTTAAACTTTACAAAGCAGAAATAGAAAATCAATTAAATAAAAGTGTCAAAGTCCTTAGGAGTGATAGGGGCGGTGAATACTTTTCTACAAAATTTGATACGTCTTGTGAAGAACATGGCCTCGTTCATGAATGCTCTGCACCTCGTACACCATAACAAAATGGTGTAACCGAGAGAAAGAATCGAACATATCAAGAGATGATGAATGTCATGTTAATGCTTTCCAAATTGCCATTTAATTTGTGGGATGATGCCTTACTAACCGTTTTCCATATAACTAATAGAATTCCTTTGAAGAAAACCAGTATTTCCCTATGAGTTATGGAAAGGCAAAGCATAAAATATCAGTTACTTTAGAGTGTGGGGGTATGCAGCCTACTGTAAAAACATGGATCATAAGAGAACTAAAATAAGTCCTCGGGGAATAAAATATGCCTTTATAGGATATACACCAAATAGTAAAGCATATAGACTTTTAAACTTAGATTTTAATGTAATCATTGAATCCCGGGATGTAGAATTATTTGAAAACCTTATTACTAAGGATAAAGAATCTAAGTCTCCCGTAAACAAAGAATATTGTGAGGAAGATTTTTCTCGGAGTATCAAGATATAACTCGAAAGTACTTCTCGGATCATTGAAATAAAACCTAAGCCTAGGATAAGCAAGAGAGTCCGAAAAACAAAAGATCTAGGACCAACCGAAATTGATTCTCAACTTATTTCTTTTTATCTAGTTGAAGGAAACTGTGAGAATTATGTTCGGAATATTCCCATTATTCTTCAAGTAGAAAATGGTCCTAAAACTTACAAGGAAGCAGTGGCTTCAAGAGACTCTTCCTTTTGGAAGGTTTCTATCCAAGATGAAGTGGATTCAATAACGTCAAATCACACTTGGGAACTTGTTGACTTACCAAAGGGATCAAGGCACATTGGATGCAAGTGGGTGTTTAAAAAGAAGTATCATAGTAACGGTACATTAAATACATATAAGGAAAGATTAACAGCAAAGAGATTTAGACAAAAAGAGGATGTTGATTACTTTGACACATATGCACCGGTGGCAAGAACAATAACAATTAGAGTATTATTCACCTTAGCCTCTTTGAATGACCTTATAGTTCATCAAATGGATGTTAAAACAACATTCTTAAATGGAGATCTCTATGAGGAAATTTACATGGAACAACCAGAAGGCTATGTGCTTCCTAGAATGAACAGAAGGTGTGTAAGCTTGTCAAATCCCTATATGGACTAGAACAAGCACCACAATAATGACATCAAAAATTCGATTCAGTCATAATTTCAAATGGATTTACTCCCAATTCTTATGACAAGTGTTTATACACAAAGGTACGAAATTTTTTTATAATGTTACTTTTTCTATACGTTGATTACATGTTGATAATTAGCAACAACATGGATGGAATTTTAGAGACAAAAAAGTTTCTAACTTCCACATTCAAGATAATGAAGGTGAGATAATACTTAGAAGGGGGGGTTGAATAAGTATGGAAAAATAATACTTAAAAATAATCACACAATTATTTTTATCCTGGTTCGTTAAACAACTACTCCAGTCCACCCTTCCAGAGTGATTTGCCTTTCTCAACAAGGACTTAATCCACTATTAAATCAAACTGATTACAATAGTATCACCTAAGAACTACAGTTCTTAGTCTTCTCAAGAGCTACTGATTCACACTGAATCCTCTTAAGGAATATCCTTTACAAACAATGTAAATTAAATACAAGAGTTTTTAATGCTTCTATAAAGCTATAATCACAACAGTGATTTTTCTCTTAAGTTTAGTACAATGAGATTCTATGAAGAATAAGAATGAGAGCTTATTATAATATGTGATTTCTTTTCAGCAAGTGTGTAGCACTGAAGAATGAAGTGAGAAACTCCTTTTATAGGCAGCTGATTCATGCACGTTGAAAAGAGAGTCCAAAAGGTCTGAGCCTTTTTGTCTTCACATGCACTGACCTTTCCTTGAAATAGATGGCACAGATAAATCCTTTTTGTCTGTGTAAGTGTGTCAAGCACAAATAAGGAAAGAGACGTTGAATGGTTCCAACGGATACATTCTTGAAAACACTTCTTCAGTTTCAGCAAGTTCTTCAGAGTTTGAATGGATCAGAGTCTTCTGATGAGATTCAGAACTATGCTGTATCAGAGTCTTCTGCAGTGTGTGTGCTTCTAGCGTGTTGATCATCAGAGCATCTTGACACAGAACTTCAGTACTTGGCATCATAAGTACTTTCAGAAACTTCTGTAGACTAAGTGCTTTGAGAAACTCTTCAATCAATATTCTTCTATACTTCTGATGCTTCAGCTTCAGATGCTTCTGATTATCTTCAGATGCTTCTGACTATCTTCAGATGCTTCTGACTTAGAATGTTCTGGAGCTTCTTGCTTCAGATCCTTCTGGAGACTACGCTCAGTATCTTCTGTAAGAAGCAAACAGATTCTTCTGTAATGGTGCTTCTGGCGCTTCAGAGTCAGAATAGCTTCTTGTATTCAAGGCAGATTTGCTTCTAGAGAGTTTATATAATTTTGATCTGCAGTAAAACTCTCAAACAAATTTTAGAGTATATAATTCTTAAATATAAATTTCCTAACAGTTATCATCAAAACAAAGAGTAATTATTAAGAACCAATCTGTGTTCTAACAATCTCCCCCTTTTTGATGATGACAAAAAGTATCAGAAATTTTATTTAATTGAACATAAAGAATTATAACTCCCCCTGAGATGATGAATCTCCCCCTGAGTTGAATATGAAAAAGGAATAGAAACTTCCCTTTTTATCTTGAGTAATCTTCAGAGTCACATCTTGTTTGTCTTTGTAATAATCAAGGGTCAGACTATCTTGCAGATATAAGATTCAGAGTTTGATAAAATATAAATGATCTGAGAAACTCAGAGATTCTTTTATAGAGTGTTCTTATCAAAAGTTCTGAAATAATCAATTTAGATATTAGAAAGAGTAGATATGTCTGAAGATTCATTCTAGTGAAATTATATTAAATAGTTCAGATCTTTATTTTCTCCCCCTTTTTTGTCATAAGCAAAAAGTAAAAAACTTTAATAAAAACAAATAAAAAGGACAATAGCAGATAATTCAATGGAGAATAACAATCTGATTCAATTAATCATAACAGAGCAAAAGTACATCAGAAGATATAACAAAAACAGTCAGATGCAGAAACAACAGATGCACAAACATGAGAAAAAAATCTAAGTGTGTTTAGACAAAAGCATCTTCAATAGGTCTGTGATCTCAGATTGTGATTGCTCTTACTTTGACATGAACTTAGTTATTGTCTCATTCTTCTCATCTTGTTTAGACATCCATTCTGACATGTCCTCAGATTTCTTGTCTTGCTTCGCCATCCAAGATCTGATTTCAGATTGACCAGCTTCCAGAGCAGCAATCTTGTTTCCCAAATCTGGATTTTCTGTCTTTATCTCTGATGATGGAGGTTCTGTATCCTGAGCAGAGTCAATTGCCATATGTTCTGGAGATCCTGAAGAGGGTTCTACCAGAGTCATAGTCAATTCATTGGCAGTTGGTTCTGGTGGAGGAGGAGGTGGAGGAGCATCCAAACACAACAGAGGTTCAGTCTTGTTGACAATCCAGAATTGATTTCTTTCAGCTCTGAGCTTTGCATCATCAGAACAGATGTTCTTCAGATTAGAAGCTACAGTGTTGAATCTATTCAGAAATCCTTTCCAGATGATTTCAGTCTCATTTGCATCCATAGTTTCAGAACATCTTTTCTGAACAGTACCTAAAGACATTTGTATTTCTTGTAAAAACATTTGAAATAAATGTTCAATATTAAGTCTGGGTGGAGGTTTAAGCAAGGTTTCCAGAGTCATCTGTTTAGGTTTTGGAGTTGGTGGTATCAATGATTTTGGAATGGAAATCAGAGGAGGGGGAACATATGGAAACAATGGAATTTCTGGTTTCTGAGGAAGGGATCTGTTTAAAGCATTAAGCAGATTTGGTTGAGGTCTTGTGCGTGGGTAAACATCATCAAAGAATGCATTGGAGTATGGTACGAAAGCAGAGTTTGATGGTTTATCAGATGCAACTGTGTTATCAGATGCAGAATGCAGAGCTGAAACAGCAGCTTTACCAGATGTAGCAGATATGGGGGCTAAGGATCCTTCATTTTCCATAGATTGAATATATGAAAGGATTACAGATGGAAGGGTTAGTTTGAGTTTAGGTTTCAGAGGTGTCAAGGGTTCAGAAGGCTCAACTCTATCATAAAAATCTTTCAGTTTGAAACCATAAGATAAGTTATGATATAGAGAAGACACTTGAGCACAAGAGATTCCAGATGATGATGGATTAGAAGTAGGAACAATCATCTCAGATGAAGGTGCAGGTGGAGGCATAGGTTCTGGAATGGTAGTTTTGGTAGATAAAGTTGATTCAGGTTCAGGGTCATGAACAGGGTATTTGTCAGATGGATTAATCAGAAAATCAGGGTGAATTTCTGATTCAGATGAATTTGAAGATGTTTCAGGTGTACAAGAGGTAGAAGAAACTTGAAACACTGTTTTTAATGGAGTGATATCAAGAACTTCTGTCTTAGGGATATGAGATGGTTCTGAAGGGGTATCAGATTGTTGAGTAGGTGGTTCAGATGAAACAGGAGCAGAAGTTACTTTAGTGGGTTCAGAAGTAACAGTTGCTGCTGGTTCAGAAGATGGAATAGGTGATGGTGGAATGACAGAATCTTTTTCTGGTTGATCTTCTGTGGTTTGTTTTTCTGGATGATCAGAAGAGTTTGGTTGATTTTCTGTTTGTGGTTGTGCAGAGTTTTGTTTATCAGAATTTTGTGGTAGTTTTGATGGTTGTGGTTCAGTTTGTTGTTGTTCTGTGGGTTGTGGTTCTGTTGGTTGTTGAACAGCTGGTGATGGACGTGGAGTGAAGTGTTTGATGTGTAATTTAGGTTGAGGTGGTTTTGATACAGAAGCAGTGGGTTGTTTCTGAGGTGAGACAGAACTGGGGGCAGCAACAAATGTTGTTTGAGTGACAGGGGGTTTGGGTACAGACTTAATAGATGAATCATTAATAACAACATTTTTAGAAGAAACAGAAGCTTTAGTACCTTTGAGTTTAATCCTCTTAGCAGATGCAGAGGCAGCTTCTCCAGAGTCCTTTCTCTTCAGAAGATCCTTTGGTTTCTCAGCAATCTTAACCTTCTTCTGGACAGGTTCAGATTCTGCTGCAGGTTGAGGTCTTTTCCTCTGAAGTGGAACTTCTGCTTCTTCTTCTTCTTCTCCTGCATCTGGCAGGGGTTGCTTGACAAGTTGAAACACATTTGCTGGTACAGGAACTCCTTCCCTTTTACATTCCTCTATATACATCAGAACAATGTGTCTTGGTTCTTCAGCAAAGAATAGAGGGAAGTCTGATACTGGAATCCTTTTGTTTAAATCAGACATGTTTAACTTCTTTGGAGCAGTAGTAAGTTCATCTACAATCTTGAGTCTCAGAAGGCTCTTAGCGTTCAAAGGCTTTCCCATAATGAAATCTAGTTCTTCTGTAACACCAGCATCATACAGAGCACTCACTAAGCCATTTTCAGTGAGAAGATCTGAGAGCAGCCTTCCAAAAGGTATCCAATTCCTGATCTTCTGGTTCTTTTCTTTTACAGATTCTCTGGATGCGTTGATGTGATTCCACAGATGCATGAACAATAAGTAAGGAAGATCTACCTTATTACTCTGACTAAGGCAGTACATAAAATAGATTTGTTCATTGTTGACATAATCTGGGGAATTTGTTGACTTTCTGTGATGTATGCATCCCATGAAGATCTTGGCCCAAATCTTGTAATCAGGCTTCAGATCTTTGAATCTGTTAGAGGCTTGTCCAGCAGTCATAACCTCCTCATAAACTTCATCCATATCAACACGCCCAGCTGGCAGATGTGAAACACCATCTGTTTCTTCATAACCAATCAGTCTTCTAATCAGATCCTCTGTGATGATGATCTCCTTTCCTAGCACAGATGATAGAATAAACTTTGGATACACAGATGCATGAATCCAGAATTCCTTAACAAGCAGAGGGTAAACTGGTCCAAACAGTCTATCAAAGTATTTCACCCAACCTTGAGCTCTAACAATGGAGCGAAAATCAAACCCATTTTCAACCAAAGAATCAAATTCAACCATGGATTCACACAACACTTCTAACTTTTCAACAGGTGTGAGAAGAGTTCTTTGTGGAGGAATGTATGGATTAGCACCTAGATTATCTGAAGTCACAACAGCCATTGTTGATTGAAACTGTGCAGTTGTTGATGAAGAAGACGCCATTGAAGAATGCCTTTTAGAACACTTAGGTTTTGAGTTTTTGTGAAGAGAGAACAAAAGATGAAAATGCATATAAATTCTGAGAGTGAAAAGTGTGAAAGTGAATACACTTCAAGTATTTATACTAAACACATAGGCACACCAAGAGACAGAAATAAAGCACGTTTGAGCAGCATTAAATGAAAAGAATAAAATCATTTCAAATAATAAATGCTTCTGACAGATTTGGGGGGAAAACCAAGATTTTTACTATTCAAATTTCACCTCAAACGTCTTTTCAGTTGTGCACACGCCACCTCATCAGATTTTGTGGGACACGTGTTTGCTTGCATGCTGTTCTGAATTCTCTCAAGAAATGAAACGTTAGCCACGTTCAGATCTTATAAAGATGGTTAGTTCAGATTTTCACATCAGAAATAATAATCAGAATAGAATAAATGAACAGAAGAAATACTTCAGATCATTAAACATTTTGCATCTGAGAGGTTGCTTCTGATAAATATTACTCTGGACAAAAATCCATACAAATATTTTTCAGAATGAACTTAAATCTATCTTCAGCAAGGGGTTTTGTAAAAATATCTGCCCATTGATGATCTGTATCAACAAAGGCTAAATTTATGATTCCCTTCTGAACATAGTCTCTGATGAAATGATGTTTAATTTCTATATGTTTTGCCTTAGAATGCAAGATTGGATTTTTTGACAAACATATAGCAGAAGTATTATCACAAAAGATAGAAAGATTACTCTCATAGATTTGATAATCTTCTAATTGACTCTTCATCCAGAGCATCTGAGTACAACATCCAGCAGCAGCAATGTATTCTGCCTCTGTAGTTGATAGTGCTATGGTAGGTTGCTTCTTGCTGTACCATGAGATCAGATGACTTCCAAGAAACTGACAGCTTCCAGAAGTGCTTTTACGTTCAACTCTGTCTTCAGCATAGTCAGCATCACAGAATCCAACTAATGAAAATTCATCAGATCTTCTGTAACACAAACCCATGTTAGCAGTACCTTTCAGATACCTTAGAATCCTCTTAACAGCTGTTAAGTGTGATTCTCTAGGATCTGATTGGAATCTAGCACATAAGCAGACACTGAACAGAATATCTGGTCTAGAAGCAGTCAAGTATAGAAGAGATCCTATCATACCTCTGTAGAGTTTTTGATCTACCTTCTTACTTACCTCTTCCTTACCTAGAGTGCTTGTAGGATGCATTGGAGTCTTTGCCATTTTGCTATCAACCATGTTAAACTTCTTCAGAAGCTCTTTAACATACTTGGTTTGATGTATGTAGGTGCATTCTGGAGTCTGATTGACTTGGATTCCCAAGAAGAATCTCAATTCTCCCATCATGCTCATTTCAAATTCTTCCTGCATACATTTAGCAAACTCCTTTCCAAGCGTAATATTTGTTGATCCAAAAATAATGTCATCTACATAAATTTGACAAAACAACAGATCTTTCTTAACAGTTTTACAGAATAAAGTTGTATCCACTTTTCCTCTGATAAAATTTTTCTTCAGAAGGAAGTTGCTCAACCTCTCATACCAAGCTCTGGGAGCTTGTTTTAATCCATAAAGGGATTTCTTTAATTTGAAAACATGATCTGGAAAGTTTTCACTTTCAAAACCAGGAGGTTGGTGGACATATACTTCTTCTTCTATAATTCCATTAAGAAAAGCACTTTTAACATCCATCTGATACAGAGTGATGTTATTCTGTGCAGCAAAAGAAATAAGAAGACGTATAGATTCTAACCTTGCCACTGGAGCATATGTCTCAGTGTAATCAATACCTTCTTGCTGACTGTATCCTTGAGCAACCAGCCTTGCCTTATTCCTTTCTACTTCTCCCTTTTCATTCAGCTTATTTCTGAAGACCCATTTTGTTCCAATAATATTGAATCCTTTAGGTCTAGGAACCAGATCCCATACTTCATTTCTGGTGAATTGATTCAGCTCTTCTTGCATAGCTATAATCCATTCATTATCTTCCAGAGCCTCATCTACAGATGTTGGTTCTATGATAGACACTAAGCCAAATAAAGAAGATTCAGAAGTTCTGAGAAATGATCTTGTCCTTATTGGATCATCTTTCTTTCCAATTATCACATCTTCTGGATGAGAAGATTTGATTCTGGAAGAAGATCCTCTGACAGTTGATCTATCAGAAATATGCAAGTTGTTTAGTTGGGAAGTCAAAGGTGTAGCATCTGGGGTTGCTTCAGATTCTTTGATTTTTGCCTTTTCTGCCTCTGATCCTTCAGAGTCTGTGAGAATCACTTCTCTATCTGCAGAACTTTCAAACTGCTTTGGCTTTTCAGAGCCAAGCTTATCATCAAATCTAACATGAATAGATTCTTCAACAATCTGTGTTTCAGTATTGAATACTCTGTAGCCTTTAGAGCGTTCAGAATAACCAAGCATGAAACACTTCTGTGCTTTGGAATCAAACTTGTTCAGATTATCTTTAGTATTAAGCATATAACAAATACATCCAAAGGGATGGAAATAAGAAATGTTAGGCTTTCTGTTTCTCCACAATTCATAGGGTGTCTTTTCCAGAAGAGGTCTTACAGACACTCTGTTCTGAATATAACAAGCTGTGTTAATTGCTTCTGCCCAAAAATGTTTTGCCAGATTTGTCTCATTGATCATGGTTCTGGCCATCTCTTGCAATGTTCTATTTTTCCTCTCTACAACTCCATTTTGTTGTGGAGTTCTAGGACAGGAGAAATCATGTGCAATGCCTTTTTCAGAAAAATATTTTTCAAAATGTTTATTTTCAAATTCCCCACCATGATCACTTCTGACTTTAATAATTTTGGAATCTTTTTCAATCTGAACTTGATTGCAGAAGTCAAAGAACACAGAATGAGACTCATCCTTGTGTTTTAGAAACTTTACCCATGTCCATCTGCTGTAGTCATCTACAATGACTAACCCATACTTCTTGCCTCTGATGGATGCAGTTTTCACTGGTCCAAACAGATCAATGTGAAGTAATTCCAATGGTCTGGAGGTAGACACAACATTTTTTGATTTAAAATGAGATTTTGAAAATTTACCTCTTTGACATGCTTCACACAGAGCATATGAGTTGAACTTCAATTTAGGAAGTCCTCTGACCAGATTGAGTTTATTAATCTGAGATATACGTCTCATATTAATATGCCCCAATCTTCTATGCCAGACCCATTGCTCATCATTCACAGATAAGAGGCATTTTACATTTTGAACTTTAAGTTCTGAAAGGTTAATTTTATAAATGTTGTGTTTCCTCTTTCCACTGAATAGGATAGAGCCATCCTTTTGACATACAGCTTTGCAACATTTTTGATTAAAGATTATATCATAACCATTGTCACTTAATTGACTTATGGACAATAGATTATGTTTCAATCCTTCAACTAACAGAACATTAGTAATAGAGGGAAGCTTACCATTTCCAATAGTGCCAGATCCAATGATCTTGCCCTTCTGGTTCCCTCCAAACTTCACGTCCCCTCCAGATCTAAGTTCCAGGCTTTGGAACATAGACCTTTCTCCTGTCATGTGTCGTGAGCATCCAGAGTCCAGGTACCATGATTGGTGTCCTGACCTTGCTGCTAAGAACATCTGCAACAGGAATTATTTTGTCTTTAGGTACCCAGATCTTCTTGGGTCCTTTGGGGTTAGTTGGTTTATAGGTTTGTCTAAACTTCTGTTTTGCAACATAATGTTTATTCTGACTTCCCTTTGGTTTAAACACATAAGTACTCTTCTCAGAGCTTGTGTGTTTAATGTCATTCAGATGACCAAATTTGAATTGAGAATACAGAGGTGTCTTCCTGATGAAAAGTTTGTCAACAGGTTTTGGATTGCTTCCAGATGAGGACTCATATCCAATGCCTCTTCTGTTGTTTCCACTAACACCATAGATCATGGAAGCCATCTTGCTTCTGTCTATGCTCTTAGTGAGAAACCTCTGAAAACTAGAGTCATATTTTTCTAAAATATTTTCACAAGACTTAGTTTCAGAATCAGATTCTTGTTGAGTTCTATCAAAGTCATTTTTGATTTTTAAATTTATTTCTTTCTGCTCAACAAGTTCTATTTTCAGAAGATCAATCTCAGATTCAAGATTGCTTTTCAGCTTCTTGTATTTGAGTTTGATGTTGTTGTAACTTTTAAGAACTTCTGTTAAAACTTTAATGAGTTCTTCTTTGGTAAGTTTAGCCATTACCTCTTCTGCATCATCATCAGATTCTGATTCTGATTCATATCCAGAGGTACCTTCCTCTTGATCCTCTGTCCTGGCCATCAGTGCAACATTTGCACATTCTTCTTCTGATTCAGAAGATGATTCACACTCATCTGAGTCATCCCATGTTGCCATCAGAACCTTCTTCTTCTTGTTGAACTTCTTCTTAGGTTTTTATTTCAGAAGTTTAGGGCAGTCATTCTTGTAGTGCCCAGGTTCTTTGCACTCATAGCACACCACTTCTTTCTTGGCAGATCTTTTGTGACTAGAAGATTCCTTTCTGTTGTCAGATCTTCTGAAGTTGTTAAACTTCTTTCCCTTGTGCTTCCAGAGTTTGTTAATCCTTCTGGACAACATGGACAACTCATCTTCTTCTTCAGAAGAAGATTCTTCAGAGCTTTCTTGAATGACCTGCAAAGCTTTAGCAGTTTTGTTAGATTTTAAAGCTATGGATTTACCTTTATCTTTCTTCTAGGGTTCATCTTCCTCCAGCTCAATTTCATGGCTTCTCAAAGAACTGATAAGTTCTTCTAAGGAGATCTTGTTCAGATCTTTTTCCATCTTCAATGCAGTCACCATTGGTCTCCATCTGGTGGGAAGACTTCTGATGATTTTCTTGACATGATCTGACGTTGAGTAGCCCTTGTCCAGAACTTTCAGACCAGCTGTAAGAATCTGAAATCTAGAAAACATAGTTTCTACATTTTCAGAATCTTCCATTTTAAATGCCTCATACTTCTGTATGAGCGCCAGAGCCTTTGTCTCTTTAACCTGAGAGTTTCCCTCATGAGTCATTTTGAGTGATTCAAACATGTCATGAGCAGTATCTCTGTTAGTAATCTTCTCATACTCAGTATGAGAGATTGCATTAAGCAATATAGTTCTGGCTTTGTGGTGATTCTTGAAGTCTCTTTTCTGCACTTCAGTCATTGATTTTCTATCAATCTTTTTGCCATCCTCACCAGTAGGATGTTCATATCCATCAATGACCAAATCCCAAAGATCAGCATCATACCCAAGAAAAAAACTTTCTATTCTATCTTTCCAATAGTCAAAATTTTCTCCATCAAACATTGGAGGTTTGGTACTGATCCTATCCCTCTCTTCATATTTATTGTTGATATTTGACATTGAATTATCAGCCATGATAACAAATAAATATAATGATCAAAGTATATCTCCTCTGGATCTTTACTGACACTGTTAAGTGATAACACACTCAGAACCGGAGCTCTGATGCCAACTGAAGGTGAGATAATACTTAGAAGGGGGGGTTGAATAAGTATGGAAAAATAATACTTAAAAATAATCACACAATTATTTTTATCCTGGTTCGTTAAACAACTACTCCAGTCCACCCTTCCAGAGTGATTTGCCTTTCTCAACAAGGACTTAATCCACTATTAAATCAAACTGATTACAATAGTATCACCTAAGAACTACAGTTCTTAGTCTTCTCAAGAGCTACTGATTCACACTGAATCCTCTTAAGGAATATCCTTTACAAACAATGTAAATTAAATACAAGAGTTTTTAATGCTTCTATAAAGCTATAATCACAACAGTGATTTTTCTCTTAAGTTTAGTACAATGAGATTCTATGAAGAATAAGAATGAGAGCTTATTAGAATATGTGATTTCTTTTCAGCAAGTGTGTAGCACTGAAGAATGAAGTGAGAAACTCCTTTTATAGGCAGCTGATTCATGCACGTTGAAAAGAGAGTCCAAAAGGTATGAGCCTTTTTGTCTTCACATGCACTGACCTTTCCTTGAAATAGATGGCATAGATAAATTCTTTTTTTCTGTGTAAGTGTGTCAAGCACAAATAAGGAAAGAAACGTTGAATGGTTCCAACGGATACATTCTTGAAAACACTTCTTCAGTTTCAGCAAGTTCTTCAGAGTTTGAATGGATCAGAGTCTTCTGATGAGATTCAGAACTATGCTGTATCAGAGTCTTCTGCAGCGTGTGTGCTTCTAGCGTGTTGATCATTAGAGCATCTTGACACAGAACTTCAGTACTTGGCATCATAAGTACTTTCAGAAACTTCTGTAGACTAAGTGCTTTGAGAAACTCTTCAATCAATATTCTTCTATACTTCTGATGCTTCAGCTTCAGATGCTTCTGATTATCTTCAGATGCTTCTGACTATCTTCAGATGCTTCTGACTTAGAATGTTCTGGAGCTTCTTGCTTCAGATCCTTCTGGAGACTACGCTCAGTATCTTCTGTAAGAAGCAAACAGATTCTTCTGTAATGGTGCATCTGGCGCTTCAGAGTCAGAATAGCTTCTTGTATTCAAGGCAGATTTGCTTCTAGAGAGTTTATATAATTTTGATCTGCAGTAAAACTCTCAAACAAATTTTAGAGTATATAATTCTTAAATATAAATTTCCTAACAGTTATCATCAAAACAAAGAGTAATTATTAAGAACCAATCTGTGTTCTAACAGATAAAAGATCTTGGATTAGTTGACATAATTTTAGGGATTAAAGTGAAGAGAAATAGTGGGGGTTACGAACTTAGTCAAACACGTTATATTGAAAAACTGATTGATAAGTTCAAACACCTAAACTTTAAAGAAGTAACCACTCCATTTGATCATATCGTCAAACTTCAAAAGAACATTGGAAGAGCAATGGCTCAATTGGAGTATGCAAGTGCAATAGGGTGTCTTATGTACTTAATGCAATGTACCATACCCGACATATCATTTGTAGTTAGTAAAATGAGTAGATTTATTAGTAATCAAAATATAGAACATTGAAAGGAAATCACAAGGATTTTTGGCTATCTAAAAAATACCAAAAATCTTGGCCTTCATTATGGAAGGTTTCCCACCATACTAGAAGGATATGCTAATGCAACTTGGATATCCAATGTTGAAGATCATAAATCTAGAACTGGGTGGATTACTCTTTCAACCATATAAGTGTTTGTGGCTCTTGCTTCCGCTGGTCAAGAAGCGGAATGTTTGAGGGACCTTCTATTAGAAGTTCCATTGGCAAAATACAATGTTTCAAAGGTGTTGATACATTGCGATAGCCAAACCACTTTACCTAGAGCATTCAACAAAGTGTATAATGGAAAGTCTAGACACATAAGACTTAGACATTCCTTTGTGAGAAAATTGATTAAATATGGAATCATTTAATTCACATATATACAAAGAAGTTATAATTTGACTGATCCATTTACTAAGCCACTGACCAGAGACTTAGTAATAACAACCTCGAGAGGTATGGGGTTGAAACTCCTTGAGTAAGAGTTCCGACAGAGGCAGCAACCCAATCTTACGTTAACAGAGTATTAACCTCAAGATTCAATGGATAATAATAAGTCATTGATTTGGATGTTTGTCGAACATTTCATGATAATGTTGAACTTTAAAGTTGTTGGAAAACTTCCAAAATATCCTACATATGTATTTTGGCTAAGTAACTAAAGAGGAACAAAATGATATAGTGGTAGAAACACTTTATGGAAATGTTGATGGCTTGGCCAATGCATCTTTTTGTGTAATGTGTGTCTGTTAATAATATGTATCTGTTCGCCAATGGTCATTTTGAATCAAATGAAACATTGTTTCTCCACACCAATCGGTACAAGTTTTCTTATAAATAGAGATACTTGTCAGCCATAAAAAATATACGAAAATAAATATTTTTAGAGCAAAAAATTATGTCTAAGTCATTTCTTTATTTTTCTAGTGCACGAAAATAAATGAGGAAACTTTATTCAGTAAAATATCATTAATCTATATGCTTAATGTAAACGTGTGATTCATGTTAAGGTTTCCAAAGTATCCTGAAGGGGATTCACTGATTAACACTTTTGCATCCAATTTGCATAAACTGGTGAGGGCGAATGGAACCTAAAGCTTAGTGTAAACACACGCTTTGGAATTATTTTGTGTAACTTTCATCGTATTGTATTCATCATCTTCTTCTTGTTCATGTTTTACAGCATACCCCTAACACAAGATCTAGCAAAAATGAGGGTTGAGTTTTTATTTAAACTCCTAATGAAGTTCAATATTGAGGGTATGTGTCTCATGGAAAAGGATACAATATGAACTTCACCTATGTGAATTTCTAGATTGTGTCATCTCAAAGTGAGAGTTGGAGTTTATCTCACGAATAACTCATGAAACAGGAAAGTATATGGCCATAAATAAGTGCTAGGCGAGAAATGTAGGCGAAGAACCTTAAAGAATCTAAGTGAGGTAACGTCGGTCTATTCACATGGATTAATGGTTTAAAAGCACTGCTACATAACATTACGATTAAAATTTGTGTTGTCTTTACTAAGCTTAAGTTTTAACTTGAAAGATACCTAACTGTACTAACATTCTTTGTTTCTCTTTTTTGGAATTGATCTTGTCATTATTAGAACAAGTGGGGGATTGTTGTAATTTATGAACAATAAATATCCATGAGTGTGTTCCAAAATGACAAGAAAAATGAAAGTGAGTAAATGTCAATAAATGATTGAGAAATAGTCCTACATAGAAAGTTTCAATCACTTTAAAAGCTTTTATAAAGAGTTATAAGCATTAACTCAACAAAAGGACAAAACAGGATAAAGTGCCATATGAACAAGTGTGGCGGTTCCAAGCATTATGCCATTTGTTTCCTCCATACACCCCTCGTCAATGTCGCCACTAGAGACACCGCCTCTGGGGCCGTGTTTGAGAGCATGGGCGTAGAGGCGCTAGTGGCGACTTGTAGGCGACACTTAAGCACTTAGGCACGATGCATCAGAGCAATCGGGCTACTTGTGGCGTTATGAGGCAGCTCTGGCGGATGACTGTCGGCCTTCAGACGGGCTCATTATTTCTCTCATTTCGGTTGATGCATGCGTTTGAATTTTGAATTCAAAGAGAAGCAACACTTCGTGAAGTGTTGCTACGGAATGAACATAGGCAATGCTTAGAAACAATGCAACTTTTTGTTAAAAGGTGTTGTTTCATCAAGGGTCACAACCTTGTGAAACAACACATACATGGCCTATAAATACTCCATTCTTAAACTTAGAAAATCATATCACAAACGGAAAATCCTCTTGTACAAATTCCAAACACTCTTCGCTACAAGTTGATTTTTTGTCGGTCTTGCGTAAATTCGATATAAGGCTGAATTATCATGGATATTTCTGTGTTCTAACTCTAAGACATACAAGAGAGTGCTTAAAATAATTTTAAGGAAAGTGACATCATTCACGATTCAGTCCTGAGTCCATTCAACTTTACCGATATTTCTAACACATACTTCTATTTTTTCATGTCATATTATAAATCCCACCCACATATCATATTGTAGCAAGCCAATCAATATTTAACTTATGCTAGTTTAAGGACTACGAGGGTTCAGTGTTCTCTAGCAAAAATGAGTTAGGGCCTGTTGATGTTAAGTATACTTAAGACATTATGAAAATATCAATTCACAATCACTCAAACATGAGACTTGTTAGAGAAAGTGATTTTCTAAAATATATGGTGGTTCACGATCCCTAAAATATGAGACTTGTAATGGTGAAGTGGTTTAATAAAATATATGATGGTTCATAGTCCTTCAAACACGAATCATACAGAAGAGATGTGATTGATTATAATATATGATGGTTCATAACCCCTCAAACGCGAGGCTTGTAAAGGCAAAGTGATTTATTAAAATATATGATGATTTATAGCCCCTAAAGTACGGAGCCTTTAGGGGAAAATGACTAACAAAATTATATGATGATTCACATTCTCTAAAACACGAGGCAAGTAGGGGCGAAGTGATTTTAATAGGAAAGTTTGCAACACAGTTGGTGTTACAAGATTAAGGAAATTGTTGATCTAAATTGTTTGATCCAAAAGAGACTATTTAATTTACTAAGTGAATAAATTTAGAAATATCTTTGAACTTTATTTTAAAACTTACGATGATTAAGTTTATCTTGCGAATGACCATTAAACATGGGCGCTCCGCTGATTTGCTTGCCTACGAGTAGAGCCATTCATGCTATGTCATGCTAATGATAGCTATTAGGCTAAAGGAGTATACTTGTGATTATAAATATCAAAGTATATGACTCCCCTCTTTATCATTCACTTGGCTAATAATTGTTTTTATTTGCAACACCTATACTTTGTTATTTTGTCCCCCTTTTGCTAACTAGTAGTTCCTTTCATCTAATTAAAAAATCTAACTACATGCATATCCTTTCTCACTTTCTTTATATTTTTATTTCATATTTACAGGATGGTGTTTATTAGGTATTTTGACGATAACGATAATAAAGTTGAGCCAAATACCTAGGAAGACATATATGAGTTATGGCTCAATTGTGTTGAGAGTTCAAGGTGAGTATACAGTAAATTAAATTGGTATTTTTCTGAAAGATTCCAATTCATCTGGAGGCGACAACCTCAATAAATTTAGAGGGACAAACTTTTATCGAAGGTGGTATGGCGGGCATCTCCCATGGAGCTTCTTCTACAACATCTTCAAAAGATCACAAGAAGCTTTCTTTCTACAGTTAAGACTTTGATGACATCTATAACACCCTACCTTACCTCGCCCGATCACCCATTATGAAATGCCTATTCTACCATATGTGAAATGTCTTTTTTTGTTAGAGTGACAACAATCTAGATGCGCCTAGTGACGTAGAGAGGGCAACAAAGATAGGTTCCTTGTGTATGTTTTAAATACTAGGGACCTATATTATGATAAGTGTTATGCTATGCAGGGAAACGTTTAAAGAGATTGATTTAGTGCAAAATAATGAGGAGTAATTGAAGTATGACCTCAACAAATGAGAGTTTTCCTTCTCTTGGAAATAAGTTCAAAGGTGCTCAGTTTTCTATTTAAATTTTCGTCAAAGAGAAGGAAGAGTTGCACGAGGAAAATAAAATGATGGGGGAAGCTTATAAAAATAGGTAATGCATTGTCTTATGCTGAAGATGAATAACAAAGTCTCAAGGAGGCAGTCATAAGTCATGTCTCTAATGTGAAAAAATCTTCAAGCTAACTTGGAGGAATATGACATCAAGTATATTCAATCTTCTGACTAGTCTTTTGAGAAGGCAAATGAGCAAGTCATATTCTCGTAACCCGACCTCAACCTTGATGAGATTAGGTTACTCAAGATTATTTAAGTTGGGAAGTTAGTGGAGGAAGTTGACAATGAGGTTAATAAGGAACTTGTTCCAATATATGAGTTGAATAACCCTAACCAAGTAATGACACCATCTCTAGAAGTTAACACAAAGTCCATGTCGGAAAGAGAGATTGTCCCTCATATGTCAGAAAAGTAAAATTAGTGTCATATTTTGATGATATTTGTTGAAAATGAAGTCAAAGTCCTTCTTGAAGGAGAGACTAATTACAGTTCTAAAAAATTAATGTTTGTATTCCTCTTGTTTTTTTTAATAATTGTAATTTTTATTTTGATTTTTGAATTACTCACGCATTCTCGCCTTTTAGGGCTTATTTGATGGAATCATTGGTTTTTAAATTATTTTAGGAACATATTTCATGTTTTGTACTTTTATGAGTGTTATTCAAATGTAATTCGCCATAGTAGACATGCTAGACTTAAGAAAGATTATAAATAAAGATGCCTCTTGAGATTTAATGGTACCAAGAGGATGAAATATCTTACGCTTATAAATAAGAAATTTATAATCAAGGTTTTTACCTCATGTATTTTTGTAAATGCATTTATCTTGGTTCAACTCTTAAATGAAGATTCCTTTTTAGGCTTGATAGTATCTAGAGGGTGAAATAGTTTGCATCGTTTAAAAATTGTATATCAGGGTGAGGTTTCCACCCACAAAACTTCTTTTTAGATGTGTTTAAATAGTCATAGTGTGTTAATATCCCCTACAGGGTCAAGATACTGTATAGGATGCATTGATATATACATTTGTGGGTGCAGTGATACCATTATATATGCAATGATACGACTAAGGTTTTTTTCATAAGCAATGACTCATTATGCCTTCACATACTTTAGGTCTTGGATCTTGGAGCAGTGCACACATTCATTTCCATTTTCATTACTCTTAAGTTGGATTGGTAATATCTTTTGGCCACTTTGTGATCTCATTTATAATGCTTACCCGCTCATTTTCCAAGGGATATTTCATGATTAATAAAGTGTGGATAAAACTGCTTCAAGGGCGTTGAATATGTGTTTCACAATTATAATATTCTAGGAAGAGGGGACGTCTACCACTAGATATTTGATTGTTATAACTTTAACACTCTTCCCTACTATGGAGTTTGTTTTGGCTGAAATATACCCACATACATGCATTTGATCATCTGGCAAACCTACCAAGGAGCCATTGAACTGATGTAATTAATCTCGATCTAAATATAACCTCTTTAATGGATCCTAATAAAAGATATCGATCGAGCTATTAGGGTCAAAAGAAATTTCATCATATTTCAATGAAACACTTGAATGCTAACGACCACAGGATCATCTTCATGGGGCTAGAATTTTAGCACCATGTTTACTCGAAAATGTGTCTCCAACGAGGGTGGTTATTTCTGATTTTGGGAGCAACTATGAGATATTCTTAACATCATGAGCATATATCTTTCCAAAAGGCGCGTGACTCTCCTCCCCCAAAAAAGTCCCTAACGTTAGTGTTTAAAGTGTAATAGACCTGCTCGCTAACTGCTGACTTCTTTTCTTTTCTCTCCTAAGGACTCAACAAATTATCCTTCCTAGGATATTATGACATTCCTCAGAGTTATATGGGTTCTCACTGGATGTATTTACTCAAATGGTTTTCTTAAATGATACGCTTAATTTATTTCTTTAATTGAAAAAAATTATTTGTATAATAGCCTTTGAGTTAGTATTATTTGCAATATTTGTTGGGTTTGATGTCCATTATTCCCCATTTGAGGTGGAAGATCAAGGATAACCCTAGTGTGATACACTTCCCCCATACATTATTTAGTCTAGAATTCATATTTGTTTAGTTTTGTGCCAAACTTCTAGTAGGTTTAAAAATTTCCCTTTCTCAAATCGCTTGTGTGAGGTGGTTCTTGCAATGGATCGAGGACTCAAATACCCCAATGTTTCGTTCATTTGCATCTTTAGCCCTCTTTTCAGCATTTATTTCCTATTGTTTCACGTAAAATTACTTCTTTTCCATGATATCTTCTATTGAATATGTTGGTTTCTCTATATGGGACTTGTTGAAGTGCTTAACTTTAAGTTTATTCTTGAAAGTGCCTACAATTATTTCCTAATTAGGTTTGATCACCTTGATGGCAGCCTCATTGAACCTTGCTAGGAATTCTTGCAATGATTTATGAGTTCTCCTAGCATACATTAAACAAACTGGTTGTATATACTTTAAGATGCTTGGTCTTCGAGAATTGGTGGAATAATTTACTAGACAGATCTTGATAACTAGTCACATAGAACCCATAAAGGTTTATGTACTATTGCATGGTCTTTAGGGTTGTAACAAGACCATACAAAACCTAAAAAATCACAAATTCAAACCAAACCAAATCAGGGGAAAATCTGTTAGACTATGGCACGGATCTAGAAGGGGGGGTTGAATAGATCCCAATTAAAATTTAAGTTGGCGCTACCAATTAAAAATTGGTTTTGAAAATTTGTTTAAGTGCGGAAGCGGCCGAGGAAAATATAGTCTAAAACGAACGGTTATTGGAAAACCGAATATGCGTAAGCCTTTGGATTAATGACAATATGGAAAATAGAATCACAACACTAATCACACTTATCAATGATCTAACTCAGTTGTTAGGATTCCTAGTTCCAATGATTTAAAGAGCAAACCAAAACTAGATACACAAGTAAGATAATTTTGGTTTAGGCAATTTGTCAAACACTTGGTGTGCAAAACACTCCAAGTGATATTTATGTTGAGTAAGTGATTCCAACTAGGCTAGTACAATGTCTTATTGTACTTTGGATTCAAAAACAGAGTTTTAACCTCTTACTCAATTGATATCACAGTTTGACAATAGTGCTTATACAAAAATCACTTATTTTTGAGCTAAAACGTAAATGCTGAAAAATAGAGAAGACAAGTATTTGGTGAGGCAGTTCCCCCGTCGTCCTCGCTTCGGGGTACGTCTGCCCTCAATTCTAAAACTAGAATTGAGATATATTTTATAGATATCACCTGTTGAATGTAACAATTTATACATGGATTGAGCAGCAAATATACAACAGAAATCTCAATATGTTGAATGTTGCTTTCACTCCTTGCCCCTTGATTCAGGATGAATCAAGTCCTCCGATTGTTGTTGATGGACCTCCGATTCTAGCCACCTTATTGAATAACCCATTGTTGTTCAAACCTTCGGCTCCGGATGATCTCAACAGCAACAAATCAAACCCGAGATCTTCCCTTCAATATCACTGAATCTGCTACTAGACTGTTGAAGAACACCTCTTCACAATCACCTTCGCTCAGTTGACCCTTGATGAAGAATCTCGTCCAAAAACCCCCAAAATTCAAACCAATCTTGGAGGGTAAAACCCTAACGGTTTTATTCAAGAAAGAACCTGTCACAAGCTTCAACCCGAACTAGATTACCCAATCTAAGCTTTGAACCTTATCACCTTTAATCACTCACAATGCACTTCAAAAATGGTTGTGTGTAATTGATGTGTTGTGAGATGTTTGAAGATGAAGATGAAGAATCTTGGACACCTATTTCACTCTTTCTTATTCTTGAACACATGAATCAATTTTTATCAAATGTTGTTGTGTTAAAATGAACAAACTTCTATTTATAGTAATAAGCAAATCAGCCAACAAAACATATTTTCAAACAGATTGGAAATACTGCACTGACTGTGTCAACGCGCGAACAGTCGACCATAGGTCGGCGTGCGCTGACCCGTGTGAAATGCCAAGGCTCCATGTGCTGACTTATGGTCGACTCATGGTTGTTGTGTGCTGACTGTATGGTCGGCTCATGGTTGTTGTGTGCTGACTGTATGGTCGACTCATGGTTGCTGTGTGCTGACTGTATGGTCGACTCATGGTTGTTGTGTGCTGACCAGTAGGAAATGAACTGATCCATGCGCTGACTGTATGGTCGACTCATGGTTGTTGTGTGCTGACCAGTGGGAAATGACTTGATCCATGAGCTGACTGTATGGTCGACTCATAGCTCCAAAATATGCAAAAATTGACATGTTTGCTGTTTTGTGCATCTTGTCACGACTATACTTCAATCAATTATATTGTAATTAAATATGATGATTTAAAAGGATATAGGAAGGATGTAATATGTTAAGTATTGCATGACGACTCCGATTCATCCGAGGTTGTACTTTGTCATCATCGAAACTTGAGAACCTATGTTGTGAGACAGTTTGCCCTCATATACTCCCCCTTTTTGATGATGACAACCTGTGCGAAGCTTAGTGAGAACAACATGCAATATCGTTAACATGGTAGTATAAGCTCCCCCTTTCTTTTGCAATCAAGGCCCCTTTCTTTTGCAGTCAAAGCTATTGTAATCTTTTGTAATCAGAGATGTTGTGATCTACTATCTACTTGTCTTTTCTCCCCCTTTGACAACATCAAAAAGAGATGGAGAAGGTAAAGTTCTGACAGGTTAACAATTAACAAAATACTCAACAGGCTATAAGTGATCATATAGCAATATCCACACAAAATATTGACAATGAGCAAAATATTGAAAATAGATTAAACAAGATTGAGGACACATAAAGTCATAACATTTCATAGGAATCAAGGCTGTAAAAAAAACATTAGTGTGCACTTAAGAGAGATAAAACAGAACATGATAACAAACACAGCATGGAGAATGAGCAAATGCACAAACAAACGACTAATAGCCTCGTCCCCTGCCCATATCAATGAAGACGAATTATGATGTGGATCAGCCATATCAGTGAGGTAATCCACTGCTTGATTCAGGCGATTGATGCTGCGAGAGACTGTTGTTTCTTGGTATCCATGGGAAGTTGTGAAAGCTGCAAATCTTTCATCCATTCTTGTTAAAAAAAGAGTTGAACTGTTCAGATTGGGTGTGTCGCTCAGTTCGGATGCACAAATGCAGATTTACACTTGATGTCACATATAATGCCATATTTGATGCCTACCTAAAATGCCACAAAACAATTTGCATCCAAACACACAAAACACATAGCAAATGTCATATATATATATATATATATATATATATATATATATATATATATATATATATATATATATATATATATATATATATATATATATATATATATATATATATATATATATATATATATATATATATATATATATATATATATATATATATATATATATATATATATATATATATATATATATATATATATATATATATATATATATATATATATATATATATATATATATATATATATATATATATATATATATATATATATATATATATATATATATATATATATATATATATATATATATATATATATATATATATATATATATATATATATATATATATATATATATATATATATATATATATATATATATATATATATATATATATATATATATATATATATATATATATATATATATATATATATATATATATATATATATATATATATATATATATATATATATATATATATATATATATATATATATATATATATATATATATACACACACACACACACTATTTTTCATACGATACTATTATTGAATCATGAGAATTTTAAGGAGAGAGAGAGAGAGAGAAGGGAACAATATCACCTCTACACCAGAATAGCTTGATAACAATATGTTGCACCCTAAAATTTGCTCAACCTATTTCACCTGGTTTATGTTTTAATTGCATTATCATTTGCATAGTCACATCATGTACATGGTCCAATCATTTGCATATCATAAGCATAGCATGCCTCCAACAAGGGATCAAGGTTTCTGTCAAAATAAGAGCTTAGCAAGGTGTGTTATCCAAGAGGAGGAGCCATCCAAGTCATCAAGGAATGGGTTGAAGCTTTGAGGAGATTTGAGTGTTAACAGGTGGATTTCTCTCCTAACTTGAGGTGTATTGAAGATCATCAACATGGAATTATGAATTTGAGGTGTATGGATCCCATGGGGTTCCTAGAGAGCCTTATTGATGCTTAGACAAGTCATGGTATCAAATTCAAGAACCATAGTTGAGGTGTGTACAAGTAAGGTTTCATCTGGGTAACCCCAGGTCAAGGAGAGTAGAGAAAGGGAATCAAGACCTAGCTCTCAGTCATGGAATTCATGGATTGATATGTTAAAGCATGTGTATGGATGAGTCAAGACCAAGTTCAAGAGAATCAAGAGAGGTTGGAGGTGTTTGATACAGGGTTCCTAGGGTAAAATCTCCTGTATAACACTGGACTTCCAAGCCACATAAGTCAAAATTCAAGTTTCAAATGGATTCTTGGACAACATGAAACGTGTAGAGCTTCTCAATAGCTTTAATTTGAGTACTAGAAGTCTTCAAGGAGATTTGTAAAACTCATGTTATGGTTCTTGCAAGTTATGGGTCATCAGAGGATACTGAAATTTATCTGTGAAAGTCACTTGAATTCCAAGCAACTTTTGCCCATCAAGGAGTTTTCAAATGGATTCTTGGCCAACATAATAATTGTAGGCCTTGATCTTACCTTTAATTTGAGTACTAGAAGTCCTCAAGAAGATTTGTGGAACTCAAGTTATGATCTTTGCAATCCAGGGGTATTTTGGGAAAGTTGAATTATAGGTCATTTTTCAACATAGGTCAAAATCTCCATCTTCCACTCCTCAAATGAAAAAATGTTCAACATGAGATGTGCTTAAAATGATGTTTTTAGGTCAAATAAGAAGTCATGGGTGATTGTAATGGCTTGTATCACAAAGTTGCCCAAAATGGCCTAAAAAGAATGATTTTTCAAATGATTCAAAGGAAGGAAATTGGGATTTTTGGATTATGAGACATACACATGGCATATGGGTAGTCATTTTGAATGGAAATTGGATTCTAAACACAATGAAATTTCCACATTTTTGAATTGAGGCTTAATTTCATGACTTGTTTTGTAAAAAGCTTACTTACATTACAAGTTATAATGCCAAAACAAGAATCAAAGCATTTCAGGCCAAGCCAACTATCTATTCACACTAACAAACCAATTTGCAGTTGGATAGAACATTCTAGAGCAAGATGGAAGCTCAGAATCATGACTGGTGCATTGCATTTTCAAAAGGAAAATCAGAAATGATGGATCAAGGATTTGAGCTTCAAATTGGGCTCAAAAGCCCATGGAAAGTTTCTATATATTGAGAGGAGTGAGTTCAGACTCATTTTGATGCAGAATTCGTGGAGGAGAGGAAGATTGAAGTTGAGTTTCAAGAGCTTCAACTCAGAATCGGTTTTTGAGTTGCAAGCCTATTCAAGTCAAATTAAGGATTGAAGAAGCTTTATCTTGCATCCTTGATCGTGTTTGAAGAATCTTGGAGTCTGAATTGAGCTTTTGATCCCTCTGTTCATCCAATTTTTGCAGGTAGGTAACTCTTGGATTTCTCATTGATTTAGGCTGAATTAGGTAGCAATGTGCATGTGGTTAGGTTCCCTATGATTGGTAGAACGATTTAGGATTGGTTTGGCATCGTTTGGTGATGATCGAGGGAGTGCACCAATTTCTGTTTGGATTCAGTTACACGTAATCTTGAGGAATTAATATGAGTGTGATAGCTTAGAATGACCAGTATAACCTGAGGATCATTTCTATGGTTCCAATTTTGAGAATGGTGATGATTGAGATCTTGGCATATTCTGAAGATGGCTTCGTGTTTTAATTTCCATTGAGAATTGGATGAAAAGGATGTGATATTCACGATCCTGGTGATTTTCTGAGTAGGATAGGTATAAGGTTCATCAGTTTTGGTCACCTGAGTTTGGGACCTCATCGGAGAAGACGGTGGAAACCACCGTGAACCACCATCTGGAATTTGCCTCAGGTCACCTGAGTTTTGGGGAAGACGATGCCTGAAGCGTTGGATCAAGTTGACTCATTGACTGGGAAGCGTGATCGTGTGGACATGATTCAATCTCAAATTTCCCTCTTTAATCAATACGATGCGTTTCATTAATCCCAATCAGCGTGTGACTGGGATGCCATCTGGTCCTCACGTGGACGCGCCTCAATGCTTGGATTTGATTACCAGTCTCTCCATCTGATGGCTCCCATTTAATCCAGTTTTTAATTTCTTTTATTCTTTTTAATATTTTCTTTTATTCCATTTTATTTCTAAAATTCATAATAAATCCAATATTGATCCAAAAAATATTTTAAAAATACCTCCATGATCTTGGATTTATTTGTGATTTTATGAAATTAATAAATCCCATTTTTATCCATTTTTCAATTTAATTTGATATTTTTCCATTTTATTCTTTTCTTTAATTTTGTATATTTGCTACATGTTCTTGCTGATTTTCTTGTGACCAATTGGTGAATGATTTTAAGTTGATTCTTATTGGATTGATTAGATTAAGGAAGCATGTACCCTTAGAAATTTTATCACAATTTTGTGAATAAAATTTAGGTTAGTTTGAGAGGTGAATAGGAGAGGTGTTAGAATTAGGGTTTCAAGACAAGTAGTTGTAGTCTAGTGCATAGTTTGAGGATTAAATGATTAATCTAGGGTTTAGGATTCATATGGGGTATTGGGTATAGGGTTAGGTTCCCTTAGAAATTTACCTAGGATTTTCTGATAAGCTTTAGCATTTTATTTGATTTTTGCAACTTGTGTGGTGATTGTGGGTTTCTCCATTGGATATTTGGCTTGGTTATGCTTGTGTGGGGATATTTTGGAGTGATTTTGGTGGGGACTTTGATTGGATGACTTGAAGATCAAATTAAGTTTATTTGGATGGCTTGAAGAAGCTTGGAGTTGAAGATTTCTCATTTGTTGGAGTGCTTGTCAGAGGTTTAGGGATTAGGATATATAGGGAGAGCATTGGATTAGTCTTGTTTCTTCTTTCAAACATAGAGAGCTTCTTGTGCCTCTATTCCATCCCATGACACAAGGTCCCCCAAAGAAGTTCCATCTCTCCTTAGGAGGGATGTAGAGCATGCTTTGGTTGGGTAGAACCTTGAGGATACCTTTCAATTGCTATGTTAAGATCTTAGTGATTTCCTTGGGTTGTCACTGAGCCTATTAACATTTCTACCTCATCTATTATTGATTGATTCTCTTCTGGAGTGATTGCATTGAAGATGGAAACCTATTGAAGATGAAGTTCATTGAAGATTGATGAAGATGAAGCTTGTGCCTGTCAAAGCTGGGTGACTGTTGAAGCTAGGGTTTTGCTGCTTGAGGTTCAGGCTTGCTAAAGCTGGGATACTTTTTCTGAAGATAGGAGCTTATATAAAGCTTGGGGATCATTGAAGATTGAAGATGGGATCTTTCTTGGAGAATTTGTTACTGTCAATCCTTTGTTGTTAATCAACTGTAGCTGTCAGAGCTGTTGCTATTTGAGCTGCTTACTGTAGGAGCTGGATTGTTGCTATCAGAGCTGGTGCTGGTGTTGTTTTCCTTTTTTCTGTATTGTTTGTTGGCTTGTTCAGCTTGCCCCTTAGGCTTGAAGTGAATTATGTTTCACTTTGCCTGTTGTTTTCCCAGGTTCGAGGTTGAGTGGGACTCCCTTGCCTCGCTTGTACTGCTGCATTGCATACATGTTTACTGCTTACTGTATATATCTGTTTCTTTTGCTGTTTATCCCTTAGGATCTCTGTTTCTCTCTGTGCAAGAGGGAAATATGACAGACAATAGGTTTTTATCCATGCATGACAACTTTAGGGTAGTTTTGATCCCCCTTTCAACCCTAGGTTTTTTTAGAGCTTCTTTCTCTTCTATCTCAAAACAATTCAAAACACAGTAGTAAGGATAATCGATGTCGTACGCTACGAGCCTTAAGCTATTTGAGGAAAGGTTGCTGGAGGGTCACTCTTCAGTAATCTGATTACTTAGTGTGTGACCCTTAGGGTGACATACGACGTGGTCACTCTCAAATCATAGTCTCTAGTACGTCAGAGATTGTGAACACACTAGAAAAACACTTCTTTCGTAAAAGATTCAAAACAAACATCAAGGTGTCATTTTTGTCCGCTTGGACTCCTAATCAGAAGAAAACCTTTTCAGAAGGATCTAAAAAACAGTCAGACAAATATGTGTCTTCCGTGGCCTGAACTACGTTTGCTCTGATCTTTCATGTTGTATGAAAGTACGTAGGCATAGGATGTCGTATCCTAGCGAGCAACCTTCCCCTCCTTTCCGTAGGTAGGCGAACTACGTTGACTCTGATTTCTCGTTCTAAACGGGAATACATAGGCAGAAGGTGCGATACTTTGATGAGTCATTTTCTTTTCTCTTTAACCCTGACCTGTAGAGTAGATAGAATAACAATCCGTACTAGAAAACAAGCATGGATCCCGTCGAGTACGACAGACGTGAGGGGTGATAATACCTTCCCCTTGCGTAACTGACTCCCGAATACAGGATTTGGTTGCGATGACCATTCCTTTCCCGTTTTGAGTTAGGTTTACTCTGAGTGTTTCCTTTCCCTCCGTTAGGATAAATAACGCACGGTGGCGACTCTTCTGTTTAGCCGACGCCGATTTTCGCAGTAGCGACACAATACACTTGTGCTTGCAACAAAACTTAACTTGTTAGAAGTGTTAGAACACAGATTGGTTCTTAATAATATCTCTATGTTTTGATGATAACTATTATGAAATTTTGTAATTAAGAATTATATACTCTAAAATTTGCTGAAGAGTTTTTACTGAAGATAGTAAAGGAATTAACACTCCAGAAGCAAATCAGAATTGAACATAAGAAATTTGCTAGACTCTGAAGCGCCAGATGCATCCATTAGAAGATTCTGATTGCTGCCAACAGAAGATCCTGAGCGTAGCCTCCAGAAGAATCTGAAGCAGAAGCTCCAGAAGGATCTGAAGCAGAAGCTCCAGAAGAATCTGAAGCAAGTCAGAAGCATCTGAACCAAAGAAGAATTATGTATGAAGAGTTTTCAAAGCATAGTTACTACAGAAGATTCTGAAAGTACTAAAGTTGTCAGTACTGAAGATCTGACTCAAATATGCTCTGAACTTGAACACGCTAAAAGCACACCTGCTGCAGAAGACTCTGACTCAGCAAAACTCTGATCAACATCAGAAGGCTCTGATTAATTTAGACTCTGATGGAACTTGCTGAAAGTTGAAGAAGAATTATTCAAAGATTATATCCGTTGGAATAATCCAAACGACTCTTTCCTTATTTATGCTAGACACAAGAACACAGACAAAAAGGATTTATCTGTGCTTTCTTCTTCTAGGAAAGGTCACTTGATGTGAAGACAAAAAGGCTCAGACCTTTTGGACACTCTTCTCAATGTGAAGCTCACCTTGGATCAGCTGCCTATAAAAGCAAGTCTTCACCCATCTTCTTCACTTGACATTTTATCTGAAAGAAATCAACATTCAAAGCTCTCATACTATTCATATTCTTTCTAAGAATTAATTTCTTTGTACTTAATTTTTGAGTGAAAAATCACAGTTGTGATAAAGCTTTTTAGAAGCAATTTAAACACTTGCATTTGTATTACATTTGATTGTAAACCTTAAGAAGATCCAGTTAGGATCAGTAGTTCTTGAGAAGACTTTGAACAGTTGTTCTTAGTGCAGTGCTTACTATTGTAATCAGTTGATTAAATAGTGGATTAAGTCCTTGATTGAGAAAGGCAAATCACTCTAGGAAGGGTGGACTGGAGTAGTTGAGTTCAATGAATCAGGATAAAAATACTTGAGTTTTTTTTTATTTCTAAGTTTCAATCTTCATACTTATTCAACCCCCCTTCTAAGTATTTTCTCACCTTCAGTTGGCATCAGAGCTCCGGTTCTGTGTGTGCTACCACTTAACAGTGACAGTAAAGATCCAGTGAGAAATACTTTGATATATATTTGGTTGTTACTATGGCTGATAATACAATGTCTAACATTAACAACAAATATGAAGAAAGGGACAGAATCAGCACCAAACCCCCTATGTTTGATGGGGAGAAATTTGATTATTGGAAAGACATGATTGAAAGTTTTTTCCTTGGATATGATGCTGATTTATGGGATCTGGTCATAGATGGATATGTTCATCCCACTGATGGGAATGGTAAGAAAATAGACAGAAAATCTATGACAGATGCTCAGAAGAAAGAATTTAGAAATCACCACAAGGCCAGAACAATATTGTTGAATGCAATATCTCACACTGAGTATGAAAAAATTACAAACAGGGAAACTGCATTTGACATGTTTGAATCCTTAAAAATGACTCATGAGGGAAACTCTCAAGTCAAGGAAACAAAGGCTCTGGCTCTGATCCAGAAGTATGAAGCCTTCAAGATGGAAGACTCTGAATCTGTTGAAACTATGTTCTCCAGATTTCAAATACTTACAGCTGGACTAAAGGTTCTGGATAAAGGATACTCTATTGCTGATCATATGAAAAAGATCATCAGAAGCTTACCTACCAGATGGAGACCTATGGTGACAGCGCTGAAAATGGCTAAAGATCTAAACAAGATCTCTTTGGAGGAACTGATCAGTTCACTAAGAAGTCATGAAATTGAACTTGAGGAAGATGAACCTCAAAAGAAAGGTAAATATGTTGCTTTAAAATCTAATAAATCTGCTAAAGCATTGCAGGTAATAGAGGAAAGCTCTGAAGAATCCTCATATGAAGATGAAGATGAACTATCCATGTTGTTCAGAAGAATAAATAAACTCTGGAAGCATAAAGGAAAGAAGTTCAGAAACTTCAGGAAGCCTGACCAAAGAAAAGAATCTTCTGGACACAGAAGATCTGGCAAAAAGGAGGTTGTCTGTTATGAATGTAAAGAACCTGGACATTACAAAAATGAATGTCCAAAGGTGCTGAAAGAAAAGCCTAAAAGAAAATTTGATAAGAAGAAAAAGGTTCTGATGGCCACCTGGGATGATTCAGATACATCTGAATCTGAATCTGAGTCAGAAGAAGAATGTGCCAATGTAGCTTTGATGGCAGACATAGAAGATCAGGAGGAAGGAACTTCAGGATCTGAATCTGACTCTAACGCTGAAGAGGTAATGGCTAAACTTACTAAAGAAGAACTTATCAAAGTGTTATCAGAAGTTCTGAAAAGCTATAACAATATTAAGCTCAAATACAAGAAACGTCAAAGCAATCTTGTATCTGAGAATAATATTCTCAAATCAGAAGTAGCTGAGCTAAATGAAAAGAACTTAAAATTGAAAAATGATTCTGAATTAGCTCAACAAAACTCTGATTCTGAAACTGAATGCAAAAATATTTTGGAAAAATATGATTATAGCTTTCAGAAGTTTCTTGCTAAAAGCATAGACAGAAGCAAAATGGCTTATATAATCTATGGAGTTAGCAGAAATAACAGAAAAGGAATTGGATATGAATCCTCCTCTGGAAAGGATTTAAATCCAAAACCTGTTGATAAAATTATCATCGAGAAAACTACTTTATATTCACACTTTAAATTTGTTCACTTGAATGATATTGAACAAACACGCTCTGAAAAGAATATTCATGTGTTTAAATCTAAGGCTAGTCAGAATAAACCTTATGTTGAAAAACAGAAGTTTAGACAAACCTTCAGAACAACTAACCCTAAAGGACCCAAGAAGATCTGGGTACCTAAAAGTAAAATAATTCCTGTTGCAGATGTTCTTAGCAGCAAGGTCAGGACGTCAATCATGGTACCTGGACTCTGGATGCTCACGACACATGACAGGAGAAAGGTCTATGTTCCAAAGCCTGGAGCTTAGATCTGGAGGTGATGTGAAATTTGGAGGGAACCAGAAGGGCAAGATCATTGGATCTGGCACCATTGGAAATGGTAAACTTCCCTCTATTACTAATGTTTTACTTGTTAAAGGGTTAAAGCATAACTTATTGTCCATAAGTCAATTAAGTGACAATGGTTATGATATTACCTTTAACCAAAAATGTTGTAAAGCTATTAGTCAAAAGGATGGCTCTATCCTATTTAGTGGTAAGAGGAAAAACAACATTTATAAAATAAACCTTTCAGAACTTAAGGTTCAGAATGTTAAATGCCTCTTGTCTGTTAATGAAGAGCAATGGGTGTGGCACAAAAGATCGGGCCATATTAATATGAGACGTATATCTCAGATTAATAAACTTAATCTTGTCAGAGGACTTCCTAATTTGAAGTTCACCTCAGATGCTCTTTGTGAAGCATGCCAAAAAGGGAAGTTTTCAAAATCATCTTTTAAATCAAAAAATGTTGTTTCTACTTCCAGACCACTAGAATTACTTCATATTGATCTGTTTGGACTAGTGAAAACTGCATTCATCAGAGGCAAGAAGTATGGATTAGTCATTGTTGATGACTATAGTAGATGGACATGGGTAAAGTTCTTAAAACACAAGGATAAGTCACATTCTGTGTTCTTTGACTTCTGCAAACAAGTCCAAAATGAAAAAGATTTCAAAATTATAAAAGTCAGAAGTGATCATGGTGGTGAATTTGAAAATAAATATTTTGAAAAATATTTTAATGAAAATGGCATTGCTCATGATTTTTCATGTCCTAGAACTCCACAATAAAATGGGGTTGTAGAGAGGAAAAACAGAACTCTGCAAGAAATGGCCAGAACCATGATCAATGAGACTAATCTGGCAAAACACTTTTAGGCAGAAGCAATCAACACAGCCTGTTACATTCAGAACAGAGTGTCTGTAAGACCTCTTCTGGAGAAGACTCCATATGAACTGTGGAAGAACAAAAAACCCAACATTTCATATTTTCATCCTTTTGGATGTATTTTCTATATGTTAAATACTAAAGAAAATCTGAACAAGTTTGATTCCAAAGCACATAAGTGTTTCATACTTGGATATTCTGAACGCTTTAAAGGCTACAGAGTATACAACACTGAGACACAGATTGTGGAAGAATCTATTCATGTTAGATTTGATGATAAGCTTGGCAATAAAAAGGCAAAGCAGTCTGAAAACTCTGCAGATAGAGAAGTAGTCTTCACAGACTCTGAAGTCCCAGAGGCAAACAAAGCTCAAGTGAAGGAACCAGAAGCAACGCCAGATGCTATTTCTTTAACTTCTCAGATGAACAATTTAAACATTTCTGAAGAATCAACTGTTAGAGGATCATCATCCAGAATTAAAGCTTCTCATCCAGAGAATGTTATTATTGGAAAGAAGGATGATCCTATCAGAACAAGATCCTTTCTAAGATCATCTGAAGCATCATTATTTGGACTGGTGTCAATAATTGAACCAACTTCTGTAGATGAAGCTCTGCAAGACAACGATTGGATTATTGCCATGCAAGAAGAGTTAAATCAATTCACCAGAAATGATGTGTGGGATTTAGTTCAAAGACCAAAAGGATTCAATATAATTGGAATAATATGGGTCTTCAAAAATAAGCTAAATGAGAAAGGAGAAGTTGAAAGAAATAAGTCAAAGCTTGTTGCTCAAGGGTACGGTCAACAAGAAGGTATTGATTATACTGAAACTTATGCTCCAGTGGCAAGGTTAGAATCTATACGCCTTCTTATTTCATTTGCTGCACAAAATAACATCACTCTGTATCAAATGGATGTTAAAAGTGCCTTTCTAAATGGTATTATAGAAGAAGAAGTTTATATCTGTCGCTACTGCGAAAATCGGCGCCGGCTGACAGAAGAGTCGCCACCGTGCGTTATTTATCCCTCAGAGCGGGAAAGGAAACGCTCGAAGTAAACCTCGCAAAAACGGGGAAAAGGTATGGTCATCACAACCATAGCCTGGGTTCGGGAGTCGGTTACGCAAGGGGAAGGTATTAGCACCCCTCACGTCCGTCGTACTCGACGGGATCCACGCTTGCTTGGGTTGTCTACTGGATGCAAAACAATCTATCTACGGCTGCTAAATCTAAACGGAAGGGAATTGACTCGATAGAGCGTCGCACTCTATGCCTACGTATTCTCAAGAGAGAAAGTCAGAGTCAACGTAGTTCGGGACTACGGGGAAAATTGGCTCGCCAAGACCTCGCGTCTCGTGCCTACGTACTTCCACTGGATGGAAGATCAGAGCTTTACGTAGTTCAGACTAACTACGGCTAAACAAACAGTCTCACACAGCAGTGAGAAAAACAACTGGTTGCACAGGGTCGGGAACCTATGGTCACAACTATGGCTGAGTCTCAAATGCACTTGGGCAAGAGAGAAAAATGGTACTCAATTAGTCGTCAGCGGGAAAGTCTCGATCGCACAGCCGCGAGAGAACAAAAGTTAGTCGTTAGTGTGCTCGCTAGGATATCGCATCCTATGCCTACATATCTTCGTCTGGTACGAAGAATCAGAGCAGCTGTAGTTCGGCTACTACGGGACCACAGCTCAAATCTCGTTTCATTCATCTCTGAAAAATGATTACAATGGGTGCATATTGAAAGTAAAATCTCCTAGGAAACGCTATCCTATTCTATCCTGAAAATTTGAATGAAAATAGCCCCCTAACAAATGGGCTTCTAAGCTATCCTAAAAGTCGTAAAATAAAGTCTATGAAAATATCCCTAAAAGAAAATGCTTTAAAAAATATTAAACCCACTTTAATATTTTTTCTTTTTTCTCCTTTTCTCTTTAACATATTTTTCCTTTTTTCTCCAAATATTTTTTTCTCTATTTTCTTCACAATGTTTTTCTCCTTTTTCTTTTCTTATTTCTCTTTATTTTCAACAATATTTCTTTTCACTTCTTTTTTCTATTTTTCTTCTTTTCTTTTCCAAATATATTTTTTTCTATTTTTCTTCTTTTCATTTTCTATTTCTTTTTCTTGCATAATATGCTTTTTTCTATTTTTTTTTCCTATTTCTTTTCTTTTCTTTAAAAGAATAAAAATAAAAAAACAAGAAAAGGGGAGGGGGTGTAACTGGATTACAGGGGATGTAATAGAAAATAAAAACATGACAGACTTGGGCCCAGCCCAGTACATGACAAAAACGGATGGGGATGATGTGAGTGAAGCGGGGTGTGTGAGGTCAGCAAGCATACCAAAGCAATTGGGCCCAAGGCCCAACGTCTCAAGCCCCCCCCCCCCCCCCAGACTTCCCCTCTCCTTCGTCCAAAGCTCATTCTGAAACCCTAGTCCCCTTCCCCCATACTCACCGTCGCCGCCGCTATCTCACCTTCCCTCACTCGTCTCAACACCTCCTCCGTCCCTTCTCCTCTTCCTCCGATCTTAACCAAACCTCATCAATCCAGTTCAACTCCTTCAACCAAGTTAAACACCATACGATCCGAACTCAAAACAACGATTACCTCCAGAAACTCGTGCGGATCGTAGATCTGTTAGTGAAGAGCTGATGCGTGAATGAAGTTCAATCTGGAAAAGAGTGCGAAGAACACGATGATGAAGGAAGGAGGTTGATGAATCTCATGGCGTTTCTGGAGATTTTCAATGAGGTGGATGAAGATTTCTGAGGATTGATGTTCTTGCGTGGAGATCTGGGAGTTGCTTGAACGACGTTGATGATTTGATGATGTTGTTCTTCTGGAGAGTTTCTTGACGATCTTGATGAATATCGAAGGAGGTCCGGAGAACATGTTTGAAGATCGTGTGAAGTCTGGAAAATGAAGGATCCTCGCGTGTTCTTGAAGCTCTTCAATGTTCTTACGAAGGCGGATTGAAGGTAGCGAATCCCAGGAGCTTCTGGGATTTGGATGAATGTTCGTGTTGCTCTGTGAACATTGATGGAGATGGCTCTGATTCTTGCAAGTAGGTTGAAGGTGATGATGATCGGTGGAATTGAATGCAGTTTCCGGTGATGTTGATGAAGAACGGAGTTGAAGGTTGATGGTTTCTGGGAATCTCTGGGTTGAGGATGATGACGGTTAGAGGTGTTGAATGCAGTTTCCGGTAGGGTCACGGTGGCCGCCGGCCATGCAGGCCGGCCGGTGGCTCTTTCACGGTGAGGCGCTATGGGTGGTCGTGTGGTCGCCACGTGGTGGCAGAAGTGGGTGGTGATGATGCATGGTGGACATGTGGCTGGGAGAGAGGGTTGAGGGTTCACGCGTGTGAGGCTGAGAGAGAGGGTTGAGGGCGACGTGGCAAATGCATGAAGATGAAGCGTGGGGTCCCCTCCTCTGGACACGTGTTACTGAACTATTTAAGAGCTGAGACTCGCTGGAACCTTCTGGAAGATACTGGAAGGAGCTGGACCATTCTTGGACTTTCTGGATATTGCATGCTGGACGAAAACACCCTTGAATTAACCTGGGCCTGCGAATGTGGACTTTGGCCCAACGAAAATGGGACAAAAACTTACAAAATCTGAATTGAATGGATCAAAAAGGATTAACCTAATTAAACTCAATTAACAAAACTCTAATAAATCTCTAATTAAAAAACATTCTAAAATCTATATTAAATTCTGAAAAAGACTTTATTATTTCTAATTAAACTCTATTAACCCTAATTAAAAGAAAATCTATTACTCTAATAAAATCTATAATATCTCTATATTAAAAGAAAAACTATATATTCCTATCAAAACCATTTAATATCTAATATATTCTAAAAAGGTAAAAAATATATTTTCCTATTAATATCCTATTAAAATCTATATTATCTTAAAAAAACCATTAAATCCTAAAAATCTATTTAAAATCTAATATATGCTAAAAATGAATTAAATCTATCAATATTCTATAAAATGCTAAAAATTGATTTAAAAAGAATTAAAAATATCAAAAATTCTATTAAATCCTAAAAAATGATTTAAAAGCTATTTAAAACCCTAAAAAATCCTATAAAATCCAGAAAAACACCATAATTCCCAGAGGGACAAAATGAGCACCGAACGACACAAAAATAATCGGTAAAAATAAACGGGCACCGAAAAAAAACCCAAAAATCGATTCTACTGATCAAAAACACCTGAAACACGAGACGGGAGCTGTGATCCCTGATAAAATCAAAACAAATGAACAATGCAGTGTATGCAATATGCAGATGCGGATGCGGTTATGCGTCGAAACATCGAGCCAAATGCGAGACCCGGTTGGTCAAATTTTGGGGTGCAACAGCTGCCCCTATTCAAGCGGCTTCGACCTGAGTGGGTGAAGAGCGCTCAGCCTTCAAACATTCAAGGTAGATGACGGTTGAATACAAATGGAACCCTGAAATTTGCCAACCGCGGGAATATACTGCAAAGCTGCTTGAGGAATAGCTTCTGATAAACTGAAGTTTGGTTGTCACGGCAACAACCGGTCAATTTTCTGATAAATTTTCTTCTCCTTTTCAACACCTGTGTGACACCACAAGTATTGAAACAACGCTTCGTAAAGCAAACACCTTGATTCCCATCTCTCTCGTGGGATCAAATCTGGTCGACTCACAGTTCAATGCGAACTTGAGGACAATTCTCCTGGGGAATTCTGAATGGAACTGCCTGGCACCTGTTTTGACGAAGGGGGCAGCTTCAGAAGTCTGATATATGTCAATCTTTGTTGTTGTTGTTTTTTTTTCGATGCTGACGTAACAACCAAATGAAGAATCACTCCGCTGGGGAAGACAAGAAGCTGAACCACACAACTCTGCAGGTGAACCAATTCGAAATCCAATAGGTAACCATCTCGGTCTATGTTTCGACATGCGTATGCTTGAAATGATGCAATGTCCTATACGACATGTAAATGCTATGCGTTTTGTTTGAAAATGCGAGGCCCCGACGGCATGGATATGCTATATGCTTGTATAAATGCTATGACTATATATGCAAATGCTAATGCAGGCTCGAGCTGCCAGAGAACACCAGGTCTGAAAACCACTTGGCAAAATAAATGTCGAAGGAAACGTCAACTCTACTGGGGATGACCTGAAGTCACAGAATTGTCTCGAGAAATCAAATCCGCTGGGGAGAACTGCCCTGCTGGAGAAATGAAAAGGCAACCCTGCTTGATGACTTCACTGGGGAAAGAAAGACAACTCTGCTCGGGGATGCTTTCTTCAAACCATTGGCAACTGATTGCGCTCTGCGGGGATTGACCCAAACTAAGGTTGATTACGCGCAGCACACTGCTGGAAATGCTCCTATTATCAAGGATATCACTCTTAATCTGCTGCAGATACTGCTGATCCTACTCTGATACTGGGTAAAAGACAATCTCGACTCTTCCGGGGATAATAGGCAACTTTCATCTGCTGAAGAGTAACAATTCTGATTTGACAATATCTGCGAGGAATTCAAACATTACTCGAAGCGCTGGCATCCGTCGAGCTTCGTATCGGGAAACATGACAACATGCGGGTCATCGGGAAATATTGTGTCAGATCTCTTTTAGGTTTTTGTATTTTCTGGTTTAGAATAAACATGGATTATGCACACAGTGGAAGATATGGAAATACTAGACGAGAACTAGCATTCGAAGGTAGACTACCAGGCGAGAACTGATAGGAAAATAGGTTAGGAAAATTGATTTTTGTGTTTTTGAACCAGACGGGCTGACTGGATAACAAGCTGAGGTACAGACAACCAGGCGAGAACTGGCTGAAAGCTGACGTACACCAGGCGAGAACTGGTATAACACTTGAAGAAACGGTGACCAAACGAGAATTGGTTACCAATAAACTGCACCAGGACGGGAACTGCTGCTTACAATAAACTGCACCAGGACGGGAACTGCTGCTTACAATAAACTGCACCAGGACGGGAACTGCTGCTTACAATAAACTGCACCAGGACGGGAACTGACGCTTACGGAAGGTGGGCCAGACGAGAACTGGTTACCGATTTGCCAGGCGAGAACTGGACTTTGGAAACGACTGGTTACTGACACGCAACAGGTTTAAACTGCGGGATAATGATCCAACGACAACAAGATCTTCTTATTTGAAAGGTTTTCGATAAGGGTATTGACATGATTCCCCGATACTCAACTCTGGCTGGGGATAAACAAGCGGGTTTGAATGACTTGCCCCTGGTACACTCAGCTGGGGATAAAAAGACTGGCTTGCAAAACTTGCCCCAGTACAATCAACTTGCCCCAATCTAACTCTTGGGAGTACTTGCTCTGAACAGCTTGCTACGAGACGACTTCGAGAATACTTGCCCCGACATCTGCACGACAAAAGAATTCAATCTCCAATTAAACACCTAACAACCCAGTTGATTTCAACATTCTCTGCGATGACTTGCCCCTGAATGAGCGTTCTAGCGACTCAACCCGATCTGATTATCCATTGGAAGCATCTGCTTTCAAATCTCAGCGCTCTGCATAATTGCCCCTGAATGGCTCTCGAGAAGACTCACTTCTGACCAACGACTTCTCAAATAACTGCCCCTGCTCAACTGGAACTTCGAGACTTGTCCTCAGACTGACTGATACTGAACTTACTGGAAGATAATGCCCCTGATTCATCGGGCTTCACAACATACACCATTCTGGTTCAGACTGCTGGATCACTCAGTCCTATTTGATTACTCCTGCTGGAATTTCTTTCATGCCAACTACTGACCTGCAATTAGAATCGTCTGTCTACGAATGGTAATCTTAATGCAATGGTTATGCAGATTTTGAAAACATTTGAGCTGTCACTCATTTACATGCATATGATTGAGAGTGACGAATGAACCAAAGTTCAAACGCAGTGCTTACGTGGTCAGTGAAAAAATACAACAAAGATGTGACTAGCAAGTCAAGAAGGAGTCAGGTTACTCAACCTTATCGTAATGCGCTTCAAACTAACCCTACCTCAATTAGGTCTTTTGAGGGTTGTATCGTGGTCGGGTTCACGGTTCGTGAAACAAAGGATTTTTGGCTCAAATTTTGATTTGTACCCACCCCTTCTACGTGATGATCTCCGATCCTAAGGTTCAGTTAACCTGACACAAGCGCTCGCCTCTTCGAGAAGTATGTTGAATGGTAAGAACCACAGTTAAGGAATTCACAAGCTTTTCTTCCAGAGTTATAGTTACTCCTTCTTCGCTTTCGGTGTTTGTGTACACGACTTTGTGATTTGCTGGGGAAAATTTCTTTTTAATCCCCTTTTTTCCGTTCTTTTGGTTCCCTAATTTTTGCCTGGACTGACTCTTTTTGAGTTCTTTTAGATTTTTTTCCGATTTCTTTTGAAGTCCAGCGGGATGCCCTAATTTTTGCCTAAGTATTAGCTTTCCAGCTCTTCTTTCTTTTTACTTAGCGGGCTTTCTCATTTCTTTCTTTCTTTTGGAACAAAGTCGTGCGACACTGGTTGTCTTGGTTGCTCCGAAAGGATTGTAACTGTCTCACTCCTGATTGGTGAGATTTGACCTCTTGAAAGGTGTCAACTGATTGGTCCTTGAAAGACAACACTCCTCTGCAAGACTTGAATGCTTGGTCAAGCTAACTGACAACTACCCTGCCCCGGGTTAAGATGTGAGGGTTTATAAGTCCGAAAAAACTTCTACTTCCTGGCTCGAAGTGGTTGACAAGGGACTAACTCCTTATATCTCCAGTGTTTGGGGAATTTGAAACAATGCCTTGTACGTCATCGGTACGGTCTTATCTGAAAGCATGCGATCATTGGTTATGAGTTTCAGTTTCGTCATCCTCCCTCCTAACTTTGCTAGTCACAGCGAAAAAATGGAGTGAATAAAATGCAAGTGTCAGTGCAATGCCATAAATGAGCGACAGCGACATGATTAATTCAAAAAAATGCATAATCACTTTATTATCATCACCATTCAAAACATACAATGTTAAAAAGCAGGTAGTAACTAACAGAAAAGAAAACTACAGATGCAAATGATGGTATAAAAGTCCGAGGACTGCCACTGCTGAGGCGCCTGCCTGTCTGAACCACTGGCTTTTGCTGGGAAACACCCTTCTGAGTCTACGAGCTTAGACAGCTGAGCGGTTAGGGATGAACAAACAGAAATCCTTCTCGAAAGGAAATGCGATCCTGATCAATCAACTGCTGTACCTTCGCCTGAAATGCTTTACAATCTTCCGTCGAATGCCCCGGAGAGCCACCATGATAACCACACTGAACGTGGGGATTGTACCCAGGAGGGTACGGTTCTGGAACTGGCTTAAGAGCTTTCGGTTCCACCAAAGAACTCTGGATCAAAGACGGTAGCAGCTGGCTATACGGCATAGGCACTGGGTGACAAGGAGCATTCCTTCGTTCCAAATTGTTGCGAGGTCTGTTCTGATTCTGACGTTGATGCTGATAACCTCGGCCGCGAGTTTGCTGCTTTGCAATGGAAGCGACATAAGATTCCTGATAGAGTGCCCCAGGCACGGCTGTCTGTTCAGTATAACAAGCCACAGGAGGTACTGATCTCTGATAAGATGATGAACCAACAAAATTCACTGATTCGCTTCGAGGATATTCAACCTTTGGCATGACTGAGTTGATCACAACTTCTTCTTCACTCTGATAGTCACAAGGGTATTCAGTTTCACCAGCTTGATCATATGGAGTAATCTGAATTTTCCCCATTCTTATGGAGTACTCAAGGCGTTCTCCTAATGCTACCACGTCAGAGAAACTTGCCGGAATTCCGAGCAATCTTTTGAAGTACGGATATTGTAGGGAATCCACAAACATGCTTGCCAGCTCTTGGTCTAACAGCGGTGGACGCACTCTAGCAGCAAATTCTCTCCATCTCTGAGCATACTTCCTGATCGGTTCATTGATCTCTTGAGACAACTCTTGCAAATGCATGCGATAAGGAGCAATGTCTAGGTTGTAATCATACTGCTTCAGAAAAGCTCTGGCTAAATCCATCCATGACTGAATCTGATTCCTCTCTAACTGCATATACCACCTCAAAGATGCCCCAGTCAGACTATCTTGAAAGCAATGGATCATCAACTTATCATCTCGCGCAAACGCAGTCATTCTTCGACAGAACATCATCAAATGCAGCTTTGGACAGCCATCTCCCGTGTACTTCTCAAATTTCGGCACTTTGAACTTGTAGGGCAACACCAGGTCAGGAACCAAACACATGCCTACAGCATCCAGATTGACAGCACCTTTGGCTTTCAAAGCTTTCATTTGCTCTTCCAACACTCGGAGTCTTCTACCATCGTCAAGGGCTCTTGGATCTACCATCCCAGCTGCTGGAATATCTCTTTGGTAATTCATCACAGGGAAAGCAACACCTTGATTGTTGACAGGAGGAGGACGCTCATTCTGGGCAACAAACTGCTCATGTCGACCTTGGCTCTCAACAGAAGGCTGTACAACTTGGTCTGCAGCAACGTTGTTCACTTGCGGGGAATCTTCCATGGAATCATACAGAGGGTTGGACGCCATAGTGAACCCTGTCAAGGTGTTAGGAGACTGGAAATTGCCTTCAGACATGGCTACCAATAATTTTCAGCTGACTTCGACACTTGATTCTGCTCAAATCTACTCAACCCCTAGGTAGGTCTTCTGACAATCAACAGCTGCTCAATCCAAACTCCGGGTAATCACCTTCAGGAAACAAAGGCTGGATCAGAACTCTGGCTAGCTGGAGGATGATATGCAATGCAACACTGATATGCATATGATATGCAAAATGCAGCAAACAATGGGACCACAGCCCCCACACAAAATCTGAATACTGCTGCGCTGCTGACGGAGACGTTCTCTGAAAAGAAGACCAGAATAAGGGGTAGGTTGAAAGTCAAGTTTCCTGCACAAAAATCCCCCCCACTCACAGGTGTGGACCTATATCTGACAAGGTACGGCATCCTATGCGGTCGTCAGCGTCACAGACTTTCATGAGGAATGATACGATTCCCAGAAGGAGTGGCATCGTCATCTCATGAAGAGGCCTCACTTAGCTGACTTCCAATTGATCGGTTCCCAGAGTCGACAATCCTCACGTCTGGACTCCCCTCAGATCCTCAGGACCGGAAAGGAGCACCTCTGCGAGAACCTCGTCCGAGTGCGAATTTTCGTAGGGAACTGTGCCTGCTCAGCAGACAGGTTCGTCTACTACTTCTCCGCAACTATATCTAGGTGTATACTCATACTCGAGCCCAGGTCCGGCTTATCTCAATCATAGAACACCCGTAACAGCCCAACAGATAAAATCGATAAATAAACACCTAATAGACAAGCAAACAAGCGCTAGGATTGACTCTCTCTTAGGGGACGTTGGATCCCACAAGCATGGGGAACTATCGCAGTCCCCAGCAGAGTCGCCAGCTGTCGCTACTGCGAAAATCGGCGCCGGCTGACAGAAGAGTCGCCACCGTGCGTTATTTATCCCTCAGAGCGGGAAAGGAAACGCTCGAAGTAAACCTCGCAAAAACGGGGAAAAGGTATGGTCATCGCAACCATAGCCTGGGTTCGGGAGTCGGTTACGCAAGGGGAAGGTATTAGCACCCCTCACGTCCGTCGTACTCGACGGGATCCACGCTTGCTTGGGTTGTCTACTGGATGCAAAACAATCTATCTACGGCTGCTAAATCTAAACGGAAGGGAATTGACTCGATAGAGCGTCGCACTCTATGCCTACGTATTCTCAAGAGAGAAAGTCAGAGTCAACGTAGTTCGGGACTACGGGGAAAATTGGCTCGCCAAGACCTCGCGTCTCGTGCCTACGTACTTCCACTGGATGGAAGATCAGAGCTTTACGTAGTTCAGACTAACTACGGCTAAACAAACAGTCTCACACAGCAGTGAGAAAAACAACTGGTTGCACAGGGTCGGGAACCTATGGTCACAACTATGGCTGAGTCTCAAATGCACTTGGGCAAGAGAGAAAAATGGTACTCAATTAGTCGTCAGCGGGAAAGTCTCGATCGCACAGCCGCGAGAGAACAAAAGTTAGTCGTTAGTGTGCTCGCTAGGATATCGCATCCTATGCCTACATATCTTCGTCTGGTACGAAGAATCAGAGCAGCTGTAGTTCGGCTACTACGGGACCACAGCTCAAATCTCGTTTCATTCATCTCTGAAAAATGATTACAATGGGTGCATATTGAAAGTAAAATCTCCTAGGAAACGCTATCCTATTCTATCCTGAAAATTTGAATGAAAATAGCCCCCTAACAAATGGGCTTCTAAGCTATCCTAAAAGTCGTAAAATAAAGTCTATGAAAATATCCCTAAAAGAAAATGCTTTAAAAAATATTAAACCCACTTTAATATTTTTTCTTTTTTCTCCTTTTCTCTTTAACATATTTTTCCTTTTTTCTCCAAATATTTTTTTCTCTATTTTCTTCACAATGTTTTTCTCCTTTTTCTTTTCTTATTTCTCTTTATTTTCAACAATATTTCTTTTCACTTCTTTTTTCTATTTTTCTTCTTTTCTTTTCCAAATATATTTTTTTCTATTTTTCTTCTTTTCATTTTCTATTTCTTTTTCTTGCATAATATGCTTTTTTCTATTTTTTTTTCCTATTTCTTTTCTTTTCTTTAAAAGAATAAAAATAAAAAAACAAGAAAAGGGGAGGGGGTGTAACTGGATTACAGGGGATGTAATAGAAAATAAAAACATGACAGACTTGGGCCCAGCCCAGTACATGACAAAAACGGATGGGGATGATGTGAGTGAAGCGGGGTGTGTGAGGTCAGCAAGCATACCAAAGCAATTGGGCCCAAGGCCCAACGTCTCAAGCCCCCCCCCCCCCCCCCCCAGACTTCCCCTCTCCTTCGTCCAAAGCTCATTCTGAAACCCTAGTCCCCTTCCCCCATACTCACCGTCGCCGCCGCTATCTCACCTTCCCTCACTCGTCTCAACACCTCCTCCGTCCCTTCTCCTCTTCCTCCGATCTTAACCAAACCTCATCAATCCAGTTCAACTCCTTCAACCAAGTTAAACACCATACGATCCGAACTCAAAACAACGATTACCTCCAGAAACTCGTGCGGATCGTAGATCTGTTAGTGAAGAGCTGATGCGTGAATGAAGTTCAATCTGGAAAAGAGTGCGAAGAACACGATGATGAAGGAAGGAGGTTGATGAATCTCATGGCGTTTCTGGAGATTTTCAATGAGGTGGATGAAGATTTCTGAGGATTGATGTTCTTGCGTGGAGATCTGGGAGTTGCTTGAACGACGTTGATGATCTGATGATGTTGTTCTTCTGGAGAGTTTCTTGACGATCTTGATGAATATCGAAGGAGGTCCGGAGAACATGTTTGAAGATCGTGTGAAGTCTGGAAAATGAAGGATCCTCGCGTGTTCTTGAAGCTCTTCAATGTTCTTACGAAGGCGGATTGAAGGTAGCGAATCCCAGGAGCTTCTGGGATTTGGATGAATGTTCGTGTTGCTCTGTGAACATTGATGGAGATGGCTCTGATTCTTGCAAGTAGGTTGAAGGTGATGATGATCGGTGGAATTGAATGCAGTTTCCGGTGATGTTGATGAAGAACGGAGTTGAAGGTTGATGGTTTCTGGGAATCTCTGGGTTGAGGATGATGACGGTTAGAGGTGTTGAATGCAGTTTCCGGTAGGGTCACGGTGGCCGCCGGCCATGCAGGCCGGCCGGTGGCTCTTTCACGGTGAGGCGCTATGGGTGGTCGTGTGGTCGCCACGTGGTGGCAGAAGTGGGTGGTGATGATGCATGGTGGACATGTGGCTGGGAGAGAGGGTTGAGGGTTCACGCGTGTGAGGCTGAGAGAGAGGGTTGAGGGCGACGTGGCAAATGCATGAAGATGAAGCGTGGGGTCCCCTCCTCTGGACACGTGTTACTGAACTATTTAAGAGCTGAGACTCGCTGGAACCTTCTGGAAGATACTGGAAGGAGCTGGACCATTCTTGGACTTTCTGGATATTGCATGCTGGACGAAAACACCCTTGAATTAACCTGGGCCTGCGAATGTGGACTTTGGCCCAACGAAAATGGGACAAAAACTTACAAAATCTGAATTGAATGGATCAAAAAGGATTAACCTAATTAAACTCAATTAACAAAACTCTAATAAATCTCTAATTAAAAAACATTCTAAAATCTATATTAAATTCTGAAAAAGACTTTATTATTTCTAATTAAACTCTATTAACCCTAATTAAAAGAAAATCTATTACTCTAATAAAATCTATAATATCTCTATATTAAAAGAAAAACTATATATTCCTATCAAAACCATTTAATATCTAATATATTCTAAAAAGGTAAAAAATATATTTTCCTATTAATATCCTATTAAAATCTATATTATCTTAAAAAAACCATTAAATCCTAAAAATCTATTTAAAATCTAATATATGCTAAAAATGAATTAAATCTATCAATATTCTATAAAATGCTAAAAATTGATTTAAAAAGAATTAAAAATATCAAAAATTCTATTAAATCCTAAAAAATGATTTAAAAGCTATTTAAAACCCTAAAAAATCCTATAAAATCCAGAAAAACACCATAATTCCCAGAGGGACAAAATGAGCACCGAACGACACAAAAATAATCGGTAAAAATAAACGGGCACCGAAAAAAAACCCAAAAATCGATTCTACTGATCAAAAACACCTGAAACACGAGACGGGAGCTGTGATCCCTGATAAAATCAAAACAAATGAACAATGCAGTGTATGCAATATGCAGATGCGGATGCGGTTATGCGTCGAAACATCGAGCCAAATGCGAGACCCGGTTGGTCAAATTTTGGGGTGCAACAATATCCACCAACCTCCTGGTTTTGAGAGTGAAAAATTTCCAGATCATGTTTTCAAACTAAAGAAATCTCTATATGGTTTAAAACAAGCTCCCAGAGCTTGGTATGAGAGATTGAGCAATTTTCTTCTGGAGAAAAATTTCATCAGAGGCAAAGTGGACACAACACTCTTTTGTAAATCATTTAAGAAAGATCTTCTAATTTGTCAAATTTATGTGGATGATATAATATTTGGATCTACCAATACTATGCTGGGAAAGGAGTTTGCTCAATGTATGCAGGAAGAATTTGAAATGAGCATGATGGGAGAACTGAGATTCTTTCTAGGAATTCAAGTCAATCAAACTCCAGAGTGCACTTACATACATCAGACCAAATATGTTAAAGAACTTCTGAAGAAATTTAACATGACTGATAGTAAGCTAGCAAAGACTCCCATGCATCCAACTAGCTCACTTAGCAAGGAAGAGGTAAGTAAGAAAGTAGATCAGGAACTCTACAGAGGTATGATAGGATCTCTTCTTTACTTAACTGCTTCTAGACCTGACATATTGTTCAGTGTATGCTTGTGTGCTAGATTCCAATCAGATCCTATAGAATCACACTTGACAGCTGTCAAGAGGATTCTAAGGCATCTGAAAGGTACTTCTAATGTGGGTCTGTGTTACAGAAAATCTGATGATTTCAAATTAGTTGGATTCTGTGATGCTGACTACGCTGGAGACAGAGTGGAAAGGAAAAGTACTTCTGGAAGTTGTCAATTTCTAGGAAGAAATCTAATCTCTTGGTACAGCAAGAAGCAACCCACAATTGCACTTTCAACCACAGAGGCAGAATATATTGTTGCTGCTGGATGTAGCACGCAGATGCTCTGGATGAAAAGTCAGCTAGAAGATTATCAGATATTTGAAAGTAACATTTCTATCTTCTGTGATAATACTTCTGCTATATGTTTGTCTAAAAACCCCATTTTACACTCTAAGGCAAAACATATAGAAATTAAGCATCATTTCATCAGAGACTATGTTCAGAAGGGAATCATAAATTTAGCCTTTGTTGATACAGATCATCAATGGGCAGACATTTTCACAAAACCCCTTGTTGAAGATAGATTCAAATTTATTCTGAAAAATATTGGTATGGATTTTTGTCCAGAATGATATTTGTCAAAAGCAAATTTTACAGATGCAAAAATGCCTAATGCTCTAAAGTATTTCTTCTGATTGCTTATTCATTTTCTTTAATTATTTTCTTGTGAAACTCTGAACTAACAATCCTCAGAGGATCTGATCGTTGGTTAATGTTTCATTTCTCAAGAGAATTCAGAAGCACATGCAAGCAAACACGTGTCACTCCAAATCTGCAAAGGTGGCGTGTACACTACAGAAGAGACGTTTGAGGTGAAGTTTGAATAGTGAAAATCTTGATTTTCCCCCCAAATTGTCAGAATCAATAAATGCTTGAAATGATTTTATTCTTTTTCATTAAATGCTTGGTGTGAACGTGCTCTTTCTTCTGACTGTTTGTATGCCTAAGTGTTTAGTATAAATACATCATTTCTCTTCATTTTCACACTTTTCACATCTCAAACCTTTATGCATTTTTGTCTTCTCTTCTCTCTTCACAAAAACCCTGAGCGTGTGACAAACTCATCTTCAATGGCAACTTCATCATCAACTGCTGCACAATTTCAATCTACCATGGCTGCAGTTACCTCTACAAATATGGGTGTGACTCCATATACGCCTCCAAAGAGAACATTGCTAACACCTGTTGAAAAACTGGAGGTTCTCTGTGAATCAATGGTGGAATTTGATTCACTGGCTAAGAATGGGTTTGAATTTCGCTCCATTATAGATGCTCAAGGATGGGTGAAATATTTTGATAGACTTTTTGGACCATTTTATCCTCTTCTAGTGAAAGAATTCTGGATCCATGCTTCTGTATACCCTAAGTTCATTTTATCTTCTGTTTTGGGCAAAGAGATAATCATAACAGAAGATCTGATTAGAAAACTCATTGGATATGAGGAAACAGATGGAGTATCACACTTGCCTGTTGGGCGTGTAGATATGGATGAAGTATATGAGGAAGTGATGACTGCTGGACAAGCTTCTAATAAGTTCAAAGATCTGAAGCCTGACTACAAGATCTGGGCTAAGATTTTCATGGGATGCATTCATCACAGAAAGTCAACAAACTCTCCAGACTATGTCAATAATGAACAGCTCTACTTTATGTATTGCTTAAGTCAGAGCACCAAGGTAGATCTTCCATATATTCTTTTTATGCATCTATGGAATCATATAAATGCCTCTAGAGAATATGTGAAAGAAAACGGTCAGAAGATCAGAACCTAGATTCCTTTTGGAAGGTTAATCTCAGATCTTCGAACAGAAAATGGACTTGTAACTGCTCTGTATGCTGCTGGAGTCACAGAAGAACTGGAATTCATTCTTGGAAAGCCTCTGAATGCCAAAATTCTTCAGAGACTGAAAATAGTGGAAGAACTCACAACAGCACCCAAGAAGCTGGACATTACTGAACTTAGTCAGAAGAGAATCCCAGTAGATGACTACCCTCTGTTCTATGCTGAAGAACCAAGGGAAATTGTAGTAAGATATATTGATGATTGCAAGGCAGAAGGAAAGCCTATTCCTGCAGTTATTATAAAGAGAGCAAGGCAACCATTGCCTGTAGTAGTAGAAGAGACACCAAGAAAGAGGACTCAATCAGAAGCAGAAGCTGCACCTGTTCAGAAGAAGCCCAAGGTTGCTGAGAAGTCACAGAAGCTGCTAAAGAGGAAAAAATCTGGAGACACTCCCTCTGTTCCTGCTAAATGCATCAAAATTAAAGGTACTAAATCTTCTGTATCTTCTGCAAATACTATTGTTATAAATGATTCAACTATTAAGTCTATTCCAAAACCCCCCCTACACAAAAACAATCGGTTACTGCTCCACCTCATGTTTATGTTCCATCCCCATAAAAATCATCTAATCCTGTTTCCATCTCACCTGAAAAACAATCATCTGTACCTAAACCATCAACAACAAAACCAAAAATTCAAACTCCACAACCAGAAATTCCAACCAAACAATCTGTACCACAACAACAACCATCAGAAAAACAACCCACAGAACAACAACAACCAGAAAAACCATCTGCACAACAAAAACCATCTGAACAACTCAAAGAAAAGCCATCTGAACAACAACAACAACCACAAGAAAAACAACCAGAAAAACAATCTGAACCTCTACAAGAAAAATCATCTGAACCTCAAAAATCATCTGAACCTCAAACACACATACAAGAGAAACAACCACAATCAGAAAATCCACCATCCAAAACATCTGAACCCACTGCATCTGTACCAGTTACTTCTGAACCAATCACATCAGAACCACCTACTTTTGAACCCTAAATCAAAACCTTCTGAAAATCCTTCAGAATCAACCAACCCATCTGGAACTAACATCCCTGAGACAGAAGTTCTTAATGTTACACCACTCAAAACTGTGTTTCAAGTGTCTTCTACCTCTTGCACACCAACCACATCATCCAATTCCTCAGAATCTGATATTCACCCAGATTTTCTGATATCCTCCTCTCACAGAGATTTTGAGGTAAACCAACCAGAACCCCCTGTATCCTCCAAAGTTCTTATTCCAGATCCTACTCCCACACCTAAGACATCATCTGAAATTCTCATTCCAAATCCTATCCCAACATCTACACCAAGAACATCTGTAACTCTTGCCTCATGCGCACAATTCTCATCTTATTTTCACAACCTTTTCTATGGTTTCAAACTCAAAGATTTCTATGACAGAGTTGAACCATCTGACCCTATCACTCCCTTCAAACCCAAACTTACAATCACCCTACCATCTGTGCTTCTCACCTATATTCAATCAATGTCAGAAGTAGGTTCATTAGATACAATAACATACTCTGCTAAATCTGCAAAAGCTGTTACTTCAGCTAAACCTGTTTCATCTGATAAACCTGCTGCTTCTGATAAACCTGCAAAATCTGCTTTCCAACCTTACTCTAATAAACCCTTTGATGTGGTTTCCTATCACACCATAGCAAAACCAAATCTGTTGAATGCCTTAAACAGATCAAAACCTGACAAATCCCCTGAAATTCCTTTCATACCATACTACCCTCCTCCTCTGATTTCCATTCACAAATCCATATTTCCACCTACTCCCCAACCAAAACCAATAACATTGGAGACTCTGTTACATCCCAAACCTAGACTAAATGTTGATCATTTATTTACATGTTTTTTGCAAGAAATACAAAAGTATTTAGGTACTGTACAGAGGAAGTGTTCAGCAACAATGGATGCAACAGAATCTGATGTCATCTAGAATGGCTTCATCAACAGATTCAACACTGTAGCATCAAATCTGAAGAACGTCTGTTCTGATGATGCGAAGCTCAGATTTGCTGAAGCTGCAAGAAGTCTGTTCTGGACTGTCAAAAGATCTGGACCATTACTTCTTACAGATGCTCCTCCATCATCAGAAGAAGCTGCTGAATCTACATCTGAAGACAACCCTTTGGCCATGACTCTGATAGAACATCCTTCTAGCTCTACTGCTCCATGCACTAAAGATCCTAAGGAAATTGACTCTGTTCAAGCTTCAGAAACTGTTCAACCTTCCTCATCTGAGATTAAAAAAGAACATCCAGATCTTGAGGATAAGATTGTTGTTCTGGAAGCTGGTCAATCAGAAGTCAAGTCATGGATGGAAAAATAAGATAAGAAGTCTGAAGACATGACTCAGTGGATGTCTCAACAGGATCAGAAAAATGAAACAATGGCTAAGTGGATGTCAAAGCAAGAACAGTCCTCTTCTGAGATCACGGATCTGTTGAAGATGCTTTTGTCAAAACACTCTTAGTTTTTCATTTTTTTTCATTCTGATGTTTGCTTATGTATTTTGAATATCTTCTATTATGTGTACTCTTGCTCTGAACTGAATTGAATGAATGTTTCAAAGTTTTCTCCACATGATTTATCTCATTTACTGTTTCCTTTTATTTGTCTTTTCAAAGTTTTTACTTTTTGCTTATGACAAAAAAGGGGGAGAAAATATAGATCTGAACTGTTTAATTAAACTTCACCAGAATGAAACCTCAGACATATCTATTTTATCTAACATTAAATCTGAGTATTTCAGAACATTTGATGAGTACACTCTGTAAAAGAAACTCTGAGAATCTCAGATCATTTGACAATTATCAAACTCTGACTCTAAAATTTGCAAGACACTCTGACTCTCAAATGTTAAAGAACAATCAAGCTCTAACTCTGAAAAATACTCAAGACAAAAGGGAAGTTTCTATTCCTTATTTGTATTTAATTCAGGGGGAGATTCATCATCTCAAGGGGAGTTATAATTATTATATTTTCAATTAAACAAAATTTCTGATGTTTTTGTCATCATCAAAAAGGGGGAGATTGTTAGAACACAGATTGGTTCTTAATAATATCTCTATGTTTTGATGATAACTATTATGAAATTTTGTAATTAAGAATTATATACTCTAAAATTTGCTTAAGAGTTTTTACTGCAGATAGTAAAGGAATTAACACTCCAGAAGCAAATCAGAATTGAACATAAGAAATTTGCTAGACTCTGAAGCGCCAGATGCATCCATTAGAAGATTCTGATCACTGCCAACAGAAGATCCTGAGCGTAGCCTCTATAAGATTCTGAAGCAGAAGCTCCAGAAGGATCTGAAGCAGAAGCTCCAGAAGAATCTGAAGCAAGTCAGAAGCATCTGAACCAAAGAAGAATTATGTATGAAGAGTTTTCAAAGCATAGTTACTACAGAAGATTCTAAAAGTACTAAAGCTGCCAGTACTGAAGATCTGACTCAAATATGCTCTGAACTTGAACACGCTAAAAGCACACCTGCTGCAGAAGACTCTGACTCAGCAAAACTCTAATCAACATCAGAAGGCTCTGATTAATTTAGACTCTGATGGAACTTGCTGAAAATTGAAGAAGAATTATTCAAAGATTATATTCGTTGGAATGATCCAAACGACTCTTTCCTTATTTATGCTAAACACAAGAACACAGACAAAAAGGATTTATCTGTGCTTTCTTCTTCTAGGAAAGTTCACTTGATGTGAAGACAAAAAGGCTCATACCTTTTGGACACTCTTCTCAACGTGAAGCTCACCTTGGATTAGCTGCCTATAAAAGCAAGTCTTCACCCATCTTCTTCACTTGACGTTTTATCTGAAAGAAATCAACATTCAAAGCTCTCATACTATTCATATTCTTTCTAAGAATTAATTTCTTTATACTTAATTTTTGAGTGAAAAATCACAGTTGTGATAAAGCTTTTTAGAAGCAATTTAAACACTTGTATTTGTATTACATTTGATTGTAAACCTTAAGAAGATCCAGTTAGGATCAGTAGTTCTTGAGAAGACTTTGAACAGTTGTTCTTAGTGCTTACTATTGTAATCAGTTGATTAAATAGTGGATTAAGTCCTTGATTGAGAAAGGCAAATCACTCTAGGAAGGGTGGACTGGAGTAGTTGAGTTCAACGAACCAGGATAAAAATACTTGAGTTTTTTTTTTATTTCTAAGTTTCAATCTTCATACTTATTCAACCCCCCTTCTAAGTATTTTCTCACCTTCAAGAAGTACAAGCATGTAATTATAAGTGAAGTAAGACGAAATAAGAAATTATGACCCGCGATCCGAAATGTCGAGAATGCCAAGTTCTCGGCAGATATGAAAGAAAGGCTCAGTGGCTAGCGGCTTTGTGAAAATGTCCGCTAGTTGATTTTTGGTGTCAACGTGTTCAAAGACAATGTCACCTTTCTCTACATGATCCCTCAGAAAATGGTGTCGAATTTCGATATGTTTGGTGCGAGAATGTAGCACGGGATTTTTGGTAAGGTTTATAGCACTCGTATTCTCACAAAATATTGGAACACGTTCTAGTTTTAAGTTGAAGTCCAATAGTTGCTGCTTAAGCCATAGGACTTGCGCACAACAACTACCGGCGGCTACGTATTCTGCTTTGGCGGTTGACAGAGCAACATACACTTGTTTCTTGCTGTGCCAACTGACCAAGGAATTTGAAAATAAGTGACACGTACCGCTGGTGCTTTTCCTATCCGATTTGCAACCGGCAAAATCAGAATCGGAGAAACCTACCAATGAATAATCATTGCCTTTGGAATACCACAATCCATACTTCGGAGTACCAGATAGGTATCAAAGTATACGTTTGATAGATTTTAGGTGGGATTCCTTAGGACGCGATTGGTATCTTGCGCACATACACACGCTAAACATAATGTCGGGACGAGAAGCAGTAAGATAGAGAAGAGAGCCAATCATACCTCTATACCTTTTTACCTCAACGTCCTTACCACTTTCATCTTTACTCATATTTACACATGTTGGCATAGGAGTGTCTATGGCTTTTGAATTTGCCATGTCAAATCTCTTGAGAAGCTCCAAAACAATATTTTGTTTGGCTCACGAATGTTCCTTCTTTCAGTTGCTTGATTTTCAAACCGAGAAAGTATGTGAGTTCACCCATCATACTCATCTCGAATTCACCCTGCATAAGCTCAGAAAACTCTCTCACGAGACTCATGTTAGTGGATCCAAATATGATATCGTCAATATAAATTTGTACAAGAATTAATTGTTTTCCTTGATGTTTAATGAAGAGAGTAGTGTCAACCTTTCCTCTTGAGTAGCCTTGATCAAGTAAAAATTTACTTAGTCTCTCATACCAAGCTCTAGGAGCTTGTTTGAGACCGTATAAAGCTCTTTTCAGTTTGTAGACATGATCAAGATACTCATGAGACTCAAAACCAGGAGGTTGAGCAACATAGACTTCTTCATTTATGAACCCGTTAAGGAACGCACTCTTAACGTCCATTTGAAATAACTTAAAATCCTTCGCACAAGAGAAAGCAAGCAAAAGGCGTATAGCCTCGAGTCGGGCAACCAGCGCATAAGTTTCCTCATAGTCGATGCCTTCCTCTTGGTTATACCCTTGCGCAACTAACCGCGCCTTGTTGTGAGTTATTACTCCGTTTTCGTCCAATTTATTTCTAAACACCCATCGGGTGCCGATTACTCGATGACCTCGCGGAGGAGGGACAAGGTCCCAAACCTCATTTCTAGTGAACTGATTCAATTCCTCCTGCATTGACAAAAACCAGTGTTCATCGAGTAGGGCTTCCTTAGGGTTTTTAGGTTCCATTTGTGAAACGAACGCGAAGTGATAACAGAAATTACTTAGCTTCGATCGAGTTGTTACACCCTTTGTGATGTCTCCGAGAATGTTTTCAATTTGATGGTCTTTGAAAGACTTCCAAGCTTGAGGGAGATCATCGTTTGAAGGCGGATGAACTTCCTCGGTTACATCATGGTGTACATCCTTATCCTCCTCAACTTTGGCTTTGTCAGGTTCATCAATCCCCGTCTCGCCACCCTTGAGTATGTCTTCTGTAGATGTACCTGCACCATGAACAACACTACACTACCTTTACCTAGTATTGCTCCGCGGTTGTTATCACCATAAGTTACATACCCTTTCTTCTTAGCCACGAAGTCTATGAATAAGGATATGTCTCCAGACATGTGTCTTGAGCACCCACTATCGAGAACCCATCTTCTCTCGGTGGTCTCGACACATTTCACCTATCAAAACATAATTAGCAAAAGGAGGTACCCAATGGCATATTGGGTCCTAATAGGTTAGCGACAAAATGGTTGTGTTTGGGCAACCATTGATAGATGCCTTTAGGAACAAGAAATCTCCTAAATCGGCATTTACCAATGGAGTGGCCTTTCTTGCAACAATATAAGCATGCAAAATCGACTTTAGAATCACTTTTACTTGCTTGATCCCTAATTACATATGCATATTTTTGATATGGGTTTATCATACTTTTTCTAAAATCCTTTTTATCAATAGCAAATGTAATTTTAGGCTCAAGTGCCTTGTTTAATTTGCCCTTAAGGTTTCTAACCTCACTTTGCCAAATATGACAAGTATCACACCCAAAGTCAAAAGGATTTCTATTGTCCTTACAATCAGATTTATAACCTTCCACAATGGAAGCCTTAAGGTCCTCTAGTTTCTTTTCGGACTCTTTAACTTTGTGCTCTAAGTACGTAAAAATTCTTTTATTAGAGGCAAGTTTCTTGAAGGCTTCAATTGCTTCATTGTGTAAAGCATTAAATGCGGTTTGTAATTCTGAATGCGACATATTTGAGTACTTATCATATTTAGAGTGACGTACCTGCTTTTTCTTATTTTTCTGATGAGCGGAGAGGCATAGATTCACGGACTCTTCTTCATCACTAGAGCTTTCATCAGAGGAGGAAGAGTCGATGTCGCTTTCCCAAGCTATGTATGCTCTCTTAGACTTTGATGATTTCTTGTGTGACTTTGATGATTCCTTTTCCTTTGCCTTTTTGTTCATCGGACAGTCCGGTTTGTAGTGACCGGGATTTCCACACTTGTAGCACGTCCCTATAGTCTTTTTACCTTTTGAGTCATCATCTTTGGAGTACCTCGATTGTTTCCAGAAGTTTACCAAGTTCTTCTCGGAATGTTGGATGTCGTTCTTTCTCACGTAACGGTTATACCGTTTAACGAACAGCCCCATATCTTCGCTCTTGTCCTCTTCTTCTTCGTCGCTTGAGGAATAATCACTTTGCTCTTTTGCTTGAGACTTCGAGGAGGAAGTCTTGAGAGCTATCGATTTCTTTTCACTCACCTTCGTTTTGTCTTTCTTTTCCATCTTTTCGCGTTGGTCTAGGCTCAAGAGTACCTGTTCATGCTCTTGTAATTTTCCAAACAATGTTGTCAAGTCTAATAAGGTAAGATCATGTGCTTCTTTGATGGCGGTCACTTTTGGCTGCCATTCCCTGTTAAGACATCTTAAGATCTTATTAGTAGCAACATCATTGGAAACAGGCCTACCTAATGAATGTAAATGATTGATGAGATGAGTAAATCTCTTTTGCATGTCAGCAATGGTTTCCCCTTGCTCCATGAAAAAGAGATCAAACTCTTGTGTTAATGTGTTGATTCTAGCCAACTTAACATCGTTCGTCCCCTCATGGGTGATTTGTAGTGAATCCCACATGGCCTTAGCAGTAGGACAATGGGATACACGATAGTATTCATCTACACCTAATGAGGAGATTAAGATATTTTTGGTTTTCCAATCATAATTGTATTTTTTCTCATCGTCATCGGTCCATTGTGCTTCGGGCTTTGGCACAACTACGTTATCCGCATTGGTCATAGTAATTTCTATTGGACCATTGAGGATAACGTTCCATATTTTTCTGTCTATGGAGTTTATGTGCACCCGCATACAGTCTTTCCAATAACTATAATTTTCACCATTGAAAACGGGAGCTCTATTGTACGCCCCTTTTGGTTCGTTAGCCATTTTCTATCAATGTTGTATTTGAAGCACCGAGTAACCGGAGCTCTAGATACCACTTGTTAGACTATGTCACAGATCTAGAAGGGGGGGGGGGGTTGAATAGATCCCAATTAAAATTTGAGTCGGCGCTACCAATTAAAAATTGGTTTTGAAAATTTGTTTTAAGTGCGGAAGCGGCCGAGGAAAATATAGTCTAAAACGAACGGTTATTGGAAAACCGGATATGCGTAAGCCTTTGAATTAATGACAATATGGAAAATAGAATCACAACACTAATCACACTTATCAATGATCTAACTCAGTTGTTAGGATTCCTAGTTCCAATGATTTAAAGAGCAAACCAAAACTAGATACACAAGTAAGATAATTTTGGTTTAGGTAATTTGTCAAACACTTGGTGCGCAAAACACTCCAAGTGATATTTATGTTGAGTAAGTGATTCCAACTAGCCTAGTACAATGTCTTATTGTACTTTGGATTCAAAAACAGAGTTTTAACCTCTTACTCAATTGATATCACAGTTTGACAATAGTGCTTATACAAAAATCACTTATTTTTGAGCTAAAACGTAAATGCTGAAAAATAGAGAAGACAAGTAGTTGGTGAGGCAGTTTCCCCGTCGTCTTCGCTTCGGGGTACGTCTGTCCTCAATTCTAAAACTAGAATTGAGATAGATTTTATAGATATCACCTGTTGAATGTAACAGTTTATACAAGGATTGAGCAACAAATATACAACAGAAATCTCAATATGTTGAATGTTGCTTTCACTCCTTGCCCCTTGATTCAAGATGAATCAAGCCCTCCGATTGTTGTTGATGGACCTCCGATTCATCCGAGGTTATACTTTGTCATCATCGAAACTTGAGAACCTATATTGTGAGACAGTTTTCCCTCACAAAATCAATATGTTTTGGTTTGGTTCAAAAATGATATAAACCAACAAAAACTAAATTAGTTTGGTTCGGTCCTCTATTTTCATTTTTAAAACCATGGAACTCATGAACCTAACAATGTGTATAATGATATCATGCTTGAATATCATGAATATTTGGTCCAACACAATACAACCCAAATATAACACAACATGTGTGTGTTGCTTCACTTCACAATTTTTTGGTCATTTCCTTCAATTTTCCAAACAAGAGCTTACATTTGAGGGATTCTTCCATGCCAATTATGACCATTTATATATTGATTCTAGTGATATCTTCTAATAGATCACAATTTTCATCAAATGTTACTAATGAAGGAAACTTGAAGTTATTTGTGACAAAAGTGTCCCAAATTTTTGTTGAGTGAGGTTGAGGTTCCAACTCCTATATGCATTTTCTTGTTCATCCTCATATTGTTGTTGCTAGATTTTTAGGGCTCTAGCTTCAAGGGTTTTGTTCTAGAAGCATAGCATATATGTGGTTTCTTGCATCCTTGTTAGTGTAAGATGAGTTTCTCATGTCCACCATTAAGAAACAATGGTTGAGTAAAATAAGTACTCTTTGAAGAAACTAGTGTGACCCAAGTTAGTTTTATTGGGATCCATGGTGCACTTCAACTGTACCTGTTGTAAGTACAATATCTATGACCCTACATGCAGTGGACAAACAAAGCATCACTCTGAATGATTTTTTAATAAGTGATGGGTTGCTCTGACCTCTCTTTGGTGTACTTATAGTTTTTTTAGCTTTAATTAAGCCATCAAGACTTTGACTATTATGTACGTTTTGTTGATATTGTCTTTCAACATAAACTTTTATGGCTCTTACCATTATGATGGTTGCATCATTACATCCATTCAAAATCTTGTTCTTTTGTTTGGATCTCAACTGCGTAACTTCGTATTCAAAATACATTGTCTAACTCAAAGATGAGTTAGTTTATTGCCTAAAAGCCAAGGCAACTTCCTTGTCGGATGATTTCGATCACACATCATATTGTGGTGAGTTGTTCAATATGACTCGAGGTCAGATTCGCCTCACATATGTCATTTTAAGTACTCGTTAAGGTTTCAACATGCTCTAGAGCAAATGAGACGATGCTTGTTGATCCTAAGTGAACTTGGGTCATTATGAACGTACCAGTTTAGACTATATATATTTTGTATTTCTATGACATTTGCTAACTTTGGAATAAAGAAACGCTCTTTATGTTTTTTTTAAAATCAAACTTGAATACTATCAAGAATATTTTACTCTTGTGGCAATTCTACCTCGACTTTATCATTCTCTCGGAGAGCCTCGCGGTTTCTATCTTTACTTTTCATGCCCTGCCTTTTCTTGTTTATATTTCCCCTTTCATTTACTATTATGTTAGAAACATACCATTTGGTTAAATCTTCACATGATATGAAAACACTTGAGATATGTTTATTTCGTGAATACAAATGTTATTTCTGAGAATGTGCAATGGAAATCACATATTCTTTTGTTTGTTTTAAGTTTTGATAATTTATATTCGCGTACTTTTTATTCCTAGAAATATGTTTTGTTCATGAATTTGTTCAATTTTATTCTCATGTCAAAGGATGAGAATCTTACATCCCCTTGAAAATATAAAATAACCAATCATAACTTCTCACTTTCATGTTATGCTAATATATTTATTTTTTAATTTTTAATTTTAAAAATTAATTAAAATAAAACTTAAAAATATTCCTAAAAACTGTACTCATTTACCAAACACATTAATGAGAATAAAGTTTCTGTTAATAATATTTCTAGAAATGATATTCCTAAAATTGTAATTATAATCCATCAAACAAAGAAATCATATCATTGAGTTTGTAACTTTCAAAAACCAAGCTCATATTATATATGACATAACTTTAATATGGCCATTAATATCACCATAATTACTAATAAGTACTAATTTTTCTCTTTTTTTCTTCGAAAACTCATTTTATTTTATGTCACTTTCATATATTTGTATATATCAGTATCTTACAATTATCCATTTGGTTTAATATAATTGAAGATAAGTGTAATTTTTTAATATTGCATTGAATATCAATTCAACTCAACTTTTATTCTTTCAGTTGAACTAATTTTATAATTTATAAACATAAAAAATATCATTTGAATATATTTATTAATTAATTTTAAATATTTAAATATATTTTGATCAATAATTTTTAATTAAATAATTTTTTTAAAATTTTTTGTTATTGGTCATGTGGTGAAAAATATTAAAATAAAATATTATGTTGACCAAATTTGTATGATTTATATAAATTGTAAGTGTTAGAAAAATGTGTGTTGATAATATTCTTATTTTAATCAATGAGAAATCTATCATGGGAAACATATCTATTGTTGCTTAGAAGAAACTAAAACCCCAATGGAAATAAAGGATTAGTGAGTTTCGAAGTTTCCTCGAACTTTCCTTGGTCATTATCGTTGCTAGGGAATACTTGTGTTTATGTACAATTTTACAATGGTGGTTGATGTTGGAACTGGGACCATGTATCTTTGGTTTGGGTGTACACACGTGGTAAGGCATAGTAGAATATGTGGGTGTGGGGTTCAAATGCTAATTATGCATTATTAAGATAGATTTTGAAAACATTCTTGTTTTCAGTGTGAAGTCATAATAATATTGATAGTTAAGTTTTTTTTAAGAAAAATTAAATCGATATGAATCAAAATAAATATGATTGTTTAATTCTCTTGTGACATATTAGTAGTTCACGTATCTAAATACAAGATAGTTACGATAGTGAATGGGTAAGTGATATTTTTTAGAAGAAATTTTGGACACTCTTATAAAATAATTAAGAATAAAATACATATTGATAGTCTTAGATGAATCAACCCGCTTTTTTCTACTTACTATCGTAATTAGATAAGTATTTCTTTAGATATATGTTCAACTCTATTAAATTTTATCTCTAAGATTCTTACGAGTCGAGTAGAGCAGGACAAAAATCGCATGCACAACCTATCTGTTAGCAATCAAAAAAATAGATATGGACGGGTTGAATGGGTCCAATGGGCCCAATAGTTTAGTGACGGTTTTAACAGGGTTTATATGGGCGGGTTAGGTACCAAATGTTGAACCACGAGTACCCTAACCTGCTCGAATGAAAGAAGTAGTAAGACGTCGTTTTAGCCAACACAAGGGATAATACTCTCCGCCAACACTTATTTTTCCCTCATTCACTTTCGTTTCACACTTTTTCCTTCTCGCTCTCTAACATGAAAATGGAAGCTTAACTGAGCCTCCACCGTCTCTCACCCTCTTCTCCCGAGTCACTGTCATCTCTCACGCTCTTCTTGTGAATCACCATTGTCCCTCGCTCTCTTCTCATCAAACATTGCATCCATTCACATCTCCTTTTGTCACTCACCTTTACGAAGAACAACACCATGACGAACAACACTATCACTATCGTCAGAAACGATCACAATTTGAATTTGGATGCTGTTGATTCAAAGGTATACATCTCATTTTGTCACTTCTCATGTTTTATGTTGCTTTGGTTAAAACATGAAGTTGAGTGATGTTTCTATTTGCAGTATATCCTGATGGATACGTACTCTATGTGAAAACATAAAATCATAAATTCATTTCATTTATTTCAATGAGGATTTTGCTTTTCATTATTCAATTGGTGATTCTACATTGATATTGCAGACTAAATCAACTTGGTATTTTAAAAGCAGATTAGCAAATGTCTAGAATTAGCACTGACACTATAAGGTTTAATTGTGATTGCTAGTTGTATGTGTTTGTTAATTGTCATTGTTAGTTGTAGGTGTCTTGTTTATGTAGTCATTTTCCATCCCCTGTTGCTGCTAACATTATGACTATTTATGTTTCAGATAATTGTTGTAATTCAGACATTATAACTAAAGTGCAAATCGGTGCATCATGACCTTGGTGAATTATTTTCTACATGAAGACTATCTCACAATTACACTTAGATTTTTCAGCTAGTAGGAAGTTAACAAAGAATGTCAATGAAAAGACATTTGTTGTGAGAAAGCATTAAAGAAGTGTTTTATAGAGCATTAATGATGAAGCGTCGACAAACTAATAACGAGGGATCGACCAAGCTGTCGTCACAAGGAAATATGGTTTGGAGGAATCTCATGGGTAAATGCACAAGACCAAGATCGTTGGGAAACATGTCTAGAATCTCGAAAAGGGTAGTCGACAGGGGCCTTTATTTCAACAAGAAGACCAGTTGACTGAACCACGTAAGGTTGAAAGACTTAGTAAACTTACAAGTCCATAGACCTTGGTAGGCAGCATCGACAGCACATTGGAGCGTTACCATCATGGGTTCGTGAGGAAGCTAGAAGAAGTTACAAATCAACATGTGTTTTAAACAGATAAATTCATAGATGACACGTAAGCATGCTAGTGGAAGCCTGAAGATTGAACGTGGAGTGAATGCAATAGTTCCCTAGTGGTCATAACCGTCGTCAATGGTTACTTTGTAAATAGAATAAATAGCAGACTCATACATGGGGTCAAAGATCGCAAAATTTCATACATACTCTTCATACCACTGGAGTACCCGAGTCAAAGAGGGAAATAATTGAGAAAGAAACATGCATGTGTCTCCATCCATTCTTTTCGTCAATTTTTTGATTCCTTAAATAGAACATTTACTTTTACTTTTGCTTTGTTAATGTCATTTATTGCATTTTACCTTGTCATTTATCACAACTTAACTTCACTTAAATTCTTTTTCTACATTGTTATCGTTCACGCGACGACTGAATTCAATTCACACACACACACACACATACACACACACGTATGTTCACACAAATAATTTGCATAAATTTCCTTGGAGATTTTTCGATTTAATCTCACAAACTTTCTAAACTCATGATTGTTTACCAAAAAAATTAGTAAACAAATTGGCACGCCCAGTGAGACCATTTTGTGCGAACATTTTTGCAAAAAAGAGGCGTCTTACAATATTTTCTTTGTAGTGTCTCTCCATTTGTGAGGTCTTGTGTTGTATGAACTTGAGGAGTGGTAAGAGACTTTTCGAAATGTCTCATAAAAATCAAAACCCTCCCCAGAGTAATACTACAAACCTAGGAGGACAACTGAAGGTTACTAGTGTCGGCAATTCTGTGGCTCCAACCTCCGTCGAGGAAATGCCTACTGTCATAAGCCAAGTAGTGGCGTATTCCATACTGCTATATGTGGGGTTTCATGACTACAAGCATCAAGCGCACCAGCTTTTCTAGGGAACTACGGAACTTAAGAGACCAAAGGCCTCCTTATCTAATTTTCTTATTACCTCAGAAGGACCAGCTGTATGGCATGCCAACTGCAATGATGGCAAGCCTGCAACTTATTACGTCATTGTATTCAGAAAACATGATGACAACTTCATTTCCCTTTAACTCATATTTGGCTTCAGCATCCACTATGGAAAACTTCGGCCAACTAGGACAACCACCAGGAGGTATGGGGTATTTTTCTCTCCAGGGTGCTTTGTCCTTGACCAATAACTCTCTTCAGGTCATGAGATGGTTAATGGATGAAATCAATCATGATATGGTCCATACAATTATGCAACATATAGGCAATGTGTTTAGCCCACTTGTAGAAAACATAATATGAGTTATCAACAATTAGCCCACTAAATGTGTAGGATTGCTGTTTTTTGGCGTGTCACCGACTCTAATGCCTAATGTTCCTCAAGGGACTAATCCCCCAGAAAATTGGGTTGACGAAAACCATCAAGGGACATAAGGCCTCGACATGGTTCTGGTTCAACGAATCCATGATGTTGACCAAGTACTTAGACAAGCCCGACAAGACAATGTAGGAGTATAGGATAATATCACTAACATTATCAAACGCGTTTTGGTCCAAAATGGCCTCAACGTGGGTCTCCCCAAACCAAACTATATATCTCCATTGTCTGAGCAAGTAAGGAAAACCAAATTTCCTAGGGGTTGGAAAGTACCAAAGTTCATCAAGTTTCCGGTGATACTAATGAATCCACCGTCGAACACATTACCAGGTACCAAATTGAGGCTGATGATTTAGCCAACAACGAGAATTTGAAAATCAAATTTTTCCAAGCTCATTAACTAAAAACTTCTCAATGTGTACTTTTTAGGGATATGGTGCAAAATGCTCTCAAGGATGGTAGGTTCAAGTTTACCGACAAGTAGAAACCGCAGCCAGAAGAGGACGTTAAAACGAAAGTTGAGGCTCTCTTTGTCGAGCCAGTAGACATCATGGTGGTCGACACTATCAATAAAGAAAACTATGAAGACATATCAAAAAAGATCTACCCCAAAGCTGAAGAAGAATTGCTCAAATTTTTGAATTGTTACAGGTTGAAAGATTCAGAAGTGATGTTGTGCCCCAGGTGAAGCTCTATGTTTGACAAAGAAGATGCTAAAGAGCTGGAGAGGACAAACCCTTACCAAGCTAAAAAACATTGTCATGATAAACCCAGAAAACTTTTCTTCAGTAAGGGAAAATGCCTAACAAGATTCCAAGGTAGGACTTATGTCCCCACTACAGATACATCTCCTAGAGAATGGTTACGCCCTACTAGGAAATCAGTAACTGATGAGGACAAATGGAAAGTAGTCAATGTTTGTACTGGTTCCTGATAATATGAAAATGTATTGTATATTCTGACCTGATTCACATGTTATTTAGTGTCTTTTTATTATGTTTTCATAGTATTATGTCGTGTTTTATTTACATTTCAAGTACTCATCAAACATAGAGTGTCCATGCGAGAAAACTGGAAAAAGAGCAAGAAAAGAAAGTTTTTGGTAGAATTTACAAGTTTCTGGTGTATGGCGTTTGCCACCACCTCATGGTGTTCTCCGTACACCTTAGCCACGTCATAAGTAACTTAAGCCATTGGCGTTCGCCATGAACATGCGGAATCAGCAGATCATGGATAACAAATTGGACTCGTTCTGCTCCACTTCCCTACATTCTCTCAACAGTTTCTACATGTTTTGGAAGCAGTTATGCAGAATTGGACCACTATATAAGAGCAGTTTTCCTTAATTTTGAGCATCCAAGTTTATGTGCGGAAGCTCTGTCAATTTAATTTTAGGCAAATATTTACTTTCAAAGTGATAATCTCTTACACTAAGAGGTTATCACACCAGTAGTTTTAAGCTTTTTATTATACTCTTGGATCATAATTCTGCCGACATATTTGAAGTTACTTTGTTTCCATTCCTCGCACTCGAAGTATTCCAAATTTAATTCAAGTTTTTACATGTTTTTATATCATTGCTATTAATTTCCGTTTATCACTTTTTAGTTTATTGTTCATGTTGTCCTTAATTTCAATTACCATGAATTTTATGTTTAAGTTTCAAAACATGTCCGACTAAATCTCTTTGAGTCCGGTATATGAGGATAGTCGTTTCGACTGGACTCGATAATAAAATTGGCGTTAACTTTTCATTAATTTCTCTTCTGGATTTAATTTTAAATCTTAATTCAATTTTTTTTACACGAGAGTGAAAACAAATAAAGTTTTGAGCCGATAGCGCGAGAGTGTAAGGATAATAAAGGGAGAGTGCTTTAGGTATCAATAAGGACTTATTTAGTTTTCAAAAAATACTTTTTTATTGAAATAGGCAAGCGAGAGCAAAATCTCATAGTCAGAGAGTGTAGCTTTAGTCAATAGCGCGAGAGTGTGAGATGGAGTTTTTAAACTGGTATTTTCTACTGAAAGCACTTTAACCGTAACCTAACGCCAATGAATTACAGAGTTCCCAAGGTGCACATAATCCACATTCTGATCTCTCTTGTATGATATATCTCTTAAATCTTATTTTAGTTTTAATTTTAGGTTTAGTTTCCCCAAATCCAAATATTCATTAGCCTTATCTTTACATAATATCAATAGATAATAGTAGATTGATTATTAGTCCTTGTGGGTTCGATTTGTTTTAAAACTACTCGATAAACTGTATATTTGCAGTTAGATAATTTGATAGACTCATAAAGTCGCGGTCAAGTCTTTGGTGCCATTGTCGAGGACTAATTTAGTCAATATTGTGATTCCATTGTTGTGCAGTATAGACTAAGGTAACATAATTTCCCTTAATTCTTCGATTGTATGTCAATCACTCGCTCACAAGGCAAAGAGTTAGAGTAACTGATTGACGAAGTCGAGCATTTTATTAACCTTAGATGCTAAATCAAAGAATTTTGAATAAAATATAATCTTCCTGATGCAGACATCCCAGAACCATAACCACAACCATAACCAGTTATGGCTGAAAATCAAAATCGTCCTGTTAAGGAATATGCTGGTCCATCACGAGATGAGCCACATAATAACATTGCAGCCCCTGCCATCGATCTAAACGGTTTCAAGTTGAAACCTTCGTTGTTACAAGTCGTACAAAAAATCAGTTCTCTAGTAGCCCTACGGACGATCCGAATCTTCATTTATCTGTGTTTATGAAGTACGCATACACAATGAAAGCAAATGGTGTTAATCCCGAAGCCATAAGACTACATCTTTTTCCTTTTTCTTTAAGATATAGAGCTAGAGCTTGGCTCCAGTCTTTACCACCCAACTCTATCACTATGTGGGACGAATTAAAGATAGTCTTTTTAGCAAGATACTTTCTACCTAGCAAGACTACTATGCTAAGAGTCCAAATCAACGGATGTAGGCAGAAAGACAATGAATTTCTTTTTGAAGCTTGGGAGAGATACAAGGATATGTTGATGTTTTTCCCACATCATGGACTTGAACCATGGCTGATTATCCATACCTTCTACAATGGTTTTCTGTACAACACCAAATTAAACATAGACGTTGCAGCTGGCAGCGTTCTAATTGACAAACCTTATGAAGACATATATCAACTCATTGAAAACATGGCACAAAATCACTTCCAATGGGGAGGTGAGCGAACTCCTACAGAGAAACCACCATCGAAGTGCAGAATATATGAAGTTAATGGCATAAACCACGTCAATGCTAAAGTAGATGCACTTACTTAAAAGATTGAGAGTTTGACCGTAACACCAACATCTGCTATGACACCTAGTTGCGAGCTATGTGGAACCACTAGGCATAACACCCCTGAATGTCATTTATTGGTTGGAATTTCAATCGACCAAGTAAACTATGCCCAAGGAAACCCGTACTCAAACACTTATAATTCTGGCTGGAGAAACCATCCTAATTTTTCCTATAAGAGAATGTTTTGTTTGCTCTAAACCCAGCACCAGTTGTTCCTCCAGGTTATCAAAAAGGAGCCCCCGCTGCTCCTCAAGCACCTAGGAAGTCCAATGTCGAACTAATGTTGGATACTTTTATCTTAGCCCAAAACCAACAAAACAAAGAGTTTATCAATCAACACCTTCACATGAGTGAACTGATGAAACAATTGTCGAGTAAGGTTGGCGCAATGGCTACCCACAACAAAATTTTAGAATCCCAGATATCTCAAGTGGCCTAACAACAAGCAGCAACAGCAGCCCCAAGTGGAGTATTTCCTAGGCCAGTAGATCCTATAATCCAAAATCCACCCATGTATCAAAATTCAAAAAAAGAAGATGAAAAGGTAACAAACAATGACCAGCCAGAAAAACGAACTGACAATGGACAGGAAGACAAAAACAAAGAGGCAGTAGAGAAAGAAAAACCATACGTGCCTCCACCACCGTAGAAACCACCCATTCTTTATCCTTAAAGTCTTGCTAAGTCTAAAAATGAAAGACAATTTAAGAAATTTGTAGAGCTTCTGAAACAACTGAACATCATAATACCACTCACATAAGCCATTACCCAAATGCCTTCATATGCTAAGTTCCTTAAGGAGATCTTATCTAACAAGAAAAAGCTTGAGGATAATGAAATAATGATGTTCAATGCTAAGTGTAGTGCTATAATTCAAAACAACATGCCTCTGAAGTTAAAAGACCCAAGAAGTTTTTCCATACCATGTGTAATAGGAAAGTTTGTCATTAACAAAGCACTTTGTAACTTAGGATCCACTGTTAGTTTAATGCCCCTTTCCATATGTGAAAAGCTCAAATTAGGAGAAGTTAGACCAATAAGAATGTCTCTCCAACTAGCTAATCGTTATGTTAAATTTCCTGTAGCTATGCTAGAGAACGTTCCCATCTGAATAAGTTAATTCTACATTCCTACCGACTTTATAATTATGGACATAAAAGAGGATTTCAACATTTTAATCATTTTAGGAAGACCCTTTTGGCCACTGCTAGAGCCATCATAGGTGTGAAGAAAGGAAAGCTAACCTTTGAGGTTGGTGAAGAAAAAGTTGAATTTATTTTGGCCGAATTCTTAAAGGCACCAGCTATAGATGATTCATATTGTTCTTTAGACATCATTGATGAATGTGTAAGAGAAATGGATATGGAACCACCTAAGTACTAAAGATTCCAACACCTCTTATATTCGAAGATGATGCATAGTGAGAGCCATATATGGATGAAAGTCTAAGTGAATGTCTTGCACTTACTCCAGATCCCATGCCTTGCCCAAAGAAACCTTCTATAGAACTCAAAACACTACCAAAAAATCTTAGGTATGAATTCATTGGACAAAAGCTTGAACACCCAATAATAGTAAACGCATACTTAGGACAAATAGTAACTGAGAAATTATTACATGACTTAAGGAAATACCCAATTGTTATAGGCTATAACATTTCAGACTTAAAAAGAATTAGTCCCTCTTTATGCATGCATCGCAGTATGCTAGAAAAGGACTCCAAAAGCTCCAGAGAACACCAGAGGAGAGAATTAACCCTATAATGAGTGACATAGTCAAAAGAGAGGTGTAAAAGCTATTAGAAGCAAGAATTATATACCCAATATTTGATAGTAATTGGGTCAGCCCAGTACAAGTCATACCATAGAAGGGAGGTGTTACTGTTGTCAAAAATGAGAAGGGAGAATCTGTAGCGAAACGTATTGAAACTGGATAGAAATTTGCATTGACTATAAAAAATTAAATAAAGCTACTCGCAAAGATCATTTCCCCTTACCTTTTATCAACCAGATGCTTGAGCAATTGGCCAAGCATTCTTATTTTTGTTATTTAGACGGTTACTCATGATTCTTCCAAATTCCTATTCATCTTGATGACCAAGAAAAGACTACTTTCACATGTCGCTATGGCACATATGCTTGCTGACGAATGCCATTTGCATTATGTAACGCTCCTACAACATTTCAAATATGCATGATGGTTATCATCGCAGATTTTCTAGATGACACCATGGAAGTATTTATGGATGATTTTTTAGTTTGCGGGCAGAGTTTTGAAGGGTGTCTAGCTAACCTAGAAATGGTACTTGAAAGATGTGTAAAAGGTAATCTCGTAATCAATTGGGAAAAATGTCATTTCATGGTTCGACAAGGAATAGTACTTGGACACATAATACTCGACAAAGGGATTGAAGTAGATAACGCTAAGATAGAAGTTATAGAAAACCTCAACCTCTGAAAACCGTTAGAGAAATACGTAGTTTCTTAGGTCACGCCGATTTTTATCGACGATTCATTAAGGATTTCTCTAAAATATCCAAACCACTAACTAGACTATAAATGAAAGACGTTGAATTCATCTTCGATGAAACGTGTTTAGAGGCGTTCCAACTATTAAAACATGCTCTGATTTCCACACCTATTATGCAACCACCTGATTGGAGCAGACACTTTGAGATAATGTGTGACGCTAGAGACTATGTCGTAGGCACAATCTTAGGGCAACAAAAGGACAAGAAGCTTCATGTGTTTTTATTATGCAAGCAGAATATTAGATAAAGCTCAAATGAACTACGCCAGATAAAAAATAGAACTCCTAGCTGCCGTGTACGCATTAGATAAATTTCGTTCTTACTTGGTGGGAGATAAAATAATTGTCTATATTGACCATGCTGCTATTAGGTACCTATTAAGTAAAAAGGACGCCAAAACGAGACTCTTGAGATGGATCTTGCTATTACAAGAACTCGATTTAAAGATCAAAGATAAAAAAGGCACTGAAAATGTTGTAGTTGATCACCTCTGTAACTTGAGAATATAAAAGTCGAACAAGTGCCCATTAACAATGATTTCCCCTATGACCAACTTGTAGCCCAGTTAGAAAATAACTTAGCTGACACAACTAAATATTATCAAATTAATCTTAACATACAAAATAAAGAAGTCATGGAAGCAGTCTTTAATAAATCTGTAGTGCCTTGGTATGCTGACTTTGTCAACTACCTAGCAGCCAAAGTGCTTCCACCCGAATTAACTTACCAACAAAAGAAATTTTTTTCCAAGATCTAAAACATTATTATTAGGATGATTTTCAAGAGAGGTGTCGATGGTATCTTATGCCGATGTGTCCCCGAGGAGGAGGTAGACAGCATAATATCTCATTGTCATGTTGCACCCTATAGAGGGCATGCAAGCACGTCAAATACTTAGACAAAAATATTACAATCTGGCCTCTTTTGGCCTAACTTATGGAAAGATGTCCACACTGCGATTATAAATTGCGACCTGTGCCAAGGCAATGAGAATATCTCTATACACGACGAGATGCCTCAAAAGGGTATCTTAGAAATAGGAGTTTTTGATGTATGTGGTATTGGCTTTATGGGCTCTTTCCCATCTTCTTTCGATAACAAATACATACTCGTTGTTGTTGATTACATATCAAAATGGATCGAGGCTATAACATCTCCTACAAACGACGCGCTAGTCGTTATTAAACTTTTTAAGAATACTATTTTTCCTAGGTTTGGTGTGTCGAGACTCGTCATAAGTGACGGTGGCTCCCATATCATTTCAAACATCTTTGAAAGACTGTTACTCAAATATGGAGTCTGACACCGAATAGCGACACCCTATAACCCGCAAACGAGTGGGTAAGTTGAGATTTTAAATAGATAGATTAAAAAAATATTAGAGAAAACTGTTGCAACTTCTAGGAAAGATTGGTCTTCCAAACTTAATGAGGCTTTATGGATCTATAGAACGGCCTACAAAACTCCAATAGGAACCACTCCATTTAAGCTAGTTTATGGTAAATCATGTCACCTGCCGGTTGCACTTAAACATAAAGCTTATTGGGCCATTAAGACTCTTAACATGAACTATACAGCCGCAGGAGAAAATAAAGTTCTAGATCTCCATGAACTAGAATAACTAAGGTTAGACGCCTACAAAAATGCCCAAATTTATAAAGAGAGAACTAAATAGTGGCACGATAAACGCATAGCAAGAAGTGACTTCAATGAAGGAGAGTTTGTCTTTCTCTTCAACTCTCGAATAAAACTATTTCCAGGCAAACTACGTTATAGATGGTCCAGACCTTTTAAGGTTATCAAAGTATTTCAAAACGAAGTCGTTGAAGTAAGGAGTAAATCAAAAGAGACATTCATTGTAAACGGACAGCGACTCAAACATTACCATAGTGTAGAAAAAATATTGCTACACCAATTTCAAACTAGAAGAGTTGCCCGCTCTTCCGCAAGAATAGTTTTATTTAGAAAGTGTCGAGAAATGAAGCGATGTGTGGGAGGCAACCCACGAATTTTTAGATTCTTATTTTTCCCCCAATATAATAAGTGGTGTATTTAATATTTTGATCAATACTAACTTTGCTCATGTCTATTTTTAGGACACCATGAAAGCTAACTTTATTACTAACTCTAGAGACGAACAACAAGACTATATGGAGATTGCTTTCAAGAATTCAGCCCAGAGGCAGGATTACAAAGTCTTATTTCAGAGGGAGATGGAACTAACTATGTATCTAGATGGACCGACCATGACCACCCTAGGAATTAGGGAGAGTGTATGTTTTATGCTCAACCAAATTGGCTGGGATAGTTTTGTTGTACGAAGATATTGTACTTACTGTAAGCTAACTCTTGAGTTTTTGAGCTCATTTTTCTATGATCCTAACCAAGGGTTGGGGTTCAATAAAGGAATAGCTACTTTTAGGTTGTTTGGGCAGACTTATTGCTTCACAACCTGTAAGATTGCTGACCTCTTAGGATTTCCTAGTGGCCCTGGCCTTTTTACTGAAGCACAAGATGAGGGTTATATGGATATAGAGCTTGACTACTTTTGGGGTAGCATTTCTGGAGACTACCACCCTGAACTAAATTCTATGGACTCCAACAGTATACAAAATTTAGCTATTAGGTACTTTCATGTGATCCTAGCTTCTACGCTCTTTGGGAAAGAAGAAAATGTTACTGTTGTGTCTAGGGATGAACTATTTATTATCTTTTGTGTTTTCCAATCTAGGCCTATTAATGTTGTAACCTTTATGTTTGTTAACATGGATAGTATTGCACATGCCACCGAAGAACCCATCCTAATAGGTAGTCTCGTTAACATGATAGGAGTTGCCATTGGTCTTAAAACACCACTATCAACCCTAGCTCCTTTAGGAGGTATCTGACTAATGAATGTAGACTTTTGTTTTAACCATCTTTTCCTATGAAATCTAGGGCCAAATGTGTTCAAACTGCTGATAGACAACCAAGTGGTACATCATTTCACCCTACCTAATAATGAGAGGACCAATGTGCACAATAAGGATAATTGGTTGTATGACTTAGAAGGCCAGAATGAGTCACCTACACCACCTAAGACCTCTCAAGCTTATGAATACCATGTGATCCTCTTTCTGATGTTCCTTCACTTGCATCTATTGCCCCAACCACACCTCTCGTAGACCATACCGCTGCATTAGACACCCTTTAGATTGAAGTTGCTACCCTTAGGGATGATGTTACCACCATTCGGCGAGATTTTTATGGCTTTATGGACGTTGCAAACAAGCATTTTGACTACATCTATCAAGAGGTACATTCCGTGAGAAGACTCTTTGAGCATGATGCATATCAAAGTGGTTGATCTGTTATTGATTCTTACCACATTTCCTCCCCTTTGCTTGAACAGTGAGGACACTGCTCCGTTTAAGTGTGGGGGAGGAAATCATTTTTACTATTTTTCTAATTTTAGGATTTCCCGCTTACTAGTTTATGATTTCTCAGCCTTCTTTGATTTTTGCAGTCAATTTTCAAACTTTTTGTCGAGCTGACGACATAAAACATAGAGTTGTGTGGGAGGCAACCCACAATTTTTCGTTTTTTTTTCTTAATGCAATTTTCAGTTATTTCCCGTATTCATTTTTATTACTGCTTTAATGTTCATTTTTATTTTCTATTTTATTTTTGTACTATCTGTCGTACCCCAAATTTGTCCTACTCTCTCATTTTCTTATAAAGCCTTCTAGCCTATGGCCATGATCCATTAGAATTCAGGTTATGGAGATCTTATGATTTCAGGTGGAGATAAAGGAAGAATATGTTCTCTCTCTGATAAGTAATTATTCAAAAACAATGTTTGTTCTTCTTAAAGCCAGGACAGGTGATTGGTCTATTCTAAGACTGGACTTGTTGCAAGTTGATTTTTAGTCCCATTATTCAAAATCTAGTCTCAAATCATTTGTTAAGCCTTGACTTAACTAGATTCAAATTGGTTTTCAAAGCTATCATTCAAGGTGTTTTAAGCTAATTCAAGACATATGTGAATTACCTTAAAATATAAGGGAGGTTATTGGAGCTAGTCACGAGTTCATTGAGCCACGCTGAATTTGCTTTAAGGTTATTTCAAGATGAATTTTCTCAAACCAAGTTTTGCTTCAATTTGTTTCCATGTTTTCAAGCCATGATCAACATCTTTTCAAGTCGTGATTAAATTGTGTCCAAGTGTATTGTGAGCCAAGATATACAAAGACATGTTTAGATTTGTTTCAAGTTCCAAATTGTTACAAGATTTGAAATTAAAGAGCCAAGCTTCATTTGAAGATAACACTTATAAGTCATTATTTAAAATTAAGACTACAAAGTTCAAACCATGTTACAAGTGGTCTCAAAGCCCATTTGGTTTCAAGCCAATTTCAAAATTCCCACACCAATCAAAATTTAAATTTACAAGGTTCATGATATGAAACCAAAAGGATATCTAAACTTTACAAGGTCTAAGTGATAAAATATATGACAAGGTTCCATAACAATGTGCCAAAGTTGCTAGATTTCATGTCCTCCATGGTAAAGTCTTCATTTCCGTCCCAAACTTTTTATGTTGCTCCAGGCATAGCTTCATTTCTGTGCCAAGCTAACTCATGATCAGTTCAAATCCCAAGCAATTTTTAACCTCCTCATTCCAAGGTGTTAGACACCAAATTTCACTTATTTGATCTATCAAATGTTGGCATCTTTCACTCATTTTTGTAAAGAAAGTGTTGAAAACCATTCTTGCTTTGTTTGGTTTGCAATATATTATGAAAATCTCTTGGTACATTTGATTTGTGTGCTATTGTGCAGGAATTAGGCACAAAACAAATGGAAATTAAGACACAAGAAATATGACAAAGAAACCAAGGCAACATGCAAACTACAGCAAGTTCGCCTAGCTAACTTGCTAGTGAAGCTCCCTCTAAAAACGTCATGAAGCTCGCTAGGCGAGCTATGTAACGAAGGGCTCACTAGGCGAAGTGGTAGCGAAGCTCTAGCGAACACTCCCAGACTTGGACAGAGGCGAAAAGGACCAAAATTTGCTAGGCGAAGCTCGTAGTGAAGGCTTCACTAGGCGAAGGAATTGCTCGCCTAGCGAGCATTTGGAAAAGTCTCAGGGGCGGTTTGACTGTTCAGAGGCACCTCACGTGCCTAACTTACTGTTCGCTAGGCGAAGGATCTGCTTGCTAGGCGAGCATGACAGATCCAGAATGTGTTATTTAAGTGTTTTTCTTGTTTTTTAGAGATTTATCACATAATTCCATATTGTAACATTAGAGACACCAGAACTTATCTCTCTTCATTTATTTTAGAGAGAGGAACACAAAACCCTAAGAGGGAGGAGGTAAGATCTTTGATCTCTTGTTGGGGTTTGGATGTAATCTTTTGATACCTTATGCATTTCGTTTAATTTATGTTTGTGAACTAGTTTGGATTCTCTATTGATTGATTATCTTTGATTATGTATTTGTGGGTCTTGACAAAACCTTTTCACATCTTTGATCTCATATTTTCTTCTATCAATGAACAAACTTTTGACATGGTTTTAAAGTTGATATTCATTGTATCTTCTATGGTGTTGTGTTGATTAAGTAGCATGGGTAGCATGGGTAGGATCAATATGATATTGTGTGGGTATGTGATAATAGTGATGAAGAATGATGTTCACAACCATTTGGCAGATTAGATTAATACATGTAAAAAGGGTTAAGCGTGTGTACGTATTCTGATCATTGTGTTTTATATGAAACAATCGTTTATCCTATATGGTGTCGTCTTTGCTTACCTGTTTATCTTTGATTTGAACCGTGATAGAGATATACTCTTTAGATATGGATCTAGGACGATTACCTGTTAGGTCCTAAATTCTAGAGATAGGTTTAGGCTTAGCATTTGCGTTAGTATCAGTTCGTAATACTCTGTGTTATGTTTTTGTTGGATGAGAGATCACCAATGAGACAACGTGGTTGTTCTCTCGATGCTGCGTTAGAGATAAGCTTTGTCGTGGATGATACGTAAGGGTATTAGGCAAATGATTGTGTTGTGTTTAACTTGATCAAAAGAATGCATATGTTATCAATTGATGAAATCCAATCCCAACAAAGCTCCGTTTATATTTCAGTCTTTATTTTATAATTTATGGTTTCTTGAACCTTTTAAACCAAAAATTTTGAACAATAAGCTTAGAATTGTAGAGGTCGTTGAACGGCGTTCATATCGCACTAATCCCTGTGGAGACGACAAAGCTGGGTACATTATATTTTTTGCTTGCTACTTTACCGCTTCAACAAAATGGCGTCGTTGACGGGGATTGGTGTTGAGATATTGAAGTGCATTGCAACGGTTCTATGTTTTTAAGCTTTTTATATTTTGTATATATTTGTTTCTTTTTATGTTTTTTCTAGTGTGCTCAGGAATGACGAACACTCCTTCTAGAGTGGTTGCTATCGGTACAAAAGCATTCAATGAAGCTACGACCGAGTTTGGATGGCAATGATAGTATGAAACAAGTGAATGTTGTTAAGATACATGGTTTTCTTTTTTTAGGATTTTAGAATGCTTAAGAACTTAGGTCTTTATGCAAATGAAATTTGTTCTTTTAGCAACTTGTTTGAATGATTGTTTCGCTTAGGACCAAAAACCACAATTTGTGAGAAAGCTTCCATTGTTTACTAAATGTTGGATTTCTGATAAACTTTGTTGATTCGTGTGATTCATGCTTTATCTTGTTATCGTTGTGAATTTGTGGAAGCATTAGATATGATCAAGGCACTTGTTTATATTGAGCACAACTATGTCCAAATGCAACTTACCCGTGAGTAGAGAGAATTCGTTAACCCCTTGAGCCTAAGCAGTATGAATCTCAGTTTGAATTTGTGTGAGATTCTAAACTTTTTTCTTAAACCCTTGAATTTGTTTTAATTGTACTCTTTTCCATAAAAAGCCAAGAGCATTTACTTGAAGGTTGAGTAAAAGTCAATTTGGGGAGAATGAAAAAGAAAGATGGTAGGTTGCTCTAACTTTTGAAAAATTCAAGCAAGCATTGAAAAAAAATTGTTATGTGAATATGATTGAGAAAAAGAATGCTTTCTTGGAAAAGAAAAATAGTGAAAGAATAAGTTGTGAAATAAGGTTTGTGAAGGGTTGCAATTGAGAAACAAGTGGAATGAAGTTGGGGTGTGTAAATAACATGTACAGTGAATGTTTCTTTTGCATCGACAATTTCGTTTCAATAGCCTTAGAAATGACCCTTGTTTGTAAACCCGGTCAAGCTACAACCTTAAAGACCTTAGTGATCTTCTTGCTTCCATATTTTCACTTTTGATTGTTAGATGTTGTATGAATTGAATTGATATTGGCATTGTTTGTTAGTTGAGTGAAATTGTCCCCGCGGTTGCAAACGCGTAATTTCTTCAATCCTTATTTGAAGAGGAGAGTTAGAGTGATTCATTCATGAAAAACATAGTTGTTGATTGATACATAGTTTTATATTTGTTTTAAGAATGTAGTTCTTTTGCATTGTTTGATTCTCAACATTTGAAACCATTGCTTGTTTGCATCATTTGGGTTTGAGCCAATTCTATCCATTCTTGGGTGAATCTTAATCCTGAGCAAATCCTCTTGTTGCAAAATGAGAGGCATACTTTGCTTCAGCACAAGCAAAAAACTAGTTGGGGCGAGTTGTTAGACGCAAAATTTCACTTATTTGATCTATCAAATGTTGGCATTTTCACTCATTTTTGTAAAGAAAGTGTTGAAAACCACTCTTGATTTTTTTGGTTTGCAATATATTGTGAAAATCTCTTGGTACCTTTGATTTGTGTGCTATTGTGCAAGAATTAGGAACAAAACAAATGGAAATTAAGACACAAGAAATATGACTAAGAAACCAAGGCAACATGCAAACAACAGCAAGTTTGCTATGCGAACTTGCTAGCGAAGCTCCCTCCAAAAACGTCATGAAGCTCGCTAGGCGAGCTATGCAGCAAAGGGCTCGCTAGGCGAAGTGGTAGCGAAGCTCTAGCGAACACTCCCAGACTTGGATAGAGGCGAAAAGGACCAAAATTCGCTAGGCGAAGCTCGCAGCGAAGGCTTCGCTAGGCGAAGGAATTGCTCGCCTAGCGAGCATTTGGAAAAGTCTCAGGGGAGGTTTGACTGTTCAGAGGCACCTCACGTGCCTAACTTACTGTTCGCTAGGCGAGCATGACAGATCCAGAATGTGTTATTTAAGTGTTTTTCTTGTTTTTTTTAGAGATTTATCACATAATTTCATATTGTAACATTAGAGACACCAGAACTTATCTCTCTTTATTTATTTTAGAGAGAGGAAAACAAAACCCTAAGAGGCAGGAGGTAAGATCTTTGATCTCTTGTTGGGGTTTGGATGTAATCTTTTGATACCTTATGTATTTCATCTAATTTATGTTTGTGAACTAGTTTGGATTCTCTATTGATTGATTATCTTTGATTATGTATTTGTGGGTCTTGACAAAACCTATTCACATCTTTGATCTCAGATTTTCTTCTATCAATGAACAAACTTTTGACATGGTTTTGAAGTTGATATTCATTGTATCTTCTATGGTGTTGTGTTGATTAAGTAGCATGGGTAGGATCAATATGATATTGTGTAGGTATGTGATAATAGTGATGAAGAATGATGTTCACAACCATTTGGCAGATTAGATGAATACATGTAAAAAGGGTTAAGCGTGTGTACGTAATCTGATCATTGTGTTTTATATGAAACAATCGTTTATCTGATAAGGGTGTCGTCTTTGCTTACCTGTTTATCTTTGATTTGGACCGTGATAGAGATACACTCTTTAGATCTGGATCTACGATGATTACCTGTTAGGTTCTAAATGCTAGAGATAGGTTTAGGCTTAGCATTTGCGTTAGTATCAGTTCGTAATGCTCTGTGTTGTGTTTTTGTTGGATGAGATATCACCAATGAGACAACATGGTTGTTCTCTCGATGTTGCGTTAAAGATAAGATTTGTCGTGGGTGATACGTAAGGGTATTAGACGAATGATTGCGTTGTGTTTAACTTGATCAGAAGAATGCATATGTTATCAATTGATGAAATCCAATCCCAACAAGGCTCTATTTATATTTCAGTCTTTATTTTATTATTTTTGTTTTTATTTATGGTTTCTTGAACCTTTTAAACAAAAACTTTTGAACAATAAGCTTAGAAATATAGAGGTCGTTGAACGGCGTTCATATCGCAATAATCCCTGTGGAGACGATAAAACTGGGTACTTAATATTTTTTGCTTGCTACTTTACCGCTTCAACAAAATGGCGTCGTTGCCGGGGATTGGTATTGAGATATTGAAGTGCATTGCAACAATTCTATGTTTTTAAGATTTGTATATTTTGTATATATTTGTTTCTTTTTATGTTTTTTCTAATGTGCTCAGGAATGACGAACACTCCTTCTAGAGTGGTTGCTATCGGTACAAAAGCATTCAATGAAGCTTCGATCGAGTTTGGATGGTAATGATAGTATGAAACAAGTGAATGTTGTCAAGGTACATGGTTTCCTTTGTTTAAAATTTTAGAATGCTTAAGAACTTAGGTCTTTATGCAAATGAAATTTGTTCTTTTAGCAACTTGTTTGAATGATTGTTTCACTTAGGACCAAAAACCATAATTTGTGAGAAAGCTTCCATTGTTTACTAAATGCTAGATTTCTGATAAACTTTGTTGATTCGTGTGATTCATGATTTATCTTGTTATCATTGTGAATTTGTGGAAGCATTAGATATGATCAAGGCACTTGTTTATATTTAGCACAACTATGTCCAAATGCAACTTACTTGTGAGTAGAGAGAATTCGTTAACCCCTTAAGCCTAAACAATATGAATCTCAGTTTGAATTTGTGTGAGATTCTAAACTTTTTTCTTAAACCCTTGAATTTGTTTTAATTGTACTCTTTGCCACAAAAAGCCAAGAGCATTTACTTGAAGGTTGAGTAAAATTTAAGTTGGGGAGAATGAAAAAGAAAGATGGTAGGTTGCTATAACTTTTGAAAAATTCAAGCAAGCATTGAAAAAAAAATGTTATGTGAATATGATAGAGAAAAAAAATGAGAAAAAGAATGCTTGCTTGGAAAAGAAAAATAGTGAAAGAATAAGTTATGAAATAAGGTTTGTGAAGGGTTGCAATTGAGAAACAAATGGAATGAAGTTTGGGTGTGTAAATAACATGTACAGTGAATGTTTCTTTTGCATCGACAATTTCGTTTCAATGGTCTTAGAAATGACCCTTGTTTGTAAACTCGACCAAGCTACAACCTTAAAGACCTTAGTGATCTTCTTGCTTCCATATTTTCACTTTTGATTGTTAGATGTTGTATGAATTGAATGGATATTGGCATTGTTTGTTAGTTGAGTGAAATTGACCCCGCGGTTGCAAATGCGTAATTTCTTCAATCCTTATTCGAAGAGGAGAGTTAGAATGATTCATTCATGAAAAACATAGTTGTTGATTGATACATGGTTTTATATTTGTTTTAAGAATTTAGTTCTTTTGCATTGTTTGATTCTCAACATTTGAAACCATTGCTTGTTTGCATCATTTGTGTTTGAGCCAATTTTATCCATTCTTGGGTGAATCTTAATCCTGAGCAAACCCTCTTGTTGCAAAATAAGAGGCATACTTTGCTTGAGGACAAGCAAAAATCTAGTTGGGGCGAGTTGTTAGACGCTAACTTTCACTTATTTGATCTATCAAATGTTGGCATCTTTCACTCATTTTTGTAAAGAAGTGTTGAAAACCACTATTGTTTTCTTTAGTTTGCAATATATTGTGAAAATCTCTTGGTACCTTTGATTTGTGTGCTATTGTGCAGGAATTAGGCACAAAACAAATGGAAATAAAGACACAAGAAATATGACAAAGAAACCAAGGCAGCATGCAAACAACAGCAAGTTCGCTAGGCGAACTTGCTAGCGAAGCTCCCTCCAAAAACGTCACGAAGCTCGCTAGGCGAGCTATGTAGCAAAGGGCTCGCTAGGTGAAGTGGTAGTGAAGCTCTAGAAAACACTCGCAGACTTGGACAGAAGCGAAAAGGACCAAAATTCACTAGGTGAAGCTCGCAGCGAAGGCTTCGCTAGGTGAAGCTCGCAGTGAAGGCTTCGCTAGGCGAAGGAATTGCTCGCCTAGCGAGCATTTCGAAAAGTCTCAGGGGCGGTTTGACTGTTCAGAGGCACCTCACGTGCCTAACTTACTGTTCTCTAGGCGAAGGATCTGCTCGCTAGGCGAGCATGACAGATCCAGAATGTGTTATTTAAGTGTTTTTCTTGTTTTTTAAGAGATGTATCACATAATTCCATATTGTAACATTAGAGACACCAGAACTTATCTCTCTTCATTTATTTTAGAGAGAGGAACACAAAACCCTAAGAGGGAGGAGGTAAGATCTTTGATCTCTTGTTGGGGTTTGGATGTAATCTTTTGATACCTTATGTATTTCATCTAATTTATGTTTGTGAACTAGTTTGGATTCTCTATTGATTGATTATCTTTGATTATGTATTTGTGGGTCTTGACAGAACCTTTTCACATCTTTGATCTCAGATTTTCTTCTATCAATGAACAAACTTTTGACATGGTTTTAAAGTTTATATTCATTGTATCTTCTATGGTGTTGTGTTGATTAAGTAGCATGGGTAGCATGGGTAGGATCAATATGATATTGTGTGGGTATATGATAATACTGATGAAGAATGATGTTCATAACCATTTGGCAGATTAGATGAATACATGTAAAAAGGGTTAAGTGTGTGTACGTATTCTGAGCATTGTGTTTTATATGAAACAATCGTTTATCCGATATGGGTGTCATTTTTGCTTACCTGTTTATCTTTGATTTGAACCGTGATAGAGATACACTCTTTAGATCTGGATCTAAGATGATTACCTGTTAGGTCCTAAATGCTAGAGATAGGTTTAGGCTTAGCATTTGTGTTATATCAGTTTGTAATGCTCTGTGTTGTGTTTTTGTTGGATGAGAGATAACCAATGAGACAACATGGTTGTTCTCTCGATGTTACGTTAGAGATAAGCTTTGTCGTGGGTGATACGTAAGGGTATTAGACGAATGATTGCGTTGTGTTTAACTTGATCAGAAGAATGCATATGTTATCAATTGATGAAATCCAATCCCAACAAGGCTCTATTTATATTTCAGTCTTTATTTTATAATTTCTATTTTTATTTATGGTTTCTTGAACCTTTTAAACCAAAATTGTTGAATAATAAGCTTAGAAATGTAGAGGCCGTTGAACGGCGTTCATGTCGCACTAATCCTTGTGGAGACGACAAAACTGGGTACTTAATATTTTTTGCTTGCTGCTTTATTGCTTCAACACAAGGCATCATGGATGTCTCTCATCCCGATCACTATCGTACCAATCCAAAGGTCTTAAACTAGTATACTATAAAAATAGAAAACAGGAAAGATTAATACAAAGTATGAACAATTATTGGATACACAATGTTGAACCACAACAAATTTCATGTGCAATGTAGAAAACAAGCCAAGTGCAGGCCATCTAAACAAATGATGTCAACCAAACTCACAAGGCAAGTACATATCATTCAAATTTCCAAACCTAAAACAGTTACAACGTCGTAGCATTTCCATCATCAACTTAAAAAAATACCAAACATGGTATTCTTGCTAAGACTAATGCTTTACCAAAAATGAAAAAGGCTAATGCTAAGACTAATGCTTTACCTTCAAGAAGCTTTGAGAATTAGCTCCACTCGTGCCAAGACCAAGGTTTATTTCCCAGCTTCCTTAAAGCCTTATTGTATCATTCCAAGTACCTCCGGCCAAAGGTACGTGTATGGGAAAGAATTTGAAACAGTGAGCAAACCACGTATAATTCAAAAGAAAATCAAATCACAAATTAGAGACCATTAGAATATACAATGGCAACAATAAGAAATTCTGGTGACACACTTGAATGTTGACAAACATATACAATTCAATAAGTACATGAGGCAAAGAACAAAAGCATAATTCTCACGCAAACATGGCAGCAGCAAAATAGGGTACTTGGCACATGATTTTTTCAATGACGAAATTCACAAAAGGAGAAGTACAAACCAAATAATGTTAAGTAATACACACATGAATACAGGGTATGTTGTAAACAAACACAATTCAAGGATCATAGCAGTAAAATGATGTTTACAAGGCAACGAAAAATAAGAAAGCTCAGCAGGGACCACCTACATTCTAGAAGATATTTCCTTTCGCTACAGACAAACAAAAGGAATGAATGATTCTTGTTGAGGTCCCCACAAAATCAGAGAGTATCACAAAAATTCCACACATGAAAATCCATTCACGCCCTCATTCCTCTAACCAATTCACGTGAGACAGGAGGAATTTTATAAAGTTCACACCTATATAAATCATTTTTTCATTCAGAGGGGGGGACCACTGCGAAGCTAAGTAATTTTCCCTAAACTCTAAAATCACAAAAGCTCAATCTCTAAGGTTTTTTTAGTCTCACATTGAGACTCAAACGAACCTGAGCTCACAGTTATTCACGGAAATATTCAAACGCAGAAAAATAACAACGACAAAGAATAGAAGGAGAAAAAATAGAAGGAAGAAATTAAATCACGGAGAAGAGAGCTAGAGTACCTGAGTATCTTCAGAGGTTTATACTTCAAGAGGTAGACATTGTTCTTCACTTTCTTTTTGAATCTGAGCCTCCTTCTTGTGCCATTGTTGTTATGTACCCTAATTGCCTTCCCATGATTTGATCTGTGTGTCTTGCACTTTGATCTACTGTTTTTTATTAGTTTTGAGGTTAGGTCTTAAATTAGGAATAGGTTCGATTTAGGGATTTTGTGGGGTTTTTGAGAAATTTGAAGGTATATCTGGAAAGAGGAAAATTTTTGACTAGGGTTCATGTAGGATGTTTAGGGTTTTATGGTGATCTCGTCGGAGAAAACGGCGGCGGCCGCCGTTGGCCACCGTCTTCTCCGGCCAAATATAAGGTTCCGATGAGGGATGTATTGTGTTGTTCACAGAGAGAAGTGGAATTTTGAGTGAGAGAGAGAGAGGAGTTAAGAGAGAGGATCTGAGGTGAATATGATTACTGAATTTTTTTCTCCATGTTTATCACCTCTATTATTATGTTATCATCATAGGATCTCCCTACCAGTGACACGTTTGTCCATCGGTACACTTGTCACTGGTCCTGGACTCGTCTCCATGCGATCCTGCGTAGGCTTTCCAAGCTCCCTCACCGTGTGCGTGCATTTTCGGGCCTTTTGATTAAGAGTCAAAGTTGACTTGCTGTATGATCAACGCCTAGGATTTGCTGGAGGGTCAGGGTTGACCTCGGAGTCCTCATGGACTCCCCTCCCCATGCGTTGGGCTTATTGGTGTTGGGTCTGTTTTTTTTATTATTTCTAACACCCCCATTTTACTTTCAGTCTGGCCCATTCCCTTTTTTTTTATCATTTTTTTTATATATTTTGTTTTATATTTTTATGTTGTATTCTTTTTTATATTATTTGATATAAAAAAACGTTACTAAGTAATTTCTTTTTCTTTAATAAAAAAATTTTAGAATATTATTAATCAATTTAATTAATTTTTATTATAATTTAATTTTATTAAATATTAAATTTTAATTTAATTAGTTATTTAGCTTACTAAATTCTCAAAGAAAACCAAAGTGCTATATTTTGTTTTTAATTAATTTTACTTAATTTTTTATTAACTCTAATTTTTTTTCTATTTATTAATTAGTTTAATTAAGTTTAATCACCTACCTCTTTCTTTAAATAAAAATCTAAAAAACACTTTTATTTAATTTATAACTTTTTGTCAATTGGTTCCTAACTAATTTTATTATACCTTCTTATTTAATACTAATTAACTTTAATAGTTAATTTTATTAAATATTTAAGTTTAAATTAATTAATTACTTAATCTTATGTTAGTTAATCATCTATTTTAGCATTAAAAATCTATAAAAAAAAATATTAATTTGTAGTTTTCCTCTTTTATTTCCTTTACTAATTAGGTTACTAGTTAGGTTTGGTTAACTCCGTTACCCTTTGCCTTTTTAATTGTTTGTGTGATGGGTGATTGCATTTATGCTTCTATACTTTGCTCACTTGTATTATTGCCATACTTTAATTGTCTTCATATCATTCATCACATGCTTGTATAAACCCACTCTTTTCAAACTAATACCTTGATTTAAAATCAAGTCACTTTCAAATACCTTGTAAGTCGATTGCTTTCACGATCGCCGTCAACCTTATAGCCTCCTCTTGGGCTTTATACAACGATACTTATTGCATGTTTTACATTTGTGTTTGCTTGCATATGTATGAATGGTTTATCTTAATTATGGTGTGGTATTGATCCCACTTGAACAAATGTACCCATTTTTCCCATGATATGTGATGATTCTACTTAGATAGTTTTATTACAAGAATAAAATCAATCTTCTTTTCAAAAGAACAAAATAAGCTTGATCCTACGTCAAGCATTTTCAAAACAAATTCAATTAATTATCAACTCATTATCAAGCATACTTGATCTACATATCAAGTTCCACCACCTACTTTGTAAGTCGAGCGTCTTTGCCTCGCCATCGACCTTACCTTATACCATTAGGACCTCCTCTCCATTAGTTCAACCTTATTCGTTTCGTACACAAATTTAAAATTCGATCCACATCGAGCATTTTATCAAAGTAAACTTAACATACTTAACTATACTTAAACACAATTTCAATAAAAAGATGAAAAGGGAGTTGGAATGGAGTCTTTGATTCCTCTTCTCGATTGTTTGGGCCTGAGGAGCCTTTCTTAAGTTCAAACAATTGTCTTCTCTAAAAAACTTTACAACACGATTCTACATCAAACTATTTTTATAATAAATGAAATCAAAACCTATTTTTCTAATACTTAAATGAAAAGAGAGAGAGTCAAGTCTTTGACTCCTTCTCCCGATTACTTGGGCTCGAGATGCCTTTCTTAAGCCTCGAGTAATCGTCATTCATAACTTACTCTAACTATATCAAAATTCTTTTTTATTTAAGGGTGAAAAAGAGAGAGAGTTGAATCTTCGATTCACTTTCCCGATTACTTGGGACCGAAGAGTCTTTCTTAAGCTTCGAGTAATCGTCTTCCAATCAAAAATACAAACACATTGATTCAACTTCTCGCCGCAATGCGATCAAAACTCTTTTCTAAAAAAACAATGTTTAGTACCCTCTAAATACTTGTTTGATAAAATAAACCAACCAACCGTAGTATCACGAACTACGATGCTCTGACTTTCCCATTGCACGAGGGAGTACGTAGGCACAAGGGCACCAATCCTTGGTGAGCACCCTATGTTAAAACCACCCATTTTCCTCCTAGAAGCAAACGTTTAGAAGATAAACAAACTTAGCTAACTTCTCTCACGAATTGAATTAAGAGGTTCCCGTTGAGTACAACGGATGTAGAGGGTATTAATACCTTCCCTTTGCGTAATCGACTCCCGAACCTAGAATTTTGTTGCGATGACCATGTTCCTATCTCTTTAAAGGTTTTATCAATATTTTCCTATTCCTTCCTTGGAATGAATAAAGTTTGATGGCGACTCTGTTCGAACGTTCTTTTTCCACGTCCATCGCGAGGATCGTATTTTTCGAGGTACGACAATATCCTTTTTATTATTTATTTTAAATGATTTAATACCTCAATTATCAAAAAAAAGTTATGTGTCCAAAGCCTATGACATTCACCATAAGGCTAATGGTGTTCATCATAGGCATAACTTTTGAAAAGGCGCAATTTAAAGTCTGTGGCGTTTGTCATTGACATATCAGTGGCACACACGATTATTTTAACTGTTTCACACGATTTTTGACACTTTCTTTTCCATAACCATTTCATGCACTTGCTCTTTCAACTTCCCACGTTCCTACTATCTCATAACCTTCAAACTTACATTAACCCATCTATTAAAACTCATTCGCTTCCACATTTATCTCACATTCTTCCCCAATTCTCACATTTCTTTCCAAAACTCACTTTCACTTCCAAAAACTCTCCACCATGCCTCCTAGAGTAGCAAGAGAAACAAAGACATTGGTAGATTTTATGGGTATCACATTTAGAGAGGGTGAAGATGGCGAGAAACAAGGAGAGAGGTACGATAAGCTTTTCTGACGTGCGGTAAATCTGACAAGGTATGTCGACGAATATGTTCTACGTAGTTTGGGCCTGTTAGATAGTGTTAATTGGATGGTAGGGAACTTAGGAATGACACATTTCTTCACTTTAGGTAGCCCCACTTATGTTAGAATCACACTTGAGTTCTTAATCTCGTTCAGTTACTACAATCCGGTAGTAAGCCAACACATTGTAGGCACAATAAAGTTTAGAATGTTTTATAGAGAATATAAATTTGGCCAGGGCTACATTGCCGACTTGATGAACTTCCCTCATGGTGACGCTTTTGCATGCCAGGGACCCCTAGAGAGAGATTGGCATATTGAAGTGTTCCTCTTTTGGGAACAAATTACTGGTGAGGCCACCACTGATTGGGAAGGCCTCAAATCCACTATTATTCATATGCTGACCATTTGTTACCTACACCGCATTTTAGCAAACACTTTATTTGGCCGGGTGAACAACAGAAAGGTAAATTATAAGGAGCTCTTTTTCATGTATAGCACACTTACACAGGCACAAGCCAATCCAACTCCGTTTATGCTAACCCACATGCAGTCTGTTGCTAATAGAGGCTTCAACCCCATTTGTATAGGAGGGATGATCATATCAATAGCTCGTGCTTTGGGCCTTGACAGAGAGCTTGCAACCCTTGAGCCCCTCGATACACCCCTTCTTGATTTAGAGACTTGCTATAACATGCGCCTGGTTAAGGCTAGGAAAGATGATATGTATGGTCTAATGATTAATAATTGTGTTATCTGAAGCATTATTTTATCTTATTCTGCATGCACTGATGTGCAAAGCTAGAATAATTGGCTTTATGATTTGACCGCCCCTGAGCCTGGTCATCCTGCCTACACTGATATTCCCATGCAGGACTGAAGATGGTTCCACTGATGATGAGTACGACCATATGAAGCGAGACACTCCTGTAGCGGTAAAAATCGTGAGTGTAAGTTATTGACTAACTTAACTCAAAGAAAACAAGAGTCGCCACCGCACTTTTATTTTATCCAAATAAAGGAAAGGAAAAAGAGCGAACAAAACCAAAGAGTTCTAAAATAAGAACACGAGACAGAGATCGGGGTAAGGGGGTTGGTTACGCAATGGGAAGGTGTTAGCACCCAAAACGTCTATAGTACTCTATAGGAGCCCTTTGAAATATTTACGCTTTTTGGTTTGAAAATGGTTTGTTTGAAAAGAGATTGGGGAGATGAGAAGAGAATTATTTTTTTTATATTTTTGTGTTTGGAGAGACTTATCGTCTCATGCCTACGTACCCATAAAGTGCAATATGGAATCAAAACCCCGTAGTTCGTGGTACAAATGACAAAATTTTGTTGGTTTTGATTGATTTTAGATGTTCAGACAAGTCGTCATTTCAAGGAGAAAACTGCGACTATCCACCCACGAGTATTAAGACAACATTTGCGTCACATAAAGATGGAGGATTTGCTTGGATTATCAACAAGACTATCACTCAACATCAACGTGGAAAATGCCAAAGTCTTAATAATATGGGGAATAGGAGATTTACATCTCAACTATAGAAATGAATCATGTCTAAACTTTATGAAAAGTTTTAAAGTGAAAAGTGCATAAAGGCACAAAAAGAGTTGATGAGTTTTTGTATTTTTTATGTCTTTTGAAATTGGTCAAAGCATGATTATCATTGATTGACTTTTATTAAGAAAAACAAAGTTTAAAAATCACTTGACGAAAGTCAAGGTTTTATTGCGAAAGCGGTTTTGAAGTTTGAAACCAAGAAGGTTTTGAAAAAGGGAGAAAGTTTTGAAAATTTAAGAAGGGGAGGAGATGAAGTGACTATCCTAAAAATCAAAATAAGAGCTAGAGATAAGAAAGATCTAACCGACTTATAGCACACTCCAAAGCAAGCAAAAAGATTTCCATCCGATTTAAAGCATAAGCTAATGAGCGAGCCAAATAAAGGCTAAGATCCACAATACTCCAAGCATAGGAATGAGAGCCCTAATTCTAAGTCCAAAATGTCCATGAAGTCCAAGGTCTAAGAATGGTCCGAGAGCATAACCACAAAATTAATAGCACCAAATTTTTTTTAGATGTTTTATCCTTTATTAGTGTTTTGAACAAAGTATGGTCCAAGTGGACAAAAGAAAAAATGACATAAACATAAACAAAGATATGGTATGTAATGATAAAATGGAAGCATAAAAGTAAAAAATAAAGAGTAAGAAGAGAATATAAACAAAATTAAACAAGGATATTGTTAGTGAATTAGTGGTTAGTGGTTAGAACATATGATCAATGTTGATTAATTCTTGCACTTAGACCAAGATTAATGAAAATTCATTAGAGGATTGATAGAATCAAAGCCTCCTAACAATGATTTTCATAGGTATTGGAGTTAAGACAAGCAACTAAACATACTTGGACTTTTAAACGTAAGTTTGAGCCACGAATGATCATTTTCCGATTAAGGGACACTTTAGCGCTATGTTAAGCAATCGTAATCGGGTTTATGTAGAAACCACGACTATCTGAGGCCGGTCAATAAAATGTTAGTGTTAATACATGTTAGAGAAATGATATGTAAATCATTCTCCTAAAACATGCCACACAAAAAGAAAAGAGGTAATGATCTCATCATAATCAAGATTTTTAATTAATTAATCAAAGGTAATCTATCACTATTCCAAAGTAAGGAGAATTATCTCAATGATTATTCGTCCATAGATTTGAAATAATGAAGATTAAACAACCTTGATAATCAATTATCTATGATCCATAGATTTCATCGATCAAAAATAAAAATAAAAAAAAGAAGAAAGAAAATAAGAATGAAAAGAAATCACAATTTGAATCTTAAATCGATTAAATTATCATCAATATCAATCACCTCTCTTGGTGGATAAAAATCAACACCCAAAGTCCATTGATATTGATGAAATCTTATCAAAATTCAAGATCCAAAACCACCAACAATTAATCAAAATATTTTCAAGTAATTTTTTAATGCTTTCTTTTTTTCAAGAATATTATTATTAGTTTATAAAAAATAAACTAATAACAATATAAAAAAAAGAAAAGATAAAAAAAAAAGAATAAATAAATGAAAAAACAAATTAAAAGGAGAAAGAGAAACAGAAACTTCATCTTCTCCTTTCTTCTTCACGGTAACTTCTTCGCACCATTTTTTCTCGAGCTCAAAGCTTGCTTAGATCAAAGCGACGGGATGCGAAAATTACACCGAACAGATCGAAATCAAAAGCTCTTCACAATGGTACCAACAATTCAGAGAATCACAACAAAAGATAACGGATCGAAAATGACGGTGAAGCTCAATCTACCTTCAAACTCAGGTAAGAAATCAATCCAAGCTTCTTCTTGCTTCTCTTCTTCTTCTGAACGAATTCTGGTTCGAAATTGATCTGTGTTTGAGGTTGATTTGAAGTTAATTTGGTGGAATGAAGTATGAGAAGAGAATGAATGAAAGTTTTTCTGGTAGTGAGGAATTGAGGAAGAAAATCAGCAGAGATTTTTTGGCTTGAAAAGCTTCCAGAATAGAGTGAGGGATGAATTCTATTTATAGATGAGAATGAGTGAAAAATGATTTGCAGTTTGTGAGAATTTTCTGCCGTTTTGAAATAGGTGTGTTGTGCGTGATATTTTTTTGCTGGTATTTGACATGTCGTTTTGCAATTTTTCTCTTTGTAGCTCATTTAAGTGACATGGATAACTTGTGGGGTCAGCTACATGGCTTGGAAATATGGCTCAGATACGTGATGAGTTTGCTTTTACCCTGTTGCAAGTGACTCAGCTAAAAAAATGTACAGTAGTCTAGTAAAACTCTTAACATGGCTTACTTCCAATTTTTCTTGAATTTCATTTTCTAAAAATCTCAGTCTGACTTGGAGATGGTATTTGTATGCAGAACCTGAAGGACGATGATGTCGAATTACGCACGAGAGCATCCCGATCAGAATATCCGTGTTCAAGCTCCTCTGATGCATACAGATAACCACTTTGCTGTTGCCAATCAACAACTGCATTCAGACTCCTCACACCAGGTTTATGACTATGAATTGAAGAGAATGCCGTGACAAGCTTCTGTTTCCCCCTCAGAGAATAGTCTTTCCAAACCCGAACGTTTCCATCAGATGAGGCAGCAAGAAGCAAGCTATCATCAAGCTCATTCACCAGGCAGAGCTTAGAAATTCCTTTATCAGGAAAATCATGATTATCAAAACTGTTAAGTAGTGTTGCCTCTTCGTGGTTCCATATCCTGATGCGTTCATTCTCGTCAGCGGCTACCACTATCGGAGAGAAAGGTTGTAACAATGCTGTTTGTGTACCCTTTATGTCCCATTTAGCAATTGGATTTGTTAACCTACTAACAGCAGAGTGCTGGCATTTCACTATGTGCTCCAATGCAAATTTTTCCCTCTGTGAATTCTTCCCACAACTTCCCTAGACACAGGCAAAGCCACTGAAGGAAAAGGGGCTCAGTTTGAGAATCATTAGGAGATGAACTCTCAAGGTGCTTTAAGCAGACATGGCTCAAACCCGCTTCAATACGAGCTTCTTGGCCTCTTCTATGACCATCAACAATCACCGCTAAAACAAAAGCAGCCATTGCATGTTGCTCTGGGTATGCCTCCGAGCTATCAAGGAACTTCACAAAATAGATGTGACCTCCGTCCTTCACTAGATCAGTCTGACATGACTTGTCAAGTGCAAGAACCTTTGTCCATATGAATACAAGAATCTGACGTAGTTCTGGTGTGGTTGTTTGCAACAGATAATTGTTTTGTTTAAGTGCATAAAGCTCAAATAGATTACGAGGGTTTGTTTTTCTGGTTGAACAGGTACAACAAGCTCTGATTGAAACCCAACTTTTACTTGACGAACATGTTGAATCACTTTGAATCGATAAAGTCCCGGAAACAACTGAACTGAATGATCAACAACAAGATCAACAGGAACCAGAGGGTTGATCTCATTGACAACTCTAAATGGGCAGTTCGTAAGATCTTGAAGGGAAACAAGATAAACAATGGTTGAAACTGATCGTTCCCCTCCAGATTGATGATGAGCACTGAGAACTTCCAGCTAGCGTAAACCGCAATCAAAGTTGCAATAAGTTGAGCGACGATAAAGGCAGCAACCAGCAATAAACCGGGACGCTTCAACATATGACCAACCTCGTGATCGAGTAACGAATAAAAGTGCCTGACTAACAGTGCTTACTTGAAGATAGATTGCAGAGGCGAGTTTTCGGAAATCATCATGAGCGTTTTTCTCAAGAATCGCAACTCCAAACACTTTCGGGAAAAAAAACTGTTTTGTATGCTGCCCAGAAGAATATAACTGTCATCATTGCCAAGTAACTACCAAGCACAATACGAATTGTAATTGAGACTGCATAAATTGTATAATTTTTCATTTTCTTGGTCAAAACAGTGCTTATAATAACACTAAGGCCAGGCTCAGTTAAAACAATATCAGATGCACTGCGAGCTGCATCAGTAGCATCTGCAACAACTATACCAATGTCTGCCTTCTTGCGAGCAAAAACCTGAAATGGTTAATTTACTTATTCTTCTTCAGCAATATAGGTGTCATGCAACTCATATGTGCTTGACATAAAATTGGAGTACATCAGAGTGAACTAAAATGTATTAGCCTGAGACCTGTTTGTGTTGCTTTGAGCTTAATATACTCCATATATTCAGCATGCGACAGTATTCAGTGACATCATTTGACAGATATTTTGAATGTCATTCTCAAACTTGGTATGTTCTTCACTAATTCAAAATCAGGAGCATGCCACATCAGTTGATTTCTCAAAGAACACTGCATGAAAGAGACAGGATGTTTGACGCATGGCCTTTTCACAATGACGGTATTACTCTGAACTCTAAACTTGGGAGCAAATGTTCTTGGGATTTGTCATCAGGAAAAATCCTGCTAAAAGCCTCCACAAGTTTTCAAAATTTTCTTCGGGGGTAGTCATACGTACTACACAAGTGAATTATCTTCGGGAGACACTATGTAACCTTGTTTGTTGATCCACCAGCAACAGCAATACTAATATTGCAGATGAATTGGATAAAAAAAAAACTCAATCGTCAAGTAGGCCTCCAACAATTAAGTGCAGGAATATCTGGTGAAGAATCGGGAGCTTGATGAGCCTGCCTAGAGTGCTTGCTGCATGAAGCGGACAGAGCTTTAATAGCATGGACATACATCTTCCTAACCACTGAAACCTTGAATTTGGAGAAATCTCTCTGAACAACATGCAAGAATTCACTCCATAACTTGTAACTTCCAGAATGCTGCAGAAGTATCTTCTCCCATCTTCCAATTAGCACATCTGAGCTATCTCTTGTTTGGTAAGCTTTTAAAAGGAAAAGTAATAGATCTTCATTCTCTGGGTTGAGCTCAACTGCCTTCTCCAGGATGCTTATTTTCTTTTCAAGTAATTGCAAGCGAGCACCTTTTTGTCGTTGCATTCTTGCAACCTTGTCTTGGAACTCAGCAAAAGCTATCCAAACTTTTTCATCATGGAGGTGCTCCCTTGTTAGTTTGTTGAACTCCCTAGTTTTATTTAACATTTCATCCTCCCAAGATTCTTCAAGTTCACCAAAAGCCTCTAATGCTTTGTTAACCATTTCATACTTTGTAAACTCAAGGATTCGTCTCTTAGCTGATGATAACTTATTCATGCGAAGGAAGTCTAATATCAACTGTGTGGTTGAACCATTTACTACAAGTGTTAAAAACACAATTCCACCGGTGAAGAAAACAAACATTGTTCCCGTTTCTGGAATCAATTCAATTGATCTGCCACTCGAACGCTTAACCGATAGTGAAAGTGACAGCGCAACTGCTCCTTGTGACCCTGACCAGACAAGAATAATAGCTTCTTTCCAATCCAAACCATAGCCAAAGTATCTTAGAAAGGGAAATAATGCTCCAACTACAATGCATCGAGACACTTGAACATATGCATAGAGAAGTAAGAGGTAGACCCATGATTTTCCATGATAGAAAACTTTGTCTTCACTAAGTATTCCTTCAGCTATAACAACTCCACTCAGAATGAAAATTAATGTATTAGCGATATAAGCAATCATTTCCCAAAAGTGATGTAAGCTTTGTTGACTCTCACGCTTAAAAGCTGTCCTTGCAAATGCAGAATAGAACATTCCCAATGACATCACGGTCAAAATACCAGAAACATCCACACTCTCTTGAGCAGTGTAGTAAGCAATGTAGCTAACAGCAAGTGTTAGAGAAATCTCAATCACTGTATCATTAAAAATAAACCGAAGCCATAAGACAGATGCAATCCCAAAAGCAAGGCCAATTCCTACAGCTCCAAGTGAAGCTTGTGCTAGAAATTTGATTATGGCAACTCAGTTGAAGGTCTCTCCAAGAACCATCCGATAGAAAAGGGTATAAACCACAATAGCCATCCCATCATTCATCAAGGATTCCCCATCAATTATTGTGCTTAATTTTTTTATTTTTTTTTGGCGCCAAGGTCTTTCAACAAAGCCACAACAGCAACAGGATCAGTTGCACTCAGAACTCCCCCAAGCAACAGTGATGTTTTCCAACTCCAGTTATATGGAAAAGTAAGCTTCAAAACAGTTCCAAGAAAAATGGTTGAAATCAAAACACCTGGACCAGCCAGTAAGATCATTTGTGCAATACACCTCTTAATTTGGTGAACTTCCATTGTGAATGAGCTCTCAAAAAGGAGAGCAGGAAGAAAAACAGCTAACAGGAGCCGATGCCTCTCCACCCATAAGACGAGCAGCATAGGTCTTGTGCATAAGAGCTTCTCCTTGAAGCTCACCAGCCATGTCTGAATTTCCGTCTATAAGCTCAGCCACAAGGCTTGCACCAGCCTGTGAAAGATTGCCAGTTTGGTGGGCAAGCATTGACTGCATGCTTACTCTATCAAAAGTAGTTTTTGCCATAGCAACCACAGAATCCAACAATTCTACAAATTTAAGTTCGGTATAATTTCCATCATTTGGCATAAGAGCATGAAAGTCCAGCATTCGGACCTCTGGTAACCTAGGATAAACTGGCTTGCTAAATATCAAACAGAACAAAATATAATGGATATCTGGAGAATCATAGAAACTGGGGAGCACGCGAACCAAACCTTGATAACCTCCACCAGTTCGAAATTTAAGTGCAAATGTTGGAGAGGAAGTAAGACATACGCCAAGCAAAGTCATGACCCATCTCATACTTGTGGGGTGAACTCCTTCATCAAGAAAATATGTAATTAACTTGGAAGAAACAACTTTATGCCACTGCTCAAGCAACTCTTCTGATTTAATTGTGACTTGTAGATCAATTAGCATCTCTAGTAACATATTTCTAACAATCACATGTTTTCCCATTGATTCTCTCATAATTGGACGTTGTGGAGCCAACCCTGGTGGATCAAATGTCATTATCACCAATCTAACCACATTTTCAAGCTCAGAAGATAGAAACCCATCTTCCAAAATGACTCCAAGCAACACAACCAATTTTTCAAGGACAGGAACTTCAACATCACCCCTTTGCAATGTAACTAGTAAATGTTGAACAAGGTTGATTCGCCGCAAAAATGTAAGGTTATGATTTCTGTACCAGTGCATAGACACTAAGTTTTCAAGAAAACCAAGTAATGCAATTTGAAGTTTCTGCAGCAATATCAGTATTTTCTAGCTCTGAAATGTGACTAAACGAATCTTTTGGTACGGAAAAATCATCCATGTCTCCATGAGACCCAATTGAAGAATTCTCATCCTGAAACTTCGACAAAAAACTATCCTCGAGATTGGCTTCCTCAAGAGATTGCATGTCGAATAATGACATTCTACGACGCGAAAAAAAAAAAGAGCAAGCAGGTGGTATCCCCTATATGTTTGCATGTCTTTAAGATTTTGATGATTTTGCTGAAGAGCACAGGCAAGTAAAATCAAAGCCATATGCAGCATATCCCTAGTTTCAGCAGCTTCAACAAGAGCGAGGACAAGTTCCATCCCACCAATAGGACGGATAGTCTCTCCAATTACATCTTGCTTGCAGATGTAAGCATCTCCGCAGAGTCGTCCAAAACGTGGAATACCTCCAATAGGAGACGCAGCAGCTGACGTAGGATCAACCAAATCGAGCACTGAAAAATTGCCTGAAGATCGAATAAATTCTGTAGAAGTTCCATCAAATGCAAAAATGAGTTTCTTCCCTGAAAGCTGTAAAGAAAGGTTTCCAAGTCTCTCCAAATCCCAAACAATTCCACTTCCATCATTGTTGGCCTTATGTCACTATGAAAAGCAAGACATCTAAATGCAGGCTCAGCCACCTTATGAATGGAATACAGAGTCCAAGCATCTCTATTTGGTTCAATGAAGGGATCTACAATCTCATCTATAGAACCCCTCCTAATTCCACCAACAGCAAGTGCAGCTAAATTAATCTCACTCTGAGGTCTACCAAAATCAACCATTTTCATGGCAGTTATAATCTCTACCAAAACCACTCCAAAGCTGTACACGTCACTTTTATCAGAAAGGTGGAAGTTCTGGTGGTATTGAGGATCCACATAACCCGGAGTCCCTTGTGGAGCAGAACAACCTTGAACAAACACATTTCTTGAGAAAATAGTCCACTATCACTGGTAACTCATAATTGAAGCAGACTCTTGATGGTTTGACCAAGATGAGGTCAAACGTCCATCTGATTTAAACTTGAATGAATGTCTTTGCTATCAGTCTCCTTGCAAAACCCTAAACACACAGAGAAGAAGAAACAAAAATATTTTTGGTATTTTGATTAAATGTTTGTAAACAGAAACAAACATAAAGTAAATAAGAAACACAAAGTAAGATCTTGTTTGTGGAATGATATGCCAATGAAATGTGGGATCTTAGGGGTAAAAATTAGGGTATTACAGCTGCCCCTATTTAAGATTCTTCTATCCGGAGATATGAAGATTGACATCTTTGTCTCGACTAGATAGAAGAGACTTAAATATAACAATTAACCCAATTTTTAGCCCTAAGAGACCACAAAATGATATGATTATGCTAATGATATGCGAACATAAGACTTCTGTGGGGAAATAATGCCACAGGAGACAAACAAAAGCTCGGGAGAAAAAGAGAGACTCCACATGAGAAAACAAAAGAGCAAGATCCTATTCCGATAAGGGAAAGGAAACGACTCAATGGGGAAAGAGATACCAACTGCCAGTTACTGGGCGAAGATATTCGAACCGAAGATAATAGGTAAAATACTTTCTACCGGTTACTGAGTAGAAAATAAGTGCAAAAACACAAGAGAATTGTTATCTACCAGTTACTGGGTAGAAAACCAAGAAATGTATTACCTATTACCAGTTACTGGGTAAAAAGTAATCCACTCGTTGAGATATAATCAACTACCTGTTACTGGGTAGGAAAAGAAGCAACGCCAACTACTGGTTACTGAGTAGTTTAGCGAGAATAATAAACTTGAATGAAAGGGGTTACCAACTATCGGTTACTGGATAGGGTAAACAATATGTCAACTACCTGACACTGGGTAGGACAGACTCGACTACCTGTTACCGGGTAGGAGAAAGAGATATAAGGTCAACTACCTGACACTGGGTAGGACAAACATACTCGACTACCTGTTACTGGGTAGGGGAAAGAGCTATATCATCAGCTACTTGTTACTGAGCAGCTCCAAACACACAACAAACTTCTCAAATAAAGAGACAACCATTTGTTGGAAAAAGATATTAACAACTCTGTCGGGGATCTTTAAAAGAGATACGAGCAGGTTGAACCATGCAATAGAATTCTTATTGGGAGCTATTCCACAGAAATTCCAATTGACAGAAAAGCTGGTCGGATAAAGATCCATCATTTCACAATAAACTTCTCTGTTGAGGGTGAGCCAGAGAAATGTTATTTATTGAGAAGGTAAATTTCTGGAGATTACACAAGCTGCTCAAATAAAGAGGCTTCCACATGAAGTTGCATAATTAATTACCAAGAGAGTGTTATCAAAATACTACTGGGGAAATCAAATCTTCATCTTCTGATGGGGATCAATAACAGATTCTGCCGAGGAAAATAAATCCTCAAAAATACCTTCTCGTCATCCCGGTTCCACAGCCCAGGGAAAACTAAAGTAACTGCTGCAAGAGACCAAAGTTCAATCCAGGAACAAACTGGAAAGAAACGGTCAAACAGGACTCGACCCAATGAGGAAATAACTCAACTGGGGAACAATTCCATCCAGAAAAAAAACTGGGGAGGAAAGCTAAACAAAGCATCTTCCACGAGGCATAAACTCAGTGGGGAATTAAAAAAATGATAGGTATTTTCTGCTTAGGGGTCGACACTCTAATGAAGAGAGGACACACGTATTCAGCGAGATAACAACATTGGGAAAAGAGAAATACCAACAAAAAATGCAGGATGCGCAATGCAACAAAGTCATGCTATGCTCAATCGAAATGAATGCGCATGCAATGAGTGTGAATATGCTGATAAATCAGACAAAAAGGGCAAACAGAAGGTGAACAAAACACCACAACACCACTTGAAATACTCGGCTAATCTCTGCGAGTTAGAGATATCATTGGAGATCGTGCTGGGGATCAGCAACAGAAAATCTGCAAGAGATACACAAGAGCCATCAAAGGAAAATAAATCCTACCACAAGGCTCAAACCTCGCTGAATAAATGGAGATATCGCTTGGGGAGGAGACCCCAAAGATCAATCTTCAACCATTAATAATTCAACAATATGAACTCCGCTTTGAGGAAAAAACTGTTGGAGAAAACGAAGCAACACAAATTTTCCAACTCTGTCTGGGGAATAAGAAGTTAACATCATAGCAAAACGTCCAACTGTGGGGGATTTTAAATCAACACCCAATCACAAGGTGAGAGAAAACCCGACAGGTGACTGCTATATCAACACTTCTCAACCTTGTTCTCTACTTGAGGAATAATCCAAAGCAACTGTGCATAATCTCCGCTAGGAATCATCAAAGACAAATCTCTGCCTGGGCAAAAACATCAAGGAGAAGTGGTCTTCAAATTTCTCAACTGCCCAATCATAATCTGGTTAAATGAATAAAACATATCCATCATTTAAATCAAGACTTTAATGTGGAAAACCGTTCAACACTCGTCTGGTTTATCCAAAGAAACAAAACTCTGCTAAGGGAATATCAGCAAATTCTACTGAAGAGACCTCAACAATAGCTCAAATAGGGAAACATCAACACAACTCTACTGGGGAGCTGCCAATAAATTCTACCAGAGAGGCAAGAAAGAACCCTGCTGAAGAGAACACTTACGCTTTTCGCTTCAAGATTCTACCATTCTTGGGATTACTGTTGATATTCTTTCTTTTATTTTCACAAATCAAAGAAAAATGTTTTTATAATTTTCAAAATCTAAATCAATTATTCACATTTGTTTCAAAAATCATCATCAAAAATAAAATGAAATTCTATAAACAGAAACAAAATAAGAATTGCAAACAAAGGGACAAAGGCCCAAATTCTATTGATAGAATGGTAGTCCGCAAATGGCGTAACTCCATGGATCATTACAAAGTTTGAAAAATGGTAAGTACAATGGAAAGTTCTACATTGAAATACAATGACCATTATTCTCCCTAACAACTTTGAATTCCAACTGTGCTTGAGACTTTGACGGAGAATATCTGAAGTAAAACCTTTGATAGGAAATGTTGCTTCAAACGATCAAGACTGGCCAGATGCAGTTACTTGCCATGATCCCTAACTTTTGCCTAGATTGCCCTTTCGGGTTTTCAATCTACCGGGATGATTATTTCTATTTTTGTCTCTAATTTTTGCCTGGACCGCCCTTTCGGGTTTTCAATCCACCGAGACGCTCATTTTTGCCTAAGTCGCCCTTTCAGGTTTTCAACTTAGCGAGCTGTTCTTTTATTTTTTTAGGCGAAGTATTTCTTGACTGCATCGGCATTCACAGGACGAGTGAACTCTTCTCCATCCATAGTTGTAAGAATTAATGCACCGCCAGAAAAGGCTCTCTTAACAACATATGGGCCTTCATAATTAGGAGTCCACTTGCCCCTAGAATCAGTAGTAAAAGTCGAGATCTTTTTGAGCACGAGGTCACCTTCTCTGAACACACGGGGTCGAACCTTCTTATCAAATGCTTTCTTCATTCTTTGTTGATATAATTGGCCATGACACAAAGCCGTCATTCTTTTCTCTTCAATCAGATTCAACTGGTCGTATCTACTTTGACACCATTCAACCTCAGCCAATTCAGTTTCCATCAAAACTCTCATGGAAGGAATTTCAACCTCTATTGGGAGCACTGCTTCCATGCCATAAACAAGAGAAAAAGGGGTTGCCCCTGTCGAAGTGCGAACGGATGTACGATACCCATGCAGAGCGAAAGGAAGCATATCATGCCAATCCTTGTATGTAACAACCATCTTTTGAATAATCTTCTTAATGTTCTTATTAGCAGCTTCAACAGCCCCATTCATCTTGGGTCTATAAGGAGAAGAATTATGATGCTCAATCTTAAACTCATCACATAATTCCTTCATCATCTTGTTATTTAAATTCGACCCATTATCAGTGATGATCTTGCTCGGAACACCATACCGACAGATGATTTGATTCTTGATAAACCGGACCACTACTTGCTTAGTCACATTTGCATATGATGCCGCTTCAACCCATTTGGTAAAGTAGTCAATAGCCACCAATATGAAACGGTGTCCGTTCGACGCTTTAGGCTCAATCATTCCAATCATATCAATGCCCCACATTGAAAAAGGCCATGGAGAAGAGATAACATTGAGAGGAGTTGGAGGCACATGAATCTTGTCAGCATAAATCTGGCATTTATGGCACTTTTTCACATATTTACAACAGTCAGATTCCATTGTCAGCCAATAGTAACCTGCCCTTAACATCTTCTTAGCCATCGCGTGTCCATTGGCATGGGTGCCGAAGGATCCTTCATGGATTTCTTTCATCAACATATCCGCTTCGTGTCTATCCACGCATCTGAGCAAGATCATGTCATAATTTCTCTTATACATCACATCATCATTCAAGAAGAAACTACCAGCCAATCTTCTCAAAGTTTTCCTATCCTTCTTGGATGCCCCAAGTGGGTACTCTTGATTCTGAAGAAAGCATTTAATATCATAATACCATGGTTTATCATCAACCACCTCTTCAACTACAAACACATGAGTTGGTCTATCAAGACGCATCACATCAATCTTTGGCACATCATTCCAATGATTTACCACAATCATGGAGGATAAAGTTGCTAAAGCATCTGCCATTTGATTCTCTGCTCTTGGTATATGGTGAAACTCAACTTTATTGAAGAAAGTTGACAACCTTCTTGCATAATCACGATAAGGAATCAAATCAGGTTGACGTGTCTCCCACTTCCCTTTAATTTGATTAATCACTAAAGCTGAATCTCCATACACATCCAGAATCTTGATTCTTAAATCGATAGCTTCTTCCAAGCCCATAATACACGCTTCATACTCAGCCGCATTATTTGTGCAATTGAAAACCAACCTTGCAGTGAAAGGAATATGAGAACCATGAGGAGTAACAATAATTGCACCAATACCTCTGCCATATTCATTAACCGCCCCATCAAAAATCAAACCCCAACGGGATCCAGGCTCAGGCCCTTCTTCATGTAATGGCTCCTCACAATCTTTAACCTTTAGATACATCACATCCTCATCAGGAAAGTCAAACTGAATAGGTTGATAATCATCAATTGGCTGGTGTGCCAAATGATCAGCCAAAACACTGCCTTTTATCGCCTTTTGAGTTCGGTACTCGATATCATATTCTGATAACAACATTTGCCAACGAGCAATCCTCCCAGTTAAAGCAGGCTTTTCAAAGATATACTTGATTGGATCCATTTTAGATATCAACCAAGTTGTACAATTCAACATATACTGACGGAGGCGCTTAGCAGCCCAAGCTAGAGCACAACATGTCTTTTCAAGCATCGTGTATCGAGACTCACAATCAGTGAATTTCTTGCTCAAATAATAAATGGCAAATTCTTTTCTCCCGGATTCATCTTGTTGACCCAGAACGCAACCCATAGACTCTTCTAGCACGGTCAAATACATGATCAAAGGTCTTCCTTCTACGGGAGGAGACAAAATAGGAGGTTCAAGCAGATACTCTTTAATTCTTTCGAAAGCTTTCTGACAATCTTCTGTCCAGACACAACCCTGATCTTTGCGGAGAAGTTTGAAAATCGGTGCACATGTGGCAGTCATATTGGATATAAATCGAGAGATATAGTTCAAACGTCCCAAGAATCCTCTTACTTGTTTTTCTGTTCTGGGTGCAGGCATCTCCTGGATAGCTTTAACTTTACCAGGATCGACTTCAATGCCTTTCTGGCTGACAATAAAGCCTAACAATTTTCCAGAACGAACACCAAAAGTGCATTTATTAGGATTCAGACGGAGCTTAAACTTTCTCAAACGTTGAAACAATTTCAATAAATTTTTAATATGATCTTCTTCAGTCTTCGACTTACAAATCATATCATCCACATAGACCTCAATTTCTTTATGCATCATATCATGGAACAGGGTGGTCATAGCTCTCTGGTACGTTGCACCAGCATTTTTTAAACCGAAGGGCATCACTCTGTAACAGAATGTTCCCCAGGGTGTAATGAATGTTGTTTTTTCCATATCCTCAGGTGCCATCTTTATTTGATTATAACCGGAAAATCCATCCATAAATGAAAAGATATTGAACTTAGCAGTATTATCTACCAACAAATCAATGTGGGGTAGTGGAAAATCATCTTTTGGACTTGCTTTATTCAAATCTCTATAGTCAACACACATTCGGACTTTTCCGTCTTTCTTTGGAACAGGCACGATATTGGCCACCCATTGAGGATATTCTACGGTCACAAGAAAACCAGCATCAATCTGCTTTTGAACCTCTTCTTTAATCTTCACTGCCATGTCAGGATGAGTTCTTCTCAATTTCTGCTTCACGGGTGAACATTCAGGCTTTAATGGCAAATGGTGCTCCACAATACCGGTATCAAGACCAGGCATGTCTTGATAGGACCAAGCAAACACGTCAACATATTCTCTAAGAAGCTCTACCATCCTCTTCTTAACATCTGACTGAAGCAGTGCTCCAATCTTGACTTCTTTTTTATCATCATCGGAACCCAGATTAACCAATTCCACCGGCTCTTCATGAGGCTGAATGGCCTTCTCCTCGTGCTCAAGCAATCGAGAAATCTCATCAGGAATTTCTTCAATATCCTCCTCTTCCGCTTCAAACACAGGGAACTCAAAGTTGGGAGAGGGCATATGGTCATTGTTTCCAATGGGTTTAACAATCAATCTGCACAATGATTTTATGTTTGATTTTAGAATATGAACAAAAAAATGAAAATATTATGCAGATAAGAGTGATTATAACATTATTATACTTTTTTCGGTTTTTTATGTTACCATTTTTCAGAAGTAAAGCAAAAAAGGAAAACAACATATGGATAAACAGAAAAACATTTTATTGATGATGATAAAAGTTGAAACAAAGCCCTCACAAATTCACTTTCACCTTGGGCAGAGTGAAAGGATTTTTGAAAGAAACAAAAACAAATTACTTTGAAACATGAACAACAGTAGGAACATCAACAGCGATCCAATTCTGGCATATCAATCCACGTGTCACAAAGTTGGGCATTTCTTCCTCTTGGTCATCTTCGAGAATTGCAGCTGTAGAATGATCTTTGAAATGGATGAACCCAGCACTTCGAAAGACTTCATGAATACTCTTCAGCTCTTTTTGGGTTGAACCAGATGTAAAACCCAAACCAGCTCTATCTTTTTTCTCAGCAACTTCAATGATTTGGCCCCATCCATCAGCTTGGCCATTATCCACTGCACGTTGTGCATCTTTTAAAGAAGACATGGACACCCCATCCTTCTTAACAGCTTTATCAACCACAGAAAGAGCCTGAAACGGAGTTCCAATATCCTCTTCCGCATCGATATAAGAAAAAGACGACAAACTGCTTACCAACATAGCCTGTTCTCCACCAACAACGACAAGTTTACCATTCTGCACGAATTTTAACTTTTGATGCAGTGTGGAAGTAACAGCTCCAGCTTCATGGATCCATGGGCGTCCTAAAAGACAACTGTAAGCAGGACGAATATCCATGACTTGAAAAGTGATCTGGAAAAAACACGGACCAATCTTGATATGGAGATCAACCTCTCCAATCACGGTTTTCCTCGATCCATCAAAGGCTTTCACAATGACCCCACTGAACCTCATAGGAGTACCTTGATAAGATAATCTGGACAAAGTAGATTTTGGCATCACATTCAACGATGACCCAGTATCAACCAGCACATTGGATAGAGCGTCTTCCTGGCAATTCATGGAAATATGGAGAGCTAAATTATGATTTCTTCCATGATCAGTCAACTCTTCATCACAAAAACTCAGATTATTACACGCAGTGATATTGGCAACAATGCTATCAAACTGGTTAACAGTCACATCATGATCTACATAAGCTTGTTCCAATACTTTCTGCAACGATTCACGATGAGCCTCAGAGCTCATTAACAGGGATAAAACAGATATCTTTGACGGTGTATGTAATAATTGATCCACCACATTATATTCACTCTTCTTGATCAATTTCAATACCTCATCATTATCTGACTTCTGATTTACATCACTTGATTGACCAGACTCCACAGTAGTCTTCAACTGAATTTGCTTACCCCCAGTATCTTCACTTGTCTTTGAAGGCTCATTAGCAAATACTCGACCACTTCTGGTTACACGTCCGACATCAGCAATAGTCACAACTGAGGGAAGAGAAGGAATGGGAACCTCTTTTCCATCCTCCAACATAGTAGCATTGTATTTGTAGGGAACAGCTTTATCGGATTCATACGGCGTCGGGCCAGGCAAACGGATAACCAAAGGCGTCACAGTAGATTTCTGACTGTTGTAAGAAATTACAACCCGCTCAGGAATATTGAAACGTGGGACTATGACATTCACCTCGTTCTCCACTTCATTTCTGTTTGCAGTAACCTGAATCAAATTCTCATCCATCATCTTTTGTAAGTCCCTTTTCACAATCACACACCCTCGAGGGTTCACAGAACAAATACAACAGGCGGCATAATCATGCTCAATATCATGGAACTCACTCAAAGTAGCATGCATTTCAACAAGCGATCTCCGAATCCAGCGAATGTCGAAAATACGGTATGTACCAGGACAACCATATACCATATTAACAGTTGCATTACCATGTTTAGGAAACGGATTTGATTGCACATTAGGGTTGGTATCTTCAAAAGACAGAATACCGCTTTTTACGAGCTTTGCAACTTCATGCTTCAGAGGATAGCAATTTTCGATATCGTGTCCAGGGGCACCTTGATGAAATGCGCAATGAGCATCTGGCTTATACCACCATGGAATTTCAGTTGGAACAGCCGGCGGATCACGAGGTTGAACCAAATTATTCTTTATTAAAGCCGGAAAGAGCTCAGTATACGTCATTGGAATGGGATCAAATTGTGTTTTCCTCTGTGTACGACCTTGTTGAGTTGTCTTCTCTTGGAAACGTGGTTGATAACTTGCAGTAGCTTGAGCGGTAGGGGTGTTACTGACAACAGGCATAACAGATGCTACTTGTTGCTGACGACGACTACCATTGTTGTTCACAACTCTGCGTCTTCTAGACCTTTCCTGAGATATAGCATTAGTTTCTCCCTCTTTTTTCTTAGGGAACCCAACACCAGGCTTTTTTGTACTTCCAGAATTTCCTTCTTTTATCAGACGTCCCTCACGGACAGCTTCCTCTAATCTCATCCCCATATTAACCATTTCCGTGAAATCACTAGGAGCGCTCGCAACCATCCTTTCATAGTAAAATGAATCCAGAGTCTTCAGAAAAATCTTGGTCATTTCTTTCTCTTCAAGCGGAGGGCTTATCTGAGCTGCAATCTCGCGCCATCTTTGCGCATATTCTTTAAAAGTTTCTTTCTCTTTTTGAGACATTGCGCGAAGCTGATCACGGTCTGGCGCCATATCGAGATTATACTTATACTGACGAACAAAAGCTTCACAAAGATCGTTGAATGTCTTGATTTGTGTACTATCGAGTCCCATATACCATTTCAGCGCAGCACCAGTAAGACTATCTTGAAAATAGTGGATCAACAACTGATGGTTGTCAGTATAGGTAGACATCTTTCTAGCATACATGATCAAGTGACTTTGCGGACAAGTGTTCCCTTTGTATTTTTCAAAATCCGGAACCTTGAACTTAGCGGGAATCTTCACATTTGGAACAAGGCAAAGCTCATGAGCATTCTTTCCAAATAACTCCTTTCCCCTTAAAGCCCTGATTTCTCTTTGCATTTCAGCAAACTGATCTTGAAAGTCATCTATTCGATCCATAACATCCAAACTCTCGCTCGGAGCAGTATGGAAAATTTGTTCTTCAGTATAAGGCATAGCGTGAGTTACAGGCGGTGGCACAGGGATGACAGTAGGAACAACCGGAACTTCAGCATTAGGAACAACATTAACCACAGGAGGTGGCACAGCCATGACAGCAGGGAGTCTAGAACCTTCGGGAACAGGAGGTCGATATCCCTCTGGCACATAATTGTTAGGCATGCCCCAAGGGAAACCAACAGGCATTTGATATTGAGAAGCATTAATCGGGGCCACAGAAATGGGCGTTGATCCGATTTCAGAAATCACAGTTCCTTGGACAGGAGAAGGAGGAGGTAGTGGTGGCTGATTCTGAGCAGCCACCAGAGCTTCCATCGCGGCAGTCAGTCTCTCCAAACCATCTTTCAGAGTTGATACCTCTTCACGGAGCTCGCGGTTCTCTTGTTGCAACTGATCCATCTTTTTCTTAGGGTTCCCCAGCAGAGTCGCCACTTTTCTGTAGCGGTAAAAATCGTGAGTGTAAGTTATTGACTAACTTAACTCAAAGAAAACAAGAGTCGCCACCGCACTTTTATTTTATCCAAATAAAGGAAAGGAAAAAGAGCGAACAAAACCAAAGAGTTCTAAAATAAGAACACGAGACAGAGATCGGGGTAAGGGGGTTGGTTACGCAATGGGAAGGTGTTAGCACCCAAAACGTCTATAGTACTCTATAGGAGCCCTTTGAAATATTTACGCTTTTTGGTTTGAAAATGGTTTGTTTGAAAAGAGATTGGGGAGATGAGAAGAGAATTATTTTTTTTATATTTTTGTGTTTGGAGAGACTTATCGTCTCATGCCTACGTACCCATAAAGTGCAATATGGAATCAAAACCCCGTAGTTCGTGGTACAAATGACAAAATTTTGTTGGTTTTGATTGATTTTAGATGTTCAGACAAGTCGTCATTTCAAGGAGAAAACTGCGACTATCCACCCACGAGTATTAAGACAACATTTGCGTCACATAAAGATGGAGGATTTGCTTGGATTATCAACAAGACTATCACTCAACATCAACGTGGAAAATGCCAAAGTCTTAATAATATGGGGAATAGGAGATTTACATCTCAACTATAGAAATGAATCATGTCTAAACTTTATGAAAAGTTTTAAAGTGAAAAGTGCATAAAGGCACAAAAAGAGTTGATGAGTTTTTGTATTTTTTATGTCTTTTGAAATTGGTCAAAGCATGATTATCATTGATTGACTTTTATTAAGAAAAACAAAGTTTAAAAATCACTTGACGAAAGTCAAGGTTTTATTGCGAAAGCGGTTTTGAAGTTTGAAACCAAGAAGGTTTTGAAAAAGGGAGAAAGTTTTGAAAATTTAAGAAGGGGAGGAGATGAAGTGACTATCCTAAAAATCAAAATAAGAGCTAGAGATAAGAAAGATCTAACCGACTTATAGCACACTCCAAAGCAAGCAAAAAGATTTCCATCCGATTTAAAGCATAAGCTAATGAGCGAGCCAAATAAAGGCTAAGATCCACAATACTCCAAGCATAGGAATGAGAGCCCTAATTCTAAGTCCAAAATGTCCATGAAGTCCAAGGTCTAAGAATGGTCCGAGAGCATAACCACAAAATTAATAGCACCAAATTTTTTTTAGATGTTTTATCCTTTATTAGTGTTTTGAACAAAGTATGGTCCAAGTGGACAAAAGAAAAAATGACATAAACATAAACAAAGATATGGTATGTAATGATAAAATGGAAGCATAAAAGTAAAAAATAAAGAGTAAGAAGAGAATATAAACAAAATTAAACAAGGATATTGTTAGTGAATTAGTGGTTAGTGGTTAGAACATATGATCAATGTTGATTAATTCTTGCACTTAGACCAAGATTAATGAAAATTCATTAGAGGATTGATAGAATCAAAGCCTCCTAACAATGATTTTCATAGGTATTGGAGTTAAGACAAGCAACTAAACATACTTGGACTTTTAAACGTAAGTTTGAGCCACGAATGATCATTTTCCGATTAAGGGACACTTTAGCGCTATGTTAAGCAATCGTAATCGGGTTTATGTAGAAACCACGACTATCTGAGGCCGGTCAATAAAATGTTAGTGTTAATACATGTTAGAGAAATGATATGTAAATCATTCTCCTAAAACATGCCACACAAAAAGAAAAGAGGTAATGATCTCATCATAATCAAGATTTTTAATTAATTAATCAAAGGTAATCTATCACTATTCCAAAGTAAGGAGAATTATCTCAATGATTATTCGTCCATAGATTTGAAATAATGAAGATTAAACAACCTTGATAATCAATTATCTATGATCCATAGATTTCATCGATCAAAAATAAAAATAAAAAAAAGAAGAAAGAAAATAAGAATGAAAAGAAATCACAATTTGAATCTTAAATCGATTAAATTATCATCAATATCAATCACCTCTCTTGGTGGATAAAAATCAACACCCAAAGTCCATTGATATTGATGAAATCTTATCAAAATTCAAGATCCAAAACCACCAACAATTAATCAAAATATTTTCAAGTAATTTTTTAATGCTTTCTTTTTTTCAAGAATATTATTATTAGTTTATAAAAAATAAACTAATAACAATATAAAAAAAAGAAAAGATAAAAAAAAAAGAATAAATAAATGAAAAAACAAATTAAAAGGAGAAAGAGAAACAGAAACTTCATCTTCTCCTTTCTTCTTCACGGTAACTTCTTCGCACCATTTTTTCTCGAGCTCAAAGCTTGCTTAGATCAAAGCGACGGGATGCGAAAATTACACCGAACAGATCGAAATCAAAAGCTCTTCACAATGGTACCAACAATTCAGAGAATCACAACAAAAGATAACGGATCGAAAATGACGGTGAAGCTCAATCTACCTTCAAACTCAGGTAAGAAATCAATCCAAGCTTCTTCTTGCTTCTCTTCTTCTTCTGAACGAATTCTGGTTCGAAATTGATCTGTGTTTGAGGTTGATTTGAAGTTAATTTGGTGGAATGAAGTATGAGAAGAGAATGAATGAAAGTTTTTCTGGTAGTGAGGAATTGAGGAAGAAAATCAGCAGAGATTTTTTGGCTTGAAAAGCTTCCAGAATAGAGTGAGGGATGAATTCTATTTATAGATGAGAATGAGTGAAAAATGATTTGCAGTTTGTGAGAATTTTCTGCCGTTTTGAAATAGGTGTGTTGTGCGTGATATTTTTTTGCTGGTATTTGACATGTCGTTTTGCAATTTTTCTCTTTGTAGCTCATTTAAGTGACATGGATAACTTGTGGGGTCAGCTACATGGCTTGGAAATATGGCTCAGATACGTGATGAGTTTGCTTTTACCCTGTTGCAAGTGACTCAGCTAAAAAAATGTACAGTAGTCTAGTAAAACTCTTAACATGGCTTACTTCCAATTTTTCTTGAATTTCATTTTCTAAAAATCTCAGTCTGACTTGGAGATGGTATTTGTATGCAGAACCTGAAGGACGATGATGTCGAATTACGCACGAGAGCATCCCGATCAGAATATCCGTGTTCAAGCTCCTCTGATGCATACAGATAACCACTTTGCTGTTGCCAATCAACAACTGCATTCAGACTCCTCACACCAGGTTTATGACTATGAATTGAAGAGAATGCCGTGACAAGCTTCTGTTTCCCCCTCAGAGAATAGTCTTTCCAAACCCGAACGTTTCCATCAGATGAGGCAGCAAGAAGCAAGCTATCATCAAGCTCATTCACCAGGCAGAGCTTAGAAATTCCTTTATCAGGAAAATCATGATTATCAAAACTGTTAAGTAGTGTTGCCTCTTCGTGGTTCCATATCCTGATGCGTTCATTCTCGTCAGCGGCTACCACTATCGGAGAGAAAGGTTGTAACAATGCTGTTTGTGTACCCTTTATGTCCCATTTAGCAATTGGATTTGTTAACCTACTAACAGCAGAGTGCTGGCATTTCACTATGTGCTCCAATGCAAATTTTTCCCTCTGTGAATTCTTCCCACAACTTCCCTAGACACAGGCAAAGCCACTGAAGGAAAAGGGGCTCAGTTTGAGAATCATTAGGAGATGAACTCTCAAGGTGCTTTAAGCAGACATGGCTCAAACCCGCTTCAATACGAGCTTCTTGGCCTCTTCTATGACCATCAACAATCACCGCTAAAACAAAAGCAGCCATTGCATGTTGCTCTGGGTATGCCTCCGAGCTATCAAGGAACTTCACAAAATAGATGTGACCTCCGTCCTTCACTAGATCAGTCTGACATGACTTGTCAAGTGCAAGAACCTTTGTCCATATGAATACAAGAATCTGACGTAGTTCTGGTGTGGTTGTTTGCAACAGATAATTGTTTTGTTTAAGTGCATAAAGCTCAAATAGATTACGAGGGTTTGTTTTTCTGGTTGAACAGGTACAACAAGCTCTGATTGAAACCCAACTTTTACTTGACGAACATGTTGAATCACTTTGAATCGATAAAGTCCCGGAAACAACTGAACTGAATGATCAACAACAAGATCAACAGGAACCAGAGGGTTGATCTCATTGACAACTCTAAATGGGCAGTTCGTAAGATCTTGAAGGGAAACAAGATAAACAATGGTTGAAACTGATCGTTCCCCTCCAGATTGATGATGAGCACTGAGAACTTCCAGCTAGCGTAAACCGCAATCAAAGTTGCAATAAGTTGAGCGACGATAAAGGCAGCAACCAGCAATAAACCGGGACGCTTCAACATATGACCAACCTCGTGATCGAGTAACGAATAAAAGTGCCTGACTAACAGTGCTTACTTGAAGATAGATTGCAGAGGCGAGTTTTCGGAAATCATCATGAGCGTTTTTCTCAAGAATCGCAACTCCAAACACTTTCGGGAAAAAAAACTGTTTTGTATGCTGCCCAGAAGAATATAACTGTCATCATTGCCAAGTAACTACCAAGCACAATACGAATTGTAATTGAGACTGCATAAATTGTATAATTTTTCATTTTCTTGGTCAAAACAGTGCTTATAATAACACTAAGGCCAGGCTCAGTTAAAACAATATCAGATGCACTGCGAGCTGCATCAGTAGCATCTGCAACAACTATACCAATGTCTGCCTTCTTGCGAGCAAAAACCTGAAATGGTTAATTTACTTATTCTTCTTCAGCAATATAGGTGTCATGCAACTCATATGTGCTTGACATAAAATTGGAGTACATCAGAGTGAACTAAAATGTATTAGCCTGAGACCTGTTTGTGTTGCTTTGAGCTTAATATACTCCATATATTCAGCATGCGACAGTATTCAGTGACATCATTTGACAGATATTTTGAATGTCATTCTCAAACTTGGTATGTTCTTCACTAATTCAAAATCAGGAGCATGCCACATCAGTTGATTTCTCAAAGAACACTGCATGAAAGAGACAGGATGTTTGACGCATGGCCTTTTCACAATGACGGTATTACTCTGAACTCTAAACTTGGGAGCAAATGTTCTTGGGATTTGTCATCAGGAAAAATCCTGCTAAAAGCCTCCACAAGTTTTCAAAATTTTCTTCGGGGGTAGTCATACGTACTACACAAGTGAATTATCTTCGGGAGACACTATGTAACCTTGTTTGTTGATCCACCAGCAACAGCAATACTAATATTGCAGATGAATTGGATAAAAAAAAAACTCAATCGTCAAGTAGGCCTCCAACAATTAAGTGCAGGAATATCTGGTGAAGAATCGGGAGCTTGATGAGCCTGCCTAGAGTGCTTGCTGCATGAAGCGGACAGAGCTTTAATAGCATGGACATACATCTTCCTAACCACTGAAACCTTGAATTTGGAGAAATCTCTCTGAACAACATGCAAGAATTCACTCCATAACTTGTAACTTCCAGAATGCTGCAGAAGTATCTTCTCCCATCTTCCAATTAGCACATCTGAGCTATCTCTTGTTTGGTAAGCTTTTAAAAGGAAAAGTAATAGATCTTCATTCTCTGGGTTGAGCTCAACTGCCTTCTCCAGGATGCTTATTTTCTTTTCAAGTAATTGCAAGCGAGCACCTTTTTGTCGTTGCATTCTTGCAACCTTGTCTTGGAACTCAGCAAAAGCTATCCAAACTTTTTCATCATGGAGGTGCTCCCTTGTTAGTTTGTTGAACTCCCTAGTTTTATTTAACATTTCATCCTCCCAAGATTCTTCAAGTTCACCAAAAGCCTCTAATGCTTTGTTAACCATTTCATACTTTGTAAACTCAAGGATTCGTCTCTTAGCTGATGATAACTTATTCATGCGAAGGAAGTCTAATATCAACTGTGTGGTTGAACCATTTACTACAAGTGTTAAAAACACAATTCCACCGGTGAAGAAAACAAACATTGTTCCCGTTTCTGGAATCAATTCAATTGATCTGCCACTCGAACGCTTAACCGATAGTGAAAGTGACAGCGCAACTGCTCCTTGTGACCCTGACCAGACAAGAATAATAGCTTCTTTCCAATCCAAACCATAGCCAAAGTATCTTAGAAAGGGAAATAATGCTCCAACTACAATGCATCGAGACACTTGAACATATGCATAGAGAAGTAAGAGGTAGACCCATGATTTTCCATGATAGAAAACTTTGTCTTCACTAAGTATTCCTTCAGCTATAACAACTCCACTCAGAATGAAAATTAATGTATTAGCGATATAAGCAATCATTTCCCAAAAGTGATGTAAGCTTTGTTGACTCTCACGCTTAAAAGCTGTCCTTGCAAATGCAGAATAGAACATTCCCAATGACATCACGGTCAAAATACCAGAAACATCCACACTCTCTTGAGCAGTGTAGTAAGCAATGTAGCTAACAGCAAGTGTTAGAGAAATCTCAATCACTGTATCATTAAAAATAAACCGAAGCCATAAGACAGATGCAATCCCAAAAGCAAGGCCAATTCCTACAGCTCCAAGTGAAGCTTGTGCTAGAAATTTGATTATGGCAACTCAGTTGAAGGTCTCTCCAAGAACCATCCGATAGAAAAGGGTATAAACCACAATAGCCATCCCATCATTCATCAAGGATTCCCCATCAATTATTGTGCTTAATTTTTTTATTTTTTTTTGGCGCCAAGGTCTTTCAACAAAGCCACAACAGCAACAGGATCAGTTGCACTCAGAACTCCCCCAAGCAACAGTGATGTTTTCCAACTCCAGTTATATGGAAAAGTAAGCTTCAAAACAGTTCCAAGAAAAATGGTTGAAATCAAAACACCTGGACCAGCCAGTAAGATCATTTGTGCAATACACCTCTTAATTTGGTGAACTTCCATTGTGAATGAGCTCTCAAAAAGGAGAGCAGGAAGAAAAACAGCTAACAGGAGCCGATGCCTCTCCACCCATAAGACGAGCAGCATAGGTCTTGTGCATAAGAGCTTCTCCTTGAAGCTCACCAGCCATGTCTGAATTTCCGTCTATAAGCTCAGCCACAAGGCTTGCACCAGCCTGTGAAAGATTGCCAGTTTGGTGGGCAAGCATTGACTGCATGCTTACTCTATCAAAAGTAGTTTTTGCCATAGCAACCACAGAATCCAACAATTCTACAAATTTAAGTTCGGTATAATTTCCATCATTTGGCATAAGAGCATGAAAGTCCAGCATTCGGACCTCTGGTAACCTAGGATAAACTGGCTTGCTAAATATCAAACAGAACAAAATATAATGGATATCTGGAGAATCATAGAAACTGGGGAGCACGCGAACCAAACCTTGATAACCTCCACCAGTTCGAAATTTAAGTGCAAATGTTGGAGAGGAAGTAAGACATACGCCAAGCAAAGTCATGACCCATCTCATACTTGTGGGGTGAACTCCTTCATCAAGAAAATATGTAATTAACTTGGAAGAAACAACTTTATGCCACTGCTCAAGCAACTCTTCTGATTTAATTGTGACTTGTAGATCAATTAGCATCTCTAGTAACATATTTCTAACAATCACATGTTTTCCCATTGATTCTCTCATAATTGGACGTTGTGGAGCCAACCCTGGTGGATCAAATGTCATTATCACCAATCTAACCACATTTTCAAGCTCAGAAGATAGAAACCCATCTTCCAAAATGACTCCAAGCAACACAACCAATTTTTCAAGGACAGGAACTTCAACATCACCCCTTTGCAATGTAACTAGTAAATGTTGAACAAGGTTGATTCGCCGCAAAAATGTAAGGTTATGATTTCTGTACCAGTGCATAGACACTAAGTTTTCAAGAAAACCAAGTAATGCAATTTGAAGTTTCTGCAGCAATATCAGTATTTTCTAGCTCTGAAATGTGACTAAACGAATCTTTTGGTACGGAAAAATCATCCATGTCTCCATGAGACCCAATTGAAGAATTCTCATCCTGAAACTTCGACAAAAAACTATCCTCGAGATTGGCTTCCTCAAGAGATTGCATGTCGAATAATGACATTCTACGACGCGAAAAAAAAAAAAGAGCAAGCAGGTGGTATCCCCTATATGTTTGCATGTCTTTAAGATTTTGATGATTTTGCTGAAGAGCACAGGCAAGTAAAATCAAAGCCATATGCAGCATATCCCTAGTTTCAGCAGCTTCAACAAGAGCGAGGACAAGTTCCATCCCACCAATAGGACGGATAGTCTCTCCAATTACATCTTGCTTGCAGATGTAAGCATCTCCGCAGAGTCGTCCAAAACGTGGAATACCTCCAATAGGAGACGCAGCAGCTGACGTAGGATCAACCAAATCGAGCACTGAAAAATTGCCTGAAGATCGAATAAATTCTGTAGAAGTTCCATCAAATGCAAAAATGAGTTTCTTCCCTGAAAGCTGTAAAGAAAGGTTTCCAAGTCTCTCCAAATCCCAAACAATTCCACTTCCATCATTGTTGGCCTTATGTCACTATGAAAAGCAAGACATCTAAATGCAGGCTCAGCCACCTTATGAATGGAATACAGAGTCCAAGCATCTCTATTTGGTTCAATGAAGGGATCTACAATCTCATCTATAGAACCCCTCCTAATTCCACCAACAGCAAGTGCAGCTAAATTAATCTCACTCTGAGGTCTACCAAAATCAACCATTTTCATGGCAGTTATAATCTCTACCAAAACCACTCCAAAGCTGTACACGTCACTTTTATCAGAAAGGTGGAAGTTCTGGTGGTATTGAGGATCCACATAACCCGGAGTCCCTTGTGGAGCAGAACAACCTTGAACAAACACATTTCTTGAGAAAATAGTCCACTATCACTGGTAACTCATAATTGAAGCAGACTCTTGATGGTTTGACCAAGATGAGGTCAAACGTCCATCTGATTTAAACTTGAATGAATGTCTTTGCTATCAGTCTCCTTGCAAAACCCTAAACACACAGAGAAGAAGAAACAAAAATATTTTTGGTATTTTGATTAAATGTTTGTAAACAGAAACAAACATAAAGTAAATAAGAAACACAAAGTAAGATCTTGTTTGTGGAATGATATGCCAATGAAATGTGGGATCTTAGGGGTAAAAATTAGGGTATTACAACTCCCACCCATGTGACTGACCCTTATACACACACACATTGCACGTGGATTTTATGATTCTTTTGCAGTTACCTCATCCAGACATTAGTCTCGTGAGGAATACGACTACATTGCGATTAAAACTGCATTTAACGATGTCCTTAGCAAGCTACGATACCAGAACGATGTAGAAGTCGAGCGCGACCAATTTCTTAGAAACATATAGAGGCAAAAGGACGACATGATGGTTACTATTCACCAAATATAAGAGCAACAACATGATTATGCTGAACGCACAGAGCATAACACGACAGACTTGACCGAGCAGATGTCAGGATTGCGTATAGGGATGACAAATATACTAGAGTACATGCAGCACGTGGGTGTGCCACATTCTCATCAGGGTAGATGTGGATATGGACGAAGACAAGGCCGAGGCCACTACTGAGCTCACCATTCATGTTCTTTTACTCTTTTTCCACCTTGCACCAAAAAATTGAGGATAATGTTTGGTTCAAGTGTGGGGGGGAGTTTTATCGCTTTATTTTTACTCACTTTCTAGTTAGATTTCTCTTTCTTAGATTAGTATATGTTTTTAGAATTTCATTTGTTTCAATATTTTGTCGAGTCATTTTCTTGTGTTGTCGAGTCATTTATGTGTGGTTTTCATTGTTCATTAATTTTCCCTTTTTCTTGAGCCATAACAAAAAATTTGACTCTGAAATTCAGTGCACCTTTTGAAAGTTTTAGGCTATAGATGAAGTTTAGGATAGATTGTTGAGACTTGGGAAAAATCCTCAAAATCGATATCGTTCTAACACCTTAAGTCTCCTGATTATGGAGATTGATTTGAGTACTTGTTATAGTATAGCCTTAAGTTCTCACATTTTATTAGTCCTTAAGTAGTTTATTAAGCAATCAACACCATCCTAAGCATACACTAAGTAGGAAGTTGATGCAAATAAGTGTATGATCTCAGGCTTAAAAAGAAAGTTAAAAAGAAAAAAAAAATATGAATAAAATGAAGTGCTCCTTCTAAGTTAGGTGTTCTTCACCCGATCACTTATCCCAACGGTGCAAAATTCTTTCATTTGTTGATGCTTATGCTTTTATGCGAGAAAAAGAAAAAAATGATCATGAACACTAACAAGTTATCCTACCATGAGTATGTAAGGATAACAGACTTAGTGTGATTGTGCCGGAATGAAAAGGGACGAAAGAGGGATGAGTGAATTAGGCATAGGTATAATGATATGATTCAGATTGGTTTGTATAGGAGGGAGGCTTAGGACCACACAACCACGAAATTGTGTTCCTACGATAACCTTAGTGTGCGAGAGAGTACCTTTCGAAATAATCTTAGCCAAAGTGGAGTTTGTAACCTAAAACGAGTATCTGTGTGCATTGTTTTTCATGAGTCTCGATACTACTTGCTACAAAGTTTTACAAAGTTTTTCATTTATGTAGCAGTTTTCTTGAGGATAAGCAAAGGTTTAAGTATGTGGGAGTTTGATAACGTGAAAACGTATCGTATATTCTGACCCGATTCACATGCTATTTAGTGTCTTTTTATTATGTTTTCATAATATTATGTCGTGTTGTGTTTACATTTCAGGTACTTGTCAAATATAGAGTGTCCATGCGAGAAAACCGGAAAAAGAGCAAGAAAAGGAAGTTTTTGGCAGAATTTACTGGTTTCTGGTGTATGGCGTTTGCCACCACCTCATGGAGTTTACCATACACCTCAACCACGTCATAAGTAACTTAAGCCCATGGCGTTCGCCATGAACGCGCAGAATCAGCAGATCATGGATAACAAACTGGACTCATTCTCCTCCACTTCCCTACATTCCCTCAACAGTTTCTACACGTTTTGGAAGCAGTTTCACAGCATTTTACCATTATATAAGAGTAGTTTTCCTTAATTTTAAGCATCCAAGTTTATGCCCGAAAGCTCTGTTAGTTTAGTTTTAGGAAAATATTTACTTTCAAAGTCATAATCTCGTATACTGAGAGGTTATCACACCAGTAGTTTTAAGTTTTATATCGTACTCTTGGATCGTAATCCGGCCTACATTTTTGAAGTTATTTTGTTTCCGTTCCTTGCACTCGAAGTATACTGAATTTAATTCAAGTTTTTACAGGTTATTATATCATTGTTATTAATTTCCATTTATCGCTTTTTAGTTTATTCATCATGATGTTCTTAATTTCAATTACCATAAATTTTATGTTTAAGTTTCGAAACATGTCCAGCTAAATCTCTGAGTCCGATATATGAGGACCATCGTTCCAACGGGACTCAGTAATAAAATTAGCGTTAACTTTTCATAAATTTCTCTTTTGGATTTAATTTTCAATCTTAATTCACACAGCAGAGAGTGTAGCTTTAATCAATAGCGCGAGAGTATGAGATGGAGTTTTTAAACTGGTATTTTCTACTAAAAAACTTTTAACCGTAAACTAATGCCAATGAATTACAGAGTTTCCAAGGTACACGGAATCCACATTCCAGGCTCTCTTGTATGATATATCTCTTAAATCTTATTTTAGTTTTAATTTTAGTTTTAGTTTCCCCAAATCTGAATATTCATTAGCCTTAGCTTTACACAATATCAATAAATAAAAATAGATTAATTATTAGTCCATCTGGGTTCAATATCTTTTAAAACTACACGATAGATTGTATACTTGCAGTTAAATAATCCAATAAACTCATAAAGTCACGATCAGTTCCTCATACAGAGATAAATCTCAAGTCTTTAAGAAGTACTCTTATGTCTTTCATAACTACATGAGAAAAATCCCATGACTAGGACTCAGTGGAGGAGACACCGAAGAAATAAGAAAGTTGCATGAAAGGCTGGAAGTTCCAACGGAAGTGATAGCATTCAAGTTGTCAATAAAGGCCAATCTAGTCGATGACCTATTAAGCAAAGGTTGTTTCCCCCTCTATTACCAATAAATGTAGAGAAATCAACAAAGGATAAAGCATTCGACACGGAGATAGACAACTTCGACTCAGGATCAAAGCTAAAATTAGATATCATTTGCAATATGATATCTATTTTGCCTTTAGAATACGACATGGTCAAAGAAGTAGCTAAGGAAGAAGGTCTTGATAAAGAGATAACTGCCCAGAAACCTCTATGTTACTATGTAATGAATGACAGCTCAGTGAATGAAGATCGTGTTGTTTTTGAAAGGCCAGTGGTCATGTAAAAGCACGTAAAAACCTTTGCATATAAGGGCCAAGGTAAATGACGTAGGGATCAACAAGGTTTTTATCAATTATGGAGCTTGTGTCAATGTTATGCCTCAGCCCCTCTTGGACAAAATTGGCAAATTTACCACAGATTTAGCCTATAACAACATGGTATTTTCCAACTATGAGATAAAAACTGGCAAACCCTTAGGAGTTATTCAAGTCAACGTAGTGGTAAGAACTACCACAGGACCAATATTGTTTGTGGTGGTACCGAAAAAATTAAATTACAACCTACTATTAGGTAGAGAATGGTTGCATGGAGTAGGATATTTACCCTTGTCTATGCATCAGAGGATCACCATATGAAAGCCAGATAGGATTGTCGAACACATCAAAGTGAATTAAAGTTTTTTCAGAGTAGATGCCAATCACAATGATAAACTTTGATCGGAAACTGGAGAACATTTCACCATGTCGACCTACTGGAGAAGGCTTTAAGTTTGAAGGGCGGGAGGTCTACACAATGAACCTACATCCTTTGTATGGGTTTACTTGGGAATATGAAATTGTCAAAGGGTACAACCGATGGTGCGAATCTGATGAAGATCATGATTAAGTCAAGTATGTTGGCTTGGATTTCGAGTTTTGTGGATGAAAATAAGATATTAGCGGCTTTATAGGCCGAATCTCAACAAATATTGGTTGTCGAAGCCATTAAGTCTGAGAACTCTCGGGAAAATCAATTTGGCTCTACTGCCCAAACAACAGCTTCAAAAAGCTGGAGGCTAGATTGCATCTATGATGATGAGCCTTTGGGGTTCGAGAAAGATCCAGCAACCTCGACCAGGTAAATGCAGGCACATGATCTTTTGGAAGATATAGACTTGGGAGATGGGATGATGAAAAGATCGACATACATTAGTGCCAAACTCGCCCCACACTTGAAAGCATAAGTAATCAAGGTGCTAAAGGAGTTCAGAGATTGCTTCGTATGAGACTAAGATGAAATTACTGGACTTAGTCGCGATTTAGTATAATTAAAGTTGTCAATCAGACCTGATAAGAAGCTAGTAAAGCAGACCCCAAAAAGGTTCGCGCTAGAAATTATGTCGAAGATCAAAGCTAAAATCGAGAGATTTCTCCTAAACAAGTTCATCAGAGCTGCCAGGTATGTTGAATGGCTAGCTAATATTGTTCTAATTATTAAGAAAAATGATACCCTCAGGGTCTTCCCCTTGCCACATGTCAACGTTTGATTGTGGATTTTTTAATTATTTTTTTAAAAACAACATGTTTTCCCTTTCTCAAAATTTTGTCGTCGTTGCCCTTTGTTTAGTTTTTTTTTCTTTTTTTCTTTTAATATTTTTTATGTTTAGATTTAGGGTTGGTGTGTGAATTGGGAATGCCCTTTCCACTATTCACACACCACCTAGGGCGTCTTATCCCCATTAAGTCCATGTTCGTCTTAATTTGCCTTATTTCTTTTTTATTTATTATTTCTTTTAGTTCTAAAAAATAATATTGAAATATAATTATAAAAATGATAATTATTTTTATCAAATCCAAAAAAAAAAAAAAGAATAATTTTTATCTAAAATAAAAAAGGTGTTAATGTTTAGTTTAATCTTTATATTTAGAAGTTTTTATTTTATTTTATAAGGTATTTAGAGTTCTTTTTTCTTTTTTATCAAATCAAAATTAAATTTTCAAAAATAAAAATATAAAAATAAATAAAATAACAATAAATTTACAAAAAAAAATAATAAGCATTTAATATTTATGCATGTGATTTATTTTTCTTTTATTTTGTTTTTTATTTATCAATGTTGTTTGTTTCATTTCACTTTTATTATTTATTTGTTTTGTTGTATTTTTTTTCATATTCCCCATTTAACAAGTGCATCTCTCATCCTTTGTTTGTAATTGTTTTATTTTTATTGCCTTTATTTATCTTAGCTAGATAAATAAAAAATTAAAAACAAATGACAGAAACTATAAAATCAACCTTTCAAAATAATAAAAACACTTGGTCAACACCAAGTTTCATTTTCAAAAAACACTTGGTCAACGCCAACTTTCCACCATTCCACTCCAAATCTATTTCACTATCAATCATCTTCAAATCATTTCAGATATGCAATACAAATAAAACATTTGATCCAACGTCAAACTATTTTCTAAAAGAATGAAAAAATGACTAACAAATAACTTTGACCATTTCAAAATTAAAATAAAAGGACTACCTGAGTCAAAGGTCCAATCATAGTCCCAAGTGTTAGATCCAAATTGTAAGAGCTTGCAAGTTATAAATGCTTGTCTTTCGCTAAAAATTTCAAATGCGTGTCTCTTTCATAAAAAATTGGAAGAAAAAGACTGCTTGGATGTAAGACCCAGTCATAGTCCTGAATACTAGTCCCAAGTTGTAAGAGCTTGTAAGCCATAAATATTTATCTTCCCTTCAAAACATTTATAAATATTTAAACCCTTTTAATAACAAAATTGGAAGAAAAATGCTACCTGGGTGAAAGGCCCTATCATAGTCCTGAGTATTAGACACAAGTTGTAAGAGCTTGCAAATCGTAAATCCTCGTCTTGGAACCCAAAAAAGATGTCCAACATATTACAACTATTTTTCCTCTTGACACCCCTTCCAAAATATTTTTTTAAACGAAAGATATTTCGTCTTGAGACAACGCAAAATAATGTTTCATCCCCAATGGTGAGTCTAGATAAGTGACTTTTTCCTATGAATGTTGATATGTAGAAATTCATTCAATGTGATGTGAATGCCTGCTCCTCACCTGTTTGGGGTAAGTAATATTTTCCGTCGATTGTGAAAAATAGATTTCGCTAAGATCGATCAACAAACAAACATTTTCTCCCTAAAACTACATAATCCTTGAGTTCTCCATTGCACCCGGAGATACGTAGGAGTGAGATTCAAAGTCTCATCAGGAACCCTAATAAAAAATAAGCCTTGTTGTCCTTTTTCTTTACCTTTCAATAACTCAAGAAACCTAATATTTCAAACCTAACTAACACGTACAACTAACTAAACGGTTCATGTTGAGTACAACAGACGTGAGGGGTGCTAAAACCTTCCCCTTACGTAATCGACTCCCAAACTTGATTAGGTTGTAACGACCATAATCACAATCGCTCTTTTTAATGGTTTTATCAATATTTTCCCTTTCCTTCTTTGGGAATAAATAAAGTTCGATGGCGACTCTGTTGGGTTCATCCCGCGATCGTGCAAGGTTTGGCAAATGGCGAATCTACTGAGGATCTGGTTCTCTAACTGAGTCAAGCCTAGTGTGGTGTGTTATGTGTTTATGTTTATTTACTTGTATAGTTTTTATTTCTTTTTTTCTTTCTTTATTTCTATATTTTTATATAATTTGTTGTATGGTTTCATTATGTTATGGTATTGGATTCATATTCTGATTGCAAAACCTTGAGGGAAAGACTATCTACCCAAGTCTAAAGTGAAAACATAAGATAGGATGAGGTTGAGTACTGAGGGTTCGCGAGATGAATTTCTCATTAGGGTCGGTACGAAAATCTCACTTAGAGTATATCCTTTTGAGAGTTTTGTTGTTCGACAAGTAAGTTGCAATAAGCTTCAATGTTTTCATTAGGGTATATGACTCTAAGGACCTTTTGTATAAACTTAACCCTTTGTCTAACTAGGAACGATGATTATGTAGTATGGGTCTGCGAGATGAATTTCTCGTTGGATCGATACAAGAACCTCTCCCATAATAGATTCCCTTGAAGGAATAGACGCCCGAAAAGTAAGTTATCTAAGCGAAAAACATTCTTGTGGATCCATGACTCTGGGAACCTTGTATAGAACCCCGAAGTCAATGGTTATGTAGTATGGGTCTGCGAGATGAATTTATCATTGGGTCGATATGAGAAACTCACCCAAAATAGATTCCCTTGAAGGAGTTAATGCTTGACAAGTAAGTTATCGTAAGTGGAAAACATTCTTATTGATCTGTGACTCGGGTAACCCTTGTAACCTTATATCATACCCGGTGAGAACCCTTTCCTAGAAAAACAATCAGATTCATCTGTACCTCGGACCTTTGAACCTATACCTAAAACAAAATGCATCACATTTATCCACATGCATTGCATCTGCATAAGAAAAATAAAATCTCTTAGTTGTCTCACATTTGTTTCAGGAATTTGAGATCTTCATAAGCTCTTACCTTGGAAAAAGTTGAGAGAATCGTGGGCCGAAGATTGAAGGACTTCAATCTGTTCCCATAGCTTGATGAAGAGGTTAATCCAAGGAGAATAACTTTGTCTTTAAGCATTGATGTCCAAGATGTTCTAGCCAATTGGGCCAAGAAGGGAGCTTCTAAAGGGTTTACCATAAGATTCTTGGAAGAACTATCTCTAAAGTTTGAGAAGGCGAAAAACTAGAAAGCATTTTATGTTGTCATAGCTCTTCTAGTCCATGGAATTATACTCTTCCCAAATATTGATAACTTTGTGGACCATGTAGTTGTTGAAGTTTTCCTCTAAGGGAATCTAATTCCTTTTTTCTTGGCTGATATTTCTCACACTCTTTGTGCTCACCATGAGAAGAAAGGTGGAACTCTATTGTGTTGTGCTCCACTGCTTCACGCTTGGTTCATGCAAAACATGCTCGTGGAAGGTCTTTTTGTTTCAAAAGAGCCTAAGTGGCCTTAAATACTGGCTTCTCTTACTACAAGCAACATCAAATGGTATATAAGAGATTGGAAGACCCAGGATGTCATAGTTAGTTGTGGGAAATTTCCTAATGTCTATTGAGAACTAATGGGTGTATCAATTATAACTCTGTGTTGTTTATGAGGCAACTTGAGTAACCTATGAATGGCCATCCAAACGTTGAAGCCTTACAGTCGTTCATACTATATGACATTGAAGCAGTCAATCCTGGTGTGAGAAAAGTCAGAAGAGCTTGGCAGAAGATCGTCTGAAAGGGGAAAGATTTTGGGAAGAGGAATGTCATTGTCCGAGAACCCAACACTCAGTGGGTGAAGGAGAGAGTGCAATTAATCAATTTTCCATTCATCTTTGATTCCTCAAATTTTCCTAAAGTCCCCGAACCTGAGCCAATCTTACTTGAAGATATGAAAAAACTCCAGGCTAAAATTCAGGAGTTAGAATTGGAGAACTCTAAGTTGCAGCTTAAACTTAACTGGTCCACTCAAGAAAACCAAAACCTGAAGCTTGATCGTCAAGAGAATGACAGGGAGCTTGAGGATAGCAACAAAAGAGCTAGAGTGTCTCAAAGCGAGAAGGTCCAACTTGACGATGTCCTCCTTGGTACTGAATATGTGTTCAAGACTAGAAATCAAGAGCTGAAATAAGCCAAGTACAAAATCCAAGAGCTAGAAAAGACGGTGGATAGAGCTCTCTAGATGACGAAGGAAGCTAGACTTGACTTTGAAGCCCAAATCCATGAGCTTATGGGTGCCTTCAAAAGGTGCAAGAATGAATTATCCCGTGAAAGTATTCGAAAAGAGGAGGCTGAGCGAACATGTCTCCACCTAAGACATCAAATGGATAAAGCCAGTGAGAGGATTGAGACTCTTGCAAACTAATATCAGGATACAGCCTACCTACTCCTGAGGAATGAATGTGGGTATTGGAAGAACCTGTATAGGGAGTCTGAAGAAACCATGGCTGAGGATTAGCGCATCACCAAGGATCTCCAAGAGCTCTACCTTGAGTGCAAAGGAAATTTCCTAAACTTGGCCATATTTTCTAATCTCAACATGCTAAAATTGGTAGAGAGACTCCAAGAGGAAGATTGGTGCCTGTGTCTTGAGAACACACCGCGTCAAGTTTTAACTTTGTCAAATTTTATGAGAAAATATTAAAAGAGCTTACCACAGATCTTGCAACAATTCAAAGGGCTGAGATGTAGCTTAGGGTCCTTTTGTACTCAAATTTAAATTTGAATGAATGAAAAGGTATCTTTTGAGTTTCATTTGTTATTGTCGCTACTGCGAAAAAGGGCCGGAAAAGATAGAAGAGTCGCCACTGTTCGTTATTTATCCCAAAGAGAGGGAAAGGAAACGATAAGAGAAAACCTACAAAAAAGGGAAAAGACAGGTCATTGCAACCAAATCTTGGGTTCGGGAGTCGGTTACGCAAGGGGAAGGTATGAGCACCCCTCACGTCCGTTGTACTCAACGGGATCCACGTTTGTTGTCTATCTAAAAGGGTGTTAATCTATCAAAAGGCTGGCTCATAGGGACAAAAAAAAATAAAAGAGTCTCGATAGAGCATTGCTGCTCTATGCCTACGTACTCCCTCGTGCAATGGGAAAGTCAAAGTCAACGTAGTTCGGAAAACTACGGGTGAAAGGGGGAAAGGTTGTTCGTCAAGACATCACCATCTTGTGCCTACGTATCCTCATTTGGTATGAAAAGTCAGAGCAAACATAGTTCAGGCTGACACGACCACCGATTGGTTAAGTGTTTTAACTGAGTAGGGTTAAACCTTCGTTCTAGAAGTTAGGGAAGATGCATGTTTGTGGTAGAACCAAGACTTAACGCACTCTTTTTGAAAATGATTTTCAAACAATCCCGAAGGATAAAAAGGTTTGATGTTTTGTTTGTGTTTTTTATGAGAAGAAGTGAATTGAGTTAAGTTTGTAACTCATGTTGCACTAAAGACTATGACTTGAGAGAAATGCGCCGCATATCGCCCAAAGGGCATACGCTAAACTCTCTAGATAGTATGAGAGGTGGCCCCCCATCTATCACTCCTCAAGTACTTAAGGCTCGTAGTGTACAACATTTATTATCCTTTATTAAGTGTTTTAAGATGGTTATGAGATGAGAAGAGAAGACACAAACTCTAAGGGGAAACTAGATCAACCCTAATGTTATCATGCAAAATGCTCCTAAAGAGTCTCGATAGAGCATCGCCGTTCTATGCCTACTGTTGCACCCCAAAATTTGACCAACATTTATTCATTCATTGAGTGTTTGGAAGTTGATACCTTCATCAAAAAGTTCAAGAGATCTCCAGAGAAGTGGTTTGAAACCAGGGTTGTGTGCTTCACAGTTTGAAAGTTGTGGGTGCCCCTCAGATGATTCTGAGACTTGGAGAATGAACTTGATGTCTTGAGAAAGCTTATGAGATGCCTTGATAGCCTTCATGAAGCCCAGAGAAGTCATTGTGCAAGAATTCAGAAGATTCAACCATGAGTGATAGAATTAGGGTTTTGACTGGGTCAACCCTAGATCAGCTGAAGATTTGGAGAAGGTTGAGACTTAATCCAGGGGCCATGAGATCATGGAATGATGCATAGAGATGTTGTAAAGATGATTCCTAGACCAACTCATCATGATTGAGGAGTTTGAGAAGTTTTGAGTTAGGGTTTCTGAGGATTGTCAGTGAAAAAACCCTAATTTGACCCCTATCTTCCAGGCAGTTTTAGCTATAGATGTGATTGAGATCTCATCTTCCCCACAACATGAATGTTGTAGAGCTTGTTCTAAGCTTTAATTTGAGTGGTGGAAGTCCTTGATAGGAGTTACAGAGCTCAAGTTATGATTTTGACAAATTACAGGTCAGCAGAGGTGTGTGAATCTGGGTCCTTGAAAGTCACCCAACTTCCAGACAACTTTTTCCCTAGTAGGTTGATTCCTATGGTTTCTTGGTCAACATGAATGTTGAAGAGGATCTTCTTAGCTTTAATTTGAGTGGTAGAAGTCCTTGATTGGATTTGTGGAACTCAAGTTATGGTTTGAACAAGGCAGGGGTATTTTGGTCATTTGTCAGTTATAGGTCATTTTATCCATTGCCTAAAACTCCTATTTCCAAGCCTCAAATGGAAAAACTTAAAACATGAAAGTTGCTCAAAATGTGATTTTAAGTCTAGAAAGAAGGCCACAAATTGTTGAGAAAGCTCATAGCACAAGATTCCATGATTGGTCAAAAATGAACTAAAAATGACTTATAACTTTGAAAAGTTGAAATTGAAAAGTGATTTGGGAGATCCACAAATCCAAAATAGGTCATCCAATATATCATTTTGATTGGAAAAACCATTTTGAGAAGATTGGTTTAAGTAGATTTTTCATTTGAGGCTTAAAAAATGGACTTCCTTTGGAAATTTCTTACTTGCATAAGAAGGCAATGTTGAAAAACCCTACATAAGCAACAAATGGACTTGTTTTTCACTCATCCCTTCTCAATAACTCATGTAAGGGTATTTTAAGTCAAAATAACAAGGCATGGCATATGAGATGTGAGAAATCCAACATGGCATATCATGGAACTTTCATGAACTTTCCACACTCTTCTAGATGAATCTAGAAACATCCAATGATTAATATTTAAAGAGGGCATCAAAGAGTGATGAAAGGTTGGTGAAACTTGAGCCAAGTCAGAGGAGAGAGAAGGAGAGATAGCCATTGAAGCCATTTCTTCAACTTGAAGCAACTCAAGAATTCTTCCATTACAAGTCTTCTCCTTCAAGAATTGTGCAAACAGAAGGCTATCCATCATCAAAGGATCATCCTGAAGGATTTGCAAGCTTGGAATCGTGCTCAAGCATCATACACCATAGTTCCTTGACAGGTTCTTTCTCCTTTCTTTTTCACCATAATTATGCATAGATGGTTTAGATTCTAGGTGTATAATTGATGTGTTAGGGTAGAGGATTAATTCTAGAAAGCTAGGGCACGATCCATGATGGTTTGTAACAGGTGCATAATTCTTTAAGTTTCAAGAACTATCTGTTTAGGAGGTTTTAATCAGCATGAATTGGTTTAGAATCACCAGGATAGCATCAAGAACATCTGTGGATCATTATAATGAAGTTTAGTGAGGATTGATATCAGGTTAAGTTTTTGAACCGTGTTTGTACCATGATCTTCAAGGCTTCTGTTTGGATTATCCACGAGGAATTATGAGAAACTGCACGTAGGGTTGTGTAGGGCTTGAGAAGTAGATGATTTTTCCTTTTGGAATCGAGTCCAGCCGTGGCCTGTGGGGAGAGATAATGGAGCTCGAATGTATGAGTGCATGAGAGAGGGTTCTGCAAAACCCTAGTTCGTTTGAAGACGATGAAGGCCAGCCATTGGATCGTTCCTAATGTTTGACAAAATCATCTAATCTAGTGGCCAGGATTTAACCTGAGAAAGAGAGGGAAAGTTTGAACTAAATGAAACGCAGCCGTTTCATTAAAGACCGCTTCTGGGCCCAATGTTCTATTCGCCCCCCCCCCCCCTTTTTTGTTGGCCCAACCAATATAACTGGCGCGTTTACTTAATGCACCCCCCTCCCTTTAATTAATTCATTTCTTTTTAATTTTCTTTTAATTTTGTCTGTTTTGAATAATTCATTAAAAATAGTTAAAAAATGATTTTTAATTTCTTCTTTTTTCTATGAGTAGATTAAAATGAGTAGAAAATTATAAAAATAGAATTGAGATTTTATTTTTAGGGTTAATATTTTTAGTAGATTTTCCAATTAAATAGCTTTTTAATAGCTTTAATTTGGTACTTGATTTTGTAGGATTTATTTTAGAACCTTGCCTTAGGGTTTTTAATCCATTCTTTTTTATGCAATTAGATGATGAGTCATACTTCCCCATAGGTTTTTTTCTAGATTTTTTAGAATTAATCTTGATTAGTTTAATTAGGGTAGACTTAGGATAGTCTGATTAGGGTTTAGAATTGTGCATAGGTGATGATTCTCTTTCTTTGATTGAGTTTTATCTTGATTTTTAGGTAGAAACCTTTGTAGATGTTATGAGTAGGTGTTGAGGACCCTTGTGAATATTTGTTAGATTTTTTCCCCATTAGTTTAGTATTTTTAGGTTATCTGAAGATTGCCTGATGATTTGGTTTGTTCAGTGGGTTATCTGTTCATCTGTGGGGTTCTTTCTGAGGAATCTGCTGAAGGGCTTGTGTTGCCTTGAGGATATTGATGGAGAGCATCATGAAGGGAAGCTTGTAGACCAAGATGCAGAGACCCAGAGCTTGCCTCATCTCCTGTCTGTGAGGTTTGAGAGCCTGAAGTTTGAAGGAAGTTCATGGTACTTTCCTGAGGAAGGCACTATGAATGACTTTCATTCTTCCTTCTCACCTCTTTCTTAAGTATCCAGTGATGTTGGAGCCAACTTGTGAGTTTAATTTCTCCTGAGGAGGAATGTAAACTGATCACTTGTTGTTGAGCCACATGGGATACAACTCCTAAGTGGAAGCCTCCTAGTACTTTCCTGAGGAAGGTCCTATGGGTCTATTCACTTAGTTCCACTAGTTTGTCTGGGATTTCTCAAGTATCCAATGATGTTGGAGCCAACTTGTGAGTTTAATTTCTCCTGAGGAGGAATGTAAACTGATCACATGTTGTTGAGCCACATGGGATGCAACTCCTAAGTGGAAGCCTCCTAGTACTTTCCTGAGGAAGGTCCTAGGGGTCTGTTCACTTAGTTCCACTAGTTTAAATAGGATTTCCTAAATATCCAGTGATGTTGGAGCCTGCTCGTGAGTTTAGTTTCTCCTGAGGAGGAACGTAAACTGATCACAGTGGTTGAGCCACGTAGGATATGACTCCTGAGTATACACCTCTTAGTGCTTTCCTGAGGAAGACACTATGAGTCTGATTGCTTAGCTCCCTGTCTTTGGTAAGCTTGTTCTGAAGCTTGAAGGCTGGGAATGATTTCTCCTGTTTAGGGTTGTGCTTGAGGGCTTTGCTTTGGTTTGATTAGGATCCTGTGATTAGGGTTAGGGTTAGAGAATAGGTGATTCTTTCTCAGGTGTGTTTTGTTTGCCTGATGGCACTTCATTTCCTTTATCTGTATGATTGCAGTTTACTGTTATTGCTTGATAGCATGTTGATTATTTTCAGTATGATTGCTGTTATTTCATGACTGGCTTGAGGTTGAGACGAGCTTGTGGAGGCTGAAGCCCCACACACATTTCCTCCCTCACTTGCATTGCATGCATTTTACTGTTAAAGCTGATGCTTTTGTCTGTTTTGGTGTATCATTGACATGATCCCTTAGGACTCTCATTTCCTTTGATAAGGATCTGATGATAGACTTTTAGGTTGAAACCTATGCATGACAACATCTAGGAGTTCCCTGTTCAAACCTCAACCATAGGATGAATCCATGGCATGATAACAATAGGACTTGATAGTCTCCCTCCTAGTTGAGTTTTCTCCTGTAGTTTCCCGAACTACGTTTGCTCTGATCTTTCATACCAGATGAAAGTACGTAGGCATAGGATGCGATGTCCTAGCGAGCAACCTTTCCCCCATAATCACCCGTAGTTAGCCGAACTACGTTGACTCTGATTTCTCATTCTCTGATGAGAATACGTAGGCATAAAGCGCGACGCTTTGCCGAGTCATTTTCTTTTCTTTTTCAGCCAGCCTTGATAGGTAGATAGATTATAACCAACCCGTCCAAGTAAACAAACAAGCGAGGATCCCGTCGAGTACGACGGACGTGAGGGGTGCTAATACCTTCCCCTTGCGTAACCGACTCCCGAACCCAGACAATGGTTGCGACGACCTTGTCTTACCCTTATTCGTCAGGTTTTTCCGATCGTTTCCTTTCCCGTTCTGAGGGATAAATAACGAAAGGTGGCGACTCTTCTGTCATGCCGGCACCTTATTTTCGCGCAAGCGACACCTACGTACTCCCTCGTGCAATGGGAAAGTCAGAGTCAACGTAGTTCGGAAAACTACGGGTGAAAGGGGGGAAAGGTTGTTCGTCAAGACATCACCATCTTGTGCCTACGTATCCTCATCTGGTATGAAAAATCAGAGCAAATGTAGTTCAGGCTGACACGACCACCGATTGGTTAAGTGTTTTAACTGAGTAGGGTTAAACCTTCGTTCTAGCAGTTAGGGAAGATGCCTGTTTGCGGTAGAACCAAGACTTAACGCACTCTTTTTGGAAATGATTTTCAAACAATCCCGAAGGATAAAAAGGTTTGATGTTTTGTTTGTGCTTTTTATGAGAAGAAGTGAATTGAGTTAAGTTTGTAACTCATGTTGCACTAAAGACTATGACTTGAGAGAAATGCGCTGTATATCGCCCAAAGGGCATACGCTAAACTCTCTAGATAGTATGAGAGGAGGCCCCTCATCTATCACTCCTCAAGTACTTAAGGCTCGTAGTGTACAACATTTATTATCCTTTATTAAGTGTTTTAAGATGGTTATGAGATGAGAAGAGAAGACACAAACTCTAAGGGGAAACTAGATAAACCCTAATGTTATCATGCAAAATGCTCCTAAAGTTGGGATTGAAAGCGGAAAACCTATCCTATTGTTATCATGCAAACGATTGAACACCTAATGTCTCTCCTACTCCCATCTTAAACAGAGGGACTAGGAATCCTAAGGGATCATGGCCAAAGACCAAGTAAACACATAGTAATTCAATCACATATGAGAAGAAATGAAAGATGAGATGCAAACATGAAATGCAAAGACAGATGATGCAACAAGAAGGATGAGATGAAATGGGAGAAGCGAGCTCCTACGACCATTACCATCAATCATCAAAGAAGAGTGGGAGGAAAAAAGTATGGGGCAGCCACCACCACAAGCACATCTCAACCAAACAATTCTTGAAACTCAAGCAAAGCAAAAGATTACTCATCACTTGAACAACATCCACATGATATGCATTCAAGCGGGAACCACACATTACGTGTCGAAGAATCAAGATTAAATAATCAAGAACAATGAAACATGTCCAAAACAGCCCACACAAATGCATCATATCAATCCATGAAGATTCAAGGTGGGAAGAAATCAAAACATGCTTGAAAACAACCAAAAATTGCATTCTGGTTCAGTGTTAATCGGTTAAACCTATTGGTTAACCGGTTAACCACTTGAAATTTTTTGAAATTGCACTGGTTAACCTGTTAACGCTATTGGTTAACCGGTTAACCACTTGAAAATGTTAGAAATTGCACTGGTTAACCCGTTAACGCTGCACCAGAAACAGAAAAATTAGCAATTCAGAAGCACTTTCAGCGATTAATCAATTATGCAATAACCCAAATGATCATGTAATCAGTTATGCACGAATTTAACACCAAAAATCAGTGATCAAACATCAATTAAACTTCATCAAGCATTGAGATCACAAAGATCAAAGATTGGAATCAACAAAACGGATCAAAAAGCATCAAAAGCCATAGAAATACATTGTGATTATCTAAATAAGCTCAAAACAAAATTAGATCTAGAATTGCCAACCTACAAAGTGGAAATTTGCTTTGGTGAGTGTTGATTCACTTGAAATGAGTATATCCGAGCAAGAAACCCAGAGATTCTTCAAGATCCAAGAGCTTTCTTGTTATAGAAATGAAGATCAAGCAAGATCAAGCAAAAACAATCCAAATAAGAACTTCAAAATTAGCTTCCAAATTTAGATCCAATTCCAAACGAAAATTGAATGGTGAATTGGAGATAATAGAGATGAATGATGAAGGTTTAGCTCTAGAATTCTATGATTCCAATGAAGAATCAAAGAACTCAAGTGAGAGCTGTAATGGAGGTTTTGGGAGTGAAAAAGTGGAGAAAAAATTTTAAGAGTGAGAGTGAATTCTGAAAATGAAATGTAATTGTGAGGATTATTCCTTAAGGTTTGGAGAAAATTCATTTAAATATGCTTTAGGTTAGGAGTAGAATGTGGTTTGCAATGAGGTTATGAAAATTGGAATGGGATTAGGAATGGAAAAATGGAGGGAATTTGAATTAATTTTGAAAGTTAATCCAAATTCAAAGTGATTCCAGATCCTTCTTCTGGTGTAAAATCAAATTCACAAGTGATCAAAATGGACCCCAAAAGTAGCACCCTTGAAAATGCACGTTCTGGATAGATTTTGCTTTGGTTAACCGGTTAACCATATTGGTTAACCCGTTAACCACTCACAAATTTCAAAAATGGCGCCATTTAGAGGGAAACTTGCACATTCGCCCGTTTTCTCCCGTTTTGAGCCCCGTTAAGCCTCTGAAACTTGCCCTTGAATATTATAACTGTGAAAATGCCTAAGGTAGCCTGAGTGTTGTCTCCTAAGCTGAAAATTATCCTTTAAAATAAAATAAAATTGACCGCTTGATCGCCGGACAAAATAAATGTCGGAGCCCCTAATGCTCGCTGTTTAGACTCTTGCACTAAAATAGAACCCTGAGTCATAAAAATACCTTGATCCCCAGTCTCAAGAACAAATGCTATAATATACAGAAATGCGAAAATGAAATGAAACAAAAGCCAAGTACAAGAAATGGTTGGTCAAATTTTGGGGTACAACAGCTTCCCCTATTCGAACGGCTTGGACCTAAAGGGATGAAAAGCGAACGGCTTTCAAACATTCAAGGTGAAAGACAGTTGAATACCAAAGAACCCAGAAATTTGCCAACCACAACAAGGTAAACTGAATAAACTTTGTTGGGGAGAGATGAAGATAAGATGAACGCATCCATCAAAGATTCTAGCTGGGGTCTGAATACCGCACAGGCTAAACAAATAAACCGGTGTTAGCCGGGGTCTGGATACCACACGGGCTTGAGAAAACACCATTGTCTGCTGGAGATACAACTGGAAATAAGAGGTAACAACCTGGAATATGTTTCAAATGTACATGTCTGAATATGGCGTAATGCTCCATACTAAATGGAAATGCTACGTGTTTGGGATGATGTTATGCACAATGCAAAATGCAAAGGAACCTCTCCAGCAAAATAAATGCTGAAGAGATAGAGCCAACCCCACTGGGGATGACCGGGTACGCCAAGTACGATTGAACTTTTGATGGGATGATCCAAATGAGGCATGTATTTGAATTAGATAGGTCAGGCGAGAACTGGGTTCTAAAAACAGGTCAGACAAGAGCTGACTACCAAGCAAGAACTGGGTTCTGAATGAAACCAGTCAGACAGGAACTGACTACCAGGCGAGAACTGGGTTCTGAAAAAACAGGTCTGCCCGACGAGAACTAGATTTGAATGAGACAAGTTAGACAGGAACTGACTACCAGGTGAGAGCTGAGTTCTATAAAACAGGTCAGACGAAAATTGGGTTCTACAAAACAGGTTAGACGAGAACTGACTACCAGATGAGAACTGGGTTCTACAAAAACATGTCAGACGAGAACTAACTATCAGACGAGAACTGGGTTCTACAAAACAGGTCAGACGAGAACTGACTACCAGACGAGAACTGGGTTCACCAAAATGGGGTATGAGGATACACGATCCAAGAATTACGATTATACCGAAACGGTTGGGCTTTGAATATAAATCACCAGGCGAGAACCAGTTGAAAATGGGATACTACCAAGCAAGAACTGATGGCAAAAATGTCGATCGAGAATTGAATTTCTGTTTTTGCATCGAACATGAGCTAATTTTGTGGTTTTCCAGACGATAAGTGAACTTCAAAACACTTTTCACCAGACAGGAACTGGTGTTAAAGAAAGTCGACCACCAGACGAGAACTGGAGTTTAAACTGTAGGCTAAAGAAAAAGTGATCGGACGGGTACTAGTTTTAAAAACTGACATTTACCAGGAGAGAACTGGACTCAAATGTCGTCTACCAGATGAGAAGTGGTATTCCATGAAGGCTTATCATACGGGGAGTGAGCTTCGAAAGAAAGATAGGTCAGACGAGAACTGGACTCTGAAACGGTTCTCCAGACGGGAACTGGACCTTGAACAGATGAGTGATGTTGGGTTATAAGGTACTCTAATGTCATCCCAACCTGCTGGGGAGAAGTGCACATCACTGCTGGCGGGATATTCCTGATTTAACAACATTACCCTGGGGGATACGGAATCTCTACTATGGAGAAGTAAGATCAATCGAGCCTCATGTCGGGGAATGTGATAGCATGTAAGCCACTGGGAACACGGTTGTGCCAAGTACGGTTGGGCTTTTGGTTTATTGATGGAACCAGATTTATGGTGATTGGATTTATTTCTAGTTACCAACAAAAGTGGATTTTAAATGGGAATTACTAGACGAGAACTAGTATTCGAGGGTGGACTACTAGACAAGAACTGGTGGCAAAAGGTTAAGTTGTCAGGCGAGAACTGACTTCTAGTTTTAGGTACCAGACGAGAACTGATTTTGGTTTTGAATATCAGACATGAACTGATTTCTGGTTTGCCCGACAAGAACTGGACTTTGAAACTGTGTTTGCCAAACGAGAATTGGTTAAACAGTAGGCTAGAGAATGGGTGACCAGACAAGAACTGGTTTAAAAACTGACATGTACCAGACGAGAACTGGTTTTTACTAAAGGGTTGACCCGACGAGAACTGGTTTGAAGGTTTTCCAGACGAGAACTGGGCTTTGGAGGTTTGCCAGACGAGAACTGGGCTTTGGAAATGATTTCGGTTACACAGTTTTGACAGGTAACAGGTTCAGGTTATTTGATAGGGTGACGACACGATTCCCCGACACTCAACTCTGGCTGAGGAGAATAAACCCGCTTGAGTAACTGCCCCAGTGTAGTTCAACTATCCCCAGTCTGATCTCTAGGACAGTTCATCTTGAAAAGAAAAGCTTGCCATGAGACGACCTCGAGATGGCTCGCCCCATAATCTGTACCATGAAAGGATTCGTTCCAGGTTGACCAACTCTGATAAGCTCTAAAGATATGGAGATGAACAAATCCTTTGTTTCCAATTTTTCCCCAGCCTGTGGGATCTCTATAAAACTTCCTCACGGGGAGACTTAAAATCTATGTACCCTGCTGGTTTGATAGGAACTACCTCAACATTCGGAACTTTGAAGAGGCGCTTCAAGTTAATTTCCTTCTGAATAAGAATAGCTCTTGGGCTCTTAGGGTGACCTGTCCCAGCCTTGCAATGACCTTGCCCCTGATTGACTTCGAGAGATTTATCGAATCTCGACCTGATTACCTTTAGATTAACTGACCTTCAAATGGCTGACTCCCATGATATTCATTTGATATAGCTTGCCCCGGTTCAACGGAGTATTCAGGCGTTCTGCATCTTATCATGGTCGAACTTTCCACTGTGGAAACTTTCCTGATGTCAAGTGCTTACTCGCAAGTAAAACAAATTGTTTTGCACAAAAGATAATATTAATGCAATGCATATGACAGTTTTGAAATCCGAGTCTGTTCACTGGGAAAAATTTGTGACATATAGTGAACGAATCACTTATCAGAATGTCAATCTTAATACCAACATGGTAAGAGGAATCCTTTTAGGAGTCATTTTCAACGCGATCTTTACCGAAGTATGCTTTTGAAACAAACTTGCTTCAATTAGGTCTTTTGAATGTTGTAACGTGGTCAGGTTCACGGTTTGAAAGAAAGGGTATAAGGCTCAAAGTTTATTTTAACCCACCCATTCTCCTTGATGTTCTCCAATCCTACGTTCATCTAATTCGACACAAGCGCTCGCTTTTCAAAGGTTGAATGACAGGAGTGATGGTTCAGGAAACCACAAGTTTTTGGAGTGACAGTTACTCATTTTTCGTCTTTGGTGCCTGGAGTCACACGACTTGTTTTTTCCTTGAGGATTTTTCTTTTGTAATCCTTTTCACTTTTCTGCTTTTCGTTCTTTTATTTGTTTTCTCCCTAACTTTTTCCTGGACTGATTCTTTTGAATTTTCGATTTTGAAGTCCAGCGGGATACCCTAATTTTTGCCTAAGTCGCTTGTTTTCAAGATTCGACTTAGCGGGTTTTTCCTTTCTTTTTTTTACCAATCGTGTGACACTGGCTTGTCTTGATTTCTCCGAAAGGGTTTGTAACTGCCTCATTCCTTGCAATGAGGGATAACCACTGTGAGTCTTTTAGGCACGACCTCTACAGGTGTAATTGATCCTCGAACAGGAACACTCCTTTTGCAATTTGGACGCTTAGTCAAATTAACTGACACCTACCCTACCCCAGGTTAAGATTGAGGGTTTTTCGTTTTTAGAAAGAAACTCTTACTACTAGGCTCAAAGGGTTTGAAAGGGAATTACCATCCTTATATCTCCGGTGTTTAGGAATTTGAAACAATGTTTGTAGATCATCAGCAGGTTTTATTCAAAAGTATACAATCGAAAGCTTGCGCGTCTTTCAATTTCGTCATCCTCCCTCGAATTCGCTTGAACAAATGTTTGACATTAGTAAAAGCATTGAGTGAACACAAATGGATTTAATCAAAAACCTGCATATTCATTTCATTATCATTATCAATCGAAAATAAAAAAGTTTTACAAATGAAATTTTCACTTAAATAGAAAAGAAACTGCAAATGCAAAGAAATGACATGATAAACAAATTGCCAGCTTCGGGGAACCAGGCCTTCAAATCTTGACTTGCTACTGAATCAGCCATCTTCAGAATTGCTTGTTGAAGTCAGTATGATACTCTTCTGAACTTCTGCCCTCGGTGAATCCCTCCATAACATGAACTGCCGAACCCACATGACTGGATGAAGGAGGATTGTTGATCTGGATACCCTGAGGTGTGATTAAGAACATATTGGAGTCCAGCAGAGTCTGAATCTTGCTTTTAAGCACCTTACCGTCTTTGATTGAATGCCCATGTGCCCCAGCATGGTAATCACAGCGGGCATTGACATTAAAACCTGGCGGATACGGAGGAATCTCTGAATTGATCTTCTTTGGCACTATCAATCCATCTTTGATTAGATCTGGCAACATCTGACTGTACGACATTGGCAACTGAGTGAAATGCCTCTCGGGCTTCTTTGGTCTTTGTCGAGCGTGCTGATGTGGCTGATGACGGTACGATCGTTGACTCTGGAGGGGAAATGATATCTGATACAAAGACCCAAAATATTGTTGACTCTGAACAGTTGAAATGTCTGGAAACTGAGTTTGAGGTATCGGGGACTCCCTTTGTTCAGGTACTTTCAACCTCAAGCTTGGCCTAGGAACAGGCAACAGCTGTGGGCATGGAGATTCTGAAATTATAGATTGTAAGACACACTCCTAACTTGATGCAGCTTCAGGGAAAAGAATAGGTAGATCCACCTCGTTTGCAGTGAATGGCATAAGACCACCTGGTACGCTCATGCCGCCCGGCGCGAATTCAATTGCCTTTGAATCTATTAAGTCCTGAACTTTGTGATTAAAAGCTTTGCAGTTCTCGACATTATGCCCCGGTGCCCCAGAATGGAAATCACAATGGGCACCTGCATCATAGCCTGGTGGTGGCTCACCAGTAAATGGAGCCAGAGTCCTAAGTTCAACCAATCGAAGTTGAAGCAAGAGTTGCAACAACTGAGCATAAGTCATAGGGATCTGGTCGAAGATTCTGTCAGGCTGCTTCGGCCTCTCAGTATGCCTCCTAATATTAGAATTGTCTCGGGAAATAGGAGGTAGCTGCTGACGGGGAAATCTTGGAACCTCGGGTTGACAAGAAGATCTTTGAGGCACATCACGCCTTGGGAGAGGTTCCACATACAAAGGTGGAATAACCATTTCTGCTGCAACTTCAGGCACATGATCGCCTTCCTTTCTTAGCACATTTCTTATCACTTCTATGTTCAGGCCCATCCAAGTCTTCAGTTGATGAACCTCCTCCTTAAGCATCTTCTGATCCAGACACAAGGCTTGCATGTTCACCATGAATTTCCCCATCTGGCCTCGGACTTCCTTCAACTCTGCTTGAATCTGTTCCATAGTCAACTTCTGTCTTCTCTACAAGTTGATGTCTGAAATTCTGAAGAAAAACCGGATTAGGATAACAAAACCCAGCCTCGAACACCTGCTATGCAAATGAAATGCAAATGTCATGTTCGACTATTTCCAAAGAATTTGTCTGCTTTGATTCATGTTTTACACAGACGAACCACAAGAAAAAGATTTAATGCTCAACAGCGAGTCTCAAAGTTAAGATCCTTGGAAATACAAGAACATGTATGTGAAAATGCAAACATGTTATGATGATGCAGATGCAAAGACATGGGATCAAGGCTCCCACAAAGCTCTGAATAATCATTGTGCTGCTTGACTAAGCTGAACCAAAATTTCACTTCGGCGAGAAAATACCGGAACATCAAAAGACCAAATTATAAAAACCTCATAACATCAGAGATCAAAGGTCTGCACTGATAAGAAATCCGGGTAGGTTGGAGGTCAAGTTTCCTCCATAACCCTTCCCCTCACAGGTATGGACCTAATCTCTGATAGGGTTCGGCATCCTATGCGGTCATCAGCGTCACAAACTTTTAAAAAACGATGATACATTCACCATTTCTGGTTTGGCATCAAAGTCAAACAAAGCAGCCTCACTTAGATGACTCCTAAATGATCGGTCTCCAGAGTTAACAGTTTCCAGATCCGACACCCCCTCTTGACCAATGCACAGGATAGGATGTCTTCAAAGAAAACCTCGTCTGAACGCGAATTTCATGAGGACTAGTGCGTGCCTAACGTGCAGTTCCTCACTACTTTCCACTCTAATGCTATGGATATTCTCAAGTCTGGGTTTGGGCTTATCTCTCGATGGAACAGTCCCACCCAACAGCACAGCAATAACATGATACAATGCGGGAAAGTAAAATGCAAATGCAATAAAAATATAGATACAACACAAATGCACATATATACACACCCAAAGACAAAACACACAAGCGCTAGGATTGACTCGCATATGGGATGGGAAGAGTCCCCAGCAAAGTCGCCAGCTGTCGCTACTGCGAAAAAAGACCGGAAAAGATAGAAGAGTCACCATCGTTCATTATTTATCCCAAAGAGAGGGAAAGGAAACAATCAGAGAAAACCTACGAAAAAGGGAAAAGACAGGTCATTGCAACCAAATCTTGGGTTTGGGAGTCAGTTACGCAAGGGGAAGGTATGAGCACCCCTCACGTCTGTTGTACTCAACGGGATCCATGCTTGTTGTCTATCTAAAAGGGTGTTAATCTATTAAAAGGCTGGCTCACAGGGACAAAAGGAAAGAAAATAGACTCGATAGAGCGTCGCCGCTCTATGCCTACGTACTCCCTCGTGCAATGGGAAGGTCAGAGTCAACGTAGTTCGAAAAATTACGGGTGAAGAGGGGAAAGGTTGCTCGTCAAGACATCGTCATCTTATGCCTACGTATCCTCATCTGGTATGAGAAATCAGAGCAAACGTAGTTCGGGCTGACACGACCACCGATTTGTTAAGTGTTTTAACTTAGTAGGGTTAAACCTTCATTCTAGCAGTTAGGGATGATGTCTGTTTGCGGTAGAACCAAGACTTAGCACACTCTTTCTGAAAATGATTTTCAACCAATCCCGAAGGATAAAAAGGTTTGATGTTTTGTTTGTTTTTTTATGAGAAGAAGTGAATAGAGTTAAGTTTGTAACTCACGTTGCACTAAAGACTATGACTTGAGAGCGGATGCATCGCATATCGCCCAAAGGGCATACACTAAACACTATAGATAGTATGAGAGGAGGGCCCCCATCTATCATTCCTCAAGTACTTAAGGCTCGTAGTGTACAACATTTATTATCCTTTATTAAGTGTTTTAAGATGGTTATGAGATGAGAAGAGAAGACACAAACTCTAAGGGGAAACTAGATCAACCCTAATGTTATCATGCAAAATGCTCCTAAAGTTGGATGAGATGAAATGAAAGATGAGATGCAAACATGAAATGAAAATACAAAAGATACAACAAGAAGGATGAGATGAAATGGGAGAAGCGAGCTCCTACAACCATTACCATCAATCATCAAAGAAGAGTGGGAGGAAAAAAGTGTGGGGCAGCCACCACGACAAGTACATCTCAACCAAATAATTCTTGAAACTCAAGCAAAGCAAAAGATTACTCATCACTTGAACAACATCCACATGATATGTGTTCAAGAGGGAACCACGCATTACGTGTCGAAGAATCAAGATTAAACAATAAAGAATAGTGCAACATGTCCAAAACAGCCCACACAAATGCATCATATCAATCCATGAAGATTCAAGGTGGGAAGAAATTAAAACATGCTTGAAAACAACCAAAAATCGCATTCTAGTTCAGTGTTAATCGATTAACCTTATTCGTTAACTGGTTAACCACTTGAAAAATTTTGAAATTGCACTGGTTAACCCGTTAACGCTATTGGTTAACTCGTTAACACTGCACCAGAAGCAGAAAAAACAGCAATTCAAAAGCACTTTCAACAATTAATCAATTATGCAATAATCCAAATGATCATGTAATCAATTAGGCACGAATTTAACACCAAAAATCAGTGATCAAACATTAATTAAACTTCATCAAGCATTGAGATCACAAAGATCAAAGATTGAAATCAACAAAACGGATCAAAAAGCATCAAAAGCCATAGATCTACATTGTGATTATCCAAATAAGCTCAAAACAGAATTAGATCTAGAATTGCCAACCTACAAAGCGGAGATTTGCTTTAGTGAGTGTTGATTCACTTGAAATGAGTATATCCAAGACGGAAACCCAGAGATTCTTCAAGATCAAAGAGATTTCTTGTTATAGAAATGAAGATCAAGCAAGATCAAGCAAAAACGATCCAAATAGGCACTTCCAAATTAGCTTCCAAATTCAGATCCAAATCCAAACGAAAATTGAATGGTGAATTGGAGATAATAGAGATGAATGATGGAGGTTTAGCTCTAGAATTCTATGATTCCAATGAAGAATCAAAGAACTCAAGTGAGAGCTCTAATGGAGGTTTTGGGAGTGAAAAAGTGGAGAAAAAATTTTAAGAGTGAGAGTAAATTCTGAAAATGAAATATAATTGTGAGGATTATTCATTGAGGTTTGGAGCAAATTCATTTAAATATGCTCTAGGTTAGGAGTAGAATGTGGTTTGGAATAAGGTTATGAAAATTGGAATGGGATTAGAAATGGAAAAATGGAGGGAATTTGAATTAATTTTGAAAGTTAATCCAAATTCAAAGTGATTCTAGATCTTTCTTCTGGTGTAAAATCAAATTCACAAGTGATTAAAATGGACTCCAAAAGTGACACCCTTGAAAATGCATGTTCTGGGCGGATTTTACTTTGGTTAACCAGTTAACCATATTGGTTAACCCGTTAACCACTCACAAAATTCAAAAATGGCGCCATTTGGAGGGAAACTTGCACATTCGCCCGTTTTCTCCCGTTTTGAGCCCCGTTAAGCCTCTGAAACTTGCCCTTGATTATTATTACTATGAAAATGCCTGAGCTAGCCTGAGTGTTGTCTCCTAATCTGAAAATTATCCTGTAAAATAAAATAAAATTGACCGCTCAATCGCTGGGCAAAATAAATGTCAGAGCCCTTAATGCTCGCTGTTTAGACTCTTGCACTGAAAGAGAACCCTGAGCCACAGAAATACCTTGATCCCCTGCCTCAAGAACAAATGCTATGATATGCAGAAATGCGAAAATGAAATGAAACAAAAGTCAAGTACAAGAAATGGTTGGTCAAATTTTGGGTTACAACAGTTATGTTTTGTTCTTTTATTCTTATATAAATGCTTGCAAATAAAATATTCTAACATTGCTGAAATAAATGACAAGATTGCCAAAAGTTTTGCACATAAAAATGAATTCATACATTCTTCAAGTAAAAACTCATTTCGTTTTCTTTCTTCAATTCCACACCGATTCCTCAACACCGGTACTTTACTCGACCTAGCGCTCGTCAAAGAATGTGCACTATATCAGAGACAAAGTGCTACAAAATAAAGTAACAATTACTAACGTACCCTGAGCAGACCAAGTTGCAGATTGCCTCACCAAAGCTCTCACTCAGTCAAGATTAAATCAGTTAAGTGACAAACTACAAGTAATTAAATCACCCACAAGTGAAGGGGGATGTTAGACAAGTCACATAGTGCTACATTATACTAGGTCTCTCCATGTGCATTATCTTGATTCATTGTACCTGGTTATTAACTACACAAATCATATGTAATTAGAGTACATGATTTTGCTTTTATTAGTTTCCTAATTAGTATCTTTGTACATTAAGTTATCTTGATTCTTAGATCATGATTGATCCTCTTTCTCTTGTATATGCATTGTGACTTGTAATGTGACTTGGCATCCTTTTGACCATTCTATTTTGTCTTTCTCACTCCGCACAATAGGAAAATAGCTGTTATATATAGTTATTTTCACATTAGCATATATAGTGGTTCTAGCGTTAGGAATCAGGTGACAATACCATTACAAAAACTCTATAGAATTCAAAGTACCAAAGTCAAAGAGAGAAACGAGTTTATGAGGGAAATGTATGATCATGTGCATCAATTTTTCTGTATGTAATTGAAGTATTTTTTTATTTTTCATTTACTTTATCTCAAAGTTATTACTTTTTCAATTTACTTTGAGATTTCGACACAGTCGAAACCACCAATCTCTTTACTCATTCTTTTTACTTTTGTTACTTCATTAAACATTCAGTTTTAACTTATAACAATGGTCGAATGGTTATCCCTTTTGAAAAATATGTACAAAAATGTCTTAGGATTTTTTAGTTTAGTCCTGCAGGCAGTTATTTAAAATTAAGTGATTATTTTTCAAAAACACATGTTTATATACATACTTTTTGACAATATTAAATATTTTAAATGTATTATATACAAGAAATATATTGAAAGATTGTGAACAGAATCCATGGATGAAGAAGAAGGAGTGTAACAGAAAAATAACAGAAGAAGAAGAAGTTTGTAACAGAATGATAACAGAAAAAAAGAGAAGATAATAGATGAATTGATCACAAAATGTATTGGCTAATATTATCTCATTTTGGATGATTTGTACAAGTGTCATGAAGCTACTATATATACAAAGAATACTAGCACTAAAGAACAATGAATATCATCCACAAGATTAAACCAATTTAGACCATTGAATACTTCAACAACCTCCCTCAAGATGAGCATTGTATATGTCAATCATGCCAAGCTTGGATATGAAGCTATTGAATTAGGAGCAGCTAGAGCCTTTGTTAAAAAATCTGCCAACTGTTCTTGAGAAGAAATGGGCAACAATCTCAGAATTCCTTGTTGAACTTTTTCTCTTACAAGGTGGCAATCTATGTCAAGGTGTTTGGTCCTTTCGTGGAATACTGGATTGGATGCTATGTGAATCGTACTTTGGCTGTCACAGTAGAGTACAGATTCTCGAGAAGGTGTGACTTGTAAATCTCTGAACAAATATAAGAGCCATTGGAGCTCACAAGTTGTCGTTGAGAGGGCCCTATACTCAGCTTCTGATGAAGATCTAGAAATCGTTTATTGCTTTTTGGCACGCCATGAAATCAATGAGGAACCAAGAAAGAAACAATAGCCAGAGATAAATTTACGTGAGTCTACGCACCCTGCCCAATCCGAATTTGAGTATCCTAGAAGCTGAACTTCGGAAGTTCTAGGAAACAGAAGACCTCGACCAGGATTATACTTTAAGTACCTTATTACATGACAGGCTGAATTATAGTGAGTCATAGTAGGAGCATGGAGGAACTGACTTAATTTCTGAGTGGCAAATGTAATGCCTGGCCTTGTGGTGTTGAGGTATAACAATCTACCAACAAGTCTTTTGTATACTGCTATGTCTTCAAAAATCTTTCCACTATCTTGATGCAATTTTATAGAGGGATCAAGAGGGGTAGCTGCAGGTTTAGAAGCCAGTAAACCAGAATCATTTAGTAAGTTTAAACAATATTTTCTTTGAGAGATGGTAATTCTATATTTGGAATGTGCCACTTCTAAACCTAAAAAATACTTCAGTACTCCTAAGTCTTTAATCTTGAATTGGCTGTCAAGAATACTTTTGATCCTCTGAAATTCATCTAGGGAAGTACCGGCTAATATCACATCATCAACATAGATTAGAAGTGCAGTAAAACTAGTATCTGTTCTCAATGTGAATAAAGAGTAATCTGCAGTAGATTGAATGTATCCTTCTTGCAACAATAAGGAAGTCAACTTTTCATACCATTTTCTGCTAGATTGTCTAAGACCATAGATACTTTTGAGAAGCTTGCAAACCTGATTAGGTTTACTACAAGAAACTCCATCTGGTATGGCCATATAGACATCCTCCTGTAAATCTCCATGGAGGAAGGCATTGTTGACATCTAATTGGTGCAAATGCCAATTATAGATGGATGCCAAAGCAAGTAGCATTCTAACAATAGTTAGTTTAGCAAATGGGTTGAAGCTGTCAAAAAAATCAAGTCCCTCTATTTGGTTATAACCTTTGGCTACTAACCTAGCCTTGTATCTTTCAATGGAGCCATCTGCTCTATGTTTAATCTTGAAGACCCATCTACTTCCTATAGGTTTAACCTGAGGAGGAAGATCAACAATAATCCAAGTGCCTAATTTATCAAGAGCTTCCAGTTCTGAGTTTATGGTATTTAACCAATTTTCAGATAGGCTGGCTTCTTTGAAAGTTTTAAGTTCAACAATGTGGGTAATAGAAGCAGAAAAAGTATGCTGAGCATGAGATAAATGAGAAAAGGAGTGAAAGTTAGAAATGGGATATAGAGTACCTAAAGGTGAGGATTCATTTGATTCATAAGCAGTGCACACATAATCTGCCAAATAAGGGGGTGTATTTCTTTGTCTGGTAGGTTTACAATATGTGTTTTATTCAATGGATTGAGGGGTAGATGAGTCTTGTACATTAGGAATAGATGTGACTGGTGTAGGTGGGTCAGGTGAGACAGATGGTGCAGGGATAAGTGTGCTACCAGCTGGATAATCTGATGTAGGATAGTGGTAGGTCCAGGTGGATGGTTTGGATGCAGGATTATATGGCAGAATATTATCATGATGTTTATTATTCCTATAAACAAATATTTCTTTGTTATTTAAGTCATAAAAGACACATCCTTTTGTGCCAGGTTTAAAACCAAGGAAGACACAAGTCCTACCTCTGGGATCAAGTTTTGTTCTATGTGACTGAAGTGTTGAGGCATAGACAAGAGAACCAAAAACTTTTAAAACATGCAGATCTGGTAATTGTTTATGCATAATGAAATAAGATGATTTGTTATTCAGAATAGGGCTAGCTACTCTGTTCATAATGAAGACAGCATGGGAAACAGCATAACACCAAAATTGTTTTGGTAAGTTTGAGTGAAAAAGGAGGGCTCTTCCTATGTTCAAAATTTGCTGATGTTTTCTCTCCACTCTACCATTCTGTTGTGGAGATTCAACACAGCTGGTTTGGTGTATTATTCCTTTGGAAGCATAGAATTGTGGCATTAAAAACTCTTGACCATTATCAGTTCTAATGACTCTAACTGTAGTATTATGTTGTGTGTGTTTTAAACTGACAAAATTCATTATGTGTTGCCTAACCTCAGATTTAGATTTCATAAGAGTAAGCCAAGTATATCTACTATGATCATCAACAGCAGTAAGGAAATATGAATAACCATAAATAGACTTTAATGCAAGAGGACCCCATATATCAAGATGTATCAAATCAAAAGGTTGAGCAGCTTTATTAAAACTTCTTTGATATGGCATATTCCTATGTTTGGCTAAGTGGCATACATCACAAGTGCCTTTTAGAATCTATAACAAGAAAGGGAAAATCAGAATGAAGCATAGCCATTCTAGAATTAGAAAGGTGGCCTAATCTAAAGTGCCACAAGGCTTGGTCAGGTATAGTGACAGCATTAAAGGCAGAGGTACCAAGAGCATGGGAAGGCTTCTTATTTTGCAGATTAAGATGATACAAGCCTTCAATGAAATCAGCAGAACCAATCATCTTCAATGACTGAGGATCCTGAATGAGACATTGAGAATGAGTGAAATTAACAACACATGGCAAGTCAAGGCAAAGTTTTGAAACAGAAATTAAATTCATGGAGAAATGAGGTACATACAAAACATTGTGAATGGAAAAGGTAGAATTAAAATGTATAGTACCCATTTGTCTAGCTATAGCAAAATTGCCATTAGGTAACTTGATATGTACAGGATTGACATCATGAATAGAGTGAAACCAATGAGAAAATCCACAAATGTGGTCACTGGCCCCAGAATCTATGATCCATGGGCTATCAGTAGAATTACTCAAACAAGTGGGAGTGGTTAGATTACCTGTGTTGGCCACTGAATGAGAGATTGTCACCTGGTTGGATGTACTAGCAGGTTTGGCACCATTTGATCCTTGTAATATATTCATGAGTGTTTGATATTGCTCAGTTGTGAGTTGTGGTGAAGTCATGGCAGTGTTACCAGGAATCTCAGTGTTTGAATTATCAGGGGATTGCTCTACACTAGCATTGTGAGCATTAGCACCAGAATTGCGCTGCAGATGTGGTGGGACATTATGCTTTCGATAACATGTGTCTACTGTATGGCCAGATTTCTCACAAAAGGTGCAAATTCTCTGCCCAGATTTCTTGAAAGGAGGTCTTTTGCTATCAGCAGAGTTGATTAAGACCTTGGAATCATCATCATCAGTGGGAATCGAAATGGCTGGAATTGGGGAAATTTGTCGCTCATGTTGAATAACCATTGAAAAGATTTTGTTCAGCGGAGGCAACGGATCAAGAAGCAAGATTTGAGATTTTACGACATTAAAATCATCATTCAGACCAGTTAAGAAACGTATAACATATAGCAAACTATGATTAGCACGAGCACTACGCATAGCTTCGCAAGAACAACGGATACGACAAGTACAATGAGGTATGGGCATATACAATTCCAATTCTTCCCATAGAATCTTAAGCTGAGAAAAGAAATCGGTTACCGTGCGATTGTCTTGTTTGAGAGAATAGATTTCTTGCTGCAATTCCGAAATTCGAACCAAATCTCCCTGCGCAAAACGTTCTTTCAAATCATTCCAAACGTCGATCGCATTCTCCATAAACACGATGGATTGCCCTATGGAATCCGATACAGATCGCATAATCCACGAATGCACTAACATGTTGCATCATGTCCAAGCTCGATAGGATGGATCGAACGAATCTGTTGGAACTGGAATTGTGTCGTCAACAAAATCAAATTTCATCTTTCCTCCAAGAGCTCTGCGCATTGATCGCGCCCAGTTGTGGTAGTTCGATCCATTGAGAAGTGGAGTAATCGAAACGGAGGAGGGACCATCACTCGGATGTACATAGTAGGGACTGGTTTGGTCAAGAATTGGATCAGATGACGTATTAGCGTTATTACGAGATGGAGCCATGGAGTTGCAGGCTCACTAATACCATATTGAAAGATTGTGAACAGAATCCATGGATGAAGAATAAGGAGTGTAACAGAAAAATAACAAAAGAAGAAGAAAAAGTTTGTAACAGAATGATAACAGAAAAAAAAAAAAAAAAGGATAATAGATGAATTGATCACAAAATGTATTGGCTAATATTATCTCATTTTGAATGATTTGTACATGTGTCATAAAGCTACTATATATACAAAGAATACTAGCACTAAAGAACAATGAATATCATCCGCAAGATTAAACCAATCTAGACCATTGAATACTTCAACAAAATACTCTAATCTAAATACTAATTTTACTATTTAAACAATTCAAATTATTATTTCTTAATCTTAGAAATTATTTTATTAATTTGTTTGTATATTTAAATTATTGTTATTATGCTTAGATTATATATTTTTTTTGGTCCATATCGTGTGAATATTGTGGCTTCACGGTTATATGTTATCGACTTTTTTTAGTGGAAAAATAATATATGTTAGCGACTACTAACCTGAGTTTTAACATGCCAAATTCAACCTCAAATTTATATATATTTATTTAATTAGATAAATAAATTTAATCTGATATTTAATTAACTAAATCCATATATTTCACAAATAACTAAAGTTGCTTGGACCCAATCAAAAGCCAAACAAATGCAATAGAGAGATTGTGCACATAAATCACGTAAGTATCTCCTAAGATTTTAAACTTGTGGCACAAAAGTTGCCGTAGGTGTAGGGATCCACCGATTCTTTATAATAATAATTTGCAACTCGTGAAGCTAGAAACCAAGTTGTGCAAGGAAGCTTTTCTTATATTATTTTTTGTTGTTATTAATGTTTTTGATGAAGCAAAAAATAAGAACTTATGATTGAGAAAAGGACTTTTCACTTAATTACTTAACCATAACAATCATACAAAAACTTTATATATGGTCCTATACACTATACCTTCGATTCCTAAACTTGAAAAGTTCAAGAAACTTTCATCATCTTTTTTAATTATATGAAGATTATGACTAGAGCAACCATATTGGGATGTGAAAATATATTATATACTCACCAAAAATTTAAAATATTAAAAATATAAGTTTTCTCATTTATAATATATTTAATTTCAACTTTTTCAACTACAGTGAAATTTTTATCTCACATTTGTATTACAATCATTTTTTTTCTAAAATACGAATTCATTCACTTATATAATTCTATCGAGATTCATCTACATACACTTGAATCATCATAAACAACATTACTATGTCACGAACACTTTAATGGGAAGTTATGTGATTAAACCTTGTCAAAATGAGTTTTGATATAAGGAGTCGGTCCATTATCTAAATCATTGGTTCTGATACCACTAATGAATCATGGTGTGGAACAATCACATTAAATGCGAGTTTGGATTAGATGTGATGTTAAGTGAAGTTTGCATGTAATATAATGTAGTTTGATTTGCAAAATACAAATACTAAACCAAACTAAACCGCAAAATTTTGTTAAAAAATTGTCTGAACACATCTGAACCAAATGCAATCTGTTACAGTTTTCAATTTGATTTGATTGAATTAGTAATTTTCTATTAAGTCGGTTTAGATTTGAAAACTCTTAGAACTCATTTAACTTGGTGGATAAAATCCAAAAAATATTGTTGGGCTTAGATGGTACGATCCATTATTTTAAAAGAGTGGAAAACAGTATAGTCCACTATATAGCTTTTTTTTTAGGATTTAACCTCACATCCCACTTAGACTACATCCTTTAATTATAGCAAAATTACTTGTTATTCTTAAAAAAAAATTAAAATTACGAATATATATTTTTATATCAAAAATTTTAGAAATTTTTTATTTTTTATTGAAAATTTTAAAATTTTAAATGAAAATGAAAATTTTTAGAAAAAAATATATGATGAATAATAAAAGTTTTAAAGCTTTCGAAAAAAATTTGAAAATTTCTTTTATACTATCAAAAATTTTAAAATTTCTGGTATAGTAGTACTGAAAATTTCAAAATTTTTAATACAGTATTGAAAATTTTAAAATTTTCGATAGTATAAAAATATTTTCAAAAATTTTAAAATTTTTTCATTATTAAAAATTTTAAAATTCCCAGCGTTTTGCCTTTTTTTTATCAAAAAATTTTGATAATGTAAAATGTTTTTACTTGTTTCAAATTTTTACAAAGTGAACTTTAAAATTATGAAAGTTTGAGAGTGATAGGTTAAATTCTCCATTCTTTTACTATTAGACAAAGCAATTGGATTAAATTCAAAAATTGCATTAAACTTAAAATAGAAAATTTGTCATGTCAAACCCTCAACTGTTAGCGCTTTTATCATAATACCATCCTATAATAAATTATGGCTTAAATTATCATTTTTTGAAAATTTTGGAAAACCGTAGATTTTTACAAATAAACATTTTTTTAAATTAAATTTTTATATTGATACCGACTATTTTAAATTTTATAATGGTTTTTCACAAAAACTATACTTTTTTATTAGTATTTTCAAAATATTCAATAAAATTCAATTTTTTACATGCATTTTTAAAAAATATGATATTTTATGTGTTTTAATCTGCATTTCTGAATTGCCATTAAAAAACATACATTCATGCTAATAATTTCAAACATCGAGATAAAATGTAGGTTGGATACCATATTTTTCAAAAATGATGATAAATACATAATAATTTTTATTTTACTTTTTTATTTAATATTCTTTTTGAAGTTTTTCAAAAAACCAGAAAAATTTTCACACACCAAATTTTCTGAAAAAATTAATAAATTAACACTATCATATTTTTTAGAGTTATAAAAAAAATATGGTAATCTCTAAAATTTTGAAAAAAAACAGATAAATTTTGCCACACATTATTTTATTTTTTTAAGTTTGATAAAAAAAATATATACCGGATTTATTTACTAACTTGCCAAATTTTTTATTGACCTACTCAAATTTCCGTACTTAATGAAATAAATAAAAAATATTGATGTTTTGATATTAGAATAAATTGGTTATTATCACTTTTTTCATTAACTTTATCTTTTATTAAAACCATATATGTATGAATTTATTAATCAAGAGATTATTATCACTTTTTTATACTATTAAATCAATTTTCATTATTAAGTGTATCTAAAATTAGCCTTACAAACTATAATTATAATTAGTTTTGCAAACTTAAATTAGATATGGAAATATATGTATAGAAAATATGAGAAAATTAGCATTATAAAAATTAACCAATAGTTCTACATTGAGAATTTTGTTTGTAAGAGATAAAGACATTTTATCTATCATTTCATTTGATTCAAGGTAAATGAGGTCAAAGTTAATTTAAAGTAAACAAGTGATGGATTCAATTTTGACTTTTTTAAAACTTGTTGAGAAATTGTGAAAAGGGACATTGTCATATTTGTTAGAGAATTTCATCAAAATAATATGCTTCCAAAGGATATCACAACATCATTCATATCATTAATTCCAAAATCCAACAACCCAGAAGAACTAAGTGAACAAACATTGATTTGTCTAGTTAGGAGTTTATATAAAATCATCGCAAATGAATTGTTGTCAAACGTCATTTGTAAGAAATCATTAAATATGGGATGAAGTACTTGTAGCTAATGAAGTTATTGACCTCTTCAAATGAGGTAAAAAGGAATGTCTATTATTAGAAGTAGGTTTTGATAAGGTTTTTGAATGTGTCAATTGGAAGTATTTGTTAAGAGTCCTACATTAAACAATATATGGCATGAACATGTGTTTATAAGTGAGAAAATTTCTCACTCTATCAACCGGTTTTGTAGGATTGAGTTAGGTTCAACCATATTTCTTAACATAACATTAAGAGTCTTGGTTTAAGATCCGGTGGACCACCTACTCTGATTTTCGCTATCGAGCCACCCACCATTTATTTCCACGCTCTAGCTATCTAGTTATGGGCGTGAGGGAGTATGTTAAGAGTCTCACATCGGATAATATATGGCCTAAACATGTGTTTGTAAGTGGGGGAAATCCTCACCCTACCAACCGGTTTTGTAGGATCGAGTTAGGTCCAACCACATTTCTTAACAGCATTTAAAATACATGATGGTCAAAATGAGATTTGATTCAAAATACACGGTAAAACAAAAGTTACAAATGATTTCAGATTAGTTCTAACATTCATTTTCATTTATTATAGTTTATATATATTATTGGTTAAAGTGAACAGATGTGCATGTCACTCCTGCAAATGTCAAGGATGTTCAAAGGACTTAGTAGATATATTACGTTGTATGGCTTGTCCACGGCGACGAGAAACTCTGTGAGGTAGTGATACTTTATCCTCTAAATACTTTATGGACCCTTTTTCTCTCTTGTCATGTCTTACCTTTTTCTTTATAATTGGTTATCTTAGTTGTTGGTTTTCTAAAAGATTTTGTGTTTTGTGTTTTAGATGTCTTAAATCTTTTTCTCTTAGGTTAAACATTTTTATTTCCTATTTGAACTAATATTCCTTAGTCTAGGTTTTTCATTCTTGTCTTTCAAACCTAGTTAACATGGTTGTTCAACCTTGATATGCTTTTTAAAAGCTCTTCTCTCTCATATCTATCCTAACCTGAGATGACCTCTAGCTCAAACCTTGGCGTAAAAAATCAGCTGGAGAGCATCAATGAAAGACTAGTCTTCCTTGTAGAATTGATATGATCTTTAGTTTCTCTGTTATACAATGACAACTTGTCTAGAGGGGGTGAATAGACGCCCAAGCCAAATTCACCTAAAATTTGGGTTTTAAAGTTGTTTGAAAAAGAGTGCGCGCGAAAGGTTTTGGTATGGATCGACAAAAGTCATCTATACGAACCTAGTTATTGAAACTCGAATATGCAAAGCCAATTATGGAATGACAAACAGAATAAACGAATTTAACCTTTAATGGAGTATCACGTTATTACTCGTTTAAACTAATTGACCTAGTAATGCTATTTCCAATGATAATAAGCAAAAAATATTGAACTAAGCAATTTATCAAACACTTGGTGTGCGAACGAATTTTCAGAATTTCCTTTGTGTTGTTGTTGATATGAAAACCACTTATAATCAAAAGTGATTATAAGCTAATCAACAATCAAGTTAAAACAAAAAGATCACAGGAAAATTCTTACGAGTCGATCAATTGATAAATGCTATTTGACAAATTGCGTAATGAAAAATAAAGCGAGTAAAGAGATAATAGAGAGATCGACACGAGAATTTGTTTACGCAGTTCCCCACTTTCTCCCTCATGTGTGGGTACGTCTGCGCCTAATTTCCAATGTGGAATTAGGATACTTTCTTACTATGCAAAAAGTTGATGTACAAGAAAAGTGTTTAAGAGCAACCATACAAGCACTACCGGTTCTGATGTTGATTCAACCCCTTTTCTTCTTTTGATCTTGAGCAAGACCAAGACAACAATGGATGCCAATTGACTTGTCGATATTGCTACTCATTTGCATTCTTTATCGCCAAGCTTTTGTGCATGATCAATTGCACCAATTGTTCCATAAGACTTCAATTCGGTTCATTATTCTCTATTACTTCCTTCGTGTTCTTTATCTCCAAAGGATCCTTTGCATACTTTATCTCCAAAGGCTTTCACCACGTCACAATCCTCTCTTGAATGTATTGCACGAAAACTCCCAAATCTTCACACAATCTTGGAGGACAAACCCGCGATTTTTCTGGATGAAGACCCCTACAAATCTCAACTCAATATCTCGGCTACCCAAGAACTCAATTGGACCTTATCAGGCCTTCGCCTAGCTAGCACCCCAATAAAATATTATTATGTGTGATTTGCCAGTGTGTAGACATAGGACAGAGGTTGGAGATAATGAGAAAATGCAAGCTAATTTTATGGTATCACTGGTTTGGAATAAATCATGAATGATGTATTTATAGTTTCGGAAGGTTGGTGGTAAAGAGGTAATTTTCGGAGTAAAAAAATGAACAAAATTGACCCACTTAAACAACATGTGTTGACCTAAACGATGGATGTGCCGGCACATAATGTCAAAAATAACAGTATGTGTCGACCTATACAGACATATGTGCCTACCCAAAATCAAACAGAGGCTACAATCTTATTTAGGACAATAGATGTGTCGGCCTGAAGCACCTATGTGCCAACACATAATATTGAAACTTCCAGTATGTGTCGAACTGAAAGGACCTATGTGTCGACCCAAATGAAACAGAACCTACAACCTTATTTAAGACAGTAGATGTGCTGGCCTGAAGCACGTGTGTGTCGATCCAAATGTAACAGAGGCTACATGCTTTAATATTGAGTTACATGTGTCGGCCTGAAATGTGTATGTGCCGACACATGTAGTGCATTTTTATGCAGAAATATGTTTTTCATGATTCCTAAGACCTCTAAGACAAGGAAGCCACACATACTCAGAGTTGTTGTTCAATATACCAAAATGCGAAGTAGTTTCAATATTTTGACATCATGCAAAACCTCTTATGGTGAAGTTGCACTCTGTCGCTACTGCGAAAATCGGTGCCGGCTGAACAGAAGAGTTGCCACCGTGCGTTATTTATACCAACGGAGGGAAAGGAAACACTCGAAGTAAACCTACCGCAAAGACGGGAAAGGAATGGTCATCACAACCAAATCCTGGATTCGGGAGTCGGTTACGCAAGGGGAAGGTATTAGCACCCCTCACGTCCGTCGTACTCGACGGGATCCACGCTTGTTTTCTAGTACGAATTGTTATTCTATCTATTCTACAGGTATGGGGTTAAAAGAAAAGAAAATGACTCGGCAAAGTATCGCACTTTATGCCTACGTATTCCCGTCTGGAACGAGAAATCAGAGCCAACGTAGTTCGCCTACCTACGGGAAAGGAGGGGAAGGTTGCTCGCTAGGATATCGCATCCTATGCGTACGTACTTTCTTACAGCATGAAAGATCAGAGCAAACGTAGTTCGGGCTACGGAAGACACAGATTTGTCTATTTATCTTTTATCCTTTTGAAAAAGGTTTTCTTCTGATTAAGAGTCCAAGCGGACAAAAATGACACCTTTGATTGGTTTCCAGTCTTTTACGCAAGAACTGTCTTTTATTGAGGTTTGACCTCTTATTGTATTTTTGATTGTTTTGAGATGAGAAGAGAAAGAACTCTAAAACCTAGGGTTTGAAATGGGAACCAAAACTACCCTAATGTTGTCATGCATGGATTAACACCTAATGTCTGTCATATTTCTCTCTTGCGCAGAGAGAAACAGAGATCCTAGGGGATAAACGGAAAAGAAACAACAAATATACAGTAAAGCAGTAAAATGCATGAGATGCAGCAATACAAGCGAGGCAAGGGAGTCTCACTCAACCTCGAACCTGGGAAAACAATAGGCAAAGTGAAACAGCTTCACTTCAAACCTATGGGAAAATTAACAAACAATAAAGCAAAGAAAATAAAACCCCAAAACCAGCTCTGACAGCCCACCAGCTCCTACAGCAGCAGCTCTGAAAGAACATCAAACTCTGACAGTTGATAAACAGCAAAAATAGGAACCTTCAACTAAGTCCCAAAATCAAACTTCAATGGCCTCCAAGCTTTATATAAGCTCCATCTTCAAGGCAAGCACTCCAGAAGAGAATCACCTAACAGAATAAGTTGGAATGATAAAACAGCTGATTGGCAACCAAAGGAAGCCTATAAGTGTTTATCATCATGAGAGACTGGTTCCCTCAAAGTTCTACTTCCAAGATAAGCCAATTATCCCTCCAAAGGAGAGATGTGAATATCTTAGAAGGACTTTTAGTCATTGGGAGGAATGGAAGCACACGAAGCTTTCCATGTTTATGAAAGAAATTAGTCTAAGTCTATAGCTCTGCCTATTTTCCTTATTTCCTATGTCTTCAATCAGGCATCAACAATCTTCAAACTTCAGCATTTGATCATCATCTTCAATCCTCTCCTTTGATTCTTCATGCTTCCACAAGCCCAAACCAAGCCCCATACCCCAAATAAAAACCCAAAAGCCCAAGCAGACAGATAAAACCCCAAGTGGGCACACCAAACAATCACACAATTTGCAAAATATACTAAAAATAGCAAAATAGTATTTAAAATTCTAAGATTTATTATAAGGGGATTTCTACCTCTACCCTACATACCCTATATGTCCCATAACCTAATTCATGCTAAAAACCCCAAAATAAAATGTTAGGATGCACCTATGATGAGTTTAGACCCTAAAACTATCACCCTAATGTTCTCTAATCAAAACTAATCAAGATTTAATCAAAAAAATGTGAAATAAATCCAGGGGGAACTTAATGTTCTAATCTAACTACCACAAAAATAATGGAATCAAAATATGAATTTAAATGACCAAACAAAATTCACCAAATGACATGCACAATCAATATGAAAATAAAAGCAATTAAAATGTAAAAAAATCACCATAAATGGAAAAAAGCCTAAAATACTATTTTTATTTCTTCACAATTTTCTTGAAACAATCATTAAAATGTAGCAAAAATCCCCATGTCAAAATGATGATTTATGGATTTTTTATGAATTATTTGGTAACTAAATGCAAATGAAGAAAATTAAACAAAATTCAATTAAAGGGGGGGGGGTGTTACCAGTAGTTATTTACATCAAGAAAACATACTGGGCCCCGGAGGGGGGTGCGCTCAGCAATGCGCTGGGCCCAGATTTGTTTCAGAAAAAAACACAAAAGAAGAAAACAAAAAAACACACAGGGGGGCGAATAGCGAGTAACTCGCTTGGCATATTCATATTTGGCCACAACGGGGGGTGCAGATAACAGATTTGTTAGGCCCAAACCAGAGTTTCAATCCAGGGGAGAGGGGTGCGAATGGAAATAATGGGGGTTGATTCAGTAACTGGTAATTGGGCTTAAGGCCCGAGATCCCTTCAACCCAACTTCAGCAAGGTAAAACCCTAAAACTACCTCTAATCACTCCTATCCGAGGTCACTGTTCATCGTCCCAAACTAAACCCTAACGGCGCTATGCTAATCTTTCAAACTCTCTCTCTGAATCCTCTCCCACACTACGAACATGAATCCCTCACCAAATCAAACGCCTTCTTCCTGAATCCCTCACCAAATCAAACGCCTTCTTCCTGAATCCCTCACCAAATCATAACCTAAATTCAAGATCTATCACCCCTAACACCTAAATATCCAATTTGCTAACCTAATCGAACATGCAACGAGTTACAAGAACAAGAGCAAACCTGGAGAAATCTGATGAGGCCGTTTGAAGACTTCAGCACGCGTGGTGGTGTTGAAAATCTGCAAAGTTTCTGAAGAAGATCTTGAAGCAAGTCGCTGAAGTCGCCAATTGAAGATCCTCCAAACAAATCTGGGAACGTGAAGGCGATGAACGAAGATTTGAAGGTTCCTGACTGATGAAGATCGAGGACTTTGATGAACACGGATCCAGATGGATGAACACGCTCTTGACGATTTGTTGAATTTCTGGAAACCGTATGATGAACATATGAGCGAAACGAAATATCCGGTGGAAGGCTGTGAGGATCTTCGAAGATCTGGAGGGCGTGAAGATTGTTAGCAGCTTCGGTCAATGGAGATCTTGAAGATTTCGTTGATGGATCTTGAAAAGAACCTGGGAATCCGATGAACGCCTTGAAGGTGGTTGAATCCTGATGGAGTTATTGAAGAGAATGGACAGAGGATTTCTGGAAAAAACGATGAAGGCGATGAATTGGGATCGGAGAAGATGAAGTTGGATGAATTTCTGGGGATTTTGGTGTTTCCGGCGACAGTTGGCGGTGGTCGGAGGCGGTTAGGGTGACCGGAAGGGGTTGGTTAGGGTGGTTGCATGGCCGGCGGTGGGAGTGTCCGGCGAGGGGACGGGTGGCAAAAGGATGCGTGAGGGAGAGACACGTGGGGTGAGGGTGTGAGGAGAACGGGACACGTGGGTAGTGAGGTGGTTGGTCTGAGAGAGAGAGTGAAAGGGGAAACGTGGCAGGTTCTGGGTGAGAGAGAAAAATGAGGTGGCTAGCCCAGCAACGCACGCGTGGCCACTCATATATAGGACACGTGGCCCTCTGGACTTGGACTTCTGACTGGGCTTAAACTGGACTCTGGCCCAATTGAAACTAAACCTGGATTAAATGACTTAAACAAAATTAAAATGGAAAATTAAACCTAATTAACCTATTAAAACCTAATTAAAATCTAAAACGAAAATAAAATGAAAAATAATAAAAAAAACCCTAATTAAAATCTAAAAAACGAAAATAAAATGAAAAATAATAAAAAAACCTAATTAAAAAAATTTAAAAACTATTATTTAATTTCTATAAAGTCTTTTTTTTTTTAAAAAACCTAATAAATTCTGAAAAACAAAAATCAAAAAATCTAAAAATATTTAATCTCTATTTTTCTTTTAAAATCCATTCTATAAAATTTTTTTTTAAAAACAATAAAACTCTAATAAAAATAAAAAAACAATACTATCTATTATTATATTTTTTTCTCTACTCTTTTAAAATAAAAATATCTATTTATCTATTAAAAACTAATAAAAAAAATTAATATCTAAAATTTATTAAAAACTATAATATCTAAAAATTCTTTAAAAATCTATTAATTTCTAAAAAATGAAAAGAAAATTATTTAAACTCTAAAAAATACTAAAAAACTCTATTAAATCCAGAAAAAACCATTAAATGCACTAAAAATCCAGAAAAATACAAGAAAAATCCTAAAAATGCCAGGAAGCCGATTAAATCGAATAAAATCCAATTACGCAACCGTAGCGAAACCCGGGCACCGAGACGGCCTGAAAACACAGGGAACGAGCACCAATTCTCAACAGACTTTTATCCTGACCGGCCTGTACTGCCTGAAACACCAGGGACTATAATCCCGATAAAATCAATCTGACTGATGAAAATGTCATGTATGTAGTATGCGAATGTGAATGCAAAATGTATTGAAGCATAAGCCAGATATGGGAACCGGTTGGTCAAATTTTAGGGTGCAACAGTTGCCCCTATTCAAGCGGCTTGGACCCGACTGGGTGAAGAGCGAACGGCCTTCAAACATTCGAGGTATGAGACGGTTGAATACCAAAGAACCCTGAAATTTGCCAACCACAAAAATAAATTGTGCCACTGCTTTGGGAACGACATTCGTCGAGTGAATCATGATTGTTACGGTAACAACCGATCAGTCGTCTGAGAATAACTCTGATTTTGACTATCACCACCCATGTAACACCACGGGTACTAAACTATCTTTGCGAAAATACCTCTGTCCACAACGGGACTAAACTTGTCAACACAAGAAGAGAAACAAATTCATCCACACGAGTAAAGATCCCATCATCACAGGAAACTTATTCACAATTGCCCTTAAATTTCGTCAACACGAAAAGCCCTAAATTCGTCATTACGAGGAAACCCTAACATCATAGGAATACAACTTGCCCTCAACAGTACTTTTCAAACTTGTCCTCAGCAGGACTCCATATTCTGTCATCACGGAGAAACAAAACTTGTTGACTCCACTGGGGATGGGCTATCCGCATCTCGTCAACACAAGGAGATCCTATCAGCGTGGGTGATAAAGTTCTTATTTACGCCTTATCAACACGAGGAACTCCTATCAACATAGAAATAACTTGTCCCCGTCAGGACTCACGTTTCGTCAACACAAGGGAAATAGATTCCTCGACATGAATAAATCCTATCATCATAGGAGTACCATTCTTGTATATCTCTGAACTCACATTTCGTCAACACGAAGAAATCCTATCCACATAATCATAAATTATCCTCATCAGGACGCACATTCTGTCAACACAGAGAGAGTAATCCGTCAACACGAATAAATCCTATCAGCATAGGCGTAGATTATCCTCATCAGGACTCCATATTCTGTCAACGCAGAAAAATCCTATCAACATAGGCGTAACTTGTCCTCATCAGGACTCCCTATTCCGTCAACACAGAAAAATCCCATCAACATAGGCATCAATTGTCCTCCTCAGGACCCCATATTCCGTCAGCACGGAGGAACCTCGTCCTCATCAGGACCCCATATTCTGTCAGCACGGAGGAACCTCGTCCTCATCAGGACCCCATGTTCCGTCAGCACGGAGGAATCAAACTTCGTCCTCAACAGGACTCCATATTCCATCATCATGGAGAAGTAATTCGTCAACACGAATAAATCCTATCATCATAGGCCTAAATTGTCCTCATCAGGACTCCATATTCCATCATCATGGAGAAGTAATTCGTCAACACGAATAAATCCTATCATCATAGGCATGAATTGTCCTCATCAGGACTCCATATTCCGTCAACACGGAGAAATCAAACTTCGTCCTCAACAGGAATCTATATTCCGTCAACACGGAAGAATGATTCGTCAACACGAAGAAATTCTATCAACATAGCTGGAGATATTCTGAAAACCAATGACCGACACCCGTTCTGACAACAAGCGACCACTTCTGAAATTTTGATACACGGAACCCTGAGATGCTACTGCAGCAACAAACTTGATAAAACAGTCCGCTGATCGGACACGAGAAAACCTCAATCAGTAACGCTATGGGGGATGATAATAAACTGAATCACATCATCATATGTCTCACATCAAGACTTTGATTGTCTAAAAAGACCTCTGAGCTTTAGAACTCCATACTCCTGTTGAGAAAACACACCTGAAAGCAAAAGGTTAACCAACCTGGCTTATGTTCCAAAATGCGTATGTTTGGCAATAGCGCAATGCTCTATACAGCATGGAAATGCTACGCGTTTGCTGGGTAGATGCAAACATGATAATGCATGCAAATGCAAATGTAGGTTCAGGCTGCCGGGAAAAAGCTCTGATAGGCTCGCTTCATCAACACGGATGCTAAGGACAAACACCACCTTGCCGGGGAAGGAACGGGTACCACCAAGCATTCTGGCAAAATAAATGCCAGGACATACAACCAACTCTGTCGGGGAGAGTTTTAACCTTCGATTTCCACTGGGAGGAAAGAAAACACTTGTTGAAAAGAGAGAACTCCGCTGGGGACGAAACGACCCTCTTGGGGAAAATAAACTGGCGACTTCACTGGGGAGAATAAATGACCCTACTGGGAAGGGAATCTCTACTGGGGAGAGTAGACTGTCTGGGTACAGCTCACAAGTTTGGAATTATTAGTCTTCTGAAGCTAAACAACTCTGCTCGGGATAGGGAATCCTTTTGGGGGACACCACACTGTCTGAATACAGCCTACAATCTTGGAATCACCAAACTCTGCTGAGGATAAACGACCCTGCTGGGAAAAGTAAACCATCTGGCTACAGTTTACAAGCTCGGGACTGAGGATAGACATCCTGTGGCGAGCATTAATCTTGACCTGCTGGAGAATACCCTCTGGGATAAGCTGCGACTAGCTGGGGAATTTGATCCTTCTTCAGTAAGGAACATTGTCATCTCAGCTTCAAGGAATGAAGCGCGACCTGCATGGGGATTCACTTCACATAATGATCAAGTATTTTCGTCACGAGCCCCCGGTTAGGACTGCAATCTTCTGATCGTCCACTTCATACGGACAAGAACCCTGCAACACCATAAACGAGACAAGACAAGTCTATACAACCAAATCTATTCAAGTTAGGGTTAGTGACATCATTTTCAGTCAATTCGAAGTTTTAGAAATTATTGGCAAGGGCCAGCAACGTTATGCACTTGCTAGTTTTATTAGAACATTGGCGTTTTTCACATACGAAACAGTAAAGAACAAGCATCAAATACTGAATAACATGTTTTATTAATTGGGCCCCTGAATAGGCAGAGTTTTATACACTGGATGTAACTCCTGAAAAGAGGAAGTTACGCATAACAAATATACAAGTATGCACAGGAAGCATAAGTACAATGACAAATCAAATTTGCGCATATGTCGGCAACGTGATGCAGACAAATATCATGAGCTGATCCTCCTATGACTCGCCTGACTCTGGCGCTCTCCCGGTATTCAAACTTCTGAAAAGATTGTATCTGATAATCGAACCCCTAGGTGTATTCTCCCGCACCAATGTGCAACGCAGTATCAAATTCGGACCGTAGTCATTTGCTTTTCAAATCCCTAACTTTTGCGTGAACCGCCCTTTGCGGGTTTTCAGTTAACTGGGATACCCTTTTTTGCTGAAGCCGCCCAGTGTAGGTTTTCAACTTCGCGGGTGTACATTTTTTCAATTTTATCCCTAATTTTTGCCCGAACCTTTTATTCTGTTTTTGGTTCGCCAGGATGCCCCATTTTTGCCTGGACTCTCTTTTTTTTTGTCCAGCGGGTCAATTTCAAGCAAAGTATTTTTTTAACTGCGTCTGAATTCATAGGCGACGTAAAGTCTTCACCGTCCATGGTGGACAACAATAAAACTCCTCCTGAAAATACTTTTCTGACAACATATGGCCCCTCGTAGTTAGGGGTTCACTTGCCCCTGTGATCTTCCTGCGGCGGGAGGATCCTCTTCAGCACAAGGTCGCCCGTTTGAAAGCTCCGAGGATGTATCTTCTTATCATACGCTTTCTTCATCCAGCTCTGGTACAACCGACCGTATGCTAGAAAAGCTAACCACTTCTCATCCATTAAACTCAGCTGGTTCAACCTGTCTTTCACCCATTCTGCCTCGTCAAGTTGGACATCTCGTAACACCCTCAAGGAAGGAATCTCAACTTCCAGTGGTAACACTGCTTCCATTCCGTATACCAACGAGAACGGGGTTACCCCGGTTGATGTGCGTACCGTCGTACGATAACCGTGCAAAGCGAAAGGTAGCATCTCATGCCAGTCCTTATAGGTCACCACCATCTTCTGAACAATCTTCTTTATGTTCTTATTGGCCGCTTCAACAGCGCCATTCATCTTGGGTCGGTAAGGAGAAGAGTTGTGATGTTTGATCTTAAAGTTCTGACACAGCTCCTTCATCATTTTGTTATTTAAGTTTGAACCGTTATCGGTAATAATCCGCTCAGGGATTCCATATCTTCAAATGATATCTCATTTGATAAACCTGGCTACCACCTGCTTGGTCACATTAGCATATGATGCCGCTTCCACCCATTTGGTAAAATAATCGATTGCTACCAAAATGAACCGGTGTCCGTTAGATGTCGTCGGCTCAATCTTTCTAATCATATCAATTCCCCACATCGAGAATGGCCACGGGGACGACATCACGTTCAGAGGACTCGGAGGCACATGGATCTTATCTGCATAAATCTGGCATTTATGACACCTTTTCGCAAACTTGAAACAGTCAGTTTCCATAGTTAGCCAGTAATAACCTGCCCGCAGCAGCTTTCTCGTCATAGCATGCCCACCAGCATGTGTACCAAATGTACCCTCGTGTATTTCCTCCATGAGCAACTTCGCCTCTTTCTCGTTTACACAATGTAGCAACACCAAGTCATGATTCCTTTTGTATAGGACACCATCCGGATTCAGATAGAAATTACCAGCCAATCTCTTGAGAGTCTTCTGATCGCGACCGGATGCCCCAGCCAGATACTCCTTGTTCCTCAGGAAATTCTGGATGTCAAAGTACCAGGGTTTATCATCGGATGCTTCGTCAATGGCAAACACGAAGGCAGGTCTGTCAAGCCGAGAGATGACAATTTTGGGAGCCTCATTCCAGAAGTTGACTTTATACATGGAAGACAATGTGTCCAGGGCGTCAACCATCTGATTTTCTGTTCGCGGCACATGATGCAATTCAACCTTGTCAAAGAAAGGCAACAATCTCCTTGCATAATTCATGTACGATATCAAATTGGGATGACGTGTCTCCCATTCTCCTTTTATTTGATTCACCACCAGAGTTGAGTCTCCGTATACATCCAGATTTTTGATTCGCAAATCAATAGCTTCCTCGAGTCCCATGATGCAAGCTTCGTATTCGGCTTCATTATTGGTAACCGGAAAGGTCAATCGAGCAGTAAATGGGATGTGCGACCCATGTGGAGTAGTGATGATTGCCCCTATTCCGCTACCATAGGAATTTACAGCTCCGTCAAAGATCAACTGCCATTTGGAATCCGTCTTTGGCCCTTCACCCGGCAACGGTTCTTCCCAATCTTTCATCTTCAGGTACATGATATCCTCGTCAGGAAAATCAAACCTCATCGATTGGTAGTCCTCAATAGGCTGCTCAGCCAGATACTCCGATAACACACTCCCCTTTATAGCCTTCTGTGACACATACTGGATGTCGTATTCAGTCAAAACCATCTGCCAACGGGCAATTCTCCCAGATAGTGCCTGCTTTTCAAATATGTATTTGATAGGATCCATCTTCGAGATGAGCATGGTTGTATGATTTAGCATGTACTGCCTCAAGCGCTTGGCGGCCCAAGCTAGCGCACAACAAGTTTTTTCGAGCATTGAGTATCGAGATTCACAGTCAGTAAACTTCTTACTCAGGTAGTATATCGCATGCTCTTTACGCCCTGTCTCGTCATGCTGACCGAGAACACAACCCATACTCCTCTCAAGAACCGTCAAATACATAATCAAGGGTCTCCCTGCCACTGGAGGTATCAAAATAGGAGGCTCCTGCAAATACTGTTTTATTTTATCGAACGCCTTTTGAAAATTTTCATTCCATGTTACAGCCTGGTCTTTTTTCAACAGCTTGAATAACGACTCACACGTAGCTGTTAGGTGAGATATGAACCGAGCGATGTAGTTCAACCTCCCTAAAAACCCGCACACCTCTTTTTCTGTTTTAGGCGTCGGCATTTCTTGTATTGCTTTTATTTTCGCAGGATCAACCTCTATTCCTTTTTCGCTTACGATAAACCCCAGCAGTTTACCCGATCTCACCCCGAAGGTGCATTTGTTAGGGTTCAGTCTCAGCCTGAACTTCCTAAGCCTCTTGAATAACTTCAGCAGATTCACCAAATGTTCTTCCTCCGTCTGGGATTTGGCAATCATATCATCAACATAAACCTCGATCTCTTTATGCATCATGTCATGAAAGAGAGTCGTCATTGCACGCTGATACGTTGCCCCAGCATTCTTCAATCCGAAGGGCATCACTTTATAACAAAATGTTCCCCAGGGTGTAATGAAGTTAGTCTTCCCCATGTCTTCTGGAGCCATCTTAATCTGATTATAGCCCGAGAAGCCATCCATGAAGGAGAATACGGAGAATTGAGCGGTGTTATCAACCAGCACATCGATGTGAGGAAGTGGAAATTCGTCTTTCGGGCTCGCTCTATTCAAATCACGGTAATCTACGCACATTCTCACTTTACCGTCTTTCTTTGGCACTGGCACAATATTAGCGACCCATGAGGGGTATTTTGTAACAGCTAGGAAACCAGCATCCCACTGCTTTTGAACTTCTTCCTTAATCTTCACAGCCATGTCCGGTCTAGTTCTTTGGAGCTTCTGCTTAACCGGCGGGCATTCTTCTTTTAGCGGCAGACGGTGCACCACCATATCCGTATTCAGCCCAGGCATGTCCTCGTACGACCAAGCGAAAATATCGTTGTACTCTTTGAGCATTTCAACCAGTCTTCGCTTGACGTTGCTCTGCAGCGCGGCCCCTATACGAATGTTCCTTTCAACCCCTTCCGACCCCAGATTGACGATCTCAATGACTTCCTCGTGAGGCAGAATAATTCGTTCTTCTTGTTTTACCAACCAAGACAACTCTTCTGGAACGTCGCCATCTTCAACAATCTCTTCTTCGGTCTAAAATACCGGGTGCTCAAAGTCGAAGTGAGTCATAGGCGGTTCATAGATGTCATCTGAAATAATAATCCTGCAAAGGAAATGGTTAAATGCTTCAAAATACATACAAAGCAAATAACCACGTTGCCATTTTATTGTAAAAAATAAAAACAGGAAAAACAGAGATCACAATATTTGTACATGAAAAACGCCTTTTTATTTAACGATCAAACAGTGCAATGTACATAACAGAACGGCCCTAAGCAAAATCACGATGCCCCGGGTAGGACACCGGATTGTTCAACAATTAAGAAAACAAGGTATTACTGTTTAGTTGTCACAGGAACAGTCTCCTGAATAGACCAATTGCAAAGCCCTTGTCCTGGCACGCTCGGCTGAATCCAGGCGTCCATGTCGCAGTCGCTGTCTCCTTCTTCCAAATCTGAAACAGCGTTGATGGTCTCGTGATATAATCCACTAGCCGTAATCGTTATTGGTCCTTTGAAATGAGGTGCCCCTGCAGTAGGCGTTGATGATGAAGGTTGATATCCCAGCCCAAATCTGTCCATTTTCACGGGAATATCCAGAACTTTGCCCCAGCCCTTGGTCTCGCCAGTCTTCACTAGAGCCTGAGCCTCTTTGTATGATGATACTGCCACCTCTGATGCTTTACTCGGCCCTGGAACTTTGTCCTTGATGCGCAACCCTTCAAAGGCTTGACAGGGTGTCTCATGGATTTCTCCGTCGACTTCCACGTACTTGAATGACGACAAATGGCTGACCAGTATATCCTCCTCTCCACAAACTGTGACCACACTGTCCCCCACCATGTACTTCAGCTTTTGGTGCAAGGTAGATGTGACTGCCCTAGCACCATGGATTCATGGTCGTCCGAGAAGACAGCTATATGCTGGCTGGATGTCCATAATGTAAAATTCAGTTTCAAAAATCTCCGGCCCCACCTGCAGAGGCAAAGTTATGGATCCAAAGACTGACCTCCGTGTACCATCAAATGCCCTGACCACCAAGTCACTAGGCGTACAAATGATCCCCCTGATGTCTAATTTCATCATTGCTTTCTTTGGCAGCGCATTCAAGGAAGACCCGGTATCTACCAGCACGTGGGACATGACCGTGCCCCTGCATTCAATTGAGACGTGCAACGCCATGTTATGCTCTCTTCCCCTCGGGGTCAAATCAAAATCCGTAAATCCCAAACTATGGCCTGCATTCACATGCGCCATCACCCCCTCCAACTGATTCACAGAAACATCTTGGGGTACAAACGACGTGTCCAGAATTTTCAATAATGCATTCCTATGGGCTTCGGAACACAATAACAGCGACAATATGGATATCTTCGACGGTGTTTGTTGAAGGTGCTCAACAATCTTATAGTCACTCTTACGGATAAGACGCATAAACTCTTCTACATTCTTCAGTGACGTTTCTTTTTCATTCCTCTGCACAGGAACATCCTCATTCACTTTACCTTTACCTTTTGCCAATCGTTCAGCCTCTACCTCAGGCGATATAAAAATTCTCCCGCTCCTTGTCATCCCTCCAGTCCCGACGACATTGTCCACAACCCCAGCTGGCTGTTTACTGATATCAAGTTTCTCCCCATCACAGTATGCTTCCAGTCCATAAGTCCATGGTACGACCTTAGTGCTCTCATAAGGGATTGGCCCTGCCTTAGTGATAGTGATCGTCGGTCGCCTGGCTGGCGCCGTTATAGTTATCGTTTTTCGGGGAATTGTCACCGTAGCAACATCACTTTGCTCATCATCTAATGCCTCTGCAGGTTTCTCCACTGCCGTTCTGTCAAATTGCAACGTGCCTTCATCTATCAAGGTCTGAATACCCTTCTTCAGTTCAGCACAACCCCCAGCTTGGGTCCAACATTCTAGACAAAACTCATCGCAGCCCGGATACACACCTCCTTTCAATAACCTGCTCTTTATTTCACACAACGGTGTTTTCAGTTCATCAACATCCATAATCAGATTCAAACCCTCCTCAGTCAAAATAGCATTGTCCCCGTGGTTGGGCATTGGTTGCTGTACTATATTCGGACCTGCTCGTCCAAAATTTATGGCCTTGCTATCTAGTAGATCTTGAACCTTATGTTTAAACGCACGACAGGCCTCTATGTCATGCCCGGGTGCCCCAGAGTGGAAGTCACAGTGCTTGTTAACATCATACCCATAAGGAAGGGTTGGTCCTGTGGGCAGCGCCAAGGTCCTCTTTTCAACTAAATTCAGCCCCAACAGTGTCTGAAAGAGTTCGGCGTACGTGGAAGGAGGCGCTTCAAACACTCTTTTCGGCTTCGCATTCGGAAATCTTCTTTGGCCAGCATTCTGCCCCTGATGCTGCTGTGGTGGTATCTGCTGTAGTGGTATTGGTTGTTGATGAAATGGAATTGTGACGCTTGCCACTTGTTGCGGATGATTGTACTGATTCCGTCCTCTGCCCCGGCCTCGGCCTCGACCCCCGAATACTGCACTTGTGTCACCCTGACGGCGACCACCGAAAGCTTTTCTGTTACATCCAACTAAAGTGGCTCCTCAGCTTGGAATCTCCCCATTTTGATATTACTTTCAATCTTCTCGCCCATCAAGATTAGATCCGAGAAACTGCCCAAGGAAGCAGGAAACAACTTATCATAAAACATACCGGTGAATGTTTCTATGAATATATCATTCATCTCCTTCTCAACCAAAGGAGGATGAACCCTCGCAGCCATGTCGCGCCATCTCTGCGCATATTCTTTGAAACTCTCATCTTTCTTCTGCGACAACCCCTGTAACTGGACCCGGTTTGGTGCCAAGTCACTGTTATACTTGTAATGAGTCACAAACGCTTCAGCCAGTTGCTTCCATGTCTTTATCTGAGTAGGCTCCAACCCCATGTACCATTCAAGGGAAGGACCCGACAAGCTGTCTTGAAAGAAATGCATCAGCATTCTCTCATTGTTCGAGTAAGCGGACATCCGTCTGTAGTATGACCGCACATGTACCTTGGGGCAGGTATCTCCCTTATATTTATCGAAGGTGGGAGCCTTAAATTTCAACGGTACCCGCAGACCAGGCACCAGTCCCATCGTGGTCATATCCAAACCGGAAGCACTCTGATTCACAACACCTTTCATCTGCTCCTCGAGCATCTTGATTCGCTGAGTGTTGTCTACAGGACCTTCAAAACCTCTACCAGAGAAAGCAGCTTCTTGTTGGTCTTCCATCCAATTAACATTCTCATTGTCGTACCCATCATACCCATTGTTACGACCAAATCTAGTCTGATTCATCACAGGGCCCCTTCCCCTGTTACCATACCCTTGAGCGGCCCCGGCAGGTCCAAAAGGCATCATTCCAACACCATTTCCGTTACCGAATCCACCATAGCCCTGATTGGCATTACCAAATCCATCATGTCCGAAACCCGGAGCGTTGAAGCCAAAATTCCCATCCTGGTTAGCATAATCAAACCCCTGGTCGTTATAGCCAAATTCGTTGTTACCGAAGCCATTACCTCCATTATTATCACCTCCCAGATGGGCGTCTCCGAATCCAACGTTGTTAATGACAGTCTCATTACTGATTCCTGTATTACCATTCCTGGCTCCAGTGTCATTGTTCATATTCACAGCAGGTATATTCACCACAGGTGGAGCTACAGGTGTAGGAGTATCATCCCCATGAATGGTGTCAACACGTACAGAATTATGGTCTTCGTTTCCATTCCCGACATTTCTCACCAGCAATGGCTGCACCAAAGTTTGCAAGTTTTCCTGCCCTTTCACAATTGTCTCCATCGTCTGCATGAACAGCGCCAACTTCTCACGCATGTCCTGCATCTCGCTCTGCATCTGGTCCATAACTCTTTTGCAGTTGGTACGAGTAGAGTATCGGTGAGGATGTTGACTTTCAATCCTGGAAAAACCTGACGAGACGCAGGAAATGAGATACAGCTCAATAATCACCTGTAATGCAATATGAATGTGTATGCAAATGCCACATGTGTCTGTGCATTAGGGAATATCACTCCCCAATTCTAGTGCCAATGTGCCAGTGCGGTGACAGTGATAGCAATAAGAAGCTCGAAACCCAATCATAGAAAACATCTCATACATTGCAGAAAATCCCATCAAGTCAGGAATACAATATTAATGAGCGTACAATAAGGAGGCATGACCTCAACCAACAATCCTGGTGATGGCCAGCACAATGAAAATGAAGCATACATATCAATACATGAGATAGTCAAGTGCAACCATACGCCTGGTACTCCTCCAATAATCTCTTAGTCTCGGGATGATTTGGTTGAGTAAGCAAACCCTCGACAAGTAAATCACTTCGCTTGAGAACACGTCGTAAATCACCAGTAGATTCCTCCCATGCCCCTTCTCCAAAGCGATCCTCTAACTTCCGTTTCTGAGACACCGCCTCCTTCTTGCACTCGATGGCTTTGTTCAATGAGTTCTGAAGACTATATCTTATCATAACCTCCTCTTCATACTTTCTCTTGCTAGCCCTTAATTGATCTTCGAGTTCAGAAATTTGCTGCTTTAATTTGTCTTCCCTCTTTTTGTTGTTGGTTAGCGTAGCATTCCACGTTCTGTTGCACGAAGAGATTTCTCGGTAGGCGGCATCAAGTGACTTCTTCTTGGAATCTAACGTATCATGAGAGCTTCTGAATTCTTTTCCCAGGCGTTCACTCTTCTTTTTCTCTTCTGTCAGTTTGGCACCTAGCCTGTTTACCAACTCAGTCTGTTGTTGGAAGGAATACACAACTTTGTTCTTCTCACTCCGGATCTGAGCCAATTCCTTCTCTAACTCTTCATTGATCTTTATCAAGTCTTCTTTTTCTTTCACAACCTGCTCATAGACCTCAATAGCCACAGTAGTCGGTTCCTTAACTGGAATGGGAATGGGACGTGATACTACTGGAAAAGGCATCTGCACCTGTCTTACCCTCTCTTGAATCCACGCCTTGTAAGGCATATAGGCTTGACAATCATTCTTGCCTAGAAATGGTTTCCCTCTCCTGCAGATATGATTCCAAGTGTGCTGAAGCTTGGCTAATACTTCCCCACTCAGGTCACCAGTGAAATACAGAGATTCCTGTATTTCTTCTTCCTTCGGCGGACTCTTCAAAGCATACCCAAACTGTCGAACCAACAAAGATGGGTGTTGCACCCCAAAATTTGCCCTCACAATACAAGACTTTGTGTTCCAAGAAGGTTCACAAGGTTCACAAAATTCACAATTGGTCAGAAGAGTTGACAATTCCCTCAGACAATGCACCTCCTAAGCAGTGCATCCAAAACTAGGGTTTTGACTTTAATCAGGCTAAATGGACTTCCAAGACTTCAAGTGAGCTTCATAACATCTTATATGTGTATAAGAACCCCCATGTCAAGTTTCAAGACTTTTCTCAAAAGTTTGCTCAGTCAGATGATCAGATAAGTCAAAAGCAGTCAATGCAGTTAAAAGGTCAAACTGAGGTCAACTGTGGTCAAACCAAAGTCAAACTTCATGATTTTTTTTTGCCAACATCAAAGAGAGGTTGGGTGAGAAATATTATCATAATAACTGTAATACCCCAAATTTTGCCCTAAGATTTGTCGTCGCATTTCATTGCATTTAATCAATTACTAACAAATTTGTGTAGTCGTTTGACTTTTTGCAGGTAAATATCATATGGCATGCATTTTTTTTCTAAAAAGTAAAAATGGCACAATTGGCAGGAGGACATGTGTAAGGAGTTATGAGTGTGAGAGGTTGAGAGTTCGAATCTCACCTTTGTCACTTTTTTTTGTTTTTTATTATTTTTACTCTAAATTTTTCTATCTTTCATTAAAAAAATAACAAAAATAGTTTTTTATTATTATTTAATTATTATTTTCGTATTTTAATTAAATCATTTTTTAAAATATTATTTTTTTCACTTTTTTCTAAATTATTCATAAAAATATCCAAAAAATCATAAAATTAAAAAATATTGAAAAAAATTTTGTTCTTTTTATAATATTTTTTATTTTAGGAATCAATAGGATTATTAGTTTTTATTTTAAGTTTATTTTAATTATTTTAAATTATTTAAATTTTATTTTTTCTTAACTAATTATTTAGTTTGGGCTTTAAAATGGGCTTTAGGGACATTATTGACAATTTGGTGTTAACCCTAATTTGTTCCCTATATATACATGTGTTGCCTTGTTGGAAAAAAGGGGAGAATGAAAAAAACCTAAGAGGAGTGAGTGCCGTTTGCCGTTATTTAGTTTTCTTCTTCATCCATTACTATTGTTTCTTTTTCTTCATCGTTTACCGTTATTTCTTTTCCTTCATCTATTACTGTTGTTTCTTTCTCTTCATCTTTTACCGTTATTTCTTTTTCTTCATCTATTACCGTTATTTCTTTTTCTTTATCTATTACTGTTACGTTTATATATATATAATTTTTAAATTGTTAGAGTTTATATATATAAGATTTTTGATCGAATTATGTCGATACGATGTTTGCACATTTGTGTGCATGACGCGTGACATTTGTGTTAGTTCGATCTGGTTGCGATGATCGCATTTTTGTGTGAGCAATAATACTATTTTTTGCTTAATTTCTTTTTCTTTGCGATAAATTTTGTTTCGTCCGATTTAGATCTGGTCGCGATGAGCGCATTTCTGCGTTAGCAACATTGTTGGGTTATTTGGCACATTTAAAATTCATTATTGCTTTATTATTATTATTATTATTATTATTATTATTATTATTATTATTATTATTATTATTATTATTATTATCATTATTTATTATTATTATCATTATTATCATTATTATTACCATTATTATTATTATTGTTATCATTAATTTATTAAAATTTGTTATAATATAAAAATCTGTTTTTTAAAATAAATAACATTAACATCTTTTTCAAATTAATATGAAAACCTATTATTTTTAAGAAAAACTTTTTTTTTAGATAAATTTAAAATAATAACTAAAATCTTTTTTTAAAATAATAACTAGAACCGTTATTTATTTTATTTTATTATTGTTCAATTCAAATTTCATTATCATATTGTATCTGCTCCTCTCATGTAACCTCGCGAACTTAACAATCGCTCTTTAAATTCTGCCTTTAAATTTCTGCTTGCATGGTTTAAATTATGACATTATCTCTCTGTTTGCATGATTCAATTATCTCACGCGTTTACTATTATTTCTGTCACATTGCACACATCCGAAGGTTAGGTCTAACTGTTTGGCCGCCGCGCCAATAGTCCGTAAAACTTCACACATTCAATTTCAAATCCTCAAAACTACAAACTACAAACCCTAATTTTCACAAATGCCTCGCCGCAGGCAAAATTACAATTTTACCCTTAGCATTAGGTCAAAGAGCCGCCGCGCTCATTTTAGGGTTTCCCGCCGTGGAATCCCTAATTTAACCCTAATTACAACTTAACATTTCAACGTAGAGATTTGGAGTTTCTACACTCCACGTAAGCGTGTCCTTAAGATGCGTTTATTCCCCTTGAGACCTTGACCACAGTCAAGAAGTTTCTAACCTCCCTATTGAGGGGAACTACGATTACTCTGATTCCACTCCCGTAAGGATACGTAGGCACAAGATACGATGTCTTGCCGAGTAAACTTAGAATTAACCCCCTTATTATTTATTATTGCTTATTTATATTTTATTTATCTTTGCTATTTAATTATTTTACTTATTATTTTGTAATTGTTTCTTGGATGTAAAGTTGTTTAATTATTTAATTATTATTATGGTTAGTAATTAGGGAGTGTAACAACATGTATGTAATATTAAAATAAATTTAGATCACTTTTAAATAAAGATAATTAAAATAAACACGTCACACACGTAAGTCGATTTTAATCGCCGTCTCACTTCCTAAGGATATCCCTCAAGTTGCCTACGAATAATGGTTAAGTGGGGTGTATAAAGCAAGTCCCTCAAATAAAAAAATCATCAAAGTCCCTTATGGTTGCCTTTACGAATCAAGTCCCTTTCGAAAAATGATGATGGTCCCTTATATGTGCTTATTACATCCCACAATGGCCTTCAAAGTCAAATTGTCCCTCACATACCTCTTAACATCCAAAGTAAGGACTACCTACTCCATTATAGTAGGGATAGTCTTACTAAAGGAAAGAATGAAGAATAAGAAAGACCTTTAAACATTAGGGTAGGTTACTCCTAGGTGCTTGCTCACTTCAAAATTGTTTCGCACTTAAACAAATTTTCAACAAGTTTTCAAACAAGTTCTTAACACACCCTTACATGGATTATTTATTAACTATTCTGAAAATTTTCTATTCACACACTACAATTTCAAAACAATTCAAAAGTGAGCTTAAGTACCTAAGAGCCCATGGATAACCATGGATGAAAAGGATGCTAATACCTTCCCTTTTCATAACCTACCCCCCGGACCCAAAATATTCTCTAAGGTCTTTCCTGTTCTTTTATAACCTTTCCTTATGGATAAAATAAAAGTCGGTGGCGACTCTTGCTATCCGCAACATTGTTTAAAGTCAGTTCGCCGGGTTACAATGGGTTGTAATTAATACAGCCCCTCCTTCCAATTAGAGGAACATTGGGAAACCCGGCATAGTTGAAGATAATTTCTGACCCCAATAAATCTCTGTCAAACCAAACAATATCTTCTGAAGAAAGCCCCATTAGACGCTCTGACCATTCAGCTGTATGTGCGGATTCGCCAAAAGGAACCTTCTTGGGCAGATGGCTCTCAAACCACATATTCAGCAAAGGCACACAACAATGGACATTTTCCCCCTTCTGTTTTCATTCTTATAATGCAGGGAATGATAGAAATCTCCAATCAAGGTAGGCACCGGGTTGCCTGCAGCAAACAAGTGGAATGCATCCAAATCAACGAACTCAAGCAAATTAGGGAACAGTATAATCCCATAGATGCACAAAGCAAGAACAGCGTTAAACACAATCCAGCAGCCGCTTTTGGCATATTCTTGGGCTTTGCCAACCAAAAATTTGAACTAAAACCCCGAAACTCCATGCCAGGAAGTCAACAACAACTCTGCAGGATCCATATGCAAGGGAACAGCTAAGTCTTCCAGCTTAGGCTTAGCATCAAAGTGAATGAAGGGCACTCTGTTCTGAACTGGCAACTCTAGAAACTCAGCGTACTCCTCCATGGTCGGAGCCAAAATGAAGTCCTGGAACATAAAACACCTCAAGGAGGGATCATATAACTGCATCAATGTGTATAACCCATTCAGCTCATATGTGGTTGGTCTGCAAACCAAATTCAGCAGCTTCCCATAACTCTTCCTAAAGCTTCTCTTCACATCATCATCAGCTAGGGAAATCAGACCCAACAGAGAAGTCACATCAGGAGTAGGCAACTTATACGCAACAGTCTTCCTCAAAGTACTCATAATAACAGATAGAAGTCTGGAGCACTAGAATCGGGAAGTATGAAAATGCACCTGCAGCACAGACACACGTTAATGATATCCAGGATGAGTATGCAACAATGCAGTATGAAACAATGCAACAAAGGACCAAGTGCCCCTGGCTGAGAAGCTCAATCCACAATATTGGCCTCAAATAGACCCACAAACTGTCCGAGACCATCCACAATGCTCCCACCTGGTCTCTGACAGACCCAATAACACTGTCCTCAAATATCACACCATAGAATCTCAATCAAGAAAACCGGTAATCTGGAGGTCAAGTTACCTGCATGTCCCAACCCCTCTCACAGGTAGGTGTCCTAATAACTGACACAAGGTATTGCATCCTATGCGGTCGTTGGCGTCACAGACTTTCAAGACGGATGATACGATACCCAGAAGGTGTGGCATCATCATGTCTTGAAGAGGCCTCACTTAGCCAACTTCCAAATGATCGGTCCCCAGAGTCGACAATCCAACTAACCAACAACCCCTTCAACCCAAAGGGTTCAAAAAGAAGCCAACCAGAAGAACCTCGTCTGAGCGTGGATTTCATGAGACACTAGTACATGCAAAGCATGCACGCGCCCACTAATTTCCACTCTAATTCTATGTGCACTCAAGCCCAGGTCCGGCTTATCTCTCAATCATAGAACCCCCTCATACCCACAGCAATAATAACAGTAATATAATGCTGAATGTAAAATACAGAAATGTAAATCCATACAAAATCCTCGACGGGAAAACAATCGCTAGGATTGACTCGCGTAGGGAACCGTTGGAGTCCCCAGCAGAGTCGCCAGCTGTCGCTACTGCGAAAATCGGCGCCGGCTGAACAGAAGAGTCGCCACCGTGCGTTATTTATCCCAACGGAGGGAAAGGAAACGCTCGAAGTAAACCTACCGCAAAGACGGGAAAGGAATGGTCATCGCAACCAAATCCTGGATTCGGGAGTCGGTTACGCAAGGGGAAGGTATTAGCACCTCTCACGTCCGTCGTACTCGACGGGATCCACACTTGTTTTCTAGTACGAATTGTTATTCTATCTATTCTACAGGTCTGGGGTTAAAAGAAAAGAAAATGACTCGGCAAAGTATCGCACTTTATGCCTACGTATTCCCGTCTGGAACGAGAAATCAGAGCCAACGTAGTTCGCCTACCTACGGGAAAGGAGGGGAAGGTTGCTCGCTAGGATATCGCATCCTATGCCCAAGTACTTTCATACAGCATGAAAGATCAGAGCAAACGTAGTTCAGGCTACGGAAGACACAGATTTGTCTGTTTATCTTTTATCCTTCTGAAAAAGGTTTTCTTCTGATTAAGAGTCCAAGCGGACAAAAATGACACCTTTGATTGGTTTCCAGTCTTTTACGCAAGAACTGTCTTTTATTGAGGTTTGACCTCTTATTGTATTTTTGATTGTTTTGAGATGAGAAGAGAAAGAACTCTAAAACCTAGGGTTTGAAATGGGAACCAAAACTACCCTAATGTTGTCATGCATGGATTAACACCTAATGTCTGTCATATTTCTCTCTTGCGTAGAGAGAAACAGAGATCCTAGGGGATAAACGGAAAAGAAACAACAAATATACACTAAAGCAGTAAAATGCATGAGATGCAGCAATACAAGCGAGGCAAGGGAGTCCCACTCAACCTCGAACCTGGGAAAACAATAGGCAAAGTGAAACAACTTCACTTCAAACCTATGGGAAAATTAACAAACAATACAGCAAAGAAAATAAAACCCCAAAACCAGCTCTAACAGCCCACCAGCTCCTACAGCAGCAGCTCTGAAAGAACATCAAACTCTGACAGTTGATAAACAGCAAAAACAACAACCTTCAACTGAGTCCCAAAATCAAACTTCAATGGCCTCCAAGATTTAGATAAGCTCCATCTTCAAGGCAAGCACTCCAGAAGAGAATCACCTAACAAAATAAGTTGGAATGATAAAACAGTTGATTGGCAACCAAAGGAAGCCTATAAGTGTTTATCATCATGAGAGATTGGTTCCCTCAAAGTTTTACTTCCAAGATAAGCCATTTATCCCTCCAAAGGAGAGATGTGAATATCTTAGAAGGACTTTTAGTCATTGGGAGAAATGGAAGCACACGAAGCTTTCCATGTTTATGAAAGAAATTAGTCTAAGTCTACAGCTCTGCCTATTTTCCTTATTTCCTATGTCTTCAATCAGGCATCAACAATCTTCAAACTTCAGCATTTGATCATCATCTTCAATCCTCTTCTTTGATTCTTCATGCTTCCACAAGCCCAAACCAAGCCCCATACCCCAAATAAAAACCCAAAAGCCCAAGCAGACAGATAAAACCCCAAGTGGGCACACCAAACAATCACACAATTTGAAAAATATACTAAAAATAGCAAAATAGTATTTAAAATTCTAATATTTATTATAAGGGGATTTCTACCTCTACCCTACATACCCTATATGTCCCATAACCTAATTCATGCTAAAAACCCCAAAATAAAATGTTAGGATGCACCTATGTTGAGTTTAGACCCTAAAACTATCACCCTAATGTTCTCTAATCAAAACTAATCAAGATTTAATCACAAAAATGTGAAATAAATCTATGGGGAACTCAATGTTATAATCTAACTACCACAAAAAGAATGGAATCAAAACATGAATTTAAATGACCAAACAAAATTCACCAAATGACATGTACAATCAATATGAAAATAAAAGCAATTAAAATGTAAAAAATCACCATAAATGGAAAAAAGCCTAAAATACTATTTTTATTTCTTCACAATTTTCTTGAAACAATCATTAAAATGTAGCAAAAATCCCCATGTCAAAGTGATGATTTATGGATTTTTTATGAATTATTTGGTAACTAAATGCAAATGAAGAAAATTAAACAAAATTTAATTAAGGGGGGGGGGGGGTGTTACCAGCAGTTATTTACATCAAGAAAACATACTGGGCCCCGGAGGGGGTGCGCTCAGCAATGCGCTGGGCCCAGATTTGTTTCAGAAAAAAACACAAAAGAAGAAAACAAAAAAACACACAGGGGGGCGAATAGCGAGTAACTCGCTTGGCATATTCATATTGGGCCACAACGGGGGGTGCAGATAACAGATTTGTTAGGCCCAAACCAGAGTTTCAATCCAGGGGAGAGGGGTGAGAATGGAAATAATGGGGGTTGATTCAGTAACTGGTAATTGGGCTTAAGGCCCGAGATCCCTTCAACCCAACTTCAGCAAGGTAAAACCCTAAAACTACCTCTAATCACTCCTATCTGAGGTCACTGTTCATCGTCCCAAACTAAACCCTAACGGCGCTATGCTAATCTTTCAAACTCTCTCTCTGAATCCTCTCCCACACTACGAACATGAATCCCTCACCAAATCAAACGCCATCTTCCTGAATCCCTCACCAAATCATAACCTAAATTCAAGATCTATCACCCCTAACACCTAAATATCCAATTTGCTAACCTAATCGAACATGCAACGAGTTACAAGAACAAGAGCAAACCTGGAGAAATCTGCTGAGGCCGTTTGAAGACTTCAGCACGCGTGGTGGTGTTGAAAATCTGCAAAGTTTCTGAAGAAGATCTTGAAGCAAGTCGCTGAAGTCGCCGATTGAAGATCCTCCAAAGAAATCTGGGAACGCGAAGGCGATGAACGAAGATTTGAAGGTTCCTGACTGATGAAGATCGAGGACTTTGATGAACACGAATCCAGATGGATGAACACGCTCTTAACGATTTGTTGAATTTCTGGAAACCGTATGATGAACATATGAGCGAAACGAAATATCCGGTGGAAGGCTGTGAGGATCTTCGAAGATCTGGAGGGCGTGAAGATTGTTAGCAGCTTCGGTCAATGGAGATCTTGAAGATTTCGTTGATGGATCTTGAAAAGAACCTAGGAATCCGATGAACGCCTTGAAGGTGGTTGAATCCTGATGGAGTTATTGAAGAGAATGGACAGAGGATTTCTGGAAAAAACGATGAAGGCGATGAATTAGGATCAGAGAAGATGAAGTTGGATGAATTTTTGGGGATTTTGGTGTTTCCGGCGACAGTTGGCGGTGGTCGGAGGCGGTTAGGGTGACCGGAAGGGGTTGGTTAGGGTGGTTGCATGGCCGGCGGTGGGAGTGTCCGACGAGGGGACGGGTGGCAGAAGGATGCGTGAGGGAGAGACACGTGGGGTGAGGGTGTGAGGAGAACGGGACACGTGGGTAGTGAGGTGGCTGGTCTGAGAGAGAGAGTGAGAGGGGAAACGTGGCAGGTTCTGGGTGAGAGAAAAAAATGAGGTGGCTAGCCCAGCAACGCACGCGTGGCCACTCATATATAGGACACATGACCCTCTGGACTTGGACTTCTGACTGGGCTTAAACTGGACTCTGGCCCAATTGAAACTAAACCTGGATTAAATGACTTAAACAAAATTAAAATGGAAAATTAAACCTAATTAACCTATTAAAACCTAATTATAATCTAAAACGAAAATAAAATGAAAAATAAAAAAAAAAACCTAATTAAAATCTAAAAAACGAAAATAAAATGAAAAATAATAAAAAAACCTAATTAAAAAAATCTAAAAACTATTATTTAATTTCTACAAAGTCTTTTTTTTTATAAAAAAAAACCTAATAAATTCTGAAAAACAAAAATCAAAAAATCTAAAAACATTTAATCTCTATTTTTCTTTTAAAATCCATTCTATTAAAAAAAAAAATTTAAAACAATAAAACTCTAATAAAAATAAAAAAACAATACTATCTATTATTATATTTTTTTTCTCTACTCTTTTAAAAGAAAAATATCTATTTATCTATTAAAAACTAATAAAATAAAATTAATATCTAAAATTTATTAAAAACTATAATATCTAAAAATTCTTTAAAAATCTATTAATTTCTAAAAAATGAAAAGAAAATTATTTAAACTCTAAAAAATACTAAAAAAACTCTATTAAATCCAAAAAAAACCATTAAATGCACTAAAAATCCAGAAAAATACAAGAAAAATCCTAAAAATGCCAAGAAGCCGATTAAATCGAATAAAATCCAATTACGCAACCGTAGCGAAACCCGGGCACCGAGACGGCCTGAAAACACAGGGAACGAGCACCAATTCTCAACAGACTTTTATCCTGACCGGCTTGTACTGCCTGAAACACCAGGGACTATAATCCCGATAAAATCAATCTGACTGATGAAAATGTCATGTATGCAGTATGCGAATGTGAATGCAAAATGTATTGAAGCATAAGCCAGATATGGGAACCGGTTGGTCAAATTTTAGGGTGCAACACACTCACATACTCCCCTTTTTTATGATGGCAAAACTTGCGATGATGCATTTCATGTTTCATGTTTGAAGGCTCCCGTTGACGTTGTGATTCCCAACTTCATCTCGCATATGCTTCTCCCCCTTCAACAAAATCAAAAATGAAGATAGCTAATCGTGAGAAGTATCATATTCCAAATACAAATTCAAATATATCATTCAGAGGCAATTTTTCATAGAAGAGCAACGATCACATATCCCCATATATATGTAATGATGCAAAATTGACAAATAACCAGCATTACAAATCAAGTAACACAAAGTAGAATTAAATAAACGGCAATGCAAGATCAAACTCATCAAGTTGCTACAATTGCGTCACACATACAAACATATTATAAAGGAACTCCCGATGGCGCACACACATATGCCTAACATAGCGGCAAGAACATGTCATTACTCAATCCAAGATGAAAAACGTTATCAAAACACGAGATACGCAACAATAATATCAACTTATGCAATTAGCAAGCTTAAATACGATTAAAAAAATAATCCACATGCTTATAGACTTAAGAACAAACTTATACAAATGTGAAAGAGTTAATACATGAAGTCGCTATAAGTATATACACTAAGAACACACAATGGTTATCAATCAAGGTTTTTGGAAATGAACATTCATGGTCTTCATCATTTGAGAGAATATCAAGCAATTTTAACCAACCGATAATATGCTTTTAGAAAAGTCTTACTTTTAAGGAGAAATTGAAACAATACTACCTCACTCTTGGTGGGATGAACGATGCACTCACATGATGTTAAAAACTCAAAGCGAAACGTTAGAGCAATAGTATAAAGTGAAAGCCACAAGATAGAAATTTAAACGATATTGGAGATATTGATGATCCCCAATTCTCCACGAATGTTGAAAAAAGATTTTGTTGCAAGAGGTTTTGTGAAAATATCAGCAAGTTGATTTTTACTATCAACATGCTCAAAAACAACGTCCCGTCTTTCAACATGATCGCGAAGAAAGTGATGACGAATCTCAATATGTTTAGTGTGAGAATGTAGTACCAGATTCTTGGTTAGATTGATTGCACTATTATTGTCGCACATGATAGGAATATGTGAAAGTTTGATGTCAAAATCTAATAATTGTTACTTAAGCCATACAATTACGTGTCTAACATTTCTTTAAAGAAGTTTTTGAAAATTAAATTTCTATATTTATATTCTCAAATAAATTTTCTTAAAATATTTTTTGAATCAGTAAAACAAATTTTCCTATTTGTGCTGCAAAATGTAGTTCAATTATATAAATTGAAAAGCTGGAAAAAAATATCAAAAAGAAAGTCTACGATTCAACGTTGCAGCTAACAATTATCTTCCTCCCCCAACAAACTAAAAATTAATATTTGACTATACAAGAAACTCTAACTTTGTCATAAACTTTATCTTTTATTAAAACCATATATGTATGAATTTGTTAATCAAGAGATTATCATCACTTTTTTATTTTACTATAAATCAAATTTCATTATTAAGTGTATTTAAAATTAGCCTTACAAATTACAACCACTAGAATTAAAATACATGATGGTCAAAATGAGATTTGATTCAAGATTTGGTTCAAAATACACGGTAAAACGAAATTTACAAATGATTTCAGATTAGTTCTAACATTCATTTTTATTTACTATAGTTTTCGGATGACACCATATTAATGGATGATGATTTGTGGGATGACATCATTTTCATTATATATATATATATATATATATATATATATATATATATATATATATATATATATATATATATATATATATATATATATATATATATATATATATATATATATATATATATATATATATATATATATATATATATATATATATATATATATATATATATATATATATATATATATATATATATATATATATATATATATATATATATATATATATATATATATATATATATATATATATATATATATATATATATATATATATATATATATATATATATATATATATATATATATATATATATATATATATATATATATATTATTGGTTAAAGTGAACATATATGCATGTCACTTCTGCAAATGTCAAGGATGTCCAAAGGACTTAGTAGATATATTACAACGTATGACTTGCCCACGGTGGTGAGAAATTCTATGGGGTAGTGATATTTTATCCTCTAGATACTTTATGGACCCTCTCTCTCTCTCTCTCTCTCTCTCTCTCTCTCTCTCTCTCTCTCTCTCTCTCTCTCTCGTCATGTCTTACCTTTTTCTTTGTAATTTGTTATCTTACTTGTCGACTTTTCAAAAGATTTTGTGTTTTGTCTTTTCAAAATCTAGTTGTTTTAAATCTTTTTCTCTTAGGTTAAACCTTTTTATTTCCTATTTGATGTGGTCTTCCTTAGTCTAGATTTTTCATTCTTGTCTTTTAAACATGGTTGACATAGTTGTACAACCTTGATATGGTTTTTCAAAAGCTCTTCTTGTATCTATCCTAACCTGAGATGACCTCTAGCTCAAACCTTGGCATAAAAAATCAACTGGAGAGCATCAATGAAAGACTAGTCTTCCTTGGAGAATTGATATGATCTTTAGCTTCTCCTCCACTCAGGGGTACCAATCAAATTTCCTCAAGTAACTCACAACCTCCTGAAAGTAACACCTTTTCTTCTTAAGAGAAAAGTGTTATTCATTCCTTCTAAACAAGTTATGGGTAAACTTGTTTCTCTGCAAGGAACAGTTGTAATTCTGGATGAAGTTTCATTTAACCTTAAGTTAAAGAGTTGTTGGTGAAGATCGTGTTGTTTAATATTTATGTAAGTATGTCATGAGGCCAGGATCGGTCATCTCAAATTCTTTTATAAGTTCACTCTTGAATTTATAAATTCACTTACTGTTGTTGTCCATTATCAACAAATCGTCTACATATAAAAAAAAGACTAATCACTCATTCACTCGTATTCGTCTTCACATACACCCATGTGTTAGCTAGAAAATTTCGACTAGGGGGAGGGGTGATTCAAAGGGAGAAGCTTTAACCAACGAAGAAGCATCGAAATAGGCTGGTGTAGTCGAAGCAAGCTCGACGGACAATCCTTCAGGCTGAAGTCGAAGCAATCTTGACAGACAACCATTCTGACTAAGGTCGAAGCCAAGCTAAAACGAGTAAGTGTTGCAACTGATGAGAACATGTCGAAGTTACACACGAAGTGAGTGTGCATGGGTGGATGCGTGGCAAGCTGTGAACAATCAACAACAAAGCAGCGGTTACTTTTTTATGCCTATTTAAGTAGAATTTTGTTTCAGTTCAAAGGGGTCGCCTTTTGTAACACTGCAAGGAAAATACTCAAAGTACCAACGTCTAAGAGAAACGATTCATTTCTACACAAATGAATTCATGCGTCCAATTTATGTTTAAGTAATTAACATTATAAATTTCTTTTTCAATTCACTTTTCTTTGCTAGTTTTGTCTTATTTTTTCTTATTTATTTATCTCAATTGCATGAACGCAGATTCATTTAATTTCTTGTCCACCATTTCAAACCCAAAACACTTAAATAAACATCTCACACTTAACACTAAGTCTAGGATTTTGTAGTCGGTCCTGCAAGTAACCTTTATTAAGAGGCTAGAGATTGTTTGCCATAAATTTGGTTGAAAATCATGCTCGGATACACATTTCTTGAAGATAACCTCATTTAGGAAACCATTTATTCTCTTGTTCCAAGCTCTTGGGTCTTGCTTCAAAAAATATAATAATTTCTTTAATTTTTATAACTTTACCTTTTGGTTTCTCACAGCAAAATCAGGGAGCTATTCTACAAAAATAAGATAGCAGTTTTAGAATTGTAAAGTTTAAGAAAAAAAAAGATCGAGTTTCTTGAAAGTAGTGGGTTTCCTTTGTTTTTTTCTTATTTTATTTTTTCATTAAATAAAAAGCAAATATTTATAATTAATAAATATAATCAAAATTTTACTTTAAAAGTCACTTTTGTATTTTGAAATTGTATTTTTGTGCTCCCCCTCAAGTGTGAGTCTATCCACAATACTCCTCCTAAAAAGTAAGTTATTTTCTTTCACATACACTTGTATCACTGTTGACACGTATTTTACACTCTTGGGATTTTTCTTTTAAGAGTAACACACCTTCGTGAGAGAGACACCACATACTCACCAAAAATCTTAAGGTGATAGGTGTGTGGGTTCCCCCACTTATAAATGCTAAAGTCTCCACATTCTTGATCAATATGAGACCTTCCCATAGTACTCACAATTGTAATTATTTTTCAACAATTACCTCATCGTCTTTTGTGTTGGTGTAAGCCCTAGAGGCCAATACTTTTGGTACTTGTATCAAATTATTTATTAATAACAAAAAGCATTTATTTATTTTGTTTATTTTTCCAAAATAATAAAGTCCCTAGTATAGCTAGTCTATTTAATAAAATATTAAGTGTTACTTAATCATGAAATTCTATTAAATATAAGGACAATATTCTTAAAGTATTATGTTCTAGACTGTGCCTAAGACTGGCCCACCGTCGGGCACGGCCTAACTGAGATCCGCGTCAGGGAGGGCCCAATCTGCCATCACCGCAGGAGGTACGTTCCTCATACGTCCTCTCCACCTTTTCCACGTGCTCCCCCCTCGGGAACACATTATCAACCAACTACCCACATCCGAAAGAACATGTTCTTTACTCCCCAAAGTTCGTAGGGCAGTTGACCCAGATTGAAGACCACTTGCGGGTCTTCCCTACTTCCACGTAGGATCCTGACAGTAATATGTTGTAAGCCTTGCGATCCAGTCCATATCAGATGACTGTTGGCCCAGTGTTGGGGGCACATTATAAATACCCTCCTCCATAGGAGGGTCAGGTATTATAAAATCACTAACTTTCTATACTTGCTCTCTCTTTTCGCTCTGAATCTCACTTTGGCATCAGAGTGCCTTACAGGTACACCCATCCTCTTCTCCACCACCGGTGAACTTGGAGCTCACAACGTGTTGCTGGTCGCTGATCCTCTTTCTAATCTGGTTAGATCAGTGGTGCCATCTGTGGGAACCTTTTACTCCCCCGTCTTTTCTTTCTCAAAAATAAAAGGACCAAAGCAAACCTTCAACCTCCTTTGATCATGGCCAATCAACACGCTGACGATAACATCCACGAAGCTATCTTCACCGCCTTCATTAATGAAGATGACCACGACAACAATGTGACAGCCCTTGCTGAAGAGGGTGGCTCTAGGGACGGACTCACCTCCTCTCCCTCCGCCGACTATGTGGCCTATAACACTACCCAGCGTTTCGAGAGTCCAGCAGTTTTTCAACCAATTCTTGTGTTGTCCAACGTCAATCCTACCACGGTGGCCTTATTCATAGCAATCAACCAGACGAACCCTATGATTTTCCAGCAGAATGAACGGATTGGAATGCTGGAGAAAGAACAACAATCACGCTCTCCCCCGCAAAGACATCGGCGCCCAGTTTCTCGTAGCCCGTTCTGCAGCCACGAGAAGCTCGTCCTCACTCTCCCCCGCGGAGACACCAACGAGACAAATCTCAAATTAAGCCTCTCACCATGACAACTCGGACGTCAGTCGGGGCTAGAGAGGCCACAAGCCGTGGTCACCCAAAGGCGGGATCACACTCCTCCCAACAAGAAGCGGTGCTCCCTGACTCCCAAAAAGAGCAAAGCTGGCGAGAAGTTGGAGAAGTCAAAGGGTCGACCAAAGAACTCATCGCGCCACGATAGAAGCCCTCAGCACGCCCGTTCCCCGTCACACTCACCAGTTCGAAGCGACGAAGACGACCCCCACAGTCCTTTGTCTCGGGAAATCATGGAGACCTCTATCCCCGTCGGGATGGAAAAGCCACCAAGTCTGGTAACCTACAATGGCATAAGAGACTCAAATGATCACATTGAGAACATCGGTGTAATGCTCGACTACCGCAATGTCCGAGATGCCATCAAGTGCAGACTCTTCCCCACGATTCTGAGGAAAGGTGCCATGTCGTGGTACAAAAGCCTCGCCCCGGAGCCTATCACCTCCTAGAAGGACTTGAAGACACAGCTCACCTGGAATTTCATCGCCTCTCGACGAAACCCGAAATCTGAGGTGCCGCTCGAGGCCATCATTCAGGGGAAGAACAAGTCTCTTCGGGCCTACATCAAAAGGTTCAACCGAGAATCCGTCCAGATCTCTATGACTGACCGGATAAAGAGATACATGTCTAATTCCAATCAAACTCCCAATCCACACCGAACTCATATCCTTAATGAATCCCAAAAATTCAAATCAGTAAGCTCAATTGACCATAACCCAATATTCTTTAAATCAGTCCACAAATACTTTGTCCTGATGACCACTGATCTCCTTAACATGAAACCCTAATCTCATGATCTTCAATTGATGACTACCCACACACTCAACCGTGAATGAGAAAACCCTGATCATCCTTGAATGTGAAGGTGAGAAAAACACTTAGAAGGGGGGGTTGAATAAGAGTTTTAAGAAATATGGCAATAAAAACAACTCAAGATTTTTATCCTGGTTCGTTGAACTCAACTACTCCAGTCCACTTTATCAAAGATGATTTGCCTTTCTCCACAAGGACTTAATCCACTATTGATCAACTGATTACAATAGAAAGCACTAAGAACAACTGTCTTAGTCTTCTCAAGAACTGCTGACCACACCTTGGTCTTCTTAAGGAACTTCTTACAAATTAATGTAAATTAATAAGTGTTTGAATGCTTCTAATAAGCTGTATCACAACTGTGATGTTTACACTTAAAGATTAAGTACAACAACAAAAACTATACAGTTTTATGAGAGATCAAATGAATAAGATCTTTGTGAGATTTTCACTTTTATGAATCAAGTGTGTATTTCTTTCTGAGTGAACTAGAAATGAGCAAATGGTGAGTGTCGCACCTCGAAAAATCACGGAGACATTTCGGAGAGACGACCCTCGCGCGAAAGGCGCGGAAATGCGGTTCGACAGAGTCGCCACCGAACTTTATTTTCCCCGAATAAACGGGAGAGGAAAATATTGAGAAAACCTCTTAAAACGAAAGGATAGGAACAGGGTTGTCGCAACCATGTTCCGGGTTCGGGAGTCGGTTACGTGAGGGGAAGGTATTAGCACCCCTCACGTCCGTCGTACTCGATGGGAACCTCTTAAGGTAATTGTGGGGAGTGTTGTCTAGGTTTACTTGTTTTTCTTCTCGACGATAAAGGTAGAATTGGTAGGGTAAAAGGTTAAAGACGCTAGGGGAGATGGGTGGTTAGAGAATAGGGTGCTCGCCAAGGATTGGGGCCCTTGTGCCTACGTATGCTCATTCAGACGAGAATGAGAAATCAGAGCTTCGTAGTTCGACTACGGGAAGGGATGGGGGATGGACGAAATAATGGAGGAAGATAGAAGTGTGCTCGCCAAGATCATCGCAATCTTGTGCCTACGTATCTTATATTCAAGAATGAATAAAGAATCAGAGCGTCCGTAGTTCGTGGTAACAACCACAAAAAGACAAGGTTTGAAAAGGGGTGAAGTTGAGTTGAGAAACGAAAGAGTGATTGACAAGCAACCCAAGAGCGTGTCTCAAGAGCTTGTTACTCAAGAATTCAAGGAATGCAAGATCCCAAGAACTCAGTTCTTTCGGAAATTGGGTTGAAAAGGTTGAAGATAAAGAGTTGGATGTTTTGAAATCGAAAGAATGAACTAATAACAATTCAAGGGCGCGCCTCGAGAGTTACTCGTTCGAATATTCAAAGAATGCTAGATTCTAAGAACATCCCTCTTTCGTAAGTTTAAAAAACGCTTGTGAAAATATTGAATCGAAAATGGAATGTGAGGCAAAAAGGAAGTTGTTTTGAAATGGCTCGACGACGTGTCGAGGATTTGTTTGAAAATAGAACCGACTTGACGACGTGTCAAGGGTTAGATTGTGAGAAATGATATTGGTCCCTAAGGGTGCCTCCAATATCGAAACCACGAGGGGTTGTGAATGTGTGTGAAAAATGTCGATGGTTGCGAATGCGTACGAGCATTCGACTTAAGAGAACGTTGGAAAATGTTTAAGTTTGAAAAAGTCGAAAGGTTGAGTGAATAACAACTCAAAGGGCGTACCTTGAGAATTATTCACTCGAAGATTCAAGGAATGCTAGATTCCAAGAACCTCCTTCTTTCGGTAATTTGAATTGAGAAAATGTTTTGAAAAAAGTCGAAAGATTGAGTAAATAATAACTCAAGAGCGCGCCTCAAGAACTATTCACTCAAAGATTCAAGGAATGCTAGATCCTAAGAACCTCCTTCTTTCGGAATTTTAATATAGAAAATGTTTTGAATTTGATTTGAAGTGAAATGAAGTATGAAAAGGATTTGTGCGTATGAGGTAAGGATAAGACATTAAATTTGAAAATAATTTAGGAGAAATGATAATTATTTGATAAATGAGACGTCGGCCTCACAACCAATTAATCGGAGTATTATCGAGATGCTAGATCTCGACAACACCATTTTCATTTGAAAATGTTTGGATGAACAAAGGAAATATCACGCGGAATGCTAGATTCTTATGATATTTCTTTGTTAAAAAAAAGAGTATTTTATTAAAAATGAGAAGTCGAATAATACACTATTTAAGGTGTACACCCCAATAATGATTGTCCAAAAAATCCAAGAAGTGCTAGACTTCAAGGATTTAGTTTCTCATGATTTGATTTAAGAAATAATTTTATTAGTTAATTTTTAAATAAATACTAAAAAACTATTTTAACAATGAGTTTGAAAATATTTTAGTAATTTAAATAAAGACTAAGAAAAAAGTTTTGAAAATAAGTTTGAAAATATTTAATATATACTATAAAAATAATATTAAGAATAAAATAAGTTAAAAAATAGATTGAAAAATAATTATAAAAAATAAAAAACAGAGGGTGTGTTAGCAGCCAGGCAGGGGTGTATCCAGAAAAACAATTGGGCTTGGCCCAAAAAACGGCAACAAAAAACTAACAGAAGGGGATGCATGACGAAATGGGGGCATGGGGAATCCGGTTGGGCCTTGAGCCCAACATCACATACACTAAACTGAACGGGGGGAAGTCATGAGAAAAACGGCGGGTGACAATCCAGGAAATACACGAACGGGCCAAAGGCCCACTACCCACATGAAAGAGTCCATGACATCTTTCCCTTCATCCTTCACTTCGTTTGCTAAAAAAAAAAAACCTAGATCTGCTTATGGCCGCCGCCGTCACTCCCACACATTCCATCTGTTCTTTTTCTTTCCATCCAAAATCTAATCGAAAACCTCTATTCTCCTCATCGCACTCCGACATCATCATCACATGTAAAACCAAATGAACAGAAACAAAACAAAACACCACAACCTAGACGAACACATATGGATATTGAAGGAAGCCGATGTTGAAACGTTCATGGTGTTGGGAGGAAAACGGAGGCGTTGAGTTGCGGTGGAGTCATTTGTAAAATCATCAATGGATGAAGGTGTGAGTTCAGATCATGATTTGAAGAGCGGAAAAACCATTTGGGCGAGTTTGTTGCGGCTGATGATGTTGAAGGTTAAGAAGAACCGGTGAGGGGTTCGTGATGATGGTTTGGACGGAGGTAAGTTGCGAAACCCGAAGATGATGGTTGTGTCTTTTTGATTGTGAGGCTGTGTATTCCTTTGATGCGATTTGGTTTTCTTTGGTGATGAGCGAGTTCGGATTTGAGTTGCATGTCAAAGATGGAGTTAGATATAGGATTTTTGAAGATCCATGAATGTTGATCTGGAAATGTTGTTTTGGTTTGTAGAAATTCTTGAAAAAAACGATGAATCACGGTTGAATGTATGGAGATTTTTTGGGGAAAAAGTTTGAAGGAGGTTGAATGTTCATGAAGATTGAGATGAATTTCTGGAAAAACGAACGAAAATGATGAAGATCAAAGGAAGTTGCTGGAGAAAATTTTGAATATGATGATTTTTTACTGGAAAAATAAGAACACGAAGAACACATGAATGTTTTATGAGTTTTCCGGTGAGGATTTTTCGGTGGGAGTCGATCCATTTGATTTTGCCGGTGAAGATGCTTTAGGGTTTGCATGTGAACTAGGGTTAGGGTTGGAATTAGGGTTAGGTGGCGGCTGTAGGGCTAGGGTATCAGTCTTTGGGAAATGTGTCTGCCTTCAATGAAGGAAGAGGATGGGCTTTATAGCCTGCTGACAAGTGGCAAAGATGACCTAATGGGCCTGCATGCAATTTGACTAGTGGACCCAAAATAACTCACATTAAAGCTGTTAATTACTGATAGATTAATAAAAGAAATGAGTTAAAATTGACTTAATTAGATACCACAGGCTAATAAAATGTTAACACTTAAAAGCTAAAACAAAACCTAACTAATATTAATTAACTAATAAAAAATTAAAAAAAATCTAATTAAATTAAACTAAATCTGAATAAATAAATAAACAAAAAGGTGATAATTAATTACTAATAATCTAATAAAATAATAAATAAATAAATAAAACTAAAAACTTTAAATACTTTACTTAATTTCAAAAAAAATCTAATAAAGTTAATATTAATCCAAATAAATAAATAATAATAAAAAAGAAAAGATAATTAACAACTACTAATCTAATTAATAATAAATAAATAAAAAAACTCTAATAACTATATAAAAGAAGTCTATTTAAAAAACCAAAAAAAAAAACTTAATAAACTACTTTTTTTTTTAAAAAGACAAATAATATTCTACTCTAATTAAGATAAATATTAGATAAAAGAAATTTAATTCTAATGTTAAATCTAAAAAAAAAGAGTATATATCTAATTTCTAATAAAAAATAAAAATAAAACTATTCAAATAAACAATTCTACATCTAATAAAATTAAATAAATGATAAAATAAAAAAATGAACAAAAAGGTAATATTTGCAAGAAAAATAGGGAAATGAAAATGGAAACAAAATTTACTAAAATGCCCCTCAGGCCACGTGTCACACTCTCATTGGGCAAAATAATCGAGATTTGAAAAAACGTTAAATCGGGGGCGAACACGTGTCTTAAATGACAAGAAATTAAGAAAAAATGAAAAAAAAAATAGAAAATAAGAAAATATCTACAAATTGGTAGGACAAATTTAGGGTATGACAGATGCCCCTATCTAATAGGCTTAAACCTAGGAAAATGAACTGCTACAGCGTTCGTTTTCCTGAGGTAGAAGTCAATTAGATATAAAGAAGACCCTGAATTTGTCCGAAAGAAAAAGAGATGCTTGAGAATTGAAAATACTTGATAAATGTAGACCTCTGAGTCAACTGTAAGCAACTGGCAAAAGGTCGTCATCACCAAAAGGATGATGGAATGAAACACACACGACTACTACCACCAAAAGGATGGTAGAGCAAAACACAAACAAACATCGCACAATCTATCATTAATGACTATGACAGACCCCCCACCAAAAGGATGACGGAGCGAAACACAAATAAACATCGCACAATCTATCGTTAATGACTATGACAGACCCCCCACCAAAAGGATGACAGAGCGAAAGACAAACAAACATCGCACAATCTATCATTAATGACTATGATAGACCCCTCACCAAAAGGATGACGGAGCGAAACATAAACAAACTATCGCACAATCTATCATTAATGACTATGATAGACCCCTCACCAAAAGGATGACGGAGTGAAACACAAACAAACATCGCACAATCTATCATTAATGACTATGATAGACCCCCCACCAAAAGGATTACGGAGCGAAACACAAACAAACTATCGCACAATCTATCATTAATGACTATGATAGACCCCCCACCAAAAGGATGATGGAGCGAAACATAAACAAACTATCGCACAATCTATCATTAATCACTATGATAGACCCCTCACCAAAAGGATGACGGAGCGAAACATAAACAAACTATCGCACAATCTATCATTAATGACTATGATAGACCCCTCACCAAAAGGATGACAGAGCGAAACACAAACAAACATTGCACAATCTATCATTAATGACTATGATAGACCCCTCACCAAAAGGATGTCGGAACGAAACATAAACAAACTATCGCACAATCTATCATTAATGACTATGATAGACCCCTCACCAAAATGATGCCGGAGCGAAACATAAACAAACTATCGCACAATCTATCATTAATGACTATGATAGACCCCTCACCAAAAGGATGACGGAGCGAAACACAAACAAACATCACACAATCTATCATTAATGACTATGATAGACCCTCCACCAAAAGGATGACGGAGCGAAACACAAACAAACTATCGCACAATCTATCATTAATGACTATGATAGACCCCCCACCAAAAGGATGACGGAGCGAAACACAGACAAACTATCGCACAATATATCATTAATGACTATGATAGACCCCTCACCAAAAGGATGACAGAGCGAAACACAAACAAACATCACACAATCTATCATTAATGACTATGATAGACCCCTCACCAAAAGGATGACGGAGCGAAACATAAACAAACTATCGCACAATCTATCATTAATGACTATGATAGACCCCTCACCAAAAGGATGACGGAGCGAAACACAAACAAACATTGCACAATCTATCATTAATGACTATGATAGACCCCCACCAAAAGGATGACGGAGCGAAACATAAACAAACTATCGCACAATCTATCATTAATGACTATGATAGACCCCTCACCAAAAGGATGACGGAGCAAAACGCAAACAAACATATCGCACAATCTATCATTAATGACTATGATAGACCCCCCACCAAAAGGATGACGGAGTGAAACACAAACACACAGGTTGCTATCACTAAAAGGATGATAGGACAACACAGATTCGAAGTTTACCAACACTAAAAGGATGCAGGCTAGGTTGAACTGACGAGGTTCGACTATCACCAAAAGGATGATAGTAAGGAAATTGACAACGGTCACGCTTGTTGGGTACAACTCATTGGGGAACCCTCAAGAGGAAGATTGAATTGAAATGAGTCAACGGGGTACGCCCACCGTCTTGTTTGGAGATCATAATTTTGCTGAAATGATTTCAAGGTTACGCCCATGAATTCTGAAGAGGATGCCCCTGACTGAGCTGAGTTTGTCTTGGAATTTTGTCTTATCTCGCTCAACAAAAGGTTGAACAACTTCATGAGGAACGCTCACGGTTTTGCTGAAGATGCCCCTGACTGGGCTGAATTTGCATTGAACTCTTGGATTTGCCCAACAAAAGGTTGAACAACTTCATGGAGGAACACCCACGGTCTTGAATGGTATGCCCCTGACTGGGTTGTGTGTTGACTTGAAGGTCGGATCAACCACGAGGTTGAAATACGTCATGGGAGATACCCATGGTCTTGAAAAAAGATGCCCCTGACTGGGTTGGATCTTGCTTTACATGACTTTGAATATCGTGGGAGAGACCCACGCCTGCAGAGGATTGCCCCTGACTGGGCTAATGACGGTCTTGGAAATCTTTGAGATTGATCCTAGATCTTGACCTGCATATGCTAATGCTGGATGTAAAATGATGTTCCATAACGAATGGAAGTGCAAATGCAAATGCTGACGAGCGGAGATGCAAGAGCTGGAGAAGTATGATACGATTGGAGTATGCATATGATGCAGGATGCTTATGAGGTCGAATGCGATGCGTATGATGCATATGATTGCAGACAGGTAATTGGAAATGTAGGGAGACGCCAGCATGGTGGATTTCTGGTAGTTGCCACTGCGGATTGGACTTCGGGTGGTGGGAGGGATTGACTTCCTCGACATGCAGTTTGTTGAAGACGCCATGATCGAAGCAGGTGAAGATACTCTATATGCCCCAAGTCTGGGTACTTTGTGGTTTACTGTGAATTTGCTTCAGGGAAGGTTGCAGCTCTGCCTGATGATTAGGATAACTTGGTCCTGCCCCAGTCTGAATATGGTAATGATATGCCCCAGATTAACCAATTCTGAAGTTGAAACCGAACTCTGATGGCTTGCCCCTGCTCGAGCTGTTGGATGACCTGCCCCAGCCTATGGGGTTTGAAGTAACCTTGCTTCGTGTACACCATTGAAAGTCGGGTTCCTCCCTAATTGCCCCTTTTTGAGATGTCTTTGAATACCTAGCACGGATTTGCAATTAAAATTGTACATTTATAAATGGTAATATTAATGCAAAGTTCGATGCAAAATTTGAAAAAAAGTGTCTTTTTATTTGAGTGTCATGAAAGTGTGAGACGAATGGACTGCTAGCCCAGACGTTGTGCTAATTTGATTGGTGCGAAAGATATAGCAAGCGAAATGACACCAACGCTGACGATTAGAAATCATGTGAGGAGTCAGGTTACGCAACCTTGCGATAGTATGCTTTCAGAATAAACCTCGCCTCAATTAGGTCTTTTGAGGGTTGTAACATGGTCTGGTTCACGGTTATGAAACAAAGGATGTTAGGCTCAAAGTATGATTTGTACCCACCCCTTCTTCTAAATGATATCTAGTCCTACGCTCAGTTAATTCTACACTTATCTTGACGGTGTAAGCTTAAAGGTTTAAGGTTTGCTCGACGTGGCAGTCACCTTATTTTGCTGGATGTCAGTGACCCTTTGATTTGGGCACTAAATCTCATTTTGTTTTTGTTGAGGGTTTTGGGATCCTCTTTTGCTTTTGTTTTTGATCCCTAACTTTTGCATGGATTGATTTTGCTTGTCAGATCCATCGGGATTGCCTTGATTTTGTCTAAGTCCCCTCTAAGGTGTTTGACTTAGCTGATTTTTTTTGATTTTTTTATTTTGTTGTGACCGTCATAGCATGGGTCTTTGATGTACAACCGTCTTGTCTTTTGGATTTTGCTTTGTGATTCGAATGTGGGATTAGATTAACTGAACACTACCCTGCCCCAGGTTGGGTGTAAAAGGTTTGAATATCCGAAGGAAACTGCTACTTCTAGGCTCGAAGTGGTTTACTAGGGATTAACTCCTTATATCTCCGGTGTTTGGGGAATTGAAGCAATGTATGTACATCATTGACGAGATTCAATCTGAAAGCATACGGTTTGCAATTATGGGTATCTCGTTTTCATCATCCTCCCTCAAATCATGCTAAACAACACTGAATAGAGTGAAGTGAACAAAAATGTGTCGGTGATAAGTGAAAATGAGTGAATACGACATAACTAATTCAAAACATGCATAAACGATACATTAATGAAAACCAAATACGAATGGCAATTGTTCGAAGCATACAATACTTAAACAAACAAAAATATAAGAAATGCGTAATATGAAATGGCGACATGACGACCTTCTTCAAGAACTTGACTTGACTAGATTTGATCTGAATAACGCTATTTGTTCGGCGGCATTGGATTGTTGATGATATTTGGAGACTTTACATTGAAGTTGATAGCATCCCTGTCGATCATGTCTTGAATTATGTGCTTGAAAGCTCTGCAGTCCTCAATGGTATGACCTGGAGCGCCCTTATGAAACTCACAATGAGCATTTGCATCATAATCGGCAGGAATGACAGTTAGGGGAGCCAAATCTCTTGGAACGATAGCTTTCTTCTCCGTCAACTGAGAAAAGATACTTACATATGTCATTGGTAGACGATCAAATACTCTATCTGGCCTCCATGTTCTCTGTTGACGCTGTGGGCGAGTACCTTGTCGTTGCTGAGTAGCTTGCATTTGTTGTTGCTGAGGAGGATACTGATATCCTTGCTGGTTGTAGGCCTGTTGCTGAGGAGCCTGTTGCGGTGGCATTTGAGCTTGCACTGCTTGAACAGCTGGCTGATAAGGCATTGAAGCATATTGCGCAGCAGCAACATACGGATACTGATAATAAGGAACTTGATAAGGCATAGGAGCAGGAGCTTGTTGAGAAGCTTGCCCTTTCTGCAAAGAGATGGCATTTGTTTCGCCCTCTTTCTTCTTGTATCCGTTGAAAGGCTTCTTGGCATTGGCTTGGTTGTTAGAACCTCCTGGGATCTTTCCACTTTTCAGCCCTTCTTCAATTCTCTCACCAACAATCACCAAGTCAGAAAATCCAGCTGAGACACTACCGATCAGCTTTTCGTAGTACTGGCCTTGCAAAGTGCCCATGAAAATGTCAATTAGTTCACGGTCAACCAAAGGTGGATGCACCCTTGCGGCTAGCTCTCTCCATCGTTGCGCGTACTCCTTGAAGGATTCGCTATCCTTCTGAGTCATACTCTGAAGCTGAGTACGACTCGGAGCAAGATCAGTATTGTACTTGTACTGCTTGACAAATGCATCGGCTAGCTCGGCCCAAGTGCGCACACTGTTACGTTCCAGCTGTATATACCATTCGAGTGATGCCCCAGACAAACTATCTTGGAAGCAATGAATCATGAGCTTTTCATCTCTGGCATAGGTAGCCATCTTGCAACAGTACATCTTCAGATGAATATTTGGGCAACTAAGACCTTTGTACTTCGAAAATTCGGGCACCTTGAACTTGGGAGGAATGACAACATCAGGCACCTAGCACAATTCCAAAGCACTAAAAGAATTTGAATTGTGCCCCTCCATGGCCTGGAGTTTCTCGGCTAGATCTCGACACATCTTCATGGCTTCTGAATCCTGAGCGGCAACAGGACTGGAAATGGGGATATCAGCATGATAGTTCTGAACGTCGTCATAATGATCCATCAGAGTATCTTCAGTATGGGGAGCTGGGATCTGCACGACAGTAGGCTGAGCCTGCGGGATAGCTCCAACAGTAACTCCAGGCGCTCGGATTGGCTGAGAAGTGTTTCCTTCAGCTGCGTTATTGAAGTTCAACGGCATCCCATGAGGATTTGGAATTGGAACCAAAGGGATGGCAGTAGACCCTTGTCCTTGACCATTGTTGTTGACGACAGCAACGGCTTCACGTTGTTCCTCCTCTCTTCTGGCCGCGAGGATGGCTTCGAGGATCTGGTCGATCTTTCCTTTCATAGAATCCAACTCTTCCCTGAAGGCAGCTTGCTCCTGCTGAATCTGCTCCATCATTCGTCTTGTATTGGCTCTAGTTGCGTACTGGTGTCGAGGAATCAGCTTGATTTACTGGAGAGGAAGGAACAAAGACATAAGATTCTGTTGAAGGACTGGGAATGCAAAAATGCACAACATATGAAATGCAATGCAAATGATATGCAAGATGCAATGCAAGATACAAGATCCAGGATCACAATATCACAGTTCAAACAATTTTGGAGCTGATAACTGTAATAGATACACAACCATAATTTCCAATCAAAAAACTGACAGGTACAACCCACACGGGAAGATCTAAACATTCTACCCATAAACCCACTTACGAGATGGTTTCTACGTTTGGTTCCCAGGATCATGGACACTAGTAGGGATGGCAACGGGGCGGGTCGGGGGCGGGTTTTACTATACCCGCACCCGCACCCGCTTTCATGTAACACACCCGCCCCCGCCCCCAAACCCGACCGGGGGTAAAAATTTACCACTCAGACCCGCCCCCAGTAGAGAACGGGTGCACCCGCCCCGCCCCCACCCGAAAAAAAATTTTATTTTTAATTACAATAAAAATTAATAACTTAATTAAAAAATTGATTATTTTAATAAATTAATTATTTATTTAATTAAAATTTTAATTAGTAAATGAATATTAACTTGATTAATTTATTTATTTTAATTACAATAAATGTATTAATAATTTAATTAAAAATATAATTAATAAATAAATATTAAAATAAGTAAAATAAGAAAATTAAATTAAAATAAATTATTCGGGGGCGGGGCGGGGCCGGGTGCGGGCGGGTCTTAGTGTCTACCCGCACCCGTAATAAAAAATCGGATTTTCCCCGCACCCGCACCCGTACCCACTTAAACCGGGTTTTCCCCGCTAATTTCGGGGCGGATCCGGGCGGGCCCCGACGGGTCTGGGTTTTTTTGCCATGCCTAGACACTAGTCGTATTAGCGTCACGCAACAGGCTGACTGTATTACGACGATAATGACGATAAGGTCTCTCCTGAGCGGGGTCCTCATGCTAGGCGCACAAGGAGCGAGTCCTTGGAGACTAACACTACACGACCACCAATATCAAAACTGGTGCTAACAAAAGGTTCCCAGAATCATGGACCCTTCATTAATCAAGTCGTGCAACAGGCTAGCTGTGTTACAACAAGATCTACGAATAGGTCTCCTCTAGAGGAGCTTTCATGCTAGGCACACAAGGAGCGAATCCTTGGTGACTAACACTACTCGACTACCAATTCTAAACTATGTGTTCTCTCTGCTTTTACCAAAGCTCGGGCGTAGAGCTTTAATCATGATGTCATCCCAAGAACCAACAGGCAACCAAGATAACAAGCACAAATAAAATCCACAAGAGAACAGATACATAAACAAGAAGAAAACAAAATAAAAAATAAACACTCCTCACAAACCAAAAGATTGGCTCGACTCTCTCTTTGCATGGAGCAATGTCCCCAGCTGTCGCACCTCGAAAAATCACGGAGACATTTCGGAGAGACGACCCTCGCGCGAAAGGCGCGAAAATGTGGTTCGACAGAGTCGCCACCGAACTTTATTTTCCCCGAATAAACGGGGGAGGAAAATATCGAGAAAACCTCTTAAAACGAAAGGATAGGAACAGGGCTGTCGCAACCATGTTCCGGGTTCGGGAGTCGGTTACGTGAGGGGAAGGTATTAGCACCCCTCACGTTCGTCGTACTCGACGGGAACCTCTTAAGGTAATTGTAGGGAGTGTTGTCTAGGTTTACTTGTTTTTCTTCTCGACGATAAAGGTAGAATTGGTAGGGTAAAAGGTTAAAGACGCTAGGGGAGATGGATGGTTAGAGAATAGGGTGCTCGCCAAGGATTGTGGCCCTTGTGCCTACGTATGCTCATTCGGACGAGAATGAGAAATCAGAGCTTCGTAGTTCGACTACGGGAAGGGATGGGGGATGGACGAAATAATGGAGGAAGATAGAAGTGTGCTCGCCAAGATCATCGCAATCTTGTGCCTACGTATCTTATATTCAAGAATGAATAAAGAATCAGAGCATCCGTAGTTCGTGGTAACAACCACGAAAAGACAAGGTTTGAAAAGGGGTGAAGTTGAGTTGAGAAACGAAAGAGTGATTGACAAGCAACCCAATAGCGTGTCTCAAGAGCTTGTTACTCAAGAATTCAAGGAATGCAAGATCCCAAGAACTCAGTTCTTTCGGAAATTGGGTTGAAAAGGTTGAAGATAAAGAGTTGGATGTTTTGAAATCGAAAGAATGAACTAATAACAATTCAAGGGCGCGCCTCGAGAGTTACTCGTTCGAATATTCAAAGAATACTAGATTCTAAAAACATCCCTCTTTCGTAAGTTTAAAAAACGCTTGTGAAAATATTGAATCGAAAATGGAATGTGAGGCAAAAAGGAAGTTGTTTTGAAATGGCTCGACGACGTGTCGAGGATTTGTTTGAAAATAGAACCGACTTGACGACGTGTCAAGGGTTAGATTGTGAGAAATGATATTGGTCCCTAAGTGTGCCTCCAATATCGAAACCACGAGGGGTTGTGAATGTGTGTGAAAAATGTCGATGGTTGCGAATGCGTACGAGCATTCGACTTAAGAGAACGTTGGAAAATGTTTAAGTTTGAAAAAGTCGAAAGGTTGAGTGAATAACAACTCAAAGGGCGTACCTTGAGAATTATTCACTCGAAGATTCAAGGAATGCTAGATTCCAAGAACCTCCTTCTTTCGGTAATTTGAATTGAGAAAATGTTTTGAAAAAAGTCGAAAGATTGAGTAAATAATAACTCAAGAGCGCGCCTCAAGAACTATTCACTCAAAGATTCAAGGAATGCTAGATCCTAAGAACCTCCTTCTTTCGGAATTTTAATATAGAAAATGTTTTGAATTTGATTTGAAGTGAAATGAAGTATGAAAAGGATTTGTGCGTATGAGGTGAGGATAAGACATTAAATTTGAAAATAATTTAGGAGAAATGATAATTATTTGATAAATGAGACGTCGGCCTCACAACCAATTAATCGGAGTATTATCGAGATGCTAGATCTCGACAACACCATTTTCATTTGAAAATGTTTGGATGAACAAAGGAAATATCACGCGGAATGCTAGATTCTTATGATATTTCTTGTTAAAAAAAAGAGTATTTTTTTAAAAATGAGAAGTCGAATAATACACTATTTAAGGTGTACACCCCAATAATGATTGTCCAAAAAATCCAAGAAGTGCTAGACTTCAAGGATTTAGTTTCTCATGATTTGATTTAAGAAATAATTTTATTAGTTAATTTTTAAATAAATACTAAAAAACTATTTTAACAATGAGTTTGAAAATATTTTAGTAATTTAAATAAAGACTAAGAAAAAAGTTTTGAAAATAAGTTTGAAAATATTTAATATATACTATAAAAATAATATTAAGAATAAAATAAGTTAAAAAATAGATTGAAAAATAATTATAAAAAATAAAAAACAGAGGGTGTGTTAGCAGCCAGGCAGGGGTGTATCCAGAAAAACAATTGGGCTTGGCCCAAAAAACAGCAACAAAAAACTAACAGAGGGGGGTGCATGACGAAATGGGGGCATGGGGAATCCGGTTGGGCCTTGAGCCCAACATCACATACACTAAACTGAACAGGGGGAAGTCATGAGAAAAATGGGGGGTGACAATCCAGGAAATACACGAATGGGCCAAAGGCCCACTACCCACATGAAAGAGTCCACGACATCTTTCCCTTCATCCTTCACTTCGTTTGCTAAAAAAAAACCCTAGATCTGCTTATGGCCGCCGCCGTCACTCCCACCCATTCCATCTGTTCTTTTTCTTTCCATCCAAAATCTAATCGAAAACCTCTATTCTCCTCATCACACTCCGACATCATCATCACCTGTAAAACCAAATGAACAGAAACAAAACAAAACACCACAACCTAGACAAACACATATGGATATTGAAGGAAGCCGATGTTGAAACGTTCATTGGTGTTGGGAGGAAAACGGAGGCGTTGAGTTGCGGTGGAGTCGTTTGTAAAATCATCAATGGATGAAGGTGTGAGTTTAGATCATGATTTAAAGAGCGAAAAAACCATTTGGGCAAGGTTGTTGCGGCTAATGATGTTGAAGGTTAAGAAGAACCGGTGAGGGGTTCGTGATGATGGTTTGGACGGAGGTAAGTTGCGAAATCCGAAGATGATGGTTGTGTCTTTTTTATTGTGAGGCTGTGTATTCCTTTGACGCGATTTGGTTTTCTTTGGTGATGAGCGAGTTCGGATTTGAGTTGCATGTCAAAGATGGAGTTAGATATAGGATTTTTGAAGATCCATGAATGTTGATCTGGAAATGTTGTTTTGGTTTGTAGAAATTCTTGAAAAAAACGATGAATCACGGTTGAATGTATGGAGATTTTCTGGGGAAAAAGTTTGAAGGAGGTTGAATATTCATGAAGATTGAGATGATTTTCTGGAAAAACGGACGAAAATGATGAAGATCAAAGGAAGTTGCTGGAGAAAATTTTGAATATGATGATTTTTTACTGGAAAAATAAGAACACGAAGAACACATGAATGTTTTATGAGTTTTCCGGTGAGGATTTTTCGGTGGGAGTCGATCCATTTGATTTTGCCGGTGAAGATGCTTTAGGGTTTGCATGTGAACTAGGGTTAGGGTTGGAATTAGGGTTAGGTGGCGGCTGTAGGGCTAGGGTATCAGTCTTTGGGAAATGTGTCTGCCTTCAATGAAGGAAGAGGATGGGCTTTATAGCCTGCTGACAAGTGGCAAAGATGACCTAATGGGTCTGCATGCAATTTGACTAGTGGACCCAAAATAACTCACATTAAAGCTGTTAATTACTGATAGATTAATAAAAGAAATGAGTTAAAATTGACTTAATTAGATACCACAGGATAATAAAATGTTAACACATAAAAGCTAAAACAAAACCTAACTAATATTAATTAACTAATAAAAAATTAAAAAAACCTAATTAAATTAAACTAAATCTGAATAAATAAATAAACAAAAAGGTGATAATTAATTACTAATAATCTAATAAAATAATAAATAAATAAATAAAACTAATAACTTTAAATACTTTACTTAATTTCAAAAAAATATAATAAAGTTAATATTAATCCAAATAAATAAATAATAATAAAAAAGAAAAGATAATTAACTACTACTAATCTAATTAATAATAAATAAATAAAAAACTCTAATAACTATATAAAAGAAGTCTATTTAAAAAACCAAAAAAAAACTTAATAAACTACTTTTTTTTTTAAAAAGACAAATAATATTCTACTCTAATTAAGATAAATATTAGATAAAAGAAATTTAATTCTAATGTTAAATCTAAAAAAAAAAAGAGTATCTATCTAATTTCTAATAAAAAATAAAAATAAAACTATTCAAATAAACAATTCTACATCTAATAAAATAAAATAAATGATAAAATAAAAAAAATGAACAAAAAGGTAATATTTGCAAGAAAAATAGGGAAATGAAAATGGAAACAAAATTTACTAAAATGCCCCTCAGGCCACGTGTCACACTCTCATTGGGCAAAATAATCGAGATTTGAAAAAACGTTGAATCGGGGGCTAACACGTGTCTTAAATGACATGAAATTAAGAAAAAATGAAAAAAAATAGAAAATAAGAAAATATCTACAAATTGGTAGGACAAATTTAGGGTATGACAGTGAGTAGTGAATTAGCAGCTTCAAAATGTTGTAGAAGTTCTCCTTTTATAGCTTTTCCAAATTGCTTTGAGTGATGTGCAGTTGTATATAATATTAGATTATAAGACTTTTCATTACCCAAAAAGTATGGGCAGAGATATGCTTTCTGCAGAAAGGTATGGTTGTAGAAGCCTTGGGATTTGCACCACGTCACTTCTTTGGACAATTTAGCCGTTGGTTACTTTGGAAGTAGCACCACGTCTAATCAAGTTTTACAGCTTCTTCAACAAGCTTCCTTCATGATGAAGTCTTCATAATCTGCACTTCAGAACATGTAGCACGCTTAAAGGTATGAAATACTTTAAGATGATCAGAGCTAGAATGATTGAGATGTTTAGAGCCTTGATAGATGATCAGATCTTAATATATCAGAGTCTCAATCTTGATCAGAGTCTTCATCAGAGTATGCAGCAGTATGTGCTAAGAGCGTGAATATTAATGATGAGAGTCTGGTTATCAAAGCCTCTGAACTTGCAGTGAAAAGAACTTCAGAGTCTGATTAGATCAGAGCTTTTAAATTTTGTACACTTCTTTCATTAACGCTTCAGATCATTCTGTAGCTTCTGCTTTAGATCCTTCTGGTAGCGCTTCAGAATCTTCTGATAGTCTTGCATCTGATGCTTCAGAGCTTTGCATAGTTTCTTGTACTTATGTATTTTGCTTTTTAAAGAGTATTTCAATTTTATACCTGAAACAATAATACTTGAACAAATTTTAGAGTGTATATTTTCTTACTACAAAATTCCATAAAAGTTATCATCAAAACATAGAGATATAAGAAACACCATGTGTTCTAACAATCTCCCCCTTCTTGATGATGACAAAACATAGGGAATTTTGTTCAATAAAGAGAAATAAAATATATAACTCCCCCTGAGATTAAGAATCTCCCCCTGAAATGAATACTCTAATAGAAGAGAACACTTCCCTTTTTGCTTGAGTATATTTCAGAACCTGGTAGAAATCCTTTTTATGCTTTCTAGAATCAGAGTCTGATGATTTCCTTCAATTTAAGAGTTCTGGTATATCTTCCAGAATTAGAGTCAAGTTTGCTTCAAGGATTGGAGTCTGGTTGGGTAATTCTCAGGGTAACTTCAGATCATTTTTGTCAGATGAATTAATAAGATCTGAAAGTCTTAAGATTCAATGTTAGATTAAAATAATGTCTGAATTTCATTTTAGTATTGCTTATGGATTGAACAATCAAATTCTCTTTCTCCCCCTTTTTGTTATAATCAAAAAGAATATTAAAGACATAAAAGATAACAGAAGAAGAGAAAAACACAACACATAAATGAAAAACATAACTTCCAGATTCATATAGATCAAAATAGAACAAACAGATAAGATGTTCATACAACAGATGACAGAAAATAGAACAAACAGAAAACAAGTGCAAAACAAGAATGCAAAGACATGGAAAAGAACACTAGGGCTGGCGAGAAGCAATCAAGGTCAGAAGATCCGTAATCTTAGCAGTGGACTCTTCTTGCTTGGCCATCCAAGTCTTGATCTCTTCAGTAGTCTGTTCCTGTTTTATCATCCATGTTCTGATTTCCTTGACTTCTTGGACAACATCTGGAATCTCAGTCTTCATCTCAGATGCAGAGGGTTCAAAAGCATATGCAGTTGCCATTGGATGATCAATATCCATGTCAGATGCAGGAGTATCTTCTATCATTGCAGAATCTTCAGCAGGAGCATCTTCTAGAAGAAGCACTGGGGTTGTGATAATGCTCAGCAGAGTCTGTCTGACCATTTCAGCAAACTTTGCCTTTGCATCATCAACACAGAGTGTTCTGAGGTCAGATGCAGCAGAGTTCAACTTAGAGATGAATCTGTTCCAAGAAGCTTCAGATTCAGCAGGATTCATACTAGCCATGCACTCATTCTCCACAGAAGCAATCCCCATACGTAGTTCCTTCTTGAAATTCTTGAACAGAGTAGAAACATTTGATCTGGGTTTGGGGTTCAAAAAGTCTTCTATGGTGACTGGTTGTGATGGTTCAGGAGGCGTTTGGTTTTGTTCAGGAGGTGAGTGATCAGATGATGGTTGTTCAGATGGTGGTTGTTCATATTGTTGGGGTATGGATGGTTGTGGTTCAGATGGTTGTGGTATGGTGAGTTGAGGAGTAGAGGTGTCACCATCAGATGGTGTTGATGTAACAACATCAGATGAGGGTGGTATAAAATCTGTGAAGTTAAATTTGAAGCGAAGAGGGTTGTCAGATGCAGGTAGGTCAGATGGTAATGATTTATAAGGATCAGGAATTTGTAAGCTAGTTGGTGAGGGGACTTCAGATTCATCAGAATCAGATGATTCAGTTGAATGACATGAAGTTGAAGAGAGGACATACATGGTTGCAATAGGTTGCACATCCAGAATGTCTTCAGATGGTCCTTGGACAGATGGTTCAGGATTTTGGATGATTGGTTCTTCTGGTGGTTGAGTAGAAGAGAGTGGTTCAGATTGTTTTTGTTGTTCAGAGGATGGCTGTTGTTGTGGTTCAGATTGTGTTTGTTGAGGGGGTTGTTGTTAAAAAGATTTCTGTTGAGGGGGTTCAGATGGTAGTTGAACAGAAGATGGTTGAGAATGTTTGTGAGGAGATGAAATGGGTTCAGATGAATGAGGTTCAGATGATTTAGGAGGAGATGGTGGAGGTGAAGGTGAGGGTGAAGGGACAAAAGGTTTGGGATCAGATGTTAATACATGTTGAATAGTTGCTCTTATTTCCTCCAAGCTAGCTTCTGGAGGATTTTCCTTCTGCTTCTTGTCCTTCTTAGGCTTGTCAGCAGCATCAGAGGCTTTCCTCTTAAGTTGTGCAACAGATCCTTCCTCAGATTTTCTCTTCCTGCGCCTTTCTCTCAGAAGATTTGGCAATACTTCTCCTTCCTTCTGTACTATGTTAGCAGGCAGAGGAGTACCATCTCTTAAACATTCAGCAATGTATGTCAGAATGATTTCCCTATGTTCATCTGCACTGAACAAAGGAAAATCTGCTAAAGGAATTCTCCTTCTGCTGACGTCCTCAGAGTCAAATTTCTTGGGTTTTCCAGCAAGCTCTGAAATGACCTTCATTCTTTTCAGAGTGTTCCCATTGATGACAGATCCTACAACATAAGACAAATCATCTGTCACTCCAGCATCAAACAGATGTTTCACAAGACCATTCTCTGTTAGAATGTTTGATATCAGTCTTCCCATAGGGATCCAATTTCTGATCTTTCCAGCTTTAAACCTTACTTCTTCTCTTGTTTCTTTGATATGGTTCAGAAGATGACTTAACAGAAGATAAGGTAAATCCACCTTCTTGCCTTTACTCATACAGAACATGAAGTACATTTGTTCTGAGTTGACATAATCTGGTGAGTTAGAAGATTTCCTGTGAAAGATAGAACTCATGAAAATCTTAGCCCAGATTCTGTAAACAGGCTTCAAATCTCTGACCTTGTTGGATGGTTCCCCAGAAACACAAACTTCTTGAAAAATGTCAGCCAAATCCATACGAGCAGTAGCCATACTTGTGATTCCTTCAGTTTCTTTATACTTAAGTAGTTGTCTGATTAATTTTTCAGTGATGACAATTTCCTTCCCAAGAACAGAAGAATGAATGAACTTAGGGCAAACTTGAGCGTGTATCCAGAATTCCTTCACAAAGGTTGGATAAACAGGACCCATCATCCTGTCAAAATACTTTTCCCAGTTCTGAGTTTTGATGGTTGAATAGAGATCAAAACCATTTTCTTTGATGGATTCAAAGTCCACAAAGTTCTCACACAGAACTTCAAGGTCTTTGATTGGAGTGAGATGAGTTCTCACAGGTGCCTTGTACACAACAACAGTTTGGGATGAACCGGCAGCATTTAGAGATGATGCAACAGCAGTTGAGGTTTGCATCTGAGCAAATGTTGAAGATGGTGAAGCCATTGATGTTCTTGAGATGCGCCTGGGTTTACGAGAGGTTTTGGGTTTTGAAATGAGATGGAAACAATAGAGAAGACAGAAATGCATATGAGAGGTGAAGAGAGTGTAAAGTGTGATTTGTGAAGTGTTGTGAGAATTTATAGAACAATTTAGGGCATGCAAAAAGACATAAGATCTCACACGTACACACAAGCATTGAATGAAGTGAAACATAATCATATTAAGCAATTAATGCAAGGAATAAAATCATATCAAGCATTTAAGATTCTGACAGAAGGGGGAGAATCAAGATTTTTTGGATTTTCAAAGCAATACCTCAAACGTCACTTCAGTATGGTGCACTCTACCTTTCCAGATTCTGAGCTACATGATCGGGAAAATAGCAAGTGTACTATTTTTACCAATTATAGTAATAAGGGAAAAGTCCCAAGTATCGATCTCGAGGACTGCGTAGTAATTAACGGAATTTTTAGGATTCAAATAAACAAAAGGTCTAGTGGTTTGTTTGGTAGCAGAGTAATATAACAAGTAAATAAGGACTTATGAATCAATCTAAGAACAGTGTTAGGGGAGTGGAGACGATGCGAGTAAAGACCCTGTATGATTATTCTGCTATAATAGTTATTAACCTTAATTCATCAGTTGGCCAATTTAGTTTTCTTAATTCCTTAATGAAAACCCTTTGATGAGTTTCCTGTACACTAATTCCTCAGTGTCCATGAAAAGCATCAAGCAATAGTTCCGACCATAAAATACGTGATACGGGATATCCTCATTCCTAAGCAATATCGACCGTGATACTATTTTGCAAAAGTGTTAGGTTGACTTTCCAGACTAAAACCTAAGCATAATTTGAATTCTACTTTCCAATATGAATACGATTAAGATGAATGCAAAATAAAATATATAAAGTTAATAACATAGTTCTCATAGAATAATCAAACAAAAGTCATTACATCGCAACTTAGGACCACCCCCTAACAACTTGGGGTTTAGCTGCTCATGTTCTTTGTAAACATAAAAGCAATTAGAAATGAAAAGGAGAAGATCATTACAATGCGAGTTGAAATCCTTGGATCATCAATTGCTTCCGCTTTTGATCGATCCTTTGTTTTCCAGCCGAACTCTCCTCTCAGTTGTCAATCCTAATATCAGTTCAAAAAGTGTCTCCTACTTTCTAAAAAGTGACTCTTATATCTAAATTCAAATTACATCACGAAATGTCTCAAATGCCCTTCGAAATAGGTGTGACAGCAAAAATTCAGAAAATACAAAAATTTCACTCTCAGTGGCCCTGACACGGGCCGTGTTGTGCAACACGGGTGGCCGTGTCAGGCTGCTGACTTCTTTAGGGCGTGCTTCATCTCCAAGGGCTGCAACACGGGCCGTGTTGCATGACACGGGCACCCGTGTTGTACGTCTGAGTCTCCTTTTCTTCTGCTTTGGTCTACCCGTGTCTGCCAACCGTGTCCTCCATGACACGGGCCGTGTTGTGCAACACGGGTACCCGTGTTGTAGCTCTGACTTCCCTTTTCCGACTTTTCTTTGCCTCCAAAAGTGGTGCGACTGTCGTGCTATCCATTCCTGCCAAAAACACCTAAAAGAAACCGAATCAAACGCACCAACGGCAAAAGTAATATAAACTTAAAAATAAGACTTGAAGACACACAACTACGAGTAATTCAGATAATAACAACTAAAGCTTCGAAAACAGATAAAAACATTGCGAAATTAACAACAAATAGCGTTTGAAAACACAAGTGAAATCCACCGATCAAACTCCCCCGAACTTGAACTTTTGCTTGTCCTCAAGCAAAAAGCTCACCAAACCGACTTAATATCTTTTTCATAACGGAACGTCCATAGAATTGTGAGTTACGGTGATGATACTCATACTTGAACTTCTCATTCCAAGTCCCCTAGGATTAATCTCGGCTTTTCCCTCAAAACAGGTAACATGCAAACACTAGACTACGGTAAACCACAGACCTCAGTCTCCCTATGGGTAACCTCTCCGACTATGCTTTGTACTTAAGTCTTCTTTTTCGATTTTCCTCCCTTTCATTCGGACAATCACTATATGGCTTTTATGATTTTCCTCGTGTGCACAAGATTTATCAATGACATTTTTCTTTTTTTGGCACTGTTATTCTTTTTGAATGGCTTTCAGGTTCGACCGCCGTTGGGCTGAATAACCGGGTGAGGGTTACCCAACTTAGAAGGATTAGTCGCCTAATTGCCCCTTTTTGTTTGTTTGTTTTTTTTCTGTGCCTTAGCTCAATACTTTTCATTACCCTTGCACACACGATTCTTTTTTATGAAACCTGATTGTCAAAATAAACTACTCAGGGGTACTTATCAGATCAAAGCACTATGGTACAAATCTACACGTCGAACTCGTTCCTATTCGGGAAACCCAGGGTGTTTGCCTTTTACCTATCTCTCAAGATTGTTCCGATTTCATCCTCACAGTTCTTTTCTGAGTATTCTATATACTTTCTCATCACCTCACTCAACATCTTCACTAAACAGTTCCCCAACCAACAATGTTATTAATTTTATTAGCTCAATGTCAGGGGGGTTTTCCTGTGGACTTGCTATCATGTTCTCAAACTAACACTGGAAAGTAAATAACCAAATAACTAAAACAGAATTGAAAACACACAAATAACATAAACAAATAACATAAAAACACAAATAAAATACCCCCACACTAGAATTCAACAGTGTCTTCACTGTTGGAACACTAGTAGCAGAGGACTCACAGAGTTCATGGTTGCGGAGGTTGGTCGCGCAGCATCATCTGCCGCATCCATTCGTGCATCTCACTGATCAACCTGCCTTGTCGGATTTGTTCGTTCCCTTGTCTTGTCTTCTCCTCGCCTTGCCTCGTCTGCTCACTTCAGAGATGACACATCTCATTCTCCATCCAATCCCATTCTTTTTTAGATAAGCTCCAAGAGCCTGAGCCGGATTCCTGATGGGGTGAGACTCGAGTAGGCGGTATAGGCGCTTCTTCTACCTGATCTCCTTCATCCTCAAAGAATTCTGTACCTGTACCATCATAAAATTGGTCTTATTCATCCTGCATAGTGCTCTCATATAGCTAGTTATTCACATTTTGAATACTAATAAAGTCAGGGGCAGGTAAAGCAAGGAGATGACTGTTTCTGCTTACCAAGGAGTAGTAATTATCAAAGACTCGAATCATACCTTGGGCAGTCAGTGTGGCAAGATCTATTTTTGTCTTACCTGCAACAGTGGGTTCCTCTCTCAAGAGAGCACCGTGGCCAAAGTGATTTGCGATTTGAGTAATCATACCGCCTACACTTATTTCGCCGGAAGGTGCATTCGCAACCCTCTTCAGGTGATCAGCTGCAAAGGCAGCTACATTAATGAGTTCTTGATTTGCCATGCCATACATGAAGTACAACTCCCTCTGAGTCGCCACTCCTGTGTTGTCACCCCTGCCGAACAGTGTATATGCCAATCCCTTTTGAGCGTACCTGAAACATGGGTTATGGATACACGAGGCTTTTGCCGCCTTCGCGACATAATCAGTTCTGCCTGTAATAGCCTTCCAGAAGTCCCCTGCACTAAAATTTCCCGGAGGGGCTCCGGGTCCAAAATTAGGGAGCTTCAGAATATCTCCCAATTCGGCTATGGTCAGGCTATGGTCCGTATCAAATAACCTAAACCTCAGTGTACCATAATATTCCTCCTCCACACCTGTCCACCTGTGCTTCAACTGAAATTCTAAAGTACTCAAGAATTCAACAGTTATGCGCTCATAAGTCGGCGCTTCCAATTGCATAAATTCTAGCATACCCAGAGTGTGAAACATCCTATGGACTTCTACTCTTAGCCCTAGATTATCAAGCGTAGTGTTATAGATATACCTTGTGGGAGCGAGCTTACGCTTGATGATGTTAGAGTACTTCTTCTGATGATCCGGGTCTTCAAAGAGTATGCCGTGAGGATTCGCCATACGGTGTGCTCTCTTTCTGGGGCGTGAAGTTTCCGCCACTGCTTTTCCTGTGTCTCTACGAGGAGGCATCCTTAAACCTGCAAAACACAAACAACACAGATGGTTCGAAAAATTTCGAAATCACTGTTAGTGAAAAACGCGACCGTAGAAATAAGCACAATGATGAGTAGAACGTTTTTTGTGAAAAACGGAAGTGTTTCCGATGAGTGGGTGTGGTAGATAATGAAGCTTTTGTGGAGAGAAGGTTATGGAGGTTAAGGGTTTTGTGAGGGAGAAGAAGGAGGAAGATGAAAAAATGATATGAAATGTGTGGTTGCTAATGATAAGTTGGGGTTAAAGTGGTAGGCCCCACGGGGTAAAAAATTAAAAATCAGAGCGCGCCTTGCAACACAGGCCGTGTTGTACAACACGGGCACCCGTGTTGCTCCTCCTGTAGTATATTTTTTTTCAAAGCCACGTACCTGCAACACGAGCACCCGTGTTGCTCCACTGACTCCACATTTTTCCCAAGTTTTTCATCCCTGACATGCTAGGCCTGACATGGCCCGTGTTGTGTAACACGGCCACCCGTGTCAGGATGCTGTTTTTCAACTTTTTCCTCTCCTCTGGTCTTCGACATTCTTCTTTCACCGATGAACTGCGAGTTAATCAAAACCTGTTAAAACAAAAACAAAATGAAAGCGTGAATGTAAAATACGTGGGTTGCCTCCCACGAAGCGCTTCGTTTTACGTCGCCTGGCTCGACGGTCCGTCATCGTATCATGTGAGATGAACGACATCGTTTCGATCTTTCTGCTGTCCCTCGTAGTAAGGTTTCAGACGCTGACCATTTACTTTAAAAATGTCTCCATTTGCTGGATTTTTCAGCTCGACTGCTCCGTGCGGAAACGCCTTATATACTATAAATGGTCCCGACCATTTTTATTTAAGCTTTCCCGGAAAGAGTTTCAGTCGGGAGTTGTACAATAGTACTAATTGTCCTTCCCGAAATTCTTTCTTCTGAATACGTCGATCATGCCATTTCTTTGCTTGATCTTTGTAAATTTTTGCATTCTCATATGCCCGGTTCCTGAATTCCTCTAGCTCATGGAGTTGGAGAGTTCTCGACTCTCCTGCTGTGGTGAGGTCTAGGTTAAGGACTTTTGATGCCCATAATGCCTTGTGTTCTAACTCTAGAGGCAGATGGCAAGCTTTACCATAGACCAGTTGGTAAGGGGACATACCAATGGGTGTTTTGTATGCAGTGCGATACGCCCAGAGAGCATCGTCCAGCTTTACTGCCCAGTCCTTACGGGATGCGCGCACTGTTTTCTCTAATATCTGTTTGAGTTGTCGATTTGACACCTCGGCTTGCCCGTTGGTTTGAGGATGGTACGGAGTAGATATTTTGTGCTTCACATTATACTTAAGGAGTAACTTTTCCATGAGATGATTTAGGAAGTGAGTTCCTTCATCACTTATAAGGGCCCTTGGTACTCCAAACCGCGAAAATATGTTCTCCTTCAGAAACCTGACCACTACTTTAGCATCATTTGTTGGTAGTGCCACTGCTTCTACCCATTTCGAAACATAGTCAACTGCTACTAGTATATAGTGTTTTCCAAATGATGGTGGGAATGGTCCCATAAAGTCAATCCCCCAAACATCAAACAACTCTACTTCTAACATGGAATTTTGCGGCATCTGGTTTCTTTTCGAGATATTTCCAGTCCGTTGACATCTGTCGCATTCCTTAACTACGTTCTGGGCATCCTTGAACAAAGACGGCCAATACAACCCCGATTGGAGGACTTTGGCTGCGGTGCGGTCGCCACTGAAATGCCCTACATAGTCTGAATTATGACATGCTTCGAGCACCTTCCTTTGCTCGTTTTCCGGAACACATCGTCTGATCAGTCCATCCACCCATTTCTTGTAAAGAAACGGGTCATCCCATAAGTAAAACCTGCAGTCATGAACAAACTTTTTCCGTTTGTTAGAATCAAAATCGTCGGGTATGAGACCCCCGACTAAATAGTTGGCGTAATCCGCAAACCAAGGAACACCATGAATAACTAGGATGTGTTCATCAGCAAACTCATCCTTTATTGGGCGCTTTTCCTCGTTTTCTTCAATCGGTGACATTCGCGAGAGGTGATCAGCTACAGTATTTTCACATCCTCTCTTATCCTGAATCTCCACATCGAATTCTTGGAGAAGAAGGATCCATCTCAGCAGCCTGGGCTTCGACTCCTGTTTAGCAAAAAGATATTTTAACGCAGCATGGTCAGTATAAACAATCACTTTAGAACCCAACAGATATTGTCTAAATTTGTCAAAGGCATACACCACCGCTAGCAACTCATTCTCGGTAGTTGCGTAATTCATCTGTGTCGGGTTCAAAACGTGACTCGCATAGTAAATAACATGCAAAAGCTTCTCTTTCCGCTGCCCCAATACAGCCCCTACTGCGATGTCACTGGCGTCACACATGATCTCAAACGGCAGCGACCAGTCTGGGGCTATCACAATTGGTGCTGACACTAACTTATTTTTCAGGTTTTCGAATGCGTCAACACATTCCTTATTGAACACAAACGCCGTGTCTTTGACTAACAAGGACGTCAACGGTTTAGCTATCTTGGAGAAGTCTCTTATGGACCTGCGGTAGAACCCTGTGTGACCCAAGAAGCTTCGGATACCTTTCTCGTTCACGGGTGGTGGTAACTTGGATATTACTTCCACTTTTGCTTGATCGACTTCGATCCCTTTGTGTGAGATTTTGTGACCAAGGACAATGCCCTCTCTTACCATGAAATGACATTTTTCCCAATTTAGGATCAAGTTACTTTCCTGACATCTCTGAAAAACAAGTGACAGGTTAGTTAAACAATTATCAAATGATGACCCAAAAACCGAAAAATCATCCATGAAGACTTCCATATGTTTCTCAAGCATATCCGCAAAAATAGAAGTCATGCATCTTTGAAATGTGGCTGGGGCATTACATAACCCGAATGGCATCCTCCTATAAGCAAAAACTTCGTACGGGCATGTGAAAGTTGTCTTCTCTTGATCCTCTGGCGCAACCGCGATTTGGTTGTATCCGGAGTATCCATCTAGAAAGCAATAGTAATCGTGACCATCCAATCTTTCTAGCATCTGATCAATAAAGGGCAACGGAAAGTGATCTTTTCTGGTGGCTAAATTAAGTCTCCTATAATCAATGCATACCCTCCAACCAGTGACTGTACACGTAGGAATCAACTCATTCTTGTCATTAGTCACCACAGTTGTACCTCCTTTCTTGGGCACCACGTGAACAGGGCTCACCCATGAACTGTCCGATATAGGATAGATAAGTCCAACATCCAATAATTTCACCACTTCCTTTCTTACGACTTTCTTCATAACGGGGTTCAGTCTTCTCTGGGGCTGCACAACCGGTTTGTGGTCCTTCTCCATAAGAATTTTGTGCATGCAAACTGTAGGACTTATACCCTTTAGGTCTTCGATTTTCCAACCAATAGCACTCTTAAATTTTTTAAGAACCCCAATCAGTTGTTTCTCTTGGACACTTTTCAAACTAGAGCTGATAATGGCGGGACACTTTTCCTCGGTGTCTAGAAAAACATATTTGAGATTTTCCGGCAGTTGTTTCAATTCCGAACCTTTAGGCTTTTCGTCATTACCTTCCAGCGCTATAGGTTGCCGTAAGTACTCCCATCGGTGTGGTCGGGATCCCCTTTGGAATGGTCGAGTTTCCAACATTTTAACTACCTCCCTGTCATTCTCATCTACTTCTTTATCTTCCTTAAAGATTGACATGCTTAACACTCTTTCCAGGGGCAGTTGGGTCACACTCTCCAAATGTTCGCTCTCTACGACTTGTTCTAGCACTTGTATGTTGCTACTGGTGCCACGATCCTGTTTATGCTTCATGGTGTTGCTAACATCAATTTTTAACTCCTCGTCATATACCTTCAAGGTCAGGGTGCCGCCTTCCATATCTATCATGACTCTCCCGGTTTCCAAGAATGGCCGACCCAAAATTAACGGCATTTCTTCATCTTCCGGCATCTCTAGGATCAAAAAATCAACCGGAAACACAAATTTATCTACCTTAACTAGAACATCTTGAACCACTCCATACGGCCGCTTAACTGAATGATCAGCAAACTGGAGAGTCATCCGAGTGTCTTGAACCGCACCGATATCCAACTTTTTGTAGATGGACAAGGGCATGAGGCTAATACTTGCTCCCAAATCAATTAAAGCTCTGTTGAATGACCTATCGCCAATAGTGCATGGAATAGTTACAGCTCCACTATCTTTCTTCTTAACCGGAATCTTCAGACCCTGCAAAATAGCACTACAAGTTTTTGTTAGAATAACAGGTTCAGACTCACTAGTCTACTTCTTGGCAATGATGTCCTTCATGAATTTTGCATAGGTGGGCATTTGTTCTAGTGCCTCCAACAACGGAATGTTCAGCTCCAACTTTTTAAACAGCTCCAGGAACTTCTCGAAATTCTTCTCTTGCCGTCCTTTCTTTTTATTTCTTGAGGGGTATGGCAGCTTGATCACCGGTTTCGGTTCTACCACTTTCTCTTTAGTTACCGGTACCGGTGTCACCACTTCTTCCTCAACTATTTCATTTTCTTTAATTTCCAGCTCAACTTCAATCATCTGATCATTTAGTTCCATTTCCTCTTCTTCTACTTCCTTGGATTTTCCACTTCTTGTTACCACCGCCTTAATTTGGTGGTGATCCTTCAGATTTGGTACTGTGGCACTTGGAAGTGTACCCGGCGCTTGTGAACTCACTAGCTGTTGAGCAATTTGACTCATTTTTACTTCAAGATTCTTTATGGATGCTCCAGCATTCCTGAAGTTACTCCTTGTCTCTTCTTGAAATTGAGAACTTTGGGCGGCCATTTTCTCAATGGCTACTTCCCAATCAGCTTTGCGAGGCGCTTGTTGTTGATATTGAGGTTGGTACGGTGTCTGCTGGTACTGCTGTTGCTGAGGTTGATACGGTTGTTGGCCTTGAACAGGTTTTTGTACATTTCCTTGTTGATCTTTCCATGAAAAATTTGGGTGATTTTTCCAACCAGGATTATATGTGTTGGCGTAGGGATTGTTCTGCCTCAACATATTAATTTGTTCCACTTGCTCTTGAGTTGCTACACAATGCATTGTAAAGTGTGGTCCACCGTATATTTCACAAGGTGCTGCTTGAACTGACTCAACCTGTGCCACTACATGAGTTTCAACATTCATTTTCTTTAACCTTCTCTCTACCTCAGCGGTGATCTAATCCTCCATTTTAACAACCTGGTCTGCCAGCTTCAGATCAATCTTACCTTCCGGTTGGTTAACCGTGCGATCATACAAATCAAGGTGCTCGTTAGCGGCAATTGCTTCTATGATCCTTTTGATACCTGTGGCCGTTGAGAAGTTGGTTGAGCCACCGACAGCAGTATCTATGAGCTGTTTCGTTTTGAGTCGTAATCCATTCACAAAGTTTTGCATCTGCTCAGTGGCGTCCATGTTATGAGTAGGACATGCTGTAAGACACCTCTTAAACCGCTTATATGCATCCCCTAAAGATTCTCCTTATTTTTTCTTGAAGTTGACAATGTCATATCTTTTTCGAATGAACACTGAGGCAGGGAAATACTCATTCAGGAACACAGTTTCCATCTCTTGCCATGTTGTGATACTCCCAGCGGAAGCGAGTAAAACCATTCTTCCGCATCATCAGTGAGTGTGAACGGGAACATAACTAATCTCTTGGCCTCTTCGGAATGTCCTTCTATCTTCAGCGAGGTGGTGGTCGTAAGGAATCTCTGAAGATGTTTATTTGCATCTTCGTTGATTCTTCCGGCGAACGGCTTGCTCTCCAACTGACGGATGGTGGAAGGGTGTAGCTGAAAATGCGCAACATTCACCGGTTGATTCACAATGGTCATCCGGTTTGGTTGAACATTGGCCCCTCCATAGTCTCCTAGCAGTCTTTCAGGCTGAGGTGGATTTCTAGCCATTTGAACAGTTTCAGGTGTTGTCTCTCTCTCTTCGGAGTCGCTCTGCACATATATAATTTCCTCTATTTCTTCTAGTCTTTTAACTTTAGCTATTCTCCGTCTTTCATGTAATGCTCGTTCTGGTCCTGTATCAAAAGAATATTTAGCTGAGGCCTGACCTCGCATACACAATTAGACAAGCGTTAGATAATACAAGCGGATAAAAGTTATGCAGTCAATAATAAAATTTTAGTCGCAGAGCAACAAAATTTCTTTTGGATTCTAAAAACAATGTTAATTTGGCACTCCCCGGCAACGGCGCCAAAAACTTGATCGGGAAAATAACAAGTGTACTATTTTTACCAATTGTAGTAATAAGGGAAAAGTCCCAAGTATCGATCTCGAGGACTGCGTAGTAATTAACGGAATTTTTAGGATTCAAATGAACAAAAGGTCTAGTGGTTTGTTTGGTAGCAGAGTAATATAACAAGTAAATAAGGACTTATGAATCAATCTAAGAATAGTGTTAGGGGAGTGGAGACGATGCGAGTAAAGACCCTGTATGATTATTCTGCTATAATAGTTATTAACCTTAATTCATCAGTTGGCCAATTTAGTTTTCTTAATTCCTTAATGAAAACCCTTTGATGAGTTTCCTGTACACTAATTCCTCAGTGTCCATGAAAAGCATCAAGCAATAGTTCCGACCATAAAATACGTGATACAGGATATCCTCATTCCTAAGCAATATCGACCGTGATACTATTTTGCAAAAGTGTTAGGTTGACTTTCCAGACTAAAACCTAAGCATAATTCGAATTCTACTTTCCAATATGAATACGATTAAGATGAATGCAAAATAAAATATATAAAGTTAATAACATAGTTCTCATAGAATAATCAAACAATAGTCATTACATCGCAACTTAGGACCACCCCCTAACAACTTGGGGTTTAGCTGCTCATGTTCTTTGTAAACATAAAAGCAATTAGAAATGAAAAGGAGAAGATCATTACAATGCGAGTTGAAATCCTTGGATCATCAATTGCTTCCGCTTTTGATCGATCCTTTGTTTTCTAGCCGAACTCTCCTCTCAGTTGTCAATCCTAATATCAGTTCAAAAAGTGTCTCCTACTTTCTAAAAAGTGACTCTTATATCTAAATTCAAATTACATCGCGAAATGTCTCAAATGCCCTTCGAAATAGGTCTGACAGCAAAAATTCAGAAAATACAAAAATTTCACTCTCAGTGGCCCTGACACGGGCCGTGTTGTGCAACACGGGTGGCCGTGTCAGGCTGCTGACTTCTTCAGGGCGTGTTTCATCTCCAAGGGCTGCAACACGGGCCGTGTTGCATGACACGGGCACCCGTGTTGTACGTCTGAGTCTCCTTTTCTTCTGCTTTGGTCTACCCGTGTCTGCCAACCGTGTCCTCCATGACACGGGTCGTGTTGTGCAACACGGGTACCCGTGTTGTAGCTCTGACTTCCCTTTTCTGACTTTTCTTTGCCTCCGAAAGCGGTGCGACTGTCGTGCTATCCATTCCTGCCAAAAACACCTAAAAGAAACCGAATCAAACGCACCAGCGGCAAAAGTATTATAAACTTAAAAATAAGACTTGAAGACACACAACTACGAGTAATTCAGATAATAACAACTAAAGCTTCGAAAACAGATAAAAACATTGCGAAATTAACAACAAATAGCGTTTGAAAACACAAGTGAAATCCACCGATCACTACACGTGTTTGCTTGCATGTGCCTCTGAAACTCTTTGAGAAATGAAATGTTAGGCAACGTTCAGATCCTCTGAGCCTTGTTAGTTCAGATTTACACACAAATAAATAAACACAGAATTGAACAGAAGAAATACTTCAGAGTTTAGACATTTATCATCTGAGAAAAAATTTCATCTGATGAATATTTTATTCTGGACAAAAGTCCATACTTATATTCTTCAGAATAAATTTAAATCTATCTTCAGCAAGGGGTTTTGTAAAGATATCAGCCCACTGATGATCTGTATCCACAAAATTTAAATTGATAATTCCCTTCTGAACATAGTCTCTGATGAAATGATGTTTAATCTCTATATGCTTAGCTTTAGAGTATAAAATGGGGTTTTTAGATAAGCATATAGCAGAAGTATTATCACAGAAGATAGAAATGTTACTCTCAAAAATCTGATAATCTTCCAGTTGACTTTTCATCCAGAGCATCTGGGTGCTACAACTAGCAGCAGCTATATACTCTGCCGCTGTTGTTGAAAGTGCAATTGTGGGTTGCTTCTTGCTGAACCAAGAGATCAGATGACTTCCAAGAAATTGACAGCTTCCAGATGTACTTTTATGTTCTACTTTGTCTCCAGCATAGTCAGCATCACAGAATCCAACTAATTTATACTCATCAGATCTTCTGTAACACAGACCCACATTAGTAGTACCTTTCAGATACCTTAGAATCCTCTTAACAGCTGTTAAGTGAGATTCTCTAGGATCTGATTGGAATCTAGCACACAGACACACACTGAATAAAATATCAGGTCTTGAAGCAGTTAAATATAAGAGAGATCCAATCATACCTCTGTAAAGTTTTTGATCAACTTTCTTACTTACCTCTTCCTTACCAAGTGTGCTTGTAGGATGCATTGGAGTCTTTGCCAATTTGCTTTCATTCAGATTGAATTTCTTCAGAAGCTCTTTGACATATTTAGTCTGGTGAATATATGTGCATTCTGGAGTCTGATTTACTTGGATTCCCAGAAAGAATCTAAGTTCTCCTATCATGCTCATTTCAAATTCAGCCTGCATAGACAAAGCAAACTCCTTTCCCAACATAATATTGGTAGATCCAAAAATAATATCATCTACATAAATTTGACAAACTAGTAAATCTTTTTTAAATGTTTTACAGAAAAGAGTTGTGTCCACTTTGCCTCTGATAAAGTTCTTTTCCAGAAGAAAATTACTTAATCTTTCATACCAAGCTCTGGGAGCTTGTTTCAAACCATAAAGAGATTTTTTGAGTTTGAAAACATGATCTGGAAATTTATCACTTTCAAAACCAGGAGGTTGGTGGACATAAACTTCTCCTTCTATAATGCAATTTAATAAGGCACTCTTAACATCCATCTGATAAAGAGTGATGTTATGTTGTGCAGCAAATGAAATAAGAAGGCGTCTAGATTCTAACCTTGCCACTGGAGCATAAGTTTCAGTGTAATCAATTCCTTCTTGTTGACTGTAACCTTTAGCTACCAACCTTGCTTTGTTCCTAACAACTTCTCCTTGCTCATTTAGTTTATTTATGAATACCCACTTTGTTCCAATAATGTTGAAACCTTTTGGTCTAGGAACCAGATCCCACACATCATTTCTTGTAAATTGATTCAGCTCATCTTGTATTGCAAGTATCCAATCATTGTCACTCAGAGCCTCATCCACAGATGTTGGTTCAATAATAGACACAAACCCAAGAAGTGATGTTCCAGATGATCTGATAAATGACCTTGTTCTTATAGGGTCATCTTTCTTCCCAATAATCATTTCTTCTGGATGAGAAGCTTTGATTCTGGATGATCCTTTAACTGTTGGTTCTTCAAAAATATTCATGTTATTCATCTGAGCAGCCAATGGAGTTGCATCTGGCGTAGCTTCTTCTTGAGCTTTCTCTACCTCTGGCTTCTCAGATTCTATGAGAATAACTTCTCCATCTGCAGAGTTTTCAAACTGCTTTGGCTTTTGATTGCCAAGCTTATCATCAAATCTAACATGTATAGATTCCTCCACAATCTGTGTCTCAGTATTGTATACTTTGTAGCCTTTAGAGCATTCAGAATATCCAAGCATGAAACACTTTTGTACTTTAGAATCAAACTTGTTAAGATTCTCTTTAGTGTTCAGCATAAAACAAATACATCCAAAGGGATGGAAATAAGAAATGTTTGGCTTTCTATTCCTCCATAATTCATAAGGAGTCTTTTCTAGAATAGGTCTAATAAACACTCTGTTCCGAATGTAACATGCTATGTTAATTGCTTCTGCCCAAAAATGTTTTGCCATGTTAGTCTCATTGATCATGGTTCTGGCCATCTCTTGCAAAGTTCTATTTTTCCTCTCTACAACTCCATTATGTTGTGGAGTTCTAGGACAGGAGAAATCATGAGCAATGCCATTTTCATTAAAATATTTTTCAAAATGTTTGTTTTCAAATTCACCACCATGATCACTTCTGACTTTAACAATTTTGAAATCTTTTTCAGTTTGGACTTGTTTGCAGAAGTCAAAGAATACAAAGTGTGACTCATCCTTGTGTTTTAGGAATTTTACCCATGTCCATCTGTTGTAGTCATCAACAATGACTAATCCATACTTCTTGCCTCTGATGGATGC